>OX235265.1:99648295-100931102 GCA_944472135.2 Trichobilharzia regenti
TCTGCTTTTGTCATTTCTACATTTCTAACCCCTAATTGCACAATATGTCAATTATCTCAGTAATTATGATGCGACTTTGTTTAAGTTTTATCCATTCCCCACCCTGTTAATTATGGCATTTTAATTCCTAAATATCATTTTAATAATTTGACCCTTGACCGGAAATTATTCTGGAACTTTCCCACCCTTTCATCTTAGATACACGAATGTATATCCTAGTTGGCAGAGACTTCGTCGAAAAGAAAATTTTCTTCGCTGAAACTGTCTTTTTATTAATGTGGTTTATAGAATATGTAGGATCAGAGTTCGGGGGTGTGAATTAATGGATAACAATCGAGGTGATCCTGTCTATCTATCTGGATTCAACATAGAACTTGCCACCGAAGTGCACCAGTTCGTGTTGCCACCTTCCAAATACCACACAAAGGTAGACAAGAAGATGAGTAAAGAGAATCAATAGAGTTTGACAAGTATAAGAGTGAAACAGAATGAGCAATGCTAGAAAGAAATATGAAAGATTACAGAGACTGAATACATCTGCGCTGGCCATTGACAACGATTTTGAGCCATGTCACCTATTGTCTCCAGCCATTGACTCCTGGAGTCAGTCCCGAGGGCCCTAACCCCGAAGTCTCCATCTCCTACCCTACCTGACTCAGTTTAACTGTCGAGGATTTCATGGATTGATGAAGCCATGTTTTTGTTTGGCCACCTGCACCCATATCAGCTAGTAATGCCCGTCGTCGGGGAAGGCGATGGTTAGACATGCGCACCACATCACCTAGCCATCTCAATCTATGTAATTTTATAGCCTCGACGATTGATTTTCCCCCTTTGCTCAACACTCTACACCTAACGTCAATATTACTTACCTTATTAAACCACCTAACGTGAGAAAGAGATCGTAGACATTTATGATCGAAAGCAGTCAACCTTTTCATATCTTCAACTCGTATTGGCCATGTTTCAGAGCCATAGAGAAGGACAGAGCGAACTGATGAGGAGTACACACGTCCCTTGGTTGATAGCCGGATGTCACGCCTACGCCAGAGATGGTGTAAATCAGCGAAAGCTCGAGGTGATCCGAATAATAATAATAATAATAATAATAATAATAATAATAATAATAATGACAAAGACTATTTCATTCAAGTGTTTCTATAATTGTGACAATGGTGAGTGTATAGGTAGAATGTGCATACTATTAGGGGAAGAAGGGAAAATAACTATTGTAACATAACAATTAGATAATTCACTAATAATAATGATAAATTGTCAAACAGAGAACAAAATGTACGACTACAGCACAGCATGACATTGATAATACAGTTTAATTTTTTTTTCCTTCATGTTCCCAGTGGAACACATAGGGCTTCAAGTTTCTGTAGCAGTGTTTATTTTACAAGACGGAGTTGCTAGCCTCATGCCCAATCTTTACCAACCACCTCTTTACCAGCATTTTTTCTGGCTTAGTGAGGGTAAAGGAGTGCGTCGGTGGTCGGGGATCGAACCCCATACCATGTGCATGGTCAGCGAGCGTCCTAACCGCTGTACCACTGACGCACCAAATACATTACATTACAAATAAAATAAAATAAGATGACTAGTGTAGAGTTTCGTATTAGTTTGTTTATTAGATGCATTTACACACATTACCTGAGCTATTTGGACTGGTAATTAACTTCCTGTAGTACTACTACTACAGTGGGTACTTAGTTACTTCAAGTGTAAACAGCTCAATGGTAATGTCTCTGACTGGCTGCAACCCTACTGGGTGACGCGAGTTAGAACTTCAGAAAGAACATAAGTCCCTTCAAGGTAGTTGCAGATACCCTTGCTGACTGATGAGTGAGTGAGTGAGCGTCAACTAGCACAAAACCGAAGTCAAGCAAGACTTCCTGTGGCTGATTACCTCTAACCATCCAACCACAATACTACTACTCATGACTCACCACAGGTGATTAAAAGCCAAGCTTCGTAACCAATTACTAATATATCACATGGTGAAATATTTGGAACAGAATAATTCGCTTAGTTTTTACGCTAATTAGAGGGGTGTAATATCCAACAACCGCCTACAAACAATTAGACAATAAATGATACATTATGAATGATGAGTAATCACTGTGTAATGCTACACACTTAATGATTCATAAATACTTTGTGTAATGCATAATACACACAAATGAATAGTGTTATTTATTGTTACTATCTTTTCTTCCTGATGCAGCAGCTGGTGCCCTCTGTGGGTGTGTGTGTGTGTATGTGTGAGGGGGTGCCTACGCATATCAACATTAAAAAAAACAACCAAAATGTGTGATACACGTAAAGTCAAAGACTATTTGTATTTTCAAGTATTGGTTGTTTTGTAGGAATTTTGTTTGTTTGATTGTATGGATGATTTCATCCATAAGCTGACATCAGTTAGAGAACCATTGGAAAACCACCTGGGAATACTGGACAGCCAACTGTTACGTCAGCCTAGTTTGGGACTGTTATACTTGAAAATTCATTTGATGCGCACTAGTTGACTGGTCCTATTCAGGCAGTTAACCTGGGGTTCAAGCGGGAAACCATGACCAGTAGGGTACAGCAGATAGATAGAAGACGAGGCAGTAACTCATTGAAGAAGACGCTGTGAAGTGGTAGTGCTATATGGTGAATTGGCAGAAGTTAGAATTCAAGGACCATTCGGTCGGGTCCCAGTGGCTTAATGGTCTACGAACTCGTTAGCCTTGTAACCAGAAGGTCCTGGGTTCGAACCTCGGTTGGTGCGTACTGCTGAAGATTCCAAAAGTAGTCGGACGAAACAGCTGTCCAGTACTCCCAGGTTTTCCAGTGGTTCTCTAACAGATGTCAGCTCATAATGAAACTATTTGTATTTGTAATAACCATCGTGTTTTATTTTAAATACTAATGTCAAGCTTAATTCAAGTTTAGCTTTTTCCGTAGATTGATTGGACCGAGTAGTGATTGTCGGTCTCAGGTTGGCATGTCTGTCGGCTACTTGTGCAGATGCCTCGACGATGTCTGGGCATGTAATTAGCAGTGAATTGGTGGATAGTGACTAGCAGTGGAATCCAGGATGCCGACATGTCAACCTGAGACTGAGCACTTCGGTCGAATCAATCGACGGGAAAATCTAGAATTCAATTAAATAATCAATATGACCCGTTGCACAAGATATGGCCAGCTGTCGTGGCCCAAGTGATCTAGTGGATAACGCTTTGGCGTTTAAAACTATGGGCACTGGGTTCGAGCCTTGAAAAGGAACTGAGCACGAATAGCTCAATGATAACTTCTCTGATTGATGTGAGTTCGATTTTCAGGAGGGATATGAGTTCTTGTCTGGCAAGCACGAAACCTAATTCAGCTGGCTGGGCTTCCTGCAGATTGCTTCCAACCATTTAATATCAAATTTGGCTTTAATTAAAACGACAACAAAAACTACACACTGATGTATCTTTCTGTGTATTACATATCGAAGGATACTTAATTTTTTTCTATTGTCGATATCTTCTCCCTCCTACAACAACTGATATCAAACTTTTTTGTTTAGATTTTTGTTTAAATAAAGTGTGTTCAATGTTCAAGGGTGTTTATCAATGTTTCAGGTGGCAAAAAAACACGTTGTGTAGCACTTTTTTTTCCGCGCCTGTCTGTCTGAATTTGAAATGCATTCTGTTTCCTGCCTAAGGCGTTACATTTATTTCTTCATCTATCTTTCCTCAAAATTAAATTGTTATATTAACCTCTATTTCGAAATATACTCCTTTTTTAATTAAACAGAAATATTAAGAAAAAGAAGATAAGATAAGCAATTGTTAGATTACACATAATGTTGGCCAATATTGAATTTTTATTAATTTTAATATTTGCTTCTAATAAATTAGAGGATGACGCATGAACAGATGGAAAAGGATTTCAGTCCTACTACTTTGGGACTGATATCAATCAATCAATCTGTGATGCGCCTTAAACACAATAAAATCCCTACAAACTAACATGCTTGACACTTAACCTACTACTCATTAGTAGTAACTGACTGACTACAGAGTGAACCTGTCTGGAGTTCCAGTAACAAACCGTGATAATTGGGCGTCACCGATTGCTTTCAACATACAACTTTGCACAGATGTGCAGCAGTTCGAGTTCTCACTATTCAATCCATATAACACACACACAAAGCTAGAAAAGAGAGTAAAGAAATACTCAAAAGACAGAGAGATAATAGACAGAAGTCTGAGTGAAGGAAAAATAATAGTAATATTATGAAAGATAAATAGAGTTTCATTGGACATGATAAATCACAAAGAGTGAATGCATCTGCACCATCCTCTTAGAACAAGGATCTTGAGCCACATCGCTAATTTTCTCCAGCTTCCTTTGATTCTTACCATACCGAGGACTCCAAACCTGTCAGTCACGCAGCCTACACCTCCCTACATGACTTGTTGGCTTAAACTAACTGTTATGGATTTCGTTGACTGATGAAGTCATGTTTTCAAGTATTGGTTTTGTAGGGATTTTGTTTGATTGAATGAAGGATTTCATAATGAGCTGATATCAGTTACAGAACCACTGGAAAAGCTAAGAGTACTGGACAGCTATTTCGACAGTCTGGTTTGGGACTCTTCAGCAATGCGCACCCACCGGGGCCAGAACCCAGGACCTTCTGGTCGCAAGGCCAGCTGGTAGACCATTGAGCCACTGGGACGCGATCCAATGGCGATATGTCGTGAATTGGCAGAAGTTAGAATTCATTAGCCCTTAATGGTGGGTGTGCATTGCTGAAGAGTCTCAAACCAGACTGACGAAACAACTGGCTGTCCAGTACTCCAAGGTGGTTTTCCAATGGTTCTCTAACTGATGTCAGCTCATGATGAAATCCTCCATCCCATGAAGTTATGTTTTGTTTTGACCACCACTAGCCAACTCTTTTCCAACCTGATGAGTCCTGTGTCAGCGGCTAACACTGCTTGTAATCGAGGAAGGTGATGGTGAGGCAGGCATGCGTAAAACATGCCCTAACCATCTCAATCGATGCAGCTTCGCAGACTTGTCTATTGATTTCCTCTCCCACCTACTAGCACTCAACGCATAACCTCAATATTGCTCACCCTATTATACTACTTAACAAGGGATAGGCCGATGCTGGCAGTCATCAAGCCAGGTGGAAGCTATGTCTGAAAAGATAATAATAATATCAATATTGTTAGAAAAAAAAGACAATGAACCACTCAACAACAGCAACAGCCAAGTAAAAGGACAATTACCTTAATTCAGATAATACATTCGTATTATAAGTGGAATTTGTAAGTGAAGTAGGTATATGAACAGTTGACGACTTATTGAAATCAGACGTGGAGGTGGTGCAGGTTTACGACTGACAGTAGCAGGAAGTGTTGTAGCAGCAGCAGCAGTAGTTGTTGTTGAACTTGTCGTCGATGTGGTTGTGACTGTTGTCGCCATCGGTAAACCTTGATCAGATGTAAGAAGTATATTGCCAGGTAATGCACGACTTCTACGATAAATTCGTGTATTTGTTGATATTTCATTATTTCGCTTTAAGTTACCATCGGTATTAGTAGTAGTAGTAGTAGTAGTAATTGCATTTTGAGGAACTAAAATAAAAGCAGAAAATTAATAACGGCTATTTAGGGAGACAAAAAGACAATTAGATAGACAGTAGAAGAATCCTAATAATATATATATTAATATCTCAAGTTTGATCAGGAAACCATTGAAGAAAACAGCAGGGAGTACTACTGACTGACTGGTTTCACCATAGAACTTCGTACAGATGTACGGCAGGTCGAGTTCCCACTCTCTAGTCCATGTATCCCATAAAGCAAGAGGAGAGAGTAAAGGGAGGTTCAAAAGAGAGAGAGAGATAATGAACAGAAGCGTGAGTGAGGGGAAAAGAATAGTAGTAATATGGAAGAATAATAGAGTTTCATTGGACATAACAAGTAACAAAGAGTGAATGCATCTGTGCCATTGTCTCCAGCCCTCATTGCTTCTTAGAATTCAGGGTACCCCCAATCAGTCAGGAAGTCTACACCTCCTTAGGTGGCTGGTTGGCTGGCAGGTTTAAACTAACTGTTATGAATTTCACTGACTGATGAAACCATGTTTTTGGTTTGACCACCACCAGTTTACACTTTCCCAACCTGATCCATCATATGTCACCGGCTAACATTATCTGTTGTCGAGGTAGGAGACGAACAGCTAGGCAGGGGTGAGTAACACATGTAACCATTTCTATCAATCCATGTAACTTCACAACCTAATCGATCGATTTCCTTTTCTTACCTAACACTCGACTGATGGCTAACATCAATATTACTCACACGATAACATCTACCACCCAGCACGAGAGGGAGATAGAACGCAGGCATCTATGATCAAAGACAGTTAGTCTTTCCATTTATTCTACTTTGAATGCCCATTTCTCACAGCGAGCCATAAAGGAGGACGGAGAGACCTGCTGAGCAGTACACACGTCCTTTTATCGATAACCAACTGAATATCACGTCAACGTAAAAGATAGTGTAAGTCGGCTAGTAAATATCAAAACGAGCCTTCTATATTCGTGCTGAGATTTCATTAGAGATCACCCCCCCCTCTGGGACTGGCTGATGCGAATTCCCAAATAAGTGAAGTGGTGGTCAACACGCTCCACCACTTGACTCCCAAGTCCTGTAGCTGTAGCTTCATCTTACATTTAACAGAAGCGAATCGAATGTCAAACATTCGAAGACTGCCGTACAAGATGTTCAGAAGGGAGTACTAAACATCTGTTACGTCCCACTATGTGACTCTTCATCAATGCTCACCGATGACTTCAACAGGGATCATACCCAGGAACTCAGGGATACAATGATGACCTCGTTGACTACTCAGCCACTTGACCTGAAATCCAATGGCTCATCAATACCAATATCTGTCAATTCGCGGCATATATATATATACATTGCGTCAGTGGTTCAGAAGTAGAATCCTCTCCAACCGCGCCACCAGTGATCCGGGGTTTGGTCCCAAGCCGATGCATTTATAAACCACGCTAACCTGGTAGTAAAGCCAGTAGAGAGTGAAGGTTGGGTGTAATACTAGCAACTCCACCCTGTAAAAATAAAACCGCCGCTACTAGAACATCAAAACTCTACCTTGAAACCCTCTTTTCAGATCGGAACGTTAAGGAATAAAATTATATATATATATATACCGCGACATCCAGCCAGTATCTCGGTAAGTATCTGTCCGCATGCCCTGGTCACAGCTTTTCCCCCAGAAATGTACGCAACTCCATTTCGCAGTCAGTCACTACTAGTGAGCACTACAGCAATTTTCAACTGTTTTTTTCCGATCCCTTATGGAGTGCCACGCATAGGTGCCTACTGCTGAAAAGTCCCAAGCTGGGGGGTGAAACAGGTATTCAGTACTCCGCAGTTTTCAATAGTCGATTTGCTGGTCACACTTAGCCAATATCACTATTAATGCTGAATTGGACCGAATCTCAAAACAGATGCTGGCATTCAAACTAGAATGTATATATGCACAGATGAAGAGTCGCAACATATAGTAGGAAAATGTACGAAGTGCAAATTTCACTGTTAACCCGCTTGTAAATATATCTGAACACAACAGTTGTCAAGACTTAATCGAAAATGTATCACTTTATAGAAGATATGCTGACGACATTGTAGTCATAAGTGATAAGCCTTGTCCTGCCACCTTAACTTTAAATCGAATGATGAATAGCATATCACTTACGTCTATAGAAGAGGAAGACAATTGCTTATCTTTCCGACATATATTGCGTAATCGATGGCCGATGACCGATCAATAAAACGGTCTATTTATAGATAGGTTTAAAAGACGTGTGTAAACATCAATTTTATGTTCTGTCTCTATGATATGCTACTCAACAGAGAAGCTAGGTCTTCTATTCTCACCATTAATGAGTTCTGGGGATTCTATTTGCTTCTGAAGTCATTTAGGAATATGCTATGAAGTCAGCCCTTAATTGCAGAGATCGATGATGAGTCCTCCCTATTTATGTAGGTGTGTCCACAGGTACATTCAAATTGGTAAATAAAGTAGGATGTGACATCACTTTTTGCATGTTCAAAGGGCTTAGATAGATTTATTGGCTTCATATTCTCAATTATTATTGTGATATTAGCCGCATAAAAAGTCTTTTTAACAGCAGCGTTCAATCTTTTGTCTATTTGTTAAGCTGCTGTTATACCCCATATAGGGTAGCTTGATGTTCTGATTACTTGATATCTCCTAATAAACTTGTCTGGATAATTGTTATCAACCAGAGTTTGTGTTAACTTTCTTTCTTCCTCATCATCAAGTGTGTCTCCAGTCCATATTTGTTGGATTCTACTGAAGAGGCATCTTACTCAAGGAGGCTCTTTTGTACCGAACAGAGCAGAAACTGTGATAATTAAGATACTGTCCTATGTAGGTAGTCTTTCTATAAATAGATCGTTTTATTGCCCCATTAAGCCGTCCGTCGACTAAGCAATATGTCTAGGAAAGATAAACAATTATCTTCCTCTTCTATGGACGCAGTAGATATGCTATTCTGAACTTCATTCATTCAATTTAGGTTTGAGGTGACAGAATAAGGTTTATCCCTTATGATTACAATGCCGTCTACATACCTTTTATAAAGTGGCACATTTCCGATTAAGTCCCCCGATAAACTCTAAATGTAAGTGCTAAAAATGGGGGCACTAATGGACTTCCCATAGCAACATCACCAACTTGATGGAAACATTCGTCTTCAAATGTGAACCTAACATTGCTAGTACACAGAAGTAATAAATCCCTTAAATAAGATATAGGGAACGGGATAAAAAATTTGTGCGTGGAAATGTAATCACACAAAATGTCAATCGATTTAAGTAAAGGCACATTAGTGAATGAAGAGTTTATATCAAAGGAATAGATATTTTTATACATAATATTAATATATATTATATATAAAAATTTTAACCAATGACGGCGAGTTTTTGGATTAAAGCAGCTTGACAACTAGACAAAGATTGAACACTGCTGTTGAAAGGGCTTTTTATGCGGCTAATATCACAATAATAATTGAGAATGGGAAGCCAATAAATCTATCTAAGCCCTTTGAACATACAAAAAGTGATGTCACATCCTACTTTATTACCAATTTGTATGTACCTGTGGACACATCTACATAAATAGGGAGGACTCATCATCGATCTCTGCAATTAAGGGCTGACTTCATAGCATATTCCTAAATGACTTCAGAAGCAAATAGAATCCCCAGAACTCATTAATGGTGAGAACAGAAGACCTAGCTCCTCTGTTGAGAAACATATCATAGAGACAGAACATAAAATTGACGTTTACACACATCTTTCAAACGTATCCATAGAGCGTGTTTTGGGGCGTATCCTAAAGTTTGTGTAAGCCCTAGGTGGCAATTAGAAATTTTAAACCACCTTTATACGTTCAAAACAACAATTCGTCATCACACTCAACCTTCTTGGGCAAACTTTGTTTTGATACCAGCTAGGGAAGATGTACTATTACCTCTCTTATTGTAAATGTGGAGAATTTTCTGTGTAAATAATTTTATTTATAATTTGAGGAAATTAGATGCAATATTGTGATTAATGCTAAAAATTCCATTCTGTATCACAAGTACTGTTTTTGGAATAAAGTAAATCATTATTATTACATTTGGTATCTCTGCTTGTTAACAAATGAAAAGCCTATGCCCTGCAGTTTTTGATGGAGACGTATGGATCTTCGGGCAGGACTTCGAGACTGTTGCGCAGATATCTGGCGTTTAAGATCCGTCAGCGAAGAGGTTGTTACTTCGATCGCTACTGGGAGCATGGTCACCGAGAGACGGGGTCACGTATGTACAATCAGAAATGCACACAAAGAGGAGCGGGTGAATGTCAGCGAGTTCCGGAACTCAATACAGCAAGACAAGCTAACAAAGCCACCAGCATCAAGCAGATCGAACCAACTTCAATCGAAGGCTTTTGACAAGACGACGAGTGCGGTGGTGTGATACAGACAATGTCTGCCAACGGAATATTATTCTCACATATTCCCACAGTTCAATACTGCATTAGTGACAGAATACGATGTATTTATTTGAACATTCTATTTCAAGTCCTTTGTTGTAAACCAAAATCATACGCTCAGTGATTGGTTAACGAATATAAACTGTAGATATATATAAACACCGGGAAATATATAATGAAATATACTTTGGCTTCCGTATCTTGCCTTCTATTGTTACAGTATTACGGTATGAATTCGTGTATTGTTTAATTTTACAAGGTAGAACTGGCATAGACATATTTCACTATATAATCAACTTTCGTTCGTCGACGGCTCAGCGGTAGACTGCTAGCCGACCATGCACGTAGTCCGGGGTTCAAGTCCCAATCCAGTCTGTCTGTCTAGATTCAACATAGAACTTGCCACCGAAGTGCACCAGTTCGAATTGCCACCTTCCAAATACCACACAAAGGTAGACAAGAAGATGAGTAAAGAGAATCAATAGAGTTTGACAGATATAAGAGCGAAACAGAATCGGTAATGGTAGAAAGGAATATGAAAGATTACAGAGACTGAATACATCTGCGCTGCCCATTGACGATTTTCAGCCATGTGTCACCTATTGTCTCCAGCCATTAATTCCTAGAGTCAGGCCCGAGGGCCCCAACCCGGAAGTCTCCATCTCCCACCCTACCTGACTGACTCAGTTTCACTGTCAAGGATTTCATGGATTGATGAGGCCATGTTTTCGTTTGGCCACCACTTACCCTTTTCCAACCTGCACCTATATCAGCTAGTAATGCCCGTCGTCGGGGGAGGCGATGGTTAGGCAGCCATGCGCACCACGTCACCTAGCCATCTCAATCTATGTAACTTTATAGCCTCGTCGATTGATTTTTCCCCTTTGCCCAACACCCTACGCCTAACGTCAACATTACTTACCTTATTATACCACCTAACGTGAGAAAGAGATCGTAGACATCTATAATCAAAAACAGTCAACCTTTCATGTCTTCAAGTCGTATATTGGTCATGTATCAGAGCCATTGAGAAGGACGGAATGAACTGCTGAGCAGTACACATGTCCCGGGTGTCACGCCTACGCCAGAGATGGTGTAAGTCAGTGAAAGCAGCTCGAGCTTTTTGGATCCGTGCTGAGATTTCGTCGCCAATCAGTTCGTTGGTGCTGATACAACTTCCCAAATAAGGGAAGTGGTCAACATGTTCTATCACTTCACTCCCTATCACTAAGCTAGGAGCTGACGTAGTCCAGTACACACCTGTACCTCGCTTAGCTTGTTATAATTCTGACAAAAAGGGGAGGTTGGATGCGAGGCTAGCAACCGCCCCCCACCCTGTAGAACAAACCACACTGCTACTGAAAATTCAAATCGAAAGCTTGAATTCCCTGTACTCCATTGGGAATACAAAAAGGAATTTTTTTAAATCAACTTTCTTATGGATATCTAATTTCATATAATTATTGCGTAATAATAAAAAGTGAAGGGAAGGATAATAATGTAGACGTGTGTGTTCCGAGCCACTACTTAAAGGAACTACTATTAAGGTGCCCTCTAAATGTCCAATGTCCAAGTTCAACAACACGATTTATAGACAAAGAGATGGAGTGGCAATGGGGTCACCATTGGGTCCTTTACTTGCAGACTGCTTCTTGGCAAGTTTGGAGAATAGTATCTTACGGCCCACTATCGATAGTTTCCATTTGTACCAAAGATACATAGATGTTACTTTCATCATTTGTGACGACAATGGCGACATCGAATTGATAATAACTAAAGAGTTCAACAGCTGCCATCATGCCATCCAGTTCATGTCGGAATCAGAGAATAACTCGGAATTCCATTTTTTTGGATGTTTTTCTAAAGAGGAGATCTGATGGTTCTCTTCAAAGATCGATATCTACAGGAAACCAACATGGAATGATCAGTACACAAATTTTCATAGCTGGATCCCTTTGAGAAGAAAGAGAAATCTGATCCACTCCTTATCCTCAAGAATAATGAGGATATGTTCCAGTGATACAATCGATGGAAAACTGGGGCGACTCAGACAAATCCTCATAGAGAATGGATATTCTCCAAGATTTATCGAGAAAAACATGAAGTTAAGAGAAAAGCCTGAAAGAATCCAGACGTTGCCAAAGATACTGCTATTTATGAGTGTTGAATTTAAAGGCGATACCGCAGCTGAGATCCTGAAGAATCGCTTATACAGATTACTGAGGACAGCCTTCTTTATGGTTGAGCTACGTATCAATTTCTACAGCCTACAAATGATCAATGGATGTGTGAAGGATAAACTGCCGCTTTGGACTGGCCACCTCAATGTGTGTTTATAAATTCACCTGCTCGTGTGGAGGAGCTAGTTATATTGGCCGGACAAAGTGCACGCTTTCCAAACGTATCTCTGAAGGGAAGGAGTTTCAAAGAGAGTTGAAATCCATGTTGAATAACTTTCCTAAAGAGATTCAAGTGAAGTTGAAGAACCTAACCTTAACTAGAATGCATCTCCTGACTGCTAACGATAGTCAATGAGATGAATATTGAAACTCTATTGATTGAGATATGTTATTATTATTACTATTATTTTCAAGGGTTTTGAACCTCACCTAGTTAGCTGGCTTCTGTCTGTCTGTCTGTTTTCGACATAGAACTTTGCACAAATGTGCGGAAGTTCAAGTCGCCACATTCCGTGTAGCACGCGAAGCAAGAGAAGAAAGTACAAGAAAAGCATAATAGAAACAGTGAGCAGAGGTGTGAGACAAAGGAGGAGTAATAACGAAGAACGAAACAGTTTCATTGGAGGTCATAAGTCACAGGGAGTGGATGCATCTGCGCTAGCCACTGAGAACGATTTTGAGCCATGTCACCAATTGTTTCTAACCATAGATTTTTACCGTCCCGAGGACCCCAGCCTGGAAGTCTACACCTTCCTAGCTGGCTTGCTAGTTTTCTAGCCGGTCCGGGTAAAGTGAGAGGGGGTTGGGCGTGAGGCTGGTGACCATACTTCACAAGACCAATCAAACTGCTACAGAAACTTCAGAACACAAGAAAAATATTAGAAACAAAAAAATATGAAAAGCAACTTGTTCTTCGCATGGATCGGAGAGGCGAAATAACTCAGAGGGATGGCAAAAGCCAGCCTTCGACAAGCCAATCACCCGATGTGTCTTCTATTGATGAAAATAAGAGTGGAGACGTGGAATGCAGGGTGCTGGGTATCTGTGAGAGCAGATGGATTGGATGTAAACTGTTAAAACTGTCAACTGGAGAGTCAGTAATCTACTCCGGTCTGATCATCCGGACGACAAACACGAACACACTGATGGAGTGGCAGCAAAGCCATAATGTGATGGGAATCAATTTCATCCAGGAGCATGACAGCGAAATTCAACTTAAAAGGAGGGAAGGTTATAATAATCCAATCCTACGCACCTCCATACTAAAGATCAAATGGCCAGCTGGACAGAAAGAATCAGCAACAAGAAACTCTGGAGATGAACAAACCACCCAAGAGACGGTCGCCTAACAAATATGTAGGAGAAAATGGAGGTGGATCAGGCATACCTTGAGGAGATAGTTGAATGACATAGCGCACAATGCAGACCATTGCTCGAGTGGAATCCGAATGGGGAGCGACGAGTGGGTCGTCAGTGTGAGGGTGACCTGTAGGAGATCGTGTGGCGAGGAGATGAGTGATTATAAGCAACCGTGGACCCACCTGAAGAGGGCAGCACCAAATAAAACAAAGAGTAGACGCGTTGTTAAAGCCCTATGTTCCACTCGGAACCTGAGAGAATAATAATACTCATTTCTAGTTTATCAAAACAGTGGAATTTAATAACTAGTAACTAATGGGATGTGTCTAGTCCTTTCTTTGGTGCAGACTAAATTCTATCAGTCAGATTTGTAATGTGGCCACCATTCTGTGTAGCTCGCCACCACCAAAGAAAGGACTAGACACATCACACTAGTTACTAGTGTCCAATCAAAGTATCCAGTACAGTCCTACTGAAAGTCAGCCGCGTGCCCGAATAGTTCAATGGTAAACTTACTAACTGTAGCACTGGGTGACGCGGGCTCATAACTTAGAAGGAGGCGTATGAGCTTCTTTGAGATTACAGATACGCTTTGCTGACTGGTGAGTGCAAACTGGCACGAAACCTAGGTCCAAGGCTGGGCCGATCGCCTCCAACCATCTAATTCCATCAAGTGGGGGGCGGAGGTGGGGAATTTTATAAAATACACTGTAACTCATTCTGAGTGAATAAAAAAAACACCTGGGTTGTATTCCCCTGGATGCCGTCACGATGAAAATTCCATACTTGTACCAAAAATACGGTGTGGAATCAAGATGTAATCAAAAATTAAAAAAAATCAAAATAGAATATCAAATAAAATTAAGGAAATTTCCATACAAATTGAAGATCATTCGAGTCTAGATGGCCAATGTAAGGATAGTGTCTGAACTAGCTTTTTTTGGACGCATAAATTAGGCTTCTCAATGTTGATTCCAACAACCAGCCTCAGCAATATTTAGTAAACGAACCAACACTTAAATATCAATGAGATGCTCACTAGCGACTTGCCCTATTCAGGTAGGTAGTTATCTGGTGTTCTAGTGAGGAGTCGTGACCAGTAGGGTGCAGCAGGTCGGGAGTGAGGAGAAGTACTCGCCAAAGACATTGGCTAGCGGTTGCACTATATCGTGAATTGGCAGAAGTTAGAATTCATGGACCATTGGATCGGGCCCCGATAGCTTAAAGGTATATGAGCTCGCGGATGCCGGCGCTCTTCACCGGGTTGACTGTCCATTGGATGACAGTCTAGGGGAGATGGCTAAACCCTGCCTGATTCCAAACCTCCAACGACTGGCGTATGAAGCTCACCGGCAGACGTATGGACAAAGGGCTTATTGGATGCCCTGGATGACTGGCCCCATTCAAAAAGGCGAATGAACCGGACTCCGGTCACCGGCTGCCAATGGATAGTGGACTCCCTACTCCACTCCTACTGCCTTGTAGGTCACACTTGGTTGTGTAAAGGCTAGAGCTGCACTCTCAAACAAAAGGCCGAGCGATGCTGGGGACATCACTCGTACCCAATTCCCATGAAACTTCATGGTTCATGAAGCCGGCTCATCCTCCCGTAGGAGATAGCCGAAGTAAAGTAAAGTAAGTAAGTATATGAGCTCGCCTTGTAACCAGAAGGTTTTGGGTTCGAACCCTGGTAAGTGCGTACTGCTGAAGGGTCCCAAGCTAGGACGAAACGGCTGGCTGTCCAGGTTTCCCAATGCTTGCCTAACCAATGTCAGCTCATGATGAAATCCTGGAAGTTAAGATTTGTTGGGATGCCGTAAATGACTTTGAAAGCAGCCTGTCTGACCACAATCTTATATTCTGTATCTACAAGATGAGATAGAATAGCGCTACACATAGATTTTGTTTGTCCTTTACTTAACCAACCACTGTGCAGAGTGATGTTCGGAAATCCGACCAGAAACACACATAGGCAGTAGAATTAGGCGTGTTTCTCGTCGGATTTCCGAACATTACTCTGCACAGTGGTTGGTTAAGTAAAGCACAAACAAAGTCTATTCGTAGCGCTATTCTATCTCATCTTGTGGATACAGAACACAAGATTGATGTCAACGAGGCGACTTTCAAAGTAATTTACTGCATTACCAGAAAATCTTAATTTCACCTTAAGATTTCGTTTAGTAGATATTTCTGAGGTTGGCTGTTGGGATCCACATCAAGAAGCAAAATTTGTGCCTTTAAGAAGAAGTTAGTTCAGACATTATCCTTACCCCACTGGCCATCTAAGTTTGAATGATTCTCAACTTTGCGTAGAAATTTTCCTAATTTTAGTTGATATTCTATTTGCTATTATATTATTATTATAATTTAAGCATCTTTAATGAACTGTAATTCCATAGTGATCTTACTTTACAAATCGATATTATTTAAAGAACACTGATATTGTTATTGACTACTAATCTAGAATATTCTATGTATATAAACATGCATATATACAATTGTAGAGCCAGAGGAGGGGGGAATTATCGAAAAGGGGATATTCTTTGCTCATTCAATTGTTTTGTCTTTTAGAGATGTCTGAATATTTTCACTAACTTTGTATAATTATTTTCCCACTTTTCTCCTAAACTACACATATCACCACCCCCCCCCACAGATTTTTCATATCATTTGTTAACTTCATCCTGAGTATTTTGTTTGTCCCTGCTTAGTCTTTAACTTTAATGCTTCTCTCTTCAAGATACATGGATAATGTGTTGTAAAAATGGTGATTTTGTTTGAGTGAATCAATGTCATGCTAACCTTGAGAGTGTGTGTTAGTGATTTACGCTAAGAGAGTTTCGATCCCACCTTGATTCCCATATACTCTTTTCTTACAGTTGAATATTTCTGTTAACCAAAAATTTTTTAGCCTCTTTATAGAGCTGCCTAACCACTCCGTTGAGGTGATTTAAATATTTGATATTGTTATTGTTGTTGAAGGGAATCATAGATTTCACGGTGTGTTATGTACTGTTGCTGAGTGAATTAATTGAGTTTTACCAGTCGCCAAATTATTGCTATGTACTGGTCAAGAATTTAATAGTCCTGACGCAAGCAAGACGGAAATCAGAAGACCACTAGGTTTACGATGATACTTCCATTTTCCAAAACACAAGGAGAAGCAATAAGTGGTATCACACCAAAGTGGTAAGTCACACAAGATTGTGTGAGCGAAATATATATGAATGTCCAGACAAGTGTGTGAACAAATCAATAGACAGTCTTAACATGAATGGCTAATTATAATGGAGTGTCGACCATATATACATAGCAAAATATAGCAGACATGTCAACAACCACACATATAATATGGATATATGTCACCAAGCAACGGACTGTCAACAAACACTCATATTATATATAATATAAGGGGAATATACATTGTTAAAGGAGACAGGTTCATCAAAGTGAAGTGGTCACAGACTAAGCGAGCAAACAGAAAGAGAGATCACCATATATATATATATATATATATATATATATATATATATGGATACATATCAGGTGAATAACGGTTTTGTGCTGTTGTTGGAGTGCTTCGTGACTGTGTGCGTGCGTCAAGGAAGTTTCGGTAAGAACTAATGGCTAGACACAATTGATGATATGAACCAAGATTGTCGTTCTCAATAGTAGGTGCAGATGCATTCACTCTTTGTGATTTGTCACATAAAATGAAATTCTATTGTTCTTTTATATTACTACTATTCTTTTATCTTCACTCACATTTCTGTTTATTATCTCTCTTTTTTGAACCTCACCTTATTCTCTCTTTTTGCTTTGTATGCTACATGGAAGGAGCGTGGCAACTCGAACTGCCGCTTATCCGTGAAAAGTTCTATATTGAAACCAGGTAGTCAGTCAGTTAGTTGGTCAGCTTCAAAGTAGGGCATGAAGATCGATTCCCAGTGGTCAGACCAGAAGTCCTTATATAAAGAATCTTCAAGTATACACAGTTATCTACACTAGATGATTTGAAGGAATTTTGTTCTATCTGAAACGTACTCATTACCACCCCGCCCAACTTATTTTTCCTTTTAAAACTAACCAAGTGATATATTACAAGTTATTCAAAAATGCGAAAGAGCAGAGACTATTCTTCAAGAATTTAAATATGTGGTTGTTAAAACGACGTATACAAATGAGTAAAAAATTTAACGCAATTTACTCTGTAGAAAATCAGAAAACGCAATGGATTTGAGTAGGCCGCCTTTTCAAACAGTTTAGCGGTAAACACTCAGTTATTCTTCATTTACGTAGTCAAAAGAACAAACAAATAAAAATGAGCACTTTTTGTGAATAAACTAACCTTTAGAGCCATCTTCAGACTCCCATACATTATAGTAAACACTATTTGAAGAATTTTGTCTTTTTAAAGAATTTTTACGCGAACTACCACCACCAGTAGGAGTTTTATTTTTGTTATCATTGTCGGAAGTCGCACCATCTCCATTCACGTATATCTCTGGAAAATAATAAATAAAACAAGCAACATTATTATTATTGGTAACAGTAAAGAATAGACACCAACTTCAGATGACCTTGAAACAACCAATCAGATTCTTCTGGGTGAAAAGTAAATAAAAAGAATTATAGATAGGTGCCTGTATTCTATCTCCCGTGTGAAATGGTATGACAGGGTGAGTAATATTGAGGTGAGGCATCTGTCGAGTGCTTGACAAGGAGGGGGGAATCCAATAGACGAGACTGTGAAGTTACATGGATTGACACAGGTGGTTAGGATAAGTGTTACGTACGTTTGCCTAGCCATCCGTTTGCATCCTCGACAACAGGCAATGTTAGCCACTGACATAGGGTCAGGTTAGAAAACAGCCAGTGGTGGTCAAACTAAAATATGACTTCATCAGTCGATGAAATCCACAACAGTTGTTAAAAGCCAGCGAATCACGTAGGAAAGTGTAGACTTTCTGGGGTCGTCAGGGCGGCAAAAACCAATGAAGGTTGGAGACAATTGGTGATATGGCCCAAAATCGTTCTCAGTGATGGCACAGATGGCATCCACTCCTTTTGACTTGCAATATCTAATAAAACTATAAGGTTCCTCTGTATCACTATTCTTTTTGTCTCTGTTTATTATCTGTTTTGAATCCTTTTTTATAAAATTATATTTGTAAAATCTCAGCGATATTGAAATGATGAATTCCAACGTTTCCCATGTTTGGCAGCCTGGTCCGAACTTCTTCAGGGAAATTAATCGAAATTAACATAACAGAGGTTTTTATATATAAAAGGAACATCTCTTGTTTTTAAAAACTTTGTCCAATCATGAGTCAAGAATTAGGCATCATGATTCATATGACAGGATAAACAATTTAAAACAAGAGATATCCTTTTATATATAAACATACAATTTTGTTTCTTATACATGTTGATACCTGTTGCATGGTTCATGATTGGACAAAGTTTTAAAAACAGGAGATGCTCCTTTTATATATATAAACCTCTGTTATGTTAATTTCGATTAATTTCCCTGAAGAAGTTGGGACCAGATTGCCGAACGAAACGTTGGAATTAATCATTTCAATTTCGCTGAGATTTTACAAATATAATTTTTTACAAATGTCTACTTCTCACTCGGCGCCCAAATATTTTAGAACTATTCTCTCAAATCTTGATCACAGTTCACATATAAATCTCTTTTTACTTTCTTATCTTGCTTTGTGTGCTACATGAAGGGAGTGTGGCGACTCGAAGAGCTCCACAGTGTTGCAAAGTTCTATGTTGAAACCAGACAGACAGACAGACAAACAAACAAACACTACTATATAAATTTCGTTTCAACTGAAGGTTGAATAAAGAATCTTGTTTGAAAGGGTGTTAACTATTATTAAGAACAAGGAATTGAGTACAACACATTTCCAGTGAGTGATAAGTGAAGAAAAAGAAGTCTCCATGGTTGAAAGAGAATTAAAGCAATAATCAGAGGTGTGAATTTGTTAACTCTGCTGTGAAAAAGTCAGACTGGTGTTATCCCAACCGATAATAGCGCCTACCTTGACGTTGCAATGGCATTTGCACATCGTTATGAATCAATCAGTGAACTACAGGCCCTAAAATACCACAAAAGTTTTTCGGATAAAATAAAAGCAGTTACCATAGTAGTGTCAGTTATTTATACTATGTTAGGTGTCTGTGGACGATGTTGTAATACTGGCGAGGAGGATTCCAACAGCAGTAAGATCTTCCCCTCAGACGATCAGCAGCTAAACGTTGACTCTCTGCTCTACAGAGAGAGAAGGAAAGACGTCAGCCTCAAAAGATGCACATCCCAATTTACTGTAGCCAGTGGTTAGATCTTAATATGGATGCCATTCCAAAACCTACTTCAAACAGACTGTGCGTGACCAACCTCAAGCAACTGTCCACTGGGCTCTGAGGTCACACAACAATAATCCTCCTTATGTTTCAGGTACTCCAAGAAGAAATCAATTTCCACGTTGTGGGCTTCCAGGAATTAATACACAACCACACACTTCCCCAAAAGTATATAAAGCTTTCCTGACGACCACCAATCTCAGGGTGGCATTGTTCAGACCATTGATTCAAATCATGTAATCTTTTCTTTGTCAAATTCAGAATGCGTTTGTGCGCTTGAATTACTGATTAGCAACAACCACTCCCCACCAAAATAAAAGTGTATATATCTATTCAGTATTACACTCGCTAAAACAAACTTAGCATAAAATCTTTACAGTAAACTGAAATTGTCATTTTTGCACAAAAAGTACATCATATCACTTAGTCAAGGTCAAAAAGTGAAGGTCGTGAATTGATAAATGGATCAGTTTTCACTATAAATCTGATGACAGTGAAAATAATGCAAAACAACACAGACGGAAGCTTTTTTAAAAATGTCAATGGAAATGTTTATTATCGGTTTAGGCTATCGAAAACAATAAAAAAAATCATTTGAGAAGCCGTGTCATCCTGAAGAGAATCAAACACGCACTGAGTGAAAAACTTCGACTGGAATAAGCTGGATTCAGGAGTAATAAATTATGCATCGATCAAATCGCAACATTACGGATCATTATTGAACAAAGCTTGGAATGGCTGTCACCTCTCTATCTCAACTTCATTGACTTTTAAAAGGCCTTAGACAGACAGTGTCGATCGCGACGTGATTCGGAAACCACTTCGCTACTACGGGGTGCCAACAACAACTATACATCTCATCCAAAAGTTGCACGACAATCCCGCATGCCCAGTAATCCACAAGTGGAAAACTCACGGAATTCTTCAAAGTGAAGAAGGGAGTAAGACTAGACTGTCTACTATCGCCAGTGATTTTTCTGATTACGGTAGACTGGATAATGCAACAGAAATACAGCGGCAACGAGGAGACAGGCCTAAAATGGACCCACACAAAAAACTTGGGGAATCTCGACTTCGCCGACGATATATGTCTGATTTCCCACACACTGAAAGATATACAAGTGAGTCAGATGAAGACGTTGGCAGAGAACAGAATGTGCAATGTAGACGTGAGTCTGAAGCCCTATGTTCCTCTAGGAATTAAAGGAAGCAATAACAATAGTAATGAGAAATTGGTATATATATATCACCTAAGATATATAGTGAACTTAACCATGAATTTCAACTTCTACCTATTATTCCGATGCTCGCTAGTGACTTGTTACAGGACGGAGTTTACTGGAGTTGTGACCAGTGAGGTCCATCCAGATGTCACGTGTGAGGATGGATGTTCCACCGATGACATTGGATGGGGTTGCGTTAAATCACGAATTGGTAGAAGTTAGAATTCATGAATTGGCCATTGAATCGGGTACCAGTGGTTGAATGGTATACGAGCTTACCTTGTAATCAGAAGGTCTTGAGTTCAAACCCTGTTGATGGGTACGTACTGCCGATGATTCACAAACTAGGATTAAAGTTTTTTTCCTTTTTCGAAATTATTTCTCTCTCTTTCGTTTAGCTTTGTATGATTAATAGAGTGTTTGGCATTTCCCAGTTAATACGACTTCTGGCGTAGGACGTGATATCCCGTTGTCTACCAAAGAGCGTGTATACTGCTCAACAGTTCACCTGGTCCTGCTAATTTATAGCTGTGAGACGTGGACACTGAACATCGAAGACATGAAAAGGTCAACTAGCTGTCTTAGTTCTATCTACCCCTCCCCCCCCGTGTTGGGCGGTAGGTGTAATCGTCTGATTAATATTGAGGTTAGCCATCAATAGACTGGTAGGTAAGCAGAGGAAATCAATTGATGAGGTTATCAATTTACATCGATTGAGATGGTTACGAAAAGTGTTACGCATTCCTTGTTATTGCCTTCTCCGATAGCTCACATAGGATGAGGTTAGAAAGGATATAGTGGAGGTCAAACCAAAATATGGTTTCATCCGTCAATGAATTCATAACTGTTATATAGACAGCCAGCCAGCCACTTAGACAGGTGTAAACTACGTGACTGACTGGTAGGGGTATCCTGGCTTCTAAGGACCAATGAAAGCTGGAGACAATTGGTGATGTAGCTGACTGAAAATCGTTCTCAATGGCGATGCAGATGCATTCATTCTTTGTGATTTGTCGCTGTTTTTTTTGTTGCTTTATATGCTACCTGGATGGAGTGTGGCAACTCGAACTGCTGCAAATCTGTGCAAAGTTCTCTGATGAAACCAGTAAGTCAGTCAGTCAGGGAGCCTTAGACCTAGGATCATCAATGTCCCGTGCGGATTATTGTTCAATTATATCGTAAACAAGTTACACAAATAAGAATTAGAAGTTGACTACATTCATTACAAAGCAAGTGTTGGTTTTTAGAAGGCAACTACAATTTAATTGCCAAAACAGTAAGCCAACCAACTTCAATAACAATAAACCGATGGTATTTTAAGCAGAAGAGAACTACTTGAAATAGAACAGAACAAAACAAAACTAGAAGAGGTTCAAATTGTGCAATTATTCTTCACGGGTAAACAATAATTAGTTGTTTATTTATTTATTTTTGATGAGTTCACCATCTGTTCGATTTTGTTAAACAAACCTCCATTAAATTTTTAAAACAATACAAATAGAACAATTAAGAAAGAAAACACGACTAACGATAAGAACTAAGGGAACATACAATTCCTCCCGCCCCTCTCTCTCTCTGTCACTCTCTTTGATAAAAGCCGAATATGTCTGCCTCTGTCTGCATTTTTTAGACATAGAACTTTGCACCGATGTGTACCAGTTCAAGTCACCACACTCTCTCCATGTAGCACACAAAGCAAGAGAAGAAAGTAAAAGAAATGTATATTAGAGACAGTAAACAGAGGTATGAGACAAAAGAATAGTAATAACTATTTTATATTTTTTATATTTTTGATTACAGCTTGATTCCACATCGTATTTTCGATACAAGTATGGAATTTTCAGCATGTGATATCAGTAGCCCAAATTTTGCAGGCCGACCATCGATATCAGGTGTGCGTCGGCGGGGGATCGAACCTCGGACCATGTGCATGATCGGCGAGAGTCCTAACTACTGTGGCACCGACGCACGAAGAACAATATAGTTTCATTGGATATCGCAATTCACAGGGAGTGGATGCGTATGCGCCAACCATTGAGAACGATTTCCAGCCATATCACCAATTGTTTCCCACCCTCATTGATTTTTACCGTCCCGAGGACCCCAACCAGTCAGCAAGTCTACACCTTCCTACGTGACTGGCTTAAACTAACTGTTGTAGATTTCATTGACTGATATCATGTTTTGGCTTGACCTCCGTTAGCTTTTTTCCAGCCTGACCCTAAATCCGCAAACATTGCCCGTTGAGGAAGGCGATGACTAGGCATACGTAACACATGTCCTAACCATCTCAGTCTTTGTAACTTCACAGTTTCCTCGATTGATTTCCCCTCCTTACCTAGAACTCGACACCTAACCTCAATATTAGTCACCCTATTACACCTACCACTTCACATGATAGATAGAATGCAGGCATCTATGATCAAAGACAGCTAGCTAGCCAAGCGTTTCATGTCTTCCACTCTCAAAGGCCAGGTTTCAGTCATAAAGGAAGATGGAGCGGACTGCTGAGCAGTACACACCCCATTTAGTCAATTAGCCGGATATCACGTCTACTAAGCCAGAGACGGCGTAAACTGGCATATGCGAAACTACCCCTCTGTATCCGTGGTGAGATTTCGTCGGAGATCAGCCCCTTGGGGCTGATGGTACTTCTCAAAAGCCAAATATGAAATATACCTACGTGCATTCTACCACAAGATAAAAGCTTTTCAAAAAACAAAGGTAACTGAAATACCACTCTATGTATATACATATCCTGTTATGTAATACCTACAACAGATAAGATCCCATCATCCCCTTTTAAATATCGAATAAACACACATAACTGTTATACACAGCAGATACTTCAAAAACAATCTACATGACCTTATTGTACCACATAGGTAAAAGTTAAACATTATGTCATGCATGAATGAGTTTTGAAATGGTTTATTTCCAGAAATAAAAGATCATTGACCTTGAACAATTCTTTTATTCTGAAACAAACTGGTATACAACATGCTGATCAAGTTTGTTGTGATAGTAATATATGCTGGCATGTGTTTGATTCTAATATTGACCATGTACAATATTATGTATATTTTATTAGGAGAGAATTGTGACACACATTGGCTGGGAAGCTTGACTTTGAAGCGTTCAAATACTTAGTATTTTATTTCTTTGCCTCATTCCGAGTGCAAGCAACACAGGGCCTCAAGCCTGAGCTCTGAAGCTTCAGGAGCGCTAGTGTTTCTTCCCACAAGATGGCGTTTGCTAGCCACACACATTTAACCCTCCATCTTTACTACTGGCTAAGCCTAATGGGGGGTTTTAGGAGTGTGTTGGGCGAGAATCAAACCTCAGACCACAGAAGGTGTGGTTGATGACTTACTGATGCCCTAGACAGGGCAACTTAGTCCAACGTGAATTCGAACCGAGGACCTTTCGCGTGTGAGGCGAACGTGATGGCCACTACACTGTCACCCTACTCACCTAATCAACAGATTTCAGTGCCCTTCGAAATGAAACCAACTCCTTCTTAAATAGACCAGAGAAGATTAACAGGGAGCACTGAAGAAGAAAAGGCTGGGTAGAATACAACAATTAATTAACCATAAAAGTAAAGACTAAGTGGTACGAGACTATCTTAACTTCCTTACACAAAAGTTTAGTTTTCAAGAGTTTGTTTGTAAGGATTAGATTTGTTTTTAAGAGTTTGACCACGGAATGATGCTAGTAAGAGAACCATTGAAAACCAACAGGAAGTCCTGGACAGCTGTATCATCCTAGTTTTGGGAATCATTGGCAGTACGCACCCACCACCACAGAGGGTTTGAACCCAGGACCTTCCGGTTAGAAGGTAAGCTCGTAGACCACTAAGCCACTGGGACCTGATTCAATGGCCAGCCCATGAATTCTAACTTCTACCAATTCGTGGTTTAGCGCGACGATTAACCAATGTCATCCGTGGGACATCCATCCTCAAACTTGACTGGGTGGACCTCACTGGTCACGAATTCTCACTAGACCTCCAGAAAGGGTTTCCCATCGATGACATTCGTTGGTGCCAGTTGCCGCTAAATCACGAATTGGTAGAAGTTATAATTCATGGGTTGGCCATTGAATCGGGTCCCACTGGCTGCTGAACAGCATACGAGCTTGCCTCGTAACCGGAAGGTCGTGGGTGCGTACTGCTGATGATTCCCAAACTAGGCTGACGAAACAGCTATCTAGTACTCCAGTGCTGGTTTTCAATGGTTTCCTAACTGACATCAATCCGTCGTCAAACTCGTAAAAACAAAAGATTAGACAAATATATCTTTCTACAAACTAACAGGATGTAGGAAGGTCAGGGGTAAGATCAGAGTAAAGACAGAATCCAAGATATCAAAACAATTGACTTAATAAAGTCTTTCTGAAGTAGGCTTGAAACAGAACAAAACAATAAGAGGTTACATGCATACAATTATCCACTATGTGTAAACAATTACTATTTATTCTGGGTCGTTTTGATGAGTTTACCAACTGTTCGACTTGTTAAAAACAAAACTACATATTGAATTTGTACGACACCAATAGAACAATGAAATACGACTAGGCGAGCCTATATACAATTCTCCCGTGCCTCTCACTCTCTCTCTCTCTTCCTTTCTCTTTGATAAAAGCCGAATATGAAATATATACCTCTGTAAGTCAACCACCTTAAGGGGAAAAGTCTCCGGAAAATAACTAACATACCATTCTAATACATATATATATATATATATATATATATGTTTGTGTGTGTGTGTGTATGTGTGTCCTGTTATGCAACAATTTACCAGCCTGCCACCCCTCATATATGCAGTAAATCCTTCAATGTGTACAGCCTTATTGTACCACTAGAATTACATGCATAGGCTAAACGTTGAAGATTATGTCATACATTATAAAAGCAGTTATTTTTAAAAATTGTTGAGAAAAAGTCATTAACCTTAAAAAATCTGTTTTTTTACAAAGAAACACAATGTACATATATAGATCTAGTTTGTTATAATGATTATAAATGCATATTATAGGCCAAATTTTAACTTAGAGACAACAGAAGTGACAAAGATATCCACGAGCCTGTCACCATCAACGGGAGAAATTCAAAAGAATGTCGATTCCCTTACTTACCTCACATGAACAGAATACTTTCGACTACAAAGCAGTCAGCACCAATGAGGAGGCAAACTAAATGAAAACTTAAATAATCTGGATATTTGTTGCACTCTATACACATAGGGAACATCATCGGGATTTTGAACACGAATGTCAACTCACTACAGATATAAGTACAAAGACCTGACTAGCATTTCTAACAGACTGCTAAAAACGTTTGACTAACTGACTGACTGGCTTAAATGTAGAACTATGCACCGATGTGCACCAGTACGAGTCGCCAAACTCCCTTTATGCAGCACACAAAACTAGCGAAGAAAGTAAAAAGAAACGCAAAATAGACACAGTAAACAGAGATATGAGGCAGAAAGAATTGTAATATCGAGGACGAGGATTTAAGCCATATCACAATTGATTGTCTCCAGTCTTCATTGGTTTTACCGTCCTGAAGACACCAAACAGTCAAGAAGTCTACACTTTGCTACGTGACTCGCTGGCTTAAACTAACTGTTGTGGATTTGATTGACTGAGGAAGCCATGTTTTGGTGTGGTCATCAGTAGCTAAATCTTTTCTAACCTGATCAATCCTATGTCAACTAATATTTACCGTTGTCAAGGAAGATGATGGCTAGGCTAGGCATGCGTAACACATGTCCTAACCATCTCAGTCGATGCAGCTTCACAGTCTTGTGGATTCACTTACTCTTCCACCTATCTAGCACTCGAGCAATGCCTAACCTCAATATTGTCCACCCAATTAAACCTACCACCAAACACGGGAGAGAGAACACAGGCACCTATGATCAAAGACAGCTAGCCAGCCTTTTCATGTCCTCCGTTCTCAATGGCCAGGTCTAACAGCTGTAGAGGAAGACGGAGCAGATTGCTCAGTAGTACATACATCCTTTGGTCGATAGCAGGATATCACGTCTACGCCAGAGATGGCTTAAACCGGCATATGCGAAACGAACCTTCTGTATCCGTCTGAGATTTCGTCACAGATCACAACCTGTTGGTGTTGGCTGATGCAACTTCCCAGATAATGGAAGTGGTCCACACACTCAGCCACCACTTCACTGCTTATTTCTAAGCTAGGAGTCAATGCAGTCCAGTCTTGTAGCATCATCCTACATTTTGTGGGAATGAATCACATGCTGAATACTGAGACCGCAAAAGAGACCCCTCGATACTACATCGAATAACCAAGTACCTATCCGGGAAGAAATCACAGGAAAAAATGGAGACGGATTGCACATAAGCTTAGGAGACTTCTAAATGATTTCACAAGCCAAACCCCCGAATGGATCCTAAATAGGAAGAAACGAATTGGAATAGAAAAGATCTTATGAAAAGGAATGCTTGTGGACAGTCGCAGAGGTGAGAAGGACGAAAGACAACCGAGTGGAATGGAAATATCCCACTGAAACCCTGTATTTCACCCAAGGTTCAAGGAGTAAATAACAGTATTATTAATGATCTCACTTGTTTGAGAAGGACTTCCAATAAACAGCAGACAATGACAAAGAAAACAGAATGGATGATGTTTATAAACCAATAGCTGAAAAGTCAACGAGTTTATCTTGTAACCTGAATCTTGTCGACTAAGAATATGCAGACGATATAGTCCTTCTCGGCGAGGACACTGACAAAATCCAGCAGAGTCTTATGAACACATTGAGCTGCAATCTACGAATGTTCGGCATGCGATTCTCTCCTAATGTGAAATGTAAGATGATGTTACAGGACTCGACTGGACTACACTGACACCTAGTTTAGAAATAGAGGGTGAAGTGGTAGAGCACGTTGACCGCTTCAGTTATTTGGGAAGTACCATCAGCTAACGCCAACGGGTTGATCTCCGACAAATCTCAGTACGGATACAGAGGGCTAGTTTCACATATTCCAGTTTACGTCGTCTCTGGCGTAAGAGTGGAAGACATGAAAAGATTAGTCTGATCATAGGTGCCTGCGCTCAATCTCCCGTGTGAAGTGGTATAATAAGGTGAACAATATTGAGGTTAGGCCTCGTCGAGGTCTAGGTAAGGAGGGAAATCAATCGATGAGGCTGTGAAATTACATTGAGTGAGATAGTTAGAACATGTGTTATGTATGCCTAGTCATCGCCTTCCTTGACAACAGGAAATGTTAGCTGATATAGGGTCAGGCTGGAAAAGAGCTAGCGGAGGTCAAACAAAAACATGGACTCACCAGTCAATGATATCTACAACAGTTAGTTTAAGCCAGTCACGTAGGAAGATGTAGACTTCCTGGTTGGGGTCCTAGGGACGGTAAAATCCAATGGTTGGCTCAAAATCGTTCTCAATGGCTGGCTGGCTCAGATGCATCCGCTCCTTGTGACCTATGATTATGAATGAAACTACATTGTTCTTCGTTACCTCTATTTCTTTGTCTCACACCTCGGTTTACTGACTCTATTATGCATTTCTTGTATTTTTTTCTCTTGCTTTGTGTGCTACAAGGAGGGGGTGTGGCGACTTGAACTGGCGCACATCGGTGAAAAGTTCTATGTCGAAAACAGACAGACAGATCTTGTAACCTGTAGGTCATGGATGTGCGCCTACAGCTGAATATTCTCAAACTACGACAAAGACATCTGTCGTCCAGTAACCTCTAACTGATGTGTATGAGTTCATGATCCAAACCGAAATCATGTAAATCACTGTCTACCGAATTATACCTCAATCAACATCAATTCTACCCTTAGCAATGTAGTTCTCTCCCAAACAAGATACACAAACACACACAAACAATGAATATACCAAAATATTGATTCATACATAAACTTGTTTGGCAAATATATTGATTGGCATACCATTTACAGATTCAGAGAATTTTTTCTTGGCGAACATGCACAGATGTCACTAATTCAATGATGTTAACAACGAAGATAAATAATTCCTGTTTGCGAATTAACTACTATTTTTTAGATACAGTTACGACAACAACAACAAAAAAATTAATTCTGTTTACTCTGAATAACAAACAGTCTGTGTGTGTGTGTGTGTGCGTTTTATAGTAAACAAAAAGTTCATTTTACCAAAACACATCAAATAAGATTGACAGTAAACAATAAAAAATTGACTAATTTTACTTGTTTACTGGTCACTAGTATTGGAAAATAAAAGATATACGTTTCGGCCTTCTTGAGACTCTTCAACTGAACGTACCTCAGTGAAACTTTGTATACAGAAGTGTGACAGTTCAAATTGTCATACTTCATAGAGTATAATAACTCAAAGGTAGATAGAGAAAGTTAATTGGTGTATGGTGACTAGCAGTGGAATCCAGGATGCCGTCGACATGTCAACCTCAGGCCGAGCACTTTTAGGTCCATTCAATCGACGGGAAAATCTCGAAAAATTCAATTAAATAATTAATATGATCCGTTGCACAAGAGGTGGCCAGCTGTCGTGGCCCAAGTGGTCTAGTGGCTAACGCTTGGGCGTTTGAAACTATGGGCACTGGGTTCGAGCCTCGATGGGAACATCATCACTCACTGGGGAATGCAGGTACATCCAGTTAGCTGACGAGTCCCTAATAGGAGGAAATGCGCATCAAGCTGGATTCCACTGCTAGATAGTCACAATATACCAATTCACTTCTAATTACATGGTCAGACATCGTCGAAGCATCTGCACAAGAAGCCAACAGGCATGTCAACCAGAGACCGAGAAGCACTTCGGTCCAATCACTCGACGGGAAAATCTAAAATTCAATTAAGTAGATGCAGAAATGTTGAAAAAATATAGTGAATCATGCAGATGTATCGGAGAAAGCGTCATTAGCACAACGGTTAGGATGCTTGCTGATCATGCACATGGTTCGGGGTTCAATGCCCGCCCGGCTGACGCACTCCTTTACCTCACTAAGCCAGTAATTAATAAGAGTGGTTAAGAGGAAAGGCTGGGCATGAGGCTAGCAAACCCATCCTGTAAAAATGATTACCACTGCTACAGAAACTTCAAACCTCTAGGTTGAAGCCCTGTGTTCCACTGGGAACGTGAAGAAATAAAAAAAAAATCGGAGAAGGCGATGAGTATAACGAGAATCATGAAGATTTAATGGATTAAGGAGGTTACATAGAATAGAATGTGAAACTACCTACTGTATATCACCAATAGTCTCATCAGGCAGTCTACACTTCCCTACATGATTAGCTCAAACCAACTGCCATAGACTTTATGTCCATTCTCATTTACTGTTCACCCAATTTATTCTTCCCTGAACTTCTCAAAAAAGATTATGTCATATTACTTAGAACACTGAAGATTGTAGTTAGAGTTAGTGGGGTGTGTGCCTTTGACTCAAGCTAAGCTAACTGACATTATTGTCAATAGGCACTTCAATTCTTACAAGCATTTATAGCTAAAGTTATCTTGTCTGATACTGCACATCCTCTCGATTCGCGCAGCTTTATCTTTGTATCTCTCTTCAAGGGTGAAACCAGAAGTAACTTCATAAGAAGCATTTATGCTCATAAAGCTACTAAATATAAAAATACTTCCAAATCACCATATTTCTTTCTGTCTAGATTCAACATAGAACCTGCCACCGAAGTGCACCAGTTCGAGTTGCCACCTTCCAAATACCACACAAAGGTGGACAAGAAGATGATGAATGAAGAGAATCAATAGAGTTTGACAGGTATACGAGAGAAACAAAATGAGCAATGGTAGAATGGAATATGAAAGATTACAGAGACTGAATACATCTGAGCTGGCCATTGACAACGATTTGGAGCCATGTCACCTATTGTCTCCAGCCATTGATTCCTAGAGTCAGTCCCGAGGGCCCCAACACAGAAGTCTCCATCTCCCACCCTACCTGACTGACTCAGTTTAACTGTCAAGGATTTCATGGATTGTTGAGGCCATGTTTTTGTTTGGCCACCACTCTCACTCTTTTCCAACCTGCACCTATATCAGCTAGTAATGCCCGTCGTCGGGGGAGGCGATGGTTAGACAGGCATGCGCACCACGTCACCTAGCCATCTCAATCTGTGTAACTTTATAGCCTCGTCGATTGATTTTCCCTCTTTCCCCAACACTCTATGCCTAACGTCAACATCACTTACCTTATTATACCACCTAACGTAAGAAAGAGATCGTAGACATATATAATCAAAAACAGTCAACCTTTCATGTCTTCAACTCGTATTGGCCATGTTTCAGAGCCATAGAGAAGGACGGAGCGAACTGATGAGGAGTACACACGTCCCTTGGTTGATAGCCGGATGTCACGCCTACGCCAGAGATGGTGTAAGTCAGCGAACGCAGCTCGAGTTCGAGCTTACCATATTTAGCTCAGGTATTGTGTGAAGAGAGAGAGAGAGAGAGATTGTGTGCCAGATGTCAGAAAAGCACTTCTGAAACTTTTTAAGTCAGTAATCTGAACTGCATTGTATAAGCAAAAGTTATTATTATTATTATCACACGTATTATCTATGATACTGTCTAATTATATATAATTATAAAAGGAGCTAAATTGTTGCAATATGTATAAAAAGCCTGAAAACTCCATTCCATATAATTATTGTTATTGTTTAGAATAAAGTGTTTATTATTATTATTATTATTAAGTTTCGATTTGTCCACCCCTTACTCTTTTCCAGCCTACACATCCTATATTAGCCAATGTTGGTCGTTAAGAAGGCTCGCTATGCGTATCATACATCCTAGACACATCAATTGATGTAGATCACAATCTCATTGACCGGCTTTTCCTCCTAAACTAACGTGCGACGACACTTAAAACGCAACTGAATGACTGATTGACTAGTTTCAACATAGAACTTTGCACAGATGTGCAGCAGTTTGAGTCGCCATACTTCACTCAGCACACAAAGGAAGAGAGACAATGAACAGAGATATGAGGCGAAAACAATAGTAATATAGAAGAACAATACAATTTAATCGGACATTATAAGTTACAAGGAGAGGATGCATCTGCGCTATCAGTGGGAATGATTTTGAGCCAAATCACTACCGATTGTCTCCAGCCTTCATTGGCTTTTACCGTCTCAAGGACCCCAACCAGTAAGCCAGACAGTCTACACCTCCCTGCGTGGTTGACTGATGAAGTCATGTTTTATTTTGACTGATCAATCCTATGCCCACTAACATTGCCCGTTGCCGAGGAAGACAATGACTAGGTATACGTAACACATATCCTAACCATTTCAGTCGATGGAGCTGCTTCACAACCTCCTCGTTTATTGATTTCTCCTCCCAACTACCTAGCACTCGACCGACACCTAACCTCAATATTGCTCATTATATTATACCACCTCATATGAGGGATAGAAGGCAGGTACTTATGATCAAAGACAGCTAGTTAGCCAGGGTTTTCACGTCTTCCACTCTCAATGGCCAGGTCTTACTCGCAGCCAGCCATGAAGGAGGACGGAGCGAACTGCTGAGCAGTACACACACCCTTTGGCCGACAATTAGCCGGATATCACGTCTACGCCAGAGACGGCGTAAATTGGCCTATGCGAAACGAGCCTTCGGTATCCGTTCTGAGATTTCGTCAGCCAGCAACCCGTTGGCGTTGGCTGATACAACTTCCCAAATAACTGAAGTGGTCAACGATCTCCACCAAGCACTTCACTTTCTATTTCTAAGCTAGGAGTCAATGTAGTCCAGTCGAGTCCTGTAGCATCATCTTAAATTTCACAGAAGGAGCAAATAGCATGCCAAACATTCTCAGGTTGCAGTTCAAGGTGTTCAGAAGACTCTGCTCTATTTTGTCAGCATCTTCACCTAGAAGGACTATATCACATCATCTGCATATCCTAAGTAAACCAGATTATTACCTAATGGTAACAAGTCAATCCTTGAATCATTGGAGTGATTTAGGGTTAAGTCGGTTAGGCCTAAACGCAATGTCGTTCACCATATTACACTCTTTAACACGAGAGATAAAACGCTAACGCTTTCATTTTTTCCGCTTTGAATGGCTAATTGTCACAGCCACAAAGAAGGACGAAGAGAACAGCTAAGCAGAACGAACACACCTCCTATTGTCGATAACTTGATATCACATCTAAATGTATCAACAGCCATGTGTGAGAATAGAACTAAACACTAATACTGTCAAAAGTTAAGCGATATTCCCTAGGCCACTGACACACAGAAGTCACCTATTGTGGAACCGATATCAGTCTCTCTCTATCTCTCTCTCTCTCTTTCAACAAAAAATCAATCGAGAATTATTAGCAAATCATGAATAAAGTCTAAAAGATTATGAAATTAACACTTACCTCCATTAGATGATTTCACGTGATCATCGTGGATTTTTTTAAGTCGAGATAAAGATGAATAATTTGTACTGAATTGTAATTTCTCTCCGTCTGGATCATCATTCATTAAATTTACATAAGAATGACTTGATGTCGGTAGCTATAGTCACATAGGATAACGAACAAAAAAAACAAAAGGTGACTGCGGGGGTTAAAAGATTAATAAGGAGTGAACTATGAGGAAGAATAAAGGAATAAAGAGGAAGTCCTACTCACTGCCTTCACGTGGCGGAGGTGTTTTCACCAAAGTGAGAGGGCGAAAGCGGATGCCCGGCGCTCTTCACCGGGTTGACTGTCCATTGGATGACAGTCTAGGGGAGATGGCTAAACCCTGATTCCAAACCTCCAACGACTGGCGTATGAAGCTCACCGGCAGACGTATGGACAAAGGGCTTATTGGATGCCCTGGATGACTGGCCCCATTCAAAAAGGCGAATGAACCGGACTCCGTTCACCGGCTGCCAATGGATAGTGGACTCCCTACTCCACTCCTACTGCCTTGTAGGTCACACTTGGTTGTGTAAAGGCTAGAGCTGCACTCTCAAACAAAGGCCGAGCAATGCTGGGGACATCACTCGTACCCACTTCCCATGAAACTTCATGGTTCATGAAGCCGGCTCATCCTCCCGTAGGAGATAGCCGAAGTAAGGTAAGTAAGTAAGAATAAGGGGGAATCATCATCATATTATGCTTCGGTGGCACAGCGGTTAGGACCCTCACCGACCACGCACATGGTTCAGGATTCAATCCCCGCCGGGCCGATGCACTTCTTTACATCGCTAAGCCAGCAGTGAGACCGGTCTGTCTGTCTGTCTGTTTTCGACATAGAACTTTGCACAAATGTGCGGAAGTTCAAGTCGCCACATTCCGTGTAGCACGCGAAGCAAGAGAAGAAAGTACAAGAAAAGCAAATAGAAACAGTGAGCAGAGGTGTGAGACAAAGGAGTAATAAAGAAATACAAAACAGTTTCATTGAAGATCATAAGTCACAGGGAGTGGATGCATCTGCGCCACTGAGAACGATTTTGAGCCATGTCACCAATTGTTTCCAACCATAGATTTTTACCGTCCCGAGGACCCCAGCCTGGAAGTCTACACCTTCCTACGTGGCTTAGACCAACTGTTGTGGATTTCATTGACTGATGCCAAGTTTTTGTTTGACCGCCGCTAGCTTTTTTCCAGCCTGACCCTATATCCGCTAACATTGCTCGTCGAGGGAGGCGATGGCTTGGCATACGTAACACATGTCCTAACCATCTCAGTCTTTGTAGCTTCACGACTTCGTCGATTGATTTCCCCTGTTTACCTAGAACTCTACGCCTAACCTCCATGTTGCTCACCTTATTATGCCACTTTACACGGGAAATAGAACGCAGGCACCTATGATCAAAGACAGCTAGTCTTTTCATGTCTTCCACTCTCAGTGGCCAGGTCTCACAACCATAAAGGAGGACGGAGCGGACTGATGAGCAGTACACCCGCCCTTTGGTCGATAGTCGAACATCTCGTCTACGCCAGAGTCGGCGTAAACTAACAAATGCGAAACGAGCCCCTTGTATTCGTGCTGAGATTTCGTCAGAGATCAGCCCGTTGGGGCTGATGGTACTTCCCAAATAAGTGAAGCGGTCAACGTGCTCTACCACTTCACTTCCTATTTTTAAACTAGGCGTCGATGTAGTCCAGTCCTGTAACATCATCTTGCATTTGGCGGGAGCGAATCGCATGCCAAACATTCGTAGATTGCTGTTCAAGGTGTTTAGAAGACTCTGCATTTCGTCAGCGTCTTCGCCTAGAAGGACTATATCGTCTGCATATTCCAAGTCAACGAGATTATTCCCAGGTAGCAAGTCAATCCCTGAGTCGCTGAAGTCACCTAGGGTTAAGTCCATTAACACATCTATGATGAAGTTGAATAGAAAAGGAGATAATGGGCATCCTTGACGGACACCACTGGTCGTCATCAGTTCAGATGACAGCTCGCCGTAAGCCCTCACCTGGCTGTATGAGTACGAATAGAGTGCCTTAATCAGTGCAATATATTTTCTCGGAATTCCCTTTACAGCCAAGCATCTCCAGAGAACTTCCCGATCGACAGAGTCGAATGCTGCCTTTAGGTCAAGAAATATAATGACTGTTGGACGCCGGTAGGAATGCCTATGTTCTAGAATCTGTCGGAGGGTGAAGATATGATCAATACACCCTCTTCCTGGTCTAAAGCCTGCCTGGCTCTCTCGTGTTTGTGCTTCCCGAGCACCACTCAGTCTACGCATGATTATTGAGCCTAAGACTTTAGATACTATATTAGTCAAGCTAATCCCTCTGTGATTATCACAGGAAGACTTGTCTCCCTTCTTGTATATGGGGATAATCAGTGACTTACACCAACCCGATGGGACTTCTTCTGATTCCCAAACGCTGCCTAGTACCTCAGTTAATCCGGACAGTAAGCTGTCTCCACCGTACTTAAATACCTCTGGAGTCATTCCATCAGGTCCCGCTGCTTTGCCTAGTTTCAGATTGGTGACAGCTTTAGTAACCTCAGTTAGTGACGGAGGACCTGTATCTATATCCCATTCAGGGAGGTGTTGGATGCTCGGAAGGTTGAGCGTGGCTGTGGGCAAATTAAACTGCTCCTCATAATGCTCTTTCCAACGATCCAGTCGTCTATCCTGTGAGCTAATTATAGTGCCATTTTTTTCCGAGATTGTCTCACTAATGATTTGTCTTCTCCCACCCGTTTCCCTGATGAGTCCAAAGAGTTGCCTGGTGTTGCCTATCCTCGAAGCTTTCTCCATCTCTTTGGCTTTTGTCGCCCACCACTGTTCACGGTCCTTGCGGAGACTTTTCGTAAGTTTCCTCTTGTGCAGCTTTCGCTCCTCATTGAATTCGGAGCTCGCCGGAATAAGTCTTCTAGCATCTATCAGTTCGGATGAGGCGGTGGAGATCCAGTGGTTTTTACTCACCTTTGGGTTTACCTTATTCACAGCTTTTACAGCTGTATCTATGGCTGCCTGGATATTTTTCCAAGCTTCTTCAGGGTGAGCACAGCTGTCGAACACAGATATGTGTTTAGCTAGTTCTTCCTCAAATACGGATTTAGTTTCCTGATCGAGCTGGGGACGTGATGGTTTTACCGCCAGCTGTTTCCTACGTCCGTTCAGTCGTAAGCACACCCGAGCGCGGACCAGTGCATGGTCGGTATCTACGCACGTGTTCCAGAAGGAGCGACAATCTCCTACCGACCCACGCCAACGATAGCTTATTGCTATGTGGTCTATTTGTGTCCAGCGTTGGTTTGATGAAGGGGGTCTCCAAGTCAAACAGTGTCTCTCCTTGTGTTTGAAGTTAGTGCTTACAAGAAACAAATGATTATCAGAGCAGAACTGTAGGAGACGGTCACCGTTGTCGGTTCGCTGGCACGGAACTCCATAGGTGCCACCGACATCCTTCTCAGATTGACACAATTTCCCTACTTGAGCGTTAAAGTCACCAGCTAGAACGACTATGTCTGAGCGTTTAGCCTTTCTCACCAAACTAGACAGCTTTTGGTAGAACTCATCCTTCGTTTCATCTGAACTGCAGTCAGTGGGGGCGTAGGCGGAGATTACGAAAAGGCATCGGCGAGTAGTGCAGTCCTTCCTCCTTCTTACTGATCCGTTCAGGCGGACAGCACACATTCGGCTATCTACCGGGATCCAGTCAAGCAATGTCTTTTCTGCCCTAGTACTCAAAGCTATCCCTACGCCAGCTAATCCTCGTGAACTAGCTGTGGCATCTCCTGACACCCTCAAGGTGAATTTTGCAGATTCAACCTGTTGGCCAGGTGGGGTTAGGTGAATAACCACACTTGGGTCTTGTATGCGTGTTTCTGAAACACAGCATACATCAATGGCTCGTGATGCCAGGGTCTTGGCTAGTGATGCTTGTTGTCCTATTTGGCAAAGTGTCCTAACATTAAGAGCTCCTATATGAAATTGGTGGCGCGGCTTTAAGAGGCAGAAAGGTTGAGCATGAGGCTAGCAACCCTATCCTGTAAAAATTAGCACTGCCACAGGAACTTCAAGCTTTTAGCTTGGAGCCCTATGTTCCACTGGGGACGTGAAGGGAAAAAAATCATCATATTGCTATTGCCTTGAGTTTCAAGTAAAACATAGGACCAAAGCAACACAACACTCAGTTATCTGTAGTGCTTTTTATTTCTCTACACCTCCAACACACAGAGGCTTTTATATCCTCCTCATTCTTGGAAACTAATGCTCAACTCATCGTTTCCCATTCAAGTGTACTTCTAGAGGGGGTTTCCATAACTCGTAATGTCACTCGATGGGTCTCCTCGGCGTAGGTCAGAATCCACCTCCATTTCGTTCTGCATATTTCTCAGGTGATGAGTTTTTGGTTAGTTAGTTAGTTCGTTTCCAGAGTTGCCTTGTTGTTTTGTTATTTCTGATGTGACCGTCAGAGCTTCATTATGGAGCGACCAAGTTCCCCCACCTCAACCATACTGAAGCTCTGGCTTGACATCAGTGTTAAAGAGAACTGGATGTCGTTCTTTATGCTGACTAGAGTAGATTTTACACACCGACTTCAGAGTAAAAAATATCTGTCTTGATTCACTGATGACGTTTCGAGCACAAACAATTGCTCATAATCATATCCAGTCACTCACATTTGAATAAAACCAGTAATATTAAGATAAAGTACGTTCAGAAATAATAATATTAGTGTTATCAATAAAAATACAATCAGATGGGAAGTAAGATGTTTTTATAGTAAAATAAATAAATAACTTGTTAGAATGCTATAATATATGTGAATTGAAATAGACTTTAAGATTATTTATCATCCACCTATGATTTGACTAGTGGTAATAATATCTTCAATATCTCTGGTATTTGCATTGAGTCATTTCTGTTGCATGTGTTGTGTTGGGTGTGTAGACTCGATGAACGAGGCAGGATTCAATAACCAATCTCTCTCTCTCTCAACCTACACCTACCTTTATTACTTCTTAGAATTTTAAACCTCTTCCACCCCTCTTGTGTGATTGTGTGTTAATGCATGGAGTGCGATTGCTAACCTTTTTTCTAAATTACTTATCTTCGAGGGTGGGGTCAATCATTCTAACCTTATCTAATTTCTTATGTTCTGACAATATATGTCCACTCCCGATCTACTTAGTTTAACCTGTATAGTTGGCCCAACTCACAGTCATTGAAAGATATTTTGTAAAATATATTATTTTGTTTAATTGGGTCAATCAACGGGGTACTTTAGCCTAAAGAGCTTGTCCTACCTGAGTGAGTTTGTAGGCTTAAATGCCGCCCTAATTTCTGCTTTATTGAGAATCCTACATAGGGTCTGAGATGTCCCCTTCCTTTTTATATGGTACAACTGTAGATGCCTTATATTCTCTCTTATTTCTGTTATCATTATTAGTTTCACCATTATTTTTATTTTTATTTTGACGTTTTTTCATCTTCCTAATGATAATAGAGTATAGCTGTATACCTGTGGTGCCTTTGAGTGATGGCGTTTTTACTCATCATTTCAAAATCTAATCACTTCTCAATGAGGAAAACAGAACCTTCTCTATATTGGAGAGAGAGAGAGGCGTTCAGTCTCTCTGTTGACATATCGGCGTCTAGTGAGAACTGTTCAACACAAAACACTAAAAGTCAATATGACGTTATTCAAGAAAATCTCGTTTGAAACCTCTTAAACACTGTGATAGGCAAAGGCAGTCGATAACCTTTATGTCTGTTGTTTGGTTTTGCTTACTTGGATTGCATGGAGAGTAGCCTATGCGACCTGAGAGACATTTGAGCTGAAAGTTGGATGTGTTTAGGCAAATGAGTCAATGAGTCAGTCTCCTCAACGGCGCACACCTACCTCCCCACCAGGGATCAAATACAGGACCTTCAGGTATCGACACCAAGCTCGTTGATTACTTAGCCCTGTTGGGCCTAAATTGAATGACCCATGAATTTTAACTTGTGTCAATTTCTAATCTCTCGATCAGCAGCAATCTCCAGCTGACTGATTGCTACTTGATTGATGGTTGTCATGAAGCTGTACTTATAAGTCGTGCCAATTCAGCTCATCGAAGACACCGGCTAAAGGTTACTGAAGGTCCCGTCTGTGACTAAATTGTCAACGAGTTTGATTTTCTAACCAGAAGGGGTCCTGGGTTGTGGGTGTGCGCACTGCTGAAGAGTCCCGAACTAAGACGAGACAGGTGTACAGTATTCCCTGATTTTTAATGATCTCTCTAACCTATGTTTTTTGGTTCATATCAGAATCTACACTGAAATTGATCTAAAAATCCTTGTAAAAACCGATACAATCTAACACATAATAAACATTCTGTGTATAAAATTAAATGGTTGGAGGCGATCGGCCACAGGAAGCATTGAACCTATGCTTCGCGTGCTAGTTGGCACTCACCAGTCAGTAGTAAGCGTATCTACAAACCTTGAGAGAATTCATGTTCCTTCTGAGATTCGAACTCGTGTCACCCTGTGCTGCAAACCAGTCAAAGACGCTACTACTGAGCTAGTCAGCCTCAAAGTAACCAAGTATTCAATACAGTCCTCCAGGCAGCCCGAATAGCTCAATGATCATATTTCTAACTGGCTGCAGAGCAGGGTGACACGAGTTCGAATCTCAGAAGGGACATGAGTTCCTTCAAGGTTTATGGACACGACTTATACTGACTGATGAGTGCCAACCAGGATGAAACTCAAGTCAAGCAGAGTTTCCTGCCGATTGTCTCAAACCATCCAATCTCAAAAGAATGGTTACTGAACAAAGAATACTCTTTTCGATAACATCTCCATCAGGTTCTGCAGTTATATAGATACATAACAGTGAATGGATTAGTGTTATTCACAAAATTAATGTTGTTAAAACAACATCGAATCAATAATAATAATAATAATAATAATAATAATAATAATAACAATAATAATAATAATAGTAATAATAATAATAACAATAATAATAATAATACCAATGGATTACAGTTCGATAGCACCAACAAAACAATACCCTGAATAAATACCAGAAAAATTAGGAAAGATAATATTACAAATTCATGAATTAATAGTGTCCACTGAACGCCAGCCAGAGCAGTAGAATTGCCTGGACTTGCTTCTTTTGCACACAGAGCATTGGTTGTTCGAGGCAAATTGCAATAGCCTCTGCTGTTTAGAGCATGCGATGCTTCGATGATTTTGGCAATTTATTTGGTTGGTTACAGGATTTCATCATGAGCTGACATTGGTTAGAGAACCATTGGGAAACCAACAGGGAGTACTGGACAGCTGTTTCGTCGCAGTTTAGGAATCTTCATCAGTACGCACCCACCGGGGTTCGAACCCAGGACCTTCTGGTTACAAGGCGAGCTTGTATACCATTAAGCCACTGAGACCCAATCAAATGGCTCATGAATTCTAACTTCTGCCAATTCATGATGAAATCAATCCTGTAACCAGTCAACCAAATCCCTACAAACCAATACTTGAATTTTTTTAGTAACTGATAGATAACAGAGAAGGATTCTTCATTGCTGGCTGGCTTTGTGGTCGGTTTGGACCAGATGGTCAAATATCAAACTGTTAATGGTTTTAACTACACCTTTACTTAGCCATAGTTGGAGATGTTCTTGAGTGAACACGAAAAATCAAGTTCCTAGAGCAACGGCCGATAAGGCTCGCTCAACAAGCACAGTTGAATTGGCAGATACAAGAAGAGATAGCTAGTTCAGGTACTTCATCTTTCAATCAAGAAATCACCATCAATCATTTGGAAATAATTCACGGTGCAGAGTATCGTGATGACAAGCCAACTAGCGGCGTGGCGGTCACAAAGTTAACTTGACTGATGATAGAATTCGATCTACGCCAACACCAAAGACTAGACACACTACGCTAGTTACTAACTGGTATCCAATTGAGGTATTCTGTGTATAGAGGTACCACACAAATTGAAATGATGTCAATTAATATAATCAATAAACTAGATAGCTACTAACTATATTACTTAATTAGTATAATTATTATTATTATTTACGGGAAGTTGTTTAGAGCGATAGAACAACAAAAAACCCGACAAATTGTTGCCAGAATAGGCGAAAACGTTTGTTTTTGAATTTAGACGTTTATTCTTACCTCAAATGTAAACATCCGAATCAATTCAGTCTTAACAAATAATATGATGGATTGTTGACAGTGTATGTATACAAAACAGATCAACTCTTACCGACAAATATTTATTATAATAGCATAACCATTATCAAATGTCATCTGTGAGTATCGCTATTTGTAATATGACTGATATTAGCCTATCAAGGCGTTTTGTTAGAAATTCGCGTAGTTGGGTTTTCAAAATATTAATCGATTATCAATCAACCCACTCTAGATGGTTTAGTTATTTTCAGTAAGCGATTAATTGCACAATGATCTAATGATAATCGACAAGATTGTTAGAACTTTGAAGTATTATTATTGCTATTCAACTACGAACCAACTCAGCAGGAACCAATTGTGCAACAAATAAGCAAGAAGAAATAGAAGTGAATTGACCATAATCTGAGAAAACAAACAATCAAGTGGGTGACATTACACGCCAAGCCATCTGTCGAGTGGAACCCTATCGAATGGGAGGCGGCGTCGTTCAAGGGTGACACAGAAAACGTCATGTGAAGAGATGATAGCATGTGGGTAGACGTGGATCTAGGTGGAAACGTTGGGACAGAACCGAACGCAATGGAGCTGTGCGTCTGTAGCCCTATGTTCCTCTAGGAACTAAAGGAAACAATAATAATAATAATAATAGTTATTATTACTATTACTATTGTTTTATTCCTTTACGTTCTAAGTGGAACATGGGGTGGCTTCAAGCTAGAGAGCCCTGAAGTTTCGGTTGCAGTAGTTTTATTTTCATGGGGAGGGATTACTAGTCTCGCGACTAACCTTCCCTCATTACCGGTCTTGCTAGCGTCTTAGCGAGGTTTATGAGTTCGTCGGCCGGGGATCGAACCCCGAACTACATGAGTGGTTATGTTGATGGTTTAGAGGTAGAATGCTCGCTAACCAGGCCAAAAGTGATCCGGGGTTTGATCCTAGGTCAGCGCACTCATAAACCTCACTAATTATAATAATAACATTTTTATTCTAGACAGTATTTATGAAATGTACAGAATTTTCAGAGGAGTTTATTGTATGATATTTTCCCTCCATACAATATCTTCAAGTAAAATATTAATTGACAGTATATCCTTCCTGTGACACAATGCTCTCTCTGAGCTGAAAGACAAACCATTCCATTATGATAAATCTGTCTGCTTTGTCTCCTTCAAGAAACCCACGATATCTAATTGGAAGTTAACTGTAAGATATTCAGAACATTTATATTTTGAGATCCAACAGTATAACTGAAGAACAGTTATCTCATGTTGTATTCGAACGCGTTGCCACACACAATCAAGCCTTTCCCCAGGTTTAGTAGGAACATGAGTATCAGAAGCTTAGACCAGGTAGAGGGTGTATTGATCATATCTTCACCTCTGACAGATTCTAGAACGTAGGGAGATTCCTACCGGCGTCCAACAATCATTATATTCCTTGACCTAAAGGCGGAATTCGATTCTATCGGCCGAGAGGTTCTCTGGAGATGCTTGACTGTCAAAGGAATTCCGAGAAAATACATTGCACTGATTAAGGCACTCTACTTGTACTCATTCAGCCAGGTATGGGCTTACGGCGAGTTGTCATCTAAAGTGGTGACGACTAGTGGTGTCCGTCAAGGATGCCCATTATCCTCATTTCTATTCAATTTCATCATTGATACTGTACTAATGGACTTAACCCTCAGTGACTTCAGCGACTCGGAGATTGACTTGTTACTATCAGGGAATAATCTCGTTGACTCGGAATATGCAGACGATATAGTCCTTCTAGGCGAGGACGCTGACACGATAGAGCCGAGTCTTCTAAACACCTTGAGCAGCAATCTACGATTGGCATGTTTGGCATGCGATTCGCTCCCGCCAAATGAGAGATGATGTTACAGGACTGGACCACACCGACTCCTAGATTAGTAATAGGAAGTGAACTGGCAGAGCACGCACGTTGGCCGCTTCACTTATTTGGGAAGTATCATCAGCCCCAACGGGTTGATCTCTGACGAAATCTCACCACGGATACAGAGGGCTCGTTTCACATTTGCCAGTTTACGCCATCTCTGGCTTAGTAGACGTCATATCCGGGTATCGACCAAAGGGCGGGTGTACTGCTCATCAGTACGCTCCGTCCTCCTTTTTGGCTGGCTGTGAGACCTGGCCATTGAGAGTGGAAGACATGAAAAGCCTGGCTACCTGTCTTTGATCACAGGTGCCTGCGTTCTATCGCCCGTGTGAAGTGGCATAATACGAGGAGCAATATTGAGGTTAGGCGTCGAGTTCTAGGTAAGGAGGGGAAATCAATCGACTATTCTGTGAAACTACATCGACTGAAATGGTTAGGACATGTGTTACGCATGCCTAGTCATCGCCTTCCTCGACAATGGGCAATGTTAGCGGATATAGGGTCAGGCTGGAAAAGCGGCGGTCAAACCAAGACATGGCTTCACCAGTCAATGAAATCTACAACAGTCTAGGAAGGTGTAGACTTCCCGGTTGGGGTCCTCGGGATGGTAAAAACAACTGGTTGGAAACAATTGGTGACATGGCTCAAAATCGTTCCCAATAGCCGGCTGAGATGCATCCACTCCTTGTGACTTATGATTTCCAATGAAACTGTTTTGTTCTTCATTATTACTATTCCTTTGTCTCACACCTCTGCTTACTGTCTGTTTTATGCTTTTCTTGTACTTTCTTCTCTTGGTTTGTGTGGTACATGGTGTGGCGACTTGAACTGGTGCACATGAGTGCAAAGTTCTACGTCGAAAACAGACAGATAGACAGACAAAAGCTTGTAAGCATCTTAATTGCACACAAGAGTAGATAACATCATTATAGGTCATATTTCAGTCGACTAAGAAAAACCGAACGAGTGAAAATCTATGGAACAGAGAAATGGAACTTTTTGGTAGCCGAATTTTTAAGCAGGCCGCAAGTAGTAAAGTAAGCCCAGCAGAGAGTAAAGGTTGGGTGTAGAACCAGCAACCCCACCCCTTAAAAATAAAAGCTCTACCTTGAAGCCTTATGTTCCACTGGAAACGTAGAGCAATAAAAAATAGAAAAGTAAATTAAAATTTTGAAATACTTGGATATTGTGAATTTGTGGATTCTGACTCGATAAACAAACAATAATGGCGAAGTTCAACAATAGCGTCCCAGGAGTGCGAACGCTACAATGACCCTTAAACGGATGCTAGTCCTTGGCTGACGGCACCTGTCATTATCATAGCTGAAATATCAACGCTATTCATCAACTAAGCAGCAAATTTCATTCAGATCACTTTTTAAAATACTGTTTCTACAATGTATTAGTAGCTCGTTAGAGTTAGGATTAGGGTTAAGGTAAGTATTGGAGTTAGAGTTAGGATCAGGGTCATAATTAGGATTAGGGATAGATTTAGAGTTGCTTTCATTTATTTTAATTTGTCTTCTTATCCACATTTTTGTGGTAAGTATTCGTCCATCCTCTTACTGGAAACCGTAGTAGTTCAACCGAGGACTTTGGGGAGGACTGCACAACATGGTAAGAGAGATGAACGATTTTACAAAGAAACAGCTCATCTTCTGTCACCTCGGTGAATACATGTACAGAAACTAGTCTAACTTAGCAACTGATACTCCTCATTATAACTTGGATGCATTTTTAAGTCATTTCAGAGAAACATACCCTGATAAATATGTTTTCAAGCATTTTCTTGTAAATATACGTCATTTTTTGTGCAAAAATTCCTCATTTTTATGATTGGTCGGCTGAAGGTCACTCGTGCGTTCGCATCACTTGGAATGCTATTATTGAACTTTGCCACAATAATATCACCACTGTATTGATATTACCGTATTAGTCACATCGACTTTGAGAAGAGCTTTAACTTGACAGAGGTGATCAAACCAAAACTTGACATCACAACCTTTGAAGTGTTTCGTTTATAGTCGGCGGTTTGAGCCAGCTAGGTAGAGAGGTGTACCCTGTCTGTTTGGTTGGTATCATCAGGATGCTAAGAATCAATGGCTGGAGATGAGTATTGGTGAGATGGTTCGAAACTGTTCTCAATGGCGCAGTTACATTTACCCTTGAACTTAGCAACTTGAACTGGTGTACTTCTATGTAGATTTCTATATTGAAACTCAGTCAGTTAGTTAGTTGATCAGTCCTCCATTTCGGGAGTCTTCAATTACCGACGAATAATGACGGTATTTCCACTGAAACTCAAACCCTCCACCTATTGCTTCAAACGCCCAATTACTAACCAATGATATCCTTTACACGCATGAGAGGTGACTATAGGGGCCAGTCGAAGTAACTTAGGGAATAATGCTTTGACGTATGAGACGAAGCGTGCAGGATCTCTCCTCAACACGTCTATTCCCTCTCCATTTCTTTCTGCATATATTTCTTGTCACCGGTGTGCTTTTTTTTGATATAGCGGAGATATTTATTCAGACATCTGTAAAACATAAAATAATTGAGCAAAGAATATCCTTTTCGATAATTTCCTCCCCTTCTGGCTCTACAGTTACACATACATATGTTTATATACATAGAATGTTCTAGATTAGTAGTCAATATTAATATCAGTGTGTTTTTCTAAAATAATATCGATTTGTAAAGTAAGATCACGATGGAATTACAGTTCATTAAAGATGCTTAAATAATAATAATAATAATAATAATAATATAATAGCAAATAGAATATCAACTAAAATTAGGGAAATTCCACAAAAATTCAAGATCATTCGAACTTAGATGGCCAGTGGGGTAAGGAAAATGTCTGAATAAACTTCTCTTGGACGGACAAATTAGGCTTCTTAATCTGGATTCCAACAGCCAGCCTCAGCAATATTTAGTAAACGAACTGTTAAGGCGAAATTGAGATTAGTTAGTATGCGGTAAATGACTTTGAAAGCTGCCTGGCTGACCACAATCTTGTATTCTGTATCTACAAGATGAGATAGAATAGCGCTACACATAGATTTTGTTTGTCCTTTACTTAACCAACCACTGTGCAGGGTGATGTTCGAAAATCCAATGAGATACACACACACACACACATGGAAGAGGCGAAATTACGCAGTTTGTCTTTAACTCCCGAACACAAAAGAGGAGTGGTTTTGAAGACATAGCGCGATTCAGAAGCAGGGAATGCTCTTTTTACCGCATTTCTAAGGCGTTGTGTTAGTATATATATATATATATATATATATATATATATATATATATATATATATATATATATATATCGTTAGTTTGTTGCGCTAGAAGTCCTTGTCAGTTATCCTCTGTAATTCTAGTCTGTGTGATATCTTCAGTAACAAGGCCAGCGAAGGCAGTGGTTGATGAAAGTCTGCAGTAACCCGTTGGAAATACTCTAAGTGATGCGCACAACCAGTCTCTGAACCGAAAAGAGAAGCATTGACTTTCGTATGCCAGCTACTGTAAGTAGGTGTATACTGAATAGAACGTACAGTATTACTCGCATGCTCAGTGGGCAATGTATTTCTCATATAATAATATAGTACACAGGAAGAGAATTTAGTAGATGTTTACTAGACATTTGTTAAAAATTTAGTGAAGAGAGACACACAGAGAGAAACAGAGGGAGGCAGAGACAGGACGATACACTAACATGATAAATAGGCATTATGTCATCATGGGATGTGAGCGTCAGAACCAACAATTGGCAAAAACCATAAAAACCAACGAATTATCCCGCCCCCCCCCCCCAATTAACCATTTATACATAACATAAACACACAAAAAATATATGTATATAAAATTTTAAACATTCATGCAAAGCAACTCAAAGCAAATTTAGGAAAAAAGGTTCTTTAACTTACGTGATGATAATCGTCCAATAATTCAGAACCAGACATTAAATAATCGATCTGATTTTGAAGAGACAGAAGGGGGAGATAGAGAGAAAGACAGAAAATAAAAATAAGCGAAAATGCAGAGATCAACTCATATACACTTGAATAAACAAAATATGCGTAGGGAAATCGACTTCATGATTAGATAATAAATGATAAATATATTGTAGGTCGTCTGTAGTAGATCCGGGGTTGATTCGATTATTGAAACATAGAAATATTGGCTAAATTTAGAATGATTGAACTCGCAAAGTTCTATCTCCCGTGTAAAGTGATAGGTGTAATAGGGTGAGCAATATTGAAGTTAGGTGTCGGTCGAGTGCTAGGTAGGTGGGAGGGGAAATCAATGGATGAGGAGGTTGTGAAACAGCTGAATCGATTGAGATGGTTAAGACATGTGTTACGCATACCCGCCTAGCCATCACCTTCCTCGACAACAGGCGCTGTTGGCTGATTGATCAGGATGGTCAGGTTGGAAAAGAGCCAGTCAGCGGTTTTCAAACCAAAACATCGCCTCATCAGTCGAGAAAATCCAAAACAGTTAGTTTAAGCCATGAAGGTGTAGACTGGCTGATTGGTTGGGGTTCTCAGGGTGGAAATGGTAAAAACCAATGAAGGCTGGAGATAATTGATGATATGACTCAAAATCCTCATTCTGGAAGGCTGGCGCAGATGCATTCACTCCTCATGATTTACTATATTCAATAAAACTATCTTGTTCTTCCATATCACTATTCTTTTTGCCTCATATTTATTATCTCTCTTCTGAATCTATCTTTACTGTCTTTTCTTGCTTTGTGTGCTACATGGAGAGAGTGTGGCGAATCGAACTGCTGAATATCTGTGCAAAGTTCTACTTTGAAACCAGTTAGTCAATTATTTGGAAGAAGAAGAACAAGAAAGTATAATAAAGTTTAGAATAGATCTGTATTTTGACCGAACAATCTGTTTTTTATGCTCACCACCTTATGAAGAAAAGAAAATTCAATAAGATACAATTGAGGATAACATTAGTGCTACTATGAATGATACTTCCACTTTCCATATTATTACTGTTCCCTTGAAGTCCTTTCTTCATCGCCTCTTCTTCTGTCAACTTGTTGTTGATTTTCACCTGTAGATCTCCCATTTTGTACGACATTCGACATGAACCATTCACAAAGTTCAGATCTTCCGGTGTTTTCCGGTCGATTCAACGTATGTCTGTCTTCTTGCTCCCCATGATCTGTTGTGTATTCCAGTCTACCGGAATCAGAAATATCATGGGCGGCAGTAGGTAGGCAACCTTGCCATACTCATGTCTTCGCCTCAAAGGATTCTCTGAGTTTTCCTTTGTGAATCACTTGGCGTGTCGCATGATCATATAGCAGTTAAAAATGAGGTTAATAAATAGCTTAGGGGACTACGTAGTGTTGCAGTGGTTTCCAAATTACTTCATAGTCCGTGTTTTATAGAAGGTCTTTTCGAAATCAATAAGGCTGAGGTAGCAAATACTTAACTGCCATTCAATGCTCTCTTCCATGATGATGAAGACTATAGCGTTGCAATTCAATCTGCGTATGGTTTGCCTTTCTTGATTCAAGTTTGTCCTGAGTGGGTTTTTTTTTACTTCCAAAGCATCTTCTATTCTCTTCAGCCAAATGTAAGATGGTGTCACAGGACTGGACTACACTGCCTCCTAGTTCAGAAATAAGAAGTGAAGTGGTAGAGCACGTTGACTGCTTCACTTATTTGGGAAGTACCATTGTAACAACAGAAGACAAGGGCCAGGCAACAGATCGTTTTATTATGAAAATCAACACGTATTTATACATCTTTCAACTACATTATTATAGACAAGCGCAGTCATCTGATTGGTTGTTTAGGTAGACAAACGCAGGCTTCTGATTGGTTGTTTCGGGATTCCTTGACAAATAGAGTTCTCTCTGCGAATCATATTTTGCCACGTTAACTTTGCTGTGATTGGTTGTTGACTCAGGCTTGTTCACGGCCCATATTAGTGACCTAGACCTTAACGTAGATTAGTGCCAACCAATCGGCTAGCAGCCTGCTCTCACCACACTCGTCCCCCCGTCAAATACGTGCGACTGAAGTCGGCTTGATCTACTTGGTGCAGGCGTCATCGTTGGCTTGTCTCGCTGTATCCATTTCTGGAGCTCGCTGACGTTCACGCGCCTCTCATTGTTCGCCATTGCGACTGTGTCTGCGTAACCCCATCTCGAAGTGACCATATATGGTCCTTCCCACTTTGGAAACTGTTTGCCTGACCCTGTCGAACATTCGTCCATACTTCGGCCCACACCTTCATATGCTGCTTTCGCCCGACCTCCCAGCAGCGTCTCAAGTAGCAGCTCCATCGCTGACAGATCTTGAACGCCACTCAACTGCGCAGAAGCCTTGAAGTCCTGCCCGAAGATCCATATGTCTCCATCAAAAACTGCAGGGTATAGGCTTTTCATTTGTCGGTAGGCAGCGACACCAAATGTAACAACAGAAGACAAGGGCCAGGCAACAGATCGTTTTATTATGAAAATCAACACGTATTTATACATCTTTCAACTACATTATTATAGACAAGCGCAGTCATCTGATTGGTTGTTTAGGTAGACAAACGCAGGCTTCTGATTGGTTGTTTCGGGATTCCTTGACAAATAGAGTTCTTTCTGCGAATCATATTTTGCCACGTTAACTTTGCTGTGATTGGTTGTTGACTCAGGCTTGTTCACGGCCCATATTAGTGACCTAGACCTTAACGTAGATTAGTGCCAACCAATCGGCTAGCAGCCTGCTCTCACCACACCATCAGCCCCAACCGGTTGATCTCCGACGAAATCTCACCACGGATAGAGAGGGCTAGTTTCGCATATTCCAGTTGACGCGGCTTCTGGCGAAAACGTGATATCCGGCTACCTGGCTGTCTACCAAAGGGAGTGTGTACTGCTTACCAGTCCACTCAGTCCTCCTTTATGGCTGACTGTGAAACCTAGCCATTCATAGTGAAGGACATGAAAAGGCAAGCTAAATGTCTTTGATCATAAGTGTCTGTCTTCTATCTCTCGTATGAAGTGGCATAATACGAGGAGCAATATTGAGGTTAGGCATCGGTTGAGTGCTAGGTAAGGAGGGGAAATCAATCGACGAGGCTGTGAAGGTGTTACATCGACTGAGATGGATAGGACATGTGTTACGCACGCATAGCTAGCCTAGTCATCGCCTTCCTCAACAACAGGAAATGTTAGCTGATATAGGGTCAGACTGGAAAAGAGCTAGCGGAGGTCAAACCAAAACATTGCACCAGTCAATGAAATCCACCACAGTTAGTCTAAGTCACGTAGGAAGGTGTAGACTTCCTGACTGGTTGGGGTCCTCTAGATGGCAAAAACCAATGGCTGGAGACAATCGGTGATATGGCTCAAAATCTGGTGGAGATGCGTCTACTCCTTGTAACTTATGACTTCCAATGAAACTATATTATTCTTCGTTATTACTATTTCTTTGTTTCACACCTCTGTTTACTGTCTCTATTATACATTTCTTGTATTTTCTTCTCTTGCTTTGTGTGCTACAAGGAGGGGGTGTAACGACTTGAACTGGTGCACATCGGTGCCAAGTTCTATGTCGAAAACAGGCAGACAGACCGATAGACTATTCGCTTCAAGATGACCTTTCCATATTCTCCACACCTTAACGAACACACACTACTCATGGATGACTGTTAGCCAGGTTGCTAGATTTTACTGTTAAAATATTGAGTAAAATACAGTGTTTAATACTCTAAAACTTCATTGTTATTATTATCATTATTATCATTAGTTTTTCCTTGGGTTCCGAGTGGAAAATACGGCTTCAACAACACAGCGCCACTCTCTTCTATTCTATGCCATCCTCCTCTTCAGCCGGCTATCTCCACGATTGCCAATAATCTCTCATCTCCTCCAAGTCACCCTCGTACCAACGAATCACTCATCGCCACCCATTTGGATTCCACTCAAGGCATTGTCTGGCGCGCGATGTCATTTGACGGTATCCTCAATGTGTACCCGATCCATTCATCCCTATTTTCGCCTATAATCGTTAGGCGATTGGCTGTCGCCTGTTGGTTTGTTCGCACAGTTTCTTCTTACGTATTCTTTCTGGCCATTTGATCTTTAGTGAAGACAACTGTTGATGAAAGTCAGCAAACTGTAGTGCAACTTACTGACTCGCATAGAAGAACTGACTGACTGACTGACTGACTGACTTCACAGTTGTGTTGAATAGAATCCGAATCGTGTTCTTTATGCTAAGGAGTCAACAAGATTTCCAAACTGCTTTCAGGTAGATGAAGGCGTATCTTGCTTTTCTCATTCTGGCTGGCTGGCTGGCCTAGACATCTTTATCCGTTCCGACTGCCTGTGGATGAAACGATACTGTCTAGCCAGATAAGTGGAGGAAGAAGGTAACCTCTGTCAAATCTCTCCCGTCGGTGATGATTGGTGCTGGATGTTGTTGTTGCTGCTGTCAGTTGGTTGGTTATCTACATCACTTCCGTCGTCTCGGTGTTTACCTGAAGTCTTGTCTTTGCTACCTGCCAGCTTGCTGGTTTTCTTGTGCCTGTAAGCCTTTTAGTTTGCGTGAAATTAGACACATTATACAGCTTATCCAACAAGGCGGAATGCCAAGTAATCCACAACGGAAGACTTACGCAATCCTCCGAAGTAAAAACGGGAGTAAGACAAGGCTTCCTACTATCGTTAATGATTACCCTGATTGCGGTAGATTGGATAATGCGACAGACAGTGGGCTGGGCAGCGAGGAAACAGGCATAAAATGGACCCTCACAAAAAACTTGGAAGATTTTGACTTTGCCGATGATATATGTCTGATTTCCGATAAATTGGAAGATATGCAAGTGAAAAGCAATAATTTGGCAGAAGAAGCATCAAAGATAGGACTCCAAGTAAATATACAGAAAACAGATTTAGGTGATGAAGATTCCTGGTCAACAGTAACAGCGACAACAACCACAACAGACAACAATCAGCCAGCATAAATGGGAGGAACCTGAAGAAACAACCTCCTTCACCTATCTACCTGGGAAGCATCGTTTCAACTACAGGCAAAACTGAAGAGGATATCAAAGCAAAGTTGGGGAAAGCAAGACAAGCTTTCATCACTCTTGAGTCTGTGTGAAAGTCAACAGCACTCAGAATCAAAAATAACACCCGGATTTTCAACTCCAATGTGAAGTCAGTGCTACTCACTATACGAATCAAAGACTTGTGGCGTCATAAAGAGCACCTCAAACAAACTACACACCTTCATCAACAGCTGTCTTAGCTCAATACTACTCGAGATCAGATGGCCAGAAAAGATCAGCAACAGAGATCTCTGGTAATGAGCGAACCAACTAACCAGGAACCGATTGTGAAACAAATAGGCAGGAAGAAACGGAGATGGATTGGCCATACTCTGAGGAAACCATCAATGACATCACTAGGACGAGTGGAACCCGAAAGGAAAGTGGCGAGTTGGTCGTCAGTACGAGGGTGACTTGGAGGAGGTCATGTGAAGAGGAGATGAAAGCATGTGGGCAGGCCTGGAGGCAGGTGAAAACTTTAGCGAAGAACCGAACGCAATATAGACGTGCAGCTGAAGCCCTATGTTCCTCTAGGAATTAAAGGAAATAATAATAATAAATAATAATAATAATGGAAATATATCATCTGCTAAATCCAGACATTCTATAGTCGTCTTCTTATCCTTGGTCCAACGTATTCCTGTCTCCTCGCTCCCCCATAGTCTCACGTATAATCCAGTCCACCACAATTAAGAATAACATTGGTGATAAAAGGCAGGCAGCCAGCCAGTCTTGTCTTACTCTTGTATGCACTTCGAACACGTCGCTGAGTTTTCCATTGTGGATCGATCACCTGACGCATGCCACTGTCACATATATTATATAACTAAACTATATGGGTCAATCTACTCCACCCCCTTCCCTTGTCTGCTCATCACTCATTTTGCACGTACTCATTTTTGTTTCCGAATTATTTATGCAGAGGTGTAAATTATTTTTTAAAATTAAATATGAGGATATTACTAAAATAAATAAATAAATAAATGTACAAATGTGAATAGTTTTGATGTTACAAAATGTAACAAAACGTTTCAGGTGACCATTTAAGGTTAACAGTCTCTATTTAAGGTAATGAGTCTGAGTTTATTTTATTAAAATTTAGTATTTTTCATTAGTACAGAAATAAAATTAAATGTATGCTTTTTTTCAAATATGTATCCTACTAATACACATAGAGTCCTCAAATATTCTCTCTAGATAACGTCAAATTCATGAAAATATTCAATTCTATAACATACAAATTTGGCAATATTAGATGGTTGGAGGCAGTTGGTAGAAAGCCCAACCAGCTGACTTAGGTTTCGTGCTAGTCTCCACTCACCAGTCAACAAGGCGTATATCTGCAAGATTAAAGGAACTCATGTCCCTTCTGAGATTCATACTCACGTCACCCAGAGGGACTGCAGTCCGCGATTCGAGCTCACGACTGACCTCCTGTATGACTACATTGGATCCTTTGATTGGACACTAGTCAGCAGAGCTGGTGTAATCTGTCTAGTCCTTTCTTTAGTACAGACTGAATTCTACCAGTCAGGTTTGCAATGTGGCAGCCGTTTCAGGCAGCTCACCATCACGGTGCACATTGATTTGATGATATTAGATAATTGCACGTCTGTCTGTTTATCTGGATTCAACATAGAACTTCGCACCGAAGTGCAGCAGTCCCAGTTGCCACCCTCTAAATCCCACACAAAGTTAGACAAGTATATGAGTGGAGAGAATTAGGAGTTTCACAAGTATAAGAGTGAAACAGAATTGGTAATGCTACAGAGGAATACGAAAGATTACAGAGACTGAATACATCTGCGCTGGCAACTGACAACGATTTTCAGCCATGTCACCTATTGTCTCCAGGCACTGATTCCTAGAGTCAGTCCCGAGGGCCCCAACCCCGAATCTCCATCTCCTACCCTACCTGACTCAGTTTAACTGTCAAGGATTTCATGGATTGATGAGGCCATGTTTTTGTTTGGCCACCACCCTCACTCTTTTCCAACCTGCACCACCTATATTTTTTTATTTCTGATTACAGCTTGATTCCACACTGTACTTTTGGTACAAATATGGAATTTTCAGCATGGATATCGGTAGCCCAAATTTTGCAGGCCGATCATAGATATTAGGTGTGCGTCGGCGGGTGGATCGAACCTCGGACCATATGCATGATCGGCGAGAGTCCTAACCGCTGTGCCACCGACGCACAGCTTGTAATGCTCGTCATCGGGAGAGGCGATGGTTAGGTGATAGGATCCCACATATTTTGGTATTGACTGTTTAAACTTGCATTTATGGTATGTTATCATTCTCACGCATTTTGGTAGTGACTGCTAATTTTGTATATCATCATTCTCACGCATTTTGGTAGTGACTGCTAATTTTGTATATATGGTATATTACCATTCCCACACATTTTGTTACTGACTGTCAATGTCGCACATATGGCATATTAGCATTTCTCACACACTTTGTTATTGGCTATTAAGGTCAATTATTTCAAATGCTGTTAGCTGTCCATATTGTTGTAAAATGTATAAATACCATGGCTTTCTTTATCGTTGTTGCACTTCAATACACAGTCACAGTCCAGCCTTTGTCTTTTGATATTTGCGTGCTTTACTAAGTCGGAAGGTACGACGAGCAGATAGACAGATTAGTTCAGGCGCAGACAGAATAAGGTGAAAACATCTTCATTCAATCCCCTACAGTTATAACAAATTGGCGACGGGGATTTACTTTAATTCATCGCAGTTATAGCACGCAACGACGACAGTTTTTATTCTGTTCAGCGCAACTATATAACATATAAGTTCAGGCGCAGACAGAGCAAGATATAACAATTGGCGACGGGGATTTACTTTAATTCATCGCAGTTATAGCACGCAACGACGACAGTTTTTATTCTGTTCAGCGCAACTATATAACATTTTTGACTGTGTAAATTACAACCCAATTATAATGTCTATCTCTCTGGACGATCTTCCGGTGACTGCAGTTGAGGTTGCCAGACACACACTGCGTGATCCAGTTTTACAGCAAGTATCAAAGTTCATCCGATTTGGCTGGCCTCCACATGTTCATTCAAATGTTTTAAAACAGTTTTACCAGCGACGCAAATCCCTATCCATCGTTAATGGATGCATAATGTTTGCTGATCGTGTTGTCGTTCCAGCTAATCTTCGTGACCATGTGCTTCGGCAGCTTCATATATCACATCCTGGTGTTGGGAGAATGAAGGCGATCGCTCGCAGTTATGTTTACTGGCCCAACATCGATGACCATATCGAAGACCTCGTTCGCAAGTGTAGTAAATGTGCTCAAGCATCAAAGTGTCCACGCAAGACAGAACTATGTTCCTGGCCACGACCGGACAAACCATGGTCCCGTGTTCATGTTGACTTCGCTGGACCGTTCAATAGTATGCATTTCTTAATATGTGTCGACGCGTTTTCCAAATGGCCAGAGATATTTCCTATGCATTCTGCCACATCAATTGCAACAGTGTCCCTCCTACGTCAACTATTACTGAACGTTTCGTCGACACCTTTAAGCGTGCTTATGCAAAAGCGAAGGGGGAGGGAACAACAGAAAAAATTTTGGATAAATTCTTGCTGCATTATCGTACGAATGAAAAAGGACAGTTATGTGGCAGACACACAGATCACGCTCTATCCAGTACCACGCAAAGGTCAACTCGACAAAGAAGAGCTCCGAAACCTTTTCAAATAGATCCAAAAAGCAAGTCCTACACTCTTTACGGGGGGAGGTGATAGGATCCCACATATTTTGGTATTGACTGTTTAAACTTGCATTTATGGTATGTTATCATTCTCACGCATTTTGGTAGTGACTGCTAATTTTGTATATCATCATTCTCACGCATTTTGGTAGTGACTGCTAATTTTGTATATATGGTATATACCATTCCCACACATTTTGTTACTGACTGTCAATGTCGCACATATGGCATATTATCATTTCTCACACACTTTGTTATTGGCTATTAAGGTCAATTATTTCAAATGCTGTTAGCTGTCCATATTGTTGTAAAATGTATAAATACCATGGCTTTCTTTATCGTTGTTGCACCTCAATACACAGTCACAGTCCAGCCTTTGTCTTTTGATATTTGCGTGCTTTACTAAGTCGGAAGGTACGACGAGCAGATAGACAGATTAGTTCAGGCGCAGACAGAATAAGGTGAAAACGTTTTTCATTCAATATCCTACCGTTATAACATTAGGCATGCGCACCACATCACATAGCCATCTCAATCTGTGTAACTTTATAGCCTCGACGATTGATTTTCCCTCGTTCCCCAACACTACGCCTAACGTCGACATTACTTACCTTATTATACCACCTAACGTGAGAAAGAGATCGTAGACATCTATGATCGAAACCAGTCAACCTTTTCATGTCTTCAACTCGTATTGGCCATGTTTCAGAGACATAGAGAAGACAGAGCGAACTGGTGAGCAGTACACACGTCCCTTGGTTGATAGCCGCATGTCACGCCTACGCCCGGGTTGGCATAAGTCAGCGAAAGCAGCTCGAGCTCTTTGGATCCGTGCTGAGATTTCCTCGCCAATCACTCCGTTGGTGGTGATACAACTGCCTAAATAGGTGAGGTGGTCAACATGTTCTACCACTCCACTCCCTATCACTAAGCTAGGAGTTGACTTAGTCCAGTCCTGTAGCAGCATCTTACATTTTACAACAGCGGCAAATCGCATGCCAAACATAGGAAGACTGCTTCCTGTCAAGGTGTTCAGAAGACTCTGCTGGATTTTGTCAGCATCCTCCCCTAACAGGACTATGTCATCTGCATATTCTAAGTCCATTAGATTATTCCCTGGTAACAAGTCGATTCCTAAGTCGTTACGTTCAGTTAAGGATACTTCCATCAGGATATCTATGATGAATCTAAACAGGAATGGGCAAAGTGGACATCCCTGTCGGACACCACTGGTTGTTATCGATTCAGATGACAATTCCCCAAAAGCCCTTACACGGCTACATGAGTTTGAATAGAGTGCCTTGATTAGTGCAATGTACTTTCTTGGCACTCCACAGTCAGACATTGCCATAGTACTTTTCGGTCCACGGAGTCGAAGGCCGTCTTCAAGTCAAGAAACATGGAAATTGTTGGACGCCAAAAAGTGTTTCTATGTTCTAGGATCTGTCTACACTTTGTTAGGTCACTCACTGGTCTAAAATAACTGTTGTGGATTGGATAATTGGAAGTAGTGGGCAGGGAGCCCTGCTTCATGTAGGTTTCATGCTAGTTGGCACTCCCTAGTCAACAAGGCGTAGCTGCAAGCCTGAATAACTCAGTGGTAACTTCTGTGACTGGGTGACGTGATATTAGGGATATGACTTCCGTCAAGGTTGTAGATACGCCTTACTATCTGATGAGTGCCAACCAGCAGGAAACCTAGGTGGAAGGTTTCCTGTGGCTGATTGCCTCCAGTCATCTGAAGTAGCGCACTAATTTTAAAATACGCGGAATTATAAACATTCAATGTTCAATAGTTTTTTTTTTTTTATAAACCACAAAAATTCGACTTACACCACCAACAATATCTTTATAATCATCTTCATCATCATCTACCAAATGATTACCGGGACTATTAACAGGCGATTTGATTCCCTCAGAGGGATTTGGATTTATAGAATAATTTATAGGCGTTTTAACTGGCCTTTGGAATGAAGGTGGTACATTAGCACTGGTACAACTACTATTACTAATATTGACACCAGCACACTATTTCCAATTGGTTGACTCAGATTCACATCTATAAATATGAAAAGAGAGGAAAGGATGTTAGCAAATAAGTAAATTAGTTAGTCCGCGAATTTGTAAATGTTTTTATATTCTGACTGACTGACTGACTGACTGGTTTCAACACAACTTTGTACAGATGTGCAGCACTTCAAGGTGCCATACCTCACTCAGCACACAGAACCAAAGAGAGAAGAAAGTAATAAGAAACGCTAACTAGAGACAGTAAACATAGATATGAGACAGAATGAATAGTAATATTGAAGAACAATTATTAAACGTGACAAGGAGTGGATGCATCTGCACCATAAGTGAGAACGATTTTGAGCCATATCAACAATTTTTTCCAGTCCTCATTGGTGTTCACCGTCCCAAGTACCCCAACCAGGAAGTTAATTTACACTTTCTTACGTGACTAGCTGGCTTAAAATAACTGTTGTGGATTTCATCGACTGATGAGACCATGTTTTGTTTTGACCACTGGCTCTTTTCCAACATGATCCTATGTCAACTAACATATCCCGTAGAGGGAGGAGATGGCTGGGTATGCATGAGTAACACGTGTCCTAACCATTTCAGTCAATGTTGCTTCACAGCCTCGTCTATTGATATCTACTCTTTACCTGGCACTCTCCACCGACATATAACCTCAATATTGCTCACCCTATTACACCTACCACCGAACACGGTAGGGAGATAGAACGCAGACACCTATGATCAAACACAAATAGCTGACATTTCATGTTTCCACTCTCAATGACCGGGTATCACAGCCATAAAGGAGGAAGATGCAGCGAAGCTGAGTAGTACACACACCATTTGGTCGACAGTCAACCGGATATCACGTCTACGCCAGAGACGGTGTAAACTGGCATATGCAAAACGAGCCTTCTGTATCCGTGCTGAGATTTCGTCAGAGATCGACCCGTTAGCATTGGCTGTTACAACTTCCCAAATAAGTGAAGTGGTCCATACGCTCAGCCACCACTTCACTCCCTAGTTCTCAGCTAGGAGTCAATGTAGTCCAGTCCATTAGCACCATCCCACATTTGACAACAAGAGCGAATCGCATGCCAAACATGCCAATCGTAGATTTCAGCTCAAGATGTTCAGAAGACTATGCTCTATTTTGTCAGCGTCTTTTTATATTCAGATATTCAATGTTTTCATCAGACAATGTGATACATCAAATAGCCACAAAGAACTAGCAACAAAGAACCCTGGGAAGGAACCAACAAGCTTTTCATTAAACAAATATGCCAAAGGAAATAAGGATATCTCGATTACATGCTGAAGAGACCACTGAGTGATATTCCATACGCGACAAGCCTTTGAGTGGAACTTGAATGAGACGATGAGTCGAGCGATGGTTCAAGAGTAAAGTGGAAGAGACTGTGAGAGGGAGATGAAAAATTATAGACCCTCAGGACAACACCACAACAAACAACAGACTGAAATGTAGATGTGTTGTTAAAGATCGCTGGTTCACTCGAAAATCCATGGGAATAATAGTAATAATACAAGTGAATTTGAACGTAATAGATAACTACACTTGACAATCTCGGAGAGGCATGGTATGTGACACCACTATCTTCTAAATCAGTAAGTGAAAAAATGAAAGAGGCTGCATACGCAAGGCATTTTCAAGCCACGAAAAGTGTTTCAAACAGTGTTTTAGATGCAGAGTACAACCTGCGTGTAAATATGGAGAAGGATTATTATTACTCTCTTGGGTTCCGAGTGGAACATAGGGCTTCAACAGCACACATCTCCACTCTGCTCGATTTCCTGCTGTCCTCTTCACCTACCTGGCTGGCTCCATGATTGACCATAAATCCCTCATCTCCTCCTCCTCCCCCTCCCCATCGACAACACGATCTCCTCCATGTCACACTCTCATCGATGACCCACTAGTCAATTTCCGTTGGGATTCCACTCGAGTCATCACCTGCATTGAGCGCAATACCATTCGACGGCCTCCTCAACGTATGCCTGATCAATCCATCTGCATGGCTTGTTGGTTTGTTCCCAGCCAGAGTTCCTTGTTGTTCAGTCACTCTTGCCAGCTGGCCGTCCACTTCGTCTCCAGTATATGTAACCAGAGAAGGCAGCTGTTTGATAAATGTCTGCAACAGGCGGTTGGAAATCCTTTTCGTGACTGACACGTAGCGCAAGTTTCTCACCCTTATTGAAAGACCGGCTACACATTTGTGTTAAAAATCCGAATTGTGTTCTGAATGCTGATCGAGTGACAGCAGAAGATTTTCGAACTGGTTTCAGGTTGATGATGAAGGCGTATCTTCCCTTCACAATCCCCATTGGCTGTCTTTAACATCTTTATCCGTTCCCACTTCCTGTAGTTGAAACAATGCTGTGCAGCCAGATAAGTGAAGGAAGGAGGTAACCTCTGTCGAATCTCTCCCGTTGGTGATGATTGGTGCTGCATGTTGTTGTTGTTATTGCTGCTACTGTACGTTGGTTGATTATCTGGATCACCTCCGTCTTCTCTGTGTTCATTTGCAGTCCTGTCTTCGCTGTCTGTCAACCTCTTCTGTCAGTTTTCTGGTTTTCGTATGTCTGTAAGTCTCCGAATTTGTGTGAGATTAGACATATATCATCAACCCGCAGAATTGAGATCTTCTCCAGTCTTCTTATTGGTCGTCCAGCGTATTCCTGACTCAACGCTCCCTGTGCACAAGCCTAATGCAGCACCCTGCATGTGTCTTAACAAGTTTCTTTAACAAAAGCGACCGAGTCAAAAACAGATGTGTAATCTAAGAAGGTACACAGAGCTTATTTGGGGACCCATTGCAGGAATGAACTAAGTGGCCGACGATAAAGACTTCTTTGATTGGACACTAGTAACTAGTGTGATGTGTCTAGTCCCTTCTTTGGTGATGGCGAGCTACCTAGAATGCTGGCCACATTGCAAACCTGACTGATAGAGAATTCAGTCTACACCAAAGAAAGGACTAAGCACATCAGACTAAATACAAGTGGTGCAGACTGAATTCTGTTAGTCAAGTTTTCAAATTTGATCGTCTTTATTTGGACATTATTTTTGCTGTACAATTAAACCACCTACTGTCCTTACTGACGATCAAGTGGCTGACAGAAAAGGTTTATCAAAATGGAACCTCTAGGACTGTGTAGATATTCAATAACCTATTGGACACTTCCTAGGGAAACCTTTGAGTGATATGACACTCCAAGTTGGTACCACCATCTTCCAAAAGAACCCGAATGGGAAACAAGGTGGACATGGGTAATAGCAGGGTGACACAGAGGAGATTGAGTCAGCTAGAGGAAGGATTGCAGTGGAACACGAGAAGACAGCTGTGTTCTATCGAAGCTCTACTTGTCACTCAGAGAGAACCTAATGGCAATAACGATAAACCCTGTGTCACAATGAATGATGAATAAGGCTTAAGTGTTTGCAAGAGTGGCTATTGATGGTGATAAATGCATAGGAGAAAGAAAATAAATAAATTTTAATGAACAGCAAGGCATAGCGTGTACAATGAATAGTTAAATGTTAAATTAGCTGAAAGCCTTTAGTGGCTAGAACTTAGCTACCTGGCTAAGACGCGTTACCTTTTGAATATTCTTGATATTTTTACCAGTAACTTGCACATAGGCATATATCACCGATGAATGACGCAACTCCTTTCTACTCGATTATTTTTTATGATGAAAGATACGTATATATACATCTTGAATAACTGTAGATACTGTGTGATACTGTGCGTTTCCTTTTATCTTCTAAATAAGAATTATGGAGAAATATGTCTTATCTCCGTCTTATTTCCTGTATAAACATACACACACACAAAGAAATCAAATATGTTATCTAACTATTCTTTCTGATCTCTTCATTTCTGCTTCGTCTTGACTTTCCCTCCTCTCCCTCTGTGTGTGTGTGTGTGTGTGTGAGTTAAGCACTTACAACATCTGTCAGCTTCTCTAGTGAGAAAAAGGATTCTGGTCGTTGGTCAGATTTGTGTGTGTGTGTGTGTCCCACAAGTCTTCATCGGCCTTATTCAACAGTTGGCTATATCACAACGTCACATATCAGGTGAACCACAACGGAAAACTCAGCGAATTCAGGAGCAAGACAAGACTGCATACTATCACCGATGATATTCCTCATATTGGCAGAATGAAGTGTGCGTCAGACTGCGCACAAGGAGCGAGGAGTCAGGAATACGTCACACCAACGATAAGAAGACTCTAGAATATCTCGATTTAGGAGGTGATATATGTCTAATATCACACAAACTCGAAGACTTACGGGCATACGAAAACCAACAAACTGGCAGAAGAGGCTGACGGACAGCAAAGACAGGACTTCAGGTTAACACGGAGGTGATGACGATAGCCGACCAACCAACCAAAAGTAACAGCAACCAGCACCAATCACCTACAAAGGGAGAGATTTAACAGAGGTTACTACTTCCTTCACTCATCTCGGAAGCATAGTTTCAACCACAGGCAGGCATGATGGATGAAGATGTCAAAGCCACCCAGTCAGAATCAGGAAGGTAGGATAACGTCTTCATCAACCTGAAACTAGTTTAGAAATCTTGTGCATTCCGTGCCATAAATAACACGATTCGGATTCTATTCAAACACACAAATGTGAAATCAGTCTGTTCTGCTAATACGAGTCATAAAACTTGCACTACGTGTCAGGAAAAAGGATCTCCAACAGGTTGAAGAGTTTCATCAACAGCTGCCTTCTGTGGCTCCATACAGAAGATCAAATTGCCGGCCACCCAGACTGAAATAGCGACAAGAAACTCTGGCTTGAAACAAACTAACAGGCGAGAGCCGATCGCTCAACAAATATGTAGGAGAAACTGGAGATGGATCGATCAGGCACACGTTGAGGAGGCTGTCGAATGTCATCGCGCTCACAATGCAGGTGATGTTTCCAGTGGAATACCAATGAGGAGCGACGAGTGCGTCGTCGGTGATAGTGTGACATGGAGGAAGAGGCGGATATGAGAGATTATGGTCAATCATGGAGCCAGCCAGGTAGATGAAGAGGACAGCAGGAAATCGAGCAGAGTGGAGATGTGTGCTGTTGAAGCCCCATGTTCCACTCGGAACCCAAGAGAGTAATAATAATAGTTGTCCAGATTTATGCGCAGGTTATACGCTGCTTCTAAAACACTGTTTGAAACACTTTTCTTGACTTGAAAATGCCTTGCGTATGCAGCCTCTTTCATTTTTCACTTACTGATTTAGAAGATAGTGGTGTCACATACCATGCCTCTCCGAGATTGTCAAGTGTAGTTAATTATTGCGTTCAAACTCACTTGTATTATTACTATTATTCCCATGGATTTTCGAGTGAACCAGCGATCTTTAACAACACATCTACATTTCAGTCTGTTGTTTGTTGTGGTGTTGTCTTGAGGGTCTATAATTTTTCATCTCCCTCTCACAGTCTCTTCCACTTTACTCTTGAACCATCGCTCGACTCATCGCTTCATTCAAATTCCACTCGAGAGGTTGTTGTGTATGCAATATCACTCAGTGGTCTCTTCAGCATGTTTGTTAAGCGATAAGTTTTTTCAGTTCGTTCCTCCGAGTTCTTTGTTGCTAATCCTTTCTGACCATCTGACGTGTCGCGTTGTCTGACGAAAACATTAAATATATGAATATAAAAAGACGCTGGCAAAATATACCAGAGTCTTCTGAACACCTTGACAGGAAGCAATCTGCGAATGTTTGGCATGCGATTCACACCTGCTGTGAAATGTAAGATGATGCTACAGGACTGGACTGGACTACATTGACTCCTAGCTTAGAAATAGGGAGTGAAGTGGTGGCTGAACGTGTGAACCACTTCACTTATTTGGGAAGTTGTAACACCCAGTGCTAACGGGTTGATCTCTAACGAAATCTCAGAACTGATACAGAAGGCTCGTTTTGCATATGCCAGTTTACACCGTCTCTGGCGTAGACGTGATATCCGGTTGACTGTGGAACAAAGGCCGTGTGTACTGCTCAGCAGTCCGCCCCGTCCTCTTTTATGGCTGGCTGTGAGACCTGGCTATTGAGAGTGGAAGACATGATGTGAAGTCTAGCTGTCTTTGATCGATCATAGGTGTCTGCGTTCTATCTCCCTACCGTGTTCGGTGGTAGGTGTAATAGGGTGAGCAATATTGAGGTTATGTGTCGGTGGAGAGTGCCAGGTAAAGAGTAGATATCAATAGACGAGGCTGTGAAGCAACATTGACTGAAATGGTTAGGACACGTGTTACTCATGCATACCCAGCCATCTCCTCCCTCTACGGGATATGTTAGTTGACATAGGATCATGTTGGAAAAGAGCCAGTGGTCAAGACAAAACATGGTCTCATCAGTCGATGAAATCCACAACAGTTATTTTAAGCCAGCTAGTCACGTAAGAAAGTGTAAATTAACTTCCTGGTTGGGGTACTTGGGACGGTGAACACCAATGAGGACTGGAAAAAATTGTTGATATGGCTCAAAATCGTTCTCACTTATGGTGCAGATGAATCCACTCCTTGTCACGTTTAATAATTGTTCTTCAATATTACTATTCATTCTGTCTCATATCTTGTTTACTGTCTCTAGTTAGCGTTTGTTTCTACTTTCTTCTCTTTGGTTCTGTGTGCTGAGTGAGGTATGGCACCTTGAAGTGCTGCACATCTGTACAAAGTTGTGTTGAAACCAGTCAGTCAGTCAGTCAGAATATAAAAACATTTACAAATTCGCGGACTAACTAATTTACTTATTTGCTAACATCCTTTCCTCTCTTTTCATATTTATAGATGTGAATCCGAGTCAACCAGTGCTGGCATCAATATCAGTAATAGTAGTTGTACCAGTGCTAATGTACCACCTCTATCCCAGAGGCCATTAAAAACGCCTATTGATAATTCCATGAATCCAAATCCCGCTGACGAAATCAAATCGCCTGCTAATAGTCCCAATAATCATTTGGTAGATGATAATGAGGATGATTATAGAGATATTGTTGGTGGTGTAAGTTGGATTTTTTGTGGTTATGAGGTTTCTAAAAAAAACAAACTATTGAACATTGAATGTGCATAATTCCGCGTATTTTAAAATTAGTACGCTACTTCAGATGGCTGGAGGCAATCAGCCACAGGAAACCTTCCACCTAGGTTTCCTGCTGGTTGGCACTCATCAGATAGTAAGGCGTATCTACAACCTTGACGGAACTCATAACATATATTGTCATCTGAATTGATAACAACCAGTGGTGTCCGACAGGGATGTCCACTTTCCCCATTTCTGTTTAACTTCATCATAAATATGCTAATGGAAGTATCCCTAACTGAACGTAACGACTTAAGAATCGACTTGTTACCAGGGTATAGTCTTATGGACTTAGAATATGCAGATGACATAGTCCTGTTAGGGGAGGATGCTGACAAAATCCATCAGAGTCTTCTGAACACCTTGACAGGAAGCAGTCTTCCTATGTTTGGCATGCGATTCGCCCCTGTTGTAAAATGTAAGATGCTGCTACAGGACTGGACTAAGTCAACTCCTAGCTTAGTGATAGGGAGTGGAGTGGTAGAATATGTTGACCACCTCACCTATTTAGGCAGTTGTATCACCACCAACGGACTGATTGGCGACGAGATCTCAGCACGGATCCAAAGAGCTCGAGCTGCTATCGCTGACTTACGCCATCTCTGGCGTAGGTGTGAATAGAATAGAATAGAATAGTAACAACCGACATCCGGCTATCAACCAAGGGACGTGTGTACTGCTCATCAGTTCGCTCCGTCTTCTCCATGGCTCTGAAACATGGCCAATACGAGTTGAAGACATGAAAAGGTTGACTGGTTTCGATCATAGACGTCTACGATCTCTTTCTCACGTTAGGTGGTATCATAAGGTAAGTAATGTTGACGTTGGGCGTAGTGTCGGGGAAAGAGGGAAAATCAATCGTCGAGGCTATAAAGTTACATAGATTGAGATGGCTAGGTGATGTGGTGCGCATTCCTGACCATCGCCTTCCCTGACGGGTATTATTCTCTGATAAAGATGCAGGTTGGAAAAGAGTGAGAGTGGTGGCCAAACAAAACATGGCCTCCTCAATTCATGAAATCCTTGACAGTTAAACTGAGGAAGTCAGGTAGCTAGTCTCTAAAGCCTCAGGATGGTCGGAGGTGGGTGCCTTGCGTTGCGGGTAGGCCACCCCTCCGTACACCTCTTGAAATGCTCCCATATGACCAGGCGTCTTACACAGCCTCTCCTGAGGAAGTCCCACTCACTGCCTTCACGTGGCGGAGGTGTATAGCACCGAAGTGAGAGGGCGGAGGCGCATTTCGTCGCCAATCAGTCCGTTGGTGGTGATACAACTGCCTTAATAGGTGAGGTGGTCAACATATTCTACCACTCCACTCCCTATCACTAAGCTAGGAGTTGACTTAGTCCAGTCCTGTAGCAGCATCTTACATTTTACAACAGGGGCGAATCGCATGCCAAACATAGGAAGACTGCTTCCTGTCAAGGTGTTCAGAAGACTCTGATGGATTTTGTCAGCATCCTCCCCTAACAGGACTATGTCATCTGCATATTCTAAGTCCATAAGACTATACCCTGGTAACAAGTCGATTCTTAAGTCGTTACGTTCAGTTAGGGATACTTCCATTAGCATATTTATGATGAAGTTAAACAGAAATGGGGAAAGTGGACATCCCTGTCGGACACCACTGGTTGTTATCAATTCAGATGACAATATATGTTATGAGTTCCGTCAAGGTTGTAGATACGCCTTACTATCTGATGAGTGCCAACCAGCAGGAAACCTAGGTGGAAGGTTTCCTGTGGCTGATTGCCTCCAGCCATCTGAAGTAGCGTACTAATTTTAAAATACGCGGAATTATGCACATTCAATGTTCAATAGTTTGTTTTTTTTTAGAAACCTCATAACCACAAAAAATCCAACTTACACCACCAACAATATCTCTATAATCATCCTCATTATCATCTACCAAATGATTATTGGGACTATTAGCAGGCGATTTGATTTCGTCAGCGGGATTTGGATTCATGGAATTATCAATAGGCGTTTTTAATGGCCTTTGGGATAGAGGTGGTACATTACAACTACTATTACTAATATTGACACCAGCACAACTATTTCCCACTGGTTGACTCGGATTCACATCTATAAATATGAAAAGAGAGGAAAGGATGTTAGCAAATAAGTAAATTAGTTAGTCCGCGAATTTGTAAATGTTTTTATATTCTGACTGACTGACTGACTGGTTTCAACACAACTTTGTACAGATGTGCAGCACTTCAAGGTGCCATACCTCACTCAGCACACAGAACCAAAGAGAAGAAAGTAGAAACAAACGCTAACTAGAGACAGTAAACAAAGATATGAGACAGAATGAATAGTAATATTGAAGAACAATTATTAAACGTGACAAGGAGTGGATTCATCTGCACCATAAGTGAGAACGATTTTGAGCCATATCAACAATTTTTTCCAGTCCTCATTGGTGTTCACCGTCCCAAGTACCCCAACCAGGAAGTTAATTTACACTTTCTTACGTGACTAGCTGGCTTAAAATAACTGTTGTGGATTTCATCGACTGATGAGACCATGTTTTGTCTTGACCACTGGCTCTTTTCCAACATGATCCTATGTCAACTAACATATCCCGTAGAGGGAGGAGATGGCTGGGTATGCATGAGTAACACGTGTCCTAACCATTTCAGTCAATGTTGCTTCACAGCCTCGTCTATTGATATCTACTCTTTACCTGGCACTCTCCACCGACACATAACCTCAATATTGCTCACCCTATTACACCTACCACCGAACACGGTAGGGAGATAGAACGCAGACACCTATGATCGATCAAAGACAGCTAGACTTCACATCATGTCTTCCACTCTCAATAGCCAGGTCTCACAGCCAGCCATAAAAGAGGACGGGGCGGACTGCTGAGCAGTACACACGGCCTTTGTTCCACAGTCAACCGGATATCACGTCTAAGCCAGAGACGGTGTAAACTGGCATATGCAAAACGAGCCTTCTGTATCAGTTCTGAGATTTCGTTAGAGATCAACCCGTTAGCACTGGGTGTTACAACTTCCCAAATAAGTGAAGTGGTTCACACGTTCAGCCACCACTTCACTCCCTATTTCTAAGCTAGGAGTCAATGTAGTCCAGTCCAGTCCTGTAGCATCATCTTACATTTCACAGCAGGTGTGAATCGCATGCCAAACATTCGCAGATTGCTTCCTGTCAAGGTGTTCAGAAGACTCTGGTATATTTTGCCAGCGTCTTTTTATATTCATATATTTAATGTTTTCGTCAGACAACGCGACACGTCAGATGGTCAGAAAGGATTAGCAACAAAGAACTCGGAGGAACGAACTGAAAAAACTTATCGCTTAACAAACATGCTGAAGAGACCACTGAGTGATATTGCATACACAACAACCTCTCGAGTGGAATTTGAATGAAGCGATGAGTCGAGCGATGGTTCAAGAGTAAAGTGGAAGAGACTGTGAGAGGGAGATGAAAAATTATAGACCCTCAAGACAACACCACAACAAACAACAGACTGAAATGTAGATGTGTTGTTAAAGATCGCTGGTTCACTCGAAAATCCATGGGAATAATAGTAATAATACAAGTGAGTTCGAACGCAATAATTAACTACACTTGACAATCTCGGAGAGGCATGGTATGTGACACCACTATCTTCTAAATCAGTAAGTGAAAGATGAAAGAGGCTGCATACGCAAGGCATTTTCAAGTCAAGAAAAGTGTTTCAAACAGTGTTTTAGAAGCAGCGTATAACCTGCGCATAAATCTGGACAACTATTATTATTACTCTCTTGGGTTCCGAGTGGAACATGGGGCTTCAACAGCACACATCTCCACTCTGCTCGATTTCCTGCTGTCCTCTTCATCTACCTGGCTGGCTCCATGATTGACCATAATCTCTCATATCCGCCTCTTCCTCCATGTCACACTATCACCGACGACGCACTCGTCGCTCCTCATTGGTATTCCACTGGAAACATCACCTGCATTGTGAGCGCGATGACATTCGACAGCCTCCTCAACGTGTGCCTGATCGATCCATCTCCAGTTTCTCCTACATATTTGTTGAGCGATCGGCTCTCGCCTGTTAGTTTGTTTCAAGCCAGAGTTTCTTGTCGCTATTTCAGTCTGGGTGGCCGGCAATTTGATCTTCTGTATGGAGCCACCGAAGGCAGCTGTTGATGAAACTCTTCAACCTGTTGGAGATCCTTTTTCCTGACACGTAGTGCAAGTTTTATGACTCGTATTAGCAGAACAGACTGATTTCACATTTGTGTGTATTGAATAGAATCCGAATCGTGTTATTTATGGCACGGAATGCACAAGATTTCTAAACTAGTTTCAGGTTGATGAAGACGTTATCCTACCTTCCTGATTCTGACTGGGTGGCTTTGACATCTTCATCCATCATGCCTGCCTGTGGTTGAAACTATGCTTCCGAGATGAGTGAAGGAAGTAGTAACCTCTGTTAAATCTCTCCCTTTGTAGGTGATTGGTGCTGGTTGCTGTTACTTTTGGTTGGTTGGTCGGCTATCGTCATCACCTCCGTGTTAACCTGAAGTCCTGTCTTTGCTGTCCGTCAGCCTCTTCTGCCAGTTTGTTGGTTTTCGTATGCCCGTAAGTCTTCGAGTTTGTGTGATATTAGACATATATCACCTCCTAAATCGAGATATTCTAGAGTCTTCTTATCGTTGGTGTGACGTATTCCTGACTCCTCGCTCCTTGTGCGCAGTCTGACGCACACTTCATTCTGCCAATATGAGGAATATCATCGGTGATAGTATGCAGTCTTGTCTTGCTCCTGAATTCGCTGAGTTTTCCGTTGTGGTTCACCTGATATGTGACGTTGTGATATAGCCAACTGTTGAATAAGGCCGATGAAGACTTGTGGGACACACACACACACAAATCTGACCAACGACCAGAATCCTTTTTCTCACTAGAGAAGCTGACAGATGTTGTAAGTGCTTAACTCACACACACACACACACACAGAGGGAGAGGAGGGAAAGTCAAGACGAAGCAGAAATGAAGAGATCAGAAAGAATAGTTAGATAACATATTTGATTTCTTTGTGTGTGTGTATGTTTATACAGGAAATAAGACGGAGATAAGACATATTTCTCCATAATTCTTATTTAGAAGATAAAAGGAAACGCACAGTATCACACAGTATCTACAGTTATTCAAGATGTATATATACGTATCTTTCATCATAAAAAATAATCGAGTAGAAAGGAGTTGCGTCATTCATCGGTGATATATGCCTATGTGCAAGTTACTGGTAAAAATATCAAGAAATATTCAAAAGGTAACGCGTCTTAGCCAGGTAGCTAAGTTCTAGCCACTAAAGGCTTTCAGCTAATTTAACATTTAACTATTCATTGTACACGCTATGCCTTGCTGTTCATTAAATTTATTTATTTATTTTCTTTCTCCTATGCATTTATCACCATCAATAGCCACTCTTGCAAACACTTAAGCCTTATTCATCATTCATTGTGACACAGGGTTTATCGTTATTGCCATTAGGTTCTCTCTGAGTGACAAGTAGAGCTTCGATAGAACACAGCTGTCTTCTCGTGTTCCACTGCAATCCTTCCTCTAGCTGACTCAATCTCCTCTGTGTCACCCTGCTATTACCCATGTCCACCTTGTTTCCCATTCGGGTTCTTTTGGAAGATGGTGGTACCAACTTGGAGTGTCATATCACTCAAAGGTTTCCCTAGGAAGTGTCCAATAGGTTATTGAATATCTACACAGTCCTAGAGGTTCCATTTTGATAAACCTTTTCTGTCAGCCACTTGATCGTCAGTAAGGACAGTAGGTGGTTTAATTGTACAGCAAAAATAATGTCCAAATAAAGACGATCAAATTTGAAAACTTGACTAACAGAATTCAGTCTGCACCACTTGTATTTAGTCTGATGTGCTTAGTCCTTTCTTTGGTGTAGACTGAATTCTCTATCAGTCAGGTTTGCAATGTGGCCAGCATTCTAGGTAGCTCGCCATCACCAAAGAAGGGACTAGACACATCACACTAGTTACTAGTGTCCAATCAAAGAAGTCTTTATCGTCGGCCACTTAGTTCATTCCTGCAATGGGTCCCCAAATAAGCTCTGTGTACCTTCTTAGATTACACATCTGTTTTTGACTCGGTCGCTTTTGTTAAAGAAACTTGTTAAGACACATGCAGGTTGCTGCATTAGGCTTGTGCACAGGGAGCGTTGAGTCAGGAATACGCTGGACGACCAATAAGAAGACTGGAGAAGATCTCAATTCTGCGGGTTGATGATATATGTCTAATCTCACACAAATTCGGAGACTTACAGACATACGAAAACCAGAAAACTGACAGAAGAGGTTGACAGACAGCGAAGACAGGACTGCAAATGAACACAGAGAAGACGGAGGTGATCCAGATAATCAACCAACGTACAGTAGCAGCAATAACAACAACAACATGCAGCACCAATCATCACCAACGGGAGAGATTCGACAGAGGTTACCTCCTTCCTTCACTTATCTGGCTGCACAGCATTGTTTCAACTACAGGAAGTGGGAACGGATAAAGATGTTAAAGACAGCCAATGGGGATTGTGAAGGGAAGATACGCCTTCATCATCAACCTGAAACCAGTTCGAAAATCTTCTGCTGTCACTCGATCAGCATTCAGAACACAATTCGGATTTTTAACACAAATGTGTAGCCGGTCTTTCAATAAGGGTGAGAAACTTGCGCTACGTGTCAGTCACGAAAAGGATTTCCAACCGCCTGTTGCAGACATTTATCAAACAGCTGCCTTCTCTGGTTACATATACTGGAGACGAAGTGGACGGCCAGCTGGCAAGAGTGACTGAACAACAAGGAACTCTGGCTGGGAACAAACCAACAAGCCATGCAGATGGATTGATCAGGCATACGTTGAGGAGGCCGTCGAATGGTATTGCGCTCAATGCAGGTGATGACTCGAGTGGAATCCCAACGGAAATTGACTAGTGGGTCATCGATGAGAGTGTGACATGGAGGAGATCGTGTTGTCGATGGGGAGGGGGAGGAGGAGGAGATGAGGGATTTATGGTCAATCATGGAGCCAGCCAGGTAGATGAAGAGGACAGCAGGAAATCGAGCAGAGTGGAGATGTGTGCTGTTGAAGCCCTATGTTCCACTCGGAACCCAAGAGAGTAATAATAATCCTTGTCCATATTTACACGCAGGTTGTACTCTGCATCTAAAACACTGTTTGAAACACTTTTCGTGGCTTGAAAATGCCTTGCGTATGCAGCCTCTTTCATTTTTTCACTTACTGATTTAGAAGATAGTGGTGTCACATACCATGCCTCTCCGAGATTGTCAAGTGTAGTTATCTATTACGTTCAAATTCACTTGTATTATTACTATTATTCCCATGGATTTTCGAGTGAACCAGCGATCTTTAACAACACATCTACATTTCAGTCTGTTGTTTGTTGTGGTGTTGTCCTGAGGGTCTATAATTTTTCATCTCCCTCTCACAGTCTCTTCCACTTTACTCTTGAACCATCGCTCGACTCATCGTCTCATTCAAGTTCCACTCAAAGGCTTGTCGCGTATGGAATATCACTCAGTGGTCTCTTCAGCATGTAATCGAGATATCCTTATTTCCTTTGGCATATTTGTTTAATGAAAAGCTTGTTGGTTCCTTCCCAGGGTTCTTTGTTGCTAGTTCTTTGTGGCTATTTGATGTATCACATTGTCTGATGAAAACATTGAATATCTGAATATAAAAAGACGCTGACAAAATAGAGCATAGTCTTCTGAACATCTTGAGCTGAAATCTACGATTGGCATGTTTGGCATGCGATTCGCTCTTGTTGTCAAATGTGGGATGGTGCTAATGGACTGGACTACATTGACTCCTAGCTGAGAACTAGGGAGTGAAGTGGTGGCTGAGCGTATGGACCACTTCACTTATTTGGGAAGTTGTAACACCCAATGCTAACGGGTCGATCTCTGACGAAATCTCAGCACGGATACAGAAGGCTCGTTTTGCATATGCCAGTTTACACCGTCTCTGGCGTAGACGTGATATCCGGTTGACTGTCGACCAAATGGTGTGTGTACCACTCAGCTTCGCTGCATCTTCCTCCTTTATGGCTGTGATACCCGGTCATTGAGAGTGGAAACATGAAATGTCAGCTATTTGTGTTTGATCATAGGTGTCTGCGTTCTATCTCCCTACCGTGTTCGGTGGTAGGTGTAATAGGGTGAGCAATATTGAGGTTATGTGTCGGTGGAGAGTGCCAGGTAAAGAGTAGATATCAATAGACGAGGCTGTGAAGCAACATTGACTGAAATGGTTAGGACACGTGTTACTCATGCATACCCAGCCATCTCCTCCCTCTACGGGATATGTTAGTTGACATAGGATCATGTTGGAAAAGAGCCAGTGGTCAAGACAAAACATGGTCTCATCAGTCGATGAAATCCACAACAGTTATTTTAAGCCAGCTAGTCACGTAAGAAAGTGTAAATTAACTTCCTGGTTGGGGTACTTGGGACGGTGAACACCAATGAGGACTGGAAAAAATTGTTGATATGGCTCAAAATCGTTCTCACTTATGGTGCAGATGCATCCACTCCTTGTCACGTTTAATAATTGTTCTTCAATATTACCATTCATTCTGTCTCATATCTATGTTTACTGTCTCTAGTTAGCGTTTGTTTCTACTTTCTTCTCTTTGGTTCTGTGTGCTGAGTGAGGTATGGCACCTTGAAGTGCTGCACATCTGTACAAAGTTGTGTTGAAACCAGTCAGTCAGTCAGTCAGTCAGTCAGAATATAAAAACATTTACAAATTCGCGGACTAACTAATTTACTTATTTGCTAACATCCTTTCATCTCTTTTCGTATTTATATATGTGAATCCGAGTCAACCAGTGCTGGCATCAATATCAGTAATAGTAGTTGTACCAGTGCTAATGTACCACCTCTATCCCAGAGGCCATTAAAAACGCCTATTGATAATTCCATGAATCTAAATCCCGCTGACGAAATCAAATCGCCTGCTAATAGTCCCAATAATCATTTGGTAGATGATAATGAGGATGGTTATAGAGATATTGTTGGTGGTGTAAGTTGGATTTTTTGTGGTTATGAGGTTTCTAAAAAAAACAAACTATTGAACATTGAATGTGCATAATTCCGCGTATTTTAAAATTAGTACGCTACTTCAGATGGCTGGAGGCAATCAGCCACAGGAAACCTTCCACCTAGGTTTCCTGCTGGTTGGCACTCATCAGATAGTAAGGCGTATCTACAACCTTGACGGAACTCATAACATATATTGTCATCTGAATTGATAACAACCAGTGGTGTCCGACAGGGATGTCCACTTTCCCCATTTCTGTTTAACTTCATCATAAATATGCTAATGGAAGTATCCCTAACTGAACGTAACGACTTAAGAATCGACTTGTTACCAGGGTATAGTCTTATGGACTTAGAATATGCAGATGACATAGTCCTGTTAGGGGAGGATGCTGACAAAATCCAGCAGAGTCTTCTGAACACCTTGACAGGAAGCAGTCTTCCTATGTTTGGCATGCGATTCGCCCCTGTTGTAAAATTTAAGATGCTGCTACAGGACTGGACTAAGTCAACTCCTAGCTTAGTGATAGGGAGTGGAGTGGTAGAACATGTTGACCACCTCACCTATTTAGGCAGTTGTATCACCACCTACGGACTGATTGGCGACGAGATCTCAGCACGGATCCAAAGAGCTCGAGCTGCTATCGCTGACTTACGCCATCTCTGGCGTAGGTGTGAATAGAATAGAATAGAATAGAATAGTAACAACCGACATCCGGCTATCAACCAAGGGACGTGTGTACTGCTCATCAGTTCGCTCCGTCTTCTCCATGGCTCTGAAACATGGCCAATACGAGTTGAAGACATGAAAAGGTTGACTGGTTTCGATCATAGACGTCTACGATCTCTTTCTCACGTTAGGTGGTATCATAAGGTAAGTAATGTTGACGTTGGGCGTAGTGTCGGGGAAAGAGGGAAAATCAATCGTCGAGGCTATAAAGTTACATAGATTGAGATGGCTAGGTGATGTGGTGCGCATTCCTGACCATCGCCTTCCCTGACGGGTATTATTCTCTGATAAAGATGCAGGTTGGAAAAGAGTGAGAGTGGTGGCCAAACAAAACATGGCCTCCTCAATTCATGAAATCCTTGACAGTTAAACTGAGGAAGTCAGGTAGCTAGTCTCTAAAGCCTCAGGATGGTCGGAGGTGGGTGCCTTGCGTTGCGGGTAGGCCACCCCTCCGTACACCTCTTGAAATGCTCCCATATGACCAGGCGTCTTACACAGCCTCTCCTGAGGAAGTCCCACTCACTGCCTTCACGTGGCGGAGGTGTATAGCACCGAAGTGAGAGGGCGGAGGCGCATTTCGTCGCCAATCAGTCCGTTGGTGGTGATACAACTGCCTTAATAGGTGAGGTGGTCAACATGTTCTACCACTCCACTCCCTATCACTAAGCTAGGAGTTGACTTAGTCCAGTCCTGTAGCAGCATCTTACATTTTACAACAGGGGCGAATCGCATGCCAAACATAGGAAGACTGCTTCCTGTCAAGGTGTTCAGAAGACTCTGATGGATTTTGTCAGCATCCTCCCCTAACAGGACTATGTCATCTGCATATTCTAAGTCCATAAGACTATACCCTGGTAACAAGTCGATTCTTAAGTCGTTACGTTCAGTTAGGGATACTTCCATTAGCATATTTATGATGAAGTTAAACAGAAATGGGGAAAGTGGACATCCCTGTCGGACACCACTGGTTGTTATCAATTCAGATGACAATATATGTTATGAGTTCCGTCAAGGTTGTAGATACGCCTTACTATCTGATGAGTGCCAACCAGCAGGAAACCTAGGTGGAAGGTTTCCTGTGGCTGATTGCCTCCAGCCATCTGAAGTAGCGTACTAATTTTAAAATACGCGAAATTATGCACATTCAATGTTCAATAGTTTGTTTTTTTTAGAAACCTCATAACCACAAAAAATCCAACTTACACCACCAACAATATCTCTATAACCATCCTCATTATCATCTACCAAATGATTATTGGGACTATTAGCAGGCGATTTGATTTCGTCAGCGGGATTTGGATTCATGGAATTATCAATAGGCGTTTTTAATGGCCTTTGGGATAGAGGTGGTACATTACAACTACTATTACTAATATTGACACCAGCAGAGCTATTCCCCACTGGTTGACTTGGATTCACATCTATAAATATGAAAAGAGAGGAAAGGATGTTAGCAAATAAGTAAATTAGTTAGTCCGCGAATTTGTAAATGTTTTTATATTCTGACTGACTGACTGACTGGTTTCAACACAACTTTGTACAGATGTGCAGCACTTCAAGGTGCCATACCTCACTCAGCACACAGAACCAAAGAGAAGAAAGTAGAAACAAACGCTAACTAGAGACAGTAAACATAGATATGAGACAGAATGAATGGTAATATTGAAGAACAATTATTAAACGTGACAAGGAGTGGATTCATCTGCACCATAAGTGAGAACGATTTTGAGCCATATCAACAATTTTTTCCAGTCCTCATTGGTGTTCACCGTCCCAAGTACCCCAACCAGGAAGTTAATTTACACTTTCTTACGTGACTAGCTGGCTTAAAATAACTGTTGTGGATTTCATCGACTGATGAGACCATGTTTTGTCTTGACCACTGGCTCTTTTCCAACATGATCCTATGTCAACTAACATATCCCGTAGAGGGAGGAGATGGCTGGGTATGCATGAGTAACACGTGTCCTAACCATTTCAGTCAATGTTGCTTCACAGCCTCGTCTATTGATATCTACTCTTTACCTGGCACTCTCCACCGACACATAACCTCAATATTGCTCACCCTATTACACCTACCACCGAACACGGTAGGGAGATAGAACGCAGACACCTATGATCGATCAAAGACAGCTAGACTTCACATCATGTCTTCCACTCTCAATAGCCAGGTCTCACAGCCAGCCATAAAAGAGGACGGGGCGGACTGCTGAGCAGTACACACGACCTTTGTTCCACAGTCAACCGGATATCACGTCTACGCCAGAGACGGTGTAAACTGGCATATGCAAAACGAGCCTTCTGTATCAGTTCTGAGATTTCGTTAGAGATCAACCCGTTAGCACTGGGTGTTACAACTTCCCAAATAAGTGAAGTGGTTCACACGTTCAGCCACCACTTCACTCCCTATTTCTAAGCTAGGAGTCAATGTAGTCCAGTCCAGTCCTGTAGCATCATCTTACATTTCACAGCAGGTGTGAATCGCATGCCAAACATTCGCAGATTGCTTCCTGTCAAGGTGTTCAGAAGACTCTGGTATATTTTGCCAGCGTCTTTTTATATTCATATATTTAATGTTTTCGTCAGACAACGCGACACGTCAGATGGTCAGAAAGGATTAGCAACAAAGAACTCGGAGGAACGAACTGAAAAAACTTATCGCTTAACAAACATGCTGAAGAGACCACTGAGTGATATTGCATACACAACAACCTCTCGAGTGGAATTTGAATGAAGCGATGAGTCGAGCGATGGTTCAAGAGTAAAGTGGAAGAGACTGTGAGAGGGAGATGAAAAATTATAGACCCTCAAGACAACACCACAACAAACAACAGACTGAAATGTAGATGTGTTGTTAAAGATCGCTGGTTCACTCGAAAATCCATGGGAATAATAGTAATAATACAAGTGAGTTCGAACGCAATAATTAACTACACTTGACAATCTCGGAGAGGCATGGTATGTGACACCACTATCTTCTAAATCAGTAAGTGAAAGATGAAAGAGGCTGCATACGCAAGGCATTTTCAAGTCAAGAAAAGTGTTTCAAACAGTGTTTTAGAAGCAGCGTATAACCTGCGCATAAATCTGGACAACTATTATTATTACTCTCTTGGGTTCCGAGTGGAACATGGGGCTTCAACAGCACACATCTCCACTCTGCTCGATTTCCTGCTGTCCTCTTCATCTACCTGGCTGGCTCCATGATTGACCATAATCTCTCATATCCGCCTCTTCCTCCATGTCACACTATCACCGACGACGCACTCGTCGCTCCTCATTGGTATTCCACTGGAAACATCACCTGCATTGTGAGCGCGATGACATTCGACAGCCTCCTCAACGTGTGCCTGATCGATCCATCTCCAGTTTCTCCTACATATTTGTTGAGCGATCGGCTCTCGCCTGTTAGTTTGTTTCAAGCCAGAGTTTCTTGTCGCTATTTCAGTCTGGGTGGCCGGCAATTTGATCTTCTGTATGGAGCCACAGAAGGCAGCTGTTGATGAAACTCTTCAACCTGTTGGAGATCCTTTTTCCTGACACGTAGTGCAAGTTTTATGACTCGTATTAGCAGAACAGACTGATTTCACATTTGTGTGTTGAATAGAATCCGAATCGTGTTATTTATGGCACGGAATGCACAAGATTTCTAAACTAGTTTCAGGTTGATGAAGACGTTATCCTACCTTCCTGATTCTGACTGGGTGGCTTTGACATCTTCATCCATCATGCCTGCCTGTGGTTGAAACTATGCTTCCGAGATGAGTGAAGGAAGTAGTAACCTCTGTTAAATCTCTCCCTTTGTAGGTGATTGGTGCTGGTTGCTGTTACTTTTGGTTGGTTGGTCGGCTATCGTCATCACCTCCGTGTTAACCTGAAGTCCTGTCTTTGCTGTCCGTCAGCCTCTTCTGCCAGTTTGTTGGTTTTCGTATGCCCGTAAGTCTTCGAGTTTGTGTGATATTAGACATATATCACCTCCTAAATCGAGATATTCTAGAGTCTTCTTATCGTTGGTGTGACGTATTCCTGACTCCTCGCTCCTTGTGCGCAGTCTGACGCACACTTCATTCTGCCAATATGAGGAATATCATCGGTGATAGTATGCAGTCTTGTCTTGCTCCTGAATTCGCTGAGTTTTCCGTTGTGGTTCACCTGATATGTGACGTTGTGATATAGCCAACTGTTGAATAAGGCCGATGAAGACTTGTGGGACACACACACACACAAATCTGACCAACGACCAAAATCCTTTTTCTCACTAGAGAAGCTGACAGATGTTGTAAGTGCTTAACTCACACACACACACACACACACAGAGGGAGAGGAGGGAAAGTCAAGACGAAGCAGAAATGAAGAGATCAGAAAGAATAGTTAGATAACATATTTGATTTCTTTGTGTGTGTGTGTATGTTTATACAGGAAATAAGACGGAGATAAGACATATTTCTCCATAATTCTTATTTAGAAGATAAAAGGAAACGCACAGTATCACACAGTATCTACAGTTATTCAAGATGTATATATACGTATCTTTCATCATAAAAAATAATCGAGTAGAAAGGAGTTGCGTCATTCATCGGTGATATATGCCTATGTGCAAGTTACTGGTAAAAATATCAAGAAATATTCAAAAGGTAACGCGTCTTAGCCAGGTAGCTAAGTTCTAGCCACTAAAGGCTTTCAGCTAATTTAACATTTAACTATTCATTGTACACGCTATGCCTTGCTGTTCATTAAATTTATTTATTTTCTTTCTCCTATGCATTTATCACCATCAATAGCCACTCTTGCAAACACTTAAGCCTTATTCATCATTCATTGTGACACAGGGTTTATCGTTATTGCCATTAGGTTCTCTCTGAGTGACAAGTAGAGCTTCGATAGAACACAGCTGTCTTCTCGTGTTCCACTGCAATCCTTCCTCTAGCTGACTCAATCTCCTCTGTGTCACCCTGCTATTACCCATGTCCACCTTGTTTCCCATTCGGGTTCTTTTGGAAGATGGTGGTACCAACTTGGAGTGTCATATCACTCAAAGGTTTCCCTAGGAAGTGTCCAATAGGTTATTGAATATCTACACAGTCCTAGAGGTTCCATTTTGATAAACCTTTTCTGTCAGCCACTTGATCGTCAGTAAGGACAGCAGGTGGTTTAATTGTACAGCAAAAATAATGTCCAAATAAAGATGACCAAATTTGAAAACTTGACTAACAGAATTCAGTCTGCACCAATCGAAATCGAGAGAATCCGGTGTATGACATTCATTGTTCACATTCCAACCACCGACCAAACGATCAATTTAATTGACTGATGCCAGATCGTCTTAACTTCCTTACGTAGAAGATTAAGCGAAATGTCTTTCTAGAAAGTAACATAATGTGGGAATACCAGGAAAGGTGATCAGAGGAGATACACAGTGCAATGTATATTTAACATGTGATTTAGTTTCAACCCCTAACTCGTCTATGATAGTGGAACGGTGCGAACTAACAAGTTCATGTAAGTAACGCTTGCATATGAAAATGGAATTGACCACCTGGCATTTGGAGGGATTAAGCTTAATACCATTTGACGAAGACCACTGACTAATTTCTGATAAGAAGTTATTCCTTTTGGAACAATCTGACTTAGAAGTAACCGTCGGTAGAGAAACTGTCAGATCATCGTCATACTTAACAAAGTTAGCTTCGTCAGAATTAGGTAAGTCATGCAAAAAGGAAGAAAAGAGAAAAGGAGAAAGAACAGATCCGTGAGGAACACCAGCTAGAGGAGGTGACGCAGCGGACGACTTCCCATTGTAAACAGAGTATTGCTTTATATCAGAAAAATAGGAATACAAGCACATATTAGTCCAGAACCCTGCTTGTGTCTTAACTACCTTGTTTAACAAAAGCGACCGAGTCAAAAACAGATGTGTAATTTAAGAAGGTATACCAAGCTTATTTGGAGACCCATTGGAGAAATGAACTAAGTGGCCGACGATAAAGACTTCTTTGATTGGACAGTAGTAGTTACTAGTGTGATGTGCTTAGTCCTTTCTTTGGTGTGGACTGAATTCTCTATCAGTCTGGTTTGCAATGTGGCCAGCATTCTAGGTAGCTCGGCATCACCAAAGAAGGGACTAGACTCATTGTAACAACAGAAGAGAAGGGCCGGCAACGGATCCTTTTATTACGGAAATCACCACGTATATATATATATATATTTCGTGTACATTATTATAGCTTATTCAAGCAGACAAACACAGTCTTCTGATTGTTTGTTTCGTGTTTGTCGGAAAGTTAAGCCATATATCTGCGAATCTTACTTGCCCACGTCAAGCCTGCTGTGATTGGTTGTTGAGTCAGCCTTGCTCATATTTTCTCACGGCGAATATTAGTGACTTGGACATTGACGTAAATTAATGTCTACCAATAGGCTAACAGCCTGCTCTCACCACAACATCACACTAGTTACTAGTGTCCAATCAAAGTATCCAATATAGACCAACAGGTGGTCAACAGCGAGGTCGAATAGCACAGTGGTTACGTCTCTGACTGACTGCAGCACTGGGTCACGCAAGTTCGAATCTCAGAGTGGACATCAGTTGTTTCACGGTTGAAGATACATCTTCCTGACTGGTGACTGCCAACTAGCAAGAAACCTAGGTGGAAGTCTTCGTGTGGCCGGTTCCCTGTAACCATCTAATATTATCAGATAAAGACTTCATCAATGGATATGTAGACAAAGATAGCGGAGTTGTCTTACTAGGCAAATCAGATAATATAGAAGGACTTTTACATGGGTGGAAACAAAAAAAGTCGACTCCAGCGCAATTTTTAACAAGAATATCACTTAAAAGTTAACCAGAAATCAATAATCCACTAATCTTATTCGTAAAAATACATAGAAAGAAAAAAATAATAGTCTCACAATGTGAGGATCACTGGAGAAAACTAGGAGGCACCAGACAGATGTCCCATCCATATTAATTCAGGACTCCTTAGAAGTACAAACTAGCTACCCCACCAAGGACAGAATCCACGGACCTTCAGGTAACAAGACCAAGTTCGCTAACTGTTCAGCCATTTGGGTTGGAATCCACTGACCCGTGAAATTGAATTTCTTTCAATCTGTGATACAGAGGTACCATGAAACAATACCTGCGATGAGTATCCGCTTCGCCTTTTAAATGGTGGAGGAACACACCGGTCACGAAACTTCTAGGTATAACTTAAAAAAGATCTATTTAGTGGCTATCAGTGAATAGAAGATTAATACTTAGATTATTGAACTTTTAGGAATATGAATTATTTCAACTCAAAATTTTCAAGTATTGGTTTTTGAAGGGATTTAGTTTGTTTGATTGGTTGGAGGATTTCATCATGAGTTGACATCAGTTAGAGAACCATTGGAAAAACCACCACAGGGAGTACTGCCAGACAGCTGTTTCCTCAGCCTAGTTCGGGATTCTTCATCGGTACGCACCCACAGGGGTTTGAACCCAGGACCTTCTGGTTAGTGTTACAAAGCGAGCTCGTAGACCATTAAGCCACTGGGACCTAATCCAGCCCGACTGGCTCCATTCAGGTAGGTAGTCAGTTACCTGGGTTCTACTGGGAAGCCGTAACCAGTAGGGTACAGCAGGCCTAAGGTGAGGCAGTAACTCATCGAAGAAGACATTACGAAGTGGTCGTGCTATTTCAAGAATTGGCAGAAGTTAGAATTCATGGACTGATTGGCCGGTGGATCGGATCCCAGTGGCATAATGGTCTACGAGCTTTCCTTGTAGTCGTAACTAGAAGGTCTTAGGTTCGAACCACAGTAGGATGGGTGCATACTGGTGAAGAGTTCCAAACTAGGCTGACGAAACAGCTGACTATCCAATACTCTCAGGTGGTTTTCCAATGGTTCTCTAACCTATTTAAGCTCATGATGAAATCCTCCAATCAGTATCTAAATATCAATCTCCAGCTCATTGATGTCTCCTGAGTAGATTTGATGAAGATGTACTGTGAAGTTGTAAACAGTAGCGTTCACCATATCAAAGTAAATTAGATATTCATGGAAGGCATTTGTCAGTTATCACGAATTGATACAAATTAGAATTCATGGGTCACTACTGAATTCCGGCCCAATCGGTTGAACAGTCAACGAGCTTGGTCTCAATACCTGAAGGGTCCGGAGTTCGGTCCGCGGTGAGATCAGGGAGTTCTTCTGATGAAGAGTCCCAAACTAGGACGAAGTAACTATCTAGTGCTTCCTGGTTTTCGCTGATCTCTATATGATGTTAGCTAGTAACCAAATCCACTTAGAAAGAAACCCAAATTCCAGCAAAAAGTATAATCTAAATGATGATAATAATAGTGGAGAGAATCAAACAAACCACCGTGGATGAAAAACTTCGACTGGAACAAGCTGGATTCAGGAGAAACAAGTCATGTATTGATCAAATCGCCACACTATGGATCATCATTGAACAAAGCTTCGAATGGCAGTCACCTCGCTATCTCAACTTCATCGACTTTCAAAAAGCATTCAGCAGACAGCGTCGATCAAGAGGTGATTTGGAAACTACTTCGCTACTACGAGGTGCCGCCGACAATTATACATCTCAGCCAACAGTTGTACGATAATGCCGCATGCCAAGTAATCCACAACGGGAGTGAGGCAAGGCTGTCTACTATCGCCAATGATTTTCCTGATTGCAGTAAATTGGATAATGCGACAGACAACGGGCAATAAGGAAACAGGCATAAAATGGACTCATACAAAAAACTTGGGGGATATGGACTTCGCCCATGTTGTGCGTCGGTGGCACAGTGATTATGGCTCTCGCCGACCATGCACATGGTCCGAGGTTCGAGCCCACGCCGGCGCACACCTGATATCTATGGTCGGCCTGCGAAATTTGGGCTACCGATATTCATGCAGAAAATTCCATACTTGTACCAAAACTACAGTGTGGAATCATGCTGTAATCAAAAATAAAAACATTTTAAAAAATATGTGTCTGATTTCCCACAAACCGGGAGATATGCAACTGAAAATCAACAAGTTGGCGACAGAAGCATCAAAGATAGGAGGGACTTCAGGTGAACATAGAGAAAACAGATGTGGTGATGAAGATTCCTGGCCAACACCAACAGCAACAACAACAACAGACAACAATCAGCCAGCATAAATGGGAGGAACCTGGAAGAAACAACCTCCTTTACCTACCTACCTGGGAAGCATCGTTTCAACTACAGGCCAATGGAACTGACGAGGATATCAAAGCCAGAATAGGAAAATCAAGACAAGCTTTCATTACTCTCAAGTCTGTGTGTAGGTCAACAGTACTACTCAGAATGGAAAATAACATCCGGATTTTCAACTGAAATGTGAAGTCAATGCTACTCACTATACGGACCAGAGACTTGGCGCGCCATAAATACAATCTCAAACAAACCACAGACCTTCATCAACAGCTGTCTTAGCTCAATACTACTCGAGATCAGATGGCCAGAAAAGATCAGAAACAGAGATGAGCGAACCAACCAACCAGGAACCGATTATGAAACAAATAGGCAGGAAGAAACCGAGATGGATTAGCCATATTCTGAGGAAACCATCAAGTGGCATCACTAGACAAGCTATCGCTCGATTGGAACCCGAAAGGGAAGCGGCAAGTTGATCGTCAGTTTGAAGGTGGGGTGACTTGGGGGAGGTCATGTGAAGAGGAGATGAAAGCATGTGGGCATACGTGAAGCCAGGTGAGAACGTTGGCAAAGAACCGAATGCGCAATGTAGACGTGAGTCTGAAGCCGTACGTTCCTCTAGGAATTAAGAGAAATAATAATAATAATAATCGTACCTGTATTCATAGCAGAGAAATCAACTAATTCAGCTACACGAGCCAATTGATGTACCCAATCTGACATAATTTTGTTATCTGCAGCAATGAAATAATAAATTCGCTTATGTCCATTGAATAAGGTTGTCAGTGAAAAAGCACACGGTTGACCACCAATATTAACATTTTCAACAATACATTCACAATGTTCTAAATCAACACGACCTGTAGAGACAGACAGGATGGGAAAAGAAAAAAAATAAAAGTAATATGAATAAAAATAGATTTTGAATAAAGCAAGAACGGCAACAGTGATTTGCGCGGAATCAAAATGATACCATCATTGTTTATTCGCGTCGGTGGTATAGTGGTTAGGACGTTCGCCGACCATGCACACGGTTCGGGGTTCGATCCCCGGCCGACAAGGCACTCCTTTACCTCGCTGAGCCAGAAATAATGCTGGTAAAGAGGAAAAGTTGGGCATGAGGCTAGCAACTCCATCCTGTTAAATAAACGTTGCTACAGAAACTTCCAGTGGGGAACGTGAAGGGAAAAAAATTGTTTATTTCGTTGGCTTCTCATCAGCTCAGCTGCTTACAGGCCAAAGTCATTATTAAATATACCTACAGAAACAATTTTAACATACTTGCAAGGAGAGAGAGTTCATTTTTAAACAAAAATCAGTCAGTCAATATATGCATAGTTATAATATATATAATAATAAACACTTTATCCCGAACAAAAATGATCATACACAATAGAAACTTTCGGCATTACGTAGTCAGATGAAAGGGAGGTGAAAATATCCAGTTACCAGGTTGGCAAGTAAAGATTGATAACTGCTTCTTTCTGAACACATAAATTGGATTTTCAGGCGCTTAATGTAGATTACACTTCGGCAAACTGGAGGAGAACTGAACTCTTTTGCCTATTGATAATTTTGAACGATCTTACGACGTTGAAGGGAAATCCTTACAGAGACTGTGAACCTATGCTTCGTGTATATTATTGACTGGTCCTTGTTATCAAGACATATTTACAATCTTTAAGGAGGGGGACGGGGCTTATGCACCCCCCCCACTGAGTTGCAAATCCGCGTCACTCATATACTTATACACAGTCAGAGACGTTACACCACCAACCCATGAAATCTCTGACTGTTGGTTTAAACCAACCATGTAGGGGGGATGTGAAAACTGTCAAGTTGGTGCCCACAAAATTATTTATTACCATTCCCTTGGGGTTCGAGTGGAACTCTGTGAGTTATATGGTTTCCATTAGTAGCGGTCGGTGAGCTACACTTATTATGTGCCAGGCTAAAATAGTTGGAGTAAAATTCGAACCCAAAACCTATTGATTGGCTGGCTGAAAGTCAAGTGTTTAAAGCCAATAAAAGACGACATCTTCGATATAAACGAAAACTATGAAAAGATTACCGACACAATGAGTATTACTTAATAAATTATATGATTTTAAAATACAAAACTACCAAAATATAATTGTAGATTTCCGGTTAGAATTATTTATTTACTGTTGAGTGGAATGAATTTAACGCAAATAAATAAAATATGATAAAAATAACGATAAAAAGGATTTCAGTTCATATGAAACAGTTCTCTCCTAGTAATATAAAATACTATAAAAGCGATTAAAAGTCTGTATACAAAGCGATCTTAGTCAACGGAATGGATGAATTTCATTTACAAAGCTGATGACAAATGCTACCGTATTAAATCGTCTTAGAAGCCACTCATAATCTAGACTAACAAATGCTTATGAAGAACTAAGCTTTGACACTGTCAGTTTATATACACTTATACCGATAAATATGACTATAGAAACAGTCAGAAACGACCAAGAACTTGAAGTTAGAACAAACGTAACACTAAAGGATATAATGCTGGGAGTACAGCTATGCCTGACCTTCACACAGTATTTCAATTCCAAGGAAAAATAATCAAACCAACTGAGGGGGTTACCATGGGGTCACCAATATCCCCGGTTGTGGCAAGTATATTCATGGATAAGTGGGAAAACTTAACGATTGAAACGATCAGCCCCCAATCCAAAAGTATGGTGGAGGTATGTAGATGACACATTCACAGGTTATAGATAGATTTTTCGGACACATTAACTCAAGAAGGTCGAGGCAATTCAATTTACTTATGAATTAGAAAGTCAGGAAGCAGGGGAGCTTCCAATGTTAGATTGCAACGTAAAAAGGAAAGAAGATGGAAAGTTAAACACGCTAGTGTGTGTTTACAGGAAACCCACAGATTCAAACAGATATTTGGATTTCCGATCATCCCAACCACTCTATATCAGTATAGATAGGATTGGTGAAATGTTTAATTGATACAGGCACAAAAACTAAGTAGTACCAAAGAATATCTAAGACTGGAAGTGATACACATAAAAGAAGCCTTGAAACTTAATAATTACCCGAGCAAATTAGTCAGGAAATATGTAAGGAAATGTAAGAATAGAATAAATAATAATAATGACATGCATATCAAATATGCACAAGATAATGACAATACCAACAATAAGGAATCTAAATCATCAGTAGTAATTCCATACAAGGAAGGAATCTCGGAAACCACCTTACGCGGAATTCTTAACAAGGCAGGAATAAAAGTGGCTGGAATTCAAACCGACCACAAACTCAATTAGAAACAAGCTTTGTCGGTTAAAGGATAAATCCGATGGAGCCTTTAAAACAAAACAATTCAGTCAATCTAATACCCTGTCTGCAATGATTGTCAAGTCAAGTATGTAGGTAAAAGTAGTAGAACAGAGTCAGTTAGACTAGCCGAACATAAATAAATGCCAAGCAGCTAAAAATCTAGATTAGTTGAGCCGAATAAGATAAGAAATCTAGAGAATAGTTCAGCTATACCACTCACAACATGCAGTTACACACAACCATACAATAGGATGGGATGGGATAAGATGACAGTTTTAAAATCGAATGTATCAGCAGGGTGGAGGGAGAGATTGATGACAGAGGAAGCTTTGTTTATCGAATCAACTGCAAACAGAGTGTAATAGGAATGATTCAACACCTGGCCACTCAGACATCTGAAAAATTCTACTACCCCTAAAACTAACAGGAAGGAATAAAGAAAACTATAAAACCGAAGTTTCGAAGTCGTGTGATTATAGTTGACGAGATGATTATGAACAATCATAGATTTTGTTCGAAACCTTGTCATCCAGTAAATAATAATACTGTTTCACCATGTGATATGTCTAGTCTAATAAACAAATTAATGTAGAATTACGATGAATGCAGCGTAAAAACAATCAGTTCGGTGATAAAAGACTATAATCAGCTCATGGAGAAACAGTAATATATCTACCAAACGTTCTACTAGTCACATGATTTACGTATGCAAGCTAGACGACTTCGGTTTAATCAATGAATCTTCGGGACAAAACGTTCGCCCCTTTTTTATACCACTAAGAATTCAGATGAAAATAGACGACGATAAGGATAGCTTTGTATGTTTATAGAAGCGTCCAGATAGGTATCATTTCCTGGATGCCCACGCCATGGAAGTTGATTTCTTCTTCACATACCGACACAATGTATGTTAGCGATGCAAAATTTTCAAAGTCGACCTTTTCTGATTATAATTCTCCTGTTGTCCTAACGTACCTGAATTCCACGAGCCAACTGGTTGAAAGTTAAGCAATTTTAAGAAATACCAATGTTACTACAATGATCACACTGTAATACACACATAATATGAAGACTTGTAAACTGACCAACGAACAGTTACCTATTTTACGACGTTAAACAACATGAAGTACTCTCTCTCTCATTGAGTACTAAACAAAAATAACTGGTAAAACAAATTAAACACTAACTGAAGTTAGTAGTTCTGGGGTAGAATCTTTGTCTAATACACATCTGATCAGGATCCGATTCCCTGTCGGTGTACTCTCCTGAACCTCGCCTAGACGGTGCTGAGCACGGAAAAGAGAGGAGTTCGGGTAATACCAGCTGAACTAGGAGCAAACAATAGGGAACGAGAACTCATCATAGGCCGAGAGGTTCTAGTTCGACGAAATAAATGACAACAGAGAACCCTTCGCAGACTTCGACACCTCCAATGATTTGGTGATTGGAGGCAACGTGTACAAGCACAAGGATATGTACAAAGCAACATGGATTCCGCCTGATGGACATATCAGAAACCATAATAATAATAGTTCGAACTATTATTAAGAGTCACGCAAGAACACCAGGGTTTTAGTGGTCATAATGATAACCAAAATTCAGATGGATAGATAGTCAAATGGACTGTATCAAAGCCTACACAGTATAGTTAGCTTCAACACTTCACAGGCGAAATTGAACACACAACATTACTAAAGGTAGAGATCTGGACGATCTATAATGAGTATTAATGTACGTGAGATAGATTACTTAAATGAAAACAAACATGAGAGTTAATTCGATGCATCTACATCATTGAGAACGTTTTCAGCAATACATCACCAACAATCTCCAGGCATTGGCTATTAGTATCCTCTGAAGCCTCCAACCAGCCAATCTATACCTCCCTATGTGACTTAAACCAAACTGGCAAAGATATCATCGATTAATGTTATACATTTTGAATAGACTACCCGTAACACTTTTCCAAAGCAAACCTAAGTCAGCTGACAACATTGTTTGTCCAAAAAGGCCGGTGGCTCAGGATGCGTAACACGTGTGTCCTACTAACCATCTCAATCGATGCATCATCACAACAGCATCGATTGACTTCCCTGTCTTACACCTCCTAACACTGGCCTTTTCATCACTTTTTCAACTTTCAATGGCTGTTATATCTAACAGATAAAACCAAAATATAGCAATAACAAATGGAGTTAGAATAAAATGCAATACGATGATAAACGTATGTTCTTATTTACTTAATTAGAAAGCAAATATACACAAGACAATGTAATACAACGCTTATTAATTAATTCATGAATATACTAAATGCACGAGTGGATGAACATTTACAAATTAGTACACATAACAATAACAAAAATGGATTATCTATCATTGTAGATAATTCCATGAAGTGGTCACACAGAACAATCCAGATTATTAAGTTTATTTTCAAGTATTGGATGAAGGATTTCATCATGAGCCGATATCAGTTAGAGAACCATTGGAAAACCAACAGGGAGTACTGCCAGACAGCTATTTCATCCTAGTTTAGGTCCCTTCATCAGTACACACCCACCCCACAGGGGGTTCAAACCAACAACCTTCTGGTTAAAAGGCTAGCGAGCTCGTAGACCATTAAGCCACTGGGACTCACCCTATCCAATGGCCATCCCATGAATTCCAGTACTTCCAGGTGGTTTTCCAATTGTTCTCTAACTGATGTCAGCTCATGATGAAATCCTCCGGCTAATACTTGAAAATTGATCTGATGCTCACTAGCGACTGGCCCTATTCAGGCATTGACCTCGGGTTCCAGTGGGAAGCCGTGACCAGTAAGTGGGGTACAGCAGGTTGAAGCTGAGGCAGTAACTCATCGAAGAAGACATTGTGAAATATTCGAGCTATTAGGTTTATATTTGCAAACACACACACACACAGATTAGACCAAAAGTCCAAAACAAAGATGATGTAGTGGAATGTTTTAATTCTCTAACCTACAGCTTTATTGTGAGGCTGCAATAATGCCTAGACATCAGTAACACTTATCTCCGAGGGAAAACATTCACAACTCAGTTGTTTGAATTCATTTCACAGAATAGGACTTTGTTCGCGCTCCGAATCATGAGTCAAACTTGTTGTGTAAGGACTAGTGATCCCACTAGTCAGAAGGTGTAGTAGGATTTGAATCCAGGACCCACTGACTGAAAGTTGCAGCGTACCAGTTAGTCATGTATTAATAAAACCTTTACAAGAAACTTGTCAATATGAAAATCATTAAAGTTTTAGACTACTCATTATTTCATGACATGAGATCAGCAATATTGTGGCAGTGTGATAGAGACAATGTGTTCCAACAGAATATAATTCTCACATATTCCCATAGTTCACTACTGCACTAGTAACAGAATCCTATATGTGTATTTGAAGATTCTATCGCACGTTATTTAATTCAATTTTAGATTTTCCTGTCAATTGATTGGACCGAAGTGCTTTTCGGTCTCAGGTTGACATGTCGGCTTCTTCAGCAAATGCTTTGACGATGTCTGGGCATGTAATTAGAGGTCAATTGGTGGGTGATGACTAGCAGAAGGATCTAGGATGCGCATTTCGACCTACTTGGGACGTTTAAAACTATGCACACTTGATTCAGAATAGATAGTAACAAGTGAGCACACCTAGAGAATTTAAGTTGTTGTTTTTTGGTGTTATATTTTCGAGGGGGGGTTCCTGTTCCAACCCCCACCCACCTTTTTTTTTTTAACCCCAATTTATTGCGGGGTGGGTTTTTTCCCACAGGGGGGGGCGTTTATAGGTGTTAAACAAAAAAATATAATCCGTCCCGTCTAACCTCAAAAGAAACGGGTAAAGTGTTTGTGTTCCCACAAAAAAAAAAACCAGTTAAAAAACAATTTATGTATATTTAAGGCCACTGCGTTTGGGGCGCAATAAAAGGGGGGGGGTGAACCGCCGGGGACGGCCACCTTTTGTGAGGTAAAATTGGGACCACGTATCTATGTAAAATTCTTTTTTTTTGAATAATATTGGAGGAAGGGGTGTAAAAAAAAAAAAAAAAAAGAAAAATTTTGTTCTTTTCTAGGTATATAGAGAGAGAAAAATTATTAAAACCCTTTTTGTGTGAAAATAACAGTTTTCTCTTTATAAAATTTTTTAATTATTTTTTTTATTAAAAATATTTTTTTTTTTTTTTTTTTATTATAAAAAACTCCTCTCTTTTTTTTCTCAATCACTCTTTTTTTATTATTTTTTTTGTGAAAAAGATTGTGGTTTGTGTGGGCTTCGACCACTCCACATTTTGTAATTTTTTTGTGTAAAAAAACAGACACAGAAGACAATTTTTTTTTTTTTAAAAATATTTTTGTTTTTTTTTAAAATTTTTTTTTTCTTAAAAAAATTTTTTTTTTTAGTGAAAAATAAACTAAAACAGCATATAAACTTGTTTTTACCCCCACAAAAAAAAACTCCTTTTTTTTTTAATCTTAAAAATCCCATATATAAAAAACACCCCATTAATATTAAATGAAAAAAACTATTTCCTTTTTTTTACACATCATATTATTACATATTTTTCAAAAAAAATACATAAATATATAAATACATTTCTTATTAATTTTTTTTTTAGTGATATTTAATATTTTTTGAATAAATAAAAATAATAAGTGTCAGTTAAAATTAAAAACACCCACCAGAGTGGGGGAGAGTTTTTCCCGCTTCTTGTTTGCTTGTAAACAGAGGTTTGTGTGTACCCGGGGGGGGGTGGTACAGACTATATGAGGAGGAAACAGATATCTAACTCCCTAGTTATCTGTGGGTTTTTAACAGATATATATCCGTGATTAACACATATATATATATATATATATATATATATATATATATATATATATACATATATATAATTCAGCTGAAGAGGTCTACCAAAATCTAATGAATTCATTGAATCCTGATTTTATTTCCGAATAACAATAAACTTATCTCCCCACCCCACCCTACATCCAGAAACTTATGAATCGATCTTCAGTATACACATGATTTACATTCTGATATAATTATTATTATTTCCTTTAATTCCTAGGGGAACATAGGGCTTCAGCCGCCCAAGTCTCCATTGCGTTCGATTGTCTGCAAAAGTTTTCACCTGGCTACAAGTCTGCCCACATGTTTTCATCTCCTCTTTACATTGCCTCCGCCAAATCATCCTTGAACTGACGACCAACTCGCCGATTCCCATTCTGTCGGGTTCCACTCGAGCAATGGCTTGTCTAGTGATGTCACTTACTGATTTCCTCAGATTATGGCCAATCTATTTCCATTTCTTTCTGTCTATTTGTTGCACAATCGGTTCCTGGTTGGTTCGCTCATTGCCGGAGATCCTTATTGCTGATCTTTTCTAGCCGGCTATCTCATCTTGAGTATTGAGCGAAGACAACTGTTGATGAAGGTCTGTAGCTTGTTTGATGAGCTCTTTATCACGCGCCTAGTCTCTGATCCATCCGTATAGTAGCACTGACTTCACATTGGAGTTGGAAATCCGGATCTTATTTTCATTGTCATCGTAAGTGTTGTTGACCTCCACACAGGCTTGAGAGTAATGAGAGCTTGTCTTGCTTTCCCGATCCTCTCTTTAATATCCTCATCAGTTCCGCCTGTAGTATAAATGATGCTTCCCATGTAGGTGAAGGAGGTTGGTTCTTTCAAATTTCTCCCATTTATGCTGATTTTTGTCCAGTATTGTTGCCGTTGGTGGTGTTGGCCAAGAATCTTCATCACTTCTGTTTTATCTATGTTCACCTGAAGTCCTTCTCACCATTGATGCTTCTTCTGACATATATCATCAGCGAAGTTCAGAAAGAATACGCAACAAGAAACTCTGACTGGGAACAAACCAACAACCAAGAGCCAATCGTTCAACAAATATGCAGGAGAAAATGGAGATAGATGGATCGGGCATACACACATTGAGGAGGCCACCAAATGATATCGCCTGCAATGCAGGCCATCGCTCGAATGGAAAATCCAAATGAGAAGCGACGATTCGGTCGTCAGTGTTAGGGTGACACATGGAGGACATCGTATGAGGAAGAGAGATGAGAGAGTTTAGTCAATCGTTGACCCAGGTGAAGAGGACGGCAGAAAACAGAACAAAGTGGGAATGTGTTGTTACAGCTATCCCCCCCCCCATGTTCCACTCAGAACACAAGGGAATAATAATCATAATATAAAATCAGTGAAAGAATAAAAAAAATCGTATAGCCCTTCCGTTTTCTGTTATTCCTCGTCGGAGACTGCGCGCATAGTATTCTGAGTGTTAGCTATAGCCTTCTTAAAAAAAAACAATCGATAGAGGTCCAGGATCTTTGCGATTTGGACATTCCACAACAATCGAACACTTAAAAATACCTCATCATTTTAGTAACCTGATAGACGAAATTTTTTAGGCTAAACTGAACAGTTAAAACAGTCTCTTTCACACGCTTCTCATTTCCAACCTGTGTACTTTATGCTCTAATAATACACACATACACTGTAAATTAGAAATATAACAAATCTACGACAAAAACACGGAGATACAGAGAGAGAGAGAGAGGTGGAAGACGAAAACAGACTAAATACTCTAATGATACACTTTGGTGTTCGTAACATGAGACTTTGTACACACACACACACGCACGCACGCATACGATAATCAGCAACATAGACTGACTAAACTAATTATTTACTTATTAATATGTGTACTCAAAAGATGGACAGTGAGGGAGGGAGGGACGGAGGGAGACAGCGAGAGAGAGAGAAAGCGAAAAAGATTATGCAACAATAATGATACATCAGTTGTTGCTGGTGTTGTTTTCACGATTTCGATATATCGATCAGATTCTCTCATTGCATAACACACAACAGCATCAATCGATTTTAGGTATATGTTATAAACACAAGCGAATATAAAAAAATGTAAATGGTGAGTGTGCGGGTTTGTATGAGAAAGACAGAGAGAAAAAAATAATAGTGAGGAATATTGACGCTATACATAAACACACACACACACACACAGATAAAACCTACGAATAAAGAGTTTTGCTATCACTAACACCTTTGGGTAATTGAAACAAATTCTGAATTGTACTTGTAAAACATTAAAAGCGGATGGTATTCACTATTTTTTTCTGAAATAAGGAATAGAGGAAGAAGCATTTAAATTATTGACTCTATGACTCTGTTGACCTACAGACTGGGTGATTTATATAATGAGCTTTCAAAAGAATCAAACACACTTATCCTAGTTTCATACAAAACAATTACGGAGTGGAGTACCATCCTGTGGTGCACATACCGCTGGAGAGATCCCTCTTCAGATTGGTTATCGAATTCACATCTCAGTGGAAACACTATCACACATTGGAATACGATAAATGAAAGTACCATATAGGATGAAATCCATATCGATGTGTCAGCGGTTCTTCAATGGCAGAGTACTCACCAGAGGCATGCGAGTGGTTTGGAGTTCGATTCGCCGTCAACACACACACACACACACACACCTAAACCTACGTAACCAGTGGTAATAATCTCGGTAAAGATTTACTGACTGGTTTTAACGGAGAATTCTGCACAGATGTGCAGCAGTTCCGATCGCCACACTCCCTTCATTTAGCACACAAAGAAAGAGAAGTAAAATGAGATTAAAAGCAGAGATAAACAGAAGTGTGAGTAAGGAGAAAAGAATAGTGATATGGAGAGACAATATTGTTTTATTGGATATCCTAAGTCACAAAGCGTGCATGCATCTGCACCAGCCATTGAAAACGAAGATTCTGAGCCATATCACCACCGATTGTCTCCAGACCTCATTGGTTCTAACTGTCTCGAGACCCCAACCAGTCAGTCAGGCAGTCTACACCTCCCTACATGACTGGCTGGCTTTTACTAACTGTTGTGGATTTCATCGACTGATGAAGCCATATTTTGGGTTGACAACCACTAACTAGCTCTTTTCCAACCTGATCAATCCTATATCAGCTAACGCTGCCTGTTATTGAGGAGGGTGATTGCTAGGTAAGGCATGCGTAACGCATGTCCTAACCACCTCAATCGATTCACCTGCTTCACAACCTCCTCGCCTCTTGATTTCCCCTCCCACCTACCTAGCACTCGACCGACAACTAACCTCGATATTGCTCACCCTATTACACCTACCACTTCACATGGGAGGGCGATGGAACGCAGGCACCTACGATTAAAGACAGTTAGGCAGCCTTTCGTTGTCTGCCACTTTGAATAGCCAGGTTTCACAGTTAGCCATGAAGGAGGACGGAGCGGACTGCTGGGTAGTACACATGCTTTTTGGTTGTTGGACAGCCAGATATCACGTCTACGCCAAAGACGGTGTAAACTGGCATATGCTGAGATACAGAAGGTTCGATTTAAAAAGAGACTAAGGAGGTCGAAAACGACTGGAGATGTGCTTCACAAAACGATCTGCTAGACTCGAAACTCAATGGAACAATCGTCATAATAATAATAGTAATAATTATAGCTGCGAAGTCACCTCCACCCAGCATCATCAGTTCGCATATAACAGTTGCAACACGTTCGTTGCCAAGTGCATTAATGTGAAATAAAATAAAAAGAATGAAATTGACAATCACAATCTCCAATGAATGATATTAATGATGCTGCCATTATTATTATTATTTATTACGTAATAGAAAAGCAAAACAAATTTTTTTTAAATGAATACCAAGATAAGATTTATGAAGGCTGGAAAAATAAGAGGCTTTGCCATTTTCTCAAACTCTCTATCGCATAATTAACGTATTAAAGTAACGTGTGAGAAAAAACGATGCTAAGAAAAACTAAAAATATAAATCACAATTCAAATGGTGAGATTACAGGCGACAACTCATACACCAGTGGTATCACACACACACACGATGATAAAGAAATAACTAACAAGTGACTTCTAAGCGTTTTTTGTAACTCATCTGTAGCAAAAAAAAATAGGATCTATAGTAAAGACTCAATAAGTTGGCATATTACTGCACTACTCCTTTGTGCGTCGGTGGCATAGCAGTTAGGACGCTCACCGACCATGTTAATGGTCCGGGGTTCGACCCCCGGTCGGTGCACTCCTTTACCTTAACTCAGCCAGAAGTAAAGCTAGTGAAAAGGAAAGGTTGGGCATAAGGCTAGCAACCCCATCCTGTAAAACTAAGCACACTGCTACAGAAACTTCAAGTCTCTAGCTTGAAGCCCTATGTTCCACTAGGAACGGAACGTGAAGGAAAAATAAATAATAAATAATAAACTACTGTTGTGGTAGTGTGATACTGACAGTGTGGGTCAATGGAATATTACTCTCAACTTCATCGACTTTCAAAAGGCATTCAGCAGACAGCGTCGATCGAGAAGTCATTTGGCAACTAATTCGCTACTACGAAGGGGTGCCGCCAACAATTATACATCTCATCCAACAGTTATACGACAATGCTGCATGCCAAGTAATCCACAACGGGAAACTTACGGAAGCCTTCGAAGTCAGGACGGAAGTGAGGCAAGGCTGTCTTCTATCGCCAATGATCTTCTTGATTGTAGTAGATTGGATAATGCGACAGACAACGGGAAATGAGGAAACAGGCATAAAATGGACACAAAACAAACTTGGAGAGTCTGGACTTCGCCGAGAATATATCTCTGATTTCCCACAGACTGGAAGACATGCGAGTGAAAATCAAGAAGTCGACAGAGGAAGAAGCATCAAAGATAGGACTACAGGCGAACATAGATAAAACAGAGGTGATGAAGATTCTTGGCCAACACCAACAGCAACAACAACAACAGACAACAATCAGCCAGCATAAATGAGAGGAACCTGAAAGAAACAACCTCCTTTACCTACCTGGGAAGCATCGTTTCAACTACAGGCCAATGGAACTGACGAGGATATCAAAGCCAGAATCGGAAAAGCAAGACAAGCTTTCATTACTCTCAAGTCTGTGTCCAGGTCAACAGCACTCAGCATCGAAATGAAAATAAGATCCGGATTTTCAACTCCAATGTGAAGTCAGTGCTACTTTACGGATCAGAAACTTGGTGCCTCGTCACGAAGGCCACTTCGAACACACTACAGACCTTCATCAACAGTTGTCTTCGCTCAATACTCAAGATCAGATGGCCAGAGAAAAGATCAGAAACAGGGATCTCTGGAAATGAGCGAACCAACCAACCAGGAACCGATTGTAAAACAAATAGGCAGGAAGAAATGGAGATGGATTGGCCATACTCTGAGGAAATCAGTAAGTGACATCAGTAGACAAGCCGTTGCTCGAGTGGAACCGGACCGAAAGGGAATCGGCGAGTTGGTCGTCAGTTCAAGGATGATTTGGAGGAGGTAATGTGAAGAGGAGATGAAAGCATGTGGGCAGACTTGTAGCGAGGTGAAAACTTTGCAGAAAAATGAACGCAATGGAGACTTGGGCGGCTGAAGCCCTATGTTCCTCTAGGAATTAAAGGATATAATAATAATAATAATACATTCCCACCACAGTTGAATAGTGCACTAGCAACAAAATACTATATATGTATTTCTGAACATTCTATTTCATGTCGTTTAATGTAGTAAACCAGAATCACACGCTCAGTGATTACTTAAAGAATATAAAACTGCATATACATATAAACAGCGGTTTGATCAATTAAAAATATGCCTTGGCTTCTATATCTTGCTTTCTGGTGTTACTGCTTCTGTGGATGGTTATATACTAGTAACCCTTATTACCGAAAGTCTTGATATCATTTCCAGTCTACTAGAATTAGAAACAACGCTGCTATCACAAAACTGTCCACTGGACACCAGTGAAATAATTAAGAACCTCATATCTCCTTAGAGTGCACGTGTACACGTACAACTCATACATGAATTTCTCTGAGCACTGTTTCACTGTGCACACACACCACACACACACCAACACTTTCTTCAATGATACTTAAAATTGGTCATTAAATAGAAAAAATAAATTTCAATAACACTTGGATATAATAAAAGAAAATTTATAAAAACTTTACCTTTAAATTTAGAAAACGATTCATCTTTAAAATAATCAAAAAATATTTCTGTTTTATTTTCTCTGCGTACTTTGTACAAAATGCAATATCTTTTCTTCCAATCCTAATATAGGTAGGTATATGAGAGAAACAGAGAGAGAGAGAGAGAAAATAGCAAAATGAAATATGCAGCGATGAATAAACATTTCTCTAACTAGTGAAACTATTAATTACTGTAGTTATTATGAAGATTATTTAACATTTATTCAAACATAGTACTCAATAATGTGACTGATTGGTTTCAAAATAGAACTTTGCTGAACCGATATACACCAGTTCCAGTCGCCACACTCCCTCCATGTAGCACACAAAGCAACAAAATACTGTAAAAAGAGATTCAAAACAGAGACAGTAAACAGACAAATGAGGCAAAAAGTATAGAAATATCGAAGAACAATATAGCCTTATTCGGTATTATAAGTCACGAAGAGTGGATGCACCTCCGCCAGGCATTGAGAACGAGGATTTTGAGCCATGTCACCAAGTGTCTTCAGTCTTCATTGGTTTTTACCGTCCTAAATACCCCAAACAGTCACTTAGGCAGTCTACACCTTCCTACATGACTCGCTGGCTTTTACTAACTTTTGTGGATTTCATTGATTGATGAAGCCATGTTCTGGTTTGAACACCACTGGCGGACTCTTTTCCAACTTGATCAATCCTATGTTCATTAGCACTGCCTGTTGTTGAGGGAAGGCGATTGCAAGACTAGGCATGCGTAACACATGTCCTAACCATCTCAACCGATGCAGTTGCTTCACAACCTCCTCCCATCTACCTAGAACTCGACCGATGCCCAACCTCAATATTGCTCATCCTGTTACACTTACTACCGAACACTGGAGTCACCTATAATCAAAGACAGTTAGCCAGGCTTTCCATGTCTTCCACTTTCAATGGCCAGGTCTCACTCACAGTCATAAATGATGACAGAGCGGATTGCTGAGCAGTACACACGCCCTTCACTCTTGGTTGATGAATGCCAAACGAGCCTTCAGTATCAATGCTAAGATTTCGTCAGCAATCAAGCCGTTGGCGTTGACTAATGCAACTTCCAAGTAGGTGAAGTGGTCCACACGTTCAGTCACCACTTCACTCCCTAGTTCTAAGCTAGGAGTCAATGTAGTCCAGTCTAGTCTTGTGTCATTATCTTACATTTCACAGCAGGAGCGAATCGTAAGCAAACATTGTCAGATTACAGCTCAAGGTGTTCAGAAGACTCTGCTTTTTGTCAGCGTCTTCACTTACAAGGACTATATCATATCGTCTGCATATTCTACGTCACTGAGATTATTCCCTAATGGTAACAAGACAATCCTTGAGTTGCTGAATTTTGTCCAAAAGGAAAACGAAAGTTCCGCGAGTAAAACCAACCAGCTCAGAGAACACTATAAATTGCAAATCATCCACCTGAGCTAAATATCTTCTCTATTAGTTATGATAATAACAAGTATCTTTAGCTAACGACTAGCATGCGTTCAAGGTCATTGGAGTGTTCACACTCCTGCGACGCTATCGTTTAACTTCGCCTACACTGTAAATCACGAGTTCAATTAGAAATTGCGAATTTTATTTCAGTGGAAATGGCTTTATTTTTACGGAGTAGGGGCTGTTAGTCTCATTCCCAGCCTTCCATCTTTATCAGCTTTACTATTGGCTTAGCGTGGTTCATAAGTGCCTCGTCGGCCGAGAATCGAGCCCCTAACCATATGCATGGTTGACGGACGTTCTACCACTGATCCACCAACGCACTAGCAATACTACCTCGTAAAAACAACACAATTCCCTACAGAACATCAAAAGCTAAAACTCTGAAGCCTTGTGTTGCACTCGGAACGCAAATGAATGAAAAATACGAATATTAGAACTCAACTCTCCATCCAGAACACATTTCTAATGTATCACCCTTCGAGGCACAGAGGTATTCAGTAAGAAACACCTGGTGATACCACTCACGTAGTTGCCCAGAGAAACGTCGGTTCGTTGGTTGGTGGAGTGGTGTGGAGTGATGCGCTATCCGAACAACCACACCTCATCCCACCTCAACCCTGGAACAACTGGTTGAAAGTTAACTGCCTACACCAATGAGTCACATGGTTATGTGGACATACATAGTTCATTCAAAAAATGTTTTCTTGTGATAACCAATAAGCTCTTAAGCATTTTATTCATACTTTTCTAAAATATCATTCAAGTCTTTGTTTATGCACAGACAGTTGGTTAGTTAGTTAGTTGTGTTACTTGTTCAAACATGTACTTTATGATGAAAAGCTTGTACAATATAAAAATAGCTAAACAACATTGAATTGAATTGTGTTGTACGGCTAATCCGTCAGTTAACCATATTAAAATTCGCTTTGTATCAACACACACACACACATGAACATGCACATATTTAGGAGTTGACTGTCGAAGAAGCTCAGGAAATATCTGAGATATTTTGGGTAGTTTATTATAAATATAAATACTGCTTGGTTTAGCTTTGGTGAGTACACACATCTGTATATATCCTATGGCAAATGGATCTTCAAATGTTAGTTTGTACAGATTAGATCGATTTCATGAGTGATAATGGATTGATATTCGTTAGAAAATCACTGAATGCCACGGATTACTGAGCATCTGTCTCGCCTTACTTAAGATCTCTTTAGCGTTGTTGCACACTCATGACACCACCGGGGATCGATTTCAAGATCGTCATATTACGAGGTCAGATCGTTAATCAGTCAATCACCTCAGCCGGAATCCCTAACCGATGAATCCTAACTTCTAGTGCTTCACAATATGCTACACCAGCGTCAGCCAATGTCGTCGGTGAGGATTTCTCCTTAAACTCTACCTAGTCGACCCTACTGGTCACTACTTCTCATTATATATATAAAGCGTCGGTAACAACGGTGTTTTATTTTTATAGGGTATGGTTGCTAGCCCCTATGGTCAACCTCCACTCTTTATCCGGGCTAAATGAAGTGCATCAATCAGACGGGAGGAATCGAACCTACATAACACGTCCGACGTGGCTGGTGAGCATCCTAACACTGAACAATCAACGCACATCTTATGTGTATGTAATTTCCACCAAAATATTCTCCAGATTACTCAACTTAACAGGGTAAATCATTAAGCAGCATTTATGTAAGCGTAGAACTTGGACACTGTGCTAGATACAGGGGGCTCGTTTCGCATTTGCCAGTTTACGCCGACTCTGGCGTAGACGAGATGTTCGACTATCGACCAAAGGGCGGGTGTACTGCTCATCAGTCCGCTCCGTCCTCCTTTATGGCTGTGAGACCTGGCCACTGAGAGTGGAAGACATAAAAAGGCTAGCTGTCTTTGATCATAGGTGCCTGCGCTCTATTTCCCGTGTAAAGTGGCATAATAAGGTGAGCAATATTGAGGTTAGGCGTCGACTTCTAGGTAAACAGGGGAAATCAATCGACGAGGTTATGAAGTTACATAGATTGAGATGGTTAGGACATGTGTTACGTATGCCAAGTCATCGCCTCCCTCGACGAGCAATGTTAGCGGATATAGGGTCAGGCTGGAAAAAAGCTAGCGGAGGTCAAACAAAAACTTGGCACAGTCAATGAAATCCACAACAGTTGGTCTAAGCCACGTAGGAAGGTGTAGACTTCCTGACTGGTTGGGGTCCTCGGGACGGTAAAAATCTATGGTTGGAAACAATTGGTGACATGGCTCAAAATCGTTCTCAATGGCTGGTCAAATGCATCCATTCCTTGTGACTTATGATCTCCAATGAAACTGTTTTGTATTTCTTTATTACTCCTTTGTCTCACACCTCTGCTCACTGTCTCTATTATGCTTTTCTTGTACTTTCTTCTCTTGCTTCTCGTGCTACACGGAGTGTGGCGACTTGAACTTCCGCACATTTGTGTAAAGTTCTATGTCGAAAACAGACAGACATGTGTATCAACAACTGGATGACAAGGTTTCGAGCATAAATTATTATTATTGCTACTCATAATCATATCAATTTTTAGTCACATGTTTTCACAATTTGTCTTATACATATATATTTTCTCTCTATTTTTGTCTTCCCAACTTCTTTTTGTTGTTTGTCGCCACTTTTCATATCTTCAGTGTAGACGTTGTGTCATTTCGATCGCACTTGTGTAGAGTGTTGCATCGATGAAAAAAGCTTCAGTGAATAACCTGTATCTCCACCTAACTATATATTACTCTCACCCTGTCCCACCCTATTTTGTGATTGCATGCAAGTGAATGCAGCGCAATGCAATAGCGGAGCTTTTTTCTACGTTATTTAACTCAGCAGGGTCATTTATTTGAGGTCTAGCTAGCTAAATTTTTATGTTCCAATAATCTAGTTGACCCCGATCTACTTAGTTTGGTCTATGTGATTGGCCTCAAAATCATTACATGGTATTTGGTAAATTGTATTATTTTTAATTGGTTGGAGGATTTCATCATGAGCTGACTTCAGTTAGAGAACCATTGGAAAACCAACAGGGAGTACTTGACCACCAGCTGTTTCGCCCTAGTTTGGGACTCCTCATCAGTACACACCCACCCAGCCAAGGTTTCAACTCAGGACCTTCTGGTTACAATACTAGCGAGCGCGTTGACCATTAAGCCACTGAGATCCGATGCAATGGCCAGACAGTCCATGAATTCTAACGTCTGCCAGTTCACGACATAGCGCGACCACTTCTCAATGTCATCTTCGATGAGTTACTGTCTCACCTTCAACCTCACGTGCCCTACTGGTTACGACTTCCCACTAGAATCTCAAGTTAATTGCCTTAATAGGGCCAGACGCCATCGCCTCCTCGACGAGAATGTTAGCTGATATAGGGTCAGGCTGGAAAAAAGCTAGCGGAGGTCAAACAAAAACTTGGCCTCAGTCAATGAAATCCACAACAGTTGGTCTAAGCCACGTAGGAAGGTGTAGACTTCCTGACTGGCTGGTTGGGGTCCTCGGGACGGTAAAAATCTATGGTTGGAAACAACTGGTGAGATGGCTCAAAATCGTTCTCAATGGCGCAGATGCATCCACTCCTTGTGACTTATGATCTCCAATGAAACTGTTTTGTATTTCTTTATTACTCCTTTGTCTCACACTCTGCTCACTGTTTCTATTATGCTTTTCTTGTACTTTCTTCTCTTGCTTCGCGTGCTACACGGAATGTGGCGACTTGAACTTCCGCACATTTGTGCAAAGTTCTATGTCGAAAACAGACAGACAGACGTAATGAGGATCAGATCAGTTTTCAAGTATTGGTTTGTAGGGAGATTGAGAGTCCCAGTGGCTCAATGGTCCATGACCTTGCCTTGTAACCGCAACCGAAAGCTCCTTGGTTTGAACGCTGTTAATGAGTCACACACAAGCTAGTGGGACGAAACGGCTGTGGAGTAAGTAATCCCAGATAGTTTTCCAATGGTTCTCTAGCCGATGTCAGCTTACGATGAAATCCTCCAACCAATCAAACAAAATTTCTACAAAAGCTATACTTAAAAATTTATACTATTTTTCTTAATTGGTAGTTTAGCCGACAAAATTTATCATTCAACAGTAGAAGGAATCCAGTATACCCTCGAATTGGAAGATGAATAAATTGAGTTAACAATGCTAGACTAGACAAAATAAAACGAAAACAGGATGGTAGTAGATTAGTTATTCGGCATCCATAGAGGAGTATCAAATTATGGAACATTTATTCCTGATATATACAAAGTGGTGTAATAGAAAGCAGCAAAATACTTAGGCTATAAAATTCAGGTCAGGAGAGCAGGTCGTATGAACGCATGTATTGATATATGATGATAGGGAATAAATTGCGCTCAAAACATCATTCAGTTATTTAATATACTGCATCATATCGTCGAGTGCTAGGTAAGAAGGGGGAAATCAATCGACGAGGCTGTGAAGCTACATCGACTGAGATGGTCAAGACATGTGTTACGTATGCCTAGTCATCACGTTCCTCGACCGATGGGCAATGTTAGCTGATATAGGGTCAGGCTGGAAAAGAGCTAGTGGCGGTTAAACCAAAACATGACTTCGTCAGTCTATAAAATTCACAACAGTTAGTTTAAGCCAGCGAGTTAGGATTCATCGGTTAGGGATTCCGGCTGAGGTGATTGACTGATTAACGAGCTCACGTCGTAATATGACGATCTTGAAATCGATCCCCGGTGGCGTCATGAGTGTGCAACAACGCTAAAGAGATTTTAAGTAAGGCGAGACAGATGCTCAGTAATCCGTGGCATTCAGTGATTTTCTAACGAATATCAATCCATTATCACTCATGAAATCGATCTAATCTGTACAAACTAACATTTGAAGATCCATTTGCCATAGGATATATACAGATGTGTGTACTCACCAAAGCTAAACCAAGCAGTATTTATATTTATAATAAACTACCCAAAATATCTCAGATATTTCCTGAGCTTCTTCGACAGTCAACTCCTAAATATGTGCATGTTCATGTGTGTGTGTGTGTTGATACAAAGCGAATTTTAATATGGTTAACTGACGGATTAGCCGTACAACACAATTCAATTCAATGTTGTTTAGCTTTTTTTATATTGTACAAGCTTTTCATCATAAAGTACATGTTTGAACAAGTAACACAACTAACTAACTAACCAACTGTCTGTGCATAAACAAAGACTTGAATGATATTTTAGAAAAGTATGAATAAAATGCCTAAGAGCTTATTGGTTATCACAAGAAAACATTTTTTGAATGAACTATGTATTTCCTCATAACCATGTGACTCATTGGTGTAGGCAGTTGACTTTGAGCCATTCGTCCCAGAGGTGGATTGAGGTGTGGGTAGTTCGGACACCACATCACTCCACATCACACCACCAACCAATGAACCAACATCTCTCTGGGGAACTACGTGAGTAGTATCACCAGCTGTTTCTCACTCAATATCTCTGTGGCTCAAGGAGCGACACATATACATGAGAAATCTGTTTTGGATAGAGAGTTGAGTTTTAATATTGTTATTTGTCATTACACTGCTTTCTGATTGGAACATAAGGCTTCAAAGTGTTAGCTTTCCAAGTTCTGTAGGGACTTGTTTTGTTTTTACGAGGTAGTATTGCTAGTGCGTTGGTGGATCAGTGGTAGAACGTTCGCCAACCATGCACATTGTCTGCGACTCGATCCTCGGCCGACGAGGCACTCCTAAATCACGCTAAGCCAGTAGTGAGGCTAATAAGGAGGGAAGGTTGGGGTGTGGATAGCAGCCCCATCCTGTAAAAATAAAGGCACTGACACTGAAATTTCACAGCTCAAGCTTGAAGCCCTATGTTCCAGTGGGAAGGTATAGGAATAAGAAAAATTATTTGTTAGCTTCACATTTAGAGCCTTCCCTTTTAACAAAGCTTACTGAAACTGAAACGTTGTGAAGTGAGGAAGGTTTGTAAATGGGTTGTCCGTAAATCAAACCAAAGTCCACTTGAGGCGTGACTGGCTAGCATTCTAACTCTGGAGCACCAATGAGAGATTTAATATACTAACCATTAATTCTTATTTATTCAAGTATTGGTTTGTAGGGATTTGATTGATTGGTTACAGGATTTCATCATGAGCTGTCATCAGTTAGGAAACAATTGGAAAACCAGCTGGGAGTACTGGACAGCTGCCTCGTCAGCCTAGTTTGAAACTATTCATCAGTATGCACTCACTGGGGTTCGAACCCGGGACCTTCTGGTTACAAGGCTAGCGAGCTCGTAGACAATTAAGCCACTCAGACCCGATCCAATGGCCAGACCATTGTTTTCAACTACTGCCAATTCACGACATAGCGTGACTGCTAGCCAATGCCTTCGGCGGGTATTTGTCCGCACATCCGACCTGCTGTACCCTGAGATGCTCACTAGCGACTGGCCCTATTCAGGTAGGTATGTTCTAGTGGGAGGCCGTGACCAGTAGGATGGAGCAGGTCGGGTGTGAGGACAAATACTCACCATCGAAGACATTGGCTAGCGGTTGCGATATGTCGTGAATTGGTAGAAGTTGGAATTCATGGCTGGTTGGCCATCGGGTCCCAGTGGCTAAATACTCTATGAGCTCGCTGCCTGGTAACCGTAACCAGAAGGTCCTGGTTTGGGACCCTGGCGATGGGTGCGCACTGCGGAAGAGTCTCAAACTAGGGTGAAACAGCTGTTTAGCACTCCCAGCCGGTGTTTCAATGGTTCTCCAACTGAAGTCAGCTCATGATGAATTTCTGTGACCAATTATTATTTAGTTTGCCCGTTTTATTTCCCTGCATGGAAGCACACATGAAACAGTCCAATAATAATAATAATAACCTTTAATTGTAGGTGGTTTTACCAAAACTTTTAAGAAGAGGAAGTACTGGACAGATATTTCTTCTTTGCATACGGATATCCAATACTACGCATCCATAACGCCACCGCTATTGATCGGATCCCGTAGGTTCATATTAAATGACCTGCTCGTAGACTTTTCAGCCATTCAGAGGAAATACAACGGCCCACCCAATTTCAACTAGTGTCAATTCGTGATACATGGCATAACTGCCAGCCATTGTTATCAGCGAGTATTTGTCCTAAAGGTCATGAGTGCTTACTGCTGAAGAGTCACAAACAAGGAGGAAACAGCTGCACAGTACTCTTTGATGGCTTCCCCCCAATGGTTCACCAACGAAATTCAGTCCATGATTAGTCTTGAATTCAATCAAATCCCTGTGAAACAAACACTTGAAAACTGAGGTCATCAATATGCACAGAAATTGAGACAAATAAAAGTCATTCATGAAAACTGATGCATAGAGTTTCAATACCACTCTAGTCATGTTATTTAAATGAACGACCTAGACTGATTGAAGCTTGAATGAACCCAATCTGAATGATACACTAAATGTTCAACTTTATAAAGTATGTTCCTCATTTTATTTTGCATTGTATCTATAACATCATGTGACTATGAGTTTGCGAAAAACCAAGACCAAAATAATAACGAATACAAAAGGTTATCATGAATTCAGATTCCAGTGAAATACAATACTGAAGTCTAGAAAAAACAAGCTTGTGTTGTGTGTGTGTGTGAGGGTGTAATTATCAACTAGACGAGTTAATGAATAAACCACTTAGATCAGTTCCAAACATATATCGTGGTGAATACTACTGATAAGATTTGTCAGTAGTATATAAAGAGATGTTCATCAGTCGGCACAAAAACATGAAGTAACAAGGAGATACATTTGATTTCAGAGAAGACGAGGAATGATACAGTGTTGTGGAGATACATAGGAGACGTGAAAAGAACACAAAGAAACACAATATGAAGGAAGCCCGGAAGTAGCACAACACGAAGATCTGTGCTAATGGTGAGTTGGAGATAAGCTGTACATAATTTGGTTATATGAAGATACCGATTTCCAAATAAACATTCCTTTACCAATTATTTAATTCAATTTTAGATTTTCCCGTCGATTCATCGGACCGAAGTGCTCGGTCTCAGGTTGACATGTCTTCAACTCGTATTGGCCATGTTTCAGAGCCATAAAGGACGGAGCGAACTGCTGAGCAGTACACACGTCCCTTGGTTGATAGCCAACCGGATGTCACGCCTACGCCAGAGATGGTGTAAGTCAGCGAAAGCAGCTCGAGCTTTTTGGATCCGGCTGAGATTTCGTCGCCTGTAAGGTGTCTAGTCCTTTGTTTGGTGCGCACATCGAATTCTATCTTCAGTCAAGTTCACAAGAACACTTCAATGTGCACCGTGAAGATGAGCTACCTAGGTTGAGGGTGGCCACATTACAAACTTGACTGACGATAGAATACAATCTACACCAACACCAAGCAAATTGTGAAATAAAACCAATGAGTGCCTTTTATTGTACAACCGTCTGCATACTTGAACATGTGTAATATATATATATATATACATATATATATATGAGTACTAGTGATGCCATTTTGATTGATTGCCTAAAACACAACAATATCGATCGATCAGTCGATCTATCGATCAACTGGATGAATATGAATGATTATTGTAAAATTTAGTTATACTTTTTTCTTTATTAATTTATATACCTGCCTACCTACCTACCTGCCTACATCATATAACAGTGGAGAGAGATAATACGATTCACTTTTCTATTATTTCTTTTACATAGTATGAACTCTTCAGATTATTTCATTTTTCTAATTTTATTTTATATAAGTAAGGTTGCATGTTAAAACGTTTTTCTTGCTTGTACAGTAAGTATATAGTCTTTGATATTGAAATATATTCAAAGAAAAGTTAAGAAGATTAGAATACTTGTAGTATTGATCAAAAAAATGTTGATTTCCGGTCCGCTGATACAGTGAAACCGTTAAACTAGACAGACAGACTGCTGTTGCTGCTGCTGCTGGCTGGATAGCTAGTTTCAACGTAGGACTTTAAACAGATGTGCAGCAGTTTAAGTCGCTACACTGGGTCACAAAGAGTGGGTGCATCTGACCCAGCCATTGACAACAAAGAATTTGAGCCATATCACCAACAGTTGTCTACAGCCTTCATTGATTTTTAACGTCCCGAAGACCCCAACTAGGAAGCCAGTCTACACCATCTCACGTGACTGGCTGGCTGGCTTAAACTAACTGTTATGGATTTCATTGACCGATGAAGCCATGTTTTGGTTAGACCACCACTGGATGACTCTTTTCCAACGTGATCAATCCTATGTCAGATAACATTTCCCGTCGAGGAAGGTCAGATCTCACAGCCATAAAGGAGGACGGATCGGAGTGCTGAGTGGTACACACGTCCTTTGGTTGTTAGCCAGTCGGATATCAAGTCTACGCCAGAGACGGAGTAAACTGGCATACGCGAACCAAGCCTTCTGTATCTGTGCTGAGATTTCGTCGGCGATCGACTCTTTGGCGTTGGATTATGTAACTTTCCAAATAACTGAAGTGGTCAACACGCTCCACCAACCACTTCACTCCCTATTTCTAAGCTTGAAGTCAATGTATTTTATTTTATTTTTATTTTTGATTTACAGCTTCATTCCACACTGTATTTTCGGTACAAGTATGGAATTTTCAGCATGAATATCGGTAGCCCAAATTTTGCAGGCCGACCATAGATATCAGTCCTGTAACATCATCTTACATTTGACGGGAGAAAATCGCACACCAAGATTGCCGCTCAGCTCAAGGTGGTCAGAAAACTCCGCATTTCGTCAGCGTCCTCACCTAGAAGGACTATATCATATCTGAATATTCTAATTCAACGACATTATTCCCTGATGGCAACAAGTCAATCCCTAAGTCGCTGAATTCGGCCAGTTATGGACAAGTCCATTCTGTCTGCCTGGATTCAACATGGAACTTGCCACCGAAGTGCACCAGTTCGACTTGCCACCTTCCAAATACCACACAAAAGTAAACAAGAAGATGAGTGAAGAGAATCAATACAGTCTGACAAGTATAAGAGTGAAACAGAATGGGTAATGGTAGAAAGAAATATGAAAGATTACAGAGACTGAATACATCTGCGCTGGCCATTGACAACGATTTTGAGCCATGTGTCACCTATTGTCTCCAGCCATTGATTCCTAGAGTCCTTCCCGAGAGCCCCAACCCGGAAGTCTGCATGGACAACTCCAATAGTATATTTATGACGAAATTGAATAGAAATTCGGATAGTGGGCATCCCTGACGTACACCACTGGTTGTCACCACTTCAGATGACAACACTCATGTCCCTTCAATGTTACAGATACGCCCGGCTGATGAACGCCAACTAGCACGAAACCTAGGTCCACCAAGGCTTCCTGCCGATTGCCTCCAACCATCTAATAGAATACGGATAGCCGACTGTAAACAGTTTTTTCCGTAGAATCCCAAATTCAATATAAAAATAAACAGTTTTCATCATAAATCATTCACTCAGAATCACAGACTATGTATGAATTGTGATACGTGAATGTCATGCATTAAATCTCATACTATTGGACAGTATGCGTCGTTTTTCCGAGTAGACACAGCTGGTAAAGTTGATCCCAAACATACAAATTCATCGCCCAGTGTATTTAGACTATTTTGATCTGATTAGAAAAATCTGAAAATTATCTGTAAAAATATACTAATTTTTTCAAGTTTTTTTTTCGTGGGGATTTGATTTATTTCAAGTTTGATTATGGACTGATATCAACCAGAGAACTATTGAAAACCAGGGAGTACTGGACAGCTGTTTCTTCCTGGTTTGGGACTCATCGACAGTTCACACCCACGGGGTATTAAATCTAGCATCATCCGGTACTGCTGATGACTGACAAACTCTGGCGTAGACGAGATGTTCGACTATCGACCAAAGGGCGGGTGTACTGCTCATCAGTCCGCTCCGTCCTCCTTTTTGGCTGGCTGTGAGACCTGGCCACTGAGAGTGGAAGACATGAAAAGGTTAGTTGTCTTCGATCATAGATGCCTGCGCTCTATTTCCCGTGTAAAGTGGCATAATAAGGTGAGCAACATTGAGGTTAGGCGTCGGTCGAGTTCTAGGTAAACAGGGGAAATCAATCGACGAAGTCGTGAAGTTACAAAGACTGAGATGGTTAGGACATGTGTTACGTATGCCAAGCCATCGCCTCCCTCGACGAGCTATGTTAGCGGATATAGGGTCAGGCTGGAAAAAAGCTAGCGGCGGTCAAACAAAAACTTGGATTCACCAGTCAATGAAATCCACAACAGTTGGTCTAAGCCACGTAGGAAGGTGTAGACTTCCAGGCTGGGGTCCTCGGGACGGTAAAAACAAATGGTTGGAAACAATTGGTGACACGGCTCAAAATCGTTCTCAGTGGCTAGCGCAGATGCATCCACTCCTTGTGACTTATGATCTCCAATGAAACTGTTTGGTTCTTCGTTACTACTATTCCTTTGTCTCACACCTCTGCTCACTGTTTCTACTATGCTTTTCTTGTACTTTCTTCTCTTGCTTCGCGTGCTACACGGAATGTGGCGACTTGAACTGATGCACATTTGTGCAAAGTTCTATGTCGAAAACAGACAGACAGAGACAGACAAACTAGGGTGAGACAGCTGTCTAGTATTCCCTGTTGGCTTTCAATGGTTCTCTAACTGATATCGATCCGTGATCAAACCTGAAACAAACCAAATCCTTGCAAACAAAGCCATGAAAATTAATCTGATGCTCGCTAGTGACTGACTAACTGACTGACTGGCTACAGGACGAAATTGGCTGGAGTACTAGTCAGAATTTGTGACCATTGGAGTCCACTCGGTCGGAAGTGTGGATAAATACTCGTCACAAATGACACTGACTGGTGTCAGTAGCGGTAAAATCACGAATTGGTGGAAATTTTTTATTATTCCCATGGGTTCCAAGTGGAACATCGCTATTTCACCCTCTTTTAGTTGATTGTACGATTCCCAGTAAACTCTAACTACCTCACCACACAACCTCTTTCATGCGACCCTCTGAACTACACCCTACGTTCGGCTCCCACTGGAGGGCTGAATTTGGCTCATGTTGTCACTCAGAGATCACGTCAAAGTGTGTCCAAATACATCTCCATTTCCTCCTACATATTTGTTGGGCGAGATAGATTGTTGGTCAGTTTATCACTTTGCCAGAATTTCTCGTTGTTCATCCTTTCCAGTGGGCCATATAATTCTCAGTATATAGAGAGAGAAGCCAGCTGCTGATGAAAGTCTGCAGTAACCTGTTGGGAACACTTTCAGTGATGCATGGACTAACTCTCTGGACCCTATAGAAGCACTAACTGATTTGACATTAATGTTGAAAGTCCGAGTCTTGTTCTATGATGCTGAGTGCAGTATATTCCTACCCTTAATTCAGATTAATAAAGCTCGGCCTTGCTTTTCCTATCCCGTTTGAGACTTTTACATTATCATCTATGCCTCCGCTTGTATTTCAAATGCTGCTGTCTGCGTTAAGTAAGCGAATGAGGTCACATCTTTTAGAATCCTTCTGTTGAGTGTGATTTGTGTTTATTGTTACTGGCTAGTGCATCGGTGGTTAAGAGGTAGGAAATTCGCCAACCAAGCCACAAGTGGTCCGGAGTTCAATTCCCGGCTGACGCGCTTCTAAACCTCGCTAAGCCGGTGGTAAGGTCAGTGAAGAGATAGAAGGTTGGACGTGAGGCTAGTCAGCCAACCAACCCCAGAAAAATTAGAAAATCATTACTATCGAAACTTCAAAGCTCTAGCTTGAAACCCTATATTCCATTTGGGACGTAAAGGAATAAAATAATTAATCCTATTGGTTAAGCATCTTCAAACGAAATCATGAAGTTTTCAAGTATTGGTTTGTAGGGATTTGATTGATTTGTTACAGGATTTCACCATGAGCTGACATTGGTTAGAGAACCATTGGAACACCATCTGGGAATACTAGACAGTTGTTTCGCCCAAGTGTCAGACTCTTCAGAAGCACACACCCACGGGGGTTCCAACCCACGACATTCTGGTTACAAAGCTAGCGAGTTTGTAGACCGTTAAGCCACTGAGACCCGATGCAGTGGCCAACCAGCCCCTGAATTCTAACTTCTGCCAATTCACGCACGACATAGCGCAATCACTAGACAATGTCTTCGGCGAGTATTTGTCCTCACACCCGACCTGCTGGACCTTACGATGCTCATTAGCAACTAGCTCTATTCATGTAGGTAGTTACCTGAGGTTCTAGTGGAATTCGTGACTAGTAAGACGCAGCAGGTCGAGTGTGAGGACAAATACTCGTCAGCGATGATATTGGCTAGCGGTCGCGCTATTTCGTGAACTGGGAGAAGTTAGAGATCGTAGGTTGGTCATTGGATTGTATCCCAGTGGCTTAATGGTCTACGAGCTCGCTAGCCTTGTAACCCGAAGGTCGTGGGTTCGAACCTCAGTAGGTGATGAAATAGCTGTCTGGCTGTACTTCCAGGTGGTTTTCCAATGGTTCTCTAACCGATCTCATGTCAGCTCATGATGAAATCCTGTAACCAAAGAAATCATCAATTGTTTCATAGCCTTAACCTCGCCTAGTTTTTCTTTCAAAGTTCAGCAGGAACAAGAGGGAAAGTTGGGCGGAGAGGGCTAGCGACTCCTCTACCTAGCGAAAATCAGCGCCTAATCACTCGCTATAGGAAAACATGTATAACAATAAACCCAATCTTCAGATAAGAATAGTAACAATGATAATGCATAACAAGAAATAAAAAGTTTTATCAACACCTACTTACTATAATTACATGACAAGCGTTTTTAAGAAAAAGTTACTAATTTGTCTGTACATTTTAACCAAACAAGACAAAAATAACTAACCAACCCAACTTACTCTTATATTAAATTCTGACGAGTGTTTTACACAATCCAACTGAAAAAAGAAAAGATATTTGAAAGAAAAATGAAATGAAATGCTTGATAGTTTAATTGAAATTGTCAACCTACATTCCAAAAAAGTTTACGAAATAATTCAGTACGTCTACTTTTTAGTAGGTAACCACTGATAATTACATCGCCAGCAGAAGAGGATAAAACCTTGATACTGTTATTTTTTTTTAAATCAAAAGAGAAGGCAATAAGAATATAAGTTGAATGCTTTCAATTTACTTAGAAACCATATTTCATTTAAAAGTATGTGTGGGTGTGTGTTCTTCGGTGAAACTAACAGTATCTACAATGTAAGACGGTAATTATCGGAAACAAACAACAATTTACTTTATTTTGTCAATACACCCCCCGATTAATTCAGATAGATATATAGATAGATATCCACAGTTTGTTTGCGTGACTACAATTCACAGTTTATACTAAACCAACAGATGATGATGATGAGAATAACAAAAGTGGATGGATGAACGACCTTTGTCTGAAAAATAAACAACACACAAGAATGAATTACCATTACAATTATTATTGAATGCTATGTGGTACACAAAAACTGAAGACAATAACAAAGTGTAATTTTGACTGTATTTTGATCATCATAGGTGCCTGCGTTTTATCTCCCTCCCGTGTGAAGTGGTCGATGTAATAGGGTGAGCAATATTGAGGTTGGACTTAGGTTGAGTGCTAGGTAGGCGGGAGGGGAAATCAATACTAGAGGTTTTGAAGCAACTGCATCGATTGAGATGGTTAAGACTATCGATCAAAGGGCGTGTGTACTGCCCAGCAGTCCGCTCCGTCCTCCTTTATGGCTGGCTGTGAGCAAGACCTGGCTATTGAGAGTGGAAGACATGAAAAGATTAGCTGTCTTTGATTATATGTGCCTGCGCTATATCTCCCATGTGAAGTGGTATAATAAGGTGACCAATATTGAAGTTGGCCGTCGAGTTCTAGGCAAGGAGGGGAAATCAATAGACGAGGTTGTGAACCTACATCGAATGAGATGGTTAGGACATGTGTTGCATATGCCTAGTCATCGCCTTCCTCGACGAGCAATGTTAGCGGATATAGGGTCAGACTGGAAAAGAGCTAGCGTAGGTCAAACCAAAACATGGACTCACCAGTCAATGAAATCTACAACAGTTAGTCTAAGCCACATAGGAAGGTGTAGACTTCCTGACTGGTTGGGGTCCTCGGGACGGTAAAATCCAATGGTTGGAAACAACTGGTGAGATGGCTCAAAGTGATCGTTCTCAATGGCCGGCGCAGATGCGTCCACTCCTTGTGACTTATGATTTCCAATGAAATTATATTCTTCTTCGTCATTACTATTCCTTTGTCCCACACCTCTGTTTACTGTCTCTAATATGCATTTCTTCTAGTTTTTTTCTCTTGCTTTGTGTGCTACAAGGAGGGAGTGTGGCGACTCGAACTGTCGCACATCGGTGCGAAGTCCCATGTCGAAGATAGACAGACAGACAGGATAAGTCTTACGCATGCCTAGGCTACCAATCGCCTTCCTCGATAATGGGCAATGTTAGCTGACTGACAAAGGATTGATCAAGTTAGAGTCAGCCAGTGGTGATCAAACCAAAACATGCCTTCATCAGTCAATGAAATCTATAACAGTTAGTTTAAGCCAGCCAGTCACGTAGGAAGGTGAAGACTGGCTGTCTGGTTAGGGTCCTCGGAACAGTAAAAACCAATGGCCGGAGACAGTTGAGGATATAGCTCAAAATCCTCATTCTCAATGGTTGGCGCAGATCCATTCGCTTCTTGTGACTTATAATGCCCAATCAAACTACATTGTTCTTCGATATTACTATCATCCTTTTTGCCTCACATCTCTATTTATTATCTGTTTCGAATGTCTCTTTACTTTCCTCTCTTGCTTTGTGTGCTGAGTGAAATGTGGTGACTAGAACTGCTGCACATCGGTGCAAAGTTCCACGTTAAAACCGACCAGTCAGTCAGCAATGTTTACTAAGGCTTATTAGAGTTAACTAGTGTAGGCAATATGACATCATTCATATACATATGAGATAAATACATTGGATAAGATTGACTGAAAGGAGCTAGGACATGTGTTGTACATACCAAGCCACCGCCTTCCTGGGACAACCACTTCAGCTGACGTTTAATTAAGTTGGGAAAGAGTTAGAGCTGGTCAAATTAAAATCCGGCATGAAGTCATGAAGTACATGGCAGTTGGTTTGAGACAACCAGCCACATAGGGAGGTGTAGACTGCCTAGTTGAGGACCTCGGGTGCTCAAAATCAATGGCTTACGATTGTCGGTAATATGGTTCAAAATCGTTCTCAATGTTTCAGATGCATATCCATTAAGCTCTCATTCTTTTTTTCATGTAACTATTGTTTCCTCCCATACATTTCCGCTCATAACAGTACCTTGGAAACTCTTTTCTCTATCCTTGTGTAGTGCATGGAGTGTGGCGACTTGAACTCCTACGCTTCTGTGCGAAGTTCTACGTTGCAGTTTAGATACTCAGTCAGATATTGAATAATAAAGTCTGTGACACAACCTTTTTAGCCGAATTCCACTTGTAAGTATCACTATTACCTTCAACTACTCCCCTTATTTCAGCATTCTATGAAACAGAAGCCTGAAGTTTAAGAAGCGTCATGATGGTTAGAAGAAGACATGAAATGATTTCAGTGTTCCTAATGTGTGCAGTGTCGTAAAATGCACTCATCTTCAATGAAATCTACAAGAGAGTGCACAATTCTGTTACCTTGCCTGCAGATATACTGGTTTATAAATTCCACTTACAAGACCCAATTCGTTTTTACAGAGGCTAAATCAAGTATATGCTGAAACTTAGAGTGACAGACTGACTGGAATTTCGGCGCAGGGCTTTCCACGGAAGTGCAGCACTTCAAGTTACCGGACTTCATATAGCATACGCAGGTTAGAAAATAAAATTCAAGCGGAACTATAGTGAACGGAAATGTACGGAAGAATAATTACACAGAGAAATCATGAAAATTTAATGAATCTGAGAGACTATACACAGTGAATGCACCTGCACCCCTGAGAACGATTTCCAACCGTATCACCAACAGTCTCAAGCCATTGGTTCTCAGTGTCTCCAGGATCCCATATGAGTAGTCTAAACCTCCCAATGTGGCTCAAATTAACAGTCAGAAGAACCATAGATTGATGACAAGCCTCAATCCATATGTCAGCTAATATTTCCTGACGAGGAAGGCGATAAATTGGCATGTGGCTTAACAACCTCATCAGTTGACTGACTTAAAAACCCAACACTTAACCTCCACCTAACATGGCGAATGGAACACAAATATGTATGGTCAGAGGTAACTGACTTCTTTATGTCTTCCACTTCCAACAGTCAAGTCTTACAAACACAAAGAAAAACAACGACCTGTAGCGCAGGACACACAAACGTAGAGGAAATCGGAGTTCAAAATTTAAAAAACTATAATGAGCTTAAATCTATGGAGAAACCATAGTAACGTCGAAAAATATGACCACTTAATAAATATGGGAGATCACAAGGATTGGCTGGATCCACACCATTGAGGATAATTTCAAGCAATATCACCAACAGTCTCAAGCTATTGGTTCCTAGCATCCTGAGGACTGTAACCTAGCAATCTACACCTCCTTGAGTGGCTGGCTCATACAAAATATCAAAGACGTTATGGATCAATGTTAGGTTCTGGTTTAAGCACCCAAAACTCTACTCCAAGCCTATGTCAGCGTTCAATGAGAACAGTAGGCAGTTAGGGATAACATAAAATCAAGATGAAAGCCATGATGAAAACTCATCATTGTCAGAAATTTCTAAACATATCATTACTGGAACAAAAACTTTGATAGACAGATCAAAGATAGCCCATTTAGAACTTTCTACAAAGGCATAACGTTTCAAACAATCATGGAAGTATTTGACAGAAGAAGAAATACTACAAACAGTACTTCCAACAGTGGATTATGATAAGATATTACTTTTTAGATGAATGCAGGAAAAGAAAGGAATCAGTTTGTGAAACACCATCTGGAGTGAAAAGTGTGAGTCAAACTACCATCGTTGCGATCTACTAATTCAACAAAATTTTAGACAACGCTCAATAGATAAACCTGAGAAGCTGCTTTTATCCCCTATTTTTCTGAAGTTAAAAGGATAAAAGTCAATCTGAACGAAGAATATTCTTTTCAATAAGCTCTCTTCAGGTTCTTACAATTATAAAATATTATAATATTTGTTGCCGTTACAATAATGGTAGCCAGTTAGTTATGCAGTAGATACATTTTTTAACATAGAATAACAGACTACTAATTATGGGGTCTCAAAATAAATAGTCCTATTTGTGTGACAATCGTGCCAGTTGGCTGAAATCGATTACAAAATATTTCGGTGAAATTCGAGACAATGGTGGTGATTAGTCATGATAAATTCGTAGAATGTGGGGTAGGAAAAAGTTATGAGGTGTCAGGTGAGTGAGTGACTAGTACAAAATGGTATGTATTAAAGAGGCGGAGATAGTAAGACTGAAACGAGATGTTCATCATAAAATAACGAATGTGTGAAATGAAACAGGTGGAGGCCTCATATTGAGAGAAAAGAGATAATATCACTAATGATAAGTGCGGATACTATAAATGGAAAATTCAATAGTATTGAGGGAATGTTTGCATGAAGGGGATAGCTTTTAACGAATAATAATAATTATAATAATAAGCAAAGAAGGCAAAAAAGAAAAAAAACAAGTGGGTTAAGAGAAAGAAACACTCTTAGTGGCCAAACTTGGATTGATGATTCTTCTTCTCACCAAATATAATTGTAAGAACCTGAAGAGATCTTATTGAAAAGAATATTCTTCGTTCAGATCGACTTTTAATTCATAATATGGGAATATTTCACACTATTAAATCTCAAATGGATAAACCGTGTTTTATTGTTCTAGAACAGTATTTTTCAGCTATCTTGATAAGCTTAACTTCGATATACGACGCTAAACGACAAAAACTTCGGAATTGAACAAGTAGGAGGTATCACCAAGTAAAGTGAAGGCAGCGTGCTTCACTTTCTTACGAATTCCAATAGTAGAAGAGGTGAGAAAACTCCTGTATGACAACCACCTTGCACTATATATGTGATTATCCCCAGCCACCGAGTGGAATGATTTCTTTGGTTCCATTCAAGGAATTGTAGTGCATACACAGAAGCTAACAATACACAATATCGGCTGGTCACCGTCTCTTTCTTTCAAACCACTCACAGGGATAACGAATCGTAACTACTTTGGAAGAAGCCACTACGAGATTTGTACTTCCATGTCACAGTAACCAGTTTGATAGATTGTCTTCACTTAGGCCGAATATTCAATACTGGGCCTCTAAATTATATGGTATCACCAACTGATTCACGCAAGTTTAAAGAGACGGTATAGATTAAGGCGAATTCCTCCCCCCCCCCTCCTCCCCAAACTATCCCTAGCTGATAAGGTTCACTTTTCACATAGACATTCATCAACCTATTTTTTGACAACGAGACTAACACAGTCACTGTACCATATGCCGCTACGAATTTAATTGAGATTAGAAGCATGATCTATGATACCTCTACAGGCATACACAATTAGGTTTAACGACTTCTCAGTACTTTCTAACTGCTTTCCTGAGATAGTGAGTGCAGTTATAAGCTGCTGTTAATTTTTCCAAAAGTGATTCACACATCAGTAATATATACTATCACAAAGTTAGTTTTATTTCGAATAGCAATTCTGTGCAATCATCTAAGCCTTTAAATCCTTATAGTGTCCTTTTAGAGGAAACGGAGAGGAATATGAAACAAACAATACTTGTAACACAACTAACAATTCACTATAATCCAATGACTCACGTACTCCATAAGTCATCTGTAATAATATGGTCGCCATATACTATCGCCAATGATCTTCCTGATTGCAGTAGATTGGATAGTGCGACAGACAATGGGAAATGAGGAAACAGGCATAAAATGGACTCACACAAAAAACTTGGAGGATCTGGACTTCGCCGATGATATATGTCTGATTTCCCACAAACTGGAAGATATGCAAGTGAGAAGCAACAAGCTGGCAGAAGAAGCATCAACGGTGAGGACTTCAGGTGTGTTGTGAACTTTTCTTATAATACGTATCTAGTCATATTCATATCTCTACCGCTATTAACACTCTTTTTTTCCTTTATATGTTTAAGCCATTCCGGCTTCATTGTAAAATGAATAAAGCCTAAATTCTTGGTTCATTCGTCTTTTCAAGATTCAAGCATCACTCATCGTTCTAAGACTCAATCACCTTCGTAACAATTTATTCATTTTACAATATTCATGGAACGATTTTTCCGACCTGATCGGTTCGACGTAGAACCTAACGCAGTTGGAGCTGCCAAGAAGTGGGATCACTGGTTTGCGACTTTTTCCTACTTCATTGAATCAATGGGATCCGAAAATCCTTCGAAACTACATATTCTCTTCAATCATATTTCTACTTCTGTATACGAATGCATTTCTGAATGCAAAACATACGAAGAAGCTATCGACACTCTCAAGAGTCTCTACATGCAGCCTTGCAACGAAGTGTTTGCTCGACACTTGTTAGCAACGTGTAAACAAGAATCTGGCGAAAATCTGGATCAGTTTGTTCGTCGACTCAAGTCGCTGACTACAGATTGTTCATTCAGGGCAGTTACAGCCGAAGAACATCGTAACGAATCTCTACGTGATTCATTCATCTCAGGTATACAGTCTTCGATGATACGCCAGAGGCTATTAGAACAGCGTACTTTAACTTTTCAAGCGGCATACGATCAAGCACGAGCTCTAGAGATGGCACATCAACAATCGCAGTCATACAACAATCCTGTTACACCTTGCGCGTCCATTTCTTTACATGATGTACCTCATTCATCAGATTCCACACCCTCCGTCAATGAAACAACCATTGCTGCCGTTGAATCCAAATGCTTTTTCTGTGGTAATCGTAGACATCCTCGTTCCAAATGCCCCGCCCGTGATGCAGTTTGCAAAGCTTGTGGCAAGCAAGGACATTTTCAGAAGGTTTGCAGGTCTGCGCCATCTACGAAAAAAGGTCCATCTTCAGTTAACTCTATAATTTCATCTCTCGTTGTGGCTTCAGCACCTCAAAGTCTCACTGATGCTGTTACGCAGCTTACTGTCAATGGGAAATCAATGCAAGCTCTAGTGGATACCGGAAGCAGTGAGAGCTACATCTCTTCCTCAGTTGTTCGTAAGTATAACTGGAAAGTCCATAAGTCTCGAAACAGAATCACAATGGCGAGTACGAATCTTACTAGTCATACTGAAGGACATTGTTTTCTATCCATCTGCTATAAAAACCACACTTATGATCTATTCAAATTTTCCATTCTTCATAATTTATGTGCAGACGTCCTTCTTGGACATGATTTTTTAAAACTTCACAAACACATTGAGATTCCTTTTGGGGGATCAAAGCCGCCTTTTTCTCTCTGTGGTCTACCTTGTGTTCGCGTCGACCTGCCTACTCTGTTTGAAAATCTTTCAAAAGACTGTAAACCGATCGCGATAAAATCCCGGCGTTATTCTCGTGAAGATGAAAGTTTTATTTCCACCGAAGTCAACCGGTTACTGCAAGAAGGTGTTATTGAACCTTCTAATTCTCCTTGGCGAGCTCAAGTTCTTGTTACGTCAAACGAACGCCATAAAAAGAGGATGGTAGTTGATTATAGTCAGACAATCAATCGATTCACTTTTCTGGATGCTTACCCATTACCTAGGATTGACGAAATGATAGAAAAAATCGCACAATATGACATATTCAGCACTCTTGATCTGAAGAATGCTTATCATCAAATTGCCCTAAGGAACGAAGATAAACCATATACTGCTTTCGAGGCTTGTGGGAAACTTTACCAATTTTGCCGAATTCCTTTTGGTGTTACCAATGGCGTAGCTTGTTTTCAACGCATTATCGATGAATTGATCAGTAAAGAACAACTCACAAGCACGTTTGCCTACATTGACAATGTCACTATCTGCGGCAAAACTCAGAAGGAACACGACAAAAATCTAAGGGATAATCAAGCTGCTGATACATTTTCCCGTAGTTTCTGCGGTTCCTTGCAGTCAGTGTGCGACTTGAAATTTCTCCATGACTCTATGTGCCATCCTGGAGTTGTCCGAATGATGCATTTTGTACGCTCGAGAAACCTTCCATTCTCCCTTGACGAGGTGCGCAATGTAACCAGTAAATGCGTGACATGCTGTGAGTTAAAGCCTCAATTTTACAATCCCTCTAATTTCAAACTCATAAAAGCAACCCAACCTTTTGAAAGGTTAAGCATCGACTTTAAAGGACCTCTACCGTCAGCTAGCCGCAATCACTATCTGCTCACGCTGATCGATGAATATTCTCGATTCCCCTTTGCATTCGCCTGCCCCGACATGTCGTCTCAAACGGTAATGAATTGCCTTTGCCAACTGTTTTCGATTTTCGGTATGCCTTCTTACATACATACCGACAGAGGCGCTGCTTTCATGTCTACCGAATTACGGGCATTTCTTCTGGAGAAAGGCGTAGCAACCAGTCGTACTACCTCATACAATCCTCAAGCCAATGGGCAGGTCGAGCGCCTCAATGGAACACTTTGGCGTGCCATCACTCTACCATTAAGATCACGGGGCCTACCAACGGCACAATGGGAGTCTGTTCTACTCGACGCCTTGCATTCCATCAGATCTTTGCTCTGTACTGCAACGAACGCCACGCCACACGAACGACTGTTTACCTATAACCGAAGATCGACATCTGGGACAACTCTTCCTACTTGGCTCACTGTGCCAGGACCAGTACTTCTCCGGCGGAGTGTTCGTCAGTCCAAATTCGATCCCCTGGTTGAAGAGGTGGAGCTATTGAATTGTAACCCGCAATTCACTCACGTTCGCTTCGGTAATGGACGTGAAGATACAGTTGCTCTTCATCATCTGGCACCCAAAGGCGAAGATATAGATCAAGTTGAAAATTCAATACCGGAGGGCGACGCAATTCCTGAGCAACAAGTAAATGGGGATGCGACCACTGATCCTAATATTCTTCGTGAAGAAAATACAACTGAAACGAACAACGGGCGTTTTCTTTTGGAAAAACAACAACGTGTACGGCCTTACAATTTGCGTACCAGAGAAGCGTGACATAATGGCTCATTCCTTTTCAAGCCGCAGTGAATGTTGTGAACTTTTCTTATAATACGTATCTAGTCATATTCATATCTCTACCGCTATTAACACTCTTTTTTTCCTTTATATGTTTAAGCCATTCCGGCTTCATTGTAAAATGAATAAAGCCTAAATTCTTGGTTCATTCGTCTTTTCAAGATTCAAGCATCACTCATCGTTCTAAGACTCAATCACCTTCGTAACAAGGTGAACATAGATAAAACAGAGGTGATGAAGATTCCTGGCCAACAGCAACAGCAACAACAACAGACAACAATCAGTATAAATGGGAGGAACCTGAAAGAAACAACCTCCTTCACCTACCTGGGAAGCATCGTTTCAACTACAGGCGGAATTGACGAGGACATCAAAGGCAAGCTTTCATTACTCTTAAGTCTGTGTGGAGGTCAGCAGCACTCATCATCAAAATAAAAATAAGATCCGGATTTTTAACTCCAATGTGAAGTCGGTGCTACTTACTATACGGGTCAGAGACTTCGCACGTCATGAAGAGCATCTCAAACAAACTTCAGACCTTCATTAACAGTTGTCTTCGCTCAATACTACTCAAGATCAGATGGCCAGCCAGAAAAGATCAGCAACAGAGATCTTTGGGAGCGAACCAACCAGGAATCGATTGTGAAACAAATAGGCAGGAAGAGATGGAGATGGATTGGCCATACTCTGAGGAAACAGGCCATCAAGTGACATCACTAGACAAGCCATCGCTCGAGTGGAACCCGAAAGGGAAGCGGCAAGTTGGTCGTCAGTGCAAGGGTGACTTGGAGGAGGTCATGTGAAGAGCAAATGAAAGCATGTGGGCAGACTTGGAGCAAAGTGAAGAAGTTGGCAGAAAACCGAAGGCAGTGGAGACGCGTGGCTGAAGCCCAATGTTCCTCTAGGAATTAAAGGATATTATAATAATATACTCAAAATCGAAACTTTCACAACGAGCGACACGCAGTTAGCTTCCCGAAATGTCTTTCCTCTATATCCAGAAGAAACCCAGTGTAAGGCGTCTTATGAAATAGACGGAGTTACTTTCGGAAATTGACTGTATTGTGAATGGGCTTTTCAAATTGCTCCACACAGTGTTATCGGTTTTTGTTCATAACACAATCTGCTTGACGAACTCTGGTCTAACTGAATATTTTCCCTAGTTCGTGGATGAAAAAAGCTGCAGCAAAATTTAGTCGCTACTGAAGTAGCTGTCACTTCATTCACTTATATAGGGAGAATTGTCTCAACTACAGGAGGAACGGACGAGCATGTCAGATCGAGTAACAAAATTCGGATTTTTAACACAAACGTCAAGTCAGTTCTTCTATACGGATCAGAAACTTGGCGGGTGGGTCACAAAGAATATTTCCAAAAGGCTGCAGACCTTTATTAACAACTGTCTTCGCTGGATCTATACTGAAGATCATATGGCCGGGCCGGAAAGAATCACCAACAAGAAACCATGGGAACAAAAAAACAAGAACCAATCGCCCAATAAATATGCAGGAGAAAGTGGAGATGGATCGGACACTCGCTGAGGAGACCGCTGGGTGACATCGCGCGTCAAGCCCTCGAGTGGAACCAGGCCGAAAGAGAAGCGGCGAGTGGGACGTCAGTGCAAGGGTGACATGGAGGAGATTGTGTGAAGAGGAGTTGAAAGAGTATGGACTAACATGGATGCAGGTGAAAAGTACAATCGAAGACAAAAGCAAGTGGAGACGTACAATTGAAGCCTTATGTTCCACTAGGAACCCAAAGGAACAATAATAATAATAATGAAGTAGCTGTTGCCTCTACCTACCTGATTTGCCAATTACCCGTATGAATTTACAGAGGGTTTTCTCGCACGATTATGCCATTTTATGCACAGAATCAATACGTAAACTACTATACTTACTATCTTCAAGACTAACTTATGAGCACAAAGTAGTTACAAGAAGCTCAGAGAAATCTAATGTAAGCCGAATGCAAGTGCATTTAAGCAGCTATTTCATTTTTGCTACCAAGTCATTGATATTATGCCTACTAAATAAGGACTAAATGCCACGCTGAGAAGTCAATCATGAGTTACAAATTAACCGATTGAATGGGTTTACAGCCAGATAAATTTGAGTAGATTGGATGGTAATATCATCAGAAAAATCCAGCTCCTCACTATCATATCATATATAAAGTTGCAGGAGAGTTCAGACTAAAGTACTAGGCAAAATTACAGCTAAGTTGAAAATAAATGGCATTGTGACTTGAAATACAAAAACCCCTGAAGACTTTACATGCCTTACAGTATATGGTAAAAACATGGTTTTTGATACACCAACATATTATTGGAGAACTACATGCCTTTCCCAGTCCGTTTGATGTATATGGGAGCATATTTATTTGATATCATGAAGTATCAGGCATTATTCACCACAACACAATGATATCAAAGGAATACATATCACAGCAGTACAAACTTATCGATAACAATTAATTTCACACGACTAAAACAGGACTGCTGCATTACTTAATTTATTCAGAAAACTGAGAAGTGACGGAGTAAGAGCAAAACCTGATGGAAGGACTGAGAACGTGGCAGTTAAACTAGACTACAAAATCTCGGATACTCGCTTGAATGAACACGAGAAACCTCACTCTACGCAGTCATCTCTTGCCAAGTGTCATAAGACAATTGCTCACTTTAAAAGCCGACACCCCATAGGCTTTTTATAGCATCATATATGGGTTCAACCAATACAAAAAAATCATTTAACCATGTGAAAATATGATAGGAAGTATATTACGAATAAATTCTCACAAAAGTATATGAGTTGGACAAATACCACTTCTTTGAAAACGGAATATACTACATATTATCAGCAAGTCACATTGTATTCCCAGTAAGTAATGAAACACAAACGACCTACGCAACAGCGTTGGTCAGCACAACCTTCAAAATTAAATAAACGCGGGAAGTGTTACAGTGTTATAGTAGTCTGTTTAAACAACATTTTCTTAATTAGCTTATATAAAAGTACACTGGCCCCTAAACTTTCGAAGATATGTCACATTAAGATTTGAAAGGCTTTTAATGAATTTCCTGTCATTTACTTGGCTTTGCGAGTTCACATAAATTCATCAGTCCACGGCCACCGGCGCGCTCGCGTAGTTTGTGGCTTGATGTTAATTAATATCAAGTTCTGGAAAACCTAACATGTGGCGGAATTGTCAGCTGGGCCAATATAAAAACGTCCTAATGATAACAATCATAATAATGGCAATAAATATTGGAGTAAGGCCATAGAGAAGGCTCTCTTTACAAATCAAACATTACTTTTGTCATTTCTCCTGTCTTCTAAATGTCTAAATAATAATAAATAAATAATTTTTCCTTCATGTTCCCAGTGAAACATAGGGCTTCTAAATGTCTTAATGACGTTTTTTCAATAACAGTAGTTTGCATTTCATATAATTATTATATAAACACCTAATACCTGAAGATCGATCAGCAGTTGCGAAGGGTGAAATATTACAACGATCTCACAAAATCATAGCCGTTTCACACTACAGCTTCGTTGTCACACTTTTCTAATCTAATCATTCCAGTTGTTTATTATTATTATTCCCCTGGGTTCCAAGTGAAACATACGGCTTCAACTCCACTTGGTTATATTATCTGCTGTCCTCGTCATGTGTGACGATGTGTAAATTTGCAAATTGGTTCGCACTTCCTGAATCCAACTTGTTCTAGGATAGGGGATTTCTACTTATACTGCATCATTTTCTTCTGTTCGAGATGATGCGACTCAGTATTTTACTTTGTGTGGACAAGGGCATGATTTTTCAAGGCTTAAGCTGCGCTTATTTGACAGTTTGACAAGGTTGCCAAACTTTCTTCCAGTCGGAATGTAACTTTCCTTCCTGACAAACCTTGTGCAATAGCGGCGTGAGCACATATGCCACAGTCTCTGGGTTACTTTTCAGTGCTTTGGAGGTTACCTTGTCTAACCCCGCCGGAATTCAGTATATTATTCGCATCTAGGTTTCGTGCTGTCGTTGGAGGATTGGTGCCTACTGGCAGGCAGTTCTGTGAGTGCCAAATGGGGTATTTCTGGGCGAGTTGTGGGCAGTGATAGTGAACTTATATAGCAGAAAACAGACCACTAAGAACTAAATAAGTATCAGTTTCTGTCTAGAACTGACAAGGTCTCAAAAATCTGAAACAGTAGGGAGATTAATCTTGATATATTTCTATGCTCTGAGGATTTTTGAAGAAAAAAAGTGCAAATAAACGAAATTATCGGTTTGAAATACCCATATGAAACAACATGAAGCACTGGAAAACGTAAACAGAAAGCATATTAAAGAGCGCTTTTAGGTCTTATTAAGTAAACATAACTCTGTCTATCACAATAATTGATACTGGAATACTTATGAACTCTTCATACAATAATTATACAAAATAAAGTTTATAGAAAATGGGAATTCGATGAAAAGTCCAAACTCCGCACCACTGATTTTCCTCAGCGAATTTTCTCGTCCTTACCTCACAAGGTTCACGAAAAATGCAGCGGAAGACAGTGGTTTCGAAAAAAAAAATTCTGGATCCATTTTGATAAAGTTGATGTCAATGTAGTTGAAGATGCAACGATCAATTCATCGTTGTTTGCTCAAAACCAACTTCCCCAACTTTCGCGCAGGCATCAATACACCAGTCATCGTCTCATCGGTCGCTGTTCAGAACGAAGTCAGGAGAAAACCGTCAGAAGTAATATTGGGATTCATTATTGTAATATCTGTTCATAGACCCTAGTTGTAAAGCTTAGTTGTAAAGTTGGCTATATGTTGGTGTTACAATAAAGAATTCTCAAGCGGCCAATCGGTGTTTTGGTTTTCGCGTCCGTTATAACTAAGCGTTTCTGAGAAACTTCAAGGAACAGCGTGGGCCCGAGCGTAGCAAGAGCTGGGCATTAACGGTTTACGAGACGTGGCTGACAGTTTCTGACGGTACGGCGTCAGTTTTTGACGGTTTAGGACAGTTGATGACAGTTTGGATAGTCACCGTTCATCTTTCCTCGTGCCGGTCAAGTCTTCTTCGAACAAGCAATATCTAAAGCGTTTTTGGTATTGGGTCAAGTTCAACAATGCCTGGGTTGAAGAAGGGACAGAGCGTCTTGGATACAAACAGGAAAGTAAGTCATGGTGACTTGTCTGTTAACTGTAACGATGTGTCTGATGTTAAGCATGACGTGGTTGATGTTACTGTTTCGCCGTCCAGAGAAAATAGGAACATCAAACTCCCTAAATTTGAACTACGGTGTTTCGACGGAAACCCGGCTGATTATTTACAATTTGTAAAGGAGTTTGAGATCATGCTGAGTAGTTTTCTATTAAGTGATGAATTGAAGTTAATGTATTTGATGAGGTATTGCACTGGAGATGCTGCAAGAGCTGTACAGTGCTGTAAGCTCATGCCCCCTAATGAGGGATACGGTGAGGCTATGAGCATACTACGTCAGAGGTTTGGAAGACCTTCGATGATTGTAGGGAAATTATTGGAAGCTGTTAAGGGTAATGGTAGTCAATTAGGAAATGACTTCAAGGCACTCTCTGAGTTTGTGGATAATCGGATGACTTACAAGAATACGTTGATTTCGATGAAATGCATGAGTGATCTCAAATCGAGTACGGTCCTAGAGGTAATAACGAGACGCCTACCTACTCGACTGCAAAGGAAGTGGGTGAAGATAAGCTCCCGTATGGAGGATGAAGGTATCGAGCCGAAGTTTGATGATATCCTGACATTGGTAAAAGATCGCGTCAATCTATCTATGAGCACGTTCGCCAGTCTATTGCATCTCACCCCTAGAATAGAGCAGTCTGAGGGTAAAACGCAATCATTGATGACGAATAGGCCTCAGGAAGGTGGATATCGAGAAGGCTCCATGATGTCTGGTAATGCATATAGACCTAGTGAGTGTAACAGGTGTCGTGGTACATGCTCAACAGATAAGTTGCAAGATGCAAGACAAACACGTTTGTGTTTTACACGTTTGCAAGAGGTGCATACAATGATGTACTCTGAATCAGTGAGCAAGTTCAGTGATAAGCTAAATGTGAAATCAAGGTCTGACTCCGAATTGTGTGACGGTAACGGTGTGATCAAGAAGTCTGTAGTTGCAACTGGTGAGCCATTGTTGAAAAGTATGCCACAGAAGAGAGTTACAGTCTCAGAGTCCAGTTCTGACTCCACAAGTTTGCAAGGTATTACTGTTCAGAGTGAAGATATAAAACCTTTAAGGACTTGTGAGGAGGAACCGAAATTGTCTACTTCTGTTATTAAAGAGTTTGAAAATGATGAAATTGACGGTAAAGTGAATATTCGTGATAATGATCATGATACTTCACATTTGTCTTTGGTTGATCAGGATGAGATGAGGGATATGCCTACTACTGCTAAGTTGAAAAAAGGTTCCGTAAAACTTGAACGTGAAGTAGAATTAAATGCAGACGCAGTTGCAGAAGGCATGCATACTTGTCAGACGGTCAGTGAAATTGATCAGCATGTAGCCCACCTATCATCAGATGCTAGTGCTAAACCCGAACTAATGGTAAAAGACAGAAGTGGTGGTAGTCTTGCAGTTAGACAAATTTCTGAAAGCCGAGCAACAACAGCTTCTGATCCACCGCTAAGTACATCAACTGGTATCAATCAGTTGTCGCTGTTGTCATCCACAATGAGAAGGACGACCATCAACTCCAGTATATTGTGCAATGACTATGATAGTATTGGTGCGCCTGAAAAGACGAAAGATATTCCTCAGTTTAGAGAGGGTAAGCCAAGTGTAAACGAGAGAGTAATTGTTAAATTGACGTGCACGAATAAAGGTATTTCTAGTTTCAAGTTACTATTTGAATGCTATTATCTTTGGTGTAAATTACTCTGTTTCTACGCTTGGTTGACCAGATACGTCGTGTGTTTGTTCGTCATCTATATTCTACGATACAATGACATGAGCGTGTTACCGTTCAGATTTGAGGACATAGCTGATAGAGGGAAGTCATCAAATGAACTCTCCGACGATTTTCCAACCTAGGGCGTCAACCTGAGAAGGGTTGTAGGCGTACTGCTGTAAGTCCTACAATTCTTCAAGGGTAGTACGTCGAAGCGCAGTCCGTCGTACTTGGCGTGTTATTTTGTGTATATGTTCATATTGTATATACTGAATTGGTATCATCTGTCATTTAGCTGTTGGTAATTCTGTTTGTGTCTGGACGACTTCCACTTGGATCATCAACCTGAGAAGGAATGTAGGCGTACTGTTGTAAGTCCTACAGTTCTTCAAGGGTAGTTCGTCAAGGCAGAATCCACAACATTTGATGTATTGATTGTGAGTGCGTTTGTGTTAAATAATCGAGTGGGTTCCAATTAATGTAATTGTTGGTTAATCTTGTTTGTGTCCGGACATTCTTCAACCTACAATCGTCAACCTGAGAGGGATTTCAGGCGTACTGGTGTATGTCCTGCAATTCTTCAAAGGAATTGCATCACGACATGATCTGCGTAGTTATGTGTACTGTTTGTATATATATATGGTGTGTCATATCAACTGGTGTTTTTTGAATTCACTTGGATTCCTTATCTTGTATAATTTTGTTAAATTTTCGTCGTGATTACTTCTGAAGTTGTTTCTAGTCTTCCACATCCGTGAATGAATTGATTGATGTTAAAGACAGCAGATGGGTGATATACCCCGGGGAGGCTAGTCCTGAGAATGACGTGCACACGGAGATAACGATTAGCTGTGATCTCACACGCCGATGAACGAGAGTGTAGACGACTGAGGCTTGCATACGCCAACGTTACTAGAACTGAGGCAGAATAAGTGACAAGCGATCGCCGTGGTAATTGGTAGTGAACAGACAAAAGGATGTGTGAAGAGTATCATGAGGTGGTGCTATGGTCACGTTGCGTTCTGCAAGAGTCATTCTAGCGAGTGGTGATTGTGATACAAGATGTGAAGAGAATGCCTTTAACTGGAATGCGTAGGTCGTCATCGATGAGTGAAACTGTGCTGTGGGTATGTCTGTGGTGTGTTGGCTTTTCTGTTTATTTGCCATTTCAGCTTTTTCCGTGTGACCCAGGTTCTCGCAATGGCATCCAAGTCAACGTGTATTGGTCGTGATGGGAAAAGGGATGGATCCCTTTTTTGCCGGGGAGTGTCAATGTAGTTGAAGATTGAACGATCAATTCTTGGTTGTTTGCTCAAAACCAACTTCCCCAACTTTCGCGCAGGCATCAATACACCAGTCATCGTCTCATCGGTCGCTGTTCAGAACGAAGTCAGGAGAAAACCGTCAGAAGTAATATTGGGATTCATTATTGTAATATCTGTTCATAGACCCTAGTTGTAAAGCTTAGTTGTAAAGTTGGCTATATGTTGGTGTTACAATAAAGAATTCTCAAGCGGCCAATCGGTGTTTTGGTTTTCGCGTCCGTTATAACTAAGCGTTTCTGAGAAACTTCAAGGAACAGCGTGGGCCCGAGCGTAGCAAGAGCTGGGCATTAACGGTTTACGAGACGTGGCTGACAGTTTCTGACGGTACGGCGTCAGTTTTTGACGGTTTAGGACAGTTGATGACAGTTTGGATAGTCACCGTTCATCTTTCCTCGTGCCGGTCAAGTCTTCTTCGAACAAGCAATATCTAAAGCGTTTTTGGTATTGGGTCAAGTTCAACAATGCCTGGGTTGAAGAAGGGACAGAGCGTCTTGGATACAAACAGGAAAGTAAGTCATGGTGACTTGTCTGTTAACTGTAACGATGTGTCTGATGTTAAGCATGACGTGGTTGATGTTACTGTTTCGCCGTCCAGAGAAAATAGGAACATCAAACTCCCTAAATTTGAACTACGGTGTTTCGACGGAAACCCGGCTGATTATTTACAATTTGTAAAGGAGTTTGAGATCATGCTGAGTAGTTTTCTATTAAGTGATGAATTGAAGTTAATGTATTTGATGAGGTATTGCACTGGAGATGCTGCAAGAGCTGTACAGTGCTGTAAGCTCATGCCCCCTAATGAGGGATACGGTGAGGCTATGAGCATACTACGTCAGAGGTTTGGAAGACCTTCGATGATTGTAGGGAAATTATTGGAAGCTGTTAAGGGTAATGGTAGTCAATTAGGAAATGACTTCAAGGCACTCTCTGAGTTTGTGGATAATCGGATGACTTACAAGAATACGTTGATTTCGATGAAATGCATGAGTGATCTCAAATCGAGTACGGTCCTAGAGGTAATAACGAGACGCCTACCTACTCGACTGCAAAGGAAGTGGGTGAAGATAAGCTCCCGTATGGAGGATGAAGGTATCGAGCCGAAGTTTGATGATATCCTGACATTGGTAAAAGATCGCGTCAATCTATCTATGAGCACGTTCGCCAGTCTATTGCATCTCACCCCTAGAATAGAGCAGTCTGAGGGTAAAACGCAATCATTGATGACGAATAGGCCTCAGGAAGGTGGATATCGAGAAGGCTCCATGATGTCTGGTAATGCATATAGACCTAGTGAGTGTAACAGGTGTCGTGGTACATGCTCAACAGATAGGTTGCAAGATGCAAGACAAACACGTTTGTGTTTTACACGTTTGCAAGAGGTGCATACAATGATGTACTCTGAATCAGTGAGCAAGTTCAGTGATAAGCTAAATGTGAAATCAAGGTCTGACTCCGAATTGTGTGACGGTAACGGTGTGATCAAGAAGTCTGTAGTTGCAACTGGTGAGCCATTGTTGAAAAGTATGCCACAGAAGAGAGTTACAGTCTCAGAGTCCAGTTCTGACTCCACAAGTTTGCAAGGTATTACTGTTCAGAGTGAAGATATAAAACCTTTAAGGACTTGTGAGGAGGAACCGAAATTGTCTACTTCTGTTATTAAAGAGTTTGAAAATGATGAAATTGACGGTAAAGTGAATATTCGTGATAATGATCATGATACTTCACATTTGTCTTTGGTTGATCAGGATGAGATGAGGGATATGCCTACTACTGCTAAGTTGAAAAAAGGTTCCGTAAAACTTGAACGTGAAGTAGAATTAAATGCAGACGCAGTTGCAGAAGGCATGCATACTTGTCAGACGGTCAGTGAAATTGATCAGCATGTAGCCCACCTATCATCAGATGCTAGTGCTAAACCCGAACTAATGGTAAAAGACAGAAGTGGTGGTAGTCTTGCAGTTAGACAAATTTCTGAAAGCCGAGCAACAACAGCTTCTGATCCACCGCTAAGTACATCAACTGGTATCAATCAGTTGTCGCTGTTGTCATCCACAATGAGAAGGACGACCATCAACTCCAGTATATTGTGCAATGACTATGATAGTATTGGTGCGCCTGAAAAGACGAAAGATATCCTCAGTTTAGAGAGGGTAAGCCAAGTGTAAACGAGAGAGTAATTGTTAAATTGACGTGCACGAATAAAGGTATTTCTAGTTTCAAGTTACTATTTGAATGCTATTATCTTTGGTGTAAATTACTCTGTTTCTACGCTTGGTTGACCAGATACGTCGTGTGTTTGTTCGTCATCTATATTCTACGATACAATGACATGAGCGTGTTACCGTTCAGATTTGAGGACATAGCTGATAGAGGGAAGTCATCAAATGAACTCTCCGACGATTTTCCAACCTAGGGCGTCAACCTGAGAAGGGTTGTAGGCGTACTGCTGTAAGTCCTACAATTCTTCAAGGGTAGTACGTCGAAGCGCAGTCCGTCGTACTTGGCGTGTTATTTTGTGTATATGTTCATATTGTATATACTGAATTGGTATCATCTGTCATTTAGCTGTTGGTAATTCTGTTTGTGTCTGGACGACTTCCACTTGGATCATCAACCTGAGAAGGAATGTAGGCGTACTGTTGTAAGTCCTACAGTTCTTCAAGGGTAGTTCGTCAAGGCAGAATCCACAACATTTGATGTATTGATTGTGAGTGCGTTTGTGTTAAATAATCGAGTGGGTTCCAATTAATGTAATTGTTGGTTAATCTTGTTTGTGTCCGGACATTCTTCAACCTACAATCGTCAACCTGAGAGGGATTTCAGGCGTACTGGTGTATGTCCTGCAATTCTTCAAAGGAATTGCATCACGACATGATCTGCGTAGTTATGTGTACTGTTTGTATATATATATGGTGTGTCATATCAACTGGTGTTTTTTGAATTCACTTGGATTCCTTATCTTGTATAATTTTGTTAAATTTTCGTCGTGATTACTTCTGAAGTTGTTTCTAGTCTTCCACATCCGTGAATGAATTGATTGATGTTAAAGACAGCAGATGGGTGATATACCCCGGGGAGGCTAGTCCTGAGAATGACGTGCACACGGAGATAACGATTAGCTGTGATCTCACACGCCGATGAACGAGAGTGTAGACGACTGAGGCTTGCATACGCCAACGTTACTAGAACTGAGGCAGAATAAGTGACAAGCGATCGCCGTGGTAATTGGTAGTGAACAGACAAAAGGATGTGTGAAGAGTATCATGAGGTGGTGCTATGGTCACGTTGCGTTCTGCAAGAGTCATTCTAGCGAGTGGTGATTGTGATACAAGATGTGAAGAGAATGCCTTTAACTGGAATGCGTAGGTCGTCATCGATGAGTGAAACTGTGCTGTGGGTATGTCTGTGGTGTGTTGGCTTTTCTGTTTATTTGCCATTTCAGCTTTTTCCGTGTGACCCAGGTTCTCGCAATGGCATCCAAGTCAACGTGTATTGGTCGTGATGGGAAAAGGGATGGATCCCTTTTTTGCCGGGGAGTGTCAATGTAGTTGAAGATTGAACGATCAATTCTTGGTTGTTTGCTCAAAACCAACTTCCCCAACTTTCGCGCAGGCATCAATACACCAGTCATCGTCTCATCGGTCGCTGTTCAGAACGAAGTCAGGAGAAAACCGTCAGAAGTAATATTGGGATTCATTATTGTAATATCTGTTCATAGACCCTAGTTGTAAAGCTTAGTTGTAAAGTTGGCTATATGTTGGTGTTACAATAAAGAATTCTCAAGCGGCCAATCGGTGTTTTGGTTTTCGCGTCCGTTATAACTAAGCGTTTCTGAGAAACTTCAAGGAACAGCGTGGGCCCGAGCGTAGCAAGAGCTGGGCATTAACGGTTTACGAGACGTGGCTGACAGTTTCTGACGGTACGGCGTCAGTTTTTGACGGTTTAGGACAGTTGATGACAGTTTGGATAGTCACCGTTCATCTTTCCTCGTGCCGGTCAAGTCTTCTTCGAACAAGCAATATCTAAAGCGTTTTTGGTATTGGGTCAAGTTCAACAATGCCTGGGTTGAAGAAGGGACAGAGCGTCTTGGATACAAACAGGAAAGTAAGTCATGGTGACTTGTCTGTTAACTGTAACGATGTGTCTGATGTTAAGCATGACGTGGTTGATGTTACTGTTTCGCCGTCCAGAGAAAATAGGAACATCAAACTCCCTAAATTTGAACTACGGTGTTTCGACGGAAACCCGGCTGATTATTTACAATTTGTAAAGGAGTTTGAGATCATGCTGAGTAGTTTTCTATTAAGTGATGAATTGAAGTTAATGTATTTGATGAGGTATTGCACTGGAGATGCTGCAAGAGCTGTACAGTGCTGTAAGCTCATGCCCCCTAATGAGGGATACGGTGAGGCTATGAGCATACTACGTCAGAGGTTTGGAAGACCTTCGATGATTGTAGGGAAATTATTGGAAGCTGTTAAGGGTAATGGTAGTCAATTAGGAAATGACTTCAAGGCACTCTCTGAGTTTGTGGATAATCGGATGACTTACAAGAATACGTTGATTTCGATGAAATGCATGAGTGATCTCAAATCGAGTACGGTCCTAGAGGTAATAACGAGACGCCTACCTACTCGACTGCAAAGGAAGTGGGTGAAGATAAGCTCCCGTATGGAGGATGAAGGTATCGAGCCGAAGTTTGATGATATCCTGACATTGGTAAAAGATCGCGTCAATCTATCTATGAGCACGTTCGCCAGTCTATTGCATCTCACCCCTAGAATAGAGCAGTCTGAGGGTAAAACGCAATCATTGATGACGAATAGGCCTCAGGAAGGTGGATATCGAGAAGGCTCCATGATGTCTGGTAATGCATATAGACCTAGTGAGTGTAACAGGTGTCGTGGTACATGCTCAACAGATAGGTTGCAAGATGCAAGACAAACACGTTTGTGTTTTACACGTTTGCAAGAGGTGCATACAATGATGTACTCTGAATCAGTGAGCAAGTTCAGTGATAAGCTAAATGTGAAATCAAGGTCTGACTCCGAATTGTGTGACGGTAACGGTGTGATCAAGAAGTCTGTAGTTGCAACTGGTGAGCCATTGTTGAAAAGTATGCCACAGAAGAGAGTTACAGTCTCAGAGTCCAGTTCTGACTCCACAAGTTTGCAAGGTATTACTGTTCAGAGTGAAGATATAAAACCTTTAAGGACTTGTGAGGAGGAACCGAAATTGTCTACTTCTGTTATTAAAGAGTTTGAAAATGATGAAATTGACGGTAAAGTGAATATTCGTGATAATGATCATGATACTTCACATTTGTCTTTGGTTGATCAGGATGAGATGAGGGATATGCCTACTACTGCTAAGTTGAAAAAAGGTTCCGTAAAACTTGAACGTGAAGTAGAATTAAATGCAGACGCAGTTGCAGAAGGCATGCATACTTGTCAGACGGTCAGTGAAATTGATCAGCATGTAGCCCACCTATCATCAGATGCTAGTGCTAAACCCGAACTAATGGTAAAAGACAGAAGTGGTGGTAGTCTTGCAGTTAGACAAATTTCTGAAAGCCGAGCAACAACAGCTTCTGATCCACCGCTAAGTACATCAACTGGTATCAATCAGTTGTCGCTGTTGTCATCCACAATGAGAAGGACGACCATCAACTCCAGTATATTGTGCAATGACTATGATAGTATTGGTGCGCCTGAAAAGACGAAAGATATTCCTCAGTTTAGAGAGGGTAAGCCAAGTGTAAACGAGAGAGTAATTGTTAAATTGACGTGCACGAATAAAGGTATTTCTAGTTTCAAGTTACTATTTGAATGCTATTATCTTTGGTGTAAATTACTCTGTTTCTACGCTTGGTTGACCAGATACGTCGTGTGTTTGTTCGTCATCTATATTCTACGATACAATGACATGAGCGTGTTACCGTTCAGATTTGAGGACATAGCTGATAGAGGGAAGTCATCAAATGAACTCTCCGACGATTTTCCAACCTAGGGCGTCAACCTGAGAAGGGTTGTAGGCGTACTGCTGTAAGTCCTACAATTCTTCAAGGGTAGTACGTCGAAGCGCAGTCCGTCGTACTTGGCGTGTTATTTTGTGTATATGTTCATATTGTATATACTGAATTGGTATCATCTGTCATTTAGCTGTTGGTAATTCTGTTTGTGTCTGGACGACTTCCACTTGGATCATCAACCTGAGAAGGAATGTAGGCGTACTGTTGTAAGTCCTACAGTTCTTCAAGGGTAGTTCGTCAAGGCAGAATCCACAACATTTGATGTATTGATTGTGAGTGCGTTTGTGTTAAATAATCGAGTGGGTTCCAATTAATGTAATTGTTGGTTAATCTTGTTTGTGTCCGGACATTCTTCAACCTACAATCGTCAACCTGAGAGGGATTTCAGGCGTACTGGTGTATGTCCTGCAATTCTTCAAAGGAATTGCATCACGACATGATCTGCGTAGTTATGTGTACTGTTTGTATATATATATGGTGTGTCATATCAACTGGTGTTTTTTGAATTCACTTGGATTCCTTATCTTGTATAATTTTGTTAAATTTTCGTCGTGATTACTTCTGAAGTTGTTTCTAGTCTTCCACATCCGTGAATGAATTGATTGATGTTAAAGACAGCAGATGGGTGATATACCCCGGGGAGGCTAGTCCTGAGAATGACGTGCACACGGAGATAACGATTAGCTGTGATCTCACACGCCGATGAACGAGAGTGTAGACGACTGAGGCTTGCATACGCCAACGTTACTAGAACTGAGGCAGAATAAGTGACAAGCGATCGCCGTGGTAATTGGTAGTGAACAGACAAAAGGATGTGTGAAGAGTATCATGAGGTGGTGCTATGGTCACGTTGCGTTCTGCAAGAGTCATTCTAGCGAGTGGTGATTGTGATACAAGATGTGAAGAGAATGCCTTTAACTGGAATGCGTAGGTCGTCATCGATGAGTGAAACTGTGCTGTGGGTATGTCTGTGGTGTGTTGGCTTTTCTGTTTATTTGCCATTTCAGCTTTTTCCGTGTGACCCAGGTTCTCGCAATGGCATCCAAGTCAACGTGTATTGGTCGTGATGGGAAAAGGGATGGATCCCTTTTTTGCCGGGGAGTGTCAATGTAGTTGAAGATTGAACGATCAATTCTTGGTTGTTTGCTCAAAACCAACTTCCCCAACTTTCGCGCAGGCATCAATACACCAGTCATCGTCTCATCGGTCGCTGTTCAGAACGAAGTCAGGAGAAAACCGTCAGAAGTAATATTGGGATTCATTATTGTAATATCTGTTCATAGACCCTAGTTGTAATTAGTTGTAAAGTTGGCTATATGTTGGTGTTACAATAAAGAATTCTCAAGCGGCCAATCGGTGTTTTGGTTTTCGCGTCCGTTATACTAAGCGTTTCTGAGAAACTTCAAGGAACAGCGTGGGCCCGAGCGTAGCAAGAGCTGGGCATTAACGGTTTACGAGACGTGGCTGACAGTTTCTGACGGTACGGCGTCAGTTTTTGACGGTTTAGGACAGTTGATGACAGTTTGGATAGTCACCGTTCATCTTTCCTGGTGCCGGTCAAGTCCTCTTTGAACAAGCAATATCTGGAACGTTTTTGGAATTGGGTCAAGTTCAACAATGCCTGGGTCAAAGAAGGGACAGAGCGTCTTGGATGCAAACAGGAAAGTAAGTCATGGTGACTTGTCTGTTAATTGTAACGATGTGTCTGATGTTAAGCATGACATGGTTGATGTTACTGTTTCGCCGTTCAGGGATAATAGGAACATCAAACTCCCTAAATTTGAACCACGGTGTTTCGATGGAAACCCGGCTGATTATTTACAATTTGTAAAGGAGTTTGAGATCATGCTGAGTAGTTTTCTATTAAGTGATGAATTGAAATTAATGTATTTGATGAGGTATTGCACTGGAGATGCTGCAAGAGCTATACAGTGCTGTAAGCTCATGCCCCCTAATGAGGGATACGCTGAGGCTATGAGCATATTACGTCAAAGGTTTGGAAGACCTTCGATGATTGTAAGGAAATTATTCGAAGCTGTTAAGGGTAATGGCAGTCAACTTCAAGATGACTCCAAGGCACTCACTGAGTTTTTAGATAATCTTATGACTTACAAGAATACCTTGATTTCGATGAATTGCATGAGTGACCTCAACTCGAGCTCAGTCCTAGAGGTAATTGCGAGACGCCTACCTACTCGGCTGCAAAGGAAGTGGGTAAAAATAAGCTCTCGTATAGAGGATGAGGGTATCGAGCCAAGGTTTGATGATATTCTTAGACTGGTGAAGGACAGTGTCAACCAGGCGATGGGCAAATTCGCCAGCATTTTGCATTCTAAGGTAGAACCTAAGGAACCAGTGAATATAAGGAAGGCATTTGTGGTGAAGTCTCAAGACACAACGAGAAAGGATGAGTGTATTGTCTGCCATAACATGCATCAATTGAGTGATTGTAATCGCTTTATCGCTATGTCACCCGTAGAAAGGTTAAAAATGGCAAAGCAGAAGCGGCTGTGTTTCAGTTGTTTAAAGATTGGGCATACAAAGTGGAATTGTAAGGCGACAAATAAAAGAAGTAGTGGTTTAACGGATATGCACCCACTTCTGAGAACAGTGAACGAACCTGGGAATTCGGTTAATTGTAATAGTATCTCTAGACCCCTTGACATCCCACAAGTTTTCTTAGGGGTATTACCAGTTAAGGTGAAAGGACCGAAATCTTCAGTAGAGACTTATGCATTGTTGGATAATGGTTCAGACGTTACATTGATAGATGCTGAACTGGCTGGTTGCTTGGGTATTAAAGGCCCAAAGCAACCCTTGGTTGTAAATACTTTCAATTCTGCGAAAACAGTAGTATGTGAGCGAGTGTCATTTCAGTTAGAATCCTTGGCTACTGGGGAGACCGTGGAAGTGGATACTGCTTACACTACCTCCAGTATGAAACTTGGCGAAGCTATAGTACCTAGTCGTGAAACGGTTGTCGGTAAGCCATACCTGTGTGACATACCTCTTCCAACATTGCAAGATGGAAGAGTGAGAGTACTCATTGGATGTAGTGTGCCAGAAGCTCACAAGGTATTAGAAGAGAGATTTGGAGGTAGAGATGATCTGTTTGCGACAAAAACACCACTGGGATGGACAGTGAGAGGACCTATACCCATAGTCCACATATCATCATTAGTTACAAACGATGGGGACAAACTAGAAACTATGATTAAAAATATGTATGACAAGGAGTTTTGTGACTGCGGTGTCCCAGGGAAGGGTCGTTCTGTAGAAGACTTAAAAGCAGTTAAAATAGCCGAGGACTCTTGTAAATACGAAAACGGGCGTTTCAGCGTTGGCCTACCATGGAGATTCAAAGATAGACAGTTGGTTTGTAATAGGAAAGTTGCTCTTAAGAGACTAATGGGTTTACAGAAGAAATTCCTGTCAGATGCAGAACTCTGGTCCAAATATAAGGAAGTCGTCGATAAACATATAATGAAGGGTTACGTTGAAAGACTAGTTGATCAAGTGAGCCAGGGAAGTGGTATTTGCCCCATCATCCCGTCTTTAACCCGAGGAAGCCAGGTAAACTCCGTGTGGTGTTTGATTGTTCTGCGAAACACGAAGGAGTCTCTTTAAATGATAATCTGTATAGTGGCCCAGATTGCGTGAGCTCATTAGTGGGACTGCTATTGAGATTCAGAAAGTTTACAGTTGCTGTCGCGGCGGATATTGAGGAAATGTTCCTACAGGTGAAGGTGCCAGAGAGTGACAGAGATCACTTGAGGTTTTTGTGGTTTGATGACGGTCCTTGTGGTAAGGTGTCAGAATATAGGATGACAGTGCATCCATTTGGTGCCACATCCTCCCCATTTTGTGCTAATTTTGCTCTACGAAAGGCAGTGTCCACATTTGGTTCTAATGATTTGCTGGACGTCATAGATTGTTGCTTCTACGTGGATGATTGTTTAGCCTCCTTCGATGATGATAAGTCTGCAGTTAGATTTGCAACAAGCATCACTGAAGTGTTAGCTAAGGCCGGCTTTCGTCTAACTAAGTGGGTCTCGAACAGCCTAGACGTTTTGAAGCATATAGATCCAGAAGACAGAGCACCTACCGTACGAGATTTGCCTGTTGATACTCTACCAGTTGAACGCACATTAGGTATGCGATGGGATGTGAACTCTGATACCTTTGGATTTAGTGTTGGTGATATTGATAAGCCAGTTACTCGGAGAGGTGTGCTCTCTGTGTTGTCGTCCGTGTTTGACCCACTTGGATTAGTAGCACCTTATCTACTTCCGGCTAGGAGGTTATTTCAAGAGACATGCAGGAAAGGGTTACAGTGGGATGAACCATTAAGTGAGAGGCAGAGAGAAGAGTGGAAGGGGTGGGTTAACAGTTTAAGAATGCTGAATCTACATTCCGTCTCACGTCCACTTAAGCCGTCGAGAAATCATGATATAATTGACTTCCATGTTTTTTCTGATGCCTCTGAGGTTGGATTTGGTGCAGCCGTATACATCAGAACCACCTTAAGGAATGATATAGATGTTAGCCTGGTGATGGGTAAATCTAGAGTTGCACCTCTAAAGACGGTTTCGATTCCGAGATTAGAACTTAATGCCGCCTTACTAGCTGCGCAGTTATTCACAACGGTGTGTAAAGAGTTGGATTACCCCAAGCATCCCGTAACGTTTTGGACTGATTCGATGTCTGTGATATATTATATACGCAACGAGTCAGCAAGATATGCATGTTTTGTAGCTAACAGAGTATCTCAAATTCGTGAACTAACAACTGTTGAGCAGTGGAGGTACGTACCGTCTGGAAAAAATCCAGCTGATCTAGCATCGCGAGGAGTTATTGATATGAATGTGGTTAAAAATAAGTGGTGGAAAGGTCCAGAGTTCTTGCTAAGGGCTGATAGTATGTGGCCTCGTAGAGAAGATGAACCACCGATAAACGAGTGTGCCTTGGAGTTGAAGACAAGTGTCAGTTTAACATCTACTCAAGAAAGACATTCAGGTTTACATCCACTTTTTAAATATTATTCTTCTTGGTACAAACTACTGAAAGCGGTTGCGTGGTTGACACGATATGTTACGTATTTAAAGGTCATGCATCTTGCGGGATACGAAAATATGAATGTGGGGCCTTTGAGAGTCGAAGATATTAGAAATGCAGAGTTAGCGATTTTGAGGGCTGCTCAGTGGGAAGCGTGGGGTGAGATTGCCAAGGAGGATAGTCCCGATTTCGCAGATTTCAAGGTGCGGTTAGATAGATTATCTCCGATAGTTTCCGAAGGGATCGCTAGAGTTGGTGGACGTCTACAAATGTTAGAATCGTCATATGAGACCCGTCATCCGGCTTTATTACCTTGCTACCATCCAGTCACTGATCTCATTATAAGACACTACCATGTTCTTGAAGGTCATTTGGGTACTTCGCAAGTACTATCAAGTATTCGATGTAAGTTCTGGATAGTGAAGGGAGGTACTGCTGTCCGTAAAATAATTGATAAGTGCATGGAATGTAAACTCCGAAATGCTCGTCCAGTACAGCAGATGATGGCACCACTCCCAGCGTGGCAAGCTTCTGAAGGGAATTATCCATTTGAGTACGTTGGGGTGGATTTGTTCGGACCTTTTGTAGTGAAGAGAGGCAGAACCCTATGTAAAAGATATGGCTGTTTATTCACCTGTTTGAAAATGAGAGCTGTGCATATTGAGATGGTTCATGCGCTAACTACTGATTCATTCGTGCTAGCATTACATAGATTTATAAATCGCCGGGGTGTACCGAAGATGATGTTCAGCGACAGAGGGACTAATTTTGTTGGCTGTCACGCCGAGCTTAAAGAATACTTCGAAGGTCCTCAAACGAGAGTTCAGGAAGAGTTACTGAAAAGGAACATCGAGTGGCACTTCAACCCACCACATGCCAGCCATAGAGGTGGGCTATGGGAAAGACTTATAGGAATTATCAAGCGTATTTTAAGCTCCATAATTAAAAACCAGAGTTTGAATGACGAAACGCTGGAGACATTTTTTTGTGAAGCTGAACGAATATTAAATGACCGGCCGTTATCACCTGTGAGGGACGACGTCAAGGATTTTGATGTGTTAACCCCAAATAAATTATTGTTATTGAGAGGCAACCCTGGCATAGAGGACGCAAGCGGGGAAGGAATACCTACGATTAAAAGATGGAAACAAGCCAGGCACATGAAAGATATATTTTGGAAAAGATGGTTAAAGGAGTATGTTCTAACACTGCAAACCAGGGACAAGTGGAAAAAGTTGTGCCGAAACTTAAAGGTTGGTGACATAGTATTAGTAGCAGATAAATGTGCCACAGGTAGGTGGCCTTTGGGAGTGGTAGTAAGGCTGATCTGTAGTGGTGATGGATTGGTGAGGACGGTTGAGGTGAGAACTAGTTGTGGCATGTTGGTGCGAGATATCAGAAAACTGTGTCTACTGGAAGGTGCTGAGAGTAGAGAGTCGGAGGATGAAACACTAGATGATTTTCCAACCTAGAGCGTCAACCTGAGAAGGGTTGTAGGCGTACTGCTGTAAGTCCTACAATTCTTCAAAGGGTAGCGCATCAATGAGCAGTCCAATGTGCTCGGTGTGTGATTTTGTACATATGTTCATATTGTATATACTGAATTGATATCATCTGTCATCTAGCTGTTGGTAATTCTGTTTGTGTCCGGACATTCCACAACTTACAATGGTCAACCTGTGAAGGTTTGTAGGCGTACTGGTGTAAGTCCTGCAATTCTTCAAAGGAATTCCATCAAGACATGAACTGCGAGTTTGTGTGTACTGTTTGTATATACGTGTGGTGTGTCATATCAATTGGTGTTTTTGGATTCATTGTGTTTACTCGTTGTTTTCGTACCTTGTTGTTATTGCATAATTTTGTTAAAATTTTCGTCGTGATTACTTCTGAAGTTGTGTCCACTCTTCTACATCCATGAATGAATTGATTGATGTTAAGGACAGCAGATGGGTCGTATACGCCGGGGAGGCTAGGCTATTGCTGAGAATGAAATGCACACGGAGATAATTGTTAGCTGCGGTCCGACACGCCGGGGAGAAAGAGTGTAAACGACTGAGGCTCGCATGCGTCACCGCTACTAGAACTGAGGCAGAATGAGTGACAAGCGATTTCAGTGGTAATTGGTAGTGAGTAGATAAGAGGATGTGCGTAGAGTATCGTGAGGTGCTGCCATGGTCACTTTGCATTCTGCAAGAGTCATTCTAGCAAGTGGCGATTGTGTTGCAAGATGTCAAGAGGAGGTCTCTGTCTGGAGGCGCAGGTCGTCAGCGATGTGTGAGATTGTGCTGTGGGTATGCTTGTGGTGTGTTGGCTTTTCTGTTTGTTTTCCATTTCAGCTCTGTCCGTGTGACCCAGGTTCTCGCAATGGCATCCAAGTCAACGTGTATTGGTCGTGAAGGAAAAAAGGGTTGGATCCCTTTTTTGCCGGGGAGTGTCAATGGAGTTGAAGATTGAACGATCAATTCTTGGTTGTTTGCTCAAAACCAACTTCCCCAATTTTCGCGGAGGCATCAATACGACAGTCATCGTCTCATCGGTCGCTGTTCAGAAAGAAGAGTAAAACATCGTCAGAAACCTTAGTTCAATAAGTACTTTTAGATGTTGGTGTAACAATAAAGAATTCTCAAGCGGCCAATCGGTGTTTTGGTTTTCGCGTCCGTTATAACTAAGCGTTTCTGAAAACTTCAAGGAACATCGTGGGCCCGAGCGTAGCAAGAGCTGGGCATTAACGGTTTACGAGACGTGACTGACACATGGTTTGTGGCGACTTTTTATTCCTTGTACACACATACCTTTCGTGAAACTGCCTATCAGAAAAGCAGTTAGATTCTGATCGTCAGTTAGTATGCAATGTTCAGTGACCATTCTATGGGCGAATTTCGCTGACTTTTTCCGATTTCTAGCAAATAAATGATTACACAACTGTCAGCCACGTCTCGTAAACCGTCAATGCCCAGCTCTTGCTACGCTCGGGCCCACGCTGTTCCTTGAAGTTTCTCAGAAACGCTTAGTTATAACGGACGCGAAAACCAAAACACCGATTGGCCGCTTGAGAATTCTTTATTGTAACACCAACATATAGCCAACTTTACAACTAAGCTTTACAACTAGGGTCTATGAACAGATATTACAATAATGAATCCCAATATTACTTCTGACGGTTTTCTCCTGACTTCGTTCTGAACAGCGACCGATGAGACGATGACTGTCGTATTGATGCCTCCGCGAAAATTGGGGAAGTTGGTTTTGGGCAAACAACCAAGAATTGATCGTTCAATCTTCAACTACATTGACACTCCCCGGCAAAAAAGGGATCCATCCCTTTTCCCATCACGACCAATACACGTTGACTTGGATGCCATTGCGAGAACCTGGGTCACACGGAAAAAGCTGAAATGGCAAATAAACAGAAAAGCCAACACACCACAGACATACCCACAGCACAGTTTCACTCATCGATGACGACCTACGCATTCCAGTTAAAGGCATTCTCTTCACATCTTGTATCACAATCGCCACTCGCTAGAATGACTCTTGCAGAACGCAACGTGACCATAGCACCACCTCATGATACTCTTCACACATCCTTTTGTCTGTTCACTACCAATTACCACGGCGATCGCTTGTCACTTATTCTGCCTCAGTTCTAGTAACGTTGGCGTATGCAAGCCTCAGTCGTCTACACTCTCGTTCATCGGCGTGTGAGATCACAGCTAATCGTTATCTCCGTGTGCACGTCATTCTCAGGACTAGCCTCCCCGGGGTATATCACCCATCTGCTGTCTTTAACATCAATCAATTCATTCACGGATGTGGAAGACTAGAAACAACTTCAGAAGTAATCACGACGAAAATTTAACAAAATTATACAAGATAAGGAATCCAAGTGAATTCAAAAAGCACCAGTTGATATGACACACCATATATATATACAAACAGTACACATAACTACGCAGATCATGTCGTGATGCAATTCCTTTGAAGAATTGCAGGACATACACCAGTACGCCTGAAATCCCTCTCAGGTTGACGATTGTAGGTTGAAGAATGTCCGGACACAAACAAGATTAACCAACAATTACATTAATTGGAACCCACTCGATTATTTAACACAAACGCACTCACAATCAATACATCAAATGTTGTGGATTCTGCCTTGACGAACTACCCTTGAAGAACTGTAGGACTTACAACAGTACGCCTACATTCCTTCTCAGGTTGATGATCCAAGTGGAAGTCGTCCAGACACAAACAGAATTACCAACAGCTAAATGACAGATGATACCAATTCAGTATATACAATATGAACATATACACAAAATAACACGCCAAGTACGACGGACTGCGCTTCGACGTACTACCCTTGAAGAATTGTAGGACTTACAGCAGTACGCCTACAACCCTTCTCAGGTTGACGCCCTAGGTTGGAAAATCGTCGGAGAGTTCATTTGATGACTTCCCTCTATCAGCTATGTCCTCAAATCTGAACGGTAACACGCTCATGTCATTGTATCGTAGAATATAGATGACGAACAAACACACGACGTATCTGGTCAACCAAGCGTAGAAACAGAGTAATTTACACCAAAGATAATAGCATTCAAATAGTAACTTGAAACTAGAAATACCTTTATTCGTGCACGTCAATTTAACAATTACTCTCTCGTTTACACTTGGCTTACCCTCTCTAAACTGAGGAATATCTTTCGTCTTTTCAGGCGCACCAATACTATCATAGTCATTGCACAATATACTGGAGTTGATGGTCGTCCTTCTCATTGTGGATGACAACAGCGACAACTGATTGATACCAGTTGATGTACTTAGCGGTGGATCAGAAGCTGTTGTTGCTCGGCTTTCAGAAATTTGTCTAACTGCAAGACTACCACCACTTCTGTCTTTTACCATTAGTTCGGGTTTAGCACTAGCATCTGATGATAGGTGGGCTACATGCTGATCAATTTCACTGACCGTCTGACAAGTATGCATGCCTTCTGCAACTGCGTCTGCATTTAATTCTACTTCACGTTCAAGTTTTACGGAACCTTTTTTCAACTTAGCAGTAGTAGGCATATCCCTCATCTCATCCTGATCAACCAAAGACAAATGTGAAGTATCATGATCATTATCACGAATATTCACTTTACCGTCAATTTCATCATTTTCAAACTCTTTAATAACAGAAGTAGACAATTTCGGTTCCTCCTCACAAGTCCTTAAAGGTTTTATATCTTCACTCTGAACAGTAATACCTTGCAAACTTGTGGAGTCAGAACTGGACTCTGAGACTGTAACTCTCTTCTGTGGCATACTTTTCAACAATGGCTCACCAGTTGCAACTACAGACTTCTTGATCACACCGTTACCGTCACACAATTCGGAGTCAGACCTTGATTTCACATTTAGCTTATCACTGAACTTGCTCACTGATTCAGAGTACATCATTGTATGCACCTCTTGCAAACGTGTAAAACACAAACGTGTTTGTCTTGCATCTTGCAACTTATCTGTTGAGCATGTACCACGACACCTGTTACACTCACTAGGTCTATATGCATTACCAGACATCATGGAGCCTTCTCGATATCCACCTTCCTGAGGCCTATTCGTCATCAATGATTGCGTTTTACCCTCAGACTGCTCTATTCTAGGGGTGAGATGCAATAGACTGGCGAACGTGCTCATAGATAGATTGACGCGATCTTTTACCAATGTCAGGATATCATCAAACTTCGGCTCGATACCTTCATCCTCCATACGGGAGCTTATCTTCACCCACTTCCTTTGCAGTCGAGTAGGTAGGCGTCTCGTTATTACCTCTAGGACCGTACTCGATTTGAGATCACTCATGCATTTCATCGAAATCAACGTATTCTTGTAAGTCATCCGATTATCCACAAACTCAGAGAGTGCCTTGAAGTCATTTCCTAATTGACTACCATTACCCTTAACAGCTTCCAATAATTTCCCTACAATCATCGAAGGTCTTCCAAACCTCTGACGTAGTATGCTCATAGCCTCACCGTATCCCTCATTAGGGGGCATGAGCTTACAGCACTGTACAGCTCTTGCAGCATCTCCAGTGCAATACCTCATCAAATACATTAACTTCAATTCATCACTTAATAGAAAACTACTCAGCATGATCTCAAACTCCTTTACAAATTGTAAATAATCAGCCGGGTTTCCGTCGAAACACCGTAGTTCAAATTTAGGGAGTTTGATGTTCCTATTTTCTCTGGACGGCGAAACAGTAACATCAACCACGTCATGCTTAACATCAGACACATCGTTACAGTTAACAGACAAGTCACCATGACTTACTTTCCTGTTTGTATCCAAGACGCTCTGTCCCTTCTTCAACCCAGGCATTGTTGAACTTGACCCAATACCAAAAACGCTTTAGATATTGCTTGTTCAAAGAAGACTTGACCGGCACGAGGAAAGATGAACGGTGACTATCCAAACTGTCATCAACTGTCCTAAACCGTCAAAAACTGACGCCGTACCGTCAGAAACTGTCAGCCACGTCTCGTAAACCGTCAATGCCCAGCTCTTGCTACGCTCGGGCCCACGCTGTTCCTTGAAGTTTCTCAGAAACGCTTAGTTATAACGGACGCGAAAACCAAAACACCGATTGGCCGCTTGAGAATTCTTTATTGTAACACCAACATATAGCCAACTTTACAACTAAGCTTTACAACTAGGGTCTATGAACAGATATTACAATAATGAATCCCAATATTACTTCTGACGGTTTTCTCCTGACTTCGTTCTGAACAGCGACCGATGAGACGATGACTGGTGTATTGATGCCTCCGCGAAAATTGGGGAAGTTGGTTTTGAGCAAACAACGATGAATTGATCGTTGCATCTTCAACTACATTGACAGACACCATAACGTCCACGCTGTCTACGAATGACGTAAATACACTTACGCCACAGATGGAGAAAGCCACCATAAGCAAGCGTGTCCTCTGCGATAGTTCGCTAATCCTCCAAAAGGTGAAAGAATCACCGGCTTCCATTTCTAAGCCCGGGTTCGAGCATAAACTCAGTTAGGTTAAATGGCTCTTAGATCAGCTGCTGTCAACAGCGGTATCAGGCATGACCACATACCGCTTGTACACAATCGGTCAGAATCGTGACTTCACTGTAAATCAGCTGTTACGCATTCTCTTAGTCGTGCCTTATGCAAAATGAGAGAGGGATGCCATTCTAAGCAACTCTCAAAATCTTAAGGGATCTGGCATATACGTCCGTGCCGACTTACTCCTGGCAGATTGCGTCAGAAGACAGTCTGCTGCTCTAGAATTTAGTGAACGGCATGGAAAACCTTCAGATCAAAGTTTTTCGGGTTGTCAAAGCTTTATGATCCCGGAACCGCTGTGAGTAGGCCACGGAACCACAAGTTGCTACACAAAAACCCGCAGCCTGTTGAACGAACGTACTGAGCTGGGTAATATGATAGACTTCAGAAATCCGGATGTAATTATCATTACAGAGACACGGCTCACACCCCATGTCACTGATAACGACGACAACCTATCAGGCCTCGTAGTGCATAGAATGACCTGGCTAAGTCCCAAATTAGGTGGCGTAGTCATCTACCTTAAGAATTGTATTATCATGCGCAGCTTCAAATCATTAGCTCACGAAGTCAGTCATGCGAACTTCTACTCTGCAGACTTAAGTTCAAAGACCAAGATATTTACATCATTGCTATACGCCACAGTCCTGATCGCAGTACAGATGACTTCCTAATAGAGTAGTTAGTCTCCTGAACATTGAATGAATCTGAAATCTAGCATTTCACTTGGCCTAGTTCATTCAAGCAGCTTGATGCCCAAGTAACTGAACCTTTCATCCCTTGGTCGGTCCCAAAGGTCAGAAACACTTACCCCCTTGGATAAACCGAGAGATCAGTAAGTTACTCAGACGTAAACACAAATGTTGGAACCTGTTTGCCACACTTGAGACTCCTGAGACCATGAAATTATACAACACCGCTAGGAACAAAGCTAGGAACAGTAGATCCCACCGCATCACCCCTCTCAAAACACACAGAAATGTCCCATCAGAGTGCAACACCAGCCGAAAGGCCACTAGACTGTAACCAAATAAATAATAAAACCATACCACCCATCACCGCAGAATCTAAAATGCCACTAAATAACCCCAGAAAAAAAGTTAAAACCCCCCGAAACTCGACTTTGTCCTCTCCTAGCTATAATTCCATTGGTAAAGATAAGGAAAATATGCCCCTAAATCATACCAACAAAAACAGTGGCAGCTTAAATAAGCCCACACTCCCCACGGTTAATAGTATTAGCACTCACAACGTGCTAAATCGCACCGTGGCACACACTAATATCCAATGTCACAACGATGTCACCCTAAATAGTACAAGCGGTAATAGTCAGAACTCGGCTACCAACAACTCAGGGTCTTCAGAGTATGGCACACAAACAAATTTCGACCGGATATATGGTACAAGTCTGCTGGGAACTAACCCAAAATGCAGTACACACGAAACCCACACAAGGACACAACTAGCATCAAACAATAGGTGGAATAATAAGCCATGGTCATCACAAGGATCCAATCATTTTTTATCCCCCGCGTCCCTGTCAGCGTTGAAAAAACAGCTGGTAGGGATGTTAACACTCCTAAACCACTAGTGCTGGCTCCCTCCTTGCATGAAAACAGGAACGGTCTAGTGCACCCGTATCCATTGGACACACTTGACACTTGCACAAGTATAGGCCAAATAAAGAACCCTACCCACTTCTGTAACCTAACTAAAAATAAAAGTTCCTTAGTCTATAGCAAATCCAGTACTCCAACTCCTAATTCTCCACCGAAAACAGCACACAACAACTCGATAGACATAGGTGAGCATGATGCTGGAACTCCTCTTAACATAGGATCGTCATGTCCAGCAGAACTACTGGGTGCTGAACCATATTCGGGGCTGACTAACGAACTTAAATACTTCAAATGCTACTTCAACTCTCATCTTTACGTAATCCTCATAAATGCTAGATCTGTTCTAAATAAATTGCCGATGCTCAGAGCACTCACAGTAATATACAAACCCCCTGTAATTGTCATCACTGAATCTTGGTGTCATTCGGACATCCTGGATGATGAAATAAGCTTAGATAACTACACACACTTTCGGTGTGACAGGGAAGGTGGTAAGGGAGGGGGTTGTCTCATGTACTTCTTGAATGAACTTACTGTATCACAGCTAGAAAGTAGTACACTTAACATGCCTGAGACTCTATGGGTTAATGTACACTTAAATAACGTAACAGCACTAATTGGATGCTCCTACAGAGCACCTGGCACCTTTAGTAATTACGAGACCCAACTCATTAATACTCTGGAGCAATTAACCGACTTACAATACGATCATAAGATCCTATGTGGGGACTTTAACTTACCTGAAATCAACTGGGATATACCCACAGGTCCAACTAAATTTGATAAGTTCTTAGACACACTGGATATACTTGGCTGGAAACAAACTGTCACTACTCCCACAAGAGGTAACAACGTACTAGACTTAATCTTCTGCCACAATATAAGCCCCCTTTCAACGCTAGTAGGTTCTGAGTTCCCAGGGAGCGACCACAAAACAGTAATGTGTGCACTGCCAATTCCGCTGAGTAGCAATGCATCTCATACCTCCACTTCACAACAAGTAATATATAGGAACTATAGTAAGGCAAACTGGGCCTTAGTTGAATCGATGCTAAGATCCTCCAAATGGGATGAATACTTCACTACTGATGACCTATCGAGAGCCCTAACCATCTTCTACCATAACTCAAACATATGCTTAGATGCTGTCATTCCACTCCAAACACTAAAGGTTTCCCCACACAGAAAGTCATTCATAAAACCAAAGGATCGTAAGAAACTGAAGAAACTCTCAACAAGTTACTTCAAACACCACGACTTTGGCACTCTAGGTCTAATACTTAAAACCCTTAGCTCCATCACACAAGCTCAAGATTTCCGTATGAGAAAGGAAGAACGCATCGCAGTAGCCAGTCCTGCTAGAGCGTATGCACTCACAGAAATCTTAAGGAAGCGAATGAATCGCAAAAATCACAGCATTCCTCTCCTCATAGACAAAGGCAGGCTATGCACTAACTCTGCAGACATATGTGAACTATTCAACAAAACGTTTGCAGGTAACTACCTTAAGCCCTCAGTCCAGCTACTCGATATACACCCTATTACTAAAATGGCACCAACTCCACTGACACCAAACCAAATTAGCACTGTTCAATTCACTTACGCTGACATTAACCAAACTATAAGAACCCTCAAAAGTTCAAAAGGTTTCGGTACCGACGGTATATCATCTTACTTCTATAAATATGGTGGCCCTGACATTCCTCTACTACTGCTTAAAATATTCACAATGTCCCTAGAAACCCAAACTTACCCTGACATATGGAAGACTACATTCATTATGCCTAAACACAAATCTGGCTCGAAAACTGAAGTCAGTAACTACCGGCCAATCAATATCACACCTATAGCATCTAGAATCATGGAGAGACTAGTCAAAAATAACCTAATCAAACATATGCTTAGCTGCAACATCATAAGTCCGAACCAACATGGATTCCTGAAATCCAGATCATGTTTAACATGTCACCTAGACTTCTTCAATTTTGTAACCAGCAGTCGTGACAGACGGCAACTAGTACTTGTCATCTACTTTGACATTTCTAAGGCATTTGACCGTGTTGACCATTTACTGCTAACAAATAAACTGAACTCCTTAGGAATACGTGACCCATTATTAGGATGGCTTAAATCATTCCTTAACAATAGGTCCCAAATAGTTAAACTCGGGTCTGCAACCTCCAAACCTAGCCCTATCACTTCTGGTGTAGTACAAGGTAGTGTCATTGGACCCCTCCTATTTACACTATACATCAATGACATATGCGCTTGCTTCACGCACGGGAAACCATTCATCTTTGCAGATGACCTAAAAGTAGCTTATACATTCCAACGTGATGACTTAGGGAACTTCGAGAATGTAGTACAGAAGGAATTAGATAAAATGGCTGCTTGGTCGTCCCTATGGAATCTCCAATTTAATCTGAACAAATGTGGCTGGATCTGCTTCGGTGCACCCTCAATCGACCTGAAATTAACGCTCCAATCTGCTAACCTAACAAGACTCCGAAGTGTCGTTGACCTAGGCCTGAGGTACTCTAGTGACTTGACATTCTCAGAGCAAGTAGCATCACAGACTAGAAAATCGAGGATGCTCTTAGGATGCATACTCAGGAACTTTCACGACAATGAAGCCAAGCTAATTCTGTACAAAACATGTGTCAGACCACTACTAGAATACTGTCCATTTATTATAAGCAGCACTCGCACACGTGACAAGCTAAGGATGGAAAGTATCCAACGATATTTTACCTCAAAACTGCTTGGCTACGATTGTAAGAAAGACTACATCTCACGGTGCATGATCCTAAAACTCGACCCACTTTGGACAAGGCGACTTATTATAAACCTAATATTCTTCTTTAAGGTCCTTCACAAAATATCTTTCTCAGGTAACAGGGACATACAATTCGCACAGGAAGGTTCTTACGATCTGCGTAACCAAACTTCCACAGTGACAACTCATTCTTTTAAGTCAACACTCCGTGAAAACTTCTTCACAGTCATGTATTCTAAAATATGGAATAGCCTACCCCTAGATATCAGAACTTGCTCTTCGGTTACAAGCTTCAAACGCTCTCTATACAGACTGTTTCACTCTACAGATTATATTAATAAACTATTTACTCCTAGAACGAATCAAGCACTAATCTACTACAGCACCTAAAAGACGCACTTCAACACCCTTAGCAATCTTTAAACTATAAATAAACTAGCAGCATGGATGCATAAAGACATAGTACGGAACATACAGGATTAGTTTACCCTTAGAAATAGGACCTATCCCTCATTGTAACCTTCAAACGCTTGCTATGTAAACTGTTTTATTCAAAAGACTATCCCTACCAGAACCCATTACTTATTTCTAAAACGCATCAGTCATTAGAACAATAAAAACGCTCAGACTCATTAATACACATTATGACATTAAATAAACTCTAAGACTTCGCATAAATACGTGAAAACGAATACAATATAGAAAAATGTTTACTTAAGTATAATTAAGATAAACATTTATAAATGAATCATGTATTAATGTCCTTTTCATGTTCACATACTTTCTCTTTCTGGTATTTTGCTGCTCCTATTCATCTTCTGGTCGAGGTCGAACAACCCTGCATCTAAACTGAAATGAGGATTAATTCCAAACCGTCTATCTCATAACCACTCAAATTCCATGAACGATCCAATTCTACCATTTGAAGACGCTGGCGAACATGCTGTAAATGAGTATTCATGATCTGAAATGAAGAAGCAACTGGTTTTCAAACAGTTTTCAACATTTTACTCAACTTACGAATACAGTCCGCCATGCAGACACAAATGGAGCAAATGGAGAATTCTGGAATCGACCTCGGCACCATTTGATGCAGTAAAACAACCCAACATGACCTTATTTAGTTTTCGTATCCACGATCAAATTTCTTTCCTGTTATGAAACTACGATAAGACTGCTGAAAAAATGGAATAAATATATCACTGATCTCAACATAATACATCAATAATCTTTAAGCCAAGGGTGCTGTTCACAACAAAGTTATATAAGAGAATTGACTTCAAGCTTTATTTTTCCCAGATATTTGTATTACATTCATCTGATGTCTGGGTTTTTTGTTAATGCGAAGACAATATTTCTATATCTCTTTATGTGCTACACAAACAAACTTTATAGCAGACTGTTCCGACTGACTTTGATGTCAGAAAGAACAACCAAACTGTAAATCCATTATACATCAAATTTGTGTAATTTATATAATAACTTATCCATGCCTGTACAATTGGTATGTTCCTGCATAAACAGGAAGAAATATATATATATTGCGAAAATCCGCTAATTAAGGATGAAGTTCGAAGTAAATCTGACCTAAGGAAATTTTCTCGTGCATGAACTTCAGGAATAAAACATCCAGTGGTGTCCGAAACCTGACTATTGACAACGACACAATCGAAGCAGATCAAGAAGCAACTACAGACTACTTCTCTCAAGTCTTTAAGCAGGATTCGCCAGTCCCCACAGGATCACCTCTGGCTCTATCAGAAGAACACAGGGTAGACTCCCGTAAATGCAGTTGAAGATTGAACGATCAATTCATGGTTGTTTGATTAAACCCAACTCTATATATTTCGCGGGATCCATCAAGCCAGCAGTCATCGTCTCATCGTTCGCTGTTCAGCGGAAGAAAGAAAACTATCAGAAGTATTGCCGTGATTTATTGTCATAACATTTATTCTTAAACCTTGTGCATAATAACCTTATTGTTGGTTGCATATTTGCATAAGGATAAAGGATTCTCGAGTCGCCAACCTGTGTTCTGGTTTTTCGCGTTGGTTATTACACATAGTTTCTGAAAGTCTTTGAGGGACAGCGTGAGGTCCAGCGTAGTAAGAGCTGGACATTGACAGTTTCTGAAAGTTGGCTGACAACTCCACTGACGTCAACCGAGACATCATGCTCAACTGGTTAAAGGAAGTCAACGCAGGGAAATCAATGGGTGGTCCTGATAATCTCCACCCAAGGCTTCTCAAGGAGTTATCAGCTCACATAGCCGGCCCACTGACCAGGATCTTCAAGCCATCTCTCCTAAATCGGGTGTTACCGCGTGGCTGGAAAGACGCCATAGTAATCCACATCCACAAAGGAGGATCAAGACAAAGCCCTTCAAATTACAGGCCTATTAGTCTCATCAGCACTTTAATTAAGACACCGGAAAGGATAGTCAAGAAAAGTATCATGGCATATCTGGAAAACAACAAATTGTTGTCCAGAGCACAGCATGGCTTCCGAAGAAACCTCTGATGCCTGTCAAATCTTCCCACTGCAAGAGAAGGATGGGTCAAATCAAGGGACAACAAAGGACCCGTTGACGTCGTCTTCATAGACTTCAACAAAGTCTTCGATAAAGTTCCCCACAAAAGACTACTCATGACGTTGGAAAGTCTTGGTATCAAAGGCAACTCACGGACTCACATATTATGCAAAGTGAATCTGATATCTTAATTCTGATCCTCTCTGTCTCGTTGCCTAAAATCATCTTAAGTAGTCGTCCGGAAGTTTCCGTAGCATCAGGGTTTTGTTTTTCTATCCTGATGGCCTTTCTCTTGTGGACTACACCTGTTTTTCGGGAATTATTTCCCGGATAATGTAGCTAACCGCCTTCAGATCGTCTGCATTTCAAACAGCTGGACCCATACTTTTATATTCCTCTAAGCTGCAGGTGAGTACACTGTAACTACAGTCCGTAGGTTATGGGGTTTGATTGGAACTTACAGCCATCGAGACCTCGTTAGAAAGCCCTTTTATTGTTCCTTTCCCACGTCACTTACTTGTAGGCACCAAATAAGTGGAGTTGGTTACTTCCACTTTGTTTTCGCCGCAACTAGATATCAGTCGTACACTAGGCATGCTGTGCTTTGACGTGGCCGTTTCACTGGCTGGTGTTCCATGCTGGCACTACTTGCCATTTTAAATTTTGCGCCTTACAGAAGAAGATTTTGGGCACTCTTTGTCTCTTTCGTATCTGACACCAGGGTGTGAGACACTTTCCGGTTTTATGACTAAGTCCTGAATCGCCATTCTTGGCATTGATTTTTGATGCATGCTTTTCGACTGGGTTTTTCAAAAATTTCTTGGAAATAAGAAGTCCTACCGGCAGTTGGATGAGGACATCCAACGGGCTACTGAAAAATTCGTACATCCACGGAGAATATAACTTACAAAATCTCTTGTGGGCCACTAGTGAGAAACCAGTGCAAACTATGTGAAACAATAGGCTGAATCTGTCACACTGCATCCTACCATCCACCGGAAAGTGGCAGTTCAGTTGTCTGCAGTTGTTAGTCAGGCTCACAACTCTGCAATTTGTTAAGACCAAACAAATATATATGCGTACAAATGGTGAGAGAAAAACCAAGCAAAGACATAAGATGTGAATAAAATGTACATCATGTTAAATAAGTAGGTCAGTTAAAGTGAACTGAAAAGCTTCTGACGCTATTTAAACAACAAAAGCAGAAGTTACTTCACAACGAAAATTCCACTCTCCTTTTTTCAAAGCGTGCGGTGTATAATTTTATTTTTTATTATACACACGGTTGATGATATAGGCTATAACCACATGTTTTCGCACAGTGTATGGGTTGCCGCGTTCACGCCTAAAGAGGCGTTATACACTCATCCTTTAAATAAACGTTTTAGATCAAAATATCACACTTCACCTAGAAGAACATGACTGGTTACTTCGAAGTCATTTGGCTGTTGCCCAATTAGGAAACGATTACTGTAATTATAATAAGAGAACGAATAAAAAGAGATTGATTCAAGTGCACGAAGAATTCGGTCGAGTCTTTTCAAGATAATTGTGGTTACATAGTGAATAATAGAGGTTTTCTAACGCTCTTAGCACTAATTATCTATGCACACAATCTTTATCATTCGAGTCAGAATATCTGTCGAAATTCTCTACGGAATGACAACATTTCGGGAGAAATTACAGTCACTGTACTTCCTGACAAATTTATGTGGACCTTGAGTTATTTGAGAAAAGCCATTTCTTAGCTGAAATAACAACAAATCTTACACTACATTTGCTTGAAGATATGGCTGGCTCAGTTTAAATTATGTCGATATTGTGGAGAGGCGGTTAAGTTGCAACCCTTCTCAGTTTTTCCATTTTGTTCAAACAACAATTCCTGATAATTTTCAACTTCGACTAGAAGCCGATCCCAAACAAAGTGTTTTATCACTTTCATTCAGCAGACGAAGGCTGACAGCTTCGAATTATTCAAAATTGTGCGTATGGACAATCCGCATAATTAGATAGATATTCCGACAGTTACTGCTGTCTCATTTCATGATGAAGACATTCTGTACGTTTGCAGATTAATTTTGCACGTAATTGTGAGGCTGTACAAAAGCATTTAATATTTGGTGATGCACTGAAAGGTCGTGAAAGCCACCACGACATTGCGAGAATTAATGTATGCCGACTTGCATTTTGTCTCCCATTTTAAGCTTTATAATATGGTAACCGTTAGTGAGATTAGCTGTGGAAAGCCAGGTAGAGCTGGTAAGTTAGTCGCTGAGGTAAGTTATTAAGGCATATCGATTGAAGTGGCTAGGATACATGTGTTGAGTACGTAACAATGTGATTGTACACTTTTTGGTTACTTGTATAAATTCGAGATATTGTACATAATTTTTGTTTAAAACGCTTCTTGTTGAAATATACATAACTTCCGTGTACAATTGAAAAATACACTCTGCTGTTGGAGACTTCGTCTTCTCCCTGGTCACTTCTGCTTACTTGCTCCACTCACACCGTGTTGTATACTTCGGATTTATTGTAGGAGCCTACTACTCTCAACCGAAGACATTTCTACAACCGGAACACAGCAGCTACAGCAGACGCAGTCCAAACAATTAACGTGCCTGTGGATTATATAATTAATTTGTAGCCGAGGACTTAGACGTTATCTTCAAGTAATCCTTTTTGTTGCTATAACTCGTCACTGTATTTTTGGTAATATATTGTGATTTAACACTCCACTGACTTGGATTATTACTTTTATACTTGGAATGTTAGTGAACTCTAATATTAGTCCCCTACAAATTAATTGGTGAGCCCGATAAGAACACGGATTATTTTGGCATATTCATATTCTTATTTTTGCTATTTTGTATATTCATTGTGATTTTGTGTGTGGTTTATATTTGTATCCTAATTTGTACCAATAACCCCATATTCATAATGTCATCACCTCAGTCCGGTACATCAAATGAGCAGACAACTAATAGCGAGACAAACGCCACAATAAATGCCATCACTGATTTTCGTTTACCCCAATACGGTTTCGCAGAACCAAGGATTTGGTTTGCGGTAATTGAACCGTTGCTAGAAGCACGGGGCATTAAGTCCCAAATAGCCAAATATGGTATGGTGCTGGCAGAACTCCCTCCGTCAGTATTGACAGAAATCAGCGATTTCATCGAAGATCCTCCGACGGAACATCAATTTGATAAACTTAAAGCCCTCCTCATACAACGTACCAGTTTGTCGGATGAGAAAAGAATCCAACAATTGCTCACAGGCTGTGATCTAGGCCCACGTAAACCATCCCAGCTGCTCAGGCACATGCGCCAGTTAATCGGACATCATAAAGTAGACGAGGTAGTGCTGAAACAGATGTGGTTGCAACGTTTACCTAGAAATGTCCAGCAAATTTTAATCATCTCAGGAAAGTCGTATGACTTAGACCAACTAAGTGACATGGCAGATAGTATTATGGATGTTTTATCTGATAACACCATAAGTCACGTAGCATCTGATAGTGCCACACCGTGTCATTCCACACCCACGGCAGACACACCGATACTCGCCGCCATTGCAGACTTAGCGGCAAGGATTGACAAGTTGGAAACTAATAGGTCTGATCGACAAGTCCGGAGGCGGAGCTCACAGAGAAGGTCACCATCACGACGACGATCCTTCTCACGACAGCGTTCTTACACGTCTTCTCGGGATAGCAATATATGCTGGTATCACTGGAAGTTTGGACGTCATGCCCTGAAATGTGTAAAACCGTGCAGCTTTAGCGAAGCCAACCAGGCTCAGGGAAACGCCTCAGCCAGACAGTGATGGCGACAGCTGTTACTGGCAATCACCACAGTCGCCTTTTTTATGTGAGGGATTTGACTACCGGCACATTATTCCTGGTAGATACAGGCGCCGAGGTCAGTGTTATCCCCCCCTCACTATCCAGGCGATCAGCCAAAATACCTGGAAAACTTTCACTCCGTGCTGCCAACCAAACCAACATACAGACGTATGGCGAACAGTCAATGATTTTAAATTTGGGACTACGCCGACGTTTCACATGGATCTTCATAGTAGCTGACGTACGTCACGCTATACTAGGTGCAGACTTTCTAAGTCACTTCAATCTGTTGGTTGATATCAGCAAGAAAAAACTGGTTGACAATTGCACCCAACTCAAGATCCATGGTATTACATGCGACTACTCTGTTCATAGCATCTGCATAGAAAAGCCGGAGAGTGAAATGTTCTCTGCTTTATTGCAACGATTTCCTAAAATCCTTAAACCATCATACAATGTCGAAGATATATCTCATACAGTTACGCATAAAATCATCACAACAGGACAACCTGTGAAGGCACGTCCACGACGGTTACCACCCGATAAACTAGCAGCAGCTAAGTCGGAATTTGAACATATGATGCAGTTAGGTATCATACGACCATCTAACAGCCCATGGTCTTCACCTCTGCACATGGTACCTAAAACTAATCATGACTGGCGACCATGTGGAGATTATCGCGCTTTGAATAACGCTACGGTACCAGATCGTTATCCTATACCTCATCTCCACGACTTCTCCTTGACCTTACATGGAAAGACCATTTTTACTAAAGTTGACTTGGTGAGGGCATATCATCAAATACCAGTCGCTCCAGAAGACATTGCAAAAACAGCAATTATTACGCCTTTTGGATTATTCGAATTCTTGAGAATGCCTTTCGGACTAAAGAATGCTGCTCAAACATTTCAGCGTTTTATGGACCAAGTTACCCAAGGTCTTGATTTCGTCTTTGTATATATCGACGATGTCTTAATTGCCAGCTCATCGACGGAAGAACATATGCAACACTTAAGCTTGTTATTTCAAAGGTTTGAACAATTTGGAGTTGTTATCAATCCAAAGAAATGTATTTTTGGTTCCCCTTCCATTGAATTCTTAGGACATCGAATAACTGCCGAAGGCATCAGACCTACCGAAGATAAGATAGAAACTATTAAGAACTTTCCCGAACCTGATTCCTTAAAGAAACTTAGACGTTTTCTCGGGATGTTCAACTTCTACCGACGTTTTATTCCATCATGTGCCTCCATAGTTCAGCCACTGACCGACCTACTTAGATGCAATTCGAAGAAATTTCAGTGGTCTGAAGAAGCAAAAGCAGCATTTAATAATGCAAAAGATGCCTTATCCAACGTCGTAATGTTATCTCACATCAACCCAGAAGCTTCACTCATTTTATGTACAGATGCATCACAGGTAGCAGTGGGGGCAGTATTACAACAAAAGATGAAGGGCGAAGTCACCCCACTCGCATTCTTTTCTAAGAAGTTGGAACCGGCTCAGACACGATACAGCACTTTTGGGAGAGAATTGCTGGCCATATATCTTGCAGTGAAGCATTTCAGTTACTTACTACAGGGCCGGCATTTCACTATTTTTACTGACCACAAGCCCCTGTGTCATGCTTTCACTACTTCACTTGATAAACACTCCCCTAGAGAAGCCAGACAGTTGGATTATATCTCCCAATTTTCAACCGACATTCAGTACATCAAAGGGGATGCGAACGTGGTAGCCGATTCTCTTTCAAGAAGTGACATTAACCAGCTCCAAACGTCGGTAGACATCAGTCTTGATCGTATGGCTCAATTACAAAAAGATGACGTTGAACTCCAAACCTGCCGCAGAAACTCTTCCTTACAACTCAAAGATGTGCCTATCCCCTTATCGGATGCAACCATAGTCTGCGATGTATCTACCGGCACTAATCGTCCATTTGTCCCTCTCAGTTGCCGAAAAGCATTGTTCGAACATTTACATTCGCTTTCCCACCCTGGAGTACGCGCCACGGTCAGGCTGATCGGCGAACGCTTCGTGTGGCCTAAAATGAACTCTGACATTCGGAGATGGGCACGAGAATGTATCCAATGCCAATGCTCCAAAGTACACCGCCACACTATTACAACCCCGAAGACGTTTAAATTACCCGAAAGGAGATTTCAGCATATCCATATAGATATCGTGGGACCATTGCCAACATCAAGGGGATATACACATATCCTGACAGCGATTGATAGATTTACTCGTTGGGCTATTGCATGCCCCTTAAACGACATATCTGCTGAAAACGTTGCTTTAGTTTTTCTCGACCGTTGGGTGTCAAACTACGGTGTACCAACTACTATTACATCCGACCGCGGTCCTCAATTCCAATCGACACTCTTTCGCGAACTGACGAGACTTCTGGGAGTGAAACATATCTCCACAACAGCCTATCATCCGGCAGCGAATGGTCTAGTGGAAAGATTCCACAGACAACTGAAAAGCTCCCTGATGGCGCAGAATGATACATCTAAGTGGAGTGAATACTTACCTTTGATTTTACTTGGTATCCGTTCTACTATCAAAGAAGATTTAGGATGTACACCGGCTCAACTTGTCTATGGCACCAACCTAACCTTGCCTGGACAGCTAGTCCCCTCAGCCGATTCCACAGACGTGAACATTGCCGACTTCACTAACCGATTAACTAGACAAATGCTTCAACTTCAACCAACAGCACCTCGACAATCTCCCCGAAGAGATCAGATCAACAAACATCTACAAACTTGCAAATTCGTCTTCATTCGAGTCGACGCCATCAGAAAAGGATTGCAACCTCCATACGAAGGACCCTTTCAAGTTATTAAACGTTCAGACAAACACTTTACAGTGAACAAGAATGGAAGACGAGAGACTGTTTCAATTGATCGAATCAAACCCGCATACACCGACAACGACTTCGAATCTACATCGGCAGCTGCGCAATCAAATAATCAAACATCCGAATCCCCTCCACCGGCACCAAGTCTTATCCTCCCTCCATATCACACACGTAGTGGTCGGCAAATCAGTAAACCGGCTCGCTACGTTCATTTTGAGGACTAACAAAAGAAAAATAATTAAAAATTATTATTATCTTTTTCGTTTAGACATTATCATCATGACGGTTAGTATTTCGTCGTAAACTTTGATGTTACTATCACTATTATTTATTTATATGTACCTCACCGAAAAAACAGGTAGTGTCCTTTCCAAAAACTATTGATCTTTAATCCATATTTTTTTAAATGTTTCTTTCCCCTCCTTAATTACTGTGTATTTACATATTTTTCTTTATACATTAAAAATCTATGTTCATGGTTAGTGCAAATTTAAGTGACATGACTTTCTCTTTCAATTTTTATTGCTGAACCAATTGTATATGCTTTCAGACTTTACATGACTCACATACCTTCTCGCGTTTATGCATGTTGTAATATATCCCTATTTTTATCCAAAAGTTGCTATTACTATTATTATTTACTTCATAGTTTTACTTATCATTTCCCGGTTGTCTCTCCGGACCTCTAGGGGGGAGCCGTGTTGAGTACGTAACAATGTGATTGTACACTTTTTGGTTACTTGTATAAATTCGAGATATTGTACATAATTTTTGTTTAAAACGCTTCTTGTTGAAATATACATAACTTCCGTGTACAATTGAAAAATACACTCTGCTGTTGGAGACTTCGTCTTCTCCCTGGTCACTTCTGCTTACTTGCTCCACTCACACCGTGTTGTATACTTCGGATTTATTGTAGGAGCCTACTACTCTCAACCGAAGACATTTCTACAACCGGAACACAGCAGCTACAGCAGACGCAGTCCAAACAATTAACGTGCCTGTGGATTATATAATTAATTTGTAGCCGAGGACTTAGACGTTATCTTCAAGTAATCCTTTTTGTTGCTATAACTCGTCACTGTATTTTTGGTAATATATTGTGATTTAACACTCCACTGACTTGGATTATTACTTTTATACTTGGAATGTTAGTGAACTCTAATATTAGTCCCCTACACATGTACTGAGCCACTACCTTCCTCGATAAGCAATGTTAGCTGGCATAAAATTATGATGGTAAAAAGCTAGGGAAGGTCGAATCGAAAATCTACATCATTTTGTAAAGTCTTTGATTGTTGATTTGAACCACTCATGTGGTGAGGTGCAGACTTCTCTGTAGGGGTTCTCAGGAGGCTAAGAACCAGTGATTAAAGACTGGTAGTTTTCAGTGGTGAAGATATACTCACTTTTGTAGTCTTCCATGTACATCGGAGCCTCATGATTTGCTATAATGCCATTCTTTCTCCCGCATATTTTGTCTATTTATTCCTTTTGGTTCTCTTTTTCTATCTTACCTCTGCTTTCGTGTGCTACTTGGAATGTCGTAACTACAACTGCCGCATTGGTGCAATGTCACTGTACTCTATGTCTGACTGCTTTCCAATGTTATCAGGTGTGTTAGTTAAATTATTTAATATTTCATGTATGGATTCTTGTATACTTTTGAGTAAATAAATACTATTTATGAAACTTCAACGAGGATGATCCGTTCTAGGATCTTTCCTTATTTCGAAATCCTGTCACATCTATACTGCACCCATTTATCCAAAATTAGCCTGTAACCTATAAGCTGCTTCCAGCTTACGTACCTGATGCCAATCGACTTCACTATAGACATGCATGTTTATGAACATTTCTACACCTCAACATGATAATCTGACTGGAACGATTGTTGCTTGAAGTTTTACTATGACAAAAGAGTACGTCGCCCAGTGATAAGGCTGTCGATAGTTTGAGGGATTTCCACTTTTATGAAGATCTGGCAGTGAATGTGTACGATTGGGACAACAGTCAAATATGTGCTTCGAACGACCATAATTACAGTTAAGTGTACTTCTAATTATGAGAAAGGTAAATGGTTTGACTTTCGAAACAGTACATTCAGACTTGTTATAGTACACTCTTTCGCCATAGATAAGTTTTTGACGTATTACCCTAACTTTATAAAACCTGTCACTACTGAGATTTATGTGCGACTGACCATAAGCCAGTACTCATTTGGCCTCGTGGCTCTTTACATTATCATTTTTGAATTTTGAAGAGCGCACCAACTGTGATGTTGAGGAAAAAGAGGGGTTTTTTAAACTCTTGTATCCCCCTGACTATAGTAAATTTAAGTGTGGTCATTAACCTGTCGTAGCTAGGATAAAATATCTTATAATCCATAAAATATTCATTAAAATCCACAGGAATATGCCTGTATGATGGATGATAAAGTGACCTATACCACCATTAACATTGACTTATTAAGAATTTAAAGTTAACATGGACGAAGAATATCCCTTTCAGTAATTTCTTATCAGGTTCTTGCAGTTATAATATATAATATTTATTGTCCTTACAGTAATCATAGCCAGTTAGTTATGTGGCGGATACTTTTATTAACGTAGAATAACAGATTAGCAGTTATGGGGTGACAAAATAAATAGTCGTATTTGTGTGACAAACGCCGTGCTAGGCTGAAATCGATTACCAAAATATTGTGGAATGGGAAACAATGGTGGTGGTGATTAGTCATAATAGATTTGTAGAGTGTGGGGTAGGAAAATTGACAAGTCAGTCCAAGGTTATAAAAGGTGTCAGGTGAGTGGAGTGGCTAGTACAAAGTGGTCTGTATTAAAGAGGAGATAGTAAGACTGCAATGACAGGATCATAATAAAATAACGAATATGTGAAATGAAATAGGTGGAGGCACATATTGAGAAGACAGATAATATAACTAATAATAAGTCCGGATAGCATAAATGGAAAATTCGATAGTACTGAGAGAATGTTTGAATGAAGGGCATAAATTATGACGAATAGTAATAATAATAATAATAAGCAAAGAGGAAAACCCACGGAAGTTAATGGGAAAAGGCAACCTTGGTGAGAAGATGAAACCTTAAACCAAGTCTGGCCATGGTGTTACTATCTCCTCTTAATACATACTATTTTGTACAAGCCAGTCACGTGACATCTTTTATAACCCTGAAATGATTTGTCGATGGCACAGTGGTTAGGACTTTCGCCGACCATGCACATGGTTCGGGGTTCGAGCCCACCCCGGCGCACACCTGATATCTATGGTCGGCCTCAAAATTTGGGCTACAGAATTCCACACTTGTACCAAAAATACAGTGAAGAGTCAAGCTGTAATCAAAAATAAAATTTAAAAAAATAACCAATATTCTACGAATCGTTTATGATTAATCACCACCATTGTCTCCCATTTCACTGAAATATTCTGTAATCGACTTCAGCCTAACACGACGTTTGTCATACAGATACGACTATTTATTTTAACAAAGAAAGAAGAAACATTGGCTCAGCATTATCTGGATCCATTTTATTTCGTCGGTTCTCATCAGCTGTGTACAACCCGAATTATTTAATAAAATAAAAACTTGGACAATTCTAACAAACTTTTGTCCATTAGCAGGAGCATATTGTCAGAGCGTCATAGTGAAATAAGGCGTTCCGGTTTACAAGGTGTCTAAAGTGTTACGAAATATATATGTATATATCTTGTTAGAGGGCAGTTTCTTTAAAAAAAATTAAATAACAGTTGTGTTGTTGGGGTGGTAACAAAAAAAATTAGTAATAGTTACATGATTAGATAAGAGAAGATCAAAATTTCGGTGCACATGAGGTCAGATGAGAAGTTGATGATGTAACACAGTGAGTGAGCAGAACTCAGAAGATCAAGAGAAACCATCTCTTAAGAGAGTCAAGCGAAAAATAAAGTGGGGAAGGGGGTTGGAGTGAAAAGATAAGTCAACAAAATTAGAAAACAAAGATTAACTAAGAAGTGAGTCACCAAGGTAAATGTGATATGTATCCATATATATATGTGTGTATGGTGGTCTCTCTTTCTGTTGCTCTCTTAGTCTGTGACCATTTCACTTTGATGAACCTGTCTCCTTTAACAATGTATATTCTCCTTATATTATATATAATATGTGTGTTTATTTGACAGTCTGACCTTGGTGATATATATCCATATAATATATGTGTTTGTTGACATGTCTGCTATATTTTGCTATGTATATATGGATCGATACTCCATTATAATTAGCCATTCATGTTATGACTGTCTATTGATTTGTTCACACACTTGTTCGGACATTCATATATATTTTTGCTCTCACACACTTGTGATATATTGATTCGCCTTGTGTTTGGAAAATAGAAGTATCATCGCAAACCTAGTGGTCTTCTGATTTCCGTCTTTCTTGCCTCAGGACTATTAAATTTTCGACCAGTACATAACAATAATTTGGCGACGAGTACATAACAAAATGAAGTCTAACAACGGATTCTTTTTACAAGTATGTTACAACTTTTCTGTACTTAAACTTAATAATTTATTTAGGATGTAAGCAACTGAGCTGATGAGAAGCCAATGAAATAAGCAATGATGTTGTCACAGTCTTCTGCACATACAAATGTTGTTCTTGATTGCGACTTCTAGAACATTTACTATTGATGTTCAGTCATTAACTTAGTCGAGGGATAAATAGGTCATCTAGTAATGGATGTTATGTCTTCCTAGAATAGTAAGTATCTAGTAGAGGAGTTGAAGAGTAATTCAATTGTGCGAAATGCTGTCTAGACCACGATCATTTTGTAGATGTATATGCCATGTATTCTAGCAGTCCTGCAAAACTGAAGCATATATATGTATGTATATATAATACCATTTGAAGAAAGCATTTTCTTGATGACTTGTGCTTTACAGAAGTATTTGCCATATTGTCATGCAGATTTCAGGGATGAAGGCTGTTGACAGTTACGCATGATACGTCCTATAGTGTCTATTCTCCAATGCCCAAAATACTGCTCTGAGTTAGACCATAGACAAATCAAAACGCCAAGTTGATCGTCCATAATACGAGATCCGTTTCGGGATTAGAAACTTTGACAGACGACTAATGGTTAAATAGCTACGGCTAGTGTACAAACGACCGAGCGTAACACAACAGCGTGCCAAACGGCGTCGATAACAGACGGTAAACCTTCAGATTAACCAGTGGAATTAAACAATGCGGGGGGGGGCAACACCCAACGTTAATTGATTGATGAAGTAGGCTTATTATTTTTAGTGAATCGCTTTCCACGACAGGATCACTAAGATGGCTGTTTTTTTTATTCCTTTACGTTTCCACTGGAACACATAGGGCTTCACACTACAGGCTTGAAGCTTCTGTAGCAGTGGTGATTATTTTTTACAGGATAGGGTTGATAGCCTCATGCCCAGCCTTCCCTCTTTACCAGTCTTATTACTGGCTTACCAAGGTGAAGGAGTGCGTTTGTGGCCGGATATCGAACCCCGGACCCCATGCGTGGTCGGCGAGCACTATTCATCAATGCACTTAATCACCTCAATGTAATTTATTTAACCCTGATTTAAATAATTAACGCAAATAATCTGCTACTCTTAAGTTGAATAGTTCACACACAAAGACACATCTATTAACATTTGTTCAGAACAACTTTATGTTTACAAAAAACAGTCTATATATCTGAGCATTCCACATCCTCTTGGTGGCACCTCATGAAAATTAATGCTAAGTACCAAGATATAATCTAGTGTTTTTGTACTCACAGTGTGGTGTCAGCTGGCTACTAGCCAAAATTGGTAGACAGTATTTTACGTCAATATTTACATCCTCAATATTGGTCGTGAGAAAATATGAACAAAGAGTGATTTTGCGTAGGCGGATACAGTTAGCATATAGATGATATGACATTCAAGAAACAGCCACAAACAGGTGAAAGATTAACTTTCAGTGAGAAACAACCAATCAGAAGACTGTGTTTTTCTGCTAACAATAATCTATAATAATGTACATGAAAATATATAAATAATAATAATAATCACTTTATTCCACAACAATAACAATTTACAGCATGGAATTTTCAGCGTTTCTTTTACATATTGCAATGGTTTAGCTCTGTTTATAATTATATAAATGTATAAAATGTTAAAATATTGATAGTTAATAGGAAAAAATAAAAAAATAAAAAAAACCCCCAACAAAATCACACCATTTCTAGGTCATAGTGAATAATAAATAAATAATATAACAAATAACACATGCATTAATATGCATCATTTCACTTTATAGTTTAGTTATTGATTCAAAAGTTGTAAAAGTTCTTTTCTGATATTTGTCTCTTCACACAATACTCTTGCCAAATATGGAACGGTCGAATTTTTATATTTTGTAGTACGAGCATAAATGTTTATAAAATTTCTTCTGGTCTTACCCGAAGAGATACAAGGAAACAATTGTAAATGAAGAGGATGTTTACTATCAGATAAGATAACTTTAGCTAAGTGTTTACAAGAATTCATATGCCTATTGACAACAGTGTCATTTAGTTGAGTCAAAGGGATAGCACTGACCCTACTTACGGCCCTCAATGTTCTTCGTAGTATTATATGGTCTTTCTTGAGTAGCCCAAGGAAGAATAATGGAGAACAATAAAGAATGATGGGCAAAACACATGAATTAATAAATTGTATGATAAGAGATTGGGTTATACCTGAGTGTCTCAACTTCTTTATGTAATAAGTCAGACGGAAAACTTTCTTAGAAACTATAAGAATATGAGACGACCAGCAGAGGTTTGAAGAGAAACTAATGCCAAGATAAGAAACACTTGACTTACTCTCTATCATGGTACCATCAATATTACAACAATCATGAGATTGAATCAATCCATGCATGTCTTTTTCACTTCTCAAGCTGAAATCAACAGTGTTACATTTAGTTGGATTTAGTTTAAGACCATTTGAGCCAGACCAATCCTTAACTTCAGCTAAGAAGCCATTCATATGGGAACAATCCGATGTGGAAACTACAGGGACAGAAACGGTCAGATCATCAGCATACTTAATGAAGTTAACTTTGGGTGAGTTCGGAAGGTCATGCAAAAAGAAAGAGAAAAGAAATGGAGAAAGTACTGCACCTTGAGGCACACCACTTTCAGTTAGCTGAGGAGTGGAGCGCTTTCCAGCCAAAACAGTATGCTGTTTCCTATCCTTAAAATAAGAAGACAGCCATCTAGTTGCCCAGGACTCTGTTTGTGCTGAAATCATCTTTCCTAATAAAAGTGTCCTAGGAACAGAGTCGAAAGCTGCAGTATAGTCTAAAAAAGCTGTTCGAACGAACTTAGCGCCCTTATCAAGGCAGGAAACAATATTGTGGTGTAGTACAATGGCTGCATCTAATGTACTTCTTCCACACTTATAAGCAAACTGCTTAGGGTCACTAAAAGCTTTTAAAGAAGGTTTAAGAATATTCAAAAGAAGTTTCTCCATAGTTTTCAAAAAAGGAGATGTTATAGCGACCGGTCTAAACTTTATACCTGCTCCAGAAGATGATTTCTGTACAGGTACAACCTTGATTTCTTTCCAGTCAGCAGGTACCGTTTCCCTGTTAAATGATGCGTTAAAGATTTGAGTAAGAGGATGACACAAGATGTCTGCACACTTTTGAAGAAGAATGCTTGGTACACCATCTGGACCAAGGCTGTGTGTTGGATTTAATGACTTCAAACATAATAGTACATCCTTTTCTTCAAAACCCTGAAAATGACCATTTTCTTGACTAGGTACATCAGGTACAACCATATTAATTTGTTTCTTGATAAATGATTTGTTTAAAGCATTGACATCAGAATAAGCATCAACGGACATTTGTTTTTTACTTGTAAGTTTATTGAAAAGTTTCCAAATGTTTGAAGGATTTTTACATGATAAAAATTTTTCATTATATAGTCTGTTCAACCTTTCTATTTCAATTTTTATAAGGGTGTTTATTTTACGGACACCAGTATTATCACAATTCTTATACAACTTCTCTTTTTGTCTTCTAAGTTTTTTCAGTTGCAAAGAAGAGATTCTGTCAAATCTCGAAAACAGTGTTTCATAAGGACAGCAAATTTCCAAACAAAACTTCAGATAATCGGTTATATTAGAGACAGTAGCATCCAACTTATCGTCAGTAAACAGTTCCCAGTTGGTATCATGCAACATGCTTCTTAATGCTAGAATGTTGTCATGGGAATATGAACGTTCATGTATCTTCTTTGTTAAATGACTAAACAATTTTCGTTGTAACTTGCCGTACACTTTCGGTAAAATACGAATAATGCAGTGGTCAGAATTTAGCAAAGGAGCTCTCCTTCGGGTTTCATATACATCACGGTCATTTATGAAAACCAGGTCTAGTGATTTGTCCAGACGTGTATTAAACTTGACTAGATTCTCATGACCAAGCGAAGTAAGAAAGCTGTGATCACATAAATTAAAATCACCACAGACTATAGACAACGAGTTTCCGAATGCAGGAGCAGCGAATTCAGTAAACTCATCTGCAAACATAACTATATTAGAAAGGCTACAATTGGGTGTTATGTAAATATTTGTTATGTATATATAAGAATATTTACTTAAGTGTTTTGGGCGACACCTGACGGTTATGCAATCTATACTGTCATTAGAATAATTGAAGCAAACGTGATTTGATGTAGACCAATTTGTGTTTATATATGTGGCTACCCCTCCTCCATATTTTTTCTTGGAACTATTTCTATCTTGGCGAAAAACTTTATATCCATTTATTGAAACTAGATTATCATCATAATGCTGGTGCAGCCAAGTCTCTTGTATTGCTAAAACGCCAGCATTTCGATAAACATTGGAATACATTAGGGATTGAAGGTAATCCATTTTGTTGGACAGGGATCTACAATTAGTGCTAACGAGTTCAGGAACAGTCATTTGATTAATTTGTGTACGTTTCAGTGCACGCTGCCAGCCACAGTGATGCTTTTTTCTCAATTTTTGTGGATGACACAACGCGGTAGGTTGTAATGATTTTAAAAATGCGCGATTATATATAATACGATTAGGACACATTATTGATAAATTAAAACAAAATTAAAAGAGCAAACCAAAGCAATTTTGCAAAATGTTGTAAGGTGGAATTTTTGGTAGCCCTATGTTCAAGCAGGCCGCCGAAATATGTGTTGATTTCCTTAATAAACGATCTGTTGCCTGGCCCTTGTCTTCTCTTTTTACAAGAGCATTGCTTAAGTCGAACAAAACTGTTAGGTCACAAGAGCGACAGTCTCTATGGTGGACACTGTTTGTACGGCAATGGATAAAGGCACACACGACCTTATGAATAGGCTGAGCACCTCAAGGTCACATATGCGTACTGTGATTGGTAGATTTTACTTTGCGTAAACGATGCGCCTAATACGTAGCTTGCGTTACTGAGGCGGGCTTTGAAATGATACTAATAAAAGTCGCATAAACATTACATTTTTTCAGCTTAAGGACACAAGTTAACGCATGTATAGATTCTACAGATGTGATATGCATGTTGACCCACTAAAAAAGAGAATATTTTTGGGTAACTTAATCAAAGAAGTATAAAGTTTGAAGATTTAGTCTTTTTCAGTTGATTGTAACGGACAGAGAGGAGACGCATTTGAGTAATATTTGCATTTTGCAGAAGACAAACTGTGAAAGATAAATCGGAAGTTTTGGGATTCTTCAAGTTTATTATGGGATATATGGACTGTTCATACCGATTCTACTATTGTTCCCTCCCTTGTTCACATATTCATTGTTGCTAAGATTAGGGATTGTTCACCTGAGGTAAGATTAATTCACTTGATATGTATATATTCTTAGATATTTCTCAGTGTGGCCGGAGGTGGTCAAAGGAATGCAATCTCAATCTTTGCATAGAAAGGTCATAACCAGTTTCTTCTGAAGGATCAGGTGGTGCTGAAGGCTGTAAAGACTGGTCCAGTGTCACAATCATTTAAGGGAAACTGATCCACATATTGTGGATAAAACGATTAGTGGACTTTAATTTGACAATCATGTACCCATAAAAAATCTACAACTGTGATTTTTTTCCACCCTTTTTAATGTGAATATGTACTGTTTAACTGTTTTTATTTTGTAAATACATGCATTTATGTTGACTACATGTATGTCTCTTAATTATCATTTCCAGGAAATTGTATAGTTAACGAGGTTGATAGGCAACGTAGTAATACTTGTGTGAAATGCGTGATAATCGTAAACCGTTATTATTTCCTCAGTGCGTCATCAAGCCTCCCATGAAATGTTTCAGTTACACTCAATACGGCTGTGTAAAAGACTATCTTTCATCAGGGCTTGCGAAAAAATGTACGTTGAGCTTAGGTTTGTTTTGCGATTACTACATATACATAATAACAAATGTAGGGCGGCTACGTACATCGAAAATAACGCGTTATAGGTATATCCTATTGAAGGAAATCCTAGTATTCTTATGCTGCGTAAATTATCACTCTTTCAGATTAAATCACTACGCATTCCAAAACCGACTACATCACTATTCCTTCGACAAGCAAAGGGAAGTAGTAGTGAATTCTTTAAAGAACACCGTTAAAACATTAAAGATATTTATTTTGATAAATAATTTTGTAATATCACAAAGATTCCAACGATAACGCGCAAATTCTTCAATTGCACTTCATTAAAGCCTCCAAATAAAGTGATCCACTCCGTAAATTACAATTGCAACCTGCAAATCAACAATAGTATGACATCCGTTAACAAATAATTAGCAACACGAAAATACTCCAAACCAAAGTAACTATTTTAAAAAATTTGTTTATTAACTGTTATCTTGCGAATAAATCAACTAACACTCCTTTATAGCTGTAGACTCTTCTGAATGTTACCAAGTTTTCATATCTCAGAGATTCAAAACACCCTTTCCGAATTTCGCAAAATATGCATCAATTGTCTAATTGATTTTGTTTTCCTTAACGTAATCAACAATTTACACAGAGTTTTAACATTCCATATGGAAAGAAATAATGAAATTCAATGACAGATACATGTTCACTCAAACTGCTTAAAGCGTCTACTTTCCACCATTTTTCTAAGTTTTTTCGTTAAAATATGGTATTTACAATGTATTTCAGTTGAAAAAACACCTAAAAACAACGTAGAACAACCCGAACACAACATCGCGATAACACATAACGACACCCCGTGTGTGCCTTTATCCATTGCCTGTTTGTACTGCTGTATTTCATTTGAAAACGTTATAAGTACATAATGACTACTTTTATGAAATCAAACAAATCAGGAGATTCAAGTTGCCCACCCCACCTCCCTCAAGTAGCACATCAGTCGTATTGACACAAAAGCACAATTCGAACGCTTATACCATCAACTCTACGACCTAAAACCCTTAGAAAAAGATAAAAGAGGATGACTAAAATCCAAACTCGTCGACAGAGCTAACCAATAGCACATATCACTAATGGATGAGCAGAAAATACTGACCGAAGAGCATAGAATAGCTCTGAAGAAACTATATCAGAACGATGACATCGTCATATTTAGGCCTGATAAAGGCTCTGGGGTTGTTATAATGAACAAAGTCGATTATATACATAAAATGGTGACAATTCTGAACGACACAAAAGAATTCCAGGTAGATAACAAAAAGGATTCCACAACGTCATTTAAAAATGAAGTAAATAAATGTCATAAAGAACTTTTAATGAAGAAACTAATCAACAACGAAACATACAATGAACTGAGATCATAGGGAATAATAAAAAAGACAGTTGAAGCGGAGAAAAGTTTTTTTCGATGAAGTCACCGTCAACTAGACTCTACATTCGTGTATTTATAATAAATGGGAGGAAACTCCCAGAATAATTTCCGGTCAAGGGTCAAATTAATAAAATTAATATTAGGAATTAAAATGCCATAATAAACAGGGGAACAGATAAAACTCAAACAAAGTAGCATCATAATTAGTGAGAGGATTGACATATTGTGCGATTAGGGGTGAGAAATGTAGAAATAACAAAATAGGCAGGATGTTTGGATATGAGTATACGAAAGTATAAATAGGGATTAAAAAAAGTTTAAAAATAACATGAATAAGCAAGAAGTTTGGGAAAGAAAGGCAATGGGATAGTCACTATTAGAAGAATTACCCGTTTATGATGGCCATTACAGGGACAATAGTTGGACGTATTTCTTCTGGGTGTAAAATGAAATCAAAAGTTGGACGCTTGCCGTTTATGTACGGTCTACCAAAAATCCACAATGCAAATGTGACCTTGTGACAATCCTGTCAATGATTGACTCACCGTGCCAAAAACTAGCTCGATAGTTAGTTGATTGTATAGAGTTGATTCGAATTAAATTTGCAGCCCATAGCCTAAAGGATAGTGTAGTAATTTATTGTAATCGTAGTATTAGTATTTCGAGATGACCGAATTACAAGAATCCAAACAAAACACAGAGATGGCAGAATTCAGGAATTTGTATTTAGCGGAATTATAATGCAATTCATATAAGAAACATATTAACAATCAACAGTAAGTATTTAAACAATACAGAGATAGAAATTGTCAATCACCACATCCGCCACACGTCGAATGTCTGCTTGCGTACTTATAACGATGTCTCGGTTTGCTTGAAAGTAGCTTCGACCTAACTGATTCTGTGATATTATTTTCATCAGTATTATCTGGACTTATTTCTGAATTATCTACAAAATCAGGATTATTAGCGGAATCAATAATATTATAATTGGAACGACCTACTTCATTTATTGTCACTTTGTCCAGGTGTCCGTTATGAACTGAGTGATCTTTGATGTCTAATATCTTCACCACTCGATTTCCCATTTTTTGTAGTATAATTCCAACAGAAGGTCTATAGTCATTACCTTTGTAATAATGTACATTAGAAGTCATGGACATCAGATGCTTTTTGAGAATTCGAGATTTGAAAAGTTTTGCAGGACTTTCACGGGTACTTGTATGCTCTGCATTCGACAGACGCAGTCTATGCATATGCAGCAATTCCTCCATTTTAATCAGTTGCTCTCTCATCTCATTCAGGTCTTTTCGTGTTTTCGACAGTTCACATTGTAACTCAGCTACCTCATTTTTGAAAACAGTTGACACTTGAGTTGCCGAACTTGTAGTGGAGGTTTTTATCGGATTAGCTTGAGTACTTTGGAAGGTTGAAAGGCACATTGACTCCATTTTACTAGACAGCTTGGGAGAATTATAAGAATGTTGAGCAACATAAGTATTCGAACTTCTGCAAACCGTCTTGATGTGTCCAACTTTACCACATTTGTGACACTTAGCACCCCGAAAACGGCAAGTGCTTCGTAGATGTAACTTTCCACAGGATAAACACGGTTTAATGTTTTTGATCTCTCGCTGCATTCTATTACCTGTGGACGGTAGTTTGGATTGCTTTCCATGACCACTTGTATTTTCGACTTTAGAAAGCATAACATCAGACACTGACGTAGTGGGAGCAGAGTATTCATTATTGACATCTTCATATGTAATACATAAATCTTTAGCAGTTTGAAAAGTACAAGAAGGAATCTGAATTAACTCTTTCTCTAGCTTAGGAATATTGATTCCAGCAATTAGACGATCACGTAGTTGAGTATGCAGCTGATCTCCAAAGTTACACTTTGAGGCTTGAATTTGAAGTTGAAGAATGAACTCTCGAATCTTCTGGTTGGGAGAACGTACCAGTTTGTTGAACTGAGCCCTCTCTCGCGTCTCAAAAGTAGTTATATGTAAGTGATCTATCAGAAGTTCACGGAGTTTATAATATGGCAGAGAAATGGGTTTATCTGGAAACGACAGAGTCTTCACTAGGCTATACGCCTCTAGCCCAGTAGCAGTGATGAATTGTGCTGGTATTTTGTCATCCCGAACATTCTTTGAAATGTACCACGCATCGAAGCATTCAAAATAATCAGCAATCTCCCACGGAGAACCATTTATAGGAAATTTTCCCAGGTTATTTAGTTCCATCGCGACGCCAATTTGTAGTAATTTATTGTACTTGAAATATTAGTATTTCGAGATGACCGAATTACACGAATCCACACAAAACACAGAGATGGCAGAATTCAGGAATTTGTATTTAGCGGAATTATAATGCAATTCATATAGGAAATATATTAACAGTCAACAGTAAGTATTTAAACAATACAGAGATAGAAATTGTCAATCACCACAGATAGTTATCAATTTTCCAAGTAAGTAGACAATATTGATGTATCAGAGAAAATCATGGTGTCGTTTGGCGTGACCTCCTAGTTTAAAAACATACCACTGATGGTAGGAATTGACATCATTTGTAAACAAAAAGATCTACTACCATTACCGGAAACAGAGATAAAGCGGCTACTGCTGCTTTGCATAAAAGATATACAATTCAGATTTAACAACCAGCTTTATCAATAAATTGATGGGGTCGCGATGGGTTCACCACTGGGACCTATTCTGACTTATATATTCATAGGCTACCTGGAACAGACACAACTGAGCTCTGCTATCAATGGAACAACCTGCTATCACCGAAATATTGATGAGAAGTTTATTGTTTGCAACGACATGGATCACGCATCGGGATTATAGTAACGCCTAAATGAGACCCATATGAACATAATAATGAGCTCAATTCCCTGGGTCTAAATGTAGAAAGAACAAGCAAGGGTATAATCGAAAAATTCATCTTTAGAAAATAAACCTGGACTGGGCAATATCTTCACTATAACAGTTTTTGTCCCACAAGTTATAAATATGGATTAGTAAGGACTTTGTACGACAGAGCCAGGAAGCTATTTTCACTCAACACGGTGGAAGGAGAATTAGGTTTCGTCGCGAATTGCCTGAGAGAAAATAAATAACCAAAGGGATTTATACAAAAATATAGCAGAGAAAAAGATAAGAAAGTAAAACACTCAACTGTAGTGAAGAAGAAAGTGTTTATTTATCTCCCTTACAAAGGAAATGCAGTGTCACAAAAGATTGACAAAAGACTGAAAGATGCAATAAAAAGAAGCCTCCCGGCAGCAAAACTCATAACATTATACATCACCACTCCTTCTATAAGACAATCAGAACTGGATAAATACCCTGCTGATGTCACCCCCAAATGCGTTTATGAATTGACGTGCACCCGTGGGAGCAAGTACATTGGAAGGAGAGAAAGAAGGGCTTATATCCGGTTTTCTGGATACATTCAAAGAAACCTGTGTCTGAAAAGAAACAAAGCGAATATTCTCACAGTGAAATCACCAGACATATTGTTGATGCTGGTCATATCCTAGAGATTTCAAAGTCCTTCAAAATATTGTACTAAATAGACAAAAGACAGCAAATTTAATACGATTTGCCGAATCGATCGTAATCAAACGACTCAAACCAAACAGATTTATGCATACAGAAAGAGAGTGCACAAATGTGATAATTTTCAAGCATTGGTTTTGTAGGGTTTTTGTTTGATTAGTTGGAGGGTTTCATCATGAGCTGACATCTGTGAGAGAACCATTGGAAATCCACCTGGGAATACTGCCAAAAGGCCGTTACGTCCCACTACTATGGGTACCTTCACAGTGGACACCCGCCATAGGGGTTTCGAGCCCAGGACCTCCTGGTTACAATGCTCGTAGACCATTAAGCTACTCTGCCCCGATCCAATGGCCCATGATGATGATGGCTCATGATGAAATCCTCCAACCAATCAAACAAAGAAAATCCTTACAAAACCGATACATGAAAATTGATTTCATGCTCGCTAGCGACTGGCCCTATTCAGGTAGGTAGTTGCCTGGGTTCTAGTGGGAAGCCATGACCAGTAGTGCACCAGAAGGTTGAAGGTGATACAGTGACTCATCGAAGAAGACATTGTGTAGTGGCGGAAGTTGGAATTCATGGACTGACCATCGAATCGGTACCCAGCCGCCTAATGGTCTATGGGCGGGCTAGCCTTGTAACCAGAATGTCCTGGGTTCGGACCCCAGCGCTGGGTGCGTATTGACGATTAGTCCCAACCTCGGAAGAAACAACTGTCCAGTACTCCCAGCTGGTTTACCAATGGTTCTCTAACCGATTTCAGCTCATGATGAAATCCTCCAACCAACAAATGTGACAAGCAAACTGTTTTCATTAATTTCATATGTTGATCAAATCCAACAGTTTGCGCATGTTTTGTTATCTTTACCAACTGACCAACCTGATAACTGAAGATCTATAATTAACTTACTGTACATAAGCTGGAATTTCGTAAATTCAGGTTTAATGTCACTTCGATAAAGCTACTATCAGTATCAGCTAGCTAAAGGTGAGTAAAAACAATATATAGATTATAAGATTTGCAGAGATTCAGATTGATGTGACAAATCCACCCACGGCAGCAAGTACATTGGAAGGAAAGAAATAAGGGCTTCTATCCGGTTTTCCAATCACATTCCAAAAAATTTATGCTTAAAAGGAAGCAGATATTTACAAAGTGCAATCAGGAGACACACCTTGTGGATACGAGTGGTCATCTCGCTGAGATTTCTACATCCTTCAAAATACTAAACATATAAAAGATAGCAAATCTATAACGATTTACTGCTGAAGCAGTTGCAATTAAATGTTTCAGATTAAACTTATGCACACAGAAAGAGAGAGTGTAGTCAATCTCTCACTCCCTTAGGGACCGTATCACTTTCATTATACTGATTAGCCATACAAACTAGTGAACTGAGCTCATTGAGCAAGTTTTCGATTTAATGAACTTTAACCTTCTTGACCTGCTATGTAGACGTACAAGATAACACTGTTTATTAGATTTTTCTGTCTTCTGTCTTCTCTCACCCTCATTTTTCCATAGTTTGATAGTATATTAAGTTATGGTAACTTAAACTAAAAATTGAAATACTTATTTCGATTAACCTCTCACTCCCTTGGTAACTGAATTTTGATTTTGATTACATTGATTAGTCATCTAATTCAGTGATCTCAACTCACTGAGCGAATTTCAATCTTACAAACTGTAACCGCTTTTGTTTTTTTTTGGAGTTGCTATGTGAACCTACAAGCTAACACTGTTCTGTTAGTTAATTTTTCTGTCTTCTGTCTTACCCCTCCCTCCTCTTTTCTACTTTGAAAGCGTAGAAATTGATCATGAAAACTTAAACTAAAAATTGTAATGCTGCTTTCATCTTGGATGTGTCAGTTTTATAGTATCTCTTCTCTACTATCACTCAAACATTAACGTATGTTGTTATCATCTATATATAACCATTGTAATTTCAGGTAGTCTGCAGTTAGGTGATGAGAACCCTTCTCTATGGAAATTTACCAATGGAACCAATTGTGTGAAGATATAAGGGGAGTACTCATTTGTTATGAAGAAATGGTACTGGGTTATGGATTATTCCATCAACTTGACTAGGATAAGCTTAGAGAACAAGAAATTATAACCAAATGACCACTTTAAAATATCTCCTAAAATGCAATAAACATAAAGTTAGACTGGAAAAACTGACGACCGAAATGACGACAGGCATAAAATACATGGTATATTTATATTTACAAAACCTCGATAAATTTAGCCACAAACAAACTAACCAAAACTGACCAATAAAGTTACACTGTCAGGATATGCATAATTCATGGCTAACAAAGAAGCTTGTTTGTCCTAACAACATCAGGGCTTTCTTCAATACATCAAACTCCCTGAAAAGCAATCTTTTAGATGTGGAAGACCAAGGACTTCACAATCTAACTGTATCTATAAAATAAAATGCTTAAAATGTTATGCAATATATACATCGGGCAAACCTCGCGAAAAAACCAAAGCCAGAAGTGAACATCATAGAACCTCTATCCGACCACTGAGAAATCCAGTTGGACTAGAAATTCCTTAAATGTCATGGGCCAGAGATCCACACCCTATAGAATCAGGCCACAAAATTGATTTTGACAGCACTGTAATCATCTGCGAAAATTCTATAAATCAAAAAGAATGTCTCAATCAGAAGCACTTCATATTAAATGGAATCCAAATAGTCTGAATAAGAATGACGGATTAAGGCAAAATGTGATCTGGTTTCACCACACACCCTGCTCCGTGGATTAACAAAGTCAGCACAAATGTGAAATTATTCAAGCATTGGTTTTGTAGGGTTTTTGTTTGATTGGTTGGAGGGTTTCATCATGAGCTGACATCTGTGAGAGAACCATTGGAAATCCACCTGAGAATACTGCCAGACAGCCGTTTCGTCCACTACTGTGGGTACCTTCACAGTGGGCACCCGCCATAGGGGTTTCGAGCCCAAGACCTCCTGGTTACAATGCTCGTAGACCATTAAGCTACTCTGACCCGATCCAATGGCCCACGATGATGATGATGGCTCATGATGAAATCCTCCAACCAATCAAACAAAGAAAATCCTTACAAAACCGATACATGAAAATTGATTTGATGCTCACTAGCGACTGGCCCTATTCAGGTAGGTAGTTGCCTGGAATTCTGGTGGGAAGCCGTGACCAGTAGGGTACAGCAAGCTGTAGGTGAGGACAATTACTCGTCGAGGAAGACATGACGAAATGGTCGCACTAAGTCATGAATTGGCAGAAGTTGGAATTCATGGACTGGTCATTGGATCGGGCCTCAGTAGCTTAATGGTATACGAACTCGCCTTGTAACCAGAAGGTCCTGGGTTTGAATCCTGGTGGGTGCGTACTGATGAAGAGTCCCAAACTATGACGAAACAGCTGTCCAGTACTCCCAGGTTTAGCGTCGGTGGCATAGCGGCTAGGGCGCTCGCCGGCCATGCACACGGTCCAGGGTTCGATCCCCGGCCACCGACGCACTCCTTTACCTCGCTTAGCCAGAAATAATGCTGGTTAAGAGGAAAGGTTGGGCATGAGGCTAGTAACCCCATCCTGTAAAATAAACACTGCTACCGAAACTTCCTGTCACTTGCTTGAAGCCCTATATTCCACCGGGTAATTTGAGGGAAAGAAAAAAATGAAGAGTTCAAACCTAGGACGAAGTGACTGTCAAGTACTCCCTGTTGATTTTCCAATGGTTCTCTAAGTGATGTCACTTCATGATGAAATCCTACAACCAACAAATGTGATAAGCAACCTGCTTTCATAATTTCATTTGTTAATCAAATCCAACAGTTTGCACTTGATGTTTTACCTTTACCGACTGACCAACCTGACAACCTGACAAGAACTATCATTAACTGAATGTACACAAGCTGGAATTTTGTAGCTCCAGGTTTAATATTACTCTGATAAAGCTACTATCAGAATCAGCTAGCTAAAGGTCAGTAAAAACAATATCTAGATTACAGGATCTGTAGAGATTCGAACTAATTTCAACACAGATTTCGTCACAAATCAACCTGCAACAGCAAATAAATTGCAAAGACAGAAAGATGGACTTCTATCCCGTTTTCAGAGCACATTCCAAGGAATGTATGCTAAAAATGAAGCAGAAATTTAGAAAGTGCAATTACCAGACACCTTATGGATACGAGTGGTCATTTTGTCGAGATTTCTAAATCCATTAAAATATTAAACATACATACAAAGGACAGCGAATTTACTACGATTTGCTGAATCAGATGCAATCAAGCGTTTCAGACGAAACTTATGCACACAGAAAGAGAGAGTGTAGTCAATCTCTCACTACCTTGGTAACCGTATTACTTTCATTACACTGATTAGTCATACACATTGGTGAGCCCAGCCCACTGACCAAGTTTTCGACTTGATGAACTTTGACCTTCTTGAGTTGTCATGTTGACGTAAAAGTTAACACTGTTTATTAGATTTTTCTGTTTTCTGTCTTCTCTCACCCTACTCCCACCTTTATTTTCTTAGTTTGATAGTATATAAATTGATGGTAAATTAAACTAAAAATTGTAATACTTATATTCCGGATGCATTCATCTTATAATGTTTTCTCCTTTACCTTTCAAACATTAAAGTATGTTATTGTCATTATTTAAAATCATTGTAATTTGAGGTAGTGATGTGCAGCTGATGAGAACCCGTGAAATAGAATGATGATATCATTTTATACTGCCAATCTGGTGTTTCTTTCTCTATCGAAATTTATCAAGGGAACCAAATATATGAAAATTCTAAGGCATTGATCTTGTAACCTGAAGTCCTCCAGTTCGATGCCTTGGAGCAGGATCGTAGGTGCATACTGCCAAAGAGTCCTAAGGGAAGGGGGAAACAGTTATCTAGCCCTCTTTGGTTTTTAATGATCGCCAACTGATATTAGTTTGTGTTGAAACCTATAATGTCCTTTCACTCAGTTTTGAATAAAGAACTTTTATAAAATATGATAAAATAATAATCTGTTTTGAAAAGTTTGGTTCCAGTAACTCAATCAAGAGAGTTTGGGGTCAGCTAGTAAACTAAATGCCTTTGGATATATGTTTCCATCTTCGGCATACATTTTGTTTATCATACCTTCATTGCACTACCTATAAAGTTCTGAAAACCGTCTGCACTTTTTGGTCTACACCAAGCCACAATGGTTTCCACAACAGACTGTTTCGTCCCAGTTCAGAACTCCTCATCAGTACGTAACAGCCAAGATTTGAACCCAGAACCTTCTGATTACGAGGCGAGCTCGGAGACTATCCTGATCCAATGACTCTGACTGACTGGTGTGCAGCAATTCGAGTTGCCACATTTCACTCAGCACACAAAGCAAGAGAAGAAAGTAAGAAGAGATTCGAAACAGAGATAATAAACAAAGATGTGAGGCAAAAATATAATGATAAGGAAGAAGAATATAGTTTTATTGGGCATTATAAGTCACAAGAAGCGGATGCATCTGCGCTAGCCATTGAAGACGAGGATTTTGAGCCATATCGCCAACAGTTGTCTCCAGCCTTCATTGATTTTTACCGTCCCGAGGACTCCAACCAGCCAGTGAGGCAGTCTACACCTTCCTACATGACTCTCTGACTGAAATTAACTGTCGTGGATTTCGTTGACTGATGAAACCATGCTTTGTTTGACCACCACTGACTAGCTCTTTTTCAGTCTGATCCATCCTATGTCAGCTAATATTGCTCGTTGTCGAGGAGGGCGTGACAAGGCTAGGTACTGCTCAACACATGTCCTAACCATCTCAGTCGATGCAGCTGCTTCACAACGTCCTCTATTGATGATTACCCCTTCTTACTTAACACTCCACTGACGACTAACCTCAATATTGCTCACCCTATTACACCTACCACTTCATACTGGAGAATGCAGGCACAAGGACAACCGGCCAGGCTTTCCATGTCGCCTACTTTCAATGGCCAAGTCTCAAAGCCATAAAGCGGGATGGATACATAATAATATATGAGTAAAACTTGGGCACTGTAGTGGTAAGTAATTCCATATTAGTTTGTTTACTAAATGGGTTTATTACACAGTGAAACAGTATTATTTACTGGATGATAAGGTTTCGAACACAATTTATTGTGGTTCCTAATCATCTCATCATTTATAATCACACGACTTCGAAACTTGTGTTTTATAGTTTTCTCTGTTTTCTCCTATTTGTTGTTGTTGAGGTAGTAGAATTCTCCAGATATCTGGGTGAACTGGTGTTAAATCATTCTTATTACAGGTATTCTTCTCTCAGTTGATTCGATAAACAATGCTTCTGTTATCAAACTCTCCCTTCACCCTATTGTCATATAAGATTTTAAAACTGTCATCTTGTCCCGCCATCCTGTTGTATGGTTGTGTGTGTGTGTGTAATTGCATTTAGTGAGTGGTATAGCTGAACAGTTCTCCAGATTTCTTGTTATCTTATTCGGGTCAATTATTCTAGATTTTGCTAGGTTTTTATGTTCAGCACGTCTGACTGCACCTGTTCTACTACTTTGACCTATGTATTTGACCTGACAATCATCACAGGCAGGGTATTAGATAAACTAGATTGTTTTGTTTTTAAGGCTCCACTGTCAGGATTGATCCTTTAACTGACAAAGCTTGTTTCTAATTGAGTTTGTGGTTGGTTTGAATGACAGCCACTTTTATTCTTGTTTGTATTGTTTAGAATTCTGCGTAAGGTGGTTTCCGAGGTCCCTTCCTTGTATGGAATTACTACTGGTGATTTAGATTCCTTATTGTTAGTGTTGTCTTGAGCATATTTGACATGCATATCGTCATTAATAATAATATTATTATATATAATAATTATATTAATAATAATATATTAATACAATAGTGTATTATTGTTATCGCTGTCACTACTATCATTATTTATTTTATTTTTACATTTACCTACATATTTCCTGACTAATTTATCCGGGTAATTATTATGTTTCAAGGCTTCTTTTATGTGTATAACTTCCTGCCTTAGATTTTCCTTGGTACTGCTTAGTTTTTGTGCTCTGTCACTTAAACATTTCACCAATCCTATTTTTTGCACTGACATAGACTGGGTGGGATGACCGGAAGTCCAAATATCTGTTTGAATGTGTGGGTTTTCTGTAAACACTAATGTTTAACTTCCCATCTTCTTTCATTTTTACGTCGCAATCTAACATTGGAAACTCCTCTTCCTGAATTTCCAATTCATCATAAGTGAATTGAACTGCCCCTACGTTTGAGTTAATGTGTTCGAAAAATCTATGTATATCCTGTGTTCTAAGAATAGTGAATGTGTCATCCACATACCTCCACCATACGTTTGGGGTGGGGGTGAGCGTTCCAATGACTATGTTTTCCTAACTATCCATGAATATATCTGCCACAACCGGAGATATTGGTGATCCCATGGCAACTCCCTCAGCTTTTTTGTATACTTTCCTTTGGAAGTCAGGCATAGCTGCACTCCCTGCATTATGTCCTTAAGTGGTAATTTCGTCCTAAGTTTGTGTTCTTGGTCAGAAATGAGTTCGTTTCCGACTTTCTCTATAGCCATATTTTTTGGTATACGTGTATATAAACTGACGATGCCAAAACTAACCATTTTTTCTCTATTATCTAATTTTAAGTTATCTAATCTGTTTTAGTTCATAAAAATTAGTTAGTCTAGATTTCTAGAGGATAGACCCATGATTTCCAACGTCTATCAGTTTGCGACACATACAGCTCAACCACCAGTCAATGTCATAAGCGAATAAGTGTTTTATTTTCCTGGCTTGGTGGACCCTACCGTTCACAACTTCTCAGTAGAAATCTAGGTAACTTCCTGGTTCGCTCTGTCTCTCTGTGTCTCTCTCTCTCTCCAGCTGATTTCATCTAGTGATGAAAAATCTGTAACCAATCAAATCCCTATAAACCACAACACGTGATTATGTGTCTTTCTATTAATTCACTGAAATAAGCCAATAATATATCACTGTTTGTTTGTATAATCGTTTAACCAATCACTGATCGTTATCTTTTCAGATTTAACCAATAAAAAGCTGACTTAAGATGATACATATAGTACATTTCTTTAATAATAATAATACAAAACGTTAACCCAGAACTGAACGCCTTCATTTCTGGATTAGTCTGTTGTAATGGATGCTGGTGTTGAGTCATCCTCAGAACCGAGTGTTTCTATAGTTCAGAAAGTTGACAGGTATTTTACTGTTTATCCTCATTATCTTTAGTAATAATAATAATAATAATGACAAGGCGAAGAATACAAGTTCTTTTAGCAAACTGGTAAGTTCTAAGTTAATCCATGGAGAGGATAAATTCGTTTAGTTTCAATATTCAACTACAACAGACAAATTTCTAGTAATTATTGGTAATATATCTGCAATCCTACTGGGTGCATCATTTCCCACTTCGATACTTATTTTTCGAACAATGATTAATGGAATGTTTACTAATGATTCAAGTAATAATATCTATGGTCTATTGGGATGGTATGTGCTAATGGCGGCACTCATGTTTATTATATGTATGTGTAAATCAATTTGTATTGGATTCTCTTCGAAACGGATAGCAAGACAAATTCGCCTGTTATATTATCAAGTAAGTTTCTTTTTGACTATTGTATTTAACTTTAATTGTGGATTCATTAAATGTTCTTATTGCATCTCTCTCTCTCGGTGGTGCAGGAGTAAAATGCTTGCCAACCATTCACGTGGTCCTAGGTTCGAATCCTGCATGACTTGGCAGGACTACTAGTCGTTAGGAATCCACGAAAAGGGGGAAGGTTAGCAAGCCCACTCTATAAGAAAAACCTTGACTCCTACTCAAATAAAGGTTTCCCTGTATTTCCCAATGAATGAAAAGGACAAAACGATATTGTTGTGTTTACTGACGTTTCGCTATTTAATGCTGCTGCTAATAGCTTTATCAAAGTATTATTAAGCCACAATATATAAAATCTCAGCTTATATATGACAACCTAATCATCGTTCCTCAACATGGGGTCATTTTTGCGTGACTTATTCTCTATTACTTGATAAATTTTATCATTAATAGTGCGTCTTTTAATCGCAGATTCGTCTAGAAATTCCCTGACACTTTTGGGGTTTCCACTGTTTAAAATTTCTACATTTTCCGAGTCATACTGGTGTGCATAGTTGTCCTAGTTCATCGACACGAGAGGATGTATGTTGTGTCTTTTGTGGCAGCTAGTTTATACTCTTGCATTCTGAGTCGAAGGGGAAGCCCACTTTATCGCAGTTTAAGCAATTTATTTCGTAGGTGGTATTGATATCGTCTTCTCTTTGGTGTTGGGCCTTTCGGTCTACGTATAATTATTTGACGACATCTATTCCGTTATACATGTCCAAACCAGGTTCACTTTTAACAGTTTGAAAACATTTGTGCATTGGGTATGTGATATACATTATAATAAAAGATGTTTTTGTATTTCCCAATGAATGAATGAAAAACAAAACGATATTGTCGTTGTGTTTACTGACGTTTCGCTATTTAATTCTGCTGCGAATAGCTTTATCACAGTAGTAATATTAAACCAGAATTGACAAAATCTCAGCTCATATATGTAACAACTTAATCATCTTTCCTCAGCATGGGAGCATTTCTGCGCTGTCAGATTGGTCACTTGGTACAGATAACAAAACCATGTATCGATTGATGGATTTGATAAGTGTGTAAAATTATAAAAGCCAGTGTGTGTTTACATAGTGAAATTACTTATCACTCACATTCGTGTTGATTTTGTCATTTTATGGGGGTGGGTGGTGTTGTAACCAGGTCAAATTCTGTTTTAGTCCATCATACCTATTCAGACAATTCCAATTCCTCTTGATATGAAGGCCTTCTGATCTTAGACGTTGTTTGCGATTTCTGAAATGCCTTTTCTGGATGATGATGATTTCAATATTGTCAAAATCAATTTTGTGGCCTGATCTGATTGTATAGTAGTATGTAGACAAGCTATGGCTGGCTGATGATTTTTCACGCTTTTCTAGTTTTACCGGATTTCTCGGTGGTCGAACAGATACCGCTCTACGGTGTTCACTTCTCATTTTGATTTCTCTCTGGTGAGGTTTGTCTGATGTATATCGCATCACATTCCAAGCACTTTATTTTACAGACATAATGAGATAGAGAATCTTTGGGAATTCCGTCTTTTATGTGTACATCGTTGTTTTGTAGCGTGTGTGTGTGTGTGTGTGTGTGTGTGTGATATTTTGAAGAAAACTCTGATGTCGAGCTTATTGAGTACTCTTCTGATATTGTCTGACGTCTCTGCTCTGCATGGAATGACAACTGTTGCCGTCCATGTTTTCGGAATACGAAATGGTAAAATCAACACGAATGTGACTGATAAGCAATTTCATTATGTAAACACACAGGGCCTTCTATAATTTTACACACTTATGAAATCCATCAATCGACGCATGGTTTTGTTATCTTTACCAACTGGCCAACTTGAAAACGTAAAAATGCCCCGATTCTGAGGAAAGATGATTAAGTTGTAATGTATGTAAGCTGAGATTTTGTAAACTCCGGTTTAATATTACTACTATGATAAAGCCATTAGCAGCAGTATTAAATAGAGATACGACAGTAAACACAACGACAATATCGTTTTGTTTTTCATTCATTCATTCATTGGGAAATACAAAGACATCTTCTATTATAAGAAATGTCGTATATCCAATGCCCACATTGTTTCAAACTGTTAAAAAGGAACTTGTTTTGGACACATATATAACTGCTACTCAAACTTTAGAGGTTAAGCTTCAAGTCTCATGTACGCCATGCAATCGTAAAAAGGTAGAATGTTTCTATCGCTTACATTAGCTTTGTGACTAACATTCACTGATAGATTTTGTTTTATATTCCTTTACGTCCCCATTGAAACACATGGGACTTCAAACTGGAAGCTTGACACTTCGGTAGCGATGGTATTTATTTTTACTGAATGTGTGGGTTGCTAGCCTCATGTCCAAACTTCCTCCTTTACCAGTCTTATTATTACTGGCTTAATGAGGTACAGGAGTGCGTCGGTGACCAGGGACCGAACCCCGAACTATCTGCGTGATTGGTGAGCACTTTACCTCTGTGTCACCAACACACTGATAGTTTATGTGCTCATAAAAGGCTGTGTAAACCTAAAAGAGTACACTCTTTGGATCATTTTACTTAAGATTGAGTAGGGTTAATGGAAAAAATAAGACACAGTTCAACGAAGAGGCTCTTTTCAGGCACCTTGAGTTTCTATCTCTATGTAGAATTTACATTTCATAAAAGTGATAAGTTCTCATAGCTATAGTTGTTAATTTATAAGACTTAATTTACAGATATTTAGATTTCTGATTGGATGAAGGATTTCAACATGAGCAGGAAGATGAGGCAGTAACTCTTCGAAGAAGACATTCCGAAATGGTCGCGCTATGTCGTGAATTTGGTAGAAGTTAGAATTCATTGACTGGCCAATGGATCGGGGGTCTCTGTGGCTTAGAGGTCTACGAACTAGTTCACTAGTCTTGTAACCAGAAGGCCCTAGGTTTGAACCTCAGTAGGGTGGATGCATACTGCTGAAGAGTCATGAACTGGAACGCAACATCTGCCCAGTACTACCAGTGGTTCTATAACCAATGTCAGCTCATGTTGAAATCTTCCATCCAATCAAACAAAATCCCTACAAAAACCAATACTTGAAAATTTAGATTTCTATACAAGAAAAGGCGTTCAGAGAAGAGTTACTCCTCTTTCACAAGCTGTACAATCGCATATATGCATAGTAAATTATCTTAGCAACAAAATCAATATTTTCAAAGATTTTTCATTTGAATTTTAAATGTTAGATAGCAAATTGCTTTAATTTGTTAGAAACTAAAATAAGATTAAATAAGCAAGTTGAGTGACGTGATCTAATTGACGACAGGGTTGAGTAGAGCTCAACTAAAATTAAAAATGAACAAAAGTCAAGTTAACAACAGTGATAATAAGGTGTGGATGGAGGAAAATATTATATAGTTTAGAAAGAAACAAGCAAGAAAAAGACGAAACAATAATTACGTGATTAGTATTAAGATAGATCGGGTCCACTGTTGATCTAGTAACTAAACAAACTTCTTCTGTAGACAGAGTTCAGGATTTAAAATGTAGATTGCCATTGCTTCTGCTCTGTTTGAAGAAGTCTGATTCGTATGTTGGCCGTACCCAACGTTCGCTTTTCAAACGTATCACTGAACACTTACCAACGTGGTTTTACGAAGGAGAAAAACAATGCCCCTACAGCTCCATCTTAGAACATCTGATAGATTCCGGATACCAAGCTACACCCCAAACAAACTTCAAAGTCGTCGACAGAATACGAAGAAGTAGTCTTCCTAAAGGTGTACGAATCAGACTTCTTCAAACTGCAGAAGCAATGGCGATTGGTTCACTAGCTAAGTCCTGAACTCTGAGTACAGAAGAAGTTCGTTCAATCACCACACTTGCAATAGACACGTAGTTTATCTTATTACCCAACAGGTAAATTCTACCTAATCTTTTTTTCTTTCTTCTGTCTCTTCATTAGTATTATTTTGTCTTCTCAATTGTAATATTTTACATTTTCAACCTTCTTTTTCTCTACCCCCACCTGATTTAATTTCAGCACCTCACTACCACTGTTACTGATTTGACCAACTCTCAATTTCTAGTCAATTATATTACGTCATCTAACTTACTAACTCAATCTTACTTTAGTTGCTGTCTGATTAACCTTGTTTGCATATTAGATCTTGCTTGTATTACCTGATCAATTATCTAAACTTGACAAACCTCATGTACATACAAACACAAATAATTATATGTAAATGCAATTGTACAGCTATGTGAATGAATTCGCCGTCGGAAAGAGTCTCTTCGCTGAACATCTTCTCTTTTTCGTACTCTTTTAGTGAGATTCCCACTTATATTCGGTAAATGACTTTGAAGCTACTTTGTGGATTCGGTTGGTGTCTTGATACGATCAGGTGTTCCAGAATCAAGCTGCGTTGGGAATCCATATTCTTCTTTATAAAGTCATGTCTGTAGGTGGGTGTTTGATTATATGTTTGGAGAGCAAACGCTAGGTACGACAGACATACACAGCTAGCCCCACACGAGCAAGTGAGTTAGTGAATGTACATGGATGACGACAACAGTGGTAGCTTATCCTTCACATTCATGAGAATCATTGGTTTCGTAGATTAAATTAGTCTAAGTCCAGCCACAAAGAAGGTTTCCTTCAATGAGCCGGATAGGCGATTTCTCAGTATTCCTGCTGACGAGTCTCCATTGAATTGTAGATTCAGGTAGAGTTTTTTGGAATCAGTGAAAGTGTGGGTGGTTTAGCTGGTTTAAGTTTCATAGATTTTGCGATGAAACGTTCTTGGTAGCCATTTTCGAGAAGGATTCTCCTTAGAGTGCTTAACCACTCTCTTGTAGTGTAATGACTGCAAACGCTGCTGATTCGGTGGCTCAGTGAACGAATCAGGATTCGTTTTGATTCATTTGGTTTCTTTGAAGTCTGATCACGAAATGATACAGGTTAGAGAACCGCTCACTGCGACTAGAAAGTATTGGATAGGTGTTTCTTCCTGTTTGGGACACTTCAACACTACTCGCCGATGGCCCATCATGGATAGATAGGACCTGTGACCTCCAAGTTAGGCGGCCAATTGGTTTGAAATTCAATCATCTGTGAATTCTAACTTACGTTGTTAATATTAATCACTAAACTAGAGAGGAAGAACAAAGGTGTTAGAGTTAATGCTATGTGACAAATAATTTAGATATGATAGAGGAGATTTGTAGCTGAGGTGGATGATTTTCATCTTACTGGGTGATGAAAGCTTCGCAAATTAACCATCCAGCTCAGAGAACAAAACCACATCAAAAGACAATTTGCTGAATGAGTTGTATTCAGAATGCACATAGGACGAAAGAAAATGTGATATCCCTCAAGAGTTTGAGAGAAATACAATGGTTATAAAGAGTTTAAAAACAAATTTTTTTAAAAATCTACTTGGAGACATTTATTTCCCGATATGAATTTGAAACGAGCAACAAATGTGGTTAATAAAGCAGGATTTAATGATGGATTCATCAAACGCTTCCTCAGCTGAATACTGTACATACATGGATATATATACACTTTTAGAATTACATTGGGAGATGTAAGACTGATAAGCAAATAAACTACATTAAATTAATCATGCAGAAAGACGACAGGTGCGAATGTTTTCCATGTCACGTTCAAATAGATAAGGGGAGAGAGAGTATGAAGATAAAATCCATTACGCTTCAATTACATCACTTAGATAAACAGTTAGTCATTAGAGAATATAACAAGAATTTCAAATAGAGTAATATCAATAGTAATAGTATAATAATAGTGTTGAAGTGAGTTAAGATAAACCCACTGATAAAGGATGGTTTTAAATGAATCAATAATAATAATGATAGGTAGAATAATAAGTAAAATGTATTACCATGGTAGATTCAGAGTGACGATCATCTCCTTTTTTACACAGAGACCTGGTTTATAAACCCTAATTGCACAACCCTCCACAATTGCAAGCATTTTCCTGTTTCTTTGTCTATCCGCTGACAACAGTGAATGACTTGACAGCGTCGATGAAGCATTTGCCAAATTGGTTGAAAACAGCTGAAGCCGAAGTGTCAAAAAGCTCATAAATAAAGCATCTTGTGGATTATGGACATGATATTGACGCTGTCAAGTAATTCACTATTGTCAGAAGACGGACAAAGAAACAGGAAGATGCCTGCAATTGTGGAGGCTTCCGCAATTCAAGTTTATAAACCAGGTATCTGTGTAAAAAAGATGGTCGTCACTCTGAATCTCCCATGGTAATGTCTTACGTATTAATTGTTTTTACGAGTTGATCATAGATTGATATCAGTTAGAGAACCATTGAAAACCAGCACTGGAGTACTGGACAGCCAGCTGTTTCATCCCACTACCTTGAAAATGTTCAGCAGTAAGCACCCAGGACCTTCCGGTTACAAGCAGACAAGCTCGTATACCATTCAGCCACTGGGACCCGATTCAATGGCCAACTGATGAATTCTAACTTCTACTAATTCGTGATTTAGCGCAACCACAAGAATTGTCGTAGGTGGGACATCCATCCTCACACGTGACATCTGGATGGACCTCACTGGTCACGACTTCTCACTAGAAATCCAGGAAACTCCCTCCTGTAGGCGGTCACTCAATAGAGAGCATCAGATTAATTTTCTCTATTTGGTTTGTAAGGATTAGCTTTTACAAGTTGTTACCTTTATTACTAATATTATTAACACTATTTTACCTCTTATTATTATTATTCTTGATTCATTTTAAACTATCCTTTATCAGTGGGTTTATCTTAACTCACTTCAACACTATTATTATACTAACTATTACTATTGATATTAGTCTGTTTGCAATTCTCGTTATATTTCCTAATGACTAACTGTTTATCTAAGTGATGTAATTGAAGCGTAATGGATTTTATCTTCATACTCTCTCTCCCCTTATCTATTTGAACGTGACATGGAAAACATTCGCACCTGTCGTCTTTCTGCATGATTAATTTAATGTAGTTTATTTGCTTATCAGTCTTACATCTCCCAATGTAATTCTAAAAGTGTATATATATCCATGTATGTACAGTATTCAGCTGAGGAAGCGTTTGATGAATCCATCATTAAATCCTGCTTTATTAACCACATTTGTTGATTGTTTTAAAAATGAACTTGGTAGAAAACTGCGATATTCTTACCATAATAGTAGAAGTGGTTGAATAATTTTCTCCACAACAATGACTTGAGAACGTTCAATAAATTATTTACTTCATTACATGACTACAACATTCTTATTCTACTCATTCTCTAATATATTGATTAATATTATTAACTATGATTATAACAACTCATTACTTCGTTGCTATCCTCTTTTGTGAGAAGGGAATGGTATATAAATGCGATTGTAGAGGTAATAGAAACTAAATTCACCGTAAAGAGCCTCTTCGTTGAACTACCTGCCTCAATTTTTTTTCATTCATGCTTTCGTCAGGATTATTCATGAATTAAACAGTATTACTATTTATTAGCAAATCAGTAGTATTTCTAACTTCTCTATTCTGTTTAATACTGTTGTGTGTGTGTGTGTGTGTGTGTGTGACATTTTTAAAAATATGCCTTCTGTAATTACATGAGTGCTTGGAATAAAAGCAGAGTTAAATCCCCACACAATGACTGATAAGTAACTGTCTAGTTCTGAAACCTGTCAGTTCTGGTTTCTCGAAATGGAGAGAGAAGAGTTCTGTCTCCAGTTGTCAATCATCTAGCTGCTGCAGATTCGTTACAGGATTTCATCATGAGCTGACATCAGTTAGGGAACCACTGGAAAACCAACAGTGAGTACTGCTAGACAGCTGTTTCGTCAGCCTAGTTTGGGACTCTTCATCAGTACGTACCCACTCCGCTAGGGTTCGAACCGTGGACCTTCTGGTTACAAGGTTAGCTAACTCGTAGTCCATTAAGCCACTGGGACCCGACCCAGTGACCAATCCATGAATTATAACTCCTGCCAATTCATGACATAGCGCTACCACTAGCCAGTGTAATCGTTGGCGAGTATTTGTTCTCACACCTGAACTGTTATACCCTAATGGTCACGCCTTCCTGCTAGAACCCCAAGTAGCTACCTGCCTGAATAGGGCCAGTCGCTAGTGAGCATCTCATTAATATTCAAGTATTGGTTTGTAGGGAATTCATGGACTGTTCATTTCGATAAAGCGGGTTTTAGTGGCTTAATAGTCTACGAGCTCGCTAGCCTTGTAACTAGAAGGTTCGGGGTTCGAACCTAAGTAGGGTAGGTGCGTACTGATGAAGAGTCCAAAAATAGTGGGACGAAACAGTTGTTCACTACTCCCCGCTGGTTTTCCAATGGTTCTCAAAGCGATGTCAGCTGATGATGAAATCCGGAAACCAATCAATCAAATCCCTATAAACCAATACTTGATGTAGATTCACTATAATAATCCACTTTATCTTACAGCTTTGTCTTACCAGCTGTAAAAAAATAGATGAAACACCTATGAATTACCTTAAGACTTTCCTTCTCTCAGATCATCATCTTCATTTCTTTGAGTTCTGGACGGGACGTAGGGTTCCAAGCTTGAGTTCTGAAGTTTCTGTACTGGTAGTGTTATGTTAAAGGGGAGGAGTCCCTAGTCTCATGTCCAACCTTCTGTATTTTCCAGTTTGCTAACAGCAAGGCAAGGTATAGGAGTGCATTAATCGGCAGTGGAAATCCAATCACTTGCACAGCTGGTGATTATTCTACACCCGAATCACCGTCTCACTTTCTCTCAGATGCACATAGTTTATACCGTGTTTTGATCAGATTATTTGTATAAAAAAACCCATTAGCTTTTCTTTTTTTACTGAGTTTTTTCCACATCTAATCTGTGACATAGTTTGTCAACATCCCCTTTACTATATATAGACTGTATTGTATCTAATCAGTATTTGAGTTAACAGTTTATTGTTCTGTTTAGTATCTGAAACCTCGACTGTACTCGTGTCCCTTCTGAGACCTGAACCCGGGTCACCCAGTGCTGCAGTCAGAGACGTTATCACTGAGCTATTTGAGCTAGCGATTGACCTCCTCTAGTACTGTATTCGATATCTTGATTGGACACTAGTTGACAACTAGTGTTGTGGTGAGAGCTGGATGCTAGCCAAATTGGTAGACAATAATTTACTTCGATGTTTACGCCCCCAATATTGGTCGTGAGAAAAATAAGAACAAAGACTATTTCAACCTTCAATCACAGCAGACTTTGCGTAGGCGGATATAGGAAGCATAAAGATGATCTGACCATTCAAGAAACAACCACAAAAAGATGAAAAACTAACTTTCAGTGAGGAACAACCAATCAGAAGACAGTGTCTTTCTGCTAACAATAATCTATAATGTAAATGGAAATCTATAAATATGTGTGTTGATTTCCTTAATAAGCGATCTGTTGCTTGACCCTTGTCTTCTGCCATCATAGTGTGATATCTATAGTCCTTTGTTTGGTGCAGAGTGAATTCCATCAGAATCCTATCTGAGAAGGGACATGAATTCCTTCAAGGCTGCAGATACGCCCTGCTGACTAGTGAATGCCAACTAGTACGAATCCTAAGCCAAGCTGGGCTTCCTACCGATTGCCTCCAATCATCTAATATTATCAAATCAATGTACACTGTGATGACGAGCTACCTAGAATGGTGGCCACACTGTAAACCTGACTGACAGAATTCAGTCTTTTTGATGTGGTTTTGTTCTCTGAGCTGGATGGTTAATTTGTAAAGCTTTCATCACCCTACTGGGTGACATCTTCAGCGCATACTTCAATTTGAAGTGAGCTTTTAGATTTCTCCACGAGTTTATTAACCATCTCCCCTGGTGACCTTGGACGTGATTGGTTGTTTATGTGTGTTTTCACATCCTCTATGTTACTTGTATTGGAACCGGTTGTTTCTTTGATTTGAACTTTGACCGTCCAAAGTCACCAGGAGAGATAATTAATAAACTCGTGGAGAAATCTAAAAGCTCACTTCAAATTGAAGTATGCACTGAAGATGTCACCCAGTAGGGTGATGAAAGCTTCACAAATTAACCATCCAGCTCAGAGAACAAAACCACATCAAAATCATCCACCTGAGCTACAAATCTTCTCTATCATATCTAGAATTCAGTCTGGACCAAAGAAAGGAGTTGACACATCAAACTATCTGCTAACTAGTGTTCAATCAAAGTGCAGAATGTTGCTGGTCATAATCATATTAAGGCGATCACACAATGTTTATACCTTGTTTATAGAATTCCTTTATTTCATAACCATTAATTTTATTGATAGTAACATTTTTCTTATCCCTCTTTGGTATTGGTGTTGAGTTTTTTTTCAATTGCACGTGTCTGCTGTAGATTGGGTGAAAAAAAATTTAGCGATTAGCCTCCGCCTTTACCTATTTATATTAGTTTTAAGAACTGTATCTCCATTCCACCATATTGTGTGGTTGTGTGTTGGTTCCGGCATCGCAATTGATGAGTTTTTCACCAAACTATCCATCTTTTTGAGCTGAGTCATTCTACACTAAGCTAAATTCTTATGTTCCAATATACTAGTCTGATCTATGTAGCTGAACTAACAGTCACTGGAAGGTATAACGTAGATTAGAGAGGTTTCGCGTGCGTTTCGGATTGAAAAGACTAGCTGTCTTTGATCATAGGTGCCTGCGTTCTATCTCCTATGTGAAGTGGTATAATAAGGTGAGCAATATTGAGGTTAGGCGAAGAGTTCTAGGTAAGGAGGGGAAATCAATCGACGAAGTCCTGAAGTTACAAAGACTGAGATGGTTAGGACATGTGTTACGTATGCCAAGCCATCGCCTCCCTCGACGAGCAATGTTAGCGGATATAGGGTCAGACTGGAAAAAAGCTAGCGGCGGTCAAACAAAAACTTGGCACCAGTCAATGAAATCCACAACAGTTGGTCTAAGCCACGTAGGAAGGTGTAGACTTCCAGGCTGGGGTTCTCGGGACGGTAAAAATCTATGGTTTTAGAAACAATTGGGGACATGGCTCAAAATCCTCGTTCTCAATGGCACAGATGCATCCACTTCTTGTGACTTATGATCTCCAATGAAACTGTTTTGTTCTTCGTTATTACTCCTCCTTTGTCTCTTACCTCTGCTTACTGTCTCTATTATGCTTTTCTTGTACTTTCTTCTCTTGCTTCGCGTGCTACACGGAGTGTGGCGACTTGAACTTCCGCACATTTGTGCAAAGTTCTATGTCGAAAGCAGACAGACAAACAGACAGATAACGTAGATTAAATTATTTTGTCTAATTGGGTCAGTTGGGGCCCTTCAGCCTTCAACCATAGCTTGTCCTCCCTGACTGCGTTTTTAGGTTTAAATGCCACCCTAATTCCTACTTTATCAAGAACCCTACATGATGTGTCAGGTTCCTATTCCTCATATAGTAAAACTGATAAATATAATTGAATTTCTTAGATTGCTCCGTCGGGTGATTAGACTGAAGTGCTAAGTCTCAGTGTGACATGTCGGCTTCTTGTGCAGATGCTTCGACGATGTCTAGGCATTTAATTAGAATTTAATTTGGGGATGGTGAGTAAAGGTGGAATCCAGTATGCTCATTTCGTCTTATTTGGGACTCGTCATCTAGAATTGCCTGTATTCTCCAGTGAGTCAGTGGTGATGTTCCCACCGAGGCTCGAACCCAGTGCCCATAATTTCAATCGCCAAGGCTTTATCCACTAGACCACTTGGGTGACGAGAGCCACCTCTTGTACAACGGGTCATAATAATTAAATTGTGAATATCCTGCTGACGAACCCCAAATCAGACGAAATGCGCATCCTTGATTTTACTGCTAGTCACCATCCACAAATTAAAAACTATAAATATCTTGAATTGGTTCTTATTGACGTTGTGGTCAATAGTTTCAATATTAATTTTCCTTTTCTTGTGAGCCATTTTTATCTGCTTGATGAATTTTATGGGGGATTTATTTCGCATCGATGCTTTTTCCATCTGTTTCATTTCTCTTGGTCTGTTTAACGCTTAACTAAGCTTTCCTTTACAGCTAACAGATGAAATAACTTATTTGACTGTACTAGAGAATTTTATTGAAATATCCTTTGATTTAGGTGTAGGTTGGGATGAGAAATGTGAACTTCTCTGCGTCTAATGAATCTAAAGAGATACCATTTACTACTGGCGTAGTTTAGCAAATTATACATTTTTACAAAACCTTAAGGTTTTTTCCAGTTTTTTTTTTAATTTCACTGAGACATGTCATCTTGAGAGTGTGCAGTTTACCTTCTTCTATTTGTTTTATTTTACAACCTAACATGATAGCTAAATCTCCTTACTCACTTTCCGATTCAAATGTGAATTTTATTACCTGTACTAGTGTGTGTGTGTGTATATATATGTCAAGAAGCTAGAGATGCGTTCTGTTTTTAACATTGTGGATAAAAGTTTGTTAGAATTGTACAAGTTTTTATTTTATTAAAGAATTCAGGTTGTACGCAGCTGATGAGAATCGACGAAATAAAATGGATCCAGATTATTCTGTGCCAATGTTTCTTCTTTCTTTGTTCAAATAAATAGTTGTATTTATGTGACAAACGTGCTAGGCTGAAATCGATTACAGAATATTCCGGTGAAATGGGAGACAATGGTGGTGATTCGTCATAAAAGATTCGTAAAATATTGGTTAGGAAAAATTGACAAATCAGTTCAAGGCTAAAAAGGTGTCAGGTGACTGGCTTGTACAAAATAGTATGTATTAAGAGGAGATATTAATACCATCGCCAAACTTGGTTTAAGGTTTCATCTTCTCACCAAGGGTGATTTTATCCCATTAACTTTCGTGGGTTTTCCTCTTTGCTTATTATTATGATTATTCGTCATAATTTATACCCTTCATTCAAGCATTCTCTCAATACTATCTAATTTTCCACTGATACTATCCGGGCTTATTATTAGTGATATTATCTCTTTTCTCTCAATATGAGGCCTCCACCTGTTTCATTTCACACATTCGTTATTTCATTATGAACCTCTCATTGCAGTCTTACTATGTCCTTATTAATACGTACTATTCTGCACTAGACAGTTTACCTGACACCTCCTATGACCTTGAACTAGCTTGTCAATTTTTCCTACCCCACATTCTACGAATTTATCATGACTAATCACCACCATTGTCTCCCATTTTACAATATTTTGTGGTTGAATTCAGCTTAGCACGTTTGTCACATAAATACTATTTATTTTGACACCCCATAATTACTAATCTGTTGTTCTACGTTAAAAATGTATCCGCTGCATAACTGGCCACTATTGTAACAACAAGAAATATTATATAGTTAGAACCTGAAGAGAAGAACTTATTGAAAAGAATATCCTTCGTTCAGATTGACCTTTATTGATTGCCTGTGATTTTTAGTGAATTATTTATGGATTATAAGATATTTTATCTTGGCTACCCAGAGGTTAATGTCTACACTTGAATTTACTGCAGTCAGTGGGATACAAGAGTTTATAACACCATAGTTTTTTTTCAACATGACAATGACAGCGCACCCATGCATTAGACTGGAATAAGGATGGAGAGATGAACGCAGATGCTCTGATCACGAATACCTCTTGACTGCGCTAACAACATTGTACGACAGCTACCTGTTCTTCAGCCCGCTCTATTTAAACGGTAACACGAAACGATATATATATTTCACACAATAATATATGATTTAGACAACCATCAAGGATTTGTCAGTTAGTCTACAATCATGGGTAGTAAATTATTGAGGGTTATTTTACCTAGGCCACTTCTGATTGGTTTATTTCTAGATCGACCTTGATCACTCACTATCTCATCAATAAAGGATAATCCATCTATGAATATACCATAGAGTTCATCTTCTCGATGTTATGCTAACCTGTTATTCCAGCAAGGAATCTGTACTGCAGTAAATGGAGATCAGATTCCACCTGTATACTATTCAAACCTAAATAACTTATGGTTTCCATTCTGTCTAATAAGATTCATTTTCGTTTCCAATAATTTTCAATGGATTTCACATAAAGAGATTTGTAGCAAAGATGGCTAATTTTAATACGGTTACGTTCTATGAACTAGGTGATGGTTTAACTGAGACGCTGTCATTGTCCTTTATTTAGGTAACATCGTTTCAGAGCAGACTTCAGTATTGAAGTGAACTTGAATTCTCCATGAATGATGTATAATTTTATTTCCTGACAACCCCACGTCATAACTGCTTGTTAAAATATTCACCAGTATTAATTGTTCCTATAGCATTGGGATTTGACTTTTTTCCCATGTGATTTGTTCTCTATTACTTAATAAATTTCATCTGTAGTAATGTGTCTGTTAATCGCAGATTCGTCCAGAAATTTTCTGGCACTTTTGAGGTTTCCACTGTTTAAAATTTCTACATCTTCCTAGTCATATTGGTGTGAATAGTTGTCCTAATTCATCGATACGACAGAATATATGTCGTGTCTTTTGTGGCAGCTAGTTTATAATCTTGGATACTGAGGGTATTGCGTATATGATATCCATTATAATAAAAAAGATGTTTTTGTGTTTTCCAATGAATGAATGAAAAACAAAACGATATTGATGCGTTTACTGACGTTTCGCTATTTAATTCAGCTGCAAATAGCTTTATCAAAGTAGTAATATTAAATCAGAATTGACAAAATCTCAGCTTATTTATAGCGAATTGATCATCGTTCCTCAGTATGGGGTCATTTCTGCGTTGTCAAATTGGCCAATTGGTAAAGATCATAAAACCATGTGTCGACTGATGGAATTCATAAGTGTGTAAAATTAGAAAAGTCAGTGTGTGTTTACATAGTGAAATTGCTTATCAATCACATTCGTGTTGATTTTTTCATTTCATGGGAGAGGGAGGTGTTGTAACCAGGTCAGATTCTGTTTTAGTCCATCATACACTATTCAGATAATTTGGATTCCACTTGATAAGAAGTGCTTCTGATGATATCAGACATTGTTTGTGATTTCTGAAATGCTTTTTCTGGATGATGATTTCAATATTGTCAAAATCAATTTTATGGCTTTATTTGATTTTAACTCGTCTAGACAAGCTATGTCTGGTTGATAACTTTACAAGATTTTCTAGTTAAAATGGATTTCTCGGTGGTCGAACAGACACGGCTCTACGGTGTTCATTGCTCCTGATTTTGATTTCTCTTTGGCGATGTTTGTCCGATGTATATTGCATCACATTCCAAGCAGGCATTTTATTTTACAGACACAATTAGATAGAGAATCTCTAGGGATTTCGTCTTTTACATGGACAAGGTTGGTTTTGAGTGTGTGTGTGTGTGTGTGATGTTCTGAAGAAAACTCTGATGTCCAGCTTATTGAGTAGTCGTCTGATATCGTCTGACGTCTCAGCTCTGTATGGAATGACAACTGTTGTGGTCCATGTCTTTGGAATATGAAATGACAAAATCAACACGAATGTGACTGATAAGCAATTTCATTATGTAAACACACGCTACCTTTTATAATTTTACACACTTACCAAATCCATCAGTCGACACATGGTTTTGTTATCTTTACCGAATGGCGAACATGACAACGCAGAAATACCCGCATGCTGAGGAACGATGATTAAGTTGTAATATATAGGTTGAGATTTTGTAAATTCTGGTTTAATATTACTACTTTGATAAAGCTTTTAGCAGCAGAATTAAATAGCAAAACGTCAGTAAATACAACGACAATATCGTTTTGTTTTTCATTCATTGGGAAATGCAAAACACCTTTATTATAATGAATATCATATACCCAATGCCCAAATTCTTTCAAACTGTAAAAAGTCAACTTGGTTTGGACATATATGGCAGTGATTTATGCTCGAAACCTTAGCATCCAGTTATAAATACTTCATCATCACTGAGTGATGTTTGAAATAATTTGGGAAATACAAAACATCTTTTATTATAATGGATATCTATTCCAAATGACTTTGCTATATTAACCGTTATTTCACAAAAAACACTCTTCATATATGTATGGTAGGATGAATTTTCCTGTGGTGTCTGAGTATGGTTTCTCGCTGACAGTTTGATTCAAGTTTAGACATGTTTTTGATGAAACTGCTAGCTTCATACATTTATTCCCCTTAATGGATTTGAATAAAGCAAGAACAGCAGTTTGTGGTTTGTGCAGAATAAGAAGATGGTACCATCATTGCATACTTCGTTGGCTTCTCATCAGCTCAGCTGCTTACATCCTAAATTAGTCATTATTAAGTTCATGTACAGAAAAGATTTAACATACTTGCAAATAATGTCAGTTGACATGAGGTTCCAAACTTAGTTAACAGTACTAAGAAAGTTACCCTTACACACTCTTTGCACAGGGAGTTCAAGTTTTTAACAAAGTAAATGGCTAAAGAGTTATGTAATAAAAACGGGAGGTGGTTAAGATGATGAGTGTCTAATAAACTAGGTAACAGCATAATGAGTTCAACTCAAATTCTAGAAAGAAGGTACAAAGAAAGTTACACTATATCAAAGGGGTGGTGAGGTTAAAGTCAGAGATAACGTAGTCAAACGAAGGAGAGAATAAAGACATCCAGTCATCAACCAGGCAGTTGTGACGGATAACTGCTTCTTTTTGAACACGTACATGGGATATCAAACATTTTTAATACAGACTGCTTCAGCAAACTGAAGGAGAATTCAGCTATTTTTTCTATTGATAATTTTAAAGGATTTCGCTATTTCCACCTCATCATGACACGTATCAAGATGTTCAGTGATGACATTCTTGTAAGCGTTTGTTTCCTTGAAACGTAGGCTTTACGATACATGTTCAGAAAATCGGTGGTGTGCCCTTCTTTGTTAAAAGGTATTTATTTTCATTCAGTGTTGGCTCGTAGGGATTTGATTGGTTACAGGATTTCATCATGAGCTGACATTGGTTAGAGAACCATCGAAAAACCTGGGAGTACTGGACGGCTGTTTCGTCACACTAGTTTGGGACCCTCCAGCAGTACTCACCAACCACCAGGGTTCAAACCCAGGACCTTCTGGCTACAAGGCGAGAGAGCTTGTAGACCATTAAGCCCCTGGGACCCGATCCAATGGCCCATGAATTTTAACTTCTGCCAACTCACGACATAGTACGACCCGTTGCCTTCTTGAGAACAATTAATGCATACATATATTGTGACTGGTTGTGTCAGTAAAAGCTTTGCACTGAAATTCATCGATTTATAACGGAACTGTATAGTCTGGCGTTCTTTCATTTCCGCTTGCGTGAGTTTAATTTCGATAACTTTTATCGTAATTATCATTTATCCGTCTTAGCGAAAATATCAATAATGCCTATTTTTAGCCGCAAGAAACCTTCAGACGGTAATTTTCTTAAAATTTTTATTCTACTTCAGAGATGGAGCTTTTTCCTCCACTAAGATATATTTATAAACTAGAAATCCTTTCTCTTCAAAATTTCTCATCAAACCTAACAGTTACATAGGAAAAGTTACTCAATATTTAAAAAATATATGATAATATCCCGTGTTTTATTTTTCTCAACAGAATTCAAGTTATTCAAGCGTACAGAGTATAATAATAGTAATGGTAATTAAATTCTATTTTGGGATTTGTCTATGTATGTATGTAGAAGTGTACATATATTCCAAGGAGCTTTATATTAATTCCTTTGTGTTTCCAGCTTCGGTTGCATTTGTGATTATTTTTACAGGATGTGGTCGGAAGCCTCATGTACGGCCGTCCCTGTTTTTCAGTTTTATAACTGACTTAGTGAGGTAAAGGAGTGCGTCGGTTGCCAGGGATCGAACCTCGAACCACCTGCGTGATGGGCGAGTACTCTACCTCTGTGCCACCGACGCACTATACCAAGGAATTATTATAATGTTGTTATTGTTATTATTCCATTGAGTTCTTAATGAATCACGGAGATTCAGAGGGCTTCTCCATTTCACTCTACGACTGACGGTAAACTTTCATTTTCTTCTGACATCATTTTCTCCTTGTCACATTCTTATCCCCGCCCAACTCATCGTTTCCCGTTCGAGTTCAACTTGAGGGCTTACTTTGTGTGTAATGCCACTCCATCGTCTTTTCAGTGTATGTGCAGTCCATTTGCATTTCCTCCCGCATGTTGTTGGAGTTCCTTTATGCTGGTGCTTTCCAGCCCGAAATGTTATCTTCAGTATGAAGCCAGTGAATTCAGGTGTAAGTCTCCAGTAGCCTGCTAGAAATACTTCTCGTGACCAGAGAAATAAAATAAATCCTTGACGAGTTATGGAACTACTAGTTGAAGTAACGTAAACATCATTTGCAACATCTTCTAAGGTCTAATCGAAAATAAAAATCCATATAATTTTTATATGAATTAGAGATATATTTCGTTGGTAGAAAGGACAAGATATCAGAGGAGACTCCTTTGGTAAATGCTGAAGAACCTAAAGCAATTTGTATTGGTTATCAATGACTGACAAAATCCTCTTGGATGTACAGTAACACTTTATGCAGAATGTTTGAAAAGCGAGATTTTGTTGAACCAGTAATCCAATTGCATTAAATGGAGTGATGATAAAGCATTCCCTGCCATACATCAACCTTCATGAAGTAATTTTGCTCGTCTTACTAGTGTCTCTGGCAATAAATGTTACTTGAAGAGTCATATCCAGGGAGCAGGTTTCAAAGATTGACGTACGAAATTTATATTATTTATTATTATTATTATTATTGCCTTGCGTTCCGAGTGGAACAGAGGGAGGGCTTCAACAACATATCTCCACTTTCTGCCATCCTCTTCAACTGAGTCCACGATTGATCTTCCTCACACGATGTCCTCCATGTCACCCACACACCGACGACCCACTCGTCGCTTCCCATTTAGATTCCACTCGAGGCATTATCTGAAGTGCAATATCATTCGGTGGTCTCATCAATGTATGCCCGATCCATCGCCACTTTCTCCTATATATTTGTTGGGCGATCGGCTCTCGCCTGTTGATTTGTTCCTATAGTTTCTTGTCACTTATTCTCTTTGGCTGGCCATTTGGTATTCAGTATGGAGGCAGCCAAACGGGCAGCTGTTGATGAAAGTCTGCAACTGGCTGTTGGAAATCCTTTTTGTGACACTCAGTGAAAGTTTCTGACCCGTATAGAGGAACCAACTTCGCATTCATGTTGAAAATCCGAATCTCATTCCTGATGCTGGCTGTGTGCAGAAGATTTCCAAACTGTTTTTCAGGCTGTTGAAGGCGTATCTCTTGCCTTTTCGATTCTAGTTGGCTGGCTTTGACATCTTCGTCAGTTCCGCCTGTAGTTAAAACGATGCTTCCCAGGCAAATGGAAGAGATAAATGTTAAATCTCTTCCGTTGATGGTGATTGGTGCTGGTTGTTGTTGTTGTTGTAACGGTCCGTTGGTTGTCTTCATCACCTCTGCTTTCTCTGTGTGTGTGCACCTGCGGTCCTGTTTTCGCTGTCACCTTCTTCTGCGAGTTTTTTTGGTTTTCGCTTGCAAGTCTTTTAGTTTGTATGAAATTAAGCATATATCATATACACGCGGAATCCAAATCTTCTAGAGCCTTCTTATCGGTCGTTCAGCGTATTTGTGACTCCTCGTCTCCAACAGTCTGACGCATGATCCAGTCCACCACAATTAAGAATATCATCGGTGATAATAGGCAGCCAGCCTTGTCTTACTCCTGTATTTACACGCTCCCGCCAAATGCAAGATGATGTTACAGGACTGGACTACATCGACGCCTAGTTTAAAAATAGGAAGTGAAGTGGTAGAGCACGTTGACCGCTTCACTTATTTGGGAAGTACCATCAGCCAACGCCAACGGGTTGATCTCTGACGAAATCTCAGCACGAATACAAGGGGCTCGTTTCGCATTTGTTAGTTTACGCCGACTCTGGCGTAGACGAGATGTTCGACTATCGACCATAGGGCGGGTGTACTGCTTATCAGTCCGCTCCGTCCTCCTTTATGGTTGTGAGACCTGGCCACTGAGAGTGGAAGACATGAAAAGCGTGGCGAGCTGTCTTTGATCATAGGTGCCTGCGTTCTATTTCCCGTGTAAAGTGGCATAATAAGGTGAGCAACATTGAGGTTAGGCGTCGAGTTCTAGGTAAACAGGGGAAATCAATCGACGAAGTCGTGAAGTTACAAAGACTGAGATGGTTAGGACATGTGTTACGTATGCCAAGCCATCGCCTCCCTCGACGAACTATGTTAGCGGATATAGGGTCAGGCTGGAAAAAAGCTAGCGGCGGTCAAACAAAAACTTGGCCTCACCAGTCAATGAAATCCACAACAGTTGGTCTAAGCCACGTAGGAAGGTGTAGACTGGCTTCGTGGTTGGGGTCCTCGGGACGGTAAAAATCTATGGTTGGAAACAATTGGTGACATGGCTCAAAACCGTTCTCAGTGGCGCAGATGCATCCACTCCTTGTGACTTATGATCTTCAATGAAACTGTTTTGTATTTCTTTATTACTCCTTTGTCTCACACCTCTGCTCACTGTTTCTATTATGCTTTTCTTGTACTTTCTTCTCTTGCTTCGCGTGCTACACGGAATGTGGCGACTTGAACTGGTGCACATATGTGCAAAGTTCTATGTCGAAAACAGACAGACACAGATTTACACTTTGAACACCTCACTGAATTTTCCGTTGTGGATCACTAGGCATCTTCATCTGACTGTCATATAGACTAGTTAACTAGCTCGCTAGTTTTCTAGTCTGTCCCAAGCTCGGGTAAAGAGGGAGGGGGTTGAGCGTGGGGCTGGAAACTCCACACCACTAAATCTTTCAAACCTTTAGAGAAACTTCAACACACACTCGAAACCAGCACCTATATTTTCAAACGCCAAAATATTATCCACGTCAGGCACCTGTTGTTCAACGGGTACCATATATAACTTCAGTCCCAGTGAGAATACTATCACTCACTAGAAATACAGGTACCTCGAGAAGAGTCGTAAATTCACATTCGAAATTCACATCTTGAATTCCACTGGTTGAAAATAACTTTGCATAGATCCTCAGATACTGTCAAGGCGTTCTTGCTATGAGCCAACATGTCTTTTAGTCCCACATAATGAATCCAGGGTAAAGACAAAATCAGCCTTAAAACAAATATTTGAGGGTGTCTATTAAAACAAAAAGTAATCGACAAATCATTGATAATATTATTATGTAACACACTCAGAAATGTATGTAAAGTCAATATTAATTGCAATTAATTAAATTGACTTAATTCATGAGTTATAAATACATTAATGTAAGTAAACAAATAATACACTGTGTATTTTTGTAAATACCGCGCATTTTTAATTGTTTATCAGTCTTGTGTAGGTACTGATGTCATGTGAACAGTTTTTATTTTCAAACTTGGTTAGTATAGCGTTGCTTGTAACACCTACATTTGAAGGAATTATTAAATAAGTAATACCTTATCACCAAGATTAATCTCTTGAAACTAAGGTGTAAAGTCAAGCAGAAACTTCCACTATCCTAATTCCAGACCGAGTGACATTGCATTCTAGTTTTCAAAACTTAAGATATCCAGATAACATAATATCTGGCTGGCCTATCGATTGAAGGATGTGTATACTACGCAACAATGCGTTCTGTCCTTCTTTGTGTCTGTAAATGAGACATGGCCAGTGAAAGTTGTGGGCATAAAAAGACTGGTTTTGATTGGACACTGGTCAATAACTAGTGTAGTATGTGTGTATAGTACTTTCTTCGGTGCAGACTGAATTCTACCACTCAAGTTTGCAATATGATCACCATGCCACTAGGTGGTTGCCCGCCATCATGATACACTGTGAACTGTGAACTTCACTAGTTACTAGCTAGTGTCCAATGAAAGTACTCAATACATTCCTACAGGAGGTCAGTCGTGAGCTCGAATAGCTCGGAAGTAGCGTCTCTGACTGCAATACTGGGTGACACGAGTTCGAATCTCAGAAGGTACATGAGTTCCTTCAAGGTAGTCACAGATACGGCTTACTGACTTCTGAGTGTCAACTAGTACGAAACGTCAGTGAGGCTGAGCTTCCTGCTGATCGCCTCCAAACCACCCAATAACAAGACTGGCTTTCTTTGATCACCTATGTTAACGTTCTATCTCCCATATTAAGTGGTTTTGATATGGTGAGTAATATTCACGTTAGGTGTAGAATTCTTGTTGGGGAAGGGAAGTCACGCCGACTGAGATAGCTAGGATATGCGTTACGCGCGACGAGCCGCCGCCTCTCTCGATGGATAATGTTAGTTCACATAGGATTGGGTTGGAAAATGGTAAACGGTAATCATATTAAGCCTTAATATCAATTCCTGATATATTTCACAGCTGAATCGAGCCACGTGGAGGATTTTAGACTGCTCGGGGATGCCAAGAACGAATGTCTCGGGACGACGGTTTGTAATGTAATTCGAAATCATTCTCAGTGGCACAGAGACATTTACTCTTTGTAGTCTCCTATATCCATCAAAACCGTATGTTTTCCATGTCAGTGTGATTTCTTCCACACACTTCTATGCATTATAGTTCATTTGAGTCAGATATCTTCTCTCTTATGTCTACCATTGTTTGCCACATTTTTTTTTATTCCTTCGCGTTCCCACTAGAATATAAGGCTTCAAGCTATAGCTTTGAAGTTTTACAAGCAGTGGTGTCTATTTTTACGGGATGCGGTTGCTATCCTCATGCCCAACCTTCTCTCATCACCGGGCTTATTACCGGCTAACCGAGGTTTAGGAGTGCGTCGACCAGGAGATCGCACTTCTGACCACTTGCTTGGTTGACCAGTATCCTACCACTGAACCACGGAAGCTTTGTATGTTACATGGAGTGTGGTAAATGGAACCACTGAAATTATGCTTAAATTTCTTAGTTAAAACTCAGTTAGTCTACCTGGATATCATCTTGGCATTCTAAAATGTAGTGACGATATAAATCAGTTAATCTCCATAAGTTATCGATGTGCTATACTTTCTAAATGCTATTGGGAGAGAATTTAAAGTAATCATTAAGTGTTGTTATATCTATCAGCACCCAGTTTAACATCCTAACAGATAATTAATCTCCAAAGTTTGATGTGATCACTGGATAGATAACTGAGAATTTTTCCACTCCTTATAATAAAGGTGGGCTATGCATTAACCTTCCTGAGGTAACGTTTATTTAGTTACACAACGCAGACTTTTGATAATTTAGATAAGCAACATTCATTTTGTTCTGTTTTGTTCTACAAATGGTTAACAGATTCAGTACATAACGTTGTGCTAGTTTCGACAGACAAAAATGAAAGACCAGATTTGCAGTATAAAATGATGTCATCTTCCTATTTCACAGGTTCTCATCAACTGCACACCACCACCTGAAACTACAATGGTTATGTAGACGATAATAACGTACTTTAATGTTTAAGTGGTAGTAGAGAAGAAATATCACAAAATTGGCGCATCCGAAATGCAAGCATTACAATTCGGAGTTTAAGTTTCCATCATCCATTTGTGAACATTCAAAGTCTGTCTCTGTCTGTCTGGATTCAACATAGAACTTGCCACCAAAGTGCACCAGTTCGAGTTGCCTTGTTCCAAATACCACACAGAGGTAGACAAGAAGATGAGTGAGGAGAATCAATGGAGTTTGACAAGTATAAGAGTGAAACAGAATGGTTAGTAATAGAAAGAAATATGAAAGATTACAGAGACTGAATACATCTGCGTCAGCCATTGACAACGATTTTGAGCCATGTCACCTATTGTCTCCAGCCATTGATTCCTAGAGTCCCGAGGCCCCCAACCCGGGAGTCTGCATCTCCCTACCTGAGTCAGTCTAACTGTCAAGGATTTCATGACATTCAAAGTAGAAAAGAGGAAGGAGGGTTAAGACAGAAGACAGAAAAATTTAACAAAAAGTGTTAGCTTGTAGGTTCACATAGCAACTCCAAAAAAAACAAAAGCGGTTACAGTTTGTAAGATTGAAATTCGCTCAGTGAGTTGAGATCACTGAATTAGATGACTAATCGATGTAATCAAAATCGAAATTCAGTTACCAAGGGAGTAAGAGAATAATCATACTCTCTGTATGCATACGTCTGGTTGGTTTAAATCGTTTGATTGCGGTCGCTTCGGCGAATCGTAGTAAATTTACTGTCTTTCGTCTATGTGATATTTTGAAGGACTTAGAAATCTCTACGAGATGACCAGTATCAACAATATGTCTGGTAATTGCACTCTGAGAAAATTCGCTTCTTTTCAGACACAGGTTTCTTCCAATGTGTTCAGAAAACTGGATAGAAGCCCTTCTTTCCGTCCTTCCAATGTACTTGCTCCCGCGAGTGCACGTCAATTCATAAAGGCAGTTGGAGGTATTTATCCAGTTTTGATTGGCTTATAGAAGAGATAGTTCTGTATAATGTTATGAGTGTAGCTGCAAGGAAGCTTCTATTTATTGTACCTTTCAGTTTTTTGTCAATCATTGTGCTGGTTAGAAGAAGGATAGTGGATACACTTGTATTTCATCCTGTTCGGTGTGTCTGTATCACCACATAGCTGGCATGGAGTTCAATCACCGGCCACCAACGCATTCCTTTGCCTTGCTAAACCAGCAATAATAAGACTGGTGAAGAAGGAAAGTTGGGCATGAGTTTAGCAACCTCCATACCGTAAAAGTAATAAACACCACTGCTACCGAAACTTCAAGCCTCTAGTTTGAAACCCTGTGTATTCCACCTCGAACGTAAAGGAATTAAATAATGATAAAGTAATAAATAACATCCTGCTCAGGATTTCACAGCTATGTCTGCCTGCATCCACAATGAGTGATAGTCGATCTACTGAGAATTCAACCGATCACTCATTGTTTAAAAGGCCAAAGCATTAACCAATCAGTTGATCGACCCATTAGTATTAGTTGATATATACTGCTTTTATAAAATAACTAGTTTCAAGGAATTTCTCTTGCTAAACGATGATTGTTCTCGACATATATGTCATTTCAAGTAATTAGACTATAATCGTGCGTTAGTTGACTGTTGTTATTCAGTCGACTGTTTTTTTTTTCTGTGGTCACATGATTCTTGTTTCACTTATAACGCCAAATACCTCAGTGTTATGAGCAGTTATTATCACCCGATAATTTGAATCGCATACAGGAATGTAGCAACAATGTGTTCTTATCAACTAATTAGACAAAATATTGACTGACTACAGTGTTGAGGTTTTTTCTAACGATGAACCGTATTATTATAATATTATTATTATTGTGTCCTTTAGTTCCTATAGGAACATATGGCTTTAGCCACACGTCTCCATTGCGTTCGGTTCCCCGTCAGCGTTTTCATCTGGCTTTACGTCTACCCGCATGCTTTAACCTCCTCTCCTCATGACCTCCTCCATGTCACCCCACTCTCGCCCTGACGACTAACTCACCGCTTCCCATTCGATCGGACTCCCCCTCGAGGGCCTGTCTTTTGATGTCACTTGATGGTTTGTCTTCTCATAGTATGGCCAATCCACCTCCATTTCTTCCTGCATATTTGTTGCACGACTGGTTACTGCTGGGTTCGTTCACCCCCAGAGATCCCACCCTGTTGCTGGTGTTTTCTGGCCGGCCATCTGACCTTGAGTAGTATTGAGCGAAGACAGCTGTTGATGAAGGTCTATAGTTTGTTCGAGGTGGCCGTCGTGACTCGCCGCCAAGTCTCTGATCCGTATAATGAGTAGCGCTGACTTCACATTGGAGTTGAAAGTACAGATCATTGTTTTCATGTTGAGTGCTGTTGACCTTCACACAGACTTGAGAGTAATGGAAGCTTATCTTGTTCTCCCGATGATCCCTGCTTTGATATCCTCATCAGTTCCGTCCGGGTGTAGTTGAAATGATGCTTCTCAGGTAGGTGGGTAGGTGAAGGAGGTTGCTTGTTTCAGATTTCTTCTATTTATGCTGGTTGGTTGTTGTCTGTTGTTGTTTCTGTTGCTGTTGGCCAGAAATCTTCATCACCTCTATTTTTCCTATGTGAACCTGAAGTCCTGCCTTTTCTGGATGCTTCTTCTATCACCAACATGTTGCTTTTCACTTGCATATCTTCCAGTTTGTGGGAAATCAGACAAATATCATCGTCGAAGTCTGGATCCTTCAAGTTTTTTGTATGGGTCCATTTTATGCCTGTTTCCTTGCTGTCCGCTGTCTGTCGCATTATCCAGTCTACAACAATCAGGAAAATCATTGGAGATAGTAGCCGACCAGATTGTCTTACTCCCGTATTCACTTCTACGGAGGTCTCCGTGAGTTTCCCGTTGCGAATTACTTGGTACACAGAATTGTCGTACAACTGTTGGATGAGATTTATACACCGTAAAGTCAAGTAATCATTGGGTCTTCATGCTGTATATAATGCATAAAGTGGCTGTCTACTTATTTTTCGGGTAGAAAACAACATACCGTTTTCAATGGAAAGCGCTCCACTTTTTCACCAAGGGGAACTAGTGTGCCTCAAAGCTCTGGCTGACCTTCCATATTATTTCAAAGCTTACTTCATTCAGTATGTCGGTGATCTAACCATTTCTTTCCAAGTAGTGTCTGTATTGGATTTTTCTTGTATGAATAGATTCTTGCTTGAAGTTAACAAATAGTTTCGCCTAAATGGTCTTCAACTGAATCCATCTAAATGTCATATTGTTTATTGGTTTAATTTCAGATGCAAACAAGACTTGTGTGGAGTGATTCAGCTGTATGATTCTGATAGGGAATACATTGAATATCTCTCATCTCGGCATCAATGTTTCTTCGAATCTCTGTTGGTCATCTCATGTACTGTTGATTTCTAAGGAAATTTTCCGTTTGACTTATTACATAAAGAAGCTGAGACTCTCTGGCGTAAATCAACCTCTCCTCCTACAATTTGTTAATGCATGTCTTCTCTCCACTCTACTTCTTTATTGTTCGCCTTCCTTATTCTTCCCTGGACTTCTCAAAACAGACAATGTCATATTACGTAGAACACTAAAGATTGTAAGTAGGGTTAGTGGTGTGTGCGCCTTTGACTCTTTGCTAAGCTAACTGACATTATTGTCAACAGGCACTTCAATTCTTGCAAGCAGTTGACTGAAGTTATCTTGTCTGATATCGAACATCGTCTTTATTCCAGCAGCTTTCTCCTTGTATCTCTTCGGGGGAGGGTGAAACCAGAAGAAACTTCATAAGAAGCATTTATGCTCGTACAGCTACTAAATATAAAAAAAATACTACCAAATGACCATATTTAGCTCAGGTATTGTGTGAAAAGAGAGAGAGATTGTGTGTGTCAGATGTCAGAAAAGCACTTATAAACTTTTTAAATCGGTAACTGAACTGCAAAGTATACGCAAAGATTATTATTATCATCATATGTTTTATCCATGATACTATCCATTTATACTGCACTATGTTTCCACCAACATTCTCTTTATAGTGGTTTCATTATTATTATTATTACTATTTTAAAATTTATATATATACACATTTATAAAAGAGGCTCATTAAACGCGGCTTGTCTGAAGGTGGATTTTGCAGTTGTGTCCATTTTATAAGATCTTACCTCCGGTTGCGCTCGGCCACGAGATAAGTCGATCGGAGTATACAATTTTCGGTGCCGATATTTCCTGAATCTCACTCGCTAAAGAGAGAAGATTTAGTATATTTGGTTTCCTAATCCTTCATCCAGGGGAGAGGTTTCGCGTGCGTTTCGGATTGTGAGGGCGATTGTTACTTCCCGGCTGTCCACACCGTGGAAGTTGGTTGCGTGACCGCAGAGCCCAGGGGACAACTGCTTGTGGCCAGTTACACGCGGTCTGTTTTTGTTCGTTCTCTTTTGTTTGGTGTGCCTCAGTAGCATACTTATCACTCCTGCCCTGTGACACGGCAGCAGGAAGCGCGGTCGTTGTTAATCCGGGCCACGGCCGATCCAGCATGAAATTTTGCGATTTTGTAATGATCATGATGTTGGATTGGGTAGCTGCTTTTTGTTTAACTGCTATCCAAACAACCTGCCTGGCATGGTAGGACCTCAAGAGACATAAGTCTCAGCCAGTATAACTTCGGTGGTATAGCGGTTAGCACGCTCGCCGACCATGCATATGGCCCGGGGTTCGATCCCCGGCCGAGCCAGAAATAATGCTGGTAAAGAGGAAAGGTTGGGCATGAGGCTAGCAACCCCATCCTGTAAAAATTAAACACTGCTACAGAAACTACAGGCCACTAGCTTGGAGCCCTATGTTCCACTGAGAACGTGAAGGAAAAATTATTATTAGTAGTATAGCTTGATTAGGTCATTGCGGTGTTCAAGCCCGACCACCACGTCAAGGTAGCAGCTTTCGGTCGGGATCCAGGGGAGACGTCTTACTACTGTTACATCTGCACTCATCGGCTGTACAACTTCACTCATAGTCCCTCAACACAGCGTAAACGATTTACACTGTGATGGTGATTGCTTTACGTCTAACTGCTATAGAAAAAAAGGACGTTCTGATATGGTTGGATCTTAAGGAGCATTAGTTCCAGCCAATGTAGCTCGCTGAGTCATTGCGATATGTAGTCTTGACCACCAAGTTAAGGTAGAACCTATCGGTTGAGATGACTGATAAGCCAACTGACCACCTAAAACAATAGTTAATTTGTGTTGTTTGGTTGGAGGATTTCATCATGAGCTGACATTATTTAGAGAACCACTGGAAAACCTTCAGAGAGTACTGCCAGACAGCCGTTTCGTCCCACTAGTTTGAGACTCCTCAGCAATACTCACCCACCCTACTGAGGTTCGAACCCACATCCTTCTGGTCACAAGGCTAGCGAGCTCGTAGACCATTAGGTCCTAGGTTCGAACTCCGGCGGTGAGTGAGTACTGTGTCCAGTACTCCCAGCTGGTTTTCCAATACTTCTCTAGCTGATGTCAGCTCATGATGAAATCCTGTAACCAATCAGTCAATTCCCTACAAACCAATACTTAAATATCAATGAAGTGCTCACTACCGACTGGCCCTTATTCAGGTAGGCAATCAGCTACCTGGGATTCTAGTGAGAAGTCGTGACCAGTAGGGTGCCGCAGGTTGGATGTGAGGACAGTACTCACCGAAGACACTGTTTAGTGGTCGCGCTATGTCGTTAATTATCAGGAGGTGGAATTCATGGACTGGTCGTTGGATAGAGTGGGTCGCAGTCGCTTAATAGTCTACGAGTTCGCTAACCTTGTAACCAGAATGTCGTGGATTCGAACCTCAGTAGAGTGGGTGCGTGCTGCTGAAGAGTCCCAAACCATTGGGATGAAACAGCTGTCTCGCTGTACTTCAACGTGGTTTTCCAATGGTTCTCTAACCGATGTCAACTCATGTTGAAATCCTGTAACCAATCAGTCAATTCCCTACAAAACCAATACTTGAAAATTTGTCTTGTAACCATATACTTTTGAATATACTACTGAAATATATTTCATTTAAAGCCTAATCATTATTATTTGTCGTCTCTTTGTATTTTTTTTTTATATAGGCTGTATTACAAAAAGATATTCTATGGTTCGATCAACATTCATCCGGTGATATAATCAATAATTTATCAGAGAATATTAATTCCATAGAATTCGGTATCGGTACAAAACTCGGTGAATTTACACAGAATATGAGTGGATTTTTAGCCGGTCTCATTATTGGCTTTATTGTCAAATGGAAATTAGCTTTAGTTGCATGTGCTACCCTCCCATTTGTTGTTACAGCTTTCTCACTGTTTGGTGTTGCATTTAAATATTTTCATACAAAAGAGTTGAATGCTTATTCACGAGCAAGTACAGTATCAAGTGAAGTATTATCATCGATAAGAACTGTCATCGCTTTCGGTGGAGAAAAACGTGAATCAATCCGATATCAAAGGGAATTATCCTCGGCTGAATCAATGGGAATTAAAAAAGCTACAGCATTTGGTGGTGGTAAGTAAAATGACTTTAAAAAAAAATGAAAATTCATCTCCTATTGAAACTGATTTTATTGATTAAATATTGATTAAAAAAAGGCTGATTACTGAACAAAGAATATACTCTGTTTTTAAGTCAATTGATTAATTGGACTGAAGTATTCTACCTATGTCAACATGTCAGCTTCTATCACGGAAGATCCTGGCTTCGAAAACCCAGCGTATACTGATTAATTTAATTTCGCTAGAGCTTGATTCCTGTGCGTCGGTGGCATAGCGGTTAGGACGCTCGCCGATCATGCACATGGTCCCAGGTTCGATTCCTGACCTTGATAAACCAGAAATAATGCTGGTAAGAAGGAAAGGTTGGGCATGAGGCTAGCAACCCCATCCTGTAAAATAAACACTGCTACAGAAACTTCAAGCCACTAGCTTGAATCCCTGTGTTCCATTGGGGAACATGAAGGAAAAAAAAGAGCTTGATTCCACACAGTATTTTGATACAACTATGGAATTTTCAGTATGTGATATCGGCCAACCATTGATATCAGGTGTGCATTGTCAGGTGATCGAACCCCGAACCATGTGAATGGTTGGTAAGCATCCTAACCACTGTGCCAACGACGCTCCAAGTCCACTAACTCCAGAGTAAAGACAAATACTCGGCGACGACATTGGCTTGCGAGGATGCTATATATATATCGCAGATCAGTGGAAGTTAGAATTCATGGACTACTGGATTCTATTCGATCCCTGGTAATGTACTGATGAAGAATCGCAAACTAGGACGAAAACGGCTGTCTAGTAATCTTTGGTTTTTATTAGATGGTTTTGTAATTGACCTCAGCTCGCCATCAAAACTATATCTATAACAGTTAAAATATTATTGTTAGTGGCAACACTACTGTTTGCTTGAATAACATCGAATCCACAGACTCAAAAGATATTACAGTTCAAAAAACATATGTAAGTAATAATATACATCGGTATAACGATAAATCAAATGTCATATAAACTAAAGAAAGTAATGCAGAATTTATGTTCGTCGGTGGCATAGCGGTAGAATGCTTGCCAACCAACGCATGTGGCTCGGGATTCGATCCCTGGCCACCGACGTACTCCTTTATCTGACAAGGGCCAGTAATAATAAGACTGGTAAAGAGGGAAAGTTCAACATGAGCCTAGCAAACCATATCCCGTAAAAATAGAATACCACTGCTACCTAAACTTCAAGCCGCAAGCTTGAAACTCTATGTCCACTGCGAACGTAAAGGATTAAAAAAAAATACAAATTCGTAGCTTCCACTATGGTCCAGGGTATCAACAGTAACTGGACCTGCTTCCTGTGCATTCAGACATCCGGTTGTTTTAAATGAATTTCGCTCACATTTTCTGTTCGTTGTATTCGTAACCTAGAGATTTTTGACAATTTATTCGTTAGCCCATAGATGGTAGAAAGAGACTCTTCAGTACTGTCTACTGTTTGGCCTGTTTGGATCAGATGGTGTAATATCGAACTATTGATAGTTTTCATTAGACTTTTATCTAACCAGACTGGTAAGTGTTCCCGAGCACGAATAACTAAGTTCTTAGAACAAAAGTCAGCATAATTGGCTCCATAGGGGCAACTAAATTGATGAAGTGCCCAGTCTCTGTAATTCATCTGCCAGTTGAGAAATCATAGTTGGTTGTGTGGAAAATATGAGTCTACCGACATTAAAGGTTCTTCGTACTGATTTCCTGAATATGTCAGTGAAAATCGCTCCTGGTATATCATGTTTGAAATGCAGTCGCATATACTGAGGCTTGTTAACAGATTTAATTCCTTTTGATGCGTGTTATCACGTATACATGTACGTTGGTGGCACAGCGGTTAGGACGCTTGCCGACCATGCACATGGTCGGAGGTTCGATCCCCAGCCGACTCACTCCCACACCTCGCTAAGCCAGAAATAATACTGGTAAAGAGGAAAGGTTGAGCATGAGGCTAGCGATCCCGTCCTGTAAAAAATAAACACTGCTACAGAAACTTCAAGCCTCTATCTTGAAGTCCTATGTTCCACTGGGAACGTGAAGAAAAAAGAAAAATCACATGTACATACTTTTGAGATGTAATCCCGTGTTACAATGCGTTAATGATATTGATAACAATATTTCTTTAAAGCAATAATAACAGTTTGTGCAGAATAAAACGGCATCATCACTGATGTCGTTGATGTCGTTCTCATCAGCTGCTTCTAGCCCTAAAGCGTCATTAAGCTTATGTACAGAAACAATTTTAACGTACTTATTTACACAGAGTTCATTTTTAAACAAAAAAAATCAATATATGCATACAATGGTAATAATAATGATAATAAAAGTAATAATCACTTTATCCCAAAGAGTAATAATCATACAAAATGGAATTTTTGAAGTTACATTATCACAATCCGTGATCAACTCGCAAACACATAACTAACCCTTACAGACCAAAACTATAGAAAGAGAGTGTGAAAATATCCAGTTACAGGCGGGGCAAGGAAAGACTAATAACTGCTTCTTTCTGAACACTTAAATCGGGTCTCAGGAGCTTGGTGGAGATTGTTTCGGCAAACTTGAGGAGAATTGAACTTTCTTGTCTACCGATAATTTGAAAAGAATTCGCGATTCTACCTGTAGACCCGTATCAAGGCGATACCTGGTAATGACACCATTATAACTGTTTGTTCCCATGAGACGTAGACTTTTCAGCACATGTTCAGAAAATCGGAGGTGTGCCCTTCTTCTTTCTGTTCTTCCAATGTAACTGCTCTCGCAGATACATTTCAATTTGCATACACATTTGGAGTTAACATGAGAAAGGTATCTTTCGACGTTTGATAGCGCCAAAGGGTATGTTGTCTAACAGACAAGAACCAGCTTAGCTCCAGGTTAGGTTGGGGTTAGTGATGTCCTCAATCTTCTGTTGACTATTTCTGCAATATTTTCACTTTTAGAATCGAGTTGAATGCAGATGGGCTTTTTTCTCACTGTGATTCGTTTGATATTTCACCCTAGACAACTTCCGTACTTGTTGATGAATCTCTGGAGGTAGTCGCTGTTTTTCAACATCTTTTCGAGCGTCATAAATTCTTCCTTTAATTTGTCTGCGGAGCATATTCACCTCTGGAGACTATCATCTTCCAGGCGCTGCATGTTAATGTCAAGAAAAAAGAACTTTCCATCATTTTCATGTTCCAGAGTAAATTTAATATTTTTATGTACCTCACTGAATAATCCGAGTAGGTAGGATGCATGACTTTCATTGTTGCACACTACAAATGTGTCATCTACATATAACAACGACAAAGTTCAGCGAAGAGTCTCTTCTAGGTGTCAAATTCATTCACTTACCTGTACAATCGCATTTATGTATAATTATTTTGTGTGTGTGTGTACATTAGGATTGTCAAACAAAAAATAAAAATTAGTCAGGGTTACTGTTTACGTCATCAAAATGTTTCTAAAACATGATAAGTAATCAAAATTGTAACTAGTGGGGAGGGGGTCGTGAAGATTGGTAAGTACTGACAAGGAGGTTGTGTAATGTGAAATATGATGTTAATGGAGACATGTATCCAAAATAAATTATGTAATAGAAAGAGTAAATAAACGGTCGGTTAAGAAGAACTTGTTGACAAAGTTGTAGAACATGAAATTATACCCACGGTAGAAGGAGGGAGTGGAGAAGTTTCTTCTGTGTGTGCATAAATCAGGGTTTTCTATCCGGATCGTTAAGGCCTCGCTCGGCAATGCCAAGTATACAGAAGCTTACTGTTTTCCGGAGGCTTCTTTTGACTTTGCAAATGACTTTGAATGAATTCTCCTTGCATATTGATTGACCAGTGTTGACTACGTGTTCAATTACATAGCACTCACTATTGATCCACTGTTACCCTTTCGCAGCCAAGCGGGATAATGATCTTTCACTCTTTTGGATAAAACACGTCATCTACATATCGCCAAAAATTCCTTTGTGTATGATCATTACTGTTTGGTCTAAAATGACTGATAATATAAGTGTAGGGAACCATTGGAAAACCAGCTGGAAGTACTGGACAGCCAGTTGTTTCGTCCGCCTAGTTTGGGACTCTTCATCAGCAGGCACCCACCAGTTGGGGTTCGAACCCAGGACCTTCTGGTTACAAGGCTAGCCAGCTCGTAGACCATTAAGCCACTGGGACCCAATCCAATGTGGTTCTCTAACCAATGTCAGCTGATGATGAAATCCTGTGACCAATCAATCAAATCTCTACAAACCGATAATTGAGTAAGTGTAAAATTTGAGCATTATGGTAGCATGTAATTCCAAATTGGATAGGTTTATTTTTAAATATCACACACAATGATGATGCTGGATGAAAACGTTTCGAGCACAGTTTATTTCTCATAATCATATCATATCACCTTGATATGATTGCATTACATTCTGCCACAGTGCCCAAGTTCCACATACTTACATTAGTAATGGTACTTACGATCTTCCTGTTTGAAGACTAGTCAATAAGCTCACAGAATGATCACTCCATGATGATATGATATGATTATGAGCAATAAATTGTTCTCGAAATGTCATCCAGTTGTTAATAGTGTATCATCGTTGTGTGAAATTTAAAAATAAATTATTGTATGCGTGCGTCAGTGGCACAGTGGTAGGATACACACCAACCACGCCTCATGTAGTTCAGGGTTCGATCCCCGTTCACTGACGCACTCCTTTACCTCTCTAGGCCGGTAATAAGACTGGTAAAGAGGGAAGGTTGGGCATGAAGCTTACCTCAAGCTTGAAGCCCCCTATGATCCACTGGGAACGTGTAAGTAAGTATATTAAAATTGTTTCTGTACATTAGCTTAATACTGTCTTTAGGCTGTAAGCAGATGATGAGAGCAAAGCCAACGAAATAAATACGGATGCGATTTCATCCTGCACAAATTGTTGTTCTTACTTTATTCAAATTCATAAAGGAGAATAAATGTATGAAATATTTCTGTAGTTATTATGGATACGCATAACAGTAAAGAACCTGATGAAGAATAAGATTTTGAAAAGAATTTTATTTTTGTCCACCAGACAGTCTTTTGAAATTGATTTATGAAGAAATTGCTTCTCTTACAAATGCTTTGTCAGTACTTTTTATTTCTGAATAAAAAGGGATAAGGAATATGGAACGTGGTCTAGATTGTGTAACCTGGTTGACAGGGCGAACACACACACACGTGGTTATCACGGAAATATATATATATATATATATGAAAAAAAGGACGAGACAATACAGGAGTCACGTGGTATGACTAGACTGACTGAAGGTCAAAATAGAACGGCGTAAATCGATCGATAACTGAAAATATGATAAATCAATGGAGATTGATTTGAATTACCAAGGCTAAATTTTACCAAAGGAAATTTTAGGGGAATGACATGCTCTTTGTATGATATACACACATTAAAGTGACTTAGAACTTCCTAATGACTTCTGACTGTTATTGCAATTTCAAGTCGAAGGTCATAGCCCTTCCTTTATATCTGTCCAATGTATATTCAGTATCCAGTTCAAATTAGTATGTATAAGATAATGGAGAAAGGTATGAAGTTATTATCCTGGGTTCCGAATAGAACATGGGCTGGCAATCTTTAGCTGTTTCCACGACTATCCACAAAGTTAGATCTCATCCTCCTTCGATTTCCTCCACATGTTACCCTATTGCCCACGTCCAAGTTGTCGTTTCCTTTTCGTGTTAGAACTGATATCACCCAACGATCCCCTCATCAAATGTTCAACCCATCCCTATTTCCTCTTGCACATTTGTTAGGCAATAGGTTCAAGTAAAAAAAAACTTGGCCACTTTGGTGGTGGAGTATAACTCCTTTATGGATTAAAATTTGTTGTTTTGATAAAATCACACCGTGTGTTGTTATACAGTAAGTAATATTTACGGATGCCACCACGTTTCCAGCACAAATTATCTTTGCCATTCATAATCATGTCAAGGCACTACTCACACAACTCACTTTCTTGCTTCATTTATAAACATGAGTAAAAATTGATGCGATTAGAAATTTTATTGAATAAAATCAACATGCGATAAAGTACATTCGGCAATCATATTAGTGTTATCAATAAAATACAATAAGATGGGAATCGAGATGTTTTTACGGTAAAATAAATAAATAAATAACTTGTTAGAATGTTATAATGTGAATTGAATACATTTTAAGATTATTTATTATCCTCCTGTGATTTGACTGGTGGCAATGATATCTTCCATATCTCTGGTATTTGCGTTGTATCACTTCTATTCCATGTGTTGAGTTGGGTGTGTAGACTCGATGAACCAGGCAGGATTCAGTAATCAACCTCTGTCTCTCAGTCTCCACCTACCTATATTACATTTTAGAATGTTAACTCTATCCCACTCACCTTGCTGTGTGGTTGTGTGTTAATGTATGCAGTTCTAAGCTGAGTTTTTGTCACAATCACTTATCTTCGGGGTGTCAATCATTCTAACTTCAGATAAATTCTTATGTCTTGACAATCTGACTACTCCTGATCTGCTAGTTTGACCTATGTAGTTGATTTAACTCACAGTCATTGCAAGGTATTTTGTAAATTATATTATTTTGTTTAATTGCGTCCACCAGGTCAATTTCACTCATATACATAAATAAAGCAAAAAGTTGTCCTGGTAGTGCCTTGATATGATTATGAGGGGCAATGATAATTTGTGCTCGAAACATCATCAGTTAATATTACTGTATGACAATTAGAAGTGCCTAGTCTACTTTAGTCGAATTGTATGTGCTAATTCAACTGCGCTTGTGGTGGAGGTAGTTATACTGGCCATTGCTCTAGGAACTTGGTTTTTCGTGCACACTCGGGAATATTTTACCAGTGTGGTGTGGAGTGGCTAAATAAGGGTGTAGCGAGAAGCATCAATAGGCGCCGCATACTCCAAACAGCAAAGGCTTTCTCAGTTCGCCTTAAAAATACCAGTGCTCTGTGTGGAGATGGGCAATATTAGCTTTGAAGGGAAATGTTAGTTGTCGACGGGCAATGTTAGCTGACATAGGGTCAGGTTGGCAAAGAGCTAGTGGCGGTCAAACCAAAACATGGACTCACCAGTCATTGAAATCCACAACAGTTAGTCTAAGCCACGCATGAAGGTGTAGACTTCCGGGTTGGGGTCCTCGGGACGGTAAAAACCAATGGTTGGAAACAATTGTTGATATGGCTAGTTCAAAATCATCGTTGTCAATGAATGGCGCTGATGCATCCACTCCCTGTGACTTATGATTTCCAATGGAACTATATTGTTCTTCGTTATTACTATTCCTTTGTCCCACACCTCTGTTTACTGTCTCTATTATGCATTTCTTCTGTTGCTTTGTGTGCTACATGGAGTGTGGTGACTCGAACTGTCGCACATCGGTGCAAGGTTCTATGACAAAAACAGAGAGAGAGAGAGAGACAGAGTGGAGAAGAAGCAAGTCCAACCAACCACTACTACTGCTCTGGCCGGCCTTCAGTGGGGACTATGAATTAATGAATTTGTACTATTATCTTTCCTAATTTCTCTCTCTCTCTCTCTCTCTCTGATATTCAATGTGTATTCTTATGTTGATGCTATCGAACTGTAGTCCAATGATAATATTATTATCGATTCGATGTTATTTAAACAGTATTAATTTTGTTAATCACACTAATTCATTCATTTACTATTATGGATGCTGCATATGACTGTTGAACCTGATGAAGAGGACGTTATCGACAAGAATATTCTTTGTTCAGTAACCATCCTTTTGAAAATTATATTTATAAACACCCACTGAAATTGAAATTAATAATTCCAACGTTTCGTTTGACAAACTGATCCAAACTTCCTTAGGGAAATGAATCAAAATTAAATTAACAAATGACTTATTATTTCTTTTTTGTCTTCAAAATTCTTATCAAATCATGTTTGAGTAGTGAATAGACATCAAGAACCAAAATAAACCAAACCGTATGAATTGTGATCAAAATTCTGACCACTGACTTATTACTTTTATTCTATTTTGGTTACATACTAAACAGTGTGTACTTTTACATTAGACTTTAGTGACCGTGTTAGACTATAGGTCAAGGTCATGGATAACTGAATTGGAAATATATATAAATATATATATATCCATTAATTTTCTTAATAATTGGTTTGTAAAGATTAAATTCGTTTTTACAAGTTGATCACGGATTGATATCGGTTAGAGAACCATTGAAAACCAGGTAGTGAGTACTGGACAGCCATCTGTTTCAACCTAGTTCGAGAATCATCGGCAGTACGCACCCACTGGGATTCGAAACCAGGACCTTCGGGTTGCAAGGCAAGCTCACATACCATTCAGCCACTGGGACCCTATTCACTGGCCATGACATGAATTCTAACTTCTACCAATTTGTGATGTCAATGGTTCTCTAACTAATATCAATCCATGATAAACTCGTAAACACAGATCTAATCCGTACAAACCAACTATATATATAACTGTAAATTGTCAATTATTCACATACTGTTTGTTTTTTTATTGCATTTCATTAGTTGGCGGTTGTATAGGATTTGTCATATTTTCATCAGCAGCTTTAGTATTTTGGTATGGTGTAAAATTAATTCAAGATGAGAATACTGATCCCGGTGCTGTGATTGCGGTAAGTAACACTCGAACGGTCGACTGAGTTAAGTTTTTATTTAAACTAAGAATATTTTCGTCTGATGGGAATCAATTACTGTGGAATCACTTGTTACAAGAAGAAATGTACTGTTCAAGAGTTAGTCTGTAAGGATTACATTTGTTTTTATACTTATATCAATAATACATTTGTTTTTACGAGTTTGGCGACGAATTGATATCAGTTAGAGAACCACTAAGAACCAACAGGGAGTATTGGACAGTTGTTTCATCTTAGTTTGGGAATCATCAAAGGAAGTATGCACCCACCGCAGGGGGGTTCGAACCCAGGACCTTACGGTTACAATTGTTCTCTAACTGATATCAATCTGTGTTGAAACTCGTGAAGAAAGAAATTTACTATTTATTCAAGAACAGCAAATTTCAGCGAAGAGTCTTTTTTCGGTGGCGAATTCATTCACTTGCCTGTGCAGTCATGTTTATATATAATTATTTTGTGTGTGTGTGTGCGTGTGTACATTAGGATTGTCAAACAAAATGTGATGAATAATCAAAATTGTGACTGGGGTGGGCGAGGGTGAATCTTGGTAAGTATTGACCAGGGTTGCATAATATGAAATAGGATGATTATGGAGACAAGTGTCCAAAAAATAAATTATGTAATAGGTAGAAAGAGTAAATACAGGGTCGGTTAAGAAAAAGATGTTACTAAGATGCCATACAAAAGTTCAATAAAAACATGATTAACAAAGTCGTCGAACTTGGAATTATGCCGATGGTAGGAGGAGGGTGGTTGGAGAAGTTTCTTCTTTGTGCATAAATCAGGGTTTTCTATCCGGATCGTTAAGGCCTCCCTCGGCAATGCCAAGTATACGGAAGCTTACTGTTTTCGGGAGGCTTCTTTTGACTTTGTAGATGACTTTGAATGAATTCTCCGTGCTTGTTGAGTGACCAATGTTGACTATATGTTCAATTATATAGCACTCACTATTGATCCACTGTTACCTTTTCCTAGCCAAGCGAGATAATGTTCTCTGACCCTTTTGGATAAAACACGCATCGAACGACTTATATAATCTCACTTCACATGAACAAGTAAGTTGGTAGATACACACAGAAGTCGTCAAATACGATAGTTTATCTTTGGAGTTCTTGACAAACAATGGGCGGCTTGAGAATACCAGTCGTATTGTAGCAGCAGGGAATGTTCTTTTCATGGCTTTAGATATTCTTCTCTTTAGGATGTCAACCAGAAAGTCATCTTAGAACGCCACATTCATGTATACCGTCTTGTTCGGCACAGAGTTGGGTTGTTCTTTGATGATTTTCTACTTTATATGTCTATCTATAAAGCGTTTCGAGTGGAACGTACGGCTTCAGACTTCAGTTTGAAAGTTCCAATAACAGTAGTTTTAATTTTAGGGAGTGAAGTTACTAGCCTCCCTCCCAATCTCCCATCTTATTGGGTTTACCTACTAGCTAAGAGCAGTTTACGAGTGCATCGGCGGTCTATAGGACACTGAACCACATGTGCGTGGTTGGCAAGTGTCCTACCATTGCATCACCGACGTACATGAGAAACTACTGGGCGGTATTTTGTTGCATTTAAAAAAAAAACACAACCCACTTGATAGTATTCACATTCGGCTGCAAACATTTGCTATGAGAAACAATTCACTATTCATGAAAGAATAATGTGTCGCCTTAATAATTAGCCAACCATTTGATCATTAGATTAAGACTAAATTAAACATTTATTATGGAAAGTTGTAGTGTCATGTGTATATCAGTCAATGAAGTAAGAAGATAAAATCGCTAGAATACTATGACTTAATCAGCAATTAATATTATAGTTTCACTGTCTGTTGAAAACGAGAGAGTGGAGCTTTTCATAGTGCTCACCCATGAGCTCGCCGAGGATCGAGCCTAGGACCTTCACGTTATGAGGTTAGCCACTTGCACCAAAATTCAGTAACTCTCCTCCCCCGGCGTGAATTCTAATTTCTGTTAATTCGTGATATAGTGCCACACTTTTGATTAGACACTAATTAGTAACTTGTTGTGGTGTGTCCAGTTCTCTACTTTGTGCAGACTGAATTCTGTCAGTTACAGTCGGGATGTGGATACCATTTTATATGGCTCACCATCGCGATGCACTTTGAATTGCTGGTATTAGATGGTTAGAGGCAATCGTCAGAAAGACTTGAACCTAGGCTTCGTGCTAGTTGGCACTTACCAGTTAGCAAGGCGTATCTGTGACCTTGAATGGTTAATAACTAGTCAATAACTAGTTTCCTACAGGAGGGCAATCACGAGCCTGAAAAGCTCAGTGGTTACGTCTCTGACTGACCGTAACACTGGGTGATGCGAATTCGAGTCCTAGAAGAGACATGAGTTCCTCTAAGGTTGCAGATACGCCTAGCTGACTGGTGATTAGCAACTAGCACGAGGCCTAGACCAGCTGGTTTGGCTTCCTTCCGGTTGCCTCCAACCATCTAATAGTGCCATACTACCAACTAATGTCAGTGATGAGCATGGGTTGTTTCACTTTGACATAGTTTTCAATGATTCTCCAAATGATCCTGGTTCGTGAAGGTATCTAGACTGGAGAAAATTATCCCGATCCCTACAGAACCTATAATCTTGAATTTAAATATTTATTCAAAACAACAGCTAACTCTGGTTAGATTAAAGCCAATGTCCCTTTTCCAGTGATCACCTAAAGCTAATTTGTCCAACTAAAGTGATATCAGATCTTTTCAAAAGAATGGTTTCTGAACAATGGATATTCTTTTCGATAACCTCCTCTTCATCAGGTTCTACAGTTATATATACATTATAGTGAATGAATAAATTAGTGTCATTAACAACATTAATGCTGTTTAAATAACAACGAATCAATAATAATAATAATAATTTGCTTTATTCCAAAACAGTACTCGTGATACAGAATGGAATTCTCAGAATTTCACTACAGTATATTGCATTCAGTTAGTACATTATCAATAAATAAAATTCTACATAGATTAAGGAAATCTCACATCATTATGACAATAACATATTGGCATGATGGTAGCAAAGCCAAAAGTGAACAGAATGTTTGAAGGTGTTAAAAAAGTAGATGCTGACATATTTACTGGCGTAAGCGGTAACAAAGTGGTCGAGATATACAGAGTGTGAAAGAACGAAGAAGAATGTTTTAAATAGAGTTTGTAAGGAAGAGATAAACAGAACAGCACATAACAGAAAAAAAGAGAGAAAGGGAAAAGAAAGAAAGAAAACGTTGTACCTATGAATGATATGAGTTGGAAAGTCGAGATCCAGTTGTTCAACTGACTATTCAATAAGTTATAGGCATCATGCCTAATGCTTTCTTTATGGCACAGAACACGAGCGAAGTAGGGTATGGTGGATTTGAGTTTTTGTACTTGCTAGTGCGAGAATATAGTTTTCTATATAGGCTTCTGGTTTTCCCTGATGAGATACAGGGGGAGAGTTGTGAATGAAGAGGGTGATGTGAGTTAGATGAAATGGATTTAGGTCATTTTTCACATAATAATAATAATAATAATAATATCAATGGATTACAGTTCAATAGCATCAACATAACAATATACACTGAATATCAGACAATGAGATTAGGCAAGGTAATAATGCAAATTGACGAATTAATAGTCTCCACTGAAGGTCAAGCATTAATAGTGACTGGCTAGACTTGCTTCTTCTGCACACAGAGCTTCCATCGTTTCAGGTGAATCGCGATAGCCTCAGCTGTTTGCGGTATACGGTACCTGGATGTTTTTGACAATTTATTTGGTACCCAACAGATGATAGAGGAGGATTCTTCAATGCTGGCTGACTTTGTGGTCGGTCGGTTTGGACCAGGTGGTATAATATTGAAATATTGATGGTTTTTTACTACACCTTTATTTAGCTAAACTGGTAGGTGTTCCCGATCGAGCACTGAAAAGAATAGTTCTTGTTCAATAATTAGTTTCGGCGAACTTTTTACGCGGCGTTTATAATCAAACAGATAATCGCAATACTTTCTTTACTATAAAATGTTACCACTTTCTTATATTTCTCAGGTATTTATAAACATTCTACTGGGGAGTATATTCCTTGGAAATGCCTTACCAAATGTACCTTATATCCTTGGTGCTGTCACAGCATCTAAGGAAATATTTGCAACTATAAATAATGTAAGTTCATGCCTTCATAATCTTTCTAAATGGTTATCTTCTATGTTTAATTATTTCTAATTGTTATTAATGATTTTGATGTAGTTGTGTTCTCTGAGTTGGATGGTGGTTTATTTGCGAAGCTTTCATTGCCCGCCTTACTAGGCAACATCTTCAGCTCAGCGCATACTTCAATATGTTGAAGTGAGCTTTCAGATTTCTCCACAAGCTTTCAACTCATCTCTCATGGCGACCTGACCTTAAGTGTGATTCGTTGTTTTTGTATGTTTTCACACCCTCTAGGCTAGGCGGCTTCTTGTATTGGCATCGATACTGATTGTTTCCTTGACCCGAAGTTTGACCTTTCGTGTATGAGATTTCCTTCTGATAGGTTGGTAAATTTTGTCTGTGTCAATAAGTGTCTATGATTAATTGACAATCCACTGGAATACCACCAGCCTTCTTAAACCATTCTCTGGCATTCTTGGTGTTTCTTCCTCTGTCTAATGTTTGAACGTTGGTTTAGTTGTCCCAGTCGAATTGATGTCTATGGTTGTCTGTATGCAAAGATATGACGGATTGGATGTCATGTCTTTTGACAGTTGGTGAATTTATGTTCATGGATACGAATAGGAAGGGGACGTCGTCCACTTTGGCCAATGTATTGCTTTTCGCAGTTGTTACAATTTACTTTGTAGATGATGTTGATTTTATCTTCTTTGGCTGTTGAGTCTTTTGGTTGACATAGAAACAGCTGAGTAGAGTGATTTTGTTGGTTTGTGTGCGATATCAATTTCTAAAGGTTTAAAGAGTCCTAGAGTGATTTCTGAGATGTCCTTTATACATGGTAGGTCTATTTTCCTTGTGCTTTCCTTGGTGGCTTGGGGGATATATGTATTTTGATGAAATTCCGTGGATATCCATTCTTTTGGAAGACGTCCATGAAATATCTTCCTTCAATTTTCCTTAAGGTGGGAGTGTGCTGTAATGAGTCCTGACTGACTGACTGGCTGGCTCCCTCGAACAGTGTTTGTATACAATTCCTTTTGTGTGTTATTGGATTGCTACTGTTGTAAATGAGTGAGTATTTGTTTCGTGTGAGTTGACTTTCTATAAACTCGCTGGGTCCATACTGATGATCAAATTGCAGACCAGAAAGAATAAGCAACAAGGAACTGTAGGAAGAAACCAACAAGCAAGAGCCGATCGCTTAACAAATATGTAGGAGAAAGTCGAGATGAATCGGGCATACATTGAGGAGATCGCCGATGACATTGCACGCCAGGCCATGCCTCGAATGGAATCCAAATGGGAAGCGATGAGTGGGTCATCATCGGTGCGAGGTTAACATGGAGGAGATCGTGTGGCGAGGAGGAGATGAGAGAGTTTGATCAATTGTGGACCCAGCTGAAGAGGGCGGCAGAAAGTGAAACATAGTGGAGATGTGTTATTGAAGCCCTATGTTTCACTTGGAACTCAAGGGAATAGTAATAATAATAATAAATCGATTATGCGTTTGGATACCGAACGCTCACTACGGTCAACATACGTAGCTCCGCAGGAGTAGGCGAGTTGATAGATACACATTGAGGAAGCCAGCAGTAGTAGCAGATGCAGATGGACTAAACATACTCTCAGGAGACCGTTGACCGATATTGCTTGCAATGCAGACCGTAGAGTGGGACCAGAATTTTGAACGATGAGTTTGGCATGGATCAGAGGGTTACATGGAGGAGATCATGTGAGCAGGGGATGAGAACTTAAGGCCAGTCTTGAAGCCAGCTAAGAAGGACTGCTGGGAAGAGAGTGAAATGGTGATGTGCCGCTGAAACCCTATATTCCACACAGAACCTAATGTAATAATAATAATAATAGTTATCGGATACAGTCTTCGCTTGTTTAGTCATTTTGAATAATGTTTTTTTTTTACTATTTTTATTTATCTAATAATTTAGGCTTCTTCAATAAATAAAAATGAAGTTGGTAAAATTGTTCCAAATTTTAATGGAAGTGTTACATTCCATCATGTCAATTTCACTTATCCTACACGTCCAGATATACCTGTAAGTCTATTATTATCACTTATAAAATATTGGAAATTTATCACAAATAATCACATAATGACATATTAATTCTCTAAAACAATCCAACCAAACTGCAACTTTTAAAGTAACCCAAAGATATATATATATATGACTACAAGCCTTAAATTTTCAGTGACTGTGCCACTTTATTTACGAGGTGGGCTTACCAACAACACATCCAACCCTCCTACATTTTCCGACTTACTATCAACCAGCAAAAAAGGCGAGGTTTAAGAGCCCATCTCCTGGGAATCGAAACCGGGACGACATAAGGCGTTGGCCAACATCCTATCACTGAATCACCGACACACACACACACACACAGAAGTTAGGTAAAATAATATTTTCAAGTATTGGTTTGTAGGGATTTTTTCTTCGATTGGTTAAAGGATTTCATCCTGAGCTGGACATTAGTTAGAGAACCACTGTAAAACCAACGGGGAGTACTAGAAAGCCGTTTTGGCAGCCTAGTTTTGAACTCCTCAGCAGTACTAACCCACCCTACCGAGGTTCGAAACCACGACCTTCTGGTTACAAGGCGAGCCACTAAGCCACTGGGACCCACACAATCCAGTGCCCAGCCCATGAATTCTAACTTCTGCCAATTTACTACACAGCAGAACCACTTCAAAATGTCTTCTTCGATGTGTAACTGCCCTCACCTTCAACCTGCTTTACTCTCACTAGGACCCCAGGTAACTGCCTACTAGATGAGAGCCAATCCCAAACTAGGACGAACCAACTGTCCAGTACTCTCAACGGGTTCTCCAGTGGTTCTCTAACCAGTGTCAGCTCATGATAAAATCCTCCAACCAATCAATCAAATCCCTACAAACCAATACTGGATAACTAAAATAATTTTACTTTAATTGGTGGATGGTGACTAGTAATGGAATACAGGATGCGGATTTCGTCCTATTTGGGACTCGTCACTGGATGTACCTGCATTCCTCAGTGAGTGACGACATTCCCACCGAGGCTCGAACCCATCCCTAATTAAATTCTAATCACATGCCCAGATATCGTCGAAACATGTGCACAAGGAGCCGACATGTCAACTGGAGACCAAGCACTTCGGTTCAGTCAACCGACGGTAAAATCTAAAATTCAATTATAAAATAATTGACTTTTAATAATTCACCTTTAGGTTATAATATTTGCTGTGGTAAGTTGGATCAATTTTTTATTGGGGTTTCGTCATGAACAAAGATCATTTATAGATGAGTGAAAACCAGACAACACTGGTTGACCGTTTCGCCCTAATTTGGGACTCTTCAGCACTGCATATCCATCTTAGCACTAGATATTGAACCCAGGACATTCAGTCTACGAGATGAAGCTCACTGGCCATTCAACCACATGAGTTGGAATTCATACTGACGTGTGAATTCCAACTCTGTTGATTGGTAGCTGATATGGCACGCCACCGTCAAACAACGCACTCGATGGGCACTCAATTTATCTTGATATGGTGAACCCCATTTGGTCATTGATTGTCAACATAGCTTCAAGATTTTCCATCCAACAACCATTGATGTATTGGAGAATGCCATTTAGATTGATGGGTATTTGTAGGCATTCGGATTAATCGTGATGTGTCTAGTGCCCACTGGTTTTCAATGGTCTTTTATTAATGTTGATTCGTGATGAAATGTAAACTGAATTCATTCAAATCCCTACAAAAACCCACAATCTTAATAACTGTAACAGTGACAAGCAGCTTTGTTGTGTTTGTGTATGTGCGGATGTGCTTGTATGTGGGTGTTGAAAGTTGACACTGATTGGACATACTAAAGTGTTTTCAAATCTTTAAATATTCCCATTTATAATATTAGAACAAGACATATAAGCGAACAATATTGTTTTCAATTAGATCTTCTTCAGGCTTTACTCTAATTTACATAGACTTATATATATAAAATTTTAACCAATGACGGTGATTTAGTGGATCAAATAATAATAGTAATCATGATCATAATAATAATAATATTGTGGGAAATGTTTTGAACGAAGTTAATAGCGATGATTATAATTATAACAAAATATTGTTAATAAGGCTTATATAGGTGATAAGAATAACAAAGTTAGTATATGCATATATGTAGACAATTCAATAAATAAATAAATTAGGTCAAATCAAATGGAACGATAATCAGAGTTTAAATAACTAAATATCATAAAAGTGCGAAGGAGAGGGATGATAAGAAAGGGTGGGAGAGACAAAGGTAGAACAAATTTCTTTTGTATACAAAGACTAGGATTGTTCTCTCGAATTCCCATAGCTTCTTCGGCTAAGTGTAAAAGACGGGTTCTGATTCCGTTCGAAAGACTTGATGGAATGCGGTAAATAACTTTGAAAGCACTATTTTTGTCCACTTGGTGACCACTATCAATCAAATGAGCCAAAATAGAACTTCTCATAGATTTTATTTGACCTTTTCCGAACCATGAAGGAAGATGCTCTTTAATGCGTTTGTTAAGCTGTCTAGTTGTTCGGCCTATATAGCTTTCTCCACAGGAGCAACTAAATTTATAGATACACATGGAAGTGGCACAACTAGGTAACTTATCTTTCACTTGAGCAATCAAAATTGGCCGGCTGGAAAATGACAAACAGAGGGTGGCGGCAGTATAAGTCCGTTTTATCGCTCTCGATAATCTCTGATGTAAGACTTCACTAGCCACGTCCCCATTAAATTGCAGTTTGATGAACAGTTGTTTCTTTTTAACTGTTATCGGTTTCTCTTTATTGTAATTAGCATTCATGTGTCTCCTGACAAATCTACTAGGATAACTATGAATGTACATTATATATTTAACAACCTTTACTACAGGCAAATCGACGGTATTGCCATGGGTTCTCCATTGGGGCCAATTTTAGCAGATTTGTTTCTTGCCAAGATTGAAAATGGTCCATTGAAAAAAGTAATAGAAAAAGCTGATTCTTATTTTCGTTATGTTGATGATACCTTTATTATTCTTGATGTGAAAGCTGACAAGAATGAAATGTTAAAAAAGTTTAACGATGCACATCCATCGCTTATCTTCACTTGTGAAGAAGAATATGATGGTAGACTACATTTTCTTGACGTCCAATTGAGCAGAAGAGAGGATGGTTCACTAAAGAGAGATGTCTATAGAAAACCTACATCTGTAGGACAACATACACATTTCCTCAGTTATGTACCAATCCGATACAAAATCAATTTGGTCAGATGCCTGACGAATAGAGCAAGACGCATATGTACAGAAGACTCCCTAGAGAATGAGCTAGGATACATCCAAAATACGTTAGTCCAAATGGGTTATCTTAGTAGATTTGTCAGGAGACACATGAATGCTAAGTACAATACAGAGAAACCGACAACAGTTATTAATTTCGTTCAAAACATTTACCACATTATTATTACTATTATTATTATTATCATCATTATGATTACTATTATTATTTGATCCACTAAATCACCGTCATTGGTTAAAATTTTATATATATAAGTCTATGTAAATTAGAGTAAAGCCTGAAGAAGATCTAATTGAAAACAATATTGTTCGCTTATATGTCTTGTTCTAATACTAAAGTGTGATAATATATTCGTAAATGATTATGGATCACAAACTGATCAAACACGAATGAATTGAGAAAGGTCACCAGACATAAGTAATTCAATCATAGGAAGATTAAGTACATTGAGTATGTGAATTTCTCACGTTAAAATGCGACAAAATGGGAATACAAGCTAAGTGAATTGTCGTCAATAGACATAACAAATAGCTTGAAGTATTTAATTGGTGGTTGATGACTAGCAGTGGAATCCGGATGCGGATTTCGTCCTATTTGAGACTCGTCAGCTGGATTAATAGTGTGAAATATTCCCACATCATGAATTAAAAGTCAGTCTGAAAGGAGAATATTCCTTTCAATAAGTTCTCCTCTTCAGGTTCTCACAATTATAAAATGTAACATTTGTTGTCGTCACAATAATGATAGCCAACTAAATGGCTTCTTATCGGAAATTAGCCAATGGTCCAAGGAAAACGGTTTAACCTTAAACCCCTCCAAATGCCAAACAGTTAATTTCACCCTTAGGCATAAATCTGACCTAAACAAACTGGTTAGCACTCACGAGGTGTGCAACATAGATGGCACTAAAATAGAAACCAAGTCGGAAATTAAATACCTAGGCGTCACTTTATCTTCTGATCTTTCCTGGTCGTCTCATATCTTGACGATTTCTAAGAAAATATTCCGTCTTACCACCTTCTACATCAAGAAGTTAAGACATTCTGGTGTAACCCAGCCCTTACTCTTACAATTTGTTAACTCCCGTATTCTGCCTATTATTCTCTATTGCTCCCCCTTAGTCTTTCCTGGGCTATTGAAGAAAGACTATACCTTATTACGCAGGATGTTAAAGGTTGTCAGCAGGGTAAGCAGTTTGCCACTTAGCCAGCTTGTTAATATTCTGGTGGACAGGCATATGGACTTATGTGAAAAATGGGCGAAATCCATTTTATCTGACTCACAACACCCTCTACATTCACAACTCTCCCCATGTATCTCTTCAGGGAAAACCAGAAGCCTATATAGGAAACTATATGCTCGCACTAGTAAGTACAAAAACTCATCCATACCCTACCTAGCCCGTGTTCTGTGGGATAAAGAATGCATCAGGCATGAAACCTTTAACTTATTAAATAGTCAGTAGAACCAATGGATCTCGTCTTTCCAACTCACATCAATTATAGGTACAATGTTTTCTCGCTCTTCATTCTGTATTTATTTTTGTTATGTGCTGTTTTGTTTCTCTCTTCCTTAGAAACTCTACTTAAAACATTCTTGTTCGTTCTTTCACACTCTGTATATCTCGACCATTTTGCTATCGCTTATGCCAGTAAATATGCTAGTAGTATCTACTTTTCTAACACCTTCAAACACTTTAATTTTGGCTTTGCTACCGACTTACTAATATGTTGTTGAGATAACTTTAATCTATGTAGAACTATATTTATTGTTAAAGTAAAAAACTGGATGCAATATTGTAGTAAAATGCTGAGAATTCCATTCTGTATCACAAGTACTGATTTGGAATAAAGCTTATGTTATGTTATGTTATGTTATGCGGCCTACACATTTTTAAACATAGAATAACAGATTAGTTATGGGGTGTCTAAATAAATTGTCGTATTTGTGTGACAAACGCCGTCCTAGGCTGATATCCATTAAAAAAATATTGTGAAATGGGAGACAATGATGGTGATTAATCATAATATATTTGTAGAGTGTGGGGTAGGATAAAGTTGACAAGTCAGTTCAAGGTTATATAAAGGTGTCAGGTGAGTGGAGTGGCTAGTACAAAGTGGTCTGTATTAAAGGGGCGGAGATAGTAAGATTGCAATGAGAGGTTCATCATGAAATAACGAATATGTGAAATGAAACAGGTGGAGACATATATTGAGAAAACAGATAATATCACTAATAATAAGTCCGAGTAGCATAAATGGTAAATTCGATATTATTCAGAGAATGTTTGTATGAAGGGCATAAATTATGACGAATAATAATAACTGTAGTATTAAGCAAAGAAAGATGAACAAAAATAAACCAAGAGCGTTAAGGCGAAGAGTCACTCGTGGTGAGAAGAAGAATCATCAAGCCGAGTTTGACCACGGTAGGAACAGAGTCTGGATGTGCTCATTTTAGATACAAAGTTCCGGTTTAGTCGATCTTATTGCAACAGTTTCAGGTATATATATAGAAGAAGTAAGCGAACTGTACGTGATAACAACTTCGGAATACGGTATATAACCCTGAAAGCTGTTTTGACATCGATGAGATGTCCAGTATCGATCAAGTGTGACAGGATAGCGCTTTTCATGCACTTAATTCGCCCCTCCCACCTCACTGCTGAACCAAGCTGGTAAATGTTCTCAAACCCGTAGGCGAACCTACCTAATCGTGCTCTTACTATATCCTGCTTAACTCAGACCACTTTGTACCAGCCACTCACCTGACACCTTTTATAACCTTGAACTGATTTGTCAATTTTCCTACCCCACACTCTACAATTCCATTATGATTAACCACCACTATTGTCTCCCGTTTTACAATATTTCTAATCGATTTCAGCCTAGCACGTTTGTCACACAAATATGACTATTTATTTTGACACCCCATAACTAATCTGTTATTCTACGTTAAAAAATGTATCCGCCGCATACCTGTCTATCTTTATTGTGACGACCACAAATATTATATTTTATAATTGTAAGAACCTGATGAGAAATTATTGAAAAGAATATTCTTCGTTCAGATTGACTTTTAATTCATAATATGGGAATATTTCACACTATCAAATCTTATAATTCACCTGATATCTTGTCTCGTTCGCGTTTAGACATAAACTATCAGCGAAGTTCAGATCTTCTAGTATCTTCTCGTGGATTCGGCTTTTATACATGTCTTTTCTCTCCTCACGGTCTGTCACATTGATCTAGTTGACCATAGTCAGAACATATCGTCGCTGATAACAGATAGCTTTGTCTTATTCTTGGTTTCACTGAGAACGATTCTCTGAGCATTCCTTATGTTATTCGGCATCATTATAGAAGCTGTTGAATGAAGCTGATACCAGGTTTGGACACTTTGAAGTACTGAAGTCGTCGTTTTCAAGATGCCAATGTTATAAGACATGAATGATGAATAACCAGAAAATAGGAGAAAAAAATGTTTGAAGATTTGAGGGCTTCCAGCAGCTATTCATTAACCTTGTCCTTTCACAGATGTTAGCTTATTAATCTCTGTAACTTTCCTCTTATGATTTTTATTTATTTTTAATGTACATGACACACTTTTGGTTACTCCATGAGTGACTAATTACTTCACTTCATGCATATGAGATACACTTACTAAAATGTATATATATAGTAGCTATAGTAAGTAAACCCGAATCTGTAGGATCCACTACTTCTGATGATTGATTAACTCCATGAAGAACATAACCTAATGATGATAGTCATATTGCCCAGCATTTCCAATGAATGTTGTCTATAATCTTTGTTACCAGCTTCACTCTAGCCCCAATCTTCATCGCAAGTTTCACTCTAATACTAACCATAACCCTAACTTAATCCTACCCTAACCCTAAGCCGGAATCACGGTGAAGCCTGTAAAAGGATTTAAGGATTTAAGGTATACATATGTCGTGTTGAGTGGTTTGATTGATTGGCCTAAATTCATTTGAATGTGGCATCTATTCTTTACTCTTGTCAGTTTTCTATATATATATATTCCTAAAAGTTCCCAGTGGAACATAGGGCTTCAAGCTACATCTGTGAAGTTTCGGTAGCAATGATGTTTATTTTTACGGGGTGGGGTTGCTAGCCTCACGTCCATTCATTCCTCTTTACCGGTCTTATTACCGCCTTAACAAAGTTTAGGAGTACGTTGGCCGAGGATGGAAACCGGACGACATCAGTGGTTGGTGATATCGTCAACTCCTGATGTCATTCATCACTAATGTTAAATTGTCAGTAAGTAACACCATCAAGGTAATAACTGGGCATTAACATCATTTCAAGCAACATTAAAATTGTCTTTCATACATTTGATTCTCTTGATAGGTTTCAATAAAAGAAGACTAAATTTGCAGTATATAATGATATCATTCTGTTTCGCAGGCTCTCATCAACTTTGAAATACCTGAAATTACAATATTTATAAATAAGGGCGATAACATGGTTCAATGTTTGAACTGTAGTAGAGAAAACTTTATAAGATTAAGGCATCTTATATGTAAGTAGCATAAAATTTAATTACCGTCAATATATATATATATATATATGTAACAACAGAAGACAAGGGCCAGGCAACAAATCATTTTATTACGGATATCAACACGGATTTATATAAATTTCACATACATTATTATAGCCTAGTCAGGTAGACAAACGCAGTCTTCTGATTGGTTGTTTTCGAGTTCCTCGAAAAGTGGAGCCATCTATCTGCAAATCATGTTTGCCCACGTTTAAGTTTGCTGTGATTGGTTGTTGGAACAGGCTTGTTCATATTTTCTCACGGCCCATATTAGTGACCTAGACATTGACGTAGATTAATGTCAACCAATTGGCTAGCAGGCTGCTCTCACCATATATATATATATATATATATATATATATATATATGCTTTCGAAAGTATCACAGAAAAAGACTAGAAACGAACACATCCAACAGATGAAAAGAAGTGTTTATTTCATCTTAATTTATTTATTAAATATAGGTGCTCCACCAATCTAGCAAAATCTAAATTAGTTGACCCTAATAAGATAATAGGAGATCTGGAGAACATTTCAGTTTTACCACTCACTACATGCAATAGCACACAACCCTACAACAGGAAGAAATAAGATGACAGTTTCAAAATCTAATATAATTGATACAACCGGGAATAATAGATTGTGTTCGAAACCCTGTCATCCAGTGAACAATAATACTGTTTCACTGTGTGACATATCTATCCAATAAACAAACTAATATGGAATTACTTACTACCACAGTCTTTAAGTTTTACACATATTAAAATAGATTCTTATTATCATTACACTGATGATACATTTATTATTTATTCTTGACAAGGAACCTAAAAAGAAGGAAAACCAGCTGAGAGTACTGCCAAACAGCTGTTTCGTCCGGCTGGTTGGGGACTCTTCATTCATACGCACCTACCCTACTAAGGTTCACTAATATTCAAGTACTGGTTCACAGGTTAGGTGTGAGGACAAATACTCGCCTAAGACATTGCGAAATGGTCGCGTCATGTCATTTTACTGGCGGGAGTTGGAATTCATGGATTGTCCATTGGGTTGAGTGGTCTCCAAGTGGCTTAGTTGTCTGCGAGCTCGCTAGCCTTGTAACCAGAAAATATTGAGTTCGACCCGCCTGCGGTGGGTGCGTACCCCGATGAAGAGTTATAAACTAGGTCGACGAAATACCTATCCAGCCAGTACTAGCAGCTTTTCTAGTAGTTCACTGACCGATGTCAGCTCAGGATGAAATCCTGTAAATGGTCAATAAAATCGCTACAAACCAATAATTGAATTCATTCTTTGCTGTATTTCTTTTAGTTCTCTGACTAACACATTTATACTTTTAAACTATTAAATTACATATTTTACTATAAGCCTCACGAGTCATCTGTGTCATGTGATTTGTTTTGCTCAAGAGAAGTGTAATGAAATTATTACCGTAAGAAATGGTGAAACATGCCTATCATTATATAATGGTATGCATAGTTACACCAGTTGATTGAAGTGTTATGTACTATATATAATTTCTTATTGTTTCTTTTAATTCCTAGAGGAACGTAGGGCTTCAGCCAACCGTCTCCATCGCGTTTGGTTCTTTGCCAAAGTTTTCACCTGGCTCTATGTCTCCCCATATGCTTTCATCTCCTCTTCACATGACCTCCTCCATGTCACCCTTGTATTGACGACCAACTCGCCGCTTGCCGTTCGGGTTCCACTCGAGGGACTGTCTAGTGATGTCACGTGGTGGTTTCCACCAGAGTATGGCAAGTCCACCTTCACTTCTTCCTGAGTATTTGTTTCACAACTGGTTCCTGCTCGGTTGGTTCGTTCGTTGTCAGAGATCCCTTTTGCTGATCCTTTCTGGCCGGCCATCTGATGTTGAGTAGTGTTGAGCGAAGACAGTTATTGATGAAAGTCTGTAGTTTGTTCTAAGTGGCCTTTGTGATGCGCCGCCAAGTCTCTGATGCGTATATTGAGTAGCAATGACTTCACATTGGAGTTGAAAATCCGGATCTTATTTTCCATGTTGAGTGCTGTTAACCTCCACACAGACTTGAGAGAAATGAAAGCTTGTTTCGCTATCTCGATTCTCACTTTGATATCCTCATCAGTTCTGTTCACCTGTAGGTGAAATGATGCTACCCGGGTGGGTGAGTAGGTGAAGGAGGTTGCTTGTTTCAGATTTCTCCTATTTATGCTGGCTGATTGTTGTCTGTTGTTGTTGTGGCTGTTACTGTTGGTCAGGAATCTTCATCACCACATCTGTTTTCTCTATGTTCACCCGAAATCCTATCTTTGATACTTCTTCTGTCGCCAACTTGTTTCTTTTGGATTACATATCTTCCGGTTTCTGGGAAATCAGAAAAATATCATCGGCGAAGTTGATATCCTTCAAGGTTTTTGTGCTGGTCAATGTTATTCCTGTTTCCTTGCTGCCCGACTCGCTGTCTGTCACATTTTCCAGTCTACCGCAATCAGGAAAATCGCTGGACTATATATATATATATATATATTAAAAAAAACAGCTTATTTATTTCAAATATTATTTCGTTGTCAGCTTATCTTTATTGTGTTTTATTTTTATTAAAACAAACACCCGTTCACAGGTACTTTCAAATTTTTGTTTAACTATTGAAAGTGGTCAAACAGTTGCACTGGTTGGTTCAAGTGGTTCTGGTAAAAGTACTATTATACATATGCTTCAACGTTTTTATGATCCAACAGAAGGTGAAGTAAGTGGAATTATTCTAATAGTTTTACCTGATCGTAAGATTGATACGCTGTAAAGTTTTGACATATAATGTAGGGGCCGTTGGAGTATTTCATCATGAGCTGATATCAGTTAGAGAAATACTGGAAAGCCAGCTTTTACGTCAGCATAGCGATTTAAGAAGATTAAAGTCCATAAAACTGTAAACTTGCTCAGTGAGGTCAGCTCACCAATGTGTATGACTGATCAGTATAATCAAAGTGATACGATCACCAAGCGAGTGAGAGATTGACTGCACTCTCTTACTCTGTGCATAAGTTTCGTCTGAAACGCTTGATTGCAACTGATTCAGCAAATCGTAACAAAAATTCGTTGTCTTTTGTGTATTTAATATTTTAAAGGATTTTGGAAATCTCGACGAAATGACCACCCGTATCCACAAGGTGTGTCTGATAATTGCAGTTTGTAAATATCTGCTTCCTTTTAAGCATAAGTTTCTCGGAATATGCTCTGAAAACCGGATAGAAACGCTTCTTTCTTTCCTTCCAATGTACTTGCTGCCGTGGGTGGATTTGTCACATCAATCTGAATCTCTGCAAATCTTATAATCTAGATATTGTTTTTACTCACCTTTAGCTAGCTGATACTGATAGTAGCTTTATCGAAGTGACATTAAACCTGAATTTACGAAATTCCAGTTTATGTACAGTAAGTTAATTATAGATCTTCAGTTATCAGGTTGGTCAGTTGGTAAAGATAACAAAACATGCGCAAACTGTTGGATTTGATCAACATATGAAATTAATGAAAACAGTTTGCTTATCCCATTTGTTGGTTGGAGGATTTCATCATGAGCTGAAATCGGTTAGAGAACCACTGTAAAACCTACAGTGGAGTACTGGACGGCTGTTTCGTCCCAGTTTGGGACTGTTCATCAGTACACACCCACCACACGGGCTCGAAACCAGGACCAATACAGAAACCAGTACAACCAATACAGTAGGTTGAAGATGAGGCAGTAACTCATCGGAGAAGACATTGGCTAGCGGTCGTGCTATGTCATGAATTGGCAGAAGTTAGAATTCATGAAGTGACCATTTTATCGGGTAGATCCCAGTGACTCAACGGTCTACGAGCTCGCCTTGTTACCAGAAGGTCCTGGCTTCAACCCTGGTGGTGGGTACGTGTTGATGAAGGGTCCCAAACTAGCTGTCCAGTACTCCCTGAACGACGGATGCACGTGGGGTTATTACACTGCTGTTTATCTATCTCTCATCCCCCTTTTTTTATTTATCCTACATATGTATTTATTACTATTTGTAGATTTTAATACAAGGCATAAATTTACGTGAACTTGACATAACAACGTATCGATATCAAATAGGCTGTGTACAACAAGAACCCGTATTATTCGATGGTACTATACGGGAAAATATTCAACTGGGTAAATTGGATGCTACGGATAAAGAAATTGTAGCCGCTGCTATGGAAGCTAATGCACATCAATTTATAATGAATTTACCACAGGTAAATTATAAAAGAAAAATTGTTATTGTTTTTTTTTTTTAATATTTGACAATACTTATTTCATCATGCATTATTTTAACCATCTTTTCTTGATGTTCTTTTATTCCTCTACATACCCTGTGGAACATAAGGCTTCAAGCTAATGCTCTGAAGTTTCGGCAGCAGTGGAGTTTATTTTTACGGGGAGACGGGGGTTGTTAGTCTCATGGCCGACCTCTTCTTTCTTTACCAGTTTTCTATCCTGACTTTGCGAGGTAAAGGAGTGCATGCGTGTTTGTCTAGCATTCTACCGCTGTGCCACCGACGCACCTTTTTTTGATTTAATAATATTAATAGTATTGACAGCTTTATTCCATGTGAAATACGGAATTCTCATCGTATTTAACTACAGAATATTTTCCATTCGTGCGAGATCTACAGGTAAAATAGTATCAGGTATTTTAAACATGTGATACAGTGTTGTCTTATCCGAAGCATGATCCAATCTTGTACGACGCTTGTTTCTTTTTCAAATCTTTCGAAAAATACACCCCCACTGCGTTGAAAGCTAATTAAAATCTGTGCGAGTGAATGTGTAGCAATCCAACACATTTAACTGATTGATTAAAACAATAAGAAATAAAACAACTTGGGTACTTTCATCACCTCTAATATTTTTGAAGTTTATGCTTAAAACTTTAGGAGATAAACACTTAAGGATTCCCCCCTCAGCCTCAACAATCTGAAAGTTACTGATCGGTTTATTCTTATCGAATTATCCGCATGGTGCAACCAACTAACCTGGTCTTAGGCATTGATAACATTAATCAGGTGAATAAGTGACATTTAACCCTCCCTTTATAATCATTCTAGTTTTCATTCTAACCTTTTTTCTGTTTCCGATGCAAAAGATAGTTATGTGAAATGGTTAGACAAAAGTTTTCATAATTCCAAGAATTGTTATTATTATTATTTTTCCCTTCGTCTCCGAGTGGAACATAGAACCACAATAACACATCTTCACTTTCTCCTGTTCTTTGTTGTTCTCTTCAGCTGCCTAGCTCCATGATTGTCCACAATCTGTCATCTGCTCCCTGCATCCCACGATCCCCTCTATATCACCCTCTCACCGATGACCTACTTGTTGCTTCGCACTCGAGTTGAACTCGAACGCTCGCCTGCATTCCGCACGATGTCATTCGATGGTCTCATAAGTGGTGTACCCAGTCCATCTCCATTTCCCCCCTACATATTTGTTGAACAATAGGTTCTAAGTTATTTTGTTGTCACACTTTCTTGTTGCTAATCGTTTATGGCCAGTTGGCTGGGGATTTGATCCTCACTATGACAACTGTTGACAGCTCACTATGACAGCTGTTGATAAATGTCTGTAACTTGCCGGAAATATATATTTCGTAACACGCAATTCAAGTTTCTCATCCGTATAGAAGAGCTGACTGAATTACTTTACAGGTGTCTTGGAAATCCAAATCTTGTTCTTTATGCTCAGTGCGGTGAGATATTGTTTCTGATAAACTTTATGTTGACCTGTCTTGACGACTAACTGTAATTGTCTGTTATTCATTCGAGGAAAAGTATAAACTTCTGATAACATAAATTAGTGAATAAAGGATTTATGTCTACGAGTTGATGATAATTGCTTTCACTGACTAAGCAATAATTACTTAACTGTTTTATGATATTCATAATTGTGGTGAACTGGATAATGCTTCGAGCTGTGGCGGGGGGGGAGGGGGTGAGAAGAGAGGAAAACCTTGGTAAGACAAGAAAACTATAAAAGATCTGAATCTCTCTGGTGATTTGTGTTCAACGCCACACCGATTGGAAGACTTACAGGCGAAAACCAACAAACCAGTTGTGAAGATGCTGGCAGTGACGAAACAGAACTCCAGGTGAAGATAGAGGGGCAAAGTTAAACTTTCGACACCACTAACAACCAATCAGCAAACGACCTTGAACGGACCAGTCACATTAAAGAGGCATATATGATGAATGGAAATGTATATTTATAGAAAAAAGCATAAAATAGAGAATAAAAAAGTTACATGGGATATCTTTCTCGAACATGTGAGAGAAACATCTCCCAGTTTAGCATAGGACTGTCAATGGAGAAGTTACACCACATCCTGTACATATATTCATCCAAATGACCATAAATGAGATCCATTTATAGCCCTTATCCTATTTTTCAACCTACCCCAAAATCCTTCATTAGAATTTGTATGTGTCCTCGTAATGGGATCCACAAAATCACTTGAATGGTTGTCTCTATGATGAATATATCCCAGAGATGACAGTGAATTGTAGCCTTTCCACCCGTCCGTGTGTATAATTGACCCCCGCATAACAATTCTGGTAATAATAGGTATAAGAGTAGTTGCTTTTCTATCTGCTATCCTTAGGGAGAGAAGCGACCTAGCGAAAAAAGTTCCTACGAAATAATAAAATTATCAGCATACCCTCTGTAGTGTCAGTAGGCTTCAAACATATAGCACAACGATGAACAAACCCATCAGTTGATTTGGTATAGCTTTTTAAAGTCATGATACCACCACACAATCAAATTCGTTCTTTCCGGAGCAACTGAAATCTAGGAAATACTGGAAAACACTAACCTCCTCGAATTGCAACAATAGCCTTGTAAGGTCACGCATTAGAAATGAATCAAGCGCTATAAAACATTGAACTGCGTTCGTGAACCTCATTGGATAATTCGATATCGTTCGTGAATCTCATTGGATAATTCGCTGATTGGTAGTTAGTGGTGTCGAAAGTTTAACTTCGCCGATAGAGGTGATGAAGATAACCAACAAACAACAACAAACGGCACCAATCATTTATCAGCAAGAGAAACGTGAAAGAGTCTATTTCCGTCACTTATCTAGGAAGCATAGTTTCAACTACAGGCAGTCGCGCCAGAGATGAAGATGTCAAAGCCACCCAGTCAGAATCAGAAGGACTACGTACATCGTCATCGTTCTGAAATCAGTGAAGAAATCTGCTGTATTCATTCAGCATATAAAGAACAAGGTGCGGGTTTTCAACACAAATGTGGAGTCAGTCAGTGAGTCAGTCAGTCATTCAATTCTTCTTTAATGAATGGCCAGAAACTTGGTGCATGAGTCATGGAAAGCATTTCCAACAGCCGGCTGGAGAGACGTTTACCAACAGCTGACCTGACCCCTTTGTTGACTGGCTCCAAATCGAAGATCAAATGGTCAGCTGATCAGAAAGAATCAGCAACAAGAAACTCTGACGATGAGCAAACCAACCAACTTACCAGAAAACCTGTTGCTTAACAAATATTCTGGAGAAAATAGAGATGGATGAGACATATGTTGTGGTGATTGTCGAATGACATCGCGCTGAATGTTGTAGGCCATCGCTTGAGTAGAAGGGGAACGGGATACGGTGAGTAAGTCGTCCTAGGGTGATATGAAGGAGATAGTACGAGGAGGAGATAAGAGACTATAAGCGATCGTGGAGCCAGTACAAGAGGATATCGACAAATAGGACAAAGTGAAGTGTTGTTGAAGCCCTATGTTCCACTCGGAACCTAAGGGAACAATAATAAAATAATACAATGATAACTAAACTCACTCACTATACCAAAAATTAATCTATACACTGGTTGACTTTGAAGTGCTTGAAAATGAAATGATGTTTATATCATGCCATAAGTAAGTTTTTCAGTGGAGTCTGAATGGAAAGCGACGAGTTTGGTAGGTGTCATAGAGAGGAGTTAATGTGAGGAGAAAAATAAAGCTTATTTTCAGTCATTAAGCCAGCCAAAAGAAGACGGTAGAAAACGGGCTGAAATGAAGATGTGCTGCAGAAATCCTGTATTCCTGTAAGCAAATTTTGCTATACTCTGAGGTTAACAGAAGATCTCGTCTTTCCAACTCCTCATATCATTTATAGGTACAACGTTTTCTTTCTTTCTTTTCCTTTTATCTCTCTCTTTTTTCTCTGTTATGTGCTGCTTTGTTTCTTTCTTCCGCTTACGCCAGTAAATATGCTACAATCTACTTTTCTAACACCTTCAATCACTTTGTTCAATTTTGGCTCTGGTACCGACATGCCAATATGTTGTTGTCATAATAAACTGAGACTACACTTAATCTACGTAGAATTTTATTTATTGTTAATGTACAAAATTGGATGCAATATACTGTAGTGAAATGCTGAGAATTCCATTCTGGTGCGTCGGTGGCAGAGCGGTTAGGACACTCGCCGACCATGCACATGGTCCGGGGTTCGATCCCCGGCCGACGTTCCCCTTCACCTCGCTGAGTTAGAAATAATGCTGGTAAAGAGGAAAGGTTGGGCATGGGACTAGAAACCTCATCCTGTAAAAATGAACACTGCTACAGAAACTTCAAGCCACTAGCTTGAAGCCCTATGTTCCACTGGGGAACGTGAAGGAAAAATTATTGTATATATCACAAGTACTTTTTGGGAATAAAGCAAATTATTATTATTATTATTGTTAGATACATTAAGAAGAAACAAGGTTTTAAACAACAAATAAAAGAATTAGAATGAGATTACTGTGATGAAGTATAGCAGTAATTACTATTTATAATGTAGGTTAAGGTACTGGATATTGTTTGTTTATACAGCAGAATGTTTAGAAAAAAAAATAGTTTCTTATTGTTAAGCACTTTCCGATTAATTTTCCTATCAGCGAAAAGTTCAACACAAATCAAGCCAGTGAAGGGTGGCCAGGGGAAGCCAACCACGAAAGAGGTGGAGCAAAGGAAACACTGGGCTGAACACTTCAAAAGACTTCTAAATCGACCGCCACCTAAAACGTGCCCAATAATATTAACAGCGGAAGCAGAACTGCCAGTGAACATCAACCCTCCGACGAGAACAGAAATCCTGAAAGCAATCAAGATGCTAAAAGCTGGAAAAGCAGCAGGACCAGATGGAATCCCAACAGAGGCGTTGAAAATGGACCCAGAGACATTAGCGGACTTGATGACGCCATTGCTGGAGAAGGTGTGGAAAGAGGGCAAAGTACCTGAGGATTGGAAGAAAGGATACTTAATCAAACTACCAAAGAAAGGAGACTTAAGTCAATGCAAAAATTGGCGCAGAATTATGCTCCTGTCCATCCCAAGCAAAATACTGAGACGCATCATCCTGGAGAGAATCAAACACACCACCTTGAATGAAAAACTTCGTCCGGAACAGGCTGGATTCAGGAGGAACAAGTCATGCATCAACCAAATCGCAACACAACGGATCATCATTGAACAGAGCTTGGAATGGCAGTCAGCACTCTACCTCACTCAACTTCATCGACTTTGAAAAGGCCTTTAGCAGGCAGCATCGATCGAGAGGTGATTTGGCAACTACTTCGCTACCACCAAGGGGTGCCGCCAAAAATTATACACCTCATTCAACCGTTGTACAACAATGCTGCATGCCAAGTTATCCACAACAGGAAACTCATGGAATCCTTCCAAAGAGTGAAGATGGGATTAAGACAAGGCTGGCTGGCTGGCTGCCTGCCTGCCTGCCTGCTATCTCCAATGATTTTACTGATTCTGGTAAACTGAATAATGCGACAGACAGTGGAAAGCTTCTCTAATTGAAGTCAATTCACAATAAAACTCAACGGATAGTTAATGTCATAATAATTTTTCACTCACCTGTTGTTGTTGTTGTTTTTCTTGCCAAGTTTTGGCTGTCATCACAAAAGGAATCACTTCATAATATCAATCATTTAAAAGCTCATTTTTATGCTGTTTTTCTCTTTTTTTTTCTAATGGTATCATATGGATGAATTTCGTTTCTCTTCAGTTGAATTCCAGGAAACACGTGAAATAAATTTAGACTGATTGCTTACTTGACTGAATCTTACTTGTAATTATTGATAAAAACACCATGTGTATCGTTATTTTAGAGATGTAAATTTTATACCTGCTAATTTTAATATCTCTATTGTTAACTTCAAAGTGAAAGCGAGGTTTTGTTTAAACTCTTGATGAATTTTGATAACCGATTTGCCTGATGAAATTGTGTGTGTGACTCACTTCTTCCTCCACGTGTTTTCTCTAGTTTTCTAAATTTTCATTTTCATATTCACTTTTATTGATAGTAGCTGATCGCATTCATCAGCTATATGATGAACTGGCGAAGTTCAACAATAGCGTCCTAGGAGTGCGAACGCTCCAATGACCTTGAACGCATGCTAGCTATTGGCTAATGGCACCTATCATTATCATGGCTGAAAATATGAACTCTATTCATCATCAGCTTAACAGCAAATTACAGCCAGATCACGTTTTTGAATACTGTTTGGATGATGTGTTAATAGCTTGTCGGGGTTAAGATTAGGGTTAATGTCAGTATTGGGTTAGGGTTAGGTACAGGGTTATAATTAGCATCAGGGTTAGAAATACGGTTTGGATAAGGGTTAGGATTAAGGTTAGGGTTTCGATTAGGGATAGATTTTGGAGTTGCTTTCATTTATTTTAATTTGTCTTCTTATCCACATTTTTGTGGTAAGTATTCGTCCATCCTCTTACTGGAAACCGTAGTAGTTCAACCGAGGACTTTAGGGAGGACTGCACAACATGGTAAGAAAGATGAACAATTTACAAAGAAACAGCTCATCTTCCGTCACCTCGGTGAATACATGTACAGAAACTAGTCTAACTTAGCAACTGATACTCCTCATTATAACTTGGATGCATTTTGAAGTCATTTCAGAGAAGTAAATAAACATCAGGGATAATACATTCCCCCTCTGTTTAATGTTTCCAAACCTGACTGATAGAATTCAGTTTGCACCAAAGATAGGAATAGAGACAATACACTAGTTACTGACTACAGTTCAATCAAAGTATCCAATTCAGTCCTCCAGGGCAATTGTGAGCCCGAATACTTTAGTGGTAACGTCTCTGATTGACTACAGCACTCACTGAAGCAGGTTCGTGTCTCAGAAGGGACATGAGTTATTCCTTCAAGGTTGCAGATACGTCCTGCTGACTAGGGAGTGACAATTAGCACGAAACCTGGCTGGAAGGCTTTCTGTCTGACGATTGCCTCCAACCATCTAATATCAACAATTCTATGGTTTTTTTCAAGTATCGCTTTTTGTAGGGATTCAGTTTGATTGGATGTGGAGGATTTGGACCTCTAACTGTCTGTCTGTTTTCGACATAGAACTTTGCACATATGTGCGGAAGTTCAAGTCGCCACATTCCGTGTAGCACGCGAAGAAAGAGAAGAAAGTACAAGAAAAGCATAATAGAAACAGAGGTGTGAGACAAAGGAGTAATAAAGAAAAACAAAACAGTTTCATTGGAGATCATAAGTCACAAGGAGTGGATGCATCTGCGCCAGCGCCACTGAGAACGATTTTGAGCCATGTCACCAATTGTTTCCAACCATAGATTTTTACCGTCCCGAGGACCCCAGCCTGGAAGTCTACACCTTCCAACGTGGCTTAGACCAACTGTTGTGGATTTCATTGACTGGTGCCAGGTTTTTGTTTGACTGCCGCTAGCTTTCTTCCAGCCTGACCCTATATCCGCTAACATTGCTCGTCGAGGGAGGCGATGGCTTGGCATACGTAACACATGTCCTAACCATCTCAGTCCATGTAGCTTCACAACCTCGTCGATTGATTTCCCCTCCTTACCTAGAACTCGACGCCTAACCTCAATATTGCTCACCCTATTACACCTACCACTTCACATGGTAGATAGAACGCAGGCACCTATGATCAAAGACAGCTAATCTTTTCATGTCTTCCACTCTCAATGGCCAGGTCTCATAGCCAGCCATAAAGGAGGACGGAGGGACTGATGAGCAGTACACCCGCCCTTTGGTCCATAGTCGAACATCTCGTCTACGCCAGAGTCGGCGTAAACTGGCAAATGCGAAACGAGCCCCCTGTATTCGTGCTAAGATTTCGTCAGAGATCAACCCGTTGGCGTTGGCTGATGGTACTTCCCAAATAAGTGAAGCGGTCAACGTGCTCTACCACTTCACTTCCTATTTTTAAACTAGGCGTCGCTATAGTCCAGTCCTGTAACATCATCTTGCATTTGGCGGGAGCGAATCGCCTGCCAAACATGCCAATCGTAGATTGCAGCTCAAGATGTTCAGAAGACTCTGTATTTCGTCAGCGTCTTCGCCTAGAAGGACTATATCGTCTGCATATTCCAAGTCAACGAGATTATTCCCAGGTAGCAAGTCAATCCCTGAGTCGCTGAAGTCACTTAGAGTTAAGTCCATTAACTCATCTGTGATGAAGTTGAATAGAAAAGGGGATAATGGGCATCCTTGACGGACACCACTGGTCGTCACCAGTTCAGATGACAGCTCGCCGTAAGCCCTCACCTGGCTGTATGAGTACGAGTAGAGTGCCTTAATCAGTGCAATATATTTTCTTGGAATTCCCTCTACAGCCAAGCATCTCCAGAGAACTTCTCTAACTGGTGTCAGCTCATGATGAAATCCTACAACCAACTCTATAGTTACTTGATTACCATTAATGTTATCAAGCAGATCACATACTGTAGTGGAAATAATTTCGGTCTTCAAAAAGAAATGTGGTGAAACTTCACCTTCTCGAAATGTGTAAATTGCATATTGTGAATTCGATTCAACGCATTATTAGTTCGCTGAAATAGCTGATCAGAATTCCGACGGTTTGGACTGATTCGGCTGTCTGAGCTCAGTCAAACCCGGGTGCACCGCTGACGAGCTCGGTCGCAAACGCATTTTGGTGCTTAGATCACTTACATCTGACTGGTGAGCAAGCATTTACTACTGATCGACTTGTGAATGGTATTCATTTACTTATTTAACTGCTTTTTATTTATTTAATGGATTAGGGTTATGATACAGTGATTGGTGAAAAAGGCAGTGGACTATCCGGTGGGCAGAAGCAAAGAATTGCTATTGCTCGTGTACTTTTACGAAAGCCTAAACTGTTACTGTTGGACGAGGCTACTTCAGCTTTGGATACACAATCAGAGCGTATTGTACAAGCTGCATTAGATAAAATTGTCTATAAGTGTACTGTGCTAATAATTGCGCATCGTTTATCAACAATTCGAAATGCTGATCGTATTATCGTGCTAGACCAGGGGTGTATACGTGAAGTTGGTACACATGAAGAGTTGTTACAACTGAATGGATTATATGCAACAATGTTACACGGTCAGGTAAGATTTTTGTTTGAAATACTGTGTGTATTTCAACATTATATTATTATTATTATTCTTTGAGGTTTAAACTGGCGAATAGGGTTTCAGCAGAACAGCATGATTTCATCCTGTTCCTTGTAATCCTCTGTAACTGGCTTAATCATTGTCCATAAGCTCTCATCTCAGTGTATGATCAAGCCATCTCTACTTCCTCTGGCATATTCGTTGAGTAATAGGTTTTTAGTTGGTTGGTTGCTGGACTTCCTTGTTGCTTTTCCTTTTTAGCATGTCTGAAGTCTGTCTGTGGCTTCACTGACTGATGAAGCCACGTTTTGGTTTGACCGTCGCTAGCTCTTTTCCAACCTGACTCTATGTCAGTGAACATTGCTTGTTGTCGAGGAAGGTAGGTGATGGCTAGGCATGCGTAACACATGTCCTAACCATCTCAGTATAAGTAGCTTCACAGCCTCGTCGATTGATTTCCCCTCCTTATCTAGCCCTTGACGCCTAACCTCAATATTGCTTACCCTATTACACCTGCCACTTCACACGGGAGATAAAATGCAGACACCTATGATCAAAGACAGCTAGACAGGTCTACGGTACTGAGCGAAGGGAGATTTCGATGAAAGTCTGCAGTAGACTGTTGGAAATGCTTTCCGTGACATGCCTACAATGTCTGTGAACCATGTAGAATGAAGGTTTTTTTATTTTCCTGATCTTTCTTTTGACATCAGCATTTAGTAGTCGAAATGATGTTCTGCTTAGATAAGTGTAAATCATAGTGCTAAAGACGTCTTTGAATTAATTTCTAACTTAGATAATGTAAACGTCAATGGGAAGTGAATGTTATCTTTAGATATCGTAATCCTGTTCACCAATGTACCACTTATGGAGACTGTGGAATTCATGCGCCAATAGATACTAGAAAAGCAGATAGATAGCTGAATTCCAGTTATTATTAGTCTGAAAGAGTTACATTTAAGATGTACTATGAATGTTTATTTTACATTCAACAACCTTTATTACAGGCATATTGACGGTATTGCCATAGGTTATCCACTGGGTTCAGTTTTGGCAAATTTCTTTCTTGCTAAGCTTGAAAATGGTCCATTGAAAGAAGTAATCGATAAAACGGATTCCTATTTTCGTTATATTCATGATACGTTTATTATTCTTGATGAGAAAGCTGACAAGAATAAAATGTTAATAGAATTTAATGATGCACATCCATTGCTCATCTTCACTTGTGAAAAAGAACATGATGTTAGATTATACCTCCTTGATGATGTCCAATAGAGCAGAGGTAAAGATGATTCACTCAAGAGAGATGTCTATAGAAAACCTACAGCTGTAGGACAATATACACATTTCCTCAGTTTTGTACCAATCCGATACAAAATCAATTTGGTCAGATGCCGCCTCAAGAATAGAACTAGAAGGATCTGTATAGATAACTCCCTATAAAATGAATTTAGATACATCCAAAATACACTGATCCAAATGGGTTATCCTAGTAGATTTGGGAAGCCGTAACCAGTAAGGTTACAGCATGTTGGAGATAAGGCAGTAACTCATCGAAGAAGACATGTAGGGAGTACTGGATAGCAGTTTCGTCCCACTGCAGTACACACTTACCCTACTGAGGTTCGAACTTAGGACATTCTGATCACGGTTACAAGGCGGGCTGATAGACTATTAAGCCACTGGGACCTATCGAATCCAATGGTCAGTCCATGAATCCCAACTTCTGCCAATTCATGATATCTTCAAATATTGATTTTGTAGGGATTTTCTGTTTTCCCTATTCAGGCAGTTACCTTGGGGTTCTAGTGGGAAGGCTTGACCAGTAGGGTACAGCAGGTCGAAGGTGAGGCAGTATGTCATTGTAGATGACACTGTGAAGTGGTCGCGCTATATCATGCGTGAATTGGCAGAAGTTGGAATTATTGCCCTAGGTGACCACCGAATTGGGTGAGTACCGGTGGCTTAATGGTCAATGAACTTGCTAACCGTGTAACGGTAACCAGAAGGTCGTGGGTTTGAACCTCAGTATGTTGGGTGCCAGATCCAAACTGGGACGAAATAGCTGTCCAAACTCTTATCTCGTTTTCCAATGGTTCTGTTATTCCGAATCTGAGGTATCTTATATTTAAGGGGTGTATTTTTCATGCAGTGAGAATGTGTATCTTCAGGTAACTCTTAGTTTATTGATCAGATTTTCTCTTCTCTGGTGTACTGTTTCTTCCTACCTAATGATTTTGAAAAAAACTGTACTTAATTTTCTTTAAAATCCTTGTGTTGTATATGCTTACTTACTTACTTACAGGAAAAGCAAACAGACGACTCTTCAGAAAGTGAAAAAGAATACTATCATGTTGATTCAGATATTTATGATCAAAGGAAAAGAAAACTTCCTTACTCAAATTCAGTTTCATCACCGATAGAAAAAGACTGTTATTCTGAATGCAATGTAAGTTAACCAAGTAATATATAATATTTAACATATGGACAAGTTATTATTATTATTGCTCCCTTGGGTTCCTAGTGGAACATAGGGCTTCAACTGCACGTCTCCATTTTCTTCTGTCTTCTGCTATACTTTTCGCCTGCATCCATGTTAATCCATTATCTTTCAACTCCTCTTCACACGATCTCCTCCATGTCACCCTTGGACGTCCCACACGCCGCTTCCCTTTCGGGTTCCACCCGAGGGCTTGGCGCGCGATGTCACCCAGCGGTCTCCTCAGCGAGTGTTCGATCCATCTCCACTTTCTCCTGCATATTTGTTGGGCGACTGGTTCTTGCTGTGTTTGTTCCCATAATTCCTTGTTGGTGATTCTTTCCGGCCATCTGATCTTCAGTATAGAGCCAGCGAAGACAGTTGTTAATAAAGGTCTGCAACCGTTTGGAAATATTCTTTGTGACCTGCCAAGTTTCTGATCCGTATAGAAGAACTGACTTTACGTTTGTATTAAAAATCCGAATTTTGTTGGTGATGCTGAGTGAAGAAGATTTCCAGATTGATTTCAGGCTGATGAATGTAATTCTCGCCTTCCCGATCCTCGCTCGATTCGACATCCTCGTCCGCTCCGACTGTCTGTAGTTGAGACAATGCTCCCTAGATAAGTGAATGAAGTAACCTCTTTCAAATCCCTCCCGTTGATGGTGATTGACGTTGGATGTTGTTTCTGTTGTTGGTTGGTTATTTTCATAACCTCCGTCTTGTCTATGTTTACCTGGAGTCCTGTCTTTGCTGCTTCTTCGACCAGTTTGTCGGTTTTCGCTTGTAAGTCTTCGATTGTGTGTGACATCAAACACAAGTCATCCGCGAAATCCAGGTCTTCTAGGTTCTTCACGTCGGTCCAGGATATCCCTCCCTGTCTTCTCGTTACCCACAGTCTGACGCATAATCCAGTCCACCACAATTAGGAATATCATTGGTGATAATTAGCACCCTTGTCTGACTCCTGTGTTTACTGCTGAGTTTTCCGTTGTGGATCACTTGACATGTGCCATCGTCGAACAGATGTTGAATAAGGTTGATGAATATTTGGAGCTCTGTACGCCGTAGTACTCGAATAATTTCCAAATTACTCCGCGGTCAACGCTGTTGAAGGCCTTCTCAAAGTCTATAAAGTTGAGGTAGAGGTTTGATTGCCATTCCATGCTTTGTTCTGTGATGATGATGCATAGAGTTGCAATTTGGTCAGTACACAATTTGCCTTTCCTGAATCCAGCTTGTTGTGGTCGGAGTTCTGTCTCCAGTGCGTCCTTTAATCTCTCCAGGATGATGCGACTCAGGATTTTACTTGGCCTCGATAGGAGCATGATTCCTCGCCAGTTATGTTCATTTATTATTTTCGTTTTACTTGAAAACAATAAGAACAGACACTAATGATCACGAACTAAGTTGAGTTTGGAAAACCATTTGAAACTAAATAGTACTGAACAGTTGTTTCGTCCTTTTTGAGGACTCTTGATCGATACGAACCAAACACTTAATCAGAGATTCAAACCAGGATGAGCCTGTTGGCCAAATTAGCCAGTGTTGCAGAATGCAATAGCCCATCAATTCTAACTACTGCCAGTTCACAATTTACAGCCCCTGTCGCTAGTCAATGTCATCGGAGGAGATATTTATCCTGACAGCTTACTTAGCGAACACCATGATGCCTCACTAGAATGCCAGGCGACGTCATGCTGTTGTCAGTTACTAGTGAGCAATGGATCGATGGAAACGAAGTCAGAAAGTTGTATGAGTATCTTTATATGATAATGAGCAGTAAATTGTGCTCAAAACGTCATTAATAAATAAATACTGTATAACATTGTGTGACTTTATCAAATTAATTAACTTTATTGTGGAAGTACAGGATTGGTTTTTAATTCTTCGTTAGCAAGGATTTCGTAATTTAACTGACGTCTGTTTGTCATGAAACTTCAGATCAATCACTATTCACTGAGTTGCCCTTGAAATTCTAGTGAGAAGTCGTGACCACTTGGATCCAGTAACTTTGGTGTTAGGACGAATAATTACTGATGATATTGGTTGTTGGTCGCGCTAAAAGCACGAAATGGTAGAATTTAAAATTCGTCGGCTATTGGATTTTGTTCCAGAGGTTGAGCGGTCAAATAACTCGCCTTGTAACGTGATGGCCCTTGAGTTCAATCCCTGGTGGGGTAATGCGTGTACACTGATGAAAAGTCCCAAAGTGGGATGATATCGCGGTTTAGTTCGCCATGATTTTCAGTTGTTATCCAGTGGTTCTCTAACTGCTGTAAGCTCATGATGAAACCCTGTAACCAATCAACCAAATTCCTACAAACCAATACTTGAATACCAATGAGATACTCACTGGCGACTGCCCTATTCAGGTAAGCAGTTACCCGGGGTTCCAGTGGGGGGAAGTCGTGACCAGTAGGGTGCAGCAGTTCGGGTGTGAGTACAAATACTCGCCGAAGACATTGGCTAGCGATCGCGCTATGTTGTGAATTGGCAGAAGTTAGAATTCATGTGCTGGCCATTGGATCGGGTTCCATGCTACCGAAGCTGGAAACACAAAGGAATAAAATAAAGCTCCTTGGAATATATGTACACTTCTACATACATACATAGACAAATCCCAAAATTCAATTTAATTACCATTACTATTATTATACTCTGTACGCTTGAATAACTTGAATTCTGTTGAGAAAAATAAAACACGGGATATTATCATATTTTTTTTAAATATTGAATAACTTTTCCTATGTAACTGTTAGGTTTGATGAGAAATTTTGAAGAGAAAGGATTTCTAGTTTATAAATATATCTTAGTGGAGGAAAAAGCTCCATCTCTGAAGTAGAATAAAAATTTTTTTAAAATTACCGTCTGAAGGTTTCTTGCAGCTAAAAATAGGCATTTTATTGATATTATCGCTAGGAAGGATAAATGATAATTACGATAAAAGTTATCGAAATTAAACTCATGCAAGCGGAAATGAAAGAACACCAGACTATACAGTTCCATTATAAATCGATGAATTTCAGTGGAAACCTTTTACTAAGACAGACAGTTACAATACATGTGTATTTTAAGCGTTCTTAAGAAGGCTAGGTGTCGTGCTATGTCGTGAGTTGACAGAAGTTAGAATTCATGGGCCATTGGATCGGGTCCCAGAGGCTTAATGGTCTACAAGCTCTCTCGCCTTGTAGCCAGAAGGTCTTGGGTTCGAACCCTGGCAATGGGTGCATACTGCTGGAGAGTCTCAAACTAGAACGAAACAGCTGTCCAGTACTCCCAGGTTATCCAATGGTTCTCTAATCAATGTGCGCTCATGATGAAATCCTGTAACCAACTGAATTCAGTTAGTGAATAAACTTGGCATAAACAAATCGACAGAGGAAAAGTCCATCACCAAGGAAATAAAATGTGTCCACGTTTTTCTACTGTAATGTTCGTTCTTGCTCTTTTTCCAGATTTATAAAAAACGAAATATGTGCGATATTTCTGTTTTTTTTCCTTTGGTTCGTTGTCTCAACTGTATACCAATTTTTGGATCATTTTTTTAATGGATTTACACGTTCCCTCCCTAAGCTTCTCAAACGATCCAAAGCAGTTTGCTTACAAACAGGGTAGAAGTACTTTGGATGCTGCTGCTGTGTTTCATCACAACATTGTATCCTCCTTAGACAAAGGGGCCAAGTATGTCCGTTGTACTTTCCTTGATTACACATCTGCTTTTGACTCTGTACCTAGAGGCCTTTTGTTAAACAAGCTTAGCCTTACACAAACTGAGTCCTGGGCTATCAACTGGCTGCACTCTTACTTCTCCAATAGGATGCAGTACACGGTATATAATGGTGTAGCTTCCTCTCCTTTGCTTACTGAAGCTGGTGTTCCTCAGGGTGCTGTTCTCTCGCCGTTTCTCTTTTCCTTCTTCTTACATGACTTACCTCTCTCAGACGAAATCAACTTCGTCAAATATGCAGATGACCTGACTGTTTCGCTTCCCGTTAAGTCTCAGTCAGACTGCTTCAAATTAAATAGCTTCCTGTCGGACATCAGTCAGTGGTCTAAACTAAATGGCCTCATGCTGAATCCCTCAAAATGCCAGACTGTCGACTTCTCCTTTAGGCATAAACGAGATCTACAAACACTAGTAAGCACTCATGATGCCTGTAGAATTGAGGGGACTATAATTGAAACAAAGTCTAATGCAAAATACCTCGGATTAGTTATATCTTCCGACCTTACCTGGTCATCTCATATCCAAATGATTTCCAAGAAAGTGTTTCGTCTAACCTACTACATTAAGAAACTCAGACTAACTGGAGTCCCTCAACCTCTGCTTTCACAATTTGTCAACTCTCGTATCCTACCTATTCTACTTTACTGCTCCCCGTTAGTCTTTCCTGGGTTACTGAAAAAGGACTATACCATCCTGAGAAGGATGTTGAAGGTAGTTAGTAGGACTAGCGGTGTAAAACTCAGTCAGCTCGTCACAACATTAGTGGATAAGCATCTGAATACATGCGAGAAATGGTCTAAAACCATACTCTCTGACCCCCAACATCCCCTCTATTCCCAACTCTCTCCTTGCATCTCATCAGGTAGAACCAGAAATCAGTACAAAATAATATATGCTCGTACAACCAAGTATAGGAACTCAACGATACCATATTTGGCCCGTGTTCTAAGTGACAGAGACAATGTTAAGCGTGAAACCTATGACTTGCTTTGTTGTTAATAACATAATTTTGGCCCTTGTTATTTCCCCCTTACACTCTCTTATTTGTACTCTATAGTGAACAACCTTCTTAAACATACTTAGCTGCTTAATATTATTATCATTGGCTTACTTTTTTTGTACTTTACTCTATTCCTTCTTTTGTATATCTACTGGGTCCGACTATATTATCACTATGATTATTAAAAATTGTCCTGTCATTAACCATCATGTAACATTAGTTTTGTGGTTGTTCTTTGTTCGGCACTATTTAACTGACAATCTTGTTTGTGAACGCCACTATCACCATCTTAAAAATTTTGTATTATGCATGATTCCTCACACTACCACTACAAACACCGCATTAGTGCTGACAATAAAAAAAAACACAACCTGAAATGTTTATTTTATGATACTATATATTTTTCTATCAGAAGCGTGTTCCAATACTCTATAGTGTTTCTGCTTTAGAAAATCCGTAACAGTATCCAGAAATCTACATAAAATGTGCACGAATATACATTGCGCTTCTTAGACATAAATAAGTGATTGAAGCAATGTGAAGTTGCGGATGAGGGATGGTGAATACTATCCGTTTAGATGGATAGAAGGTTTCTGTAGGTAAGTGATCTAAGCAAGGCGTCGTGTATCAAATCATGTCACATAGAATGCGGTTTGGTCGTTTCATTCCATTCACTCTGGGATAATTTATGGAAAGTTTGATGCCCATTTTCCTACTTTGAGAAAAATAGCTGCTCCTAATTTTGGCGGGACTTAAATTTGTTTTCATTTCAGCTTCAATCCTAACCAGTCACATCTCAAATAGTCTCACTATTAAACTGAGAACTGTTGAAAGACGGTTAACATCATTCACCAGTTATATGTATGTTGTTTTAGAACTAACTTTTCGACAGAATGAAAATGTTTTCAACAGCTGGTTTGTAGGGATTCAATTCGTTTTGATGAGTTTGACCAAGGATTAATATCAGTTAGAGAACCTTTGAAAACCAGGCAGTGAGTACTGGACTGCCAACTGTTTCATCCTAGTTTGGGAATCATCGGCGGTACTCACCCACCACAGGGGGTTTCGAACCCAGGACCTTCCGGTTACAAGGCAAACCCGTATATCATTCAACCACTGGAATCTGATTCAATGGCCTATGAATTCTAACTTTTGCCAATTCGTGATTTAGAGCGACCACCAAACAATGTCAGCAGTGGGATATCCATGTTCGCACGTGACTTGTTTGACCTCACTGGTTACAACTTCTCATTAGAATAATGATAATAATAAACTTTATTCCAAAAACAACAGTACTTATAATACAGGATAGAATTCTCACCATTTGTCACAATATTGCATCTGATTTACTCAAAATATAAATAAAATTAAAAATTAAATCAAAAGTAACCAGAGGAATTTGTCCACGTTTACGATATAAATTCAAAAATATTCTAAGCACTAATTGAGATCATTAAATATAATAATAATAACAGTGAGTTTGTTTCAAACAGTATTGTCGATTCAGTTTGAAAATTTTAGGATTTTACTATAGATTATTGAATCTAATGTTCTGTTGATGTGGTATAGTGAGGGGAAATACAAGATTAACAGTTCTAACACAGCTTAAACGATGTTCACACTTATGAAAAATAAATAAATAAAAACAAAAAATTGAGATGATTATAAATATATGAGAAATACAATAACAATAAAGTATGATGTTGAAAGGGTGGAGGAAATGGTTTATTTATTAGTACAAAGAAGGTTAGTTAGTTCATGCCTAACACTATTTTCACGTGCCAAATATGGTATATAGTGGAATTTTTATTCTTAGGCGTACGTGCATATAAAGTCTTCTGAAAAGACTTCTTGTTTTACTTGCGGAGGCACAAGGTTAGAGCTGCGGGTAAAGTGGATGATCACAGTCTGACAAAATTCCTTTGGCGAATTTGTTGCGTGAAGTGCCTCAAGTGCCTATCAGTGACAATGTCAACAATATGGCCCAATGGGATGATACCACTCACCCTACTGACTGACAGTCATCAGAATTCTACGAAGTATGACATAGTCATTTTTAAGCAAACCCTGAAAGAATAAGGGTGAACAATAAAGAAGAAAAATAGGTAAAATACACGAGTTGACAAACCGTAACAGAAGGAGGAGTGGTTGAGTTATGCCGGAGTGCTTTAACTTCCTAATGTAAGATGTCAGACGAAATATTCTTTTAGAAATCGCTAAGGCATGGGAAGACCAGGATAGGTCAGAAGAAAGAATTAATTCAAGATATTTAACTTCAGACTTGATTTCTTTATGAGTAGCACCAGAACTCCAGGAAACTCCATCCTGTAGCAAGTCACCCACCAGCCAGCATCAGATTAGTTTTCAAGTGTTGATTTGTAAGGATTGGAACTTTTTTTGACAAGCAAAGAATTTTACTAGTTATGCAATACTTGATTCTGCCATTATAATATTTTCTAAATTAATTTTCCCTCATCTGATTGATATAAATAGTCCTCTAATCTTCTCTTGTATTTTCTGTTATAGAGTACTTCTACAGTTGCTTTGTCAAATTCAAAACCAGTAAAAACTGTACGTTGGGTAAAATCCTCGTTAAGCTCAAAGGTAAAGTATTCATTCACTTGTCTTATCTAATAAATATGAGTATTATATTCGATGCAAATGTCGTCATTACTGACCTCTTTTACAGAACCATTGAAAAACCGAAAGGCAGTGGGCATAATCATAGCTAAGTATTGCTAAATGAGTCCCAAAGTAGGACAAGAAACAGCTGTCCCCTTCTCCTTGGTTTTTGATTGATTCTCTTTAACCGATGTCAGTCGATCACAAAGTCTGCGCAAAAATGAGTTGGAATCTCTACGAAATCCTAAGCCTTAATAAATGTGAATGTGTGTGATGATTACAGTTAATCTGACTAATTAATCTATGATATGATATGAAATGAGTGTTTCCGATAAAGAAATTTCTTTTTTCGGGTATTTCATTTCATTTTGATATCTGTACAGTCGTATTTGTGTACACGAGGTTCAGTAGACGGGTATATTCGTTTTATATATTGTTTGCTGAGAAGATCGTTGAATGACATCAGACACAAGGCAGGCTTTCGAAGGGAAACCTAATGGGAAGTGATAAGTTGAAGGTGTCCGTGCGTGAAGTTGGGGTGGGGTGGGGTGGGGAATGAGGAGGAAATGCAAGATTTTGGACAACAGTACAGCCGGTTGGAAGTGATAACGGTGAACCTGGCGAAATAGAGATGTGTTGCTCAAAGTCCTTTCCTGCATTCGGAACTCAAACAGCGAATGATACTAATAATTTGTGAAATGAGGCGAAAATACCTACCTTTTTATTATTATTTTTTGATAACAACTTGATTCCACACAGTACTTTTTGGTAGAAGTATGGAATTTCCAGCATGCGATATTGGTAGCCTAAATTTTGTAGGCCAACCATAGATATCAGGTGTGCGTCGGGAGGGGATCGAACCCCAGACCATGTGCATCGTTGGCGAGAATCCTAACCACTGTGCCACCGACACTTTGTACTGTGCCTTAAAGTATCCTAAAATCCTATTCCAGTCTAATCTTACACGTTCCGTACTAATGATAAGTTTAAGTGAGGCGTAATAAGAGGAGAAACTCTGAAGGACTATATTCTTTTTGTGCATAATTCCTCTACAATCGTGTTATAGGCATTCTGAGGTGACATATTATTAAACAATCATAATTTAACAGCTTTTTTTTATACAGACAATTTGGGGGGGGTGTCCTTTTAATCTAAGTAGACAGATGAGTAGCATAAGCGTCAAGACTGTCGACTGGAACCCGACTGAGAAACAACAGGAGTTAGGCTTCCGACAGTGTCATGGTGTAGATCGCGTAAGGAGGGAATAAGAGTTTATGACCAACTGTGAAGCCAGCTTAGAAAGACTTCCATATTAGTTTGTTCATAAGATGTATCACACGCGAAGTGAAACAGTATTATTCACTGGATGATAAGGTTTCGAACACAATCTATGATTGTTCATAATCATCTTATCAATCATAATCACACGACTTCGAAACTTGAGTTTTATAGTTTCCTTTGTTCTCTCCTGTTTGTCATCATAGGGGTAGTAGAATCTTCCAGATATATGGGTAAACAGGTGTTGAATCATTCCTATTCCACGTATTCTCTCTCAGTTGATTCAATAAACAGAGCTTCCATTATTAATCCTGTTCCCTCCACGCAGCTGTTGCATTAGATTTCGAGACTGTCATCTTATCCCATCCCATCCTATTGTATGGCTGTGTGTAATTGCATGTAGTGTAGTGCTATAGCTGAACTATTCTCTAGATTTCTTATCTTATTCGGGTCAACTAATCTAGGTTTTAGGATTTCATCATGAGCTGACATCAGTTAGAGAACCACTGGAAAACCTGGGAGTAATGGACAGCTGTTTCGTCCTAGTTTGGGACTCTTCAGCAGTACGCACCCACCGGGATTCGAAGCCAGGACCTTCCGGTTACAAGGCTGGCGAGCTCGTATACCATTAAGCCACTGGGACCCGATCCAATGGTCCTTGAATTCTAACTTCTGCCAATTCACGACATAGCGCGACCGCTAGCCAATGTCTTCGGCGAGTATTTGTACTCACACCCGACCTGCTGCACCCTACTGGTCACGACTTCCCACTGGAACCCAGGTAACTACCTACCTGAATAGGACCAGTCGCCAGTGAGCTTCGTATTGGTAGGTTTTTGTGCTCCGCTAGTCTGAATGACTCTGTTCTACTACTATGACCTATGTATTTGATTTGACAGTCATTGCAGGCAGGGTATTAGATAAACTAAATTGTTTTGTTTTAAAAGCTCAGGTTAAACAGACAGAATAGTTCAGCGACTACACACAGCCATACAATAGGATGGGATGGGATAAGATGACAGTCTCGAAATCTAATGTAACAGCTGCGTGGAGGGAACCGGATTGATAATGGAAGCTTTGTTTATTGAATCAACTGAGAGAGAATACGTGTAATAGGAATGATTCAACACCTGTTCACCCATATATCTGGAAGATTCTACTACCCCTATGATGACAAATAGGAGAGAACAAAGGAAACTATAAAACTGAATTTTCGAAGTCGTGTGATTATAATCGACGAGATGATTATGAACAATAATAGATTGTGTTCGAAACTGTGTCATCCAGTGAATAATACTGTTTCCCTTACTGTGTGATACATCTAATAAAAACAAGGTAAAATGGAATTTTAATTGAAATTTTGATTTTCCTGTCGACTGACTGGACCAAAATGCCCGGTCTCAGACTGACATGTCTGCTTCTTGTACAGATGCTTCGACGATGTCTGGGAATGTTATTTTAGGTTAATTGGTGGATGGTTGACTAGCAATGGAATCCAGCATGCACATTTCGTCCTAGAGGTGGCTCTCGTGGCTCAAGAGGTCTAATGGATAACGCTTTGGCATTTGGAACTATGTGCACTGGGTTTGAGCCTCGGTGGGAACATCATCATTCACGGGAGAATGCAGATACTTGCAGATAACGAGTCCCAAACGGGTCGAAATGCGCATCCTGGCTTCCAATGCTAGTCACCAGCCACCAACTAACCTCTAATATGGAATTACTTACTACCACAATGTCTATACTTTACACATGTATTAGAAGAACTTCAGCGAATGCAGTAAAATGCCTATGTGCTGCTGAAGTTCTACATCTTCCACTTGGAATTCATGGGAATAACAACAATGATAATCATATCTTAAAAGGCAGTATCCTAGAGAATATTTTGATCATATGTGTCACAGTACAGAAAAATGATATATATAAAACCAATGTTGCAAGGGTCATTAATAGCTCAAATATTTCAATGCACACCTAATGTGCTAGGCACACCTAATGGAGCATAAATCTTAATTCGATTTATTTCGATGATTAACCAAAGTATTGTTTACTGAATTATTTTTTGAGATATATATATATAATATATATATCAAGGTTTAAAGGTCTTTTGAAAAATTATCTCAATATCTATCATACTAATTGGCTATTTTTTTCATTAATTTTTTAAAAGTCAATCTGAACGAAGAATATTCTTTTCATGAAGTTCTCCTTTTCAGGTCCTTACAATTATGAAATAAGATTATATTTACTGTCGTTACAATAATGACAGCCACTTATGTGGTAGATACATTTTTTAATGTAGAATAACAGGTTAGTTATGGGATTTCAACATAAATAGTCGTATTTGTGTGATAAACGTCGTGTTACACTGAAATCGATTACCAAAATATTGTGAAATGGGAGACAATGGTGATGATGATGATTAGTCATAAATAGATTCGTAGAATGTCCTGTAGGAAAAGTTGACAAGTCAGTTCAAGGTTATAAAAGGTGTCAGTTGAGTGGAGTGGCTAGTATAAAGTGGTCTGTATTAAAGAGGAGAATATTAATACTGCAATGAGAGGTTCATAATAAAATAACGAAAATGTGAAATGAAACAGTTGGAGGCATATATTGAGAAAAGAGATAGTATCACTCATCATAAGTCCGGATAGTATAAGTGTAAAATTCGATAGTATTGAGAGAATGTTTGAATGAAAGGGCATAAATTATGAATAGTAATAATAATAATAATAATTGTAATAATAAGCAAAGAACGCAAAAGAAAACCAAGAGTGTTAGGGGGAAGAGGCACTCTTGGCGCCCAAACTGGGATTGATGATTCTTCTTCTCACCAAGAGTGCTTTTTCCCTTAACTCTCTTGGCTCCTTTTCTCTTTGCTTATTATTACAATTATTAATTATTCGTTCTAATTTATGCCCTTCATGCAAACATTCCCTCAGTACTATCGAATTTTTCATTTGTACTATCCGGACTTATTACTAGTGATATTATCTCTTTTTAACTTATGGAAAATTCCCATTGTAACATGTGGAAAAACAAACACAAGTGATTCAGCGAAGAGACTCTTTTCAACGAACTTATCATCAAGCTGTACAATCGTATGTATATATATATGGTTTTTAATAAGTTATATCCGGTGAGGGAATTGAATCATAGGTGTGAATGCATAAAATAATAATAATAATAATTGCATTTTAGCTTGATGATAAATTCGTTGAAAAGAGTCTCTTCGCTGAATCACTTCTTTTGATTTTCTATATTATCTCTTTTCTGAATATATGCCACCACCTGTTTCATTTCACGCATTAGTTATTTTATGGTGAACCTCTCATTGCAATCTTACTATCTCCGCCTCTTTAATACAGACCACTTTGTACTAGCCACTCCACTCACCTGGCACCTTTTTTAACCTCGAACTGACTTGTCAACTTTTTCCTGACCCACACACACATTCTACCAATCTATAATGACTAATCACCACCACCATTGTCTCCCATTTCACAATATATTTTGTAATCGATTTCAGCCCAGAGCACATTTTGTCATACAAATACGACTACTCATTTTGACACCCGATAAATACTAATCTGTTATTCTACATTTTCAAAAATGTATCCGCCGCATAACTAACTGGCCATCATTATTCTAACGAAAGCTAATATTTTATTTTATAATTGTTAGAACCTGAAGATGAGAACCTATCGAGAAAATGAATATTCTTCGTTCAGATTGACTTTTAATTCATGCGATATGGGAATATTTCACACTATTAAATCAATAATTTTTTCGCTCTCTCTCTCTCCAGATTTCTGGATTACGTGATTCAATGTACATACGTCTGCTGTCAGTGAATCGTCCAGAAGTTTTATTCATTCTGTTAGGGTGTTTATGCTCAGTGATATCAGGATTATTGCAACCAGCGTTTGCATTACTCTACTCTGAAGTTTATCAGGTAAGTCTGAGTGAAAGTCTGTAGTGATAGAAATACTTCTTATATTTTGCCAGTCATGCCTCATCAGAAGAGAAATCCTTCAAAGTAATATATAAGCTAAGGCCAAGTTATTCAAAGAGTTTCCCTGACCGTGAGTTGGCATCAGTTAGAATTGATGGGTTCTTTGATCCTCTCCCTTCGGCTGAGTGGTCAACGAGGTTGCCTCGTAACCTGAAGGTTATAAGTTTCATCACCGGTCGGCGTGGATGTATCTGCGCCATTGAGAACAAGGATTTTGAGCCATGTCACCAATTGGTTCCAACCATTGAATTTTACCGTCCCGAGGACCCCAACTAGTCAGGAAGTCTACATCTTCCTGCGTGGCTTAGACTAACTGTTGTAGATTTCATTGACTGATGAATCCATATCTTGGTTTCACCGCCGCTAGCTCTTTTTCAGCCTGACCCTATATCAGCTAATATTGCCCGTCCGGCGAGGAAGGCAATGACTAGGCATACGTAACATATGTCCTAATCATCTCAGTCCATGTAACTTCACAACCTCGTCGATTGATTTCTCCTCCTTACCTAGAACTCGACGGCCAACCTCAATATTGCTCACCCTATTACACCTACCACTTCACACGTGAGATAGAACGTAGGCACCTATGATCAAAGACAGCTAATCTTTTCATGTCTTCATGTCTTTTCATGGCCAGGTCTCATAGCCAGCCATAAAGGAGGACGGAGGGGACTGATGAGCAGTACATCCGCCCTTTGGTCGATAACCAGCTGGACATCAAGTCTACGCCAGAGACGGCGTAAACATTGATATTTGGATCAAACTTGGGCACTGTAGTGCTAGAGTCTAACTCCATTATGGATAAAAATTTGTTATTTTGATAAAGTTTAACAGTGTGTTATACAGTGATATTCACCGATGGAATGAGATTATATTCTACTACAGTGCCGAAGTTTTATCCTTGTTCGAGAATCAGCTAGCTATGTTAGATTGTAGAATAAAATGATTAGAAGAAGGTAAATTTCACACCAACGCATTCCAATAGATATTTAGACTTTAATTAATCTCATCCGTTATCTGTCTATGAAGTCAGGCTTAGTTAAGTGTCTAACGAAACCCAACAGTAGCACTAAGTAGTACATAAAGAGACCTAAACGATGAAATGAAACAGATGGAAGAAGAAGAGTTGGTATTAAATAAGCATCCTATAAAATTCATTAGGAAGATCAGAAAAGATCAAAAGCTAAATACAAATAATGGTGAAAGTAATAATCATAACATAGATAAAAGAGAATATGAGGCATCTACTGTTATACCATATAAGGAAGGAACGTCTGAGACGCTACGTAGGATTCATAATGAAGCAGGAATTAGGGTGGCATTTAAACCTACCAACTCACTCAGAGACAAGTTCTGTAGACTAAAGGACCCTGTGGACTCAATAAAATGAAATAATATAATTTACAAAATACCCTTGCAATGACTGTGAGTTAAGTCAACTACATAGGTCAAACTATGTAGGTCGGGGGTAATCAGATTGTCAGAACATAAGAATTTAGCTGAGGTTTGGATGATTGATCCGCCGAAGATAAGTGATTGTGACAAAAACTCAGCTTTGAACTGCATAAATTAACACACAACTACACAGCAGGGTGAGTGGGATAGAGTTAAAATTCTAAAATGTAATATAGGTAGGCGGAGATTGAGAAAGATTGATTACTGAATCCTGTCCGGTTCATCCAGCCTACACCCAACATAACAAATTTAATAGAAATGACTCAACGCAAATACCAGAGATATGGAAGATATCATTGCCACCAGTCAAATCACCTGGGGATAATAAATAATGTTAAAACGTATTCAATTCAATTCACATTATAACATTCTAACAAGTTATTTATTTATTTATTTTACTATGAAAAGATCTTATTTCCCATCTGATTGTATTTCATTGATGACACTAATATTATGATTTCCAAATGTACTTTATCTTATATTACTGATTTTATTCAAATGTCTAATCGCATCAATTTCTACCCATGTATATAAATGAAGCAAGAAAGTTGTGTGAGTGAATAACTTGATATGATTATGAGTGGCAGTGATAAATTGTGCTCGAAACGTGATCATCAGTAAATATTACTTACTGTATATCACACTGTGAGACTTTAACAAATTAACAAATTTTTATCCGTATTAGAGTTAGTTGTATTCTACCACCTCGATTGTATAGTGGCGATTATCTCCATCTGTCACGTGGAAGGCCCAAGTCCGATTCCCGATCAAGGAACTAGCTTTTATGTAGGCTGCACAGCTATAAGATGCTTGACAACCATGCAATTGATTCAGGGTTCGATTCCCGGCAACCGACGCACTCCCTTACCTCCCTAATCCAGTAATAGTGAGACTGGTAAAGAGCTAAGGTTGCAGATGTGGCTAGGAACCGCATCCCGTAATAACAAATACCACTGCAATCGAAACTTCAATGCTCTAGATTGGAACCCTATGTTCTACTGGGAAACGTAAAGGAATAATAAAATGACTTCTTCGATGAGTTACTGTCTCACCTTCAGCCTGCTGTACCCTCCTGGTCACGGCTTCCCACCAGAATCCCAGGTCACTGCCTGACTAGGGTCAGTAGCTAGTGAGCATCAGATTAATTTTCAAGTATTGGTTTTATAGGGATTTGGTTTGATTGGATGGAGGATCTCATCATGAGCTGACATGAGTTAGAGAACTATTAGAAAACATGGAAGCGTACTGATGAAGACTCCCAAACTAGGACGAAACAGCTGTCCAGTACTCCCAGGTTTTCAAGTGGTTCTCTAATTGATGTCAGCTCATGATGAAATCCTCCATGCAATCAAACAGAAATCCCTACAAAACCAATACTTGAGAATAATAAAATGAATAAAATAATACAAGTGTGAAATCATGAAAATGGAATGGAAGTTTATATGTTTATCTGTGAAAACTGCTGTCTACACATGATTATCAAACGATTTTTGCCGCCATAGACTACCAAGTTTTGAATAACAGATATGAATGATTTTGGTGGGGGTATGCTTGATAACATCATTCATAGTGAAATATATTCAAGTATATAGAATATTCTATTTGATCATAGGAATTATTAAAATGACGGTTGCAGCGAAGAAAATTTTCTTTTCAACAAAGTCACCGTCAACTAGGCGCTACATTCATGTATATATAATAAATGGGTGGGAAAGCTCCAGAATAATTTCCGGTTAAGGGTTAAATTAATAAAATTACAATTAGGAATTAAAATACCGTAATAAACAGGGGGGACGGATTAAACTCAAACAAAGAAGCATCATAATCACTAAGAAGATTGACATTGTGCAATTAGGGGTTCGAAATGTAGAAATAACAAAATAGACAGGATGTTAGGATAAAAAAAACTAATGTGACGAATAACTGTTAATGCAATCAGGGATTAAATATGCAGAAATAGTAAAATGACAAAATAAACACTAAGTTCGGATATGAAAATATGGTAGTGTAAATAGCGATTAAGAAAAACCTTAAAAAATAACGTGAATAAACAGGAAGTTTAGATAAGAAAGGCGATGGGATGGTCATTACTAAAAAAATTACCTGTTTGTGATGGCCATGGAAGGGACAAGGTTTGGACGTATTTCTTTTGGATACATAACGTGGGTTTGAGCTTTTGGATGAATAGTGTCTCAGCTATGTCCAGATGTTGTGATTTAACTCCCTTTGATAGGTTTGATCAAATCTTGTATATATTATTTTGAAGGATTTTTCGAATGGCACTGGATGTCCTGAATTGACCAGTTTGTTTTTCTTTTTTTGTCCTTGTAGGTATTTAGCCTTCGTACTGATCCAAATAAAATGAGAGAAAAAATAAACATGGTATCTTCTGTTATGGCTGGTCTAGGAGTTGTGCAATTTATCGTTGGTATTCTACAGGTAAATCTGCCTACCAATAACGTATTTGGTTATGTTTGTAGATTATTTATTATTATTCCCTTGGGGCTTCAACACCTTTTTTGTTTCATCCGGTTTTCTGCTGTTGCCATTGGCTGACTCCACGATCGACCATAAGCTCTCTTTGACATGAAATCCTCCATGTCACCCTCTGAGTCACATTCAACTGGCCGTTTTCCATTCAGGTTTCAAATGTCAACTGGCCTGGCTCGTGGTGTGTGCTTGTATAAATATGTATTCATTTTATGTGAACTATGACATGTTTAGTCAGTAGTAAAGTTGGGTAAATAAGTGTTATTGATGATTTAGTTGATTTCACCTCGCTCCACGTCTCCCCACATGCTTTCATCTCCTCTTCACATGACCTCTTTCATGTGACCCCACCCTCACACTTACAACCAACTCGCCACTTCCCATTCAGGTTCCACTCGAGCAATGGCCTGGCGTGTGATGTTACTCACTTAATGATTTGTTTTCTCAGAGTATGGCCAATCCAACCCACCTCCATTTCTTCCGGCGTATTTGTTGTACAATTGGTTCTTGTTCGGTTGTTTAGTTCATTGCCAAAGATCCCTCCCAGTTGCTCATCTTTTCTGGCCGGTCATCTGATCTTGAATAGTGCTGAGCGAAGACAGCAGTTTATCAAGGTCTGTAGTTTGTTTGAGGTGCTCTTCATGACGCTCTGACCAAGTCTCTAACCCGTATAGTAAGTAGCACTGACTTCACATTGCAGTTGAAAATCCGGATCTTATTTTAATTTTCATGCTGAGTAGCGCTGTTGACCTCCACACAGACTTGAGAGTAATGAAAGTTCGCCTTGCTTTCCCGATGATCCTCACTTTGATAGCCTCATCAGTTCCGTCCGCCTGTAGTTGAAACGATGCTTCCCAGGTAGGTAGGTAAGTAATGGAGATTGCTTCCTTCAGTCTCCTCCCATTTATGCTGTTGCTGTTGTCCAGGAATCTTCATCTTCACCTCTGTTTTCTTTATGTTCACCTGGAGTCCTATCTTATCTGGAAGCTTCTTCTATCACCAACTTGTTGTTTTTCACTTCCATATTTTCCAGTCTGTAGGAATTCAGACATATATCGTCGGCGAAGTTCAAATCCTGAAAGCTTTTGTGTGGGTCTATTTTATGCCTGTCTCCTCGTAGCCACTGTGTGTCTTTCGCATTATCCAATCTACCGCAATCACGAAAATCATTGGAGATAGTTGGTGGCCATCCCTGGTAGTAGCGAAATGGTTTCCAAATCACCTCCCGATCGATGCTGTCTGCTGAAGGCCTTTTCAAAGTCAACGAAGTTGAGATACAGAGCTGACTGCCATTCCAAGCTCTGTTCAGTAATTAGCCTGTTCTCTGATGTGGTGTTGTGTGTGACTTTTTGTTGACTGATCTGTTAACAGCTATGGGATCGTGAGTGACCTAATGATTGTCTGCTTGAACCCCAACCTGATAATACTTTCGTGTAGCTGTGGCTTATCAGTCTAGGTAGTCGACTTCCATCAACTGGGTCATGAGTTCGAACTCCGATCTATGCACCAACGTGTGAACAATCCCAACCAGTATTACCAGCGCTCAAAAAATAGATATAACTCATTGCCAAATCAGTGGAATTGCAAATGGTTGTTAATTAACACTCAGTTGATATTTTTGAGATGTTGTGAATGAAACTTAGTTTTGTTGTTGAACAAACGAAATATTTCTTATTTTCAAAATTAATCTTATAATTATATGTAGGGTTATTTATTTGGAGTTTCTGGTGAACGATTAACCAAACGCTTACGCTCGAATTTATTTGACTCTATGTTGAAACAGGTAATTACGTTATTATTATTATTTTATACATACGTATTTATAACATGACGTTAAGATTGTTCCACAGTCTTATCGATTTTAGAAGACTTACAAGCGAAAATCGACAAACTGGCCGGTCGAAGAAGCGGCTGGTGAAGACAGGACTCCAAGTGGACATAGACAAGACGGAGGTGATAAAAGTAACCAACCAACCAACAACAACAACAGCAGCAACATCCAGCGTCAATCATCATCAACGGGAGGGATTTGAAAGAGGTTACTTCATTCACTCACTTATCTAGGGAGCATTGTCGAAACTACAGGAGGAACGGACGAGCATGTCAGATCGAGAATCGGGAAAGCGAGAGAGAAACACATTCATCAACCTGAAACAACCAATCTGGAAATCTTCGTCACTCAGCCAGCATCAACAACAAAATTCCGTCGGATTTTCAATACAAACAACGTCAAGTCAGTCAGTCAGTCAGTTCTTCTATACGGATCAGAAACTTGGCCGGCGGGTCACAAAAAATATTTCCAACAGCCTATTACAGACCTTTATCAAACCATAACTGTCTTCGCTGGATCTATACTGAAGATCAGATAGATAACCGGGCCGGAAAGAATCACCAACAAGAAACTATGGGAACAAACAAAACAAGGACAAACCAATCGCCGACCAACAAGTATGCAGGAGAAAGTGGAGATGGATCGGACACTCGCTGAAGAGACCTCTGGGTGACATCGCGCTTGCGTCAGGCCATTTCTCGAGTGGAACCAGGCCGAAAGCGAAGCGGCGAGTTGGTCGTCAGTGCAAGGGTGACATGGAGGAGATCGTGTGAAGAGGAGTTGGTTGAAAGAGTATGGACTAACACGGATGCAGGTGAGAAGTACAGCAGAAGACAGAAGCAAGTGGACACGTGGAGTTGAAGCCCAATGTTCCACTAGGAACCCAAGGGAGCAATATTAATAATCGATTTAGAGTATACGGATGACATTCTTCTCCCAGTCGAAGACGTTGAAAAAATTCGGAATCTTCTTCACACCTGAGGTAGAATCCCTCGAATATCTGACTTGCGATTCGCTCGCGTAAAGCGAGAGAGTATTCCGCATGATTGGTTTATACCGACTCCTAGCCTAACGAGAGGAAGTGACGAGGTAGAGCATGTTGAGTACTTCACTAATTTACGAAGTTACATCAACCTCAATGAACTAGTTACTGACGAAATCTCAGCACACATAAAAAAAGCTCGTATGGTATTCTCTAAATTGTCACTGCTGACGTAGAAGTGATATCTAGCAGCAATTCTCTCTGTCCTCATTTAGGATTGTAAGACATCACCATTGAGTATGCAAGATATTAAAAGACTCTCCGTATTTTGTAACGACAGAATACAAGGGCCAGGCAACTGATCATTTATTGAGAAAATCAAGAGATATTTGTAAAATTTTATGTACATTATTGTCAGCGGAGAAGCAGTGTCTTCTGATTGGTTATTTACTTGCTCAAGGTTATTCTGTACTGCTTGTGACCGTTTCTCAGAAAGTTAAGCCATATATTTGCGAATGATATTTCCACACGTTAACCCTTTTTGTGATTGGCTGGTGGCTTTCTCAAGGTTAAGCCTTTTTTTATTGTTTTTCTCTCCTGACCCCCATTCGGGACGTGAACATTGACGTGAATTGTTGTCTGTAATTTTTGGCTTGTTCTCAGCCAGCTCTCACCACAATTCGACTACAGATGTTTGAGTCCTATCTCCCGTATTAAGTGACATGGTATAGTGAGTAATATTAAGGTTCGGCGTAAAGTGTTAGGTGTGGAGAATAAATCAATCGATAGTTTTATTGAGCTACATCGGTTGAGGTTTCAAGGACACGTATTTGCATGCTGTGCTCACTATAATTCTTTTGAATTTCGCTTCTGTCTGTTTCCGCTATCTTTGTCTTTTTCATGAGACGTGCCTACCTGAACTTCTGCTCTTCTATTCAAAGTTCTATTCCGAAACTGGGTCAGTCGGTTAGATTCTTCTAGGGTGAGAAGAAGTAGAATGCTTCATACAGCACTACATATCTGTCTCCTGGAATTCTTTATGAAGGATCCATATGATCCATATGCAAAATGCGGAATCAGACACACGAAGTCGGCAGTTAATTAGCAATGATCCACTACAACCTCAAGTGCTCTTATCCTCATTTCAGTGTTGCACAGCAGTAAAATTACCATTGATTGCATTAAAGTTATCAGAACATAGATTTCAAAAGGAATTTATTACATGTTACCACTTTGAATTGCTTGTAGGAAATCCGGTCTCCTTCTTTCTGTATTCATCCTGATTCACGTAATTACAGGAATAATTTCAACATCGCTAGTGTTGAAAACGGGTACGTTGATGGTGAAACTTCCAATAAACCGCTGTAGTCTACTATGACCTCTATATTCGTCTGACAGCCCACTTAATTTCCAATTAGTAATTATTACTATATAGATTGTAGAATGGCGATATGTTAAGCACTGGAGGTGTTGACTGCCTGGTTAAACCTGATGGGCCCTGCCAGTGGCTAAATCGTCAACGAGCTCGCCGCATAACCCGAAGGACCTGGTTTTCATCCTTTAGTGGGGTTATGAGTGAGTAATGGCAGAGAGTCACAAACTGCGAGGAAACAGCTATCAAGTGCTCCCCGCTGGTGAATTGTTGACATTCAATGCCTGGAAGTAATCGGTAGCAAACCCATCTGGACCTAGGTTTCGGTCTAGTTGCCACTGACCAGTCAACAAAGCGTTTCTGCAACCTTGAAGGAATTCATGTCGCTTCTTGGATCCGAACTGGTGTCACCCAGTGGGGCTGCAGTCAGAAACATTACCACTGAACTATTCAAGCTTACGATTGACCTCCTGTAAGACCGTATTGAATACTTCGATTGAACACTAGCTAGCTAGTAACTAGTGTAGTGTGTCCGTTCATTTGTTTGGTGCAAACTGAATTCCATCAATCACGTTTGCAATGTAGCCAGCGTTCTAAGTGTCTCCCCTTCATATTGGATGGTTGGAGGCGATATCAACAATTCAAAGTGCACCATGACTGTGAGTCACTAGTTCTTTAGCTAATATCAATCGGTAATCAAGCTCAAATAGAATTGAATAAGACGATGATCAGTAGAATTCATTTTTTGGTATTGATATTACTCACCTCAAGTAATACAACTGAAGTAATTCACTAGTTAACTCATTTTGTAATCCGAGATCTTTCAGTAAGTAAACGTTGAGACACCGGCAGAACTCATAATCAATTTTTCAGCCTGCCTATCTACCAAATTTTAACTTTCTTCTCCCATCTCTTCTTCTTTACTGAAAAAAATATTAATCAAGGAAATTGGTTGGTTTGACAAAGCAGAAAATCAAGCTGGTGCACTGACTGCATTTCTTTCAACGGATGCTTCAAAAGTTGCTCAAATCAGTGGATCCAGATTAAGTACAGCATTGGAAGCTTCTGTTTTAATCTTCGCTTGTCTTATCATTGGATTTATTTATAGTTGGCAGTTAACATTAGTTATGATACCATTTATACCAGTGCTATTATTATCTTCTCGTGTACATGTAAGTGATTCAGACCTAACTCCCTGTTTGTATGTGTATGATTTTTTTGATATATTTTTGTTTGTGAGTTGAAGTTTCTCTAGCAGTTTAATAGCTTTAATTGGTGTAGGGTCTCTAGCCCCAGGCCTAACCGTCTCTCTTTATTCGGACTTGGGGCCGGCTAGAAAACTAGCAAGCTAGTTTACTTGACGAGGTGAACATAGAGGAGACGGATATGATGTGAAGTTAACTAACCGACATCAACATCAACAGCAACAACAACCAGCATCAATCGCCATCAAAGCGAGTAATTTAACAGAGGTTACCATCCTTCAATAAAGAAAGGAAGACGAAATTTGCAGTATAAAATGATGTCATCATTCTATTTCACAGGTTCTCATCAACTGCCATTGACTATCTGAAAATACAATGGTTATATATAGATGATAGATAATAACAGACTTTAATGTTTGAGTGGTAGTAGAGAAGAGATACTATAAAATTGACGCTTCCAAAATGTAAGGAGCATTACAATGTTTTTAGTTTAAGTTTTCATCATTAATTTATACGCTTTCAAAGTAGAAAAGGGGGAGAGGGGTAAGACAGAAAACAGAAAATATTAACTAACAGAACAGTGTTAGCTTGTAGGTTCACATAGCAACTCAAAAAACAAAAGTGGTTACAGTTTATAAGATTGAGATTCGCTCAGTGAGCTGAGATCACTGAATTAGATGACTAACTAATGTAATCAAAATCAAAATTCACTTGCCTAGGGATTGAGAGATTAAACACACTCCCCTTCTGTATGCATAAGTCTGGTTGGTTTGAATCGTTTGATTGCGATCGCTTTGGCGAATCGTAGCAAATTTTTTGTTCTTTGTCTATGTAATATTTTGAAGGACTTAGAAATCTCTACGAGATGACGAGTATCAACAAGGTGTGTCTGGTAATTCCACTCTGAGAATATTTGCTTCCTTTCAGACACAAATTTCTTGGAATATGTTCAGAAAACCGGATATAAGCCCTTCTTTCTGTCCTTCTAATTTACTTGCTCCAGCGGGTGCACGTCAATTCATAAACGCAGTTGTAGGTGACATCAGCAGGGTATTTATCCAGTTTTGATTGGCTTATAGAAGGAGTGGTGCTGTATAATGTTATGAGTTTAGCTGCATAAGAGCTTCTTTTTATTGCACCTTTCAGTCTTTTGTGATACTGCATATCCTTTGTAAGGGAGATAAATAAACACTTTCTTCTTTTCTACAGTTGGGTGTTTTACTTCCTCATCTTTTTCTCTGCTATACTTTTATATAAATCCCTTTGAGTATCCATTCTCTCTTAGGCATTTCTCAACGAAACCTAATTCTTCCTCCAATTTCTTCGGTAAACATAGCTCCCTGGCTCTGTCGTACAAAGTCCTTACTAATCCACGTTTATAGCTTATGGAACAAAAGCTGTTGTAGCGAAGGTATTGCCCAGTCCAGGTTTCTCTTCTATAGAGATGGAATTTTGGATCGTACCACCGTTTGTTCTTTCTACATTTAAATCCAGGAAATTGAACACATTATTATATTCATATTCTATGGTGAATTTGATGTTTGGTTGGGTCTCATCGAGGCGATCATATAATGCCGATGCCTGATCCATGTCGTAGCAAACAACAAATGTGTCATCAACATATCGGTGATATTAGGTTGTTCCATTGATAGCAGAGCCCATTTGTGTCGGTTCGAAGTAGCCCATGAAGATATCGGCCAGGATAGGTCCCGGAGGCGAACCCATCGCGACCTCATTAATTTGTCGGTAAAGTTGATTGTTGAATTTGAATTGTATATCTCTTGTGCAAAGCAGCAGTAGTCGCTTCATCTCTGTTTCCGGTAATGGTAGTGAATCCGTCTGTTTGCAAATGATATCAATTTTTTCCATCAGTGGTACGTTTGTAAGCAACGAGGTCACATCATACGATGCCATGAGTTTGTCTGATGTGTCAATATTGTCAGACAAACATTAAGGTATGTTATTATCATCTATATGACCATTGTAATTTCAAGCAGTCTGCAGCTGATGAGAATCTGTTAAATAGAATGACATCATTTTTATACTGCAAATTTCGTCTTCCTTTCTTTATCGAAATTTATCAAGGGAACCAAATGTATGAAGTTACCGCCTATACTTATCCGGATAGGAAGCATCGTTTCAACTACAGACACATCGAACGGAAAGGCGAAATACGCCTTCATCAGCCTGAAACAAGTTTTGAAATCTTCTGCACTCAATCAGCCAGCATAAAGAACAAGGCAAGAACTACAGTTTTAGCAGAATAATATGGTACCATCAACCTCACCATCATTTATTTCGTTGGCTTCTCATCAGCTGCTTACAGCCTAAATAAATTATGAGGTTTAAGTACAGACATGTTTTAACATACTTGCAAATTTTACATGTTGTCAGTTGACAGAAATTTCCACAATTAGTAAACAGTGCTCATAAAATTGTGGAAATTTCTGTCAACTGACAACATGTAAAATTTGCAAGTATGTTAAAACATGTCTGTACTTAAACCTCATAATTTATTTAGGCTGTAAGCAGCTGACGAGAAGCCAACGAAATAAATGATGGTACCATATTATTCTGCTAAAACTGTAGCTCTTGCTTTGTTCAAATTCATTAAGGGGAGGAATAAATGTATGAAATAAAGAACAAGATTCGGATTTTTTTTCAATACAAATGTTAAGTCAGTCACTTCTTCTTTATGGGTAAGAAACGTGGCGCGTGAGCCACGAAAGCATTTCCAACAAGTTACAAAATTTTATCAACAACTGCCCCCTGCTCTGGCTGGCTCCATACTGAAGACCAAATGGCCAGCCGGCCAGAAAGAATAAGTAACAAGAAACTGTGGCTGTAAGCAAACCGACAAGCAAGAGCCGATCGCTCAGCAAATACGTAGCAGAAAGTGAAGATGGATCGGGCATACATTCAGGAAACCGTCGAATGATATCACACGCAATGCAGGCCATTGCTAGTGTGGAACCCGAATGGGTAGTGACGAGTGGGTCGTTGGTGAGAGGGTGACATGGAGGAGATCGTGTAATAGAGAGGAGGAGATAAGAGATTATGGGATAGCCATCTGAAGAGGACAGTAGAAGATAGGATCAAGTGGTGATGTGTTGTTGAAGCGAGTTAATAGTATTAGCTAGAATTGTAAAAATTGTAAAAATTAACAAAGTCAAAAGATGGTTGTTACAAGGGGAAAGGAAAAATCCTTTTAAAAAACTTAAAACATATTTTTGTAGTTGACCATGGAAAAGAAAGGGGCTATACAAATTTCTTTTGAACACATACACACACACACACACAGATTTGGGTTGTTCAGAAAAAATTTCGATTCCCTCGGCTGTTTGTAGAAGTCGTGCTCGTAGACTGTGAGAGAGGTCGGATGATACACAATAAATAACTTTAAAAGCTTTGTTAGAGTCGATTTGATGTCCGTCAGTAACGACGAGATGACCTAGTATTGAGCTGTGTATAGCTTTATTCAGACCTTTGCCAAACCAAGATGGGAGGTGTCCAAAACTTCGATGATGAACTTGCCTAATCGTACACCCAATGTAACTAGCTTCGCACGGGCAGTTAAACCGGTAAATACACAGGGAAGAGGCGAAACCGGGCAGTTTGTCTTGAACTGGCTATTGATCGACTAATGAATATACAGCATAGCGTAACTGCTTTGGAATTCCTTTTGGAGTACTTTCGCAGATGTTGTGATAAGATCTCGCTATTGACATCACTCATGAATTGTAATCTTGGGAAGACTAATTTTTTGGAAACGGCCGACACCTTCAACTTTTGCATTCTGGGTTCATGTATTTGATCATGAATTTGGTTGGATATCCGCTTCTATTTAATAGATCATTATTTGACAAATTCCTTGATTACGTAACAACTTGTTGCTAACGCCTAGGAATCAACCTATCTTGAATTCCGTAATTAGTTAATTTTCACCCCTCCTTAAAAACTTGGATATCTTGTTACTAACATCTATTAGTTAATTGTTTTGATGACCTTTAGCCTCTTATTTTCAAACCCACATCCCATGCCTTAAACTGAATAACTAAAATTACCACTTGATTATTATTATTGCTCATTTGGGTTCCTAGTGGAACATACGGCTTCAACTGCACGTGTCCACTTGCTTCTGTCTTCTGCGGTACTTTTCACCTGCATCCGTATTAGTCCATACTCTTTCAACCAACTCCTCTTCACACGATCTCCTCCATGTCACCCTTGCACTGACGACCAACTCGCCGCTTCGCTTTCGGCCTGGTTCCACTCGAGAAATGGCCTGACGCGCGCGCGATGTCACCCAGCGGCGGCCTCCTCAGCGAGTGTCCGATCCATCTCCACTTTCTCCTGCATATTTGTTGGTTGGCTATTGGTTTGTCCTTGTTTTGTTTGTTCCCATAGTTTCTTGTTTGTGATTGTTTCCGGCCCGGCCTTCTGATCTGATCTTCAGTATAGATCCAGCGAAGACAGTTATTGGTTGATAAAGGTCTGTAATAGGCTGTTGGAAATATTTTTTGTGACCCGCCTGACAAGTTTCTGATCCGTATAGAAGAACTGACTGACTGACTGACTTGATGTTGTTTGTATTGAAAATCCGACGGAATTTTGTTGTTGATGCTGGCTGAGTGACGAAGATTTCCAGATTGGTTGTTTCAGGTTGATGAATGTGTTTCTCGCTCGCCTTTCCGATTCTCGATTTGACATCCTCTTCCTTTCTGACTTCCTGTAGTTTAGACAACTACTACAACCTCGCCTTGATTACACTAGCTCCCTAGTTTTCTAGCCGGTTCCAACCCCGAACAAATAGGGAGGGTTGGGGCGTGGTACTAGCAACTCCACCCGCAAAACTTAACCAAACTGCTAGGGAAACTTCAACGCATGGATATATTAAAAATACTAAAAATGTAACCACTTGATTGGTAAACCATTTATATGTAAAAAAATTATATACGAGTGTACAGCCATTCGATGATGATGAGGAGGAACTCATTGAGAATGAGTACATATTTCTTCGCTTAATCTGATATGTTTTCCCAATATAATTGATGATTCTAAGTTGCGTGCACGATACAATAAATAGTCGTAATTTTCAACTTCAACATACACTTTAAGTGATTTTCCTCTCTTCCCTGTCTGTTAAACATTGTCTAGATGAGAACTGCTCGTTCAAAGACAAATGATACAAAAATGACTAAAGCATTATGTATCGCTAAAGAATCGATTAGTGCAAATCGAACAGTAACAAGTCTATCCTTAGAAGATTACTTCTTTGAACGTTTCGAATCAGCTTGTCAAGAAGATTTTAAGTAAGTAGGAGTTTTATGAATGATGGTATTTTTTCTGTATTGATTTTTTTTATCAACCAATTTTTCAAAAGACTAAGTTTTGTAAATACAGAGAATAGCTATCCTGACAAATTTATGAAGAAAGACATGACAAAGAAAGCGGAAAAGGACAACCCTTCATCTGTTAATAAGAAACCTTTATACGCATGACTGTAATTCATTGATGATGCATTTAGTGAAAGAATTATCAACAAGTTAAGAAAAACTATGTGAAGAACTTTTAATGCTGATAAAATACAAGTCATGTTTTTTTACACGACCGATGATGATTCCTCGATTGAAAGATGGAGTACCTAGACTAGCCACTTCTCCTAAGCGTCTTCACTAATTCAACTGCGCTTGTGTTGGGGCGAGTTATATTAGCCGTTGCTTTGGAGAACATCTCCCAGTGTGGTGTGGCTAAATAAAAGGTGTAGTGAGAAGCATCAACAGCTCGATATTAGACCACCTAGTCCAAATCAGTCATAAAACTAGCATTGAAGAATCCTTTTCTATCACCTACCCGACCAAATAAACTTCCAAAAGCATCCAGGTACCGAAGATTCTAAACAGCAGAGGCTATCGCGATTCGCCTGAAACAACGGAAGCTCTTTGTGCAGAAGAAGCAAGTCTAGCAACTTCTACTGCCCTGGCCGACCTTTAATGGAGACTATAAATTCATAAATTTATATTATTATGTTGCCTAATTTCTCTGTCTGATATTCAGTGTGTAGTGTTATGTTGATGCTATCGAACTGTATTCCATTGATATTATTATTGATTCGATGTTATTTAAACAATTTTGATGGTGAAAACATTTATTTCTCGATACGAATTTAAAACAAGCAACAAATGTGGTTAATAAAGCAGGATTTAATGGATGGATTCATCAAATTTCGGTAGAACTCTTCCTCAGCTGAACACTCTACATACACGGATATTAATATACATGTAACAACAGAAGACAAGGGCCAGGCAACAGATCGTTTTATTATGAAAATCAACACGTATTTATATATATTTCACATACATTATTATAGCTTATGCAAGTAGACAAGCGCAGTCATCTGATTGGTTGTTTATCAGAAGTTAGGCAAACAAACGCAGGCTTCTGATTGGTTCTTTTGGGAGTCCTCGAAAAATAGAGTTCTCTATCTGCGAATCATATTTTGCCACGTTAACTTTGCTGTGATTGGTTGTTGAATCAGCCTTGTACATATTTTCTCACGGCCTGCTCTCACCACATACATATTATTTAAATTACATTAGGGGATATAAGACTAATAAGCAAATAAATTACACTGAATTAGGCATGATTTAGTCTTCATGGACAGGATAGTACATGCATTTCAAGAGTTTTGGTCCAATCCAGTATTAAAAGAACTTCGTCAGAACACTGTTCAATAGAGCACGAAAAATTTGTTCTGACAGTACTATTGAGTATAAAATAAAATCTCTGAAGGATATTTTATCTGTGAAGTTCATTAATAAATACTCTAAAGAAATGAGCCCGTGCAAAACAATCCAAACAGTTCCTTAGAAACCTGTCTATATCAGTTTGCCGTTCAAAGGAGATAATGTACAGGAAGTCGTCAAACGAAGACTCAATAAAGAGCTATCAAGAGAACTTATTATGCTGCAAAACTTGTTTTCCTTAACACCACCACTAAGCGAGTGCTTCAACAATCTGGGAATGACCAGTCGCCAATCCTCGACACTTCAAACTGCTTATATCAGTTTGTGGGAGGAAGCAAATACGCATAGGTCGTACAGAAATGCGATTGTCTACTCGCATAATGGAGCATTTACCGAAATGGTTGAAAATAAATTAATGCAAAGTGCCAAAATCCTCAATAATAAAGCATCTTGTGGACTGTGGACATGATATAGACGCTGTCAAGTCATTCACTATTGTCAACAGACAAAGAAATAGGAAGATACCTGCAAGTGCAGAGGTTCGTGCAATTCGAGTTTATAAACCAGGTCTCTGTGTACAAAAGGAGATGGTCGTCACTTTGAGTCTACTATGGGAATACATTTTACTCATTATTCTACCTCTTATTATTATTATTGATTCGTTTAAAACTATCCTTTATCAGTAGGATTATCTTAACTCACTTCAACACTATTATTACCATTGTTATTATAACGATTACTACTGATATTACTCTGTTTGCAATTCTTGATACATTTTCTAATAACTAATTGTTTATCTAAGTAACGTAATTGAAGCATAATGCAATTTATCTTAAATTTAATCTCTCATACTCCCTCTCCCCCCATCTATTTGAACATGACCTGGAAAACATTCGCACCTGTCTTTCTGCGTGACTAATTCAATGAAGTTTGTTAACTTATCAGTCTTATATCTCCCAATGTAATTTCAAAAAAAAATATATATATCCGTGTAGGTACAGTATTCAGCTGAGGAAGAGTTCTACTGAGATTTGATGAATTCATCATCAAATCCTGCTTTACTGACCTTTGTTACTTGTTTTAAACATGAATGTTTCTGTTAATAACACTAATTCATTCACTATAATGGATGAATATAACTGTAGAACCTGATGATGAAGAGGTTATTGAAAAGAGCATTCTTTGTTCCATAACCATTCTTTTGAAAAATACAGCGTATTCTTCCTTTCGATAACTTCTTCAGCAGATTGTACAGTTTATATGTGTATAATAATTAAAGAACTGTTTTCATAAACAAAATTCTCGCATTCTTTTAATATCATTGAATCAATAATGTGGGTGGAATGCATTTTAGCGGCATCAGTAAGGGAGAGAGAGAGAGAGAGGTAATGTACATTGACATAGCACTAAATTGAATTAGCAGAAATTAGAATTCATGGGCTGGCTACTGGATTGAGTCCAAGTGGCTTAATGGTGTCTACAAGCTCGCTAGCCTTGTCACCACAAGGTCTTGGGTTCGAACCCCCCAACCGGTGGGTGTGAACTGATGAAGAGTCAGTCCTAAACTAGTGGAACGAAACAGCTGTCTGGCAGTACTCCCAGCTGGCTTTCCAATGGTTCTGTAAGTGATGTCAGCTCATGATAAAATCCTCTAATATCAGTTCAACAGCAAGCAGACCAGAGTAGCAATGTTGTCTGAACGTGTCTTTTGCACAAGAAGCTTCAATTGCGATGATCTTACCTGTTTGAAGTGTTTTGTATCTTGTAGTATTTGGCAAGTTATTTGATACTCGATAGGTAATAGAAAAAGATTCTTCAGTGTTTGCTTTGGGATCATTTTGTAACTGGTGAAGATCTAATATCGAACTTTTAATCATTTTCGGGACAAATTTATTTAGCCACACTAATAGGTCTTCCCTTGCATAAAAAATGAAGTTAGTAGGGCGACAAGCAATAGAACTGGGTGCACAGAAGCAGGTGAAATAATAGATACGCGAAGTGATGGCTAGTCTAAGTAGGTTTTCTTTCAGTTGAAGAATCGTAACTGGTCGTCTGGAAAATATCAACTGTATTTTTTTTGACTGTACACTAGTCGGCAACTAGTGTAATATGTCGAGTCCAATCTTTGGTACAGACTGAATTCTATCATTCAAGTTTGCGACGGGGCTCACCATCATGGTGAACTGTTGGAATTAGATGATGGGAAGCGATCTCTAGTAAGCCTTGGATTTAGGTTTCGTGCCAGTTGGCACTCACCAATCACTAAGGCATATCTGCAACTTTGAAGAAGGCCGAATAGCCCAGTGGTGTAACGTCTCGCTTGACCTCTCAAGACGTCTACACCAACCTCTAGCTGTACACTCCTAGGTCCTATCTCAAACGTCCATCGTCCCACTTACTTACTTAATATCAGTTGACCCCCAAAGATGACACCTCCATCATTCTGCTGGCATAATGGTGCTTCGCATTTCATCAAATATTGTCCGTATTAGTAATACTGGTGCCAAGGTTGCAATATTGTTGAAAACAGAAATGGTTTTAGTTAACAACAAACACAACGGTCGTCCTTGACAAGTCTCCGCGGACGCCATCCTCAGTCAGCAGCTGTACACCCAAAAATACATCGATGTTCAGACTCTACGTCCCTCAGATGGCGCTATGTATGTTTCCCGACCAAAGCGATCTTTACCCAGTGTTTTATTACCACAAGTTGATGCAAAACTCTCCCGTCTCGGACAAAATTTTGTTCTGAAATGTGCTACAACTTCTAAATCTCTGATGTGGATGAGGTCACAAATTCTCCGGATCTTCCAGCAAACAACAGACCACATCCTCGATATCGGTCAGCCAGATGCAGAAAATAGACAGTGCGTTTCCAGTTTGGCCCCAAGTAATACGCGTTTTCCAATGGAGGAAGTAATATGTAGACAGATAAACAATGTTTTATTCTTTATTGGTGATATAGTGATCTAGGTCAGTCTGAAAATAAACCAATCAGAACTCGTCTACTTAAAATAACGCCCACTATTTTCCTGATTATGATAACAGGCTAATTGATATCTCTTTAAAGACTTTTTGATTCATATATTATTGTATAACGTATACTGTGACTGATATTTAAATCTAATTTTTCGGCCCATGTCGTTGTGTATTCTCGCCTAAGTAGAGCAAACTGAGGGACAGGTGGCTATCGTATAATCTCGTTGGTGTAGTCAAGCGGTTCTCATTATTAGCTGCCATCTGTGTCCAATTCGACTTTCTTATTTTCAGCCGTTCAAACCTCTACATATACCTTTATATATGACTTTGAATGGCTCTCGCACTTTGGAAGCAGTTTGCGTGACGCTGGCATGTATTCCCCAGTGTTTCACTTAAAACTATCACATGCTGCCTTCACCCGACCTCTCATCAGGGATAAAATAACAGCCTCTTCATTGACGGATCATGAACGCCATTCAACTCCACAACAGCTTCGAAGTCCTGCAAGAAGATCCGTGTATGTCTCCTTCTTCAGAAACTGTAGGGCATCGGCTGTTCATTTGTCGGCTAGCGGCGACATTTAAATGAAACAGCAGGAGACAAAACACGGAAACGAATGTGTCATATTCTGTTGCTAATGCACTATTTAACTGTGGGAACAGTGTTCAGACGTTAACACCAACAAATACAATGATTCTTACATTGAGAATAATATTCCCTTGGAACCCATTGTTTGCGCCACACCACCACACTAGAGTTTTATCTGAATGATAATGTAAAAGAAATCCTTCTGAACGACCTGACCTATTTTATCTACCTGTGAAGCATCGTTTAAACTACAGGCGGAGTCGACGAGGATATCAAATCAAGGATCGGGAAAGCAAAGCAAGTTTTCATTACTCTCAAGTCTGTGTGTGGAGATCAACAGCATCCAGCATGAGAATGAAAATAAGTTCCGGATTTTCAACTCCAATATTAATTCATTGCTACTATACGGGTCAGAGACTTGACGCGTCATAAAGAGCACCTCGGTGGCACAGTGGTTAGGACTCTCGCCGACCATGTACATGGTCTGAGGTTGGATCCCCTGCCGACGTACACCTGATATCTATGGTCGGCCTGCAAATTTGGGCTACCGATATCACATGCTGAAAATTCCATACTTGTACCAAAAATACAGTGTGGAATCAAGCTGTAATAAAAAAAACTACAGACCTTCATTCACAGCTGTTTTCCCTCAACACTCAAGATCAGATTTCCAGAAAAGATCAGCAACAAAGATCTCTGGGAGTGAACCACCCAGGAACCGATTATGCCACAAATAAGCAGGAAGAAATGGAGGTGGATTGGCCATACTCTGAGAAAACCATCAAGTGACATCAGTAGACAAACCCTCGCTCGAGTGGAACGAGGCCGAAAGGGAATCGGCGAGTTGGTCGTCAGTTCAAGGTTGACTTGGAGGAGGTCATGTGAAGAGGAGATGAAAGCATGTGGGCAGACTTGGAGCGGGGTGAAAAATTTCGCAGAAAACTGTAGGCAGTGGAGACTTGGGCGGCTGAAGCCCTATGTTCCTCTAGGAATTAAAGGAAGTAATAATAATAACTCAAATGTCTTCTTTCCTGAACACTGCTTTCCCTTCATTCTAGACCAAATGAATTATTACCACTGCCATACATGCAATAGTTTATCATTTCTGTATTTCACATATTCCTTGTTATTGTTCACTAATATTGTTGTTGTTGTTATTGTTATTCTGCCTTTTGACAGATCACAGATCATAGATTCTATTGGTGTAGCCATTGTTCAAGCTCTGGCTTTATGCGGTCCAGTACTTAGTTTATGTGCATGTTTTGCACTGGGAATTTATTTAATGCAACAAGGTGCAATAAATGTAGTATCATTATTCAAGTGAGTCTCTTTTTTAATACAATGAATTCATGACTATATATATATATATATATATATATATATATATATATATATATATCATCCACAACGAAGTGCATACAGGAGCAAGACCAGGCTGGCTGCCTGCCTATTATCACGATGATATTCTTAATTGTGGTGGACTGGATTATGCGTCAAACTGTGCACAGGGAACGAGGAGACAGGAATACGCTAGACCACCAATGAGAGAAGACTCCATCTAGAAGATCCGGATTTTGCAGATGATATATGTCTAGTGTTACACAAACTCGAAGACTTAGAGGCAGGCGAAAACCAACACAAACTGGCTGAAGATGCAATGGAGACTTGACTCCAGGTGGACATAGAGAAGGCCGAGGTGATGACTACCAAGAGCAACAACAATCACCATTAAAGCGAGAGATTTAACAGAGGTTGCCTCCTTCACTCATCTGACCAGGAAGCATCGTTTCAACTACAGGCGAAACGGAAGAAGATGTTAAAGCCAGCCAGGATCGAAGATGCAAGATACACCTTCATCAACCTGAAACCAGTTTGGGAATCTTCTACACTGCATTCAGCATAAGGAACAAAATTCAGGTATCCAGCACCATAGCATATCACGAAGAGGGTTATTCAACAACCAGCCACAGACTTTTATCAACGCTGCCCTCTTCACTGGCTGGCGCCATACTGAATATCAAATGGCCAGAAAGATAAGTAAGAAGAAACTCTGGGGGAAAACAACCAACCGAGAGCCGATCGCTCAAAAAAATATCTAGGAGAAAATCCAGATGGACCCGGCATACGTTGAGGAGGCCATCTAATGACATCGCGCGTAGTGCTGCAGGCAATTGCTCGAGTGGAATCCCAATAGGATGTGATGAGTGGGTCGTCGGTATGAGGGTGAATCGGAGGGGGTCGTATAGAGAGGAGGAGATGAGAGACTTTGTGCAATCGTGGAGCTAGCCAGATGAAGACGACCGCAGAAAACAGAGCAATGTGTTCATGTGTTGTTGAAGCCGTATTTTCCACTCAGGACGCAAGGGAATAATAATGATATGTATATACAATAATTTCAGCAAACAGAATCCACTCAGAACTGAAGTCAGTCAAAGAATCATTAGAAAATCCACCGGAGATTCTCAGACACCATACTATTTTCACTATTATTATTATTATTATTGAAAGATAGTTTGAAGAGTGAAGATTCTTTTGAGTAGATTCTCTTCAAGTTCTTACAACTACCGTTAGAATCATAACCAGTTATACGGTGGATACATTTTCCGTAGAATAACAGATAATTTGTAGGTGCCTGCGTTCTATTTCCCGCGTAAAGTGGCATAATAAGGTGAGCAACATGGAGGTTAGGCGTAGAGTTCTAGGTAAACAGGGGAAATCAATCGACGAAGTCGTGAAGCTACAAAGACTGAGATGGTTAGGACATGTGTTACGTATGCCAAGCCATCGCCTCCCTCGACGAGCTATGTTAGCGGATATAGGGTCAGGCTGGAAAAAAGCTAGCGGCGGTCAAACAAAAACTTGGCTGCACCAGTCAATGAAATCCACAACAGTTCGTCTAAGCCACGTAGGAAGGTGTAGACTTCCAGACTGGCTGGTTGGGGTCCTCGGGACGGTAAAAATCTATGGTTGGAAACAACTGGTTCTCAGTGGCGCAGATGCATCCACTCCCTGTGACTTATGATCTTCAATGAAACTGTTTTGTATTTCTTTATTACTCCTTTGTCTCACACCTCTGTTCACTGTTTCTATTATGCTTTTCTTGTACTTTCTTCTCTTGCTTCGCGTGCTACACGGAGTGGCGCGACTTGAACTTCCGCACATTTGTGCAAAGTTCTATGTCGAAAACAGACAGAGAGACAGACAGACAGGGTGACATAATATATTTATTTTTATGCGACGAATGCGCTGGTCTGCATGTAATTGTATAATAGATGATAATTGGTAATAATGGATTCATACAATGTGGGGTAGGATAACTGACATTTATTCCTAGTTTGGGAGTCTTCAGTGGAACACGCCCACTGAGGTTCGAACCCAGCATCTTCTGGTTAAAAGGCTAGCGGGCTCGTAGATCATTAATCCACTGGGACCCTATCCAATAGTCAGCCCGTGAATTTCAACTTCTGCCAATTCATGATATGGCGCGACCACTAGCGAATGTCATCACTGGCGAATATTTGTTCTCACACCCAACCTGCTGTACCCCACTGATCACGAATTCCTACTAGAACCCGGGTAACCACCTACCTGAATAGGACCAGTCACTAGTGAGTATGATATTGATATTCAAGTGAAACCAATCAAATCTCTGCAAGACAGCACTTGAATATCAATCCGTTGCTCACCAAGGACTAACTGCATTCAGGTAGATAGTTACCTAAGTTCTAGTGGGAAGTCATGACCAGTGGGGTACAGTAGGTTGGCCGTGAGGCCATGATGCGTCGGTGGCACAGTGGTTAGGACTCTCGCCGACCATGCACACGGTCTGAGGTTCGATCCCCTGCCGACCCACACCTGATATCTATGGTCGGCCTGCAAAATTTGGGCTACCGATATCCATGCTGAAAATTCCATACTTGTACCAAAAATACAGTGTGGTATCAAGCTGTAATCAAAAATTTAAAAAATACTCACCAGCGATGACATTCGATAAAAGTCGAGCCATATCATGAATTGGCAAAAGTCGGATCGCATGGGCTCGCCAGTATATCGAGTCACAGAGGTTTAGTGGTCTACGAGCTAGCTAGCCTTGTAACCATATGGTCCTGGGTTGGAACCTCAGTAGGTTGAGTGCGTACGGCTGGAGACCCAGTCCCAAACTAGAGTGACGAAATAGGTGTCTGGCAGTACCCCCATGTGGTTTTCCAATGGTTCTCTAACTGATGTCAGTTAACGATGAAATCCTGGAACCAGTAAAATCTCTGCAAGCCGACACCTTGAAAACTGATAAATCAGTTTAATATTTTGCAACTGTATTAATGCCAGCAGGTTTGTCGCACAAATACGACTGTTCGTTTTGTCACCGCATAACTAATCTCTCATTCTACATAAAAGTGTATACTCCAAGTAACTGACTTCGAAACTTGAGTTTTATAGTTTCCTTTGTCCTCTCCTATTTGTCGTCGTTGGGGTAGTAGAATTCTCCAGATATCCCACTGGACAGGTGTTGAATCATTCCTATTACACGTGTTCTTTCTCAGTTGATTCGATAAACAAAGCTTCTGTTATCAATCTCTCCTTCCATTCACCCTGTGACATTAGATTTCGACATTGTCATCCTATCCCATCATATTATTGTGTGGTTGTATGTAACTGCATGTAGTGCTATAGCTGAACTATTCTCCAGATTTCTTGTTATCTTATTCGGGTCAACCAATCTAGATTTTGCTGCTAGGTTTCTGTGTTCGACTAGTCTGACTGCCCCTGTTCTACTACTTTGACCTATGTATTTGACCTGATAATCATTGTATGCAGGGTATTAGATAAACTAAATTGTTTTGTTTTAAAGGCTCCACAGGATTGATCCTTTAACCGACAAAGCTTGTTTCTAGTTGAGTTTGTGGTTGGTTTGAATTCCAGCCATTTTTATTCCTGCCAACCTTGTTAAGAATTCTGCGTATTGTGGTTTCCGAGGTTGCTTCCTTGTATGGAATTACTACTGATGATTTAGATTCTTTATTTTTGGTGTCGTCATTTATATTAATATTATTATCACCATTATTATTATCACTATCTCTACTATCATTATTTATTTTATTTTTACATTTCCCTACATATTTCCTGACTAATTTATCAGAGTAATTATTAAGTGTCAAGGCTTCTCTTATGTGTATCACTTCCTGCCTTAGATTTTCCTTGGTACTATTTAGTTTTTGTGCTCTGTCAGTTAAACATTTTACCAATCCTATTGTCAATGACATAGGATGGGATGATCGGAAGTCCAAATATCTTTTTGGAGGTGTGGGTTTCATGTAAACACTAGTGTTTAACTTCCTATCTTCCTTCCTTCTTACACTGCAATCTAACATTGGAAGCTCCCCCGCTTCCTGACTTTCCAATTCATAAGTGAATTGAATTTCCTCTACCTTCGAGTTGATGTGTTTGAAAAATCTATCTATATCCTGTGTTCTAATTACAGAGAATGTGTCATCTACATACCTCCATCATACTTTTGTGTTGGGGCTGAACGTTTTAATCGCTATGTTTTCCCACCTATCCATGAATATATCTGTCACAACCGGGGATATTGATGACCCCACGGCAACTTCCTCAGTTTGTTTTATATTTTCCCTTGGAATTTAAATATTGTGGAAGTCAGGTATATCAGTACTCCCACCATTATGTCCTCTGGTGGCACTTTCGTCCTAAGTTCGAGTTTTTGGTCAGAAATGAGTTCGTTTCTGACTGCCTCTATAGTCATATTTATTATTGATATATGTGTATGTAAACTGGCAATGTCAAAACTAACCATTTTTTCTTCATTATCTAATTTTAAATTATCTTATCTATGTTTTAGTTCATAAGAATTAGTTAGTCTAGATTTCGAGTGGCTTTTAAGGGGATTTAATACCATGGCTAAATATTTAGATAATTCATAAGTAGGTGAATTTCTAAAATCAACTATAGGCCTAATAGGGTATCCTGACTTATGAACTTTAACAACAGCATACATCCTACTGAGGTTATTGGTTTTAGGCGTTAAATTAAACCACTTAGACTCACCTAGAAACGGCTTCATTCGGTGTATAGTATCCGCTTTGGATTTCTTAACTTTATTCATAACTGTGTCTATTGATTTATTAATTTCCTCATATGGTCCTGTTTCTATGTGAGTGTTCACCTTGTCCATATAGTCTGATTTGTCTAATACTACTGTTGCATTTCCTTTGTCTGACTTTGTGATTACTATTTCCTTGTTATTTAGGGCTTCTATCTCTGGAAAGTTGAAACCTGAGGATGTCATCCCTAAAATAGAAATAGCACTAAGTGGAATAGATAAAACAACAGATGAAGAAGTACGTGCACAATGCGCACTTACATTAATATTATTATTATATCCTTTAATTCCTAGGGGAACATTGGGCTTCAGCAGCGCTTCTCCATTGCATTCGGTTCTGGGCCAACTTTTTCACCTGACTCCACGTCTGCTCACATGCTTTCATATGCTGTTTACATGACCTCCTACATGTCACCCTCGGATGACCAAGCCGCTGCTCCCCATTCAGGTCCCACTCGAGCGATGGCCTGGCGAGTGATGTCACTTGATGGTCTTCTCATAGTATGGCCAATCCACCTCCATTTCTTCCTGCCTATTTATTTCACAGTCGGTTCCTGGTTGGTTCGCTCATTGCCAGAGATCCCTGTCGCTGATCATTTCTGGCCATCTGATCTTGAGTACTTAGCGAAGACAACTATTAATGAAGGTTTGTTTGAGATACTCTTTATGATGCGCCAAGTCTCTGATCCCTATAGTAGCACTGACTTCACATTAGAGTTGAAAATTCGGATCTTATTTTGGATGCTGAGTGCTGTTGACCTCCACACAGACTTAAGAGTAATGAAAGCTTGTCTTGCTTTCCCGACTCCCGCCTTGATATCCTCGCCAGTTCCGCCTGTAGTTGAAACGATGCTTCCCAGGTGGGTAGGTGAAGGAGGTTGTTTCTTTTAGGTTCCTCCTATTTATGCTGGCTGGTTGTTGTCTGTTGTTGTTACTGGTGGTGGTGTTGGCCAGGAATCTTCATCACCTCTTTTCTCTATCTTCACCTGAAGTTCTATCTTCTCTGGATGCTTCTTCTCCCAACTTGTTGCTTTTCACCTGCATATCTTCAGGTTTGTGGGAAATCAGACATATATTATTGTCGGCGAAGTCCAGATCCTCAAAGTTTTTGTGTGGTTCCATTTTATGCCTGTTTCCCTCCTGCTCGCTGTCGCTGCCTGTCGCATTATCCAATCTACCAAAATCCGGAAAATCATTAGCGATAGTAGACAGCCTTGCCTCACTCCCGTCTGTACTTCGAAGGATGCTGTGAGTTTCCCGTTGTGGATTACTTGGCATGCAACATTGTCGTATAACTGTTGGATGAGATGTATAATTGTTGGTGGTACCCCTTGTTGGTAGCGAAGTAGTTTCCAAATCACTTCTCCATCGACTCTGTCAACGGCCTTTCCAAAGTCGATGAAGTTGAGATAGAGAGGTGATTGCCACTCCAAGCTTTGTTCAATGAGGATCCGTAGAGTGGCGATTTGATCAATACATGATTTGTTTCTCCTAAATCCGGCTTGTTTCGGTCGGAGTTTTTCATCTAGGGCTTGTTTGATTCTCTCTCCAGGATGATGCGACTTAGTATTTTGCTTGGGATGGACAGGAGCATAATTCCGTGCCAGTTTTTGCATTGGCTTAAGTCTCTTTTCTTCGGTAGTTTGAATAAGTATCCTTTCTTCCAATCCTCGGGTACCTTGCCCTCTTTCCACACCTTCTCCAGCAATGGCATCATCAAGTCTGCTGTTGTCACTGGGTTCATTTTCAATGCTTCTGCTGTGATTCCATCTGGTCCTGCTGCGTTACATTACTTACTTACATTACTTACATTAAAACGACGAAAATGTGGAAAACCTAAGCTGAATAGTGAACATCAGATCAGTTTTCAAGTATTGGTCTTGTAGGGAATTCTTTGTTTGATTGGTTGAAGGATTTCATTTTCTGTCTATTCCATACCACTGAGAACTTAACCTCATCTTATCTGGTCTGTCTGTCTGTCTGTCTATCTATCTACTTGTTTCAGTTAAACAAAGAATTATTAATCATATTGATGACAATATACTACTTAATACTACTTATTTTTTTTATCAGCCTACACATTAAAATGTAAGGCATATTTGGCTTCGTTTATTACACAGACAAAAAATAAAGAGTAATGGCTTAATAGAATTAAATATTAATTATGTCAATAGAATATATATCTATGTATGAGTATAAATAGGCTAACCCGTTTTTTCCGTGTACAAAGTACAAAGTGTTCTCAACACATTATTTATGGTTAGAGTAGAAATAATAATTAAAGGGTATAGAGTGAGACACTGTACATTGACCACTATTATCATGATTATTAACATTAGAAACAATAATTATAACTTTGATAATAGTAATAATAATAATAATCACCTTATTCAAAATACTTTTTCGCTCACTCAGTGTAGAAAATTTCAGTATTTTATGTTTTTTTACAACAAGTACTTGAGACAAGGATGTGAGAATGCCTAGCAGTAGAGTAGTAGTAGTAGTAGAGTAAATGCCTCTCTCTACTCTAATTCATTCATATTGCTTATTGCATTCAAGTGCTTATTTGTGTAGAAGATTGTACTTTGATCTAAAGAGTATTGTAGGCTGTAAAACCTTTTGAATTTAGTCTTTCAAATGGTTTGTTGTTTAACAGCCCACTCACTGTTCTTAAAGTAAAGGGTGCAAGAGGGAAGGATACACTGCAACCTTAAAAATATGAATCATTCTTCTCATATATCTGACTCTCAGTCAGTTCATCAGGTGTTCGAACACCCCAGCAACTACTGTATCAGCCTAGGGAACCAGATAGAATTAGATTTCGTTTTTGACCATTAGCGTAACCAGCTGTAGAAATTAGTCTGCTGACAGTTTTTTTCATGATAGTTTTCTATAAAGTGTTTTCCTCAAACTTCAAACACACCTTCTTGATAACTTTAAGAGTTAGTCTGCAGGGACTTGATTGATGTTAAGCTTGATTACGAGCTGAAATGAGTGAGAGAACCACTGAAAACCAGAAGGGAATACTAGACAGTCGTCTCATCCCAGTAATGGGACTCATCGGCGGTACTTACCTACTGGGGTTCGAACGCCGAACCTCTCACTTACAAGACAAGTTAGTACGCCACTTATCCACCGGCGGGCGCTTACTGTTGATGAGTATTAAACTAGGATGAAACAGTTGTCCAATAATCTTTGTCTTACAGTGGTTCTGTGTCTCATACTAATCTGTGATCGAACTTGAGATTATTTTGATCTCTGGATGCCAAACATAATAATAATATTTCGATGTGGTTTTGTTCTCTGAGCTGGATGGTTAGTTTGAGAAGCTTTCATCACCTTACTGGGTGACATCTTCAGCGCATACTTCAATCACTTGAAGTGAGCTTTTAGATTTCTCCACGAGTTTATTGATCATCTCTCCTGGTGACCTTGGTCGTGATTGGTTGTTTATGTGTGTTTTCACACCTTCTAGGCAGCTACTTGTATTGGAACCGGTTGTTTCTTTGACTTGAACTTTGACCCTTTGTGTGTGAAGTTTCTTTCTTATTGGTTGATAAATTTTGTCTATCTCGATGTGTCTATTGATTGATGATCCACTGGAATGCCAAGCTTCTAAAAATTCTCTAGCATTCTTGTTATTTCCTTTGTCTAGTATTTGAACGTTGTCCCAGTCGAATTGATGTCCGTAGTTGTCTGTGTGTAGTGAAATGAGGGAGTGGATATCATGTCTTTTGACGGCTAGCTTATGTTCGTGGATACGAAGACGAAGGGGACGTCCACTTTGGCCGATGTAGTGTTTTTCGCAGTTGTTACAGTTTATTTTGTAGATGATGTTGGTTTTATCTTCTTTCGCTGTTGAGTCTTTCGGTTGACATAGAATTGAGTGCAGCGACTTTGTTGGTTTGTGTGCGACGTCAATTCCTAAAGGTTTGAAGAGTCTTGTAGTGATTTCTGAGATATCTTTCATATATATAATAATAATAACAATTATAATAATAATAAAAATAAGATCTGGATTTCAACTCAAATGTGAAGTCAGTGCTACTCACTATACGGATCACAGACTTGGCGCCGCGTCACGAAGGTCACTTCAAACAAACTACAGTCCCTCATCAACCGCTGTCTTCGCTGAATACTACTCAAGATCAGATGGCCAGTCAGGAAAGATCAGCAACAGAGATTACTGGCAATGAACGAACCAACCGAGCAGGAAGCGATTGTGCAACAAATATGCAGGAAGAAATGGAGGTGGATTGGCCATACTCTGAGGAAACCATCAAGTGAGTGACATCACACACCAGTCTCTCTCTTGAGTGGGATGCGAACGGGAAGCAGCGAGTTGGTCGTCAGTTTGAGGACGCGCGGCTGAAGCCCTATGTGTTCCTCTAGGAATTAAAAGAAAAAAAATAATGCCAAACACTTAATCATCATAAATATTCATGGTAACATATGCATACATAGCTTTTGTACAATTGAGAACATTGGATTGCTGACCTCAAGTGATCATTTTCTGGGCTGGCCATAAAACAATCAGTTTGCAGGGAGAGGAAGGACCCAAATGGAGATCCCATAGTGACGCTGTCCTTTTCCATGCAGACTTTTACATTGTGATAACTATTATGATTTGAATAATAATTATAATAGTATATTTAATGCAATTTAGAGGTAGCCATCCAGTAGCAAAAACAACTCCACCCTAAGTGAGTCTAACCACATTCATTTTCATGATGTGAGGTTATCAACAAGGTGTAATGGAACTTTGAGGTGATAAAATTATAAAGAACTGTCATTAAATTGTCAGCTGACAAATTTTTACAACTGGTTGCCTTATTTGTTGGAAAATAAAACTGACTTGACCACTTGTCACTCGTTCGACGCCTATGTAGTTCTGATACTGTATACAGAAGGTTAAGTTTCCTGAGAAAATCTCAGTATACCACGTTTTTATAGACACAAATATGCTTTCAGAACTGGGTAATATTATCAGGGCCCTGGCAATATGTTTCTCTCATAGCCTGTGTACCTGCAGACTAAACCTAGTCAGCAACTCATCTCACTGTTACTAATCCTCCGCATGTGTAAAACAGTACTGGAGATGACGTCAAGCATAATTTCGAAAATTCTGCTTAAATGCGTAATTGAAGTTCAGAGAACCGCATACCTTTTTCAGAGCTCCCATAAACTAAGGAAAGTAAAGTGGACTGAATACACTCTGAGTAGACCAGTAGGTAACAAACTGCTCCAGCGAAGCCGTCAAGTAGAACCCAAACAGGCAATGAGTTTGGCGTGGGTTCAAGGGAGACATATAAGAGATCATGTGTGTGTGTGGGGAGGGGAAAGGAAAGCTTATCTTGATGTGGTGCCTGAAGCCGTCCGTATATTCCACTTAGAACCCAAGGGAATAATACTTTTCTCAATTCAACTGGCTATACTTTCTCTCCAGAAAAAATGAGAAATTTTCCTTCAAGAACAAAATGTTCACCAAAGAGTCTTTTTTCGGTGAATTCATTCAATTAGCTCTGTGTATATGTGCGTACATTAGGATTGTTAACCAAGTTAAAAATTTTTGAGAATTGCTTTTGTAGGGATTCTCTTTGATTGATTAGAGGATGTCATCATGAGCTGACATCAGTTAGAGAACCATTGGAAAACCTGCAGGGAGTACTGAACAGGTATTTCGTCCAACTAGCTTGGGAATCCTCATCAGTATTCACCCACTGTCAGGGTTTGAACCCATAACCTTCTGATTACAAGGCTGATGAGCTCTTAGACCATTAAACCACTGGGACACGATCCAATATCCAGCCAGCCAGCCAGCCCATGAATTATAACTTCTGTCAATTGTGCGTCGCAGTGGCTTAATAGTCTACGAAATCTCTAGCCTTGTAACCAGACGGTCCTCCGTTCGAACCCCGTTGGGTGCGTACTTCTGACGAGTCCCAAAGTAGCGGGACGAAACAGCTGGCTGTCCAGTACTACCAGAGGGTTTTCCAATGGCTCATCATGAAATCCTATGACTAAAATGAAAAATTAGTTGGGGTTCTTGTTTTTTCGTCATCAAAATATTTCTAAGGCGCGGTGAATAATCAGAATTGTGACTAGGGTGGGAGTGAAGATTGGTAAGTACTGACAAGGGTTGCGTAACATGAAAGACACCTGGAAAAATAGGGTGTTAATAAAAGAGCATGGAGACAAGTGTCCAAAATAAATTAAGTAATGGGTAGAACGCGTAAACAAACGGTTGGTTAAGAAAAAGATGTTGCTAAGACGTACAAACATTCAAAAAAGGCCTTAATAACTGTGCGTCAGTGGCACAGTGGTTAGGACTCTCGCCGGCATGGTCTGGGGTTCGATCCCTTACCGACGCACAACTGATATCTATGGTCGGCCTGCAAAATCTGGGCTACTGATACCACATGCTGAAAATTTCATATCTGTACAAAAAAAATATGATGTAGAATCAACCTGTAATGAAAAATAAAAAAAAACTTGGAATCATACCCAAGGCAGAAGGAGGGGGAGCGGAGAAGTTTCTTCTGTGTGTACATAAATCGGGATTTTCTATCCCAATCAGTAAAGTTGCATCAGCAATGCAAAGTTTTGGGGAAGCTTACTGTTTTCGGAGGGCTTCTGTTGACTTTGTAGTTGACTTTGAATGAATTCTCCGGGCATACTGAGTGATCCGTGTTTACTATATGTTCACTTATATAGCACTCCTTATTGATCCTCCCATACCTTTTTTTCTTTCTGTTGTATACATATATAGAGTATATATCACATTTAGTATGTGTTCACAAGCTCTTGGTCGTATAACTGCTTTCAGTACAGATACAAAAACAGCTGAAGAAGCTATGCAGCGTATATTCAACGTTATCGATCGTGAACCGACTATACCAACTAATAAAGGTTATGAACCAAAGGAGAAATTTAAAGGTCTTATCGAATTCAAGAAGGTTAATTTCAGATATCCAACTAGACCTGAAGTAAAAGTGATTAAAGTGAGTGTGGTTTCCCTTCTCCTGTGTATATGCATGTCATCAGACGACACACTCTTAAACCTCACCTACTTACTAGGCGGCTGTACGCTCTGCATAAAGAGAAGGTTAAATGTGATTCTAGTGACTCCATCCTGTGAAGAAAAACTCCACTGCTAATACAACTTCACAGCACAAACTTGAAGCTCTGTGTGGCATTTGGAATGTAAAGGAATTGAAGAAAAGAAGTCGTTAAATACTTTCCGTGAGACGCCTAATGTGTATGATTTAGAATAGCAATGTGTAAAGTCACTGATGAAGAGCACTATATTGGGACAAAACATTTTCTGTGTGTGCGTGAACTATTGGTGATAGGATTGAAGTTCTGCCCGAATGCTCAAGCTGAAGCAGATGGTTGTCTGAAAGGGTCACTCACCCTTAAGATTTTGGCTTGAATTCTGATCCACAAGACAGTAGAGAAGCGTCAGCGGCTAGGTTCCCATGGATTTTAGTGACTAAAACAAATTCATACACCATTCAATCGATAAAGATTCTTAAGCCCATGCACCCTATAGGTTTGGAACCAGAGTTTTCCAGCTCGCCTAGGTAGAAGACCTGCATCTGCACAAATCTGATTTCAAACGCCAAACGTGAGGAACATCGCACCATGTGAAGGTAATGAATAGGGTTGATATCACTCAGTAATATCACCACTTTCTTTTACTTTTAATGTGTCCGTTAACTTTTCCACCTTCCCTGAGTTTTTGGAATGGAGCATAAGCCATCAAGTTTTGAAATCCTAGTGACAGAATTCTTTCCACATGGTTCGACTGATAGTTGCAAGCTTTTTTTTCAGGCAAGTAGTTCATGGTAGGCGAAGGGTGAAGTTGTACCCACAATTTAGGCTGTATGTGATTAATCCAAATTGTTTTCATCACCTCCAATAACCTTGAATTGGAGTTATGTAAAATAATTGTGAAACAGTCATTAATAATATTGATTTTGTGACCTGACATTAATAAGTGTTTTTGCAATGGATGATGACACTGAATTTCCATTCAGATTAATGACTGCATTGGGATTTTCTATATGCTTTAATAATCATTTTAGAACATGTTCTTTTCGATGACATTGGAACATTCTATTGTTTCTACTTGTATAGGTGTCACCGCAGCTGCAGGTGACACTTGCAGATACAGTTTGAAGTAGAGTCCATAGAATTTCATCCTTTAATCGTAAGCACAGGGATCGAAAATGTTTGGCGTGTGAGGGAAACAGATGCGACGTAGAATGTGCGCTTGATGGTTGACCAAAATCTTTGAGCTGTCACCTTCATAATCTGGTCCCCTTTGAATGTTAGGTTAATAAAGATAGCTTTCTTTCTTTTGGTACAGAAGCTGTCTATTCAAGATGTGGTCTATCCTTACTGTGGCAATTAATTGATAAAGTTCTCCGGATAACCATTAGCTAATATAACTGAATGTTGTATGTATGTCGAAGTTCATCCATCCATATGTCACTCGTGCATATTTTTCAAGCCCTTGAGTAATAATTATGCCTTTTTTTCTGGAATTATGTTTAGAATTTTTCACATCGTATTAAACCTGGAAAAAAAGTGGCATTAGTCGGACAATCCGGCTGCGGAAAATCAACACTTATTCAACTGTTACAACGTTTCTATGATCCATCAGATCATGGGGATGACTATGGGATCTTTTTTGATGGTATGAATATCCGTCAACTATCACCGTATTGGATACGTAGACAGATTGGAATTGTATCACAAGAACCAGTATTGTTTAATTTAAGTTTACGTGAAAATATCGCCTACGGGGATAATACGCGTAATGTTACTATGGATGAGATTACAGAAGCAGCTAAATTAGCGAATATTCATGATTTTATATTATCTCTGCCTAATGTAAGTTCTATTTGATATTATCCATTATTATTATTATTACACTAACTGATCTGCTAGTTACATGATGATTGGTATTCTCTAATATGATCTGATCTAAAGTGCTGATCAAAGTCCATCAACTATGTGTTCACATTATGATCAGTTAGTAAATTTCATACAAAAAAAATGATAGAAGAAAGATACATAGAAGTACAAAACTTGAAATAATAGAGAAGATTTGTAGCTCAGGTGGATAATTTGTAATTAATAGTGTTCTCTGAACTGGTTGATTTAGTTGTGAAGCTTTCGTCGTCTGTCCTTCTGGACAACATCCCTTTTCAGCGCAATATTTAGCACAAAGTGAAATGATTTAAACTGCGTCTCCTCCCAGTAACCATCTTTACATATGTATTGACCATTTTCTATTTACTTAGATTTTAAACTTTCTGGTCACCTGATTTACTTTTTATTAGTTGGTATATTTCGTCTATATTAACGTGTTTGTTAATTGCATACTCGTTTGAGTACCAGGCTTCTAGGAATTCCCTGACTGCACTTTTGGTTGTGTTTTCTCTCTCTCTAAAATTTCGACATTATCCCAATCAAACTGATGTCCATGATTGTCTGTGTGCATCATTTCATCAAGAAGTGTTTCAGATAGAATCACAACACCAAGAAGGAACCATCATCAAAGAACACAAGAAAATTCATCCTACCATATATACAAAATACCTCTCAAATAACAGTTAGAATATTAAAACTGTTTGAAATAGATATAGCACACAAACCAGAGAGCCAGCCAGCACAATCAGTCAATTCGATATTGTGCTAACCGAAAGATCCAACAGAAAAAGGAGATAAAATTAACGCTTTTTACAAAATTGCATGTATGAACTGTAACAGATGTCACATCGGCCAAAGTGGGCGTCCCCTTCGAATCAGAATCCAGGAACACAAATTATCTGTGATGATATATATTCTTTCATATCAATGCATATAGATAATTATGGACATCAGTTTGATTGGGATAATGTCGAAATTTTAGAGAGAGAGAAAACACAACCAAAAGTAATGCCAGAGAATTCCTAGAAGCCTGGTACTCAAACGAAAATGCCATTAATAAACACGTTAATATAGACGAAATATACCAACTAATAAAAAGTAGTAAATCAGGTGACCAGAAAGTTTAAAATCTAAGTAAATAGAAAATGGTCAATACATATGTAAAGATGGTTACTGGGAGGAGACGCAGTTTAAATCATTTCACTTTGTGCTAAATATTGCGCTGAAAAGGGATGTTGTCCAGAAGGACGGACGACGAAAGCTTCACAACTAAATCAACCAGTTCAGAGAACATTATTAATTGCAAGTATAAAACTTGTTGGGCACTGTGGTGATGGTAGAGTATAACTCCATTATAGATAAGATTTTATTTTGATAAATCACACAGTGTGTTGTTGTACAGTAAGTAATATTTACTGATGATCACGTTTCGAGCACAAATTATCATTCCTGCCACTCATAATCAGCATATCAAGGTACTCACTCACACAACTCACTTTCTTGCTTCATTTATATACATGAGTGGAATTGATGTCATCCCTATTATAGAAGTAGCATTAACTTCAATAGATAAAACTACAGCAGAAGAGGTTCGAACTCATTAACGCGTTAACTCTTAAGAAACGAAAGAAAGCACAGTTAAAACTGAAGAAAATCGGAAAGATTAGCTCTAATCAATCTTAAAAATGATAAAAATATCGTCATCGCAAAAGCTGACAAAGGAAACGCCACCGTAGTTTTGGATAAATCTGACTTTATCAAAAAAGTTACTGAATATATTCAAACGGGTCCATATGAAGAAATTAAGAAGCCTGTAGACACAATAATGAATAAGGTTAAGAAATCTACAGAAGAACTAATACGCAAAATGAAGCCGTCACTGAGTGAGTCAAAATGGTTTAATTTAATGCCTAAAACTAATAATGCTGGTAGAATGTATGGTACTATTAAAATACATAAGCCAGGCTACCCCATAAGACTAATAGTAGAATTTAGAAATACCCATTACACATTAGAAATCGTCCAAACTCTAGACTAACTAACTAATTCATATGAAATGAAAAATAAACTGAACGACATTCAACTACAGACTGATGAAACAGTGGTTAGTTTTGATATAACTAGTCTTTATACTAATATACCAGTCATTATGTCCTTAGAAGCAGTTAGAAAACAACTAACTGCGGATCATGAACTCAATCATAGGATAAAGCTGCCCATTGAAGAAATTATTTTAAGGATTCTGTTATGCCTCACATTTACTATCTTTAAATTCCAAGGCAAAATATATAGACAAACAGAAGGTGTTGCAATGGAATGGATCACCAATATCCCCTATCTTAGCAGACATATTTATGGACAGCTGGGAAAATATTACTCTTAATACATTTAATCTTACTCCAAAAATATCGTGGAGATATGTGGATGACACTTTTACACACAGTGTTGGAAACAGAACATATCTCTAGCTTCTTGACACACATGAACTCACATGTAGAGGGAATAAAATTCACATTTGAATCAGAAAATAAACAGGGAGAATTAGCTATGTTAGGGTATAAAATAAAACGAATAGAAGAAGTTAAGCTGCACACTAGCGTTCATAAAAAGTAATACCAACGCATTCTAATAAATATTTAGACTTTAATTCGTCTCATCCGTTAACTAACTGTGAAGGCAGGCTTAGTAAAGTGTCTAACAAACCCAGCAGTAGCACTAAGTAGCACAAAAAATGACCTAAATGATGAAATAAAACGGATAGAAGAGGCGTTGGTGTTAAATAACTATCCTATAAAATTCATTAGGAATATCAAAAAAGATCAAAAGCAAAATGAAAATAATGCCGAGACTAATAATGGTAACATAAATAATAGAGAATAAGAGGCATCTACTGTCATACCATATAAGGGAGGGGACATTTGAGACCATACCTAGTAGGATTCTTAATAAAGCAGGAATTAGTGTGGCATTTAAACCTAAAAACTCACTCAGAGAGGACAAGCTCTGTAAGCTACAGGACTCGGTGGACCCAATTAAACAAGATAATAGTGAGTAAGTAGTGTGACTGCCTGTCAGAACATAAGAGTTTAGCCAAGGTAAGAATGGTTGACCCCGCGAAAATAAGTGATTTAGAAAAAAGCTCACCAATTCCACTGGATGCTTTAACACAAAAAGATACAATAGGGTGTGTGTGGGACAGAGTCTCAATTCTAAAAAGTAATATAGGTAGGTGTAGAGCGAGACACATGTTGAATAATAAATCCTGCCTAGTTCATTGAGTCTACAAACCCAACACAACACATGCAAGAGAAGTGACTCAACGCAAATGCCAGAGATATGGAAGATATTATGACCACCAGTCAAATCAGAGGGTAATAATTAATGTTAAAGTGTATTCAATTCACATTATAAAAGCATCTTATTTCCTATCTGATTGCATTTTATTAAAAATACTAATATCATTATTTCCGAATGTGTTTTATCTTACATTACTGATTTTATTCAAATGTATAATCGAAGTGAGGACGAGAGTGAGGCAAGGCTGTCTACTATCACCAATGATCTTCCTGATTGCAATTGATTGGATAATGCGACAGACAACGGCAACCAACGAGGGAACAGGCATAAAATGGACTGACACAAAAGACTTGGAGGATCTGGATTTCGCCAATGATATATGTCTGATTTCCCATAAACTAGAAGATATGCAAGTGAAAAGTAACAAGTTGGCAGAAGAAGCATCAAAGATAGGACTTCACGTGAACATAGATAAAACAGAGATGATGAAGATTCCTAGCCAACATCAACAGCAACAACAACAACAACAGACAACAATCAGCATAAGTGGGAAGAACCTGAAAGAAACAACCTCCTTCACCTACCTGGGAAGCATCGTCTCAACTACAGGCGGAACTGACGAGGACATCAAAGCCAGAATCGGAAAAGCAAGACAAGCTTTCATTACTCTCAAATCTGTGTGGAGGTCAACAGCACTCACCATCAAAAATAAGATCCGGATTTTCAACTCCAATGTAAAGTCGGTGCTACTCACTATACGGATCAGAGACTTGGCGAGTCATAAAGAGCACCTCAAATAAACTACAGACCTTCATTAACAGCTGTCTCCGCTCAATACTCAAGATCAGATGGCCAGAAAAGATCAGCAACAGGGATCTCTGGGAGCGAACCAATCAGGAACCGATTGGGAAACAAATAGGCAGAAAGAAATGGGGATGGATTGGCCATACGCTGAGGAAACCATCAAGTGACATCACTAGACAAGCCCTCGAGTGGAACCCGAAAGGGAGCGGCGAGTTGGTCGTCCAAGGGTGACTTGGAGGAAGTCATGCGAGGAGGAGATGAAAGCATGTGGACAGACCTGGAGCAGGGTGAAAAAGTTGTCAGGAAACCGAAGGCAATGGAGGTGCGCAGCTGAAGCCCTATGTTCCTCTAGGAACTAAAGGATACAATAATAATAATATCATAATCGCATCAATTTTTACTCATGTATATAAATTAAGTAAAAGTTGTGTGAGTGGCAATAGTTGTTCTCGAAACTTCATCAGTTAATATTACTGTACAACACACTGTGTGATTTATCAAAATAAAATCATATCTATAACAAGATATGCTATTAAAACTATGTAATACAAAGGCTCGAAAACACAATCCTATCAAACATCAAACCCAAAATTTGGATACGTTACATAGATGACACATTCGTAATAATAAAAGAAACGAGTTAGACAAAACTCACTCAACTTAATAAATAACGTCTTCAATGACATCAAATTCACAAGAGAGGAGGAGGAATCCGAGAACCAAATCTCATTTTTTGACGTCTTAGTCAAGGGAATAACCACAGGGGAATTAGAAACTCAAGTTTATAGAAAATCAACTCACACCAACTAAATACTCACTCAATTACAACAGCAACAATCCAATAACACACAAAAGGAATTGCATACAAGCACTATTCAAGAGGGCCAGCCAGGAATCATTGCAGCACTCCCATCTGAAGGAAAATTGAAGGAAAATATCTCATGGGCGCCAGTCTTCCAAAAGAATGGATAGATATCCACGGAATTTCATCAAAAGACATATACTCCCAAGCCAACCTATCAAACCAAAAGCCCCAACCAAGGAAAACACAAAGAAAATCCCCTTACCATTTATAAAGGATATCTCAGAAATCACTACAAGACTCTTCAAACCTTTAGAAATTGACGTCGTACACAAACTAACAAAGTCACTTCACTCAATTCTATGTCAACCAAAAGACTCAGCAGCGAAAGAAGATAAAATCAACATCATCTACAAAATAAATTGTAACAACTGTGAAAAACACTACATTGGCCAAAGTGGGCGCCCTTACCCTTCGTCTTCGTATCCACGAACTTAAGCTAGCCGTCTAAAGACACGATGTCCACTCCCTCATATGGCTTCACTGCATACAGACAACCACGGGCATCAATTCGGCTGGGACAACCAACGTTCAAATATTAGACAGAGGAAGAAACACCAAGAATGCTAGAGAATGGTATTCCAGTGAATCGTCAATTAATAATAGACACATATTGACACAGACAAGATTTACCAATCGATGAGAAGGAAGTCTCACACACAAAGGGTCAAAGTTGAAGTCAGGACAGGATACGCGTTGAACGACCAATATACCTGGCTGTTTAGGAACAGGTGAGCTGATATATGCACACACCAGAGGTTATATGTGAGGTCTTGTCCTTTAGGCTTCTGAAGACCAATGGAGGACTGGAGGATACAACTCTTGGCGGTACTGCAAAGAATGTTCTTTTCAAAGATGCTAAAATTCTCCACTTAAGGATACCGCAGGCTAAGTCCAAGTTCATGTACAGTTTCTATTTTGAAACAAGTAATGTCTAAATCTTCTGGGCTTTTGGTCTGATATTCTTATCTATGAATCTTGGTGGGTATCCATTTTGGATAAAGGTTCCTTTTAAAAGATCCAGTTCTGCTCCCGGGGTATCAGGACTGCAGATGAGTCAGGTCCGAATGGCAAAGGATTTGGTTAGATTTCGTTTTCCTCCGACGGATACCCAATTTTAGAAATTTGGTAGTTGACTATTCCAAGTGGATTTTTATATAGACTGACCTTCTTAAGTTTCTGTCGCTGATTCTTGTTAGTTTCACATCAAGGAAGGGAATTTGAGATTCGTTTACCACTTCTACAATGAATTTGATTGCTGGATCGAAGTTGTTAAATATTTATAGCAATTGACTGGGGTCATAGCTACGTGTACGGTTTCCACAGTTGTAAATTGTCAATAGATGACTAATTTGGACCATTCTCAAGACTAGGCATGGATTCAATTGCTAGTCAGTGACACTATAAGCCAAAAATAAGGTATACAATTCACTGAAGTCGGTTTTTTTTGTTGGTTGAAACGTGTTCAGTTTGTGTGGGTGCGTGTCGCTTCCCATTAAAGCCACCCACTTGTTGTAGTTTGTTTATTTCATTAGAAAGAATTTTACTGGTATCATATTTTCATTGATGTTTTTATTATTTTCCTGTATACCTTTGGTCGACATTATTCACACACAGATGATAAATTCCTTCTTCCTGCATATCTTTATGAAAAAAACTGAACTAATTTATTACTTAAATATGTGTACTAAGTAACCAAATTTCTCTCACGCTTTATTTATTTATTTATTTATTTATTATTATTTAATCTTAGGCCTATGACACATTAGCAGGTCAAGATGGTTCACAGTTATCTGGCGGTCAAAAACAACGTATCGCTATAGCACGTGCGCTAATCCGTAAGCCAACATTATTATTACTTGATGAAGCCACCTCTGCATTGGATAATGAAAATCAACGTTTAGTACAAAAAGCGCTGAATGATGCAATGGTAACACGGACAGCGGTTGTTGTAGCGCATCGTTTAACTACTATTGAAAATGTTGACCTAATTATTGTCTTGTCTAATGGACGTGTGTGTGAATACGGCAGGATGGATGAGCTGATTGCCAAGAAAGGTGAATTCTACAATTTATATAAATCTGATGAGAAAAAATAAGAAAAAAAAAATGAGCAAACTAGAATAAGTCAAAAGATTGTTGTTGTTGTTGTTTTTTTTAGATATCAGTGGTATCATCCTACTTATTTGCATATAAGTAGACTATTTATATTTGTGAAAAGAAATTGAGATTTTCTAAAATGGCTTTTATAACTGTCACTATTTTTTGTCATTGTTATTACTGTTGACTCCAATCGGTCCAGTTAGAGTTGGATTTGTCTATATTATTCGTACATTTACATATGCATTAGTTGTATTATCTGCCTTCTTTTTGTAACACATTCCCTGACTCCCACCCACTCTTTTCTACATAATGACAATCAATTATTCCATAATTATTATTAACGAGTGATTTCTACACATACACAGAACAACATCAATCATCACTTTATACTTTTTATAGTATTTGTTTTGCTATGGTAACTTTTTGGCGGGAAATCATATTTAAATTTTAAGATTGGGTTGTACATTTTTTAATAAAAGTATTCCATTGAGCTGGTATTATTATTAATATTTTCCTTGTTTCAACCATATGAACTTAGTAACAGAAAATGTGGCGACATGCATATCATCAAATGGACACATGAAAAGCAGATAGACTTCATTTCAATATCAAGAAAGTGGAGACGCAGCCTACTGGGCATAGAATCGAAGAGAGGAGTAGATGTGGCCTTAGACCGATGCCTAGTTGCCAAACCATAGGTTGAGGAGATTTCTGAATGACACCGCACACCAAGCCAGCTCTTTAGTGGAACGTGAATGGGAAATGATGAGGTGGGTGTCTGAAGGTGAGATGAATTAAATTGTGTGAGGAAGAAATGAAGGCTTTTGGACAACTGTTGAGTCAAGTAGACAGGATTGCAGAGAACAGTGCGAAATGGTGATATCCTGTTAAGCTCTATGTTCCTCTCAGAATCTAAGGGAAAAAAGAAGTAGAACAACTAAGAAATCATAATTATTCAAGGTGTTGCGTTCCAGGGATTTGATTGGTTTCAAGATTTCATCAGGTTTTCCCAGGTTTTTCAATAGTCGTCTAACCGATGTCATTTCACGGTGAAATCCTGAGATGATAGTTAGAATATTCACTATTAGCACTCAAGAAAGCGTTTAGTACTTCATGTTACCTTCAGCTGGACAGTGAAAATGTAGAAATCTCTGAGGGTTTGCCCTTGATCTCGATTCTCCGACGTACTTTGGTAACGTCTCGAGTCACTAATCTGAATGATCTTTGAGACCTCATCTAGAGAGTCATGATCCACCAGTGAGTGCTAATTAATCGCAACCGCTCTCCACTACCCGTTATAGGCTGCCCCAACATTACCATCTGTATACTTAAGGTTAAAAGGTTATCCCTCTTTTTACTTTTATAAAAGCATCCTCACGTGGTAGAAGTTATGAGCAAACATGTAGCCACATAAATGTTTCGAGATGGAAAGAAAAGTCCACTCACCTCAGGCAGTACATGGTTATTTTTAGAGGACTGATGACAGACAGTAATTTAACCACTATTCTCAAAAGAATTTATGTTTAAACTGTTAGTTATTTTCGATTTTCAATTATTGTACTTTACTGTCAAAAGACTGACAAACTCTTGAAAGTGGAGAGACGCCTAACTTCAAATATTGACACCTGATTACTAAGTTATTTTACTGGTATTCAAGTTGTCATTATATTCGTTTATTCGATATTTGTAAGGGAATTAGCTGAAACTTTAGATGGATTAGACAATGATATCGTCCAATTTTGGTTGGTAGTGACGAGCACACTTTGTCCTATTTCAGCCTCGTCAGATAAATGTACCATCACTCGCAGTGAGTGATGGTGTTCCCTGATGGATTCATGAACTCTTGCTACTGAAGAGTTCCAAAGTAGAGCAAAATATCTGTCCGGTATTTCCTAGTTTTCAATAAACTTTTTAACTATGCAAAATATCAAAATAAAACTCATTCAATAGCAGGAAATCAATTAATATATTACAGATATTAAGAATACTGAGAATGCGTTTAGGTCCACTGTCCACAAGTCTGACAGTTTAATCCAAAGCTCTGCACGTGGTACCTTCCAAAGATCCTCCTTCACTGTACATTTGGCAAACTAGTCGCTGAGTCTTCCTTGGAAAACGATGTGAGCTCCATGCAATTTACAACAGATGCAACCAGTAATCAGGATGTCAGTCGGGTAGCTACAGAGAAAGACAAGACGATGTGCTGACTAACACGCTTATATTTTATTCTCGCGCGTAAAAAGTATATTTTTTCGAGAACATACATAGGTGATTCAAGTGAAGATTTTATTTTGAACAAGAGACAGACGCAAAATTTTGATGGGGAAGAATGTCATTTTTGAGACTTTAAAAAAAATCGATATAAGGACAAAACTTGGACACTGTGTAGAGTACAGTTCCGTATAGATAAAACTTTATAGGGTGGGATAGAGTCCAATTCTGAAAAGTTATACAGGTAGATGGAGATAGATAGATAGATAGAGATTGATTACTGAATCCTGCCTGGTTCATTGAGTCTACACTCAGCACAACACATAGAAGATATTATTACCACCAGTTAAATCAGAGGATAATAAATAATATTAAAACGTATTCACTTCACATTATAACATTCCTACAAGTTATGTATTTATTTTTGTATAAGAACGTCTTATTTCCTATCTTATTGTATTTTATTCATAACACTAATATTATTATTTCTGAATGTACTTTATCATCTTATAATACTGATTTTGTGGTGAGAGTTGGCCGCTAGCCAAACTGGTAGACAGTGATTTCCGTCAATGTTTGCGTCCTTAATATTGGTCGTGAGAAAAATATCAACAAAGACTGATTCAACAACCAACCACAGCACACTTTGCGTAGGCGGAGACAGTTAGCATATAGACGATCTGAGATTTGGGAAACAGCCACAAAGAGATGAAAAATTAACTTCCAGTGAGAAACAACCAATCAGAAGACTGTGTTTGTCTGCTAACAATAATCTATAATAATGTACATGAAAATCTATAAATATGTGTTGATTTCCTTAATAAACGATCTGTTGCCTGGCCCTTGTCTTCTTCCGTTACATTTGGTGTCGCTGCCTACCGACAAATGGAAAGCCTATGCCCTGCAGTTTTTGATGGAGACATATGGATATTCGGGCAGGACTTCGAGGCTTCTGTGCAGTTGAGTGGCATCCAATATCTGTCAGCGATGAAGCTGCTACTTGGGACGCTACTGGGAGGTTGGGAGAAAGCAGAATATGAAAAAGTGAGGCGAAATACTGACGAACGTGCGACAGGGGCAGGCAAACAGTTTCCAAATTGGGAAGGACCACATATGGTCACTTTGAGATGGGGTTATGCAGACATAATCGCAATGACAAACAAAGAGAAACGGGTGAACATCAGCGAGCTCCAAGATTCCAGATAGCAAGGCAAACGAACAAAGCCCTTAGAACCAAGAAGACCGAACCAACCTCAGTCGCAAGTCTTTGACGGGGGACGAGTGTGGTTGTTACAACTTTTTATTCAAATGTCTAGTGGCATCAATGTTTACTCATGTATAGAAATGAAGCAAAAAAGTTGTGTGAGTAGTGTCTTGATATGATTATGAGTTGCGATGATAATTTGTGCTCGAAACGTGGTTGCATCAGTAAATATTACTTACTGTATAACAAGACATTGTGTGACTTTATCAAAATCAATGTTTTTAACCATAATGAAGTTTTAACAAAATCACCTTTCTGCATTGTACAACTACTCTGACTCAAGTCAATTCGTGAGCATACCTGAAGTCAATCAAATCGCTACAAATCAATACTTGGAAATCACGATAATACACTTGTCATTCAAGTTTTTATCAAGAAAATGTTCAATAGAAAACACACACTTTTTAAAGACCAATGTCAATAGAGAAGAGATGAAGTCTGCAGAAATGGCAGAATTTTAAAAACAGTTGTTATGAACAAAAATTTGAGCAAAAAATATCCTTCACGATAATTTCCTCCTCTTCTGGCTCTACAATTATATGTGTATGTTTATATACATAGAATATTCTAGAATAGTAGTCAATAACAATATCAGTGTGTTTTTTAAATAATAAGGACCATTAGATCTCTAAATGATGTCAGCTCATATTGAAATCCTCCGTATAATATCGATTTGTAAAGTAAGATCACGATGGAATGACAGTTCATTAAACATGCTTAAATTGTAGTAATAATAATGTAATATCAAATAGAATATGAAATGAAATCAAGGAAATTTCTAGAAGAAATTGAGGATCATTAGAACCTAGATGGTCAATGGGGGTAAGGAGAGTGTTTGAACAAGCTTCTTCTTTTAGATACATAAGTTAGGCTTTTTAATGTGGATCCTAACGACCTCTGCAATATGAAGTAGACGAACTATTCAGGTGAAGTTGAGACTTGTTGGTACTCAGTAAATGAATTCGAAAGCCTCGTTAACGACAATCTTGTGTTCTGTACCCACAATATGAGATAGAATAGAACTATGAATGGATTTTGCTTGTCCTTTACTTAACCACTATGAAGGGTGATGTTCGAAAATCCGACGAGAAACACGCCTAATTTTATGGCCTATTTAACTGTCTCCACAGGAGTAGCAGATTTTTTAAAAACGCTTACATCTCCACTTGTCCATGAAGAAAGCAAAAAAGTGGAGTGCATATTCAAAACACCTTTTGAGTGATGAAATGTTTTCAGGATATTCAGAATCTCACTGTCACAAGAAGCATTAGATACATGCTGTTTGATGACTTCAACTCTCTTTCCTACTTCATTGGCATTCAGCAGACTTTTCACTATGGTATATGCACAAAACTCATTAAAACATATTGAAAGTTAAATTAGATGGGAAAATATTGGATCAGTAGCATACAATGATTTGTATTCTGATTGATTTTGCATCTCCGATTGATTGATTGATTACTTATTGACTATGTGGAAGCGAAATGCTCAGTTTCTGTTTGCATGTTGACTTCGAGTATGAATGCTCAGAGACTTAACTTGGATATAATCCTGGCTGAGTGAAAAAATCATCACTTATCAGAGATTGCAGGCACATCCAGACGATGAGTCCCGAGTAGGACGAAATGTGCATCATAGTGGATTCTATTGCTATTCACCGTCTACCATTATAACATCAAATTAAACCTCAAATATCATTGGAGCGTCCTTGCTAGAAGCCAATATGTCAATAGATACCGAAAATTTCAGCTCAACAACACACAAATTAACGGGAAATACGAATATTAACTTGTACAAATACTAACCGATACTCGTCGTATAAGAGTTGGTTATCTTGGCCTAGTGAATAACAGTTTGGCGTTGGAAATAATAATAATAATAATCTACTTTATTCCAAAAACAGCACTACTTATAATAGAGAATGGAATTCTCAGCATTTGTGCGTCGGTGGCACAGTGGTTAGGACTCTCGCCGATCATACACATGGCCTGAGGTTCGATCCCATACAGACGCACACCTCGTATCAATGATCGGTCTGCGCAAAATTTGGGCTACCGATATCCATGCTGAAAATTCCATACTTGTACCAAAAATACAGTGTGGAATCAAGCTGTTAATCGAAAAAATAAATTGCATCTGATTTACTCAGAATATAAATAATGTTGAAAATTAAAAAAAATTAACCAGAGAAATTTGTCCCCATTTACAGTATAAAGTCAAAAATATTTGAAGTACAACATGAGTATAATATATATGATAATAACAGTGAGTTTGTTTCATACAGTACTGTCGATTCAGTTTGGAAATTTCAGCATGTTCTCATAGAGTATTGAATCTAATGCTCTGTTGATATAGTAGCAAGGTGAGGGGAAATACAAAATTATCAGTTATTCAGACAGCTTGAATGATGCTTACACTTATGAAAAAATAAACAATTAAAAACAAAATATTGAGAGGATTATAAATATAAGAAATACAATAACAATCAAGTTTGGTACTGTAAGGGTGGAGGAAATGGTTTATTTAGTATTGCAAAGAAGGTTAGTTAGTTCATGCCTGACACTATTTTCATCACATAAAGTACATCTCAAATATGGTATAGTGGAACTTTTATACTTAGACGTACGTGCATAAATTCTTCTGAAAAGACTTCTTGTTTCGCCTGAGGAGACACAAGGTTGGAGCTGCGGGTGCTCCGGTGGATGCTCACAGTCTGACAAAATTCTTTTAGTAAATTTGTTGCATGACATCAAGTGCCTATCAGTGACAATGTCAGTGATATGGCCTGATGGGATACCACTCGCCCTACTGACTGACAGTCTTCAGAGTTCTACGAAGTATGACATAGTCTTTTTTAAGTAATCCAGGATAGAGTAAGCAGGGTTGAACAGTAAAGAAGAATAGGTAAGATGCAAGAGTTTACAAACTGTAAGAGGAGGAGGGGTTGAGTTATGCCTCAATGCCTCAACTTCTTAATGTAAAATGTCAGACGGAATATTCGTTTGGTAGTCTCTAAGACATGGGAAGAGCAGGATAGGTCAGAAGAAAGGATTAATCCAAGATAATTAACTTCGGACTTGGTTTCTAAATCAGTATCATCAATTTTGCACGGGTCATAGGAACCAACAGCTTCATTTAACTTTCGTTTGTATCGGAAATTGAAATTAACAGTCTGACAGTGAAACGGTGAACACCGGATTCACATCACAATAGGGACACTATCACTCACTCATAAACAGGCGGAATGCGCATCCTTGACTCCTCCACTACGAGTCACTATCAGCCTAAAATAGCTTCATGATGGCACTCGGTTTAACTTCCTGAACCATTTATTTTTAGGTTACAGTTATACTATTGGTGGATGGTGGCTAGCAGTGGAATCCAGGATGCACATTTCGTCCTATTTGGGACTCGTCATCTGGATGTACCTGCATTTCTCAGTGAGTGATCATGTTCCCACTGAGGCTCGAACCCAGTGCCCATAGTTTCAAACGCCAAAGCGTTGTCCACTAGACCACTTGGGCCACGAGAGCCACCTCTTGTTCAACGGGTCATATTAATTATTGAAGTGAATTTTTGATTTTCCCGTCGATTGATTGCACCGAAGTGCTCGGTCTCAGGTTGACATGTCGGCTTCTTGTGCAGATGCTTCGACGATGTCTGGGGATTTGATTTGTATACAATTGGTGGATGGTGGCTAGCAGTGGAATCCAGGATGCGCATTTCGTCCTATATTCGTTCTATTTTTATTTTTTGTCCTATTTGTTTTTTTCTACAATTATACTACTTAATTTTGATTTAAGTAGATAAAGTGTAACTGGTAATTCAGTGGTGTATAAATGTGATCTTTGCATAAATGTACTGTTTATTATTCTTTCCTTTCTGAGCGAAATATTGGGCATCAAACACTAGAGTTTCAGTAGCAGTAGTGTTGTTTATCTGAGGTAGTGCTAATTGCTTCACATCTAAACTTCCTGTATGTCCGGAGCTACTTCCGACGAGTAAACTAGGCTAGACAAATCGATAAGAAGACGTAGTTTGTCTGAATCATGTTGTAGTGAATTTGCAGAACACACATTGCGAACAGTCTGATCCAGCACACACTTGTCATAGGAATATATATGTATATATATATGAAATTAATAAAGAGTTAAGAGGTGAGAAAATAGACACAGGTCAAGTTAAAAGGACATATTCAAGGTCAAAATAACAATGAAGATCAATAAAACAAATAAGAGAGGCACATCTTCCCTAGCTAGTATCAAAACAAAGTTTACCAAGGAAGGTTTAATGTGATGACGAATTGTTGCTTTGAATACATCAAGGTAGTTTGAACTTCCTAATTGCTGGCTAGGGCTCCCACAAACTTTAGGATACGCCCAAAACACTTCTCATCGATAGACTTAAAAAACAGTGCAAACATCAATTTTATTTCCTGTCTGTATAATGTGTTTCGAAATAGAGGAGCTAGGTCATCTCTTCTCACCATTAATGGCTTCTGAATATTCGATTCGCTTGTGAAGCCAGTCCTTGCTTGTAGAGATCGATGAGGCCTCCCTATTTGTGTGTGTGTGTGTGTCCGTCCACACATACATTCAAGTAGGTAAATACAGTGGTATGTGACATCACTTCCCGGATGTTCAAAGGGCTACGATGAATACATGGGCTTCACATTCTCAATTTTTATCATCTTAGCTGCATAAAAAGTCATTTTAACGGTAGCGTTCAATCTGTATCTATTTGTCAAGCTGCTATGATCACCCATATAGGGTAGCTTGATGTACATACGTCTTTCGTAGGGGCGGGTTGGAGAGTGGGTCTTGGTGTTCCACTGACTACTTTATGTCTCTGAATGAATTTTTCTAGATAATTTTTATGAACCAGAGTTTGTGTCAATATCCTGCCTTCCTCATCAAGTGTGTCTTCAGTGAATATTCGTTGGATTCTACTGAAGAGGCACCTTACTAAAGCTCTTTTGTACTGAACAGAGCAGAAACTGGAATAATTAAGATACTGTCCTGTCCAAGTAGGTTTTCTATGAATACATCGTTTTATTGATCCATCAGGCTGTCGACTGAGCAATACTTCTAAGAAATATAAACAGTTAACTTCCTCTTCTACAGACGTAAGTGATATGCTATTCTGAACTTCATCACTTATGATTACAATGTCATCTACATACCTTTGATTAAATCTTACTATAAACTCTTAATGTACGACATATAGATATCTGCTAAAAGGGGCCCTAACCGACTTACCATAGCAACACCATCAACCTGATGGAAACAATCAACTTCGGATGTAAACCTAACATTGCTAGTACATAGAAGTAATAAATCCCTTACATAAGATATAGGTAACGGGATAAAAAATTTGTGTATGGAAATGTAATCACACAAAATGTCAATTGTTGTAAGTAAAAGCACATTAGTGAATAAAGAGTTTACATCAAAAGAATAGATATATTTTATCCATAATATTAATATCGTCAGACAAATTACGTCTTCTTATTGTTTTGTCTAAATTCAAAAAGGGAACTAATTGTTTTAAACTAGGCTAGACTGCGTAGGTTATTTGTTGAATCCAGACCACTTGACAGTTTGAATTGTACCCTACTACCGAACCACCAGTTCACGAAATCTGTCAATACTTATTTATGTTACATAAAAAATGAAAAGAATTTCACGTTATTTCATGAAACTTTTCATTGTAAAAGTTGTGTGCATGCATTCAAATAGACGAACAGAAATAGTGCCTTCAATGTTATCTATCGCATTCCATATCGAGCCTTTCAAACTAAATGGCTTCTTATCAGAAATCAGCCAATGGTCCAAGGAAAACGGTCTCACCTTAAACCCCTCCAAATGCCAAACAGTTAATTTCACCTTGAGGCACAAATCTGACCTAAACAAACTGGTTAGCCACTCACGAGGTGTGCAACATAGATGGCACTGAAATTGAAACCAAGTCGGAAGTTACATACCTAGGCGTCACTCTATCTTCTGATTGTTCCTGGTTGTCTCATATCTTGACGATTTCTAAGAAAATATTCCGTCTTACCTTCTACATCAAGAAGTTAAGACTTTCTGGTATAACCCAACCCTTACTCCTACAATTTGTTAACTTCCGTATTCTGCCTATTATTCTCTATTTTTCCCCCTAGTTTTTCCTGGGCTTTTGAAGAAAGACTATACCTTATTACGTAGGATATTAAAGGTTATCAGCAGAGTAAGCAGTTTGCCACTTAGCCAGCTTGTTAATATTCTGGTGGACAGACATGTGGACTCATGTGAAAAATGGGCAAAAACCCATTCTATCTAACACACAACACCCTCTTCATTCACAACTCTCCCCATGTATTTCATCAGGGAAAACCAGAAGCCTATATAGAAAACTATATGCTCGCACTAGTAAGTACAAAAACTCATCTATACCCTACTTAGCTCTTGTTCTGTGCGATAAAGAAAGCATTAGGCGTGAAACCTTTAACTTATTAAATAGTCAGTAGAACAAATGGATCTCATCTTTCCAACTCACATCATTTACAGGTACAGCGTTTTCTCTCTACCTTTTTTTCATTCTGTATTTATTTTTGTTATGTGCCGTTTTGTTTCTCTCATCCTTAGAAACTCTACTTAAAACATTCTTGTTCGTTCTTTCACACTCTGTATATCTCCACCATTTTGCTATCGCTTACGCCAGTAAATATGCTAGTAGTATGTACTTTTCTAACACCTTCAAACACTCTGTTTAAATTTTGGCTTTGCTACCGACATGCTAATATGTTGTTGTCAAAACTGACTGAGATAACTTTAATCTACGTAGAACTTTATTTATTGTTAATGTACTAACTGGATGCAATACTGTATGTAGTAAAATGCTGAGAATTCCATTCTGTATCACAAGTACTGATTTGGAATAAAGCCATTATCTTATCTAATCTTAAAACGGAATTCGAATCAGCTTGCTAAGCGCATAACCGAAGCTATGGCAATTAATTCGACAGAACAATCCTAGTGCATCTGTACACAAAAGAAGTTTGCTCTACCTTTGTCTCTCTCTCCCTTGTTTGCCTAGGTGAATTCTATTCAAAACCCTCCACCCGTTCTAATTTTCCATTTCTCTCGTACTTTTATGATATTTATTCAAACTCTAATTATCTATGCGCTTCACCTCTAGTATTACGTAACTTTTAAGATTTGACCTAATTTATTTATTTATTGAATTGTCTACATATACACACAAATTACTGCCTTGACTGTTCTTATCGTCACCTGCATAATCTTTATTATCATTATTATTTTTGTTATCATTATAATTATCGTTATTAATGATGCTCAAAACATTTACCACATTATTATTATTATTATTATTATTAATTGACTCGTATAGAAGGATCGACGTGACAGTGGTGTTGAAAATCCGAATTTTGTTCCTTATGCTAATGGAGTGCAGAAGATTTCCAAACTGGTTTCAGGTTGATGAAGGCGCATCTTCCCTTTCCGATTCTGGTTGACATCTGATGTTGACATCTTCATCCGTATGTATGTAGATCTTGGAAATGTATGTAAAAATTAATAGGATTAGTAGGTAGACAAAAACATTAATTAACACATAGTGACAGGTTAGACAAGACAGAACTGGCTGCTAGCCAAAATTAGTAGACAGTAATTTACGTCAATGTGTACATCCTCAATATTGGTCATGAGAAAAATATGAACACAGACTGATTTAACAACCGACCACAGCAGACTTTGAGTAGGCGGATACAATTTGCAGATAGACAGTCTGAACTTCAATAAACGGCCAGCCACAAAGAGATGAAAGATTAATGTTCAGCGGAAAACTACCAATCAGAAGACTGTCTTTGTTTCCTTACAATAATCCATAATAATGTATATGAAAATCTATAAATATCTGTTGATTTCTTAAATCAACTTTTTGTTGCTTGGCTGGCCCTTGTCTTCTGTTATTACAATAAGGAAGAACAATCATTGGTGTAGAATAACATAGATCCATTTCACTTCGTTGGCTCTCATTGGCTGCATACAACCCAATAATCTTTAATAAATAAAAGTCCGTGTAAAATCGTTTAACATACTTTTGTCATCACGAAGCATCCTATAACAGTGTCTTGGTGAGGCATAGCGTCAAGATAACAAGGTGGCTGGAGTGTCTGTTTGTCTGTTTCCGATATAGAACTTTGCACAAATGTGCGGAAGTTCAAGTCGCCACACTCCGTGTGGCACGCGAAGCAAGAGAAGAAAGTACAAGAAAAGCATAATAGAAACAGTGAGCAGAGGTGTGAGACAAAGGAGTAATGACGAAGAACAAAACAGTTTCATTGGTGGAGATCATAAGTCACAAGGAGTGGATGCATCTGCGCTAGCCACTGAGAACGATTTTGAGCCATGTCACCAATTGGTTCCAACCATAGATTTTTACCGTCCCGAGGACCCCAGCCTGGAAGTTTACACCTTCCTACGCGGCCTAGACCAACTGTTGTGGATTTCATTGACTGGTGCAGCCAAGTTTTTGTTTGACCGCCGCTAGCTTTTTTCCAGCCTGACCCTACATCCGCTAACATAGCTCGTCGAGGGAGGCGATGACTAGGCATACGTAACACATGTCCTAACTATCTCAGTCTTTGTAACTTCACGACTTCGTCGATTGATTTCCCCTGTTTACCTAGAACTCTACGCCTAACTTCACTGTTGCTCACCTTATTATGCCACTTTACACGGGAAATAGAGCGCAGGTACCTGTGATCAAAGACAGCTAGTCTTTTCATGTCTTCCACTCTGAGTGGCCAGGTCTTACAACCATAAAGGAGGACGGAGTGAACTGATGAGCAGTACACCCGCCCATTGTTCGATAGCCAGCCGGACATCGAGTCTACGCCAGAGACGGCATAAACTGGCAAATGCAAAACGAGCCCTCTGTATTCGTGCTGAGATTTCGTCAGAGATCAACCCATTGGCACTGGCTGATGGTACTTCCCAAATGAGTGAAGCCGTCAACGTGCTTTACTACTTCACTTCCTATTTCTAATCTAGGATTCGCTGTAGTCCAGTCCTGTAACATCATCATGCATTTCACAGCAGGAGCAAATCGCATGCCAAACATTCGTAGATTGCAGCTCAAGGTGTTTAGAAGACTCTGCATTTTGTCAGAGTCGTCGCCTAGGAGGACTATATCGTCTGCATATTCTAAGACAACGAGACTATTATTCCCTGGTAGCAAGTCAATCCCTGAGTCGCTGAAGTCACTTAAGGTTAAGTCCATTAGTACATCTATGATGAAGTTGGAGTGTAAGCATGTGTCGTTATATCTTGTTAGTGAGGAGTTGCTAGAAAACTCGTTGACAAGTTTTTTTTGTAGGGTGGTAACAAAAATTAGTGACAATTATATAGTTAGATAAGAGAAGATCAAAATTTGGTGTACAAGAGGTCAGATGAAGTGGAAATGATGTAACATGATGAGTAGAACTTTTGACGCCAAGAAAAATTACCTCATATGGAAGTCGAACGGAAGAAAACAACGAGGTGAGGAGAGGTCGGGGCTTTGAAAAGATAAGTTAATGAAGTAATGGTTTGTAGGGATTTGATTGCTTTCAGGATTTCATCATGAGCTGACATTAGTTAGAGAGGGTGTGAGGACAGATACTCGCCGAAGACATTGGCTAGCAGTCGCGCTATGTCGTGAATTGGCAGAAGTTAGAATTCAAGGACCATTGGATCGGGTCCCAGTGGCTTAATGGTATACGGGCTCGCCTTGTAACCGGAAGGTCCTGGGTTCGAATCCCAGTGGGTGCGTACTTCTGAAGAGTCCCAAACTAGGACGAAACAGCTGTCCAGTACTCCCAGGTTTTCCAATGGTTCTCTAAATGATGTCAGCTCATGATGAAATCCTGATAAGTTAATGAAGTTAGGAAACCAAGAGTTATTAAGAGATGAGTCACTAGGGTAACTGGAGTCCACCAACAGATTCCTTTTGGACACATTGGTCAGATTGAAGCCGTTTTATTGTGATAGCCTCAACAAACTGAAGAAAACATGAACTATTTTGTCTGTTGATTATTTTTAATGATGCCACCGTGTCTATTCGGTGTCCAGTATCTATTAGCTGTTTGGTGATTGAAGAGTTCAAACCGGAAGTTCGTTGATACATATTCAAAGAATCTGAATTAGGTCCTTTTTTTCTGTTCTTCCGATGTAAATGCTCCTACAGAGGCATATGAACTGGTATAAACAGTTAGGGATAACATTTGAGGGGTACTTGCCAGTCTTTGACTGTACTAACGAGGAAGATGTTCGGAGCAGTCAGGCAGTATTAATGCTATCAAATTCACTTCTGTAGGAGACCAAAAAGGAAAATGTGTGATATGTCAATCCAATAGTATGGTTAGGTCATTTTAAAATAACAGATAATGATATCGCACTAGAAATTGTATTGATTTTTGGCCTAAAGATAAATATCTTAGACGTCATTGTAGTTCTTAGTTATTACAAAGTCGTCTATGAATACTCAGAGTTGAAACACCAACGAAGTGTTTTCAAAGGCTAGTCTACAGGAATTCGGCTGGTTTAAAGTCTGACCACCAGCTTATATCAGTAAGAGAGCCACTGATAACTAAAGAATACTCGATGACTGTTTCATCCTACCTTGTGACTCTTTAGCGGCACGCACCAATGATTCCACCAGGGATTGAGGCTTTGGGGTTACAAAGCATTCGAAATCAAGCAGTCTCATCAGTTCTAACTTTTGTCAATTCGATTTCCGGTGAAGAGTCTTAAACTAGGACGAAACAGCTGTCTTACTTGTGACCCTCTAAATAATATCAGTCCTTGATCTATGAGTATCTACAATCAAGACACTAATGACATGGTTTTAGGAGTTAGTTTATAGTGATTTGATTCGTTTCAAGTTTGACCAGTAATTGGCATCATTTAGAGACTCCCTGAAAGCCATCAGCGAGTCCTAGAGAGCTATTTCGTCGTACTTTGAGACTGTTTAGCATTACTCATCGAGAGAAAAACTAGGGCTTTCGAGTTACTAGGCCAGTGCATTGATTGATCATTCAATTGCTGGAACGGAGGCCAATGCTTGACTAATTTTAATTGCCAACTGGCTTCAGGATGATGTTACCCAGAGTTCTAGTGAGGAGACTTGACTAGCTAAGTTCACTTAATTCAGTGTCACGACACATAATCGGCTGGCAACTGCACTAAAAATATGAAAATGATGAGCAACAGGATTTTGTTTCACTGGCGAATGCTCAGTGAGATCGCCTCATAACCTGAATGTCACGAGTTCGATCTCCGTTGGGATCATGAGTGTTTCCTGTTGAACAGTCCCAAATTAAGATGAAACAGAGTTCTTCAACTGGTATTAATGCTTGACCAAACTAAAAACTGAGCACATGGATCTTAAATCTGTTTCTGATGCCGATATTATTGACAATGGATTATCAAACATTTCATCTGTAATACATTAACACATAATATAAGACAAAGAAATCAATACATATCAATTAGGTCAGACAAGTTCAGTCAGTGTGTTGGGCGTCTAAACGAAAACAAGAAATAAATGACCGACAACCTTGAATCTGATTGGCTAATACAGAACCTGTCTAACTTATATGACAGCTATTAACACTCAGTCTTCCTTTATGGTTTTACGTCATACTGTTTCTATGATAGTTACGTAAAAGAGGCATAGAATTACAACAATAAAAATTAACTAGACTCAACTATTTACTAGTAATAAATATTGAAAAGATAATTATTCATCATTATATATTCCAAAAACAATCAGATGGATCATTTGCATTTCTGAAGATTCACATAAAAACAGGTCGACTAGATTAGTCATCATCAAGTTAATTAATCAATAATTATACATCTCATCTAACAGTTGTACAATAATGCTGCATGCCAAGTAATTTACAACTGGAAAACTCACGGAATCCTTCGAAGAAGTGGAGACGGGAGTAAGACAAGGATGACTGGCTGTCTACTATCTCCAATCATTCTCCTGATTACTATAGATTGGACAATGCGAAAGACACACAGTGGCAACGAGGAGACAGGTCTAAAATGGACTCACACAAAAAGCTTGGAGGATCTGAACTTCGCCGATGATATATGTCCGATTTCCAACAAACTGGAAGATATGGAAGTGAAAAGCAACAAGTTGGCAATAGAAGAAGCATCCAGAGAAGGTAGGACTTCAGGTGAACATATAGAAAACAGAGGTGAAGATGAAGATTCCTAGCCAACACCAACAACAGCAACAACAACAGACAGCAGTCAAGCCAGCATAAATGGGAGGAATGTGAAAGAAGCAACCCCCCTTAACTACCTACCGATCTGGGAAGCATCGTTTAGACTGCAGGCTGACGGAACTGATGAGGATATCAAAGCGAGGATCTGAAAAGCAAAACAATATTTCATTTCTCTCAATTCTTTGTTGAGGTCAACAGCACTTAGCATGAAAATGAAAATAAGATTCGGATTTCCAACTCGAATGTGAAGATAGTGCTACTATACGCATCAGAGACTTGGCGCCGCACCACGTCACGAAGGCCACTTCGAACAAACTACAGATCTTCATCAACAGCCTTCTTCGCTCAATACCACTCAAGATCAGGTGGCCAGCCAGAAAAGATCAGCAGTAGTGGGGAATCTCTGTCAATGAACGAGCCAACCGAGAAGGAACTAATTGTGCAACAAATATGCAGGAAGAAATGGAGGTGGATTGGCCATACTCTGAGAAAATAAAGTATCCAGTAAGTGACATCACACGCCAGGCCATCACTCGAGTGGAACCCAGAAAAGAAGCGGGGAGTTGGTCATCAGTGCGAGGGTGGGGTGACATGGAATGGAGGAGGTCATGCGAAGAGGAGGTGAAAGCATGTGAGCAGACGTGGAGCCAGGTGAAACGTTGGCAGAGAACGGAAGGCAATGGAGCTGTGCAGCTGAAGTGCTATGCTCCTCTAGGAATTAAAGGAAACAATAGTAATAAGTTAATTAACATTAATTGTGAGATAAATATTTATATGATTGAACGGAGGGTTTCATCATGATCTGGCATCATTTAGAGAACCATGATGAAATCCTCAAACCACTCAAACTAAATCCCTACAAAAAATCAATACTTGAAAACTGATCTAATATTCACTAGCAACTGGCCCTATTCAGGCAGTTAACTTCAGGTTCTAGTGAGAATCCATGACCAGTAGGGTACATCAGGTCGAATGTGAGGCAGTAGCTTATCGAGGAAGACATTGAGAAGTAATCGTGCTATGTCATACGTAAATTGGCAGAAGTTAAAATTCATGGACTGGCTGGCCATTCGATTGGGTCCCAGGGTCTTAATGGTCTGCGATCTCGCTAACCGGTAACCGTAACCGGAATATCCTGGCTTAGAAACCAAGCGGGGCGGGTGCGTACTGCTGAAAAGTCCCAACCTAGTGGGATGAAACAGCTGTCTAGCAGTACTCCCTGAAGGTTTTCCAAGGGTTCTTTAAGTGATTTCAACTCATGATGATGATGAAATCTTCCATGCAATCAAAGAAAAAATCCCTACAAAAACCAATACTTGAAAAAATATTTATATGTTGACATCTGATTAGTCAATAGCCTTTGATACTATTTCAAAATATGAATAATGTCTAAGTGGTAATTTGATAGCCCAATTATAATGCGAAAGATTCTGAATTCAGGGGGTATTTCGTTACTATTGATCCTTTGACTTCCGAGTGGAACATGGAGATTCAACAACACATCTACATTTTGTTCTATTTCCCGCTTTCCTCTTTAGCTGCCTCGGCCCACGGTTACCTCCAGTCTCTCATCTCAATAGGTTTTTGGTTCGTTGGTTGGCTTGTTCTCAGAGTATGTTGTTACTAATTCTTTCTGGCAGGCCATATAATCATCTGGAATCATCCAACTTCTAATTTCACTGTTTGTTATTTCTCGTATCTTACCTCTTCTACTTTACTGCTCCCCATTAGTCTTTCCTGGGCTACTGAAAAAGGACTATACCATCCTGAGAAGGATGTTGAAGATAGTTAGTAGAACTAGCGGTGTAAAACTCAATCAGCTCGTCACTACATTAGTAGAAAGACACCTGAATACATGCGAAAAGTGGTCCCAAACCATACTCTCCGACTCCCACACCCTGTCTGTTTTCAACTCTCTCCTTGCATCTCATCAGGTAGAACCAGAAATCAATACAAAATTATATATGCTCGTGAAACCAAGTATAGGAGCTCAATGATGCCATATTTGTCTCGTGTTCTAAGTGACAGAGACAATGTTAAGCGCGAATCCTACGACTTGATTTGTTGTTAATAACATAATTTTGGCTCTTTTATTTCTCTCTAATTTGTATTCTACAGTGGACACCTTCTTAAACATACTTAGCTACCTAAATTATTAACATTGGCTTACATTTTATTGTACTTTACTCTATTCCCTCTTTTGTATATCTACTGGTTCCGACTATATTATCACTCTGAATATTACAAAATTGTCCTGTCATGAACCATCACGTAATATTAATTTTTGTGGTTGATTTTTGTCCGGCAATATCAACTGAAAATCTTGGTTGCGGACATCATTATCACTGTCTTAAAAAATTTTGTATTATGCAGGATTACTCACACTACCACAACAAACACTGCATTAGTGCTGACAATAAAAAAAACACAACCTGAAATGTTTATTTTATGATTGTTTAGTGTAGTTCAATCAAATTAACTGATCATCTTGGCTATAAACATTCTTAAGAACATCTCATAATTTCTTGTATGATTATAGCTGTTACTGTCCACCACGCATACACATATCATAGCTTCCACTACTAAGTACTGAAATATTTTTCATCATTGGTGTTTATCTTCCTTTCTACTTGGTATTTTTATTTGCATTTTTTTCTTTTCTTTTGTTTTTTGTTATTTCTGTGTTTCTTTTTTGGTTTTTTTCCTGTGTTTTTTATATTTATTTATTTTTTTGTAATACTCCTTTTAAATGTACGATGAAATTAGATGCAATATTGTAGATATGTGCTGAAAATTCCCCACTGTACCACAAGTACTGTTTCTGGAATAAAGCAAATTATTATTATTATTATTATCAAAAATATATACACATATAAGGGGCCACAGAAGGCAGTTGTTGGTAAAGGTCTACAATTGGCTGTTGGAAATGTTTTTCATGACTCACGCACCAGGTTTCGCACCCATAAAGAAGAACTGACTGCCTGATTGTCCTCATATTTGTGTTCAAAATCCGAATATTGTTCCTTTGTTTTTTGAATGAATTCAGAAGACTTACTCACTGATTCCAGAGTGATGACGGTGTACCTTGCCCTTCCGATTCCAGTTAGCTGGCTTCGACATCTTCATCCGTGCTTACTGCCTGCGGTTGAAACGATGCTTGCTGGATGAATGAAAGAACTGACCTCTTTCGAGTTTCTCACGTTGATAGTGACTGGTGCTGGTTGTTGTTGCTGTTTATGTTGTTGGTTGGTTATCTTCACCACCTCCGTATTCTCTGTGTTCACCTGGAGTCCTGTCTTCATTGGCGGTTTTTTTAGCCAGTTTGTTGCTTTCCGCCCGCCCGCCCGTAAGTCTTCCAGTTTGTGTGACATTAAACATAAATCATCTGTTAAATACAGATCTTCTAGAGTCTAGAAGGAATATATCGTCTGCATATTCTAAGTCAACGAGACTATTATTCCCTGGTAGCAAGTCAATCCCTGAGTCGCTGAAATCACTTAGGGTTAGGTGATGAAAGGCAGCTAGCCTTGTCAGTTCGAACGCCTCATTGAGTTTTCCATTGTGAATCACCTGATACGTGGTGATAAAAATTTCAGTATTTCCTTTAGCTGATGTCAAGTAAACTCAAAGATATACAGATGATAACTAACAGTTTGGCAGAAGAGAAAGGCATCGAGAACAGGGAATCAAGTAAACACAGAGAACCTTCAGAATCCCCACTGAGTTATATGGAAAAGGGAAGACATTCAACGAAGAGAATATTTTCGATGGCGAATTCATTCACATAGCTGTAAAATCGCATTTATATATAATTATTTGTGTGTGTGTGTGTGTACATGAGGTTTGGCAAGTTTATATGATTGATCAGGTAATACAAGAATGATCTAATATTAAAACAAGGTCAGTTAGACACCACCTAAAGTAAGATTGAGTTAGTAAGTTAGATGACGTAATATAATTGACTAAAATGTTTTAACTTAAATCAGGGTAGCAAGAGAGGTGATTACAAGTAAAGATTAAGTAGAAGTGGGGTAGATAATAATGCCATTTAAATTAGAACTGAAATTGAGGAAATAAGTTGCATGACGTAACATAAATGACTAGAAATTGAGCGTTAGTCAAGTCATTAACAGTGCTGGTGAGGTGTAGAAACGAAAAGGTAAAATATTGCAATTGAGAAGACAAAATAATACTAATACTAATAATAAAAATACTAATGAAGACTCAGACAAAAAAAGATTAGGTCGAATTTATTTGTCGGGTAATAAGATAGATTACGTCCATTGCAAGTGCAGTGATTGAACGAACTTCTTCTGTATGCGGAGTTCAGGGCTTAGCAAGTGAATCGACATTGCTTCTGCAGGTTGAAGAAGTCTGATTCGTACTTCTTTAGGAAGACTACTTCGTATTCTGAAGACGACTTTGAAGTTTGTTTGGGGTGTAGCTTGGTGTCTGGATTATACCAGATGTTATAAGATGGAGCTGCGGGGAAATTGTTTTTCTCCTCTGTAAAACCATGTTGGAAAGTGTTCAGTGATATGTTTGGAAGGTAAAGGCTGGATACGGCCGACATACCTGGCTCCACACGACCAGGTGAATTGATAAATACACATTGATGAGGCCAGCAGTGGTTGATTGTCCTTCACGTCGAAATGAATCATAAGTTTTGTGGCGAAAGTTAGTTGTAGTTCAGCTGCGAAGAAGGTCTTCTTGAGTGAGCGCGACAGTCGATTTTTCAGTGTTTCCGCAGATGAATCTCCATTGAATTGAAGAATCATGTAGAGTAGTCTTTTTAAGATGCTAAACACGGGTGGCTTTTGTGGTCTAGGATTCATAGATTTTGCAATAAATCGTTCTGGATAACAATTCTCGACGAGGATTCTCTTGAGATTGTCCAGTTCATCTTCTATGTTGTCCGGGGGTGCGAATTCTGCCACCTCTGTAGCTGAATGAACGTATCAGGTTTTATTTGGTGTATAGAGGTACCCAACTTTGAAATCTAGTAAGTTTGTTAGTTAATTAGCTATTGGTTCGTCTAATTTCTCTTTTCAATAAACATTGGAAGATTTTCTTCTGCACAGTGAGGTAATACCCTACTAATGTTGTCTATGTACTTAGCTTCATAGGACCAAGTGATTTGATGGCTACATATGCATGTTGCCAATAAGGGAATACTGTCTTTGACAATCCCATGAACAAGAGGCTGTGTGGAAAAGGTAAAACATGGATATGTAGTGATGAATGTTTTTCAAACTGCTCTTGACAATCTGTTTCGTATTTTTGCACTAATTTGAGACTGCAGTCCACATTCATTGAAATTTCCCTCCCTATTTATTTTTCAACATCTGAGTCTCTTATTCTTATCATCAGTATTCCTGTTTCTATGCGTTTGCCATCTTAATCTGAGCGATACTTATCACTTGATGCTTTCAGATAATGTATGACTACCGCGCCAGTAAGTATTGTTTATTAATATTATCATTTCCTTTAATTCCTAGAGGAACATAGGGCTTCAGCCGCGCGTCTCTATTGCATTCGGTTCTCAGCTAGATTTTTAACCTAGCTCCAAGTCTGCCCACACACCTCCATCTCCTCTTCACATGACCTGCACCAAGTCACTCTTGCACTGACGACCAACTCGCCGCCCACCTATCGATCGGTTTACACTCGAGCGATGGCTTGTCTAGTGATGTAACTTTATGGATTGTTTCCTCAGAGTATGGCCAATCCATCCCCATTTCTTCCTGCCTATTTGTTTCACAGTCGGTTCCTGCTGGGTTGATTCGCTCATTACCAGAGATCCCTGTTTCTGATCTTTTCTGGTCGACCATCTGATCTTGAGTATTGAGCGAAGACAACTGTTAATGAAGGTCTGTAGTTTGTTTGAGGTGCTCTTTACGACGCTCTGGCCAAGTCTCTGATCCATATAGTGAGTAGCACTGACTGACTTCACATTAGAGTTGAAAATCCGGATCTTATTTTTGATGCTGAGTGCTGTTGACCTCCACACAGACTTAAGAGTAATGAAAGCTTGTCTTGCTTTCCCGACTCTCGCCTTGATATCCTCGCCAGTTCCGCCTGTAGTTGAAACGATGCTTCCCAGGTGGGTAGGTGAAGGAGGTTGTTTCTTTTAGGTTCCTCCTATTTATGCTGGCTGATTGTTGTCTGTTGTTGTTGCTGTTGACCAGGAATCTTCATCACCTACCTCTGTTTTCTCTATGGTCGCCTGAAGTTCTATCTTCTCTGAATGCTTCTTCTATCGCCAACTTGTTGCTTTTCACTTGCATATCTTCCAGTTTGTGGAAAATCAAACATAAATCATCGGCGAAGTCCAGATCCTCGAAGTTTTTTGTGTGAGTCTATTTTATGCCTGTTTCCTCATTGTCCGCTGTCTGTCACCAGTAAGTAATTCCCAAAAATTATTTGATTGCAACATTCTTTCTTACATCATTCAATGCTGCCACTCACTATTTAAGTCGACTTGTCAAGCTGAAGATAAGCGGTCAACCGTTCATGCCACCTGGCACCCTGTAGTATTAAGTTTTATCGTTTGTGCACCAACCCTAGCTAGTTAAACAGTTACTGTCTGTCTCTACTTTTTTGAGTCGGAAGTATATCTCGTATCTTGGATGGTCAACTGAATTGATAACGGATGCTCATCAGAAGTTTTAAAAGACTGAATAATAAACAAAGGATATTCTTTCGACAACTTCTTCCTCATCAAGTTCTACAGGAATGGATTACAAACTGTTGAAGAATTAATGCTACGGACAAGATTAATATTTTAAACAACATCAAATCAGTCAATAATATGAATAGATTTCAGTTCAAATGCATCTGTAAATGATAATATGCGTTAATATAACGTTAAAATGAATATCAGATAAATTACGAAAAATAATGCAGAATTTGTGGGTTCCACAGGAGACGAAGATAGCATTAGTCGCTGGACCCACAGGGGACTGTCTAGCGAACTCAATAACACAACAAGCATGTGAATACAAATCCAAGTTAATGAGATGATAGTGTAAGAGTATATTATAAAAAAATGCAGTTAGTGAGTTATATTAATTAAACGGTTACTTGGATATGCTGTCTGTCTGTCTGGCTGTATTCAACATAGGACTTGGCACCGAAGTGCACCAGTTCGAGTTGCCACGTTCCAAATAGCACACAGAGGTAGACAAGAAGATGAGTGAAGAGAATCAATACAGTCTGACAAGTATACGAGTGAAACAGAATGGGTAATGGTAGAAAGGAATATGAAAGATTACAGAGACTGAATACATCTGCGCCAGCCATTGACAACGATTTTCAGCCATGTGTCACCTATTGTCTCCAGCCATTGATTCCTAAAGTCAGTCCCGAGGGCCCCAACCCGGAAGTCTGCATCTCCCTACCTCACTGACACAGTCTAACTCTCAAGGATTTCATGGATTGATGAGGCCATGTTTTTGTTTGGCCACCACTGACTCTTTTTTCCAGCCTGCACCTATATCAGCTAGTAATGCCCATCGTCGGGGGAGGCGATGGTTAGACATGCACATCACATGACCTGACCATCTCAATCTATGTAACTTTATAGCCTCGTCGATTGATTTACCCTCTTTGCTCAACACTCTACGCCTAACGTCAACATTACTTACCTTATTAAACCACCTAACGTGAGAAAGAGATCACAGACATCTATAATCAAAAACAGTCAACCTTTTCATGTCTTCAACTCGTATTGGCCATGTTTTAGAGCCATAGAGAAGGACGGAGCGAACTGCTGAGCAGTACACACGTCCCTTGGTTGATAACCGGATGTCACGCCTACGCCAGAGATGGTTTAAGTCAGCGAAAGCAGCTCGAGCTTTTTGCATCCGTGCTGAGATTTCATTGCCAATCAGTCCGTTGGTGCTAATACAACTTCCCAAATAGGTGAAGTGGTCAACATGTTCTATCACTTCACTCCCTATCACTTGGATATGCATTTAAAGACCACGGCTACAAATAATTAATATAATCCACAGAAGCATTCACTAGTGGAGTCGTGTCTACTAGTAGAAGCTGTGTACCGGTTGTAGTATTGTCTTCGGATGAGGATTAGAGGTTCCTGCAAAAATTCAAAGGATACAACACGGTTGTGAGTGGAACAAGTAGGCAGTATAGACGAGTGAGAAGACGAAACGACCACATCAGTACACTGTATTTTGCACTGTACTCGGAAGTTATCTATATTCCAAAATGAATCGTTTTAAACAAAAGTCATGTACAATGTCTTCAATTTCAACTTCTAACAAAAAATTGTACCTTCATATTGTTACGTACTCTATAGAACTGTTTCATTTGTACTCAGAGATCCAACTGATTTAAGCGAATTACAATCGCCACTCCTGTTTGAAGTATTTGGTACCTAGAGGTATTTGGCGATTTATTTGGTACGCGGTAGGTTATAGAAAAAGATTTTTCAACGCCAGATTTATGACTTGTTTGGACCACATGTGGTTTAATATGTGTATCTACCAATTTAATTGCTCCTGTGGAGTGAAGCAGTTACATAGACCATTCAGTTAGGCGTGTTTCTTGTCGAATTACCGAACATCATCCTGCACAGTGGTTAAGTAAAGGACAAACAAAATCTATTCGTTGCATTCTTCCATCTCATCTAGTGGACACAGAACACAAGAATGATGTCAACGAGATGGCTTTCAGAATTATATACGGTATATCGACAAATCTTAATTTCGCCTTAAGAGTTCGATTCTTAAACATTGATGAGGCTGGCTGTTGGGACCCACATTAAGAAGTCTAATTTATGCGTCCAAAAGAAGTTAGTTCAGACAATATCCTTACCCTGGCCATCTAGGTTTGAATGATCCTGAATTTTTGCAGAAATTCCCTTAATTTGCTATTATATTTTCATTATTATTATTATAATAATTTAAGTATCTTTAATGAACTGTAATTCCATTGTGATCTTACTTAACAAATCGATATTATTTAAAAAACACACTGATATTTTTATTGACTACTGTTCTAGGATATTCTATGTATATAAACATACAGATATATAGTTGTAGAGCCAGAAGAGGAGGAAATGATCGATAAGGATATTGTCTGCTCAATTATTTTGTATTTTATAGATGTCTGAATGAATATTTTTGCTATAATATGGAACTGTTGCTGATTTTTACTACACCTTTTTTTAGCTACACGGGAAACTGCTCCCTAGAACGAAAATTTAAGTTTCTAGTTTCAAATAACAGTTAATTCGAATGTTTACGTGTCCTGTCACATTTAACTCATTAGACTACACGATGTCTGGGTTATTTATATACAGATAAATAACTCATCTGAAAATGTTAACCCTCTTCTTATAGGTAGGTCATAATCAATAAAAACTAACAGTCTTTCAAGTCGGATGTATTAAACCGGTTAATAGTCTCAGTTAATATGTATAATCAAATCGGTATTTTAACTAAAGTAGGTGTTAAGAACTTCCTGGAATAATTTGAGCGCCGAGTTAGATTGATTCATTATAAATTATTTAAATTAATCTAAGCATGTATGAGAAAATCAAAACAAGATTTTTCTGAACGTTTCGCTGTGTAAGCCATAGCTTCTTCAACAGAAATTCGACAAGAAACAAGCCTAACTGAATGGTCTATGTAACTGCTTCACTCCACAGGAGCAATTAAATTGGTAGATACACATATTAAACCACATGTGGTCCAAACAAGTCATAAATCTGGCGTTGAAAAATCTTTTTCTATAACCTACCGGGTAACAAATAAATCGCCAAATACCTCTAGGTACCAAATACTTCAAGCAGTAGTGGCGATTGTAATTCGCTTAAATCAGTTGGATCTCTGATTACAAATGAAATAGGTCTGTGGAGTACATAAAAATATGATTGTACAGTTTTTTGTTAGAAGTTGAAATTGGAGACATTGTACATGACTTTTGTTTAAAACGATTCATTTTGGAATATAGATAACTTCCGAGTACAGTGCAAAATACAGTGTACTGGTGTGGTCGTTTCGTCTTCTCACTCGTCTATACTGCCTACTTGTTCCACTCACAACCGTGTTGTATCCTTTGAATTTTTGCAGGAACCTCTAATCCTCATCCGAAGACAATACTTCAACCGGTACACAGCTTCTACTAGTAGACACGACTCCACTAGTGAACGCTTCTGTGGATTATATTAATTATTTGTAGCCGTGGACTTTAACTGTATATTCAAGTAACCGTTTAATTAATATAACTCACTAACTGCATTTTTTTATAATATACTTGTAAGTGTTGAGGTTAGACTTAAGACTATATACTCTTACATTATCATCTCATTAGCTTCTATTTTTACACAGCGAAACTTTCAAAACAATCTTGTGATGATTTTCTTAACACGCTGGGATTATTTTAAATAATTTATAATAAAGGTGAGATAGATTAGATAACCAACAAATCCTACCAGTCTGAGAAGCTGTGAATGTCGCTTGTGCACTGTAGCTTCTCTGAAATGAATAATTTCTCATATCACGTTAATCGAAATTCTTACTCAAGTGGTCTTAAAGTGAATTCCTCGAAATATAAAAAGTGTTTGTTATTTCTACTTCCGGATGTGAATAAGCCTTGTGTAGACTGACTCACTTCTATAATGGCATTGTGAGAGGAAGTAAATCGAATATCACACTTATCTTGGTGTCAGTTTCTTGTCATATATGTGTGTGTGTGTTGGTCGTCTCATACTTTGTCGATAGCTAAACAATCTTTCGTTCGACTTATTACACAGAGAAGTTGAAACTTTCTGGCATTTTATCAACCTCTTCTCTTATCATTTATTAATTGAGGTATTCTTTCCATTCTTCTTCATTGTTCCCCTTTATTCCTCCCGTGGATTCTCAAAAAAACGATTACATCATATTGCGTAGGACTTTGAAGGTTGTAATTATGTACGATCAGTGGTGAGCATTCGACCCGACTAATAAGCATTCTGATGAATAGGCATTTTAATTCTTATAGGCAATTGAACTGAAGTCATCTTGTCGGATACTGAAAATCCTCCCTATTCTCAACTTTCTTCTTCTAGTATCTTCCGTGGGTAAAAAAAAGAAAGGAAGTGCATTGGAAGGACAGAAAGAAGGGCTTCCATCCACTACTCAGAGCATATTTCAAGAAACGTATGCTTAAAAGTGAAGCGTATATTTACAAAGTGCAATTAACCAGACACCCACCTTGTGGATACGGGTGATCATTTCGTCGAGATTTCCAAATCCTTCAAAATATTAAACATACAAAGGACAGTGAATCTACTACGATTTACTGCTGAAGCAATTGCAGTCAAACGCTTCAGACAAAACTTATGCACACAGAAAGAGAGAGTATAGTCAATCTCTCACTCCCTTAGTAACCGTATTACTTGCATTACACTGATTAGTCATACAGACTAGTAGGCTCAACTCACTAAGCAAGTTTTCAAATTGATGAATTTTGACCTTCTTGAGTTTCCATGTTGACAGTGTTTATTATATTTTTCTGTTTTCTGTCCTCTCTCACGCCCCCTTTTTTCTTTTTTCATAGTTTGATGGTATATAAATTGATGGTAACTTAAAGTATAAATTGTAATACTTATATTCCGGATGCGTTCATCTCATAATGCTTTGTCTATTACCTTTCAAACATTGAAGTATGAAATGCTATTATTTATAACCATTGTAATTTCAGGTAGTATTGTGCAGCTGATGAGAACCATTGAAATAGAATGATATCATTTCATACTGCATATCTGGTCTTTGTTTCTCTATCCAAATTTATCAAGGGAACCAAATGTATGAAATTTCTTAAGAATTATATGTAGGTGACTTAACAGCGAGCTCCCAAACGGGACAAGTATTAGAATAAAAATCCAAGTTAATGAAATAATGGTGTGACAGTATGTTATAACAAATACAGTGAACGAGTTATATAAATTAATGGTTACTTGGTGATACAGTTAAAGTCCGCTGGTACAAAAATTAATAATAAATTCCACAGAAGGGTTCACTGGTGGATTCGTAACTACTAGTAGAAGCTGTGCATCGATTGTAGAATAGTCTTCGGTTGCGCATAAAGGGTCCCTATAAAGTCCAAAGGATACAAGACGGTTAGTAGTGAAGCAAGTAGACAGTATGAACCCGTGAGAAGACGAAGCGTCGAGCAGCACACTGCATTTAAGATTGTACTCCAAAGTTATGTATGCTTTACAATGAATCGTTTTAAACAAAAGTTATGTACAATGTTTGCACTATCAACATCTAACAAAATACCGTACAATCAATCATACTGCTCCAGACTCCATATTATGCTAATACAGATAAATATAAAAATTCAACCACACTGTATTTAGCATAGGTGTTGTATGAAGAGAGACAAGCGTCAGAAAACAGCTTACAAACCTTCTATATCAGTAAATGAACAGCAAATTATAACCAGAATAATAATTATATATTTATTAATTATTCATTTTATTTTATTAACTAACTTTCAATTTACGTATTTTTATTATTTGTATTATTTTCTCTTTATTGAATTGAAATTTTGATTTTCCCGTCGATCGATTGGACCGAAGTGCTCGGTCTCAGGTTGACATGTCGGCTTCTTGTGCAGATGCTTCGACAATGTCTGGGTATTTAATTAGTATACAATTGGTGGATGGTGGCTAGCAGTGGAATCCAGGATGCGCATTTCGTCCTATTTGGGACTCGTCAGCTGAATGTACCTGCATTTCTCAGTGAGTGATGATGTTCCCACCGAGGCTCGAACCCAGTACCCATAGTTTCAAACGCCAAAGCGTTATCCATTAGACCACTTGGGCCACGAGAGCCACCTCTTGTGCAACGGGTCATATTAATTATTGAATTGAATTTTTGATTTTCCCGTCGATTGATTGGACCGAAGTGCTCGGTCTCAGGTTGACATGTCGGCTTCTTGTGCAGATGCTTCGACGATATCTGGGGATTTGATTAGTATACAATTGGTGGATGGTGGCTAGCAGTGGCATCCAGGATGAGCATTTCTCCCTATTTGGGACTCGTCAGCTGAATGTACCTGCATTTCTCAGTGAGTGATGATGTTCGAGCCTCAGTGGGAACATCATCACTCACAGAGAAATGCAGGTACATTCAGCTGACGAGTCCCAAATAGGGAGAAATGCTCATCCTGGATTCCACTGCTAGCCACCATCCACCAATTGTATATTATTTTCTCTTTGTTTAATTGCAAACGGAGATAAATTGTTGTGATATTTACCCATTGGGGTTCCAACTCAGGACATCCTGTTTACAAGCAAGCAAGCTCGTATACCATTCAGTCACTCAGACCCGCAAGCCCACGAATTCTAACTTCTACCAATTCGTGATGCATTTGGCGCGACTGGGTACCAACCAATGTCATCGGTGGGAAATCCATCCTCACGCTTTCCTGGAGTTCTAGTGAAAAATCGTGACCAGTGAAGTATGTCCAGTCAAGCGTGAGGATGGATTTCCCACCAATGACACTGGTTAATGGTCGCGCCAAATCACGAATTGGCTGAAGTTAGAACTCATGGGCTGACGGCCACTGAATCGGTTTCAAGTGGCTGAATGATATACCAGCTTGCCTGATTGTAACTGGAATGTCCTGAGTTTGAATCGTGGTAGTGGATGCGTACTGCCGCTGATTCCCAAACAAGGATGAAACAACTGGCTGTATAGTACTCCTTGGTTTTCAGTAATTGTCTAATTGATTACAATACATGATCAACTTGTCAAAACAAATCTAATCCTTACAAATCAAATATTGAAAAGCAAGATTTACTTAAATTTCTGAAAAATATAATGTGTATGAAGAATTGCTACTTGCAACAAAGTGGTTAATATTTTTGTAAGTGTGGAAATTCGACGCCATGGTAGAATGTAATTCCATACTAGATAAGTTTATTTACAGTATCATACAGTGATGATGCAGTATTAACAGATGGATGACAAAGTTTTGAACACAATTTATTGCTCATATTCATATCAGTTTAGTCACACGACTTCACCCATTTTGTCTCTCTCTCTCTCTCCCTCCCTCTTCTCCTTGTCGTCTCTTGTCAATTTCTATATCTCCGGTGTAGGCTTTGCGTAATTTGATCGCATGTGTAAGGTGTTGAGTCGACAAACAAAGACTCAGTGATTAGCCCCCCTCTCTGTCTCTCTGCCTAGTTATGTTACTTTCCAATACTGTCACCCTATCCCACCCTATTTTATGATTACATGCAAGTGAATTCAATGTAACGGCTGAGCTTTCCTCTGGGTTATTTAACTTATCGAGGACAATTATTCGAGGTGTAGATAGCTAAATTTTTTATCTTTCACTAATCTAGTTGATCCTGATCTACTAGTTTGACCTATCAAATTGACCTCACAGGGATTATGTGGTTTATAGTGTCATTTAACACACGTCTCTTGAACTTTAGGTTGACCTTTATTTACTTAGTTTTTCGTTGATATATGTAATCAATTGTGACTCATAATCCTATATATATATGTATATCCCTGTGAGGTCAATTACATATACCAAACTAGTAGATCGGGGTCAACTAGTTTACTGGAATATAAAAATTTAGCTAGCTAGAGCTACAATGATTGACCATGCTAAGATAAATAATCTAGAAAAAAGCTCAACCATTGTATTGAATTGCATTCACTTACATGTAATCATAAAATAGGTTGTGAGGGACAGGGTGAGAGTTTGAAACGTTATGTAGTAAAGTGGAGAGAGAGAGAGAAAGAAAGGTTGATCACTGAACCTGTTACACTCAGCATAAGAAACAAGATCCAAGTCTTCAACACTAACATCAAGTCAGTCAATGCTTCTATACGGTTCACAGACTTGAGAATCCCGTCATTAAAAGGATTTCCAATAGGCTAATGAATAGTTTCATTAATAGCTGTCATCGCTGGTTGAATACTGAAGACCAGATGGCTGACTGGGGAAAATAAACAACCAAGAAGAATATGGAGATAGATTGGACATACATTAAGTAGACGACTGAGTGACATCACAAGCTAAGCAAACTCTATAGTAGGAAATGACCAGCTGAACGTTGATTCGACTGTGCCATGAAGAAGATCGCGCGAGGTGGAAATGTAATGTTACGGTCAGCTGTGAAGCCAGCTAAATAGAGCTACACAGAACAAAATGAAAAAGGAAATATGCTGTTGGAGTCCTGTGCTCTACGCGGAACCCAAAGTAATCATCTGATTATAATTCTTATAATTAATCAAAGTTAATTTATTGATCATCAAAATTTCTCACCATAGTAACGGTCTTCAATGAAGGTCACCGTAGTTTACTTCATCCCTAATAGTGTTTGTTATAAACTGATATTTATATTTAATTTTAAAATATTTGCATGCTGTTCAAAACTGAATGATGTCACCTAGTTAACTAGCTTGTTGGTTTTCTAGCAGGTCTCAAGCCGTGGTAAAGAGGGAAGGTTTGGCGTTGAGCAAGCAATCCTAGACGACTAAACCTACCAAACTGTTACAGAAACTTCAAAGCACTGAAAATATATTAAAAATACAAAAATTCAAATAATAAAAAGACACGGGCTAGTGAAAGCCTTCAGGAAATCAGTCACCTAACCGATGTGTCTTCTCTGGAAGACAGCAAGAATAAGAATGGAGAAGTGGAATGTTCGTACAACGTACAAGGCTGGTTGAAAAGGCTGCTCAGATAGCCAAGGAAATGCGAAGATATGGCATAAAAGTGTTGGGTATCTGTCAGAGCAGGTGGAACGGTTTTGGACTATCGAGATTGTCAACTAGTGACTCAGTAATCCACTCCATTCTCATCACCCAGACGACAACCACGAGCACACTGAGGAAGTCAGTCGCTATCACGATGTCACCAGTTGCAGTCAAAGCTTTAATGCAGAGGGGACCAGCCTCCTCATACAGGATCATGACAGAAAGTTTCAACTAAAAAGGAAGGAAGGAAGGTCACAATTATGCAATGCTACGCAAAATGTTACAAACAAAGCGGAACAAGAAAAGGAGGATTTTCACAGACAGCTACAAAAACCAATGGATAACATGCCAAATGGTGGCATCAAAATCCTTATGGGTGACATGAATACCAAAATTGGAGCGGATAATGCAGGAAGAGAACTAATCATGGGTCGAAAAGCTCTCGCCTGAAGAAATGAATGACAACGGAGAATTATTTTCGGACTTATGCTCTTTCAATGATTTAGTGATCGGAGGGAGAGTGTACAAACACAAGGACATACACAAAGTAACATGAATTTCGCCTCCCAGACACACCACAAACCAGATAGACTTTATCTTCATGGTGCTCAAGGAAGTGGAGACGCAGCTAGTCCGCTGGACACAAAGTTGAGAATGGGCGAGATAGATGTGGGTTCAGACCATCATCTATTTCTGAGAACCTTCAAGGTGAAGCTGAAATCCTTCAGAACTACCGGAAACAGGCCACTGTAATTCGAGTTCAACATTCAGAAACTGATGGACAAAACTACAAGCGACACCTTCACTACAGATCAGATCACATCAGAGCAAAGTCAGAGACTGAGTGGAAGAACACTGCAACACTCAGAAGTTAATGCTTAAGGAAATGTGTACAACCGTTTTAGGAAGAAAGAAGAAGCAAGACAAGGAATAGCTCTCCACGGATATATGGAAGCTAAAAGAAGAGGAGAGGAGAGGAGGAGATCATGATGAAAGAGAAGATGACTCAATGCAAAGATGAACAAGAGAAGGAAAAGTTAAGTTCAGTGTAAATCTCTCTGAATAAAGAAGTGAAGAAGAGTCCTAGGAAAGAAAAAAAGACTTCTGCAACAAAAACTGGCCAATGGAGTAGAACAGACCTCAGAGAACCAGGACTATATCGGGGAAGACATCAACCTAGATGACGAAAGCAACAAAAGATGTTCAAGGGAACCCGATTACCAAAGAGGAGAAAAAAAAATCAAACAATGGACTTGTCACTTTAAAGGACTCTTGACTCGACAATCACCCACAACTCGTCCAGAAATACTACCACCATCAACAGGACGCACAGAATTGCCTACCAGTGAACATCAACCCTCCAACAAATGCTGAAATCTTAAATACGATCAAGCTGCTGAAGTTCAGGCGGGTAGGCAGCAGGACCAGACGGAAATTCCCCCAACCCAAAGCACTGAAAACGGACCCAGAGACTGCGATAGATGTTCTCGCATCATTATTACAAAAGGTTTAGAAAGAAAGAAAGGTGCCTACCCATCGGAAGAAAGGATACCTTGTCAAGCTACTGAAGAAGGGTGACCTACGCCTTTCCTTCAAGAACCGACGTGCAATATTGCACGCCAAATCCACCCTAAGTAAAATACTAAGTTGCATCATCTTGGAAAGAATAAAGGATCCACTGGATACAGAACTCCACCTCCCACCGGAACAAGATGGATTCAGGAAGGGCAAATCATACGCTGATCAAATTGCAACTCTACGCAGCGTCATCACAGAACAAAGCACTGAATGTCAATCAAACCACTACCTCAACTTCATAGGCTTTTGACAGTGTCATTCGCAAAATAATTTGGAAACTGCTACAACACTACGACATGCATTGTCCAAGTCTTTATCAACCTCATTCAACAGCTGACTATATGACAGTGGCATGTGTCAGGAGATTCACAATAAAAAACTCAGTGAGGCGTGCGAAGTGAATACAGGAGTATGACAAGTTGGCTGCCTGCCTATTATAACCGATGATATTCCTCACTATGGTGGAATAGATTATACGGAACACCAGGCGGTGGGAGCGTGAAGACAAGAATACGCTGGAACGGTGAGGAGACTGCAGTCCACATTCATTGAAATTTCCCTCCCTATTTATTTTTAAACATCTGAGTCTTTTATTCTTATCATCAGTATTCCTGTTTCTATGCGTTTGCCATCTTAATCTGAACGATACTTATCACTTGATGCTTTCAGATAATGTATGACTACCGCGCCAGTAAGTATTGTTTATTAATATTATCATTTCCTTTAATTCCTAGAGGAACATAGGGCTTCAGCCGCCCAAGTCTCCATTGCGTTCGGTTCTCTGCTAGAGTTTTAACCTAGCTCCAAGTCTGCCCACACGCCTTCGTCTCCTCTTCACATGACCTCCACCAAGTCACTCTTGCACTGATGACCAACTCGCCGCTTCCCTTTCGATCGGTTTACACTCGAGCGATGGCTTGTCTAGTGATGTAACTTTATGGATTGTTTCCTCAGAGTATGGCCAATCCATCTCCATTTCCCCCTGGATATTTGCTGCACAATCGGTTCCTGCTGAGTTGGTTCGCTCTCAGAGATTGCTGTTTCTGATCTTTTATGACCGGCCATCTGATCTTGAGCGTTGAGCGAAGATAGCTGTTAAAGAAGGTATGTAGTTTGTTTGAGGTGCTTTCTATGATGCGCCAAGTCTCTGATCCGTATAGTAGCACTGACTGACTTCACATTGGAGTTGAAAATACGGATCTTATTTTTGATGGTGAGTACTGTTGACCTCCACACAGACTTAAGAGTAATGAAAGCTTGTCTTGCTTTCCCGACTCTCGCCTTGATATCCTCGCCAGTTCCGCCTGTAGTTGAAATGATGCTTCCCAGGTGGGTAGGTGAAGGAGGTTGTTTCTTTTAGGTCCCTCCCATTTATGCTGGCTGGTTGTTGTCTGTTGTTGTTACTGGTGGTGGTGTTGGCCAGGAATCTTCATCACCTACCTCTGTTTTCTCTATGGTCGCCTGAAGTTCTATCTTCTCTGAATGCTTCTTCTATCGCCAAATTGTTGCTTTTCACTTGCATATCTTCCAGTTTGTGGAAAATCAAACATAAATCATCGGTGAAGTCCAGATCCTCGAAGTTTTTTGTGTGAGTCTATTTTATGCCTGTTTCCACATTGTCCGCTGTCTGTCACCAGTACGTAATTCCCAAAAATTATTTGATTGCAACATTTTTTCTTTCATCATTCAATGCTGCCACTCACTATTTAAGTCGACTTGTCAAGCTGAAGATAAGCGGTCAACCATTCATGCCAACTGACACCAATTTCCTTTTTACTTACTTAGGAAGCATGACATGGGTGAAGTTATCAAAGCTGGCGAGAATTAGAAAGGTAACATACGCCTTCATCAACCTGAAACCAAACTGGAAACGTTCCACACTCAGCTAGCATAAGGTACAAAATACAGATTTTCAACACAAATGTCAAGTCACTTCCTCTATACAGGTCAGGAACTTTAACTGCTTGTCACGAAAAGCATTTCCAGCATGCTTTTGCAGACTTTCATCAACAGCTGCCCATTTCGCTAGTTGGCTGCATACTGAAGATCAAATGGCCAATGAAAGTGAATTTGTAACAAGAAACTGTGGCTGGAAACAAACCAACAAGCAAGAGCCGATCGCTCAACAAATATGTCGGAGAAAGTGGAGATGGACTGCGCATACATTGAAGAGACCGCCGAACGACATCGCACGCCAGGCCCTCGAGTGGAATGTAAACGGGAGGCGACGAGTGGTTTGTCGGTGTGAGGGTGACATGGAGGAGATGGTGTGGAGAGGAAGAGATGACAAATTATAGGCAATCGTGGAGATAGCCAGCTGAAGAGGATGGTAGAAAGTAGAATAAAGTGTAAATGCGTTGTTGAAGCCCTTTATTCCACTAGAAACACAGGGGTATAATAATACAACACTGACTGACTGACTGGCTGGCTGGCTGGCATAACCTAACTTCCTTTTTCATGTATAGTAGAATTAAATTATGCATTCTCAATAGTAATAATAATAATACTGAATTTTACTGAAAAGGCGACATTTAGATAAATTTCATGTATGTTGTAGATACAGTAGCTGAATAAAGTTTTAAAAAATATCATTACAACAACTGACTGTTTGTTATTTACACACTTTATTGAAAATTCATAAAACGAGAAGTAGAGGTGCCGTAAATGTGTGTTTCTGCTTGATAAAATGAATAGATTATTAGTCTAATCTCTCCTTATATTTCCGTCGCTAAATATTTTTTTCCACCTATCCTTCAGGTGGCTTTGTTTTTTCTGTCTCTATGAAATCGTTTTACAATTGTCGCCTTTTTTCTGTTTGTTATCAAAGCGTAAAAATATTGTTCATTTAAATATTCTTTTAAAGTAATAATTATAATGACAGTCTTTATGAATAATCTTGAGATTATAATATACGTTGTCATTGATTTTAGACAAATATTGATTTAACCAATCAGAATTAAATGAACACACATTAGACAAATGACCTTGGAGTTGTTGTTTTATTTGTTGTTGCTGTTGTATGTTTGTAATCTATGTATTTTTGTTTGAGTTAGTTATTTTCGGATTTCCTGTTGAATGGATTGACAAATTCGGTGTCTATTGAAATATCGGTTACTTCATACATTTATTCCCCTTAGTGAATTTGAACAAAGCAAAAACTATAGTTTTAACAAAATTAAGTGGTACCATCTTTTATTTCGTTGCCTTCTCATCAGCTACTTACAGGGCGAAGACATTAAATATATCTGCAAAAACAATTGCGACCTGACAAAGTCTCAGGTGTGGTGCTGATGGACAAAGAGGACTACATCGCAAAGATGAAAGCTGTGTTAAATGACCCGCTGAGGTTTAAAGTTGACTACATATACTACGTAGAAAGGACAATACTTGCATTCTAATTACTTTTGTCCAAATAGATTTAAACGTGATCTAGTCGAGGCTCTGTACTATAGAGCGAGGAAAATATGCTCTACATACAAATTAGAGGAAGAATTTGTGTGTTTTGAAAAGATATTTAAGAGCAATCGGTACCCTCAAGGGTTCATCAACAAGTAAGGAAGATCTGAAGTCACAAATGTGAAACAAATTACGGTGGGAAAAAAGCCTATCTACTTTCACCTTGATTATAAAGTTAAAAACATTGCAGAAACGATCAACAGAAGGCTGAGTACATCACTAGCAATAGCCTGTCCTGCAGCTAAGCTCGTCTCCGTCTATCGAACAACTTTCTCTTTAGTGCAAACAAAAATTTTATTTATTTTCTTTTCTTATATTTTTGATTACAGCATGATTCCACACTGTATTTTTGGTACAAGTATGGAATTTTCAGCATGGATATCGGTAGCCCAAATTTTGCAGGCCGACCATAGATATCAGGTGTGCGTCGGCAGGGGATCGAACGTCGAACCATGTGCATGATTGGCGAGAGTCCTAACCACCGTGCAACCGACGCACGATAGATATCCTTCTCATGTTAACAACTTCAACTGTATATACAAATTTACATGTATCTGTGCGAGCAGTTACATTGGAAAGACAGAAAGAAGGGCCTATCTGAGATTTTCTGAACATGTACCAAAAAGCTTATGTCTAAAGAGAACAAATGCTTTAAACAGTGCCATCGATAGGCATCTCCTCGACACGGGTCATGAGGTGAACGTCGAAAAGTTGCTCAAAATTATCAATATGCAAAAGAGCTAAATTATCATCAAGTTCGCTGAAACCATTTCCATAAAGCGCCTGAAACTTGATCTATGCGTCCAGAAAGAAGCGGTTATCAGTCTTTCTTTGCTCTGGTAACTGGATATTTTTCACCTCTCTTTCTTCCGAATGCGAAATGTTAAAAGTTTCCATTGTGTATGATTATTATTGTCCGGAAGAGTGTTCAATATTACATATATATGTATATATTAATACTGTATGCATATAATGATTGATGGATTTTTGTTTAAAATGAACTCTGTGCAAGTATGTTAAAATTGTTTTTGTAGATATATTCAATAATGTCTTTGCCATGTAAGCAGATGACGAGAAGGCAACGAAATAAAGGATGGTACCACTTAATTTAGCTAAAAATGTAGTTCTTGCTTTGTTCAAATATCGGTTACTATCAGTGGAATCCGCCGCATTCCATCTCATTCGGAATTCGCCATCTGGATGTCCCCAGTGATTGATGATGATGATGATGGTGTTCCCACTGAGATTCGAAGTTTGCACTCATTGTTTCAAATGTCAAAGAGGTGTGCATTAAGACACTTGGGAGAGGAGGAGGTCACCGTGCATTCCACTGCTAGTCACAATCTACCAAATAATATATTAATTCTCAAACATCGTTGAAGTGTCTCTACTGACAGGCGACATGTTAACGGTTAATGGACATTTCTAAACAAAATAAACAATCAACAGGAAGTTCAGATTTAACCTAACCAAATAATATAAGTATACAACTTGGGCACTGTGGTGGCGGAGTATAACTCCACTCCATTATAGATAAAATTTTATTTTGAAAAATCAGTGTTATACAGTAATATTAACTGATGACCACGTTTCGAGCACAAACTATTGCTCATAATATTGTGTGATTTATCAAAATAAAATCTTATCTATAATGAATTTAACAACAAAATAGCTCATACTCGTTGCACAAGATTTAACTGTCGTGGCTCAAGTGTGTGTGTATGTGTGCTCGGTTGATGTCTCAGTGAGGCCAACATCACTCACTGAAAACTGCCCGTACACCCCATTGACGATTCTCAAACATGATGAGATTTGCATTCTGGTGGATTCCACCGGTAGTCATCATTCACTAAATAATGTTATCTTTATTATCTGTGTAGGTGAAGCAGTGTCAAGGTGAATTTTGTGCGTGTAACTTAACACTTCTGAATTTAATTTTATTTGCCAGTATAGGTAATCATATTTTCAAAGATTAAACCGTTGCAGCTGTCGAGTGCCTTTTGAAATTTAAAACTGATCCATGAAGCAATCCAAATTCAGACTTCAGTAAATATCCACAAAACTGATACTGGAATTTCGACAACACCAATAAGAAGACGTGTAGTTTATCTGAAACGCGTAATGTTCGTATTTGTTTTGATCACACACGAGTACTTGTCATATATAGTTAAACAGAAAGCAAGAAGGCATGATGCAGAGATACGGGTAAGAAAAAAAAACTAAAGCAAAGAAGAGTTTAAAATATTATGAAGTAAATTGATCCTTGGTTCTAAATCGGATTATCAACACAAAAAACGATAAGGCAAAATGAGGATTATTTGAGATGCCCTACATAATTTCAAATGCCTTGTTAACATCGAATTTATGCACAATATTTACTAGGTGTGCTAAAACAAAACTATGAAGAGACCTTGTTTGACCTTTGCTTAACCATACAGGATGATGTTCGTCTCCTGTATATGCAACTGTCAGTTATTATCGTCGCTTACTTTTGTCATGTACACTTTAGAATGTTCACTATGGAATTTCTGGACGTGATGCGGACTTAGGAAGGAATAATTCATAGGATAATGGTCAATATTTTATGAACTAGCGCACTACCTAGAGAACTATTGAATATCATTGTGTACTGAACAAATATTGGGCTGTTTATTTGAAGCTAATTGACTTCAGAAAAATATCAAGTGAGGTGAGGCAGTAACTGACGCTCACTAGTGACTGGCCCTATTCAGGCGGTTTACCTTGAGTTCTAGTGAGAAGCCGTGACCAGTAAATAGGGTACAGCAAGTTGAAGGTGAGTCAGTAACTCATCGAAGAATACATTGAGAAGTGGTTACACCATGTCATGAATTGGAAGAAGTTAGAATTCATGGGTTGGCTGTCCATGGGATTGAGTGGGTCCCAGTGACTTAACGGTCTACGAGCTTACTGCCTGGTAACCGGAAGGCTGTGGGTTAGAAAAGCCAACTGATGAGTGCGTACTGAAGAGCCTCAAACTAGGCTGACGAAACAGCTGTCTGGCGGTACTCCTAGCTGGTTTACCAGTGGTTCTGTAACCAATTTCAGCTCATGATGAAATCCTCCAAGCCATCAAATATCAATTTAGTGAATTCAGGAAACTATGTCAACTTTTGCAAATTCTTTGCTTTTAATAATATGAAATATTTTGAATTCTTTAAAGATGAGCTTGTTCTGAGTTAACTTTTTAGAACAAAAATTAGATGTAGTTAAATGTTCAATGTATAATAAATAATTGAACTTTGAATTGATTAGAAACAGATATTTTTAGATTCTCTTGGAGTAGACACAATTGTCAATTATTATTATTATTATTGTTATTTTATTTGCACTCATTAATCTTATGATTACTGTCTCAGTTTTATTTTGAAATTCTTTTCACAATACAATTATACCTTCATTATCAGATTCTTTGGAAAATACCACAGCAGTTGTCAACAGAAGATTGAGGACGTCACTAGCCAAAGCCTATCCTGCAGCTAAGCTGGTTCCTGTCTATCAAACAAATTGCTCTTTGGTGCAATCAAAAATCGATAGATATCCACTCTTCTCATGTTAACAACTTCAACTGTATATACAAATTTAAGTGTATCTGTGGGAGCAGTTACATTGGAAAAACAGAAAGAAGAAGGGAATACCTACGATTTTCTGAAAATGTACCCGAAAGCCTATGTGTGAAAGGAACAAATGCTTTAAACAGTGCCATTGACGGGTATCTCCTTGAGACAAGTAATGAGGTGGACGTCTCAGGATCGCTCAAAATTATCAATAGGCAGGAGTTCAGTTCTTCTCAAGTTTGCCGAAGCAATATCTATCAAGCTCCTGAAACCTGATTTGTGCGTTCAGAAAGAAGCGGTTGTCATGCCTCTTTCCTTGCCAGCCTGGTAACTGAATATTTTCATCCTCTATTTCATCTGATTACGTAATGTCGAAAGTTTCCATTGTGAATGATCATTATTGTTCAGGATAAAGTGTTAATTATTATTATATATATTTTCTTACTGTATGTATATGCTGATTGATTGATTTTTGTTTAAAAATGAACTCTATAAATGAACGTGAACATTGAACGTTGGTTCGTTGGCCTTAGTCGCCAGTGGCGGGCAACTCAAAGGCGCGAATGATTCTAATCGTGTACAAGTTGGAAGAGGACCAAATAATACGAATAAAAGTACATACATTCCATTGTAAAACATTTGTCGATAGACCTTTGTACGACAAAGAGCTTAACTGCCGAACAATATATTTCCTTGTTACAAGTCCTTGTGTTTTAGAGTTAGATTCGACTATCGTTAACCGTAATTATCGATTCGGAGCGTCTTCACAAATCATAGGAACTTAGGGTTAAGTTCCTTAATAAACTCTCCGTGCAAGTATGTTAAAATCATTTCTGTAGATATACTTAATAATGACTTTGAGTCGTAAGCAGCTGATGAGAAGCCAACGAAATAAGCGATGATGATACCATTTTATTCTGCGAAAACCACTGTTGTTCTTACTTCATACCTTTATTATCAGATTCTTCACTGGAAAATAGTGGTATAAGAAACTATGATGTATTGATAAACTATCTGTAGGACAAGTTCAAATTTTTTCTGCTTCAGGGTTTCAGAGACGACTTGCTGACGAGTGTTAGTAACAAGCAGACGTAAATCCAGCGTGATCTCTACAGGTGACTTAGTATGTTCATAAAATTGCCGATGAACACCAGTCAACAGTGACGGACACATTTTTTTTTATTTCTTTCTAAGATGTTAGTTTGTAGGGATTCGATTTGTTTTTTAAATCTGGTCACGGCTTGATATCAGTTAGAAAACCACTGAGGACCTAAGAGTTCTGGACAGTTGTCTCGTCCCTGTATAGGACTCTTCATATGTATTCATCCATGACTTCATTAGGAATCTAACACAGGGTCCTTTAGATTGTGAGGTGAGCTGGTTGACTATTCAACTGCAGGGATTGAATCCAATGGCCGTTCTATGAATTCACGATTCTTGGCGCTTTCGACAGCTGTTATCAGCGAGTATATGCCCTGGAACTCAACCCAATGAAATTAACTGGTCACAACTTCTATCTAGAACTCCAAGCAACTTCGTCCTGTAGTCAGTTACTGGTGTTGGCCCGTAGGGATTTGATTTATCTCAAATTTGATCATGAATTGATTTCAGTCAGAGGATCAATGACAATTTTTTGATCAAACTTAATCATCATATTATTGATATTTTCAGTATGATTGGTTTATTTTCTTATGAAATGAACAAAGAATTGTAAAGAATATACGTTTTTCTAGTTTTGTGATGTTTTTCACATTTTGATTAAGAACAAAATATGTAAATGGTAGAGGCGTGCACGAAATTTCAGTCAGTAAATTATACAGTTGAAACTATCAGAATTCTTGTTAAACACTTGAACAGACGAACAAAACAAGGAATTTGGAGGATTTTATCATAAGCTGACATCAGTTATAGAATCATTGGAAAACCAGCTGGAAGTACTGGACAGCCAGCTGTTTCATCAGCCCACTTTACGTCTCTTCAGGAGTATGCACCGACTGAGGTTCGAAGCCAGGACCTTTAGATTACGGATACCAGACACCGAGCTCGTATACCATTAAGTCATTGAGAACCATCAAATCCAGTGACCAGCCAGTCCATGAATTTTAACTTCTGCCAATTCACGACATAGCGTGATCTCTAGCCAATGTCATCTCTGGCGACTATTTGTCCTCAGACCCGACCTGCTGTGGGAAGCCGTGACCAGTAAGTAGGGCACAACAGGTAGATGGTGAGGCAGTAACTCATCGAACAATACATTGAGAAGTGATCGCACTATGTCAGGAATTGGCAGAAGTTAGAATTCATGGACTGTCTGGCCATTGGATAGGGTCCCAGTGGCTGCTGAATGGTCTACGAGCTCACTAGCCCTGTAACCAGAAGGTTCTAGGTTCGAAATCCAGCAGGATGGGCGATTATTGTCGAAGAGTCCCAAACTAGTCAGATGAAAGGGCTGTCTGGCGGTACTCCCAGATAGTTTTCCAATGGTTCTCTAACCGATGTCAGCTCATGGTGAAATCCTTCAACCTATGAAACAAAATCCCTACAAAACCAATACTTGAAAATATCCACTTATAAAATCGTCAGCTTGTTGAGTGAAAGCAATTTGGTCTTCACTATTTTCATCATTAACTATTTACTACTGTTATTATTATTCCCTTGGGTTCAAAGTGGAACTTAAAACTTCGATAGCTCACCTCCTATTCACCCTGTTCTCTGAAGTCTTTTTCAGCTGGCTTCATGATCGCCAATCAGCTTTCATTTCATCTACTAACAAAATCTCCTTCAAGTCACCCTTCAATCAACGCACAACTTACAGTTTTCTATTCGGGTTTCACACTCGACAGCCTGGCAAGTGATGTTTCTTGAGGTTTACCTAAGCATCTTTCTAATTCATTACCATTTCGACGACCGATTCTTTGTTGGTCTGTTGCACCGTCAGAATTCCATGTTGCTTATACATTCTGGCTGGCTATCTGAACACCAGCATGGGAGATGGCGGAGACAGCTTTTGCTCGATTGTCTGCAGCACCCTGATGGAAATGCTTTCAGTGGGATGAGTCACAAGTCGGTGAGCCATATAGAAGCAGTGACTTCACATTAGTGTTGATAGTCCGAATCTCACCCCTCATGCTAAGTGCAGCCGATTTCTACACAAATTACAGATTAATGTTTAGATAAGTGATAGGGAGTGTTTGTGGCACAGCGGTAAAACGCTCGTCTACCAAGCATGTGGTCTGCAGTTCGATCCCCTGACAACGCACACCATTACCTTGCTAATCCGGTAATAAGGAAGGAATAAACACAATAAAAAAGGGGATTTCCAACGAAATTCTTCCGCTGGTGTCAACTGGTGCTTGTTGTTGTTGTTGTTCTGAGCGCATAAATCGTGTTTCAGGCGCTTGTTGGAGATTGCTTCAATGAACTTGTGCGTCGGTGGCACAGTGGTTAGGACTCTCACCGACCATGCACATGGTCCGGGGTTCGAGCCCACGCCGACGCACACTTGATATCTATGGTCGGCCTGCGAATTTTGGGCTACCGATATCCACGCTGAAAATTCCAAACTTGTACCAAAAATACAGTGTGGAATCAAGCTGTAATGAAAAATAAAATTTAAAAAAATAAAACTTGAGGAGAATTTAGCTCTCTTGCCTACTGATAATTTTCAACAATCATACAATGTCCACCTCATCACTGGTGTCAAGAAGATGCCTGTTGATGGCACTGTTTAAAGCATTTGTTCCTTTCACACATAGGCTTTCGGGTACATTTTCAAAAAATCATAGGTATTCCCTTCTTCTTTCTGTTTTTCCAATGTAACTTCTCTCACAGATACACTTAAATTTGTATACACAGTTGAAGTTGTTAACATGAGAAGAGTGGATATCTATCGATTTTTGATTGCACCAAAGAGCAAGTTGTTTGATAGACAGGAACCAGCTTAGCTGCAGGATAGGCTTCGGCTAGTGACGTCCTCAATCTTCTGTTGACCACTGCTGTAATATTTTCACCTTTAAAATCAGGTCGAATGTAGATGGGCTTAACAATGACTTTGGCCTGTAAGCAGCTAATGAGAAGCCAACGAAATAAGCGGTGATGGTATTGGGAGAGCTGTCTGCTAGCCAAAACTGTAGACAACAGTTAACGTCAATGTTTACGTCCCGAGTCGAGGTCATGAAAAAAACTGTAACAAAGCTTAACCTTGAGGAACTCATTAACCAACCACAGCAGACTTAGCGTGTGCAAATAGGATTGGTAGATATTTGTCTTAACTTTCTGAGAAACGGCCACAAAGACATGACAGAATAACCTTCAGTAGGAGAACAACCAATCAGAAGAGCTTGCCTCTCCGCTGACCATAATGTACATAAAAATCTTTGAATATCACTTGATTTTCTGAATAGACGATCTGTTGCCTGACCCCTGTCTTCTGTTGTTACAATGGTACCATTTTATTCTGCAAAAACCACTGTTGTTCTTGCTTCATTCAAATTCATTATGCGGAATAAATGTATGAAATAAAGGTATAATTGTATTGTAAAAAGAATTTCAAAATAAAACTGAGACAGTAATCATAAGATTAATGAGTGCAAATAAAATAACAATAATAATAATAATAATTGACAATTGTGTCTGCTCCAAGAGAATCTAAAAATATCTGTTTCTAATCAATTCAAAGTTCAATTATTTATTATACATTGAACATTTAACTACATCTAATTTTTGTTTTAAAAGGTTAACTCAGAACAAGCTCATTTTTAAAGAATTCAAAATGTTTCATATTATTAAAAGCAAAGAATTTGCAAAAGTTGACATAGTTTCCTGAATTCACTAAATTGATATTTGATGGCTTGGAGGATTTCATCATGAGCTGACATCATTTAGAGAACCACTGGAAAACCAGCTGGGAGTAATGGACGACCATCTGTTTCGTCCCACTAGCTTGGGACTCTTCAGCAGTATGCATCCACCACAGGATGTTTGAACCCATGACCTTCTGGTTAGAAGGCTAGTCAGCTCGTAGACCATTAAGCCGCTGCTACCCACCCAACCTAATGGCCAGCTCATGAATTCTGACTTCTGCTAATTCACGAAATAGTGTGACTACTTCGCAGTGTTTTCTTCGTTGAGTTACCGCCTCACCTCTAACCTACTGTACCCTACTGGTCACGGCTTCTCACTAGAACTCCAGATTAACTGGCTGAATAGGATCAGTCGCTTGTGAACGTCAGTTACTGCCTCACGTCACTGGATATTTCTCCAAGTCAATTAACTTCAAATGAATAGCTAAATATTTGTTCAGTACACGACAGCATTCAGTAATTCTCTAGGTAGTGCTGGTTCATAAAATATTGACCATTATCCTGTGAATTAGTCATTCATAAGTCTGCAACACGTCCAGAAATTCTATAATGAACATGCTAAAGTGTACATCACAGAAATAACTAGCTCCATTGGGACTCTAATAACTGATAGTTACATTTACAGGAGGCGAACATCTTCCTGTATGGTTAAGCAAAGGTCAAACAAGGTCCATCCATAGTTTTATTTTAGCACATCTAGTTGACATTTTGCATAAATTTGATGTTAACAAGGCACTTCAAGTTATGTGTGACAATCTCAACTAATCTTAATTTTGCCTCATCAGTTCGTGCCTTATGCATAGCTGAAGCCATTTGAATCTGTCCAAAGAAGCCTAACTTATGTGTTCGGAAGAAGTTCGTTCAGACGCTTTCCGTACTTGATTGTAATAATCTGACAATTTCTCCTTCCCGTTTAAGCCTTTGACAAATTATTGTAGTTTTTTACTATCTTAATGACCTACCCTTTAATTGCTGGGTTAATTTTCTTTGCACATTTCTACATGTAACCTCGCCTACTTTACCAGCTTTCTGGTTTTCTAACCAATCCCAACCCCGGATGGCTGGGGATGAGGCTAGAGCCTCTATCCCGGAAAATCAATACATTTGTTACAGAAATGTTAAAGTACGACTAAACATAGAATTGTAGAGATGGGATGACGTAGGCTGGTGAAATAATTCGAGGGTCTGGTCAGCCGATGTATCTTATTCCGATGAGAACAGGAATAAAAACGGGGATGTGGAATTTCTGTACAACGTTCAAGGCTGGTTGAGAAGGCCGCCCAGATAGCCAAGGAAATGTGAAGATATGGCATAAGAGTGTCGGAAATCTGCCAGAGCAGGTGGAACGGTTTTGGACTATCGAGATTGTCAACTGGTGAATCAGTAATCCACTCCATTTTCATCACCCAGACGACAACCACGAGCACACTGAGGAAGTCAGTCGCTATCACGATGTCACCAGTTGCAGTCAACGCTCTAATACAGTGGGAACCAATCTCCTCCTACAGGATCATGACAGAAAGATTCAACTCAAAAGGAAGGAGGTTCACAATTATGCAATGCTACGCAAAATGCTACAAACAAAGCGGAAGAAGAAAAGGAGGATTTTCACAGACAGCTACAAAAACCAGTGGATAACATGCCGAATGGTGACATCAAAATCCTAATTGGCGTTATGAATGCCAGCTGAACTAGGAGCAGATAGTACAAGAAGAGAACTCATCATAGGTCTAGATGCTCTCATCTGCTTAATGAATGATAGCGGAGAACTCCTAGAAAACTTCTGTGCCTTAGGCGATTTGATGGTTAGAGGTAACATGTACAATACAAGCATATACACAAAGCAACATGAATTTCGTCTCCCAAACACACCACAAACCAGACAGACTTCATCTCAGTGTTGATCAACAAACTGGAGACACGGCTAGTCTCCTGGACACAATGTCAAGAATGGGCGAGGCAGATATGGGCTCAGACCGTCATCTAGTTCTAAGAACCTTCAAGGTGAAGCTGAAATCCATGAAAACACCTGAAGACAGGCCATTGTAATTCAAGTTCAACATTCTGAAACTGATGGACAAAACTACAAGCGACACCTTCACTACAGATCAGAACAAAGTCGGAGACACTGTGTGGCAACACTAAGGACACCTGCCTGGAGGACCATTGGAACTATCCGAAGTTGATGTTTAAAGAAACGTGTGCAACTGCTCAAGGAAGAAAGAAAAGACAAGACAAAGAATGGTTGTCAACAGACACCTACCTGGAAGCCAATAGAACAGATAAGAGAAGAGGAGGATGGCGAAAGAAAAGATGGCTCATTGGAAAAACAGACGAGAGAAGGAGGAGCCAAATTCAGTGTAAATCTCGTTGAATAAAGAAGTGAAGAAGAGTGGTAGGAAAGACAAAAGGAAATTCCACGGCACACTGGTTGGCAGTTACTGAAGCAGAATAGGTAGGCTACAGGTGAAGGAGTCCTCAGCACAATATATCAGATATTATTATTTATTATTATTGCATCCTTTAATTCCTAGAGGAACAGAGGGCTTCAACTGCGCATCTCCATTACCTTCGGTTTTCTGCCAACGTTTTCACCCCGATCCAAGTCTGCCCACATGCTTTCATCTCCTCTTCACATCACCTCCTCCAAGTCACCACACCCTCACACTGATGACCAACTCACCGCTTCCCATCCGGTAGGGTTCAACTCGAGCGATGACTTGTCTAGTGATGTCACTTGATGCATTGATTTCTCAGTGTATGGCCAATCCATCTCCATTTCTTCCTGACTATATGTTTCACAATCGGTTCATGCTAGGTTGGTTCGCTCCCAGAGATCCCTGTTGCTGATCTTTTCTGGCCGGCCATCTGATCTTGAGTAGTATTGAGCGAAGACAACTGTTGTTGAAGGTCTGAAGTTTGTTTGAGATGCTCTTTATGACGCGCTAGCCAAGTCTCTGATCCGTATAGTGAGTAGCACTGACTGACTTCACATTGGAGTTGAAAATACGGATCTTATTTTTGATGCTGAGTACTCTTGACCTCCACACAGACTCGAGAGTAATGAAAACCTGTCTTGCTTTTCCGATTCTGGCTCTGACATCTTCGTCAGTTCCGTCCGCCTGTAGTTGAAACGATTCTCCCAGTTACGTGGGTAAAGGAGGTTGTTTCTTTCAGGTTCCTCCCATTTATGCTGACTGATTGCTGTCTGTTGTTGTCGTTGCTGTGGGTGTTGGCCAGGAATCTTCATCATCTAACTCTGTTTTATCTAAGTTCACCTGAAGTCCTTCTCACCATTGATGCTTCTTGTGCCAGCTTGTTGCTTTTCACTTGCATGTCTTCCAGTTTGTGGGAAATCAGACATATATCATCGGCGAAGTCCAGATCCTCCAAGTTATTTGTGTGGGTCCATTCTATGCCCGTACCCACGTTGGTTGTTGTTGTCTGTCTCATTATCCAATCTACTGCAATCAGGAAGATAATTGGTGATAGTAGGCAGCTTGTCTCACTTCCGTCCTCACTTCGAAGGCTATCAGATATCGAAGGATATCAGATAACTAGGTCTCTATCCAGGAAGAGGTTAACGCACGTGACACCAATGAAAGATGCTTTAGCCTTTACTTTTAAGTTATTCAAAGAAAATTTTAAGAAAAAACTGAAAAGAACATCCAATTTGTAAAAAGTACAGAAAGAAAGAAAGAAAAGGTACCATAAGGTTGCTCAGTCACAATAGCTATATATATATACAAGCAGTTGGCAGAAGAAGCATCAAAGATAGGACCACCTTCAGGTGAACATAGATAAAACAGATGTGGTGATGAAGATTCCTGGCCAACAGTGACAGCAGCAACAACAGACAACAATCAGCCGGCATAAATGGGAGAAATCTGGAAGAAGCAACCTCCTTCAACTAACTACCTACTTACCTGGGAAGCCCCATTTTAACTACACGTTGACGGAACTGATGTGGTTATCAAAGTGAGGATCGGGAAAGCACGGCAAGCTTTTATTGCTCTCAAGTCTGTGTGGAGATCAATAGCACTCAGCATGAAAAATAAAACCGGATTATCGACTCGAATGTGGAGTCAGTGCTGCTATATGGATCAGAGATTTAGCGCCACGCTGCGTCACGTAGAGAACTTTGGAGTACTGAACAACTGTTTCGTCCCACCAGTTTGGGACTCTTCAGCAGTACGCCCCCATCGCAGGGTTTTCGAACCCAGAGCCTTGCGGTTACAAGCCAAGCTAGACCATTAAGCCACTGGGACTCCATCCAATAGCCAGTCCATGAATTAAAACTTCTGCAAATTCATGACATACAGCAACCACATAGAACTGGCAGAAGTTAAAATTCATGGGCTAGCCATTGAACTGGTTTAATAGCCTACGAACTCGCTAGCCTTGTAACCAGAAGGTCGTGGGTTCGAAACCCAATGGCTGCATATTGATGAAGAAGTCCAAACTAGGACGAAACAACTTTCCAGTGCTTCCTGTTGGTTTTCCAATGCTTCTCCAACCGATGTCAGCTTATGATGAAATTCTCCAGCCAATCAAATAAATCCGTATAAACCAATACTTGAAATTCAGAAGTTAATTAATTTGATAACGTCTCACAGTGTTTTACAGTATGATTTACTGTTGACGTCTCGAGTACAATCTGTTACTGCTCGTAATTATATCAAGGTATTTACACAGATTTGCCAACTTCTCTTATGTACTTCAATAATAAATTGGTCAGATATATGAGTGAATAAATAAAGGCCAAGTGTGACCACGGACTGTTATAAGTGAGAGAATTATTGGAAACTAGGGAGAATTGGACAGGTATTTCCCCCTAGTTTAGGACTGCTCATCAGTACGCATCTAGTGGGATTCAAACCCTGGACCTTCCGGTTAAAAGGCCGGCTCTCAGTCCATCCAAACTTGAAATGAATCAAATCCTTACAAACCAGCATTTGAAAATTAGCTTGATTCTCGCCGGTGACTGTCTACAAAATGAAGTAACCCGGAGTTCTATTAAGAAGCCTTAACCAGTAGAGTCCATCCACTCAGGAGTGAAGAGTACTACTCGCTAGCGATGACATTGGCTGGTTCCAGCTGCACTAAAATCACGAATTGGTAGAAGTTTAAATTCATGGGTTTTGTCACTGAGTCGGGTCCCAGTGGTTGAATAGTTAACAAGCTTTCCATGTAGCCGGTAGATTCTGGGTTTGTAGCCTGAAGGTGGGTGCGTACAGCCGATGAGTCCAAAACTAGCCTGACAACATAGTTGTCCAGTACTTCCTAGTTGGTTTTCAGTGTGTTTTTAACTGAGATATCAATCTATGGTCAAACTTTATACCAATAAAGGTCAGACAGGTTTGAAACAGATGATAGGAAGAAAAGGTAAATTCAGAAGTGTGAATACAATAAGACGGAAGTTAAGACGAGTACTGTCAGTATAGTATAATGAGGTGACAAAACTTGTTATCCAACAAGTCATATAAACTCATTCTTAAGTGCAATGGACACCAGTTGTTACTTTTATGATTTTTAAGTTGTTTTACATTTTTCAGTTAGACAGGAGTGATTAACTTTAATCGGTACGAGAGTGAACACTTCGACAATTGTATTTTTTTTTATTTTTTCGATTTCAGCTTGACTCTACACCATATTATTGGTACAAGTATGGAATTTTCACTACGTGATATCTGTAGCCCAAATTTGGCAGGTTGACCAATTGGTATCAGATGTGGGTCGGCTGGGGATCATACCCCGGATTATGTGCATGATCAGCGAAAGTCCTAACTGATGGAATTTCCTTTTAATATCAGTTTGACGGGGGTAAATGATATTTTTTTGTTCAGTTATTCATTGTAATTACTTGACTGGTGCACACACACACACATGTAGCATGTGTGCACATATACACAAACTATTTTTAATACTTCATTCAAACAGAGTAATTTTAAAAGCACAGCAAATTTCAGCGAAGAGTGGCGAGTTCATTCAGTTAACTGTACAATCACATTTATATATAAAAAATTGTTTGCTTGTGTGTCTATGTGTGTACAAAAATAAAATAAAAATTCAATTCACGGAATATACACATTGGGTCATAGGAGTTATTAAGAAGACAATTGCAGCGAGGAAGAAAATTTTCTTTTCGACGAAGTCATCATCTAGGCTGTACATTCGTGTATTTATATCAAATGAATGGGAAAGTTCCAGAATAATATCCGGTCAAGGGTCAAATTAGTAAAAATTAAAATTAGGAATTAGAGTGCCATAATAAACAGGGGGATGGATAAAACAAACAAAGTAGCATCATAATAACTAAGAAGATTGACGTTGTACAATTAGGGGTTAGAAATGTAGAAATAACAAAACAGACAGGATGTTTGGATAAAAGCTAGTGTAATGAATAATTGTTTATGCAATCAGGGATTGAATATGTAGAAATAGTAAAATGACAAAATAAACACGGAGTTCGGGTATGAAAATATGGTAGTGTAGACTTAGAAAATAACATGAATAAACAGGAAGTTTAGATAAGAAAGGCGATGGAATGGTCATTACTAAAAAAATTGCCTGTTTATGATGGCCATGGCAGGGACAGGGGTTGGACGTATTTCTTTTGGATACAAAGGGTGGTTTTGAGCTTTTGTATAGCTAGCGCTTCGGCTATGCCCAGATGCCTTGATTTGACTCCCTTTGATAGGTTTGATCGAATCTTGTAAATGATTTTGAAGGATTTTTCGAGTGGCGCTGAATGTCCTGAATTGACCAGATGTTCTGTCACTGAACTGTATACACGCTTTTGGTTTCCTTTTACTAATCAAGCTGAAGATTGGAAGTAGTTTTTCTACATCACAGTTCTCATCCCAAATAATGAAAGTATCATCGATGTATTTTTTGTAGAGATGGAGGTCGTTGATAGTCGGTGATAAGGCGTTGTTCTCTAGGCTAGCCATAAAGCAATCGGCTAGGGGGGGGTCCCAAGGGAGAGCCCAATGCTACTCCATCTACTTGCCTGTATATTTCCTTGTTGAAACTAAAGTATACGTTGAAGGTGCATCGAAGTAACAGTTCTTTCAGGTAATGGATCGGTATACCGACATCAGTGCTATTGGATTGAATGTAATCACAAAGGAAACATACGGTTTCTGTCAGTGGAACGTTGGTGAAGAGAGACACGACATCCAGGGAGACCATTTTCTTTTCTGCTACATTGACATTCTTAATTGAATCAACAAAGTCGAATGTGTCACGGAGGTTATGTCTTGATAGCTTTTCTTTCACCGGCCTGAGACTTTCCACCAGCCATTTTGCGATTGTATGATATGGGGAATCAATCATATCTAGTATTGGGTGGAGTGGGACATTTTCAAAATTCAATTTATTAGTCCATAGGAATTTCATTGATTGGTTGGAGGATTTCATCATGAGCTGACATCGGTTAGACTACCATCGAAAAACCAGCTGGGAGTACTGCCAGATAGTTGTTTCGTCACCCTAATTTGCAACTCTTTACTGTACGAACCCACCATCAGGGTTCAAACGCCAGACCTTCTGGTTACAAGGCCAGCGAACTCGTCCACCATTAAGCCACCGGGACCCGATCCAATGGCCAGCCCATGAATTCTGAGCCTCAAATTTATGAAACAGCTCTTCAGTGTATAGATCACTTCCACCTGCCTGGCTCCTGTGATTGAGTGACCTTATGAGTCCTTTTCTTTTTTTTCTTCCTTTCTCTACTTTTTACAAAATGAATGTTCTTTTCAGCTTTTTCTTAAAATTTTCTTTGAATAACTTAAAAGTAAAGACTAATTGAGTGAGTACTACTAATTACTACTACTTTGTGAATGAATATGACCTTTGTTTTAATTATTATTATTATTATTACTATGATTATTTTGCCTTGAAAATTTAAATCACTGTATAGCCTACTGATTGACTGACTAATTGATTGCCAGCGCTGAGTTGTTTAAATAATCAGGATTTTATCGATTATTTAAAACTGAAGAATAGCAATAAATCTAAGTAAGAAAATTAGAGTACAACATAAGGAATAGAAATTTTTTACATACACTCCTTTTTTCAAGACTTAGTTTGTTTTAAAAGAACAAGATGTTCAGCAAAGATATCGATCTTTTTCAGCGATTTCATTCTCAAAAGCAGCTGCTGTACAATCGCATTTATACAGATTAGTTCACATGGATACAACTTTTATTTCAGTAATTACACATTGTAGCGAAGGAGATAATAATTTTCGAATTGATATGAAAGTTTGAAGGTAGGAATATAGATTACAACGGGGCTTATAGACAAGATTGCATAGGATTAGACAAAACAGTTACAATGTATGTAAAATTAATATTTGATAACTGGAGAAATAACTGAAGGGAACATACTGAACTAGGTCCATGGTAGTTGTAAAAGCTGGACTAGTTTCTTTCGAACACATAGCTCCGACTTTTCGGTGCATGTGGTGAGAGCTTCCACACTACAAAGAATTCGGAAATACACTGCCATTGGTGGATTTTGTTTCACTTTGTAGATGACTCTAAGTGGTGAGTCAGTTAGGATTCTGTGACAAGTATTGACGGGATGTTCAGTTATTGCACTTCTGATTGAACCAGTGCCTCTTCTTTGCAGCCATGTTGGATGATGTTCTCTAACACGTTTTGATAAGACCCGCATAGAACGACCTATGAATCTAGCTCCGGAAGAGCAGGTGAACTGATATATGCAGATTGAAATGGTCATATAAGGAAGTCTTTCCTTCCCATTACTCCAAAGTAGTGGGCGGCTAGAGAATATCACTCTTAGAGTTGCTGCTGGAAAAGTCTTCTTCAAGGAATTGGAGATTCTCCTTTTAAGGATATCTGCTGCTAAGTTTCCCCTGAATTGCGGATTCAAATACAATATTTTCTTTGGCACTGAAATGTATTCTTCTCTTTTTGTGGCCTTGGTTTCATGTTCTTTTCCATAAAACTCGGTGGGTATTTATTATGCACCAGGATGGTTTTGATAAATAGGAACTCTTTTCTTCTAAACAGCCATCGCTTAGTTTGTTGTTTGCTAGTGACAACTGGCTACGGAATGAAGTAACCTGGAGTTCTAGTGAAAAGTTGTCACCATTGGCGTCCGTCACATTGGGTGTGAGGACAAATACTCACCGATGACACTAGTTGTTGGTGGGAGCTATGAATCACGAAATGACAGAGTTGAGAATAGATGGGCCATTGAATTCCGGTCAAAGTAGATGTATGGTTAATGACGGTGTGGTGAGAGCAGGCTGCTAGCCGATTGGTTGACACTAAGCTACGTTAATATGGGCCGTGAGAAAATATGAACAAGGCTGAGTCAACAACCAATCACAGCAAAGTTAACGTGGCAAAATATGATTCGCAGATAGAGAACTCTATTTGTCAAGGAATCCCGAAACAACCAATCAGAAGCCTGCGTTTGTCTGCCTAACTTCTGATAAACAACCAATCAGATGACTGCGCTTGTCTAAGATAATGTATGTGAAATATGTATAAATACGTGTTGATTTTCATAATAAAACGATCTGTTGCCAGCCCTTGTCTTCTGTTGTTACAACGGTAGCAAATTTACACTATTGAAGAGTCCTAAACTAGGACGAAACAAATTTTTTGGATTACAGCTTGATTCCACACTGTATTTTTGGTACAAGTGTGGAATTCTCAGCATGGATATCGGTAGCCCGAATTTCGCAGGCTGACCATAGATGCGTCGGCAGGAGATCGAACCTCGGACCATGTGCATGATCGGCGAGAGTCCTAACCACTGTGCCACTGACGCACAGTGCCCCTCTATTTTCAATGTCAAAATTTACATTGAAAGATGGAACTCACTAATACACTCTCCAAAATTCAATAAAACGTGTAACTAGGATTACTAAAGAAATGTGGAGTTTTGTCCAACGGGATTCTGTTGTCCATATATACTAAATCAGCTGAAGCGATCTCTGAATAGCGGATCAGTTCCTGTGAAGGTTAACGTGGAAATATAGACATCTGTAGTGCACCTTCCAATGGTATTGAAATGAACATAGGGCTAAAATAAATGCATTACAAACTGAATCAACTTAATATTAACTAAATAAATGCCCAGGCCATCTGAGAATACTTTAGGTGCTTTAATTTTTGTTCTTTGCTGGGTACGCATTCAACCAGTCTCCTTTGTGTTGGTGACACGGACATTCTCAAAGTCCATAGGTCAGCCAGGCTAATCAGATATATTTTAAAAGCTATTCCCCGATTAACCTCAACGTTTTATTCTATTTAAAATACAATGTTCATCAGAGTATATTTCTTAACAAATGAGTCTTGTTCATTTATGGTTTGTTATCAGTACTTGTAGGTCAGGTAGTGTACTTACTTATTAGGCAGGTAATTAGACACACACACACGGACCTTTCGATTTGTTGAAAGGATAAAAGATATAAATGGTGACAATAAATTTGTGGTGAGAGCTGTCAGAAAGCCGAAATTGTAAACAACAATTCACGTCCCGAGTCCGGGTCATGAGAAAAAACAATAACAAAGGTTAACCTTGAGGAACTCAACAATCAATCACAGCAGACTTAACGTGTGCAAATACAATTCGAAGATATATGGCTTGACTTTATAAGAAACAGCCACAAAGAGATGACAGAATAACCTTCAGCAGGAAAACAACCAATCAGAAGACGTTGCTTCTGTGCTAATAATAACGAAAAATAATGTACATAAAAATCTATAAATATCTCTTGATTTCCTCAATAAACAGTCTGTTGTCTGGCCCTTGTCTTCTGCTTTTACAAATTCATGATATCATTTCACGTATCTTCCTTATTCAACAATGTGTACCACTTATGGAAACAGTAGACTTTGTATGTGAAGAACTCATTAGAGACGAAATATCAATGTCGGCATTCATAAGCCTTTATAAAAGAGCTTCTCTTCAAATACACAATGAATGTTCACTGTTAATTTATTAAGGGGGTCACCACTAGGATCCATTCAAGCCGATATTTTCCTTGTGAAACTAGAGAATGGGTCTTTGAAAGGTGTTATTGATGAACTGGAATTCTGTTGTCGGTACATGGATGATACACATTTTGAATATTAAAAATGAGGATGAAGCAAAGAACACTTCCTGGATAAATTCACCGATGTTAATTCTGCAATCAATTTTACCACCGAGAAAGAAAAAGACTCGAGTATTTCATTTCTAGACGTGCTTATGACCAGAAAAGGGGATGGCACAATAAAAAGAAGTGTATATAGAAAAACTTCATCAACTGGTCAGTATACTAATTTTTTCAGCCTTGTGCCCTTAATATACAAAGGCAATCTAATAAAGTGATTGGTTCACAGAGCGAGAGCAATCTGCTCTGGTGAATGTCATAATAAAGAACTTAATGTCATTAAACAATTGCTGAGGGAGAACGGTTATCCAGAAAAATGCATCGATAAGAATGTGAATCTAAAATCAAGGCAGGACAAAGTACCAGCAGTTCACCAAGAAGGCCTTATTCTTACAAATTCAGTTCCTCGGGGATAACAACAGCGAGATATTAGCACAACGCCTTAGAAATGCGCCAAAAAGAGCATTCAGTACTGCTGAATTATGAGGTGTCTTCAAAACCACCCCTGTTTTGTGTTCGGGAGTAAAAGATAAACTGCCTAATTCCGTCTCTTCCATGTGCATCTACCAATTTAACTGCTCCTGTGGAGCCAGTTACATGGGCCGTACAATTAGGCGTGTTTCTCATCGGATCTCCCAACATCATCCTGCACAGTGGTTGGTTAAGTAAAGGATAAACAAAATCCATTCGTAGCGCTATTCTATCTCATCTTGTGGAGACAGAACACAAGATTGAAGTTAATCATGCTTTCAGAGTCATTTGCCGCATACCAATTAATCTTAACTTCATCCTACGAGTTCGTCTACTATGTATTGCTGAGGCTGGCTGTTTGGATCTATATTAAGAAACCTTCAATTTGTTGTGGAAATTTATTTAATTTTATTCGACATTCTATTTGTTGTTGCATTTTTATGCTTATTATAATTTAAGCATCTTTATTTTCTGTGCGTTGAAGTTTCTCTAGAGGTTTGATAAGGTTTAGTGGTGGGGGACTGGTAGCCCCACGCCCAACCCTCCCTCTTTATCCGGGCTTGGGACCGGCTAGAAAACTAGCAAGCTAGTTAACTAGTCGAGGTTTTATGCATCTTCAGTGAGCTGTAATTCCGTTGATCTTACTTAACAAATCGATATTATTATTTAAAAACACCAATACTGTTAATAATTGTAGAGCCAGAAGAGGAAATTACCGAAAAAGATACTTTTTGCTCAATTTTTTCTAAATGTCTGAATGAATATTTTCGCTACCCTGCTTTTAGTATAGTTGATACCCTTGACCTGATGATCAGGCTTCCATAATCCACTGAATTAACGTGTTACGATGGCTGAGACTAATTAATGTTCCTTGAGATCCTCTCATGTCAGAAAGTTTGTCAGGATTACGACTAGACTAAAAGCAGTTAGCGTCATATTATGTGGTAATTACACTATTCTGAGTGTTTGTGAACAAAGTCGTACGGCTGGGTACCAAGGATGTAACTGCATTAAGGTGTCTTCCATATATGGTCAGCTTGCCTTCTGTGCTACCTCCGTGTTCTGAAGAAAGGGGGAGGTTAGAAAAGGTCGACCAGAAAATTGTACATCCTGACTTATCCTATGGTGGCCGATAGCCGGGAGTAAGTTCTTAATACGGACAAAATTCTAATGACCAATCCAAACAGGCCGTGTGTTGCCAGCCTCAAGCAGTTGTCCCTTGGATTCTCCGTCACACAAAACTAATTCTCTATCTATTTCAGGTAACCCTACCAGAAAGCCTGATAAAGTGTAATATACCGACAGAACACCCAGCATCCTCCACATGCATAAGCATGAGTATTGTTATAAAATTTGATAAATTTGAATAGCCTTAAATCAGATGACTAAATTTATCTGAAAAACTATGTGATAGAATTGCACAATACAAAATTTTGAAAATGAACATTTTGATTACACGTTTACTTGTCAGTTCAGTTTACGTGACACAAGGAGATAACTGAAAGGCCGATTAAAACCGAAAAAAAAATTGATAAGGTGTTAGTTTGAGGCCATTTGATCAGTTTCTACTTTGATCACGGATTAATATCATTTAGAGAAGCACTGAAAACGATGGAGTAGTGGAGATGAGTTAAAATTCATCAGCTGCTGAATTCTGTCATCGAGATGGCCTTTTAAACCTGAAGTCCGTGAGTTCGATTCACCATGAGGTCATGGGTGAAGAGTCTGAAAGTCTGTCTGTCTTACATAGCCTCTCCTGAGGAAGTCCTACTCACTGCCTTCACGTGGCGGAGGTGTTTTTTTTCACCGAAATGAGAGGGCAAAAGCGGATGCCCGGCGCTCTTCACCGGGTTGACTGTCCATTGGATGACAGTCTAGGGGAGATGGCTAAACCCTGATTCCAAACCTCCAACGACTGGCGTATGAAGCTCACTGGAGCTCACCGGCAGACGTATGGACAGAGGGCTTATTGGATGCCCTGGATGACTGGCCCCATTCAAAAAGGCGAATGAACCGGACTCCGGTCACCGGCTGCCAATGGATAGTGGACTCCCTACTCCACTCCTACTGCCTTGTAGGTCACACTTGGTTGTGTAAAGGCTAGAGCTGCACTCTCAAACAAAAGGCCGAGCGATTCTGGGGACATCACTCGTACCCATTTCCCATGAAACTTCATGGTTCATGAAGCCGGCTCATCCTCTCGTAGGAGATAGCCGAAGTAAAGTAAAGTAAGTAAGTCTGTCTGTATGGATTCAACATAGAACTTGGGAGATGAAAGAGATGTCCAGCACTCCCTGGATTATAATGGCTGTGTAACTGATATGATTTCGTAATCAAAACTGAAAACAATAAGAGATTAACGAATAAGAAGGGTAATAATTAACACAACTGGAGTAATTTGGTGAGTTGTGACTAGTAGTGAAATTCAAGTTGCACATTTCGTCTTATTTGTGACTCATCATCTGGATGTACCTGCACTCCCGAATGTTTGATGGTGTTCCCACTCGGGCTCGAACCCAGGACCCATAGTTTCAAACGCCAAACCGTTATCCACTAGGTCACTTGGGCCATGACAGCCACCTCTTCTACACCGACTTTAATGTATTTTATTCAGTTTGAACAAAATGCGAATCCTGAATTCCACAGCTTGTCACCAACCTCTAAAATTTTTTCCTTCACGTTCCCCAGTGGAACATAGGGCTTCGAGCTAGTGGCTTGAAGTTTCTGTAGCAGTGTTTAATTTCACAGGATGGGGCTGCTAGCCTCATGCCCAACCTTTCCGCTTTACCAGCATTATTTCTGGCTCAGTGAGGTAAAGGAGTGCGTCGGTGGCCGGGGATCGAACCCGGATCATGTGCATGGTTGGCGAGCGTGCTAACAGCTATGCCACCGACGCTATCCACTGAATTACTTCAGGTTAAATCCTCAGACATCGTTAAAGCATCCGTACAAGGAGCCAACATCTCAACAGAAGCCAGGCATTTCAGTTCAATCAATCAAGTAGAAAGTCTAAAATGAATTATATAATTAACCCTACTCTTTGTAGTCCTTATTTGGTTATGTTACCAAGAGTTATTAATGAAAACAAAACACGTAGTTCAGTGAAGAGTCTCTTCTCGGTGGCGAATTCATTCATTCAACTGTACAATCGTAATTATGTATACTTATTTTTGTACGTGTGTGGACATTAGGTTTGTCCGATAAGAGTAAAAATACATTAGGTTTATTGTTGGGAAGACATTTCAAAATTGTGATAAGTAGTCAAATTCTGACTAGGACGCGGGTAAAGATTGGTGAGAGGGTAGTGATGATGTGTTGTCAAAAAACATATTTATTAACACAGAAAAGAAGTTGAATACGCGTGATACAGTTACATAATAAGATGAATAGTTTAATAAGTAAGTTATGATTACGTTGCACATAGAAACAAAGAAAAAAGGTGAAATTATGTGCATATACCAGTTCACTTGTCGCTGTGATTCCAGGTACATTGGTCGTTCGACGCGTATCCTGTCAGAAAGGGTTCAAGAACACTAGCTCACATGGCTGCGAAAACATAATAATGACTGGACAAGAAGTGCGATCATCGAACACCTTTTCAACACTGATCATTCGATCTCAACAAACGCCTCCTCCTTCAGAGTGACCGAAAAAGTGAAGAACAACCTACCACATGCAACAGGCTTTCGTGTACTTTGTACTGCTGTAGCCGAAGTCATTCAGAAGGAGAAAGCAGAGTTATGTATAAAAAAGGAAATCATCCAACCACTTCTAATATCTCGGTAACAACAGTGTTGTCTTCTGCTAATCTGATGTTTGTGTACTTATATTTGTTTATTCTAACTCCTTATAACATTTGTAATTTTTCCAGCTCTTATATAATTTCATATTTTTCTTTGTTTCTATGTGCATACAAATCACAACTCACTCATTCAACTATTCATCATATTACGTAACTGCATTACGCTTCTTCAACTTCTTTTATGCGTTGATAGGCGTTAATAACTATGTTTTTTGACAATACATCACCATTACTCGCTTAACAATCTTCATTTCCCCTAACTATTTACAGTGTGATTACTCATCACATTCTTGAAATGTCTTTACAACAATTTATTATTATTATATCCTTTAATTCCTAGAGGAACATAGGGCTTCAGTCACGCGTCTCCATTGCTTCCAGTTTTCTGCCAACTTTTTCACCCCGACCCAAGTCTGCCCACATGCTTTCATCTCCTCTTCACATCACCTCCTCCAAGTCACCACACCCTCACACTGACGACCAACTCGCCACTTCCCTTTCGAGTTCCACTAGAGAGATGGCTTGTCTAGTGATGTCACTTGATGCATTGATTTCTCAGTGTATGGCCAATCCATCTCCATTTCTTCCTGCCTATTTGTTTCACAATCGGTTCATGCTAGGTTGGTTCGCTCCCAGAGATCCCTGTTGCTGATCTTTTCCGACCGGCCATCTCATCTTGAGTACTGAGAGAAGACAACTGTTGATGAAGGTGTGTAGTTTGTTCAAAGCGCCCTTTGTCACGCGGCGCCAAGTCTCTGATCCGTATAGTGAGTAGCACTGACTGACTTCACATTGGAGTTGAAAATACGGATCTTATTTTTGATGCTGAGTACTCTTGACCTCCACACAGACTTGAGAGTAATGAAAGCCTGTCTTGCTTTTCCGATTCTGGCTTTGATATCTTCGTCAGTTCCGTCCGCCTGTAGTTGAAACGATTCTCCCAGTTACGTGGGTAAAGGAGGTTGTTTATTTCAGGTTCCTCCCATTTATGCTGGCTGATTGCTGTCTATTGTTGTCGTTGCTGTGGGTGTTGGCTAGGGATCTTCATCACCTAACTCTGTTTTATCTATGTTCACCTGAAGTCCTTCTCACCATTGATGCTTCTTCTGCCAGCTTGTTGCTTTTCACTTGCATGTCTTCCAGTTTGTGGGAAATCAGACATATGTCATTATCGGCGAAGTCCAGATCCTCGAAGTTATTTGTGTGGGTCCATTTGATGCCTGTTTCCTCATTGCCCGTTGTCTGTCGCATTATCCATCCTACTGCAATCAGGAAGATAATTGGTGATAGTAGGCAGCTTGTCTCACTTCCGTCCTCACTCCGAAGGGTTCTGTAAGTTTCCCGTTTTGGATTACTTGGCATGAAGAATTGTCGTATAACTGTTGGATGAGATGTATAATTGTTGGTGGTAGGGAAGTAGTTGCCAAATGACCTCTCGATCGACGCTGTCGAAGGCCTTTTCAAAGTCGATGAAGTTGAGATAGAGAGGTGACTGCCATTCCAAGCTTTGATCAATGATGATCCGTAGTGTGGCGATTTGATCAATACATGACTTGTTTCTCCTGAATCCAGCTTGTTCCGGTCGGAGTTTTTCATCTAGGGCTTGTTTGATTCTCTCCAGGATGATTCGGCTTAGTATTTTGCTTGGGATGGACAGGAGCATAATTCCGCGCCAGTTTTTGCATTGACTTAAGTCTCTTTTCTTCGGTAGTTTGAATGAGTATCCTTTCTTCCAGTCCTCAGGTACTTTGCCCTCTTTCCACACCTTCTCCAGCAGTGGCGTCATCAAGTCCGCTGTTGTCTCTGGGTCCGTTTTCAATGCTTCTGCTGGGATTCCATCTGGTCCTGCTGCTTTTCCGGTTTTTAGCATCTTGATTGCATTCAGGACTTCTGATTTCGTCGGGGGGTCAGTGTTCACTGGTAGTTCTGCTTCCGTTGTTGGTATTGTTGGGCGCGTTGTAGGTGGCGGACGATTTAGAAGTCTTTTGAAGTGTTCAGCCCAGTGTTTTCTTTGCTCTACTTCTTCGGTGATTGACCTTCCCTCGTCATGCTTTACTGGCTTAATCTGTGTCGAACCTTTGCCCGATAGGTGCCTAGTTGTTTGATAGAGTGTGGCGAGGTCTCCTTTGCCTGCAGCTTGTTCTGCTTCGTTTGTCATGGTTTCATAATATTTTCTTTTGTCTTCCCTGGCACTCTTCTTCACTCTTTTGTTCAGTGTATTGTAGCTTGCATTCAGCTCCTGTTTTTGTTGCTCGTCAGTGCACTGGATAATCTTTTGTTTCACTGTCCTTCTCTCTTCTATTAGTTTCCAAGTGTCCGTAGTGAGCCACTGTTTGTCCTGTCTCTTTTTTCTGCCTAGAACTCCCATGCAGGTTTGACTCCACACCGTTTTCAAGTTGTTCCAGTGCTTTTCGGCGCTGACCTTTTCTCTGGTTTTGATTTGTGTCTCGGCTTTGTCCTTTATGCTTGCAATGAAGATGTCCTTTGTAGCCTGGTCCTTCAGCTTTTGAGTGTTGAACTTGGCTTGTGGTCTATCTGCAGCTCCTGATTCCCTGAAAGCTTTTAATTTGATTTGGATTGTCCCTTGTACGAGATAGTGTTCTGAGCCAACGTCTGCTCCTCTTCTTACTTTTGTGTCCAGTAGGCTGCGCCTTCACTTCCTTGAGCAGCATTGAGATTAAGTCAATTTGGTTTTTGGTTCGCCCATCTGGTGACACCCATGTAGCCTTGTGGATATCCTTGTGTTTGTATACGCTGCCACCAATCACTGGTTCATTGAAGGCGCAGAAGTCAGTGAAGAGTTCTCCGTTTTCATTCATCTCTCCGAGAGCTTCTCTACCCATGATGAGTTCCCTTCCTGTGTTGTCTGGTCCCAGTTTGGCGTTCATGTCTCCCATTAGTATTTTAATGTCACCAGCTGGAGTATTGTCCATTGTTTCCTATAGTTGTCTGTAGAATTCTTCTTTCTTTTCGACGTCTGCGTTATTTCTTGGTGCATAGCATTGTATAATTGACACTTTCCTTCCTTTGGAGTTGAATCTGGCGGTCATTATCCCGGGCAAGATCACCTCCCATTGCATCAGGACCTTTCTTGCCGTTGGTGACATCATGATAGCCACACCCTCGGTGTGCATGTGGTTATTCTCTGGGTGTCCGGAGTAGATCATTGACTCACCCGTTGACAATTTTGTGAGTCCATTCCAGTTCCATCTGCTTTCACATATTCCCAGTACTTGAATTCTGTATCTTTGCATTTCGCTTGCGATCTGAGCAGCTTTGCCGATCTCGTAAATAGTGCGGAAGTTCCATGTCCCACATAGACTTTTTCTTTTGGTGCAAGGAGATCCATCGGACTGAGGTTTCTGTAGCAACTTTGTTTACAGGGTGGGGTTGCTATCCTCACTTTACAAACAATAACCCCAATGTATTTCTACTCTTATCGAACAAACCTAATGTCCACACACGTACAAAAATAAGTATACATAATTACGATTGTACAGTTGAATGAATGAATTCGCCACCGAGAAGAGACTCTTCACTGAACTACGTGTTTTGTTTTCATTAATGTCTGAATGGGGATTATTCATGAACCAAAGGTATTAATAATTACTGTCGTTCTTCTCTGATAGAACCCAGCATAAAATAGTATATCATCATCCTTTCTCATAAATCGTGTGATTTATCTTGTCACGGAGTTACTATGTCAATGTATACAATTCCCGCGCATATTGTGATTTAGTGTGTGTGTGTGTGTGACCAATTCATCGTCCTTCGTCTCACCTCGGTCTTATTCGGATCACCAACCAATCGGAATAGACATTTTCAGACAATAAGAACAATCCATTTTCATGTTTGAGGATGAGCCAACTTTATTATGGTAAAGAAAATGTATAAATATCATGTGTTGTTCTTAAAATGTTTAATACAATATCTTATAGTCTCAGGTCAACCCGGCTTTGTCTTCTGATATTTGCGTGGCTCAGTGAACCGAAAGGTACAACGGACAAATAGACGTATTAGTGCACCAGTCGAGTTCACTACCGTTATGGTGATAAATAGACACAGACTTAACAAAGTAGCAACGGGCCGATTCATTTCACAAATTGACGACAGATCAGTTCAGTGATACCATTCTTCTTACATTTCCTAAAATTTGGTTATTTTAATTTGCCTATTATAGTTTTGTTTTAACGAGTTTGACCGTGAAGTGATATCGATTAGAGAAGGATTGCAAACAAGCACTAGAGTACTGGACAGCTATTTCATCCGTCCTACTTTGGGAATCATCAAAAGTACGCACCCACCACAGGGGGTTCAAACCCAGGACCTTCCGGTCATAAGGCAAGCTCATATACGATTGAGCCACTCAGACTCGACTCACTGGCCAACTCATGAATTCTAGCTTCTACCACCTTAAACTCCTCCAAATGCCAAACAGTTAATTTCACCTTGAGGCACAAATCTGACCTAAACAAACTGGTTAGCCACTCACGAGGTGTGCAACATAGATGGCACTGAAATTGAAACCAAGTCGGAAGTTAAATACCTAGGCGTCACTCTTTCTTCTGATCTTTCCTGGTCGTCTCATATCTTGACGATTTCTAAGAAAATATTCCTTCTTACCTTCTACATCAAGAAGTTAAGACATTCTGGTGTAACCCAACCCTTACTCCTACAATTTGTTAACATCCGTATTCTGCCTATTATTCTCTATTGTTCCCCCTAGTTTTTCCTGGGCTTTTGAAGAAAGACTATACCTTATTACGTAGGATATTAAAGGCTGTCAGTAGAGTAAGCAGTTTGCGACTTAGCCAGCTTGTTAATATTCTGGTGGACAGGCATATGGACTCATGTGAAAAATGGGCAAAAACCATTTTATCTGACTCACAACACCCTCTACATTCACAACTCTCCCCTTGTATCTCATCAGGCAAAACCAGAAGCCCATATAGAAAACTATATGCCCGCACTAGCAAGTACAAAAAGTCATCTGTACCCTACTTAGCTCGTGTTCTGTGCGATAAAGAAAGCATTAGGCGTGAAACCTTTAACTTATTAAATAGTCAGTGGAACAAATGGATCTCGTCTTTTCAACTCACATCATTTACAGGTACAGCGTTTTCTCTCTACCTTTTTTTCACTCTGTATTTATTTTTGTTATGTGCCGTTTTGTTTCTCTTTTCCTTACAAACTCTACTTAAAACATTCTTGTTCGTTCTTCCACACTCTGTATATCTCGACCATTTTGCTAATCGTTTACGCCAGTAAATATGCTAGTAGTATCTACTTTTCTAACACCTTCAAACACTCTGTTTAAATTTTGGCTTTGCTACCGACATGCTAATATGTTGTTGTCAAAACTGACTGAGATAACCTTAATCTATGTAGAACTATATTTATTGTTAATGTACTAACTGGATGCAATACTGTATTTAGTAAAATGCTGAGAATTCCATTCTGTATCACAAGTACTGTTTTGGAATAAAGCTATTATTATCTTATCTTAAAAATTCTTGATTTAACGCGACTGGCATCAACCAATGTCGTCGCTGGGAACTACTGGAATTCTAAAAACTTCACGCAATTCTTCCCATTAATAAACTTGAACAAAGCAAGAACAACAATTGTACCAGGATGGTATGACCTCATCTTTTATTATTTAATCGAGGATTCTTCTCAACTGGTGACAATCTGAACGTTAAAAATTATATGAATTACATTAAAGATATGAACATACTTGTTATGTACTGGTCGCTAATTTATTGTTATGGACTGGTCGAGAAACTAATAGTCCTGACGCAAGAAGGCGGAAATCAGAAGACCACTAGGTTTGCGATGATACTTCTATTTTCCAAACACAAGGAGAATGCAAAAGTGGTATCACACCAAAGTGGTAAGTAAGTAAAGTAGTTAAACAAATTGTGAATACGAAATATATATGAATGTTCCAGACAAAGCGTGGGAATAAATCATCAGGCAGTCTTAACATGAATGGCTAATTATAATGAAGTATCGATCCATATATATACATAGCAAAATATAGCAGACATGTCAACAACCACCATATATGAATATATGTCACCAAGCAACGGACTGTCAACAAACACTCATATATAATATAATATAAGGGGAATATACATTGTTAAAGGAGACAGGTTCATCAAAGTGAAATGGTCACAGACTAAGAGAGCAAACAGAAAGAGTGACCAACATACACACACACATGAATATATATATATATATATATATATATATATATATATATATATATATGGATACATATCAATACTTTTTCATGATAACAAGGAGTAATTGGTAGGAATTAAAAGTAACAGTAGTTCTGAATGGTTTAACCGTTTAGGAGTTACAAACGCTGACTATTTATAGAATAATTAGACAATTAGTCAATTCAGATTTAATGATGTCATCTACAATGAAAGGGATGGAGTCGCCATGGGGTCTCCTTTAGTACCGCTTTTAGCTGACGTTTTCATGGCAAGCTTAGAGAATGGCCCACTAAAGGAAACCATCGATAATTTGTTTATGTATAAAAGATATGTTGATGATACCTTCATTGTATGTGATGAAAACTCTTCAGCTGCTGAACTTCTTAGAATATTTAATGGTTTTCACCCATCTTTGCTTTTCACGATCGAAGAAGTGTCGGATTCTTCGTTTCACTTCCTGGATGTTAAACTAGATAGAAGAGAGAATGGAACGCTGTTAAGGTTGATTTACCGAAAGCTAACGTTCACTGGGCAGTACCCTAACTTCAACAGTTGGGTACCTCTAAGGAGAAAGAGAAATCTTATTCATTCCTTATGCTCTAGAATTCGTAAAATCCGCTCTGCAGAGACAATCGATAGGGAACTAGATAACCTTCGATCAAATCTCTTTAACAATGGTTATCCCACAAGGTTCATTGAACGTAACATGAAGAAAGAACCCGCCCCGAGACAAGTCACAGTACCAAAGAAAAAACTGTTTATGAGTCTGGCATTCAAAGGTGACACCATTTCAAAATTGATTAAAAATCGTTTATCTAAACGTGTTAAACGCACTTTTCCTGCAGCTGACCTGCAACTAGTTTTTACCAGCCGAAATATGATCAAACAATGCGTCAAGGATAGATTACAGCTTTTGTCCACATCTATGTGCATTTACTCTTTTACTTGCTCTTGTGGAGCTGTTTATATTGGACGTTGTAAGCGTAATCTCCGAAAACGTGTAGCTGAACACTATCCGGTTTGGTTAATGAAAGGCGAACGTAGAACTGCAAAGTCGTCTATTTGTGATCACCTGTTAGAATCTGGTCATTTAGCCCCACGTGATTCATCTTTCAAAGTTATCTACATGGCAAAATCGAATCAATCCAAAAGTTTACGTTTTCTTCACTTATGCATAGCCGAAGCTTTAGCTATACATGAACAGAAACCTAAATTATGTGTGTGTTCAAAAGCGTTTTGTCAAACCCCTTTCTTTACCTTGGTCATAATAATTTTCTTTCTAGTTTTTATTTTATTTTACCACTTGAATTCTTTCCACTTCATTTCACATCTTCATTCTTATCGTAATCGTACTCCTAATTTTCATTATTTTTTAGACAACACTTGACATTTTTGTTATAGAACAATCTTTAATATTTTTGTAATTTATCCACATCAACTCTACGCCTTATAACTTTAATCACATATATACGTACATTGACTGAGCAATTATTTAGTGCCACTTAATAACCTTTTTCTGTAATATAAATACGACTGTACAGTTGGCTTGAAAATGAAGTCGTTGAAAAGAAATTTCTTCGCTGAACAAAAAACTGTGTCTACAATATGACCAGTGTCCAATAGATGACGAGCAATCGCACTGTTTAATGCTTGCGGACCTTTCATTCTCAGGTTCTTTGGTATGTGTTCATAAATGCGGACACTATCCCTTCTCTCTGTTCTTCCGATGTATGTGCTTTGGCGCTTACGTGTAAATAGGTAGACACAGTTGGAGGTAACATGAGGTGGGTATTTGTCCACTTTTAATTGTCTCAAACAACTAGTTGTTTGATAAACATATACAAACTTGGCAGCTGGATATGTTCTTTTCAGGGTAGCGTTTAGTCTGCATCTTATTCTACTAGCAGTATCATCACCTTTGAATGCAAACTGCAGAAAGATAGGCTTTTTATCTACTGTGCTGCTTTTCACTTTTTCAGCATGACATCTACCATACTTGTCGATGAACTTTTGTGGATATCCGTTGTCGCGTAGGCATTTCTTCACAATGGATAGATCTTCCTCAATCTTTTCTTTTGAACACAGTTTCCTCACACGATCATGTTTAGAAAACTCTAGTCTGTCATCTAAACATGACTCACCCTACCACCTTGTTTCTTTTCTTTCCTTTTTTCTACTGACTATTAAATAAGACGTTTTCTTTAGTTACGTAATCTACTTTTTTGTTATGCTCTTTCTAGCTAAACCTCGTCTCTCTCTCTCTCTCTACATATATATATATATATATATATATATGCAACTGTGTTTTTGTTTCCAAGCCTAATTGTCTAATTATTCTATAAATAGTCAGTGTTTGTAACTCCTAAACGGTTAAATCATTCCGAACTAATGTTACTTTTAATTCCTATCAATTACTCCTTGTTATCATGGAAAAGTATGTTCATATCTTTAGTGTAATTCATATATTTTTTAACGTTCAGATTGTCACCAGTTGAGAAGAATCCTCGATTAAATAATAAAAGATGAGGTCATACCATCCTGGTACAATTGTTGTTCTTGCTTTGTTCAAGTTTATTAATGGGAAGAATTGCGTGAAGTTTTTAGAATTCCAGTAGTTCCCAGCGACGACATTGGTTGATGCCAGTCGCGTTAAATCAAGAATTGGTAGAAGTTAGAATGCATGAGTTGGCCAGTGAGTCGAGTCTGAGTGGCTCAATTGTATACGAGCTTGCCTTGTGACCGGAAGGTCCTGGGTTTGAACCCCCTGTGGTGGGTGCGTACTTTTGATGATTCCCAAAGTAGGACGGATGAAATAGCTGTCCAGTACTCTAGTGCTTGTTTGCAATGGTCCTCTAACTGGTTTCAATCCGTGGTAAAACTCATGAAATCAAATCTAATTCTTACCACCGTACTCTTGAATATTGTATTTCCAATAAAACTGAAATAGAAATACGGGGTGTATACTTTTGATGACTACTATCCGACATAGATGCCATTTAGGCTTAAATGTAATTAAAATTATTGTTCATAGACTTTTCAATAAAGAAATTGTATGTGTCAGTTATCTAATTTCCCTGTATTTATTCATTTGACTGACACATCCAAAAAAAATGGAGTTTTGCTCTCAAATCCCTCTCGTTTTGTAAACTCAATGTGGTTGAAAATGTTACTGAGATCATTCCATCAAATCTCCAGTTCAAAGTGCAGAGCATATCAAGAACTTTCAAACAGACGATGGAGAATCTATAGTATATCCTTTAATCTCACCGCAATATACACTTCCACTGGACAAAATCTAGCAAAAGAAACCAAGCAATCAATACTAATACAAATGAACTTGAGGGTGAGAAAATAACCAGAAACAACCAATCATGTTAAGGTATTACCATGAGAGATGACTAATAAATCCGTAGAGAATATACTAAAAACCCACTTCAACGAGAGCTTCACAGCTAAACTATTAAGATCAGGGAACACAATTGCATGATTACTACCTGAGACGGCATATTTTCTGTTGATGAGGTCTGTTCACAGACACGAAACAGAGTAGAGAAGGAGAAAGATTTGATCCATGGAGTGTGAAACTCGAAGAAATCATACGTCTCATTCTGTAAGACGAAGCAGGCTGTACGGATGAGAAGATGCCGCCAACAATTATACATCTCATCCAACAGTTTTACGACATTGCTGCATGCCAATTAATCCACAACAGGAAAGTCATGGAATCCTTCGAAGTAAAGACGGGAGTAAGACAAGCTGGCTGAACACAATCTCCAATGATCTTCCTGACTGCGGTAGACTGGATAATGTAACAGACAGTGGGCTAGGCAACGAGGAAACAGTCATAAAGTGGACCCACACAAATAACTTGGAGGATCTGGACTTCGCCGATAATGACATATGTCTGATTTCCCACAAACTGGAAGACATGCAAGTGAAAAGCAACAAGCTGGCAGAAGAAGCATCAATGGTGAGAAGGACTTCAGGTGAACATAGATAAAACAGAGTTAGGTGATGAAGATCCCTAGCCAACACCCACAGCAACGACAACAATAGACAGCAATCAGCCAGCATAAATGGGAGGAACCTGAAATAAACAACCTCCTTTACCCACGTAACTGGGAGAATCGTTTCAACTACAGGCGGACGGAACTGACGAAGATATCAAAGCCAGAATCGGAAAAGCAAGACAGGCTTTCATTACTCTCAAGTCTGTGTGGAGGTCAAGAGTACTCAGCATCAAAAATAAGATCCGTATTTTCAACTCCAATGTGAAGTCAGTCAGTGCTACTCACTATACGGATCAGAGACTTGGCGCCGCGTGACAAAGGGCGCTTTGAACAAACTACACACCTTCATCAACAACTGTCTCCGCTTATTAACGCTCAAGAACATTGTGTCATCAACGTATCTATAGTAGGCTGTTGTTTCGCCGACTGCACGCTTGAGCTTTGTCTATTTCAGATTGGTCATAAAAATATCAGCTAATATCGGACTTCCCATTGCCACTCACTCAACCTGGCGATACATTTTGCTGTCAAACTGGAATTGTATATTACTAGTACATAACACTAGAAGTTGCCTTAATCCCAGTTTTGGTAGAGGAAGAAGATCAGAGTGTTAACAGATGATGTTTAAAGTCTCATGCAGAGGGATCTGCGTGAAGAGAGAAGTCAAGTCGAAGGAAACCATGATTTTGTCATGTACCTTGACGTGGTGGTCGGGCTTGAACACCGCAATGACCTAATCAAGCTATACTGGCTGAGACTTATGTCTCTTGAGGTTCTACCATGCCAGGCAGGTTGTTTGGATAGCGGTTAAACAAAAAGCAGCTACCCAATCCAACATCATGTCCAATACAAAATTACAAAATTTCATGCCGGATCGGCCGTGGCCCGGATTAACAACGACCGCGCTTCCTGCTGCCGTGTCACAGGGCGGGAGTGATAAATCTGCTACTGAGACACACCAAACAAAAGAGAACAAAGAAAAACAGGCCGCGTGTGACCGGCCTCAAGCAGTTGTCCCCTGGGCTCTGCGGTCACGCAACCAACTTCCACGGTGTGGGCAGCCGGGAAGTAACAATCGCCCTCACAATCCGAAATGCACACGAAACCTCTCTATTACTCACTCATCTTTGTCTTCATCTTCATCTCTATCATCTTGCCTTCCTTCCACTGATGCAACTCCTCGACTTGATAGCTCTCCACTTCCTCTCCACTCTGCGTCCACTAAAAACGATGGAAGCCAAAAAACCACCACCGACAGCCTCTTAAAGCCGCGCCACCAATTTCATATAGGAGCTCTTAATGTTAGGACACTTTGCCAAATAGGACAACAAGCATCACTAGCCAAGACCCTGGCATCACGAGCCATTGATGTATGCTGTGTTTCAGAAACACGCATACAAGACCCAAGTGTGGTTATTCACCTAACCCCACCTGGCCAACAGGTTGAATCTGCAAAATTCACCTTGAGGGTGTCAGGAGATGCCACAGCTAGTTCACGAGGATTAGCTGGCGTAGGGATAGCTTTGAGTACTAGGGCAGAAAAGACATTGCTTGACTGGATCCCGGTAGATAGCCGAATGTGTGCTGTCCGCCTGAACGGATCAGTAAGAAGGAGGAAGGACTGCACTACTCGCCGATGCCTTTTCGTAATCTCCGCCTACGCCCCCACTGACTGCAGTTCAGATGAAACGAAGGATGAGTTCTACCAAAAGCTGTCTAGTTTGGTGAGAAAGGCTAAACGCTCAGACATAGTCGTTCTAGCTGGTGACTTTAACGCTCAAGTAGGGAAATTGTGTCAATCTGAGAAGGATGTCGGTGGCACCTATGGAGTTCCGTGCCAGCGAACCGACAACGGTGACCGTCTCCTACAGTTCTGCTCTGATAATCATTTGTTTCTTGTAAGCACTAACTTCAAACACAAGGAGAGACACTGTTTGACTTGGAGACCCCCTTCATCAAACCAACGCTGGACACAAATAGACCACATAGCAATAAGCTATCGTTGGCGTGGGTCGGTAGGAGATTGTCGCTCCTTCTGGAACACGTGCGTAGATACCGACCATGCACTGGTCCGCGCTCGGGTGTGCTTACGACTGAACGGACGTAGGAAACAGCTGGCGGTAAAACCATCACGTCCCCAGCTCGATCAGGAAACTAAATCCGTATTTCAGGAAGAACTAGCTAAACACATATCTGTGTTCGACAGCTGTGCTCACCCTGAAGAAGCTTGGAAAAATATCCAGGCAGCCATAGATACAGCTGTAAAAGCTGTGAATAAGGTAAACCCAAAGGTGAGTAAAAACCACTGGATCTCCACCGCCTCATCCGAACTGATAGATGCTAGAAGACTTATTCCGGCGAGCTCCGAATTCAATGAGGAGCGAAAGCTGCACAAGAGGAAACTTACGAAAAGTCTCCGCAAGGACCGTGAACAGTGGTGGGCGACAAAAGCCAAAGAGATGGAGAAAGCTTTGAGGATAGGCAACACCAGGCAACTCTTTGGACTCATCAGGGAAACGGGTGGGAGAAGACAAATCATTAGTGAGACAATCTCGGAAAAAAATGGCACTATAATTAGCTCCAGGATAGACGACTGGATCGTTGGAAAGAGCATTATGAGGAGCAGTTTAATTTGCCCACAGCCACGCTCAACCTTCCGAGCATCCAACACCTCCCTGAATGGGATATAGATACAGGTCCTCCGTCACTAACTGAGGTTACTAAAGCTGTCACCAATCTGAAACTAGGCAAAGCAGCGGGACCTGATGGAATGACGCCAGAGGTATTTAAGTACGGTGGAGACAGCTTACTGTCCGGATTAACTGAGGTACTAGGCAGCGTCTGGGAATCAGAAGAAGTCCCATCGGGTTGGTGTAAGTCACTGATTATCCCCATATACAAGAAGGGAGACAAGTCTTCCTGTGATAATCACAGAGGGATTAGCTTGACTAATATAGTATCTAAAGTCTTAGGCTCAATAATCATGCGTAGACTGAGTGGTGCTCGGGAAGCACAAACACGAGAGAGCCAGGCAGGCTTTAGACCAGGAAGAGGGTGTATTGATCATATCTTCACCCTCCGACAGATTCTAGAACATAGGCATTCCTACCGGCGTCCAACAGTCATTATATTTCTTGACCTAAAGGCAGCATTCGACTCTGTCGATCGGGAAGTTCTCTGGAGATGCTTGGCTGTAAAGGGAATTCCGAGAAAATATATTGCACTGATTAAGGCACTCTATTCGTACTCATACAGCCAGGTGAGGGCTTACGGCGAGCTGTCATCTGAACTGATGACGACCAGTGGTGTCCGTCAAGGATGCCCATTATCTCCTTTTCTATTCAACTTCATCATAGATGTGTTAATGGACTTAACCCTAGGTGACTTCAGCGATTCAGGGATTGACTTGCTACCTGGGAATAATCTCGTTGACTTGGAATATGCAGACGATATAGTCCTTCTAGGCGAAGACGCTGACGAAATGCAGAGTCTTCTAAACACCTTGAACAGCAATCTACGAATGTTTGGCATGCGATTCGCTCCCGCCAAATGCAAGATGATGTTACAGGACTGGACTACATCGACGCCTAGTTTAAAAATAGGAAGTGAAGTGGTAGAGCACGTTGACCGCTTCACTTATTTGGGAAGTACCATCAGCCCCAACGGGCTGATCTCTGACGAAATCTCAGCACGAATACAAGGGGCTCGTTTCGCATTTGTTAGTTTACGCCGACTCTGGCGTAGACGAGATGTTCGACTATCGACCAAAGGGCGGGTGTACTGCTCATCAGTCCGCTCCGTCCTCCTTTATGGTTGTGAGACCTGGCCACTGAGAGTGGAAGACATGAAAAGACTAGCTGTCTTTGATCATAGGTGCCTGCGTTCTATTTCCCGTGTAAAGTGGCATAATAAGGTGAGCAACATGGAGGTTAGGCGTAGAGTTCTAGGTAAACAGGGGAAATCAATCGACGAAGTCGTGAAGCTACATCGACTGAGATGGTTAGGACATGTGTTACGTATGCCAAGTCATCGCCTCCCTCGACGAGCTATGTTAGCGGATATAGGGTCAGGCTGGAAAAAAGCTAGCGGCGGTCAAACAAAAACTTGGCATCAGTCAATGAAATCCACAACAGTTGGTCTTAGCCACGTAGGAAGGTGTAGACTTCCAGGCTGGGGTCCTCGGGACGGTAAAAATCTATGGTTGGAAACAATTGGTGACATGGCTCAAAATCGTTCTCAGTGGCGCAGATGCATCCACTCCCTGTGACTTATGATCTTCAATGAAACTGTTTTGTATTTCTTTATTACTCCTTTGTCTCACACCTCTGCTCACTGTTTCTATTATGCTTTTCTTGTACTTTCTTCTCTTGCTTCGCGTGCTACACGGAATGTGGCGACTTGAACTTCCGCACATTTGTGCAAAGTTCTATGTCGAAAACAGACAGACAGACATTGAGTTGATTCACCTCTTCAACAAATTGAAACGAGTCTTTTAGAGTATGTTTAGCTAGACGTCGTCTGACAGGTTCCAACTTATCGACTAACCAGCGAGCGACTTTGTGAAAGGGTGAACTCACCACTGAGAGTATTGGTCTCATTGGGCAATTCTTTCTATGTATCTTCGGAGGACCACACATACATGGTGGACGAGACCCCATGGGTTTTAACTCATTGTACGTATGATTAGTAATCATTTTCTGTTTCAATAGCTCTCTGAGCACTTTTGTGACTTTCTTTTCTGCCGAATCCATCATATCCTTCTTGTAGTCATCAATCTTAAATTTCGACATGTCATTCAGAATGGACTCCAATTTTTGGACATATTCAGCCTTGTTCATCACGACCATGCCTGAACATTTGGCCGGTCACAGTATGACGATATCTTCGTTGTTGAGCATTTTGGTGTTCTTTCATCATGATTCTAGACTCCTGAATCGGTGAGTATAGGTACTGGTTAGCGACATCAACTAGTCTTGTTCTAATTGTTAATTTTATTTATATTTTAAGTAAATCAGATGCAATATTGAGACAAATACTCAGAACTCTATTCTGTATCATAAGTACTGTTCGTTTTGGAATAAAGTAAATTATTATTATTATTATTGATTTGTACCAACCTTTCTTATCTTCACTAACGGAATGTAAATCGGTTAACTGATTGAATAAAATCTCGTATCGGGCTTCTGTGCCTATTTTGTTCACAAATATTCTCGGTACATGGAACTTGAAAAACCGAGTAAAAGTGCTTCAATTTCAGTTTGATTCAGCTTTACACTTAAAATCAATTGTTCGACTCTCTTAAGAGATGATTTTCCTTGATCTTCTGAGTTCTGCTCACTCACTGTATTACATCATCAACTTCTCATCTGACCTCATGTGCACTAAAATTTTGATCTTCTCTTGTCTAATTACGTAACTATTGCTAATTTTCTTTTGTTACCATCCCAACAACACAACTGTTAATTAATTTTTTTAAAGGAACTACTCTCTAACAAGATATATATATATTTATATTAATTTTTAATTAATGTCGTAACACTTTAGACGCCTTGTAAATCGCAACGTCTTATTTCACTATGACGCTCTGACAATATGCTCCTGCTAATGGACAAAAGTTTGTTAAAATTGTACACTTTTTATTTCATCAAAGAATTCAGGTTGTACGCAGCTGATGAGAACCGACAAAACCAAACGGATACAGATTATTCTGCGCCAGTGTTTCTTCTTTCTTTGTTCAAGCAAAAACAGCCCCAGCACGCAAAAACTGGACGTCGATAAGAGAGCCTTTATTGTCTCAAAAAAGTCGTAATGCTATACAGAAACTATATATATATATATATATATATATATATATATATATATATAGAATGACTTCTAAAATACAGTAGTCCAGTGATGTATTAAAAGTCTTAACAGCCAATAGGAATCCAGCAATCCAAGAAAGCAGAGGGAAAAACAAAGGATCAAATTCGGTGCGTGATAACTCGTTAATACAGTTGTTTTTAGGTTTTAGGCTAAATTAGGCAAAACTATGTGTATATAACACATTATTTAATAGAAAGAATTGTCAGAAAGCAATACAACAATTCTTAGGAGTTGGTTTGCAAGGAATAGGTTTCTTTTTACGAGTTTGACCACGGATTGATAACAGGTTGAAAAAGATTGAAAACCAGGGAGTATTGGACAGCTGTTTCATCCGTCCTAGTTTGGGAATCATCAGCAGGTACGCTGATATCAATCCGTGGTCAAACTCATAAAAGCAAATCTAATCCTTACAAACTAACTATTGAAAATTAATCTTATGCTCGCTAGTGACTGACTTGCTACAGGACGTAGTTTCCTCGACTTTTAATGAGGAGTTGTGTCACAGTGAGGTCAATCCAGTCAAGTATGAGGTTAGATTTTCCACGGACGACATTGGTTGGTGCTAGTCGCACTAAATCATGAAAGGGTAGAAGTTCAAATTCACGGACTGGCCATTGAATCGGATGTTAGTGGCTGAATGGTATACGAGCTTGCTTGTCTTGTAATCGGAAGGTTGTGGATTCGAACCCTCTGTGGTGGGTGCGTACAAACGATGATTCCCAAACTAGGATGAAACAGCTGACGGTCCAGCACTCCAGTTCTGGTTTTCAATGCTTCTCTAGCTGATATCACTCCGTGGCCAAACTCGTAAAAATAATAACATTTAATTTAATCTCTCAGTATAAGTCATTAATGTTGTTGCTATATCCATTTCAAATTTTATAACGATAATCAGACGTAGAAACAATCTCTCCATCTTAATAATAGCTTATTCGACGTTGGTGGCCTGTTTAAAACTTGGGCTACCAAAAACTTCAATCCCACTCTCTACTGCACACATTTTCTCTCATTCGATCTGTTATAATCGGTTGAGATAATAACCTCTATTGTTATTATCTACTTTTGTGTGTGTTTAAAATGTTTACAAGCTTCTGATTCGCAATTTCCTACTAAACTTGAGGAATGACCAAACTGGCAACGTGTTCCAATACAACATAAGATAAGTGTTCTTCGGTTATGTCCTTGAGTCTCAAAATCTACATGTTCTGAATATCTTACAATTGGCTTTCACACCTAGATATCTTGGATGGATTTCTTGAAGGAGACAAAGCAGATTTATCTTCATAATGGAATTGGTTTGTGCTTCAGCTCAAAGAGAGCATCGTGTCACAGGAAGGACATTTTACTTGAAGATATTGTACGAAGAGTAAGTATTATGCAATAGACCCATCTGAAACATTTTGCATATTTTATAAATACTGTCCAACATAAAGATATTATTCCTGACTGGTTTCAATAGAGAATTTTGCAACGATATGCAGCAGGTCGAGTTGCCACACTCCCTCCATGCACTACACAAAGCAAGAGAAGAAAGTAAAAAGGAATGCAAAATACAGATAGTAAACAGAGATATGAGGCAAAAAGAATAGTAATATGGACGAACAATATAGTTTCATTGGAAATTATAAGTCGCAAGGAGTGGATGCATCTGCGCCAGCCATTGTGAACGAGGATTTCGAGCCATGTCACCGATTGTCTCCAGCCTTCATTGGTTCTTACCATTCAGAGGACCCCGACCCGTCTGTCAGGCAGTCTACACTTCCATACGTGACCCCCTGGCTTAGACTAACTGTTGTGGATTTCATTGACTGATGAAGTCATATTTTGGTGTGACCACCACTGGCTCTTTTCCAACCTGATCAATCCTATGTCAGCTAACATTCCCCGTTGTCGAGGAAGGCAGGCAATGGCTAGGCATACGTGACACATCCTAAAGATATTATTATTTATTATTATTCGACCAGTACAATATACACAAGGCTGTTGACAAAATAATCCATGCTAGTAACCATTTCATGATAAACTTTAAAAAAAAACAAATTGAAAGGAGGTGATTTACCAAATTTTTGTCTCCGTGTCTCCTTTTGCTGCACGAAACATTTTGTGTTGTTTATTTTATTTTCTTAACAATGTATAAACAAAATTTACCATTCAATTGACTGTCCATCAATCAATCAATCAATCAAATCAATAAATCGATCAATTAATCAATCAATATTTGATGTTTATAAGACAAAAAGAAAACTTACTTGACAAATATTTTAAAAGTGCCAAAATAAATCAATCTCAGACAAGTATAATCAACACATTCTATTTGTTTGTGTATATATTGATTTATTGATTGTTTATATTCAACTAAAGTGCTCAATTTCAGGATTTTAAGAGTTGACATTAATTAGAGAACCATTAGAAAACCTGGGAGTACTGGACAGCTGTTTCGTCCTAGTTTGGGACTCTTCATCAGTGTACTGGTCCAATGGTTCTCTAACTAATGTCAAGTCATGATGAAATCCTGAAACCAATCAAATCCATACAAACCAACACTTGAATACCAATGAGATGCTCACTGGCGACTGGCCCTATTCAGGTAGGTACTTACCTGGGTTCCGGTGGGACGTCGTGACCAGTAGGGTGCAGCTGGTCCGGTGTGAGGACAAATACTCGCCGAAGACATTGGCTAGCGGTCGCGCTATGTCGTGAATTGGCAGAAGTTAGAATTCAAGGACCATTGGATCGGGTCCCAGTGGCCTAATGGTATACGAGCTCACTAGCCTTGTAACCGGAAGGTCCTGGGTTCGAATCCCGGTGGGTGCGTGGTGCTGAAGAGTCCCAAACTAGGACGAAACAGCTGTCCAGTACTCCCTGTTGGTTTTCCAATGGTTCTCTAACTGATGTCAGCTCATGATGAAATCCTGAAACCAATCAAATCCATACAAACCAACACTTGAATTAAAGTGCTCAATCTCTGTTGACATGTCGACTGCTGGCTAGTAAGGACGTCTCGACAATTCCTAAGGATTAAATATGCTCTTATTTTTTTTAATAATAGTCCAACCAACAACAGTAGAATCTAGGATGCACATTCTAGTCTTATTGAAGACTCGTCAACTGGATTCACCTGCATTCACAGTGAGTGATGTTGTTCCTACAGAGAATACAGATCCATCACTTGTGATGTAATGCAGATTGATAGAAAGCAAGCAGCTAAAACTGAAATGAAAATTTTAAGTCAATGTTTGTAGAGGTAGGCGTATTTATTCCTTAAATTTGAATTTAGTTTATGCTATATAGAGGACATGAGATAATCTGATTGGACAACTTGTTTAACCTTGGGGCAAGTGTGAACCAATCAGAACATTTTATTTTCCTCAAACCTAGATAAGCTTTAATATGATGATTAAGAATGTATACTAAATATACTAAATTAATGAAGATCCGTTATACAACCATTTGATGAGGAGTCCCAAATAAGAAGACATGCACATCTTGGATTTCACTGCTAGTCAATATCGACTAAGTTGAGAATAACGATTGTTGATCTGTACAGTGTAGATAAAAAAAGTACACCTGCTGATTTCCCGGTAATGGGAGTCGGCAGTTGAAAAGGTTTAGTCATATCTACTAAAAATCAATTACTGTGTATCTGTGTCCGCTTTTCACTAACCTTGGCTTCAAGCTAACTGATTGGTACTTTGATTGGGAACTAGTGTAGTGTGTCTAGTCCTATCTATCTTCGGTGCAGACTGAATTCTATCAGTCAAGCTTGCAATAAGGTCATCATGCTAAGTGGCTTGCCATTACATTGCACTGTGAAATGTTGGTAAGAGATGGTTGGAGGCAATCGGCCACAGGAAGCCCTTCCACTTAGGTTTCGTGCTAGTTGGCAATCACCAGTCAGCAAGGCGGCGTATCTGCACCCACCTTGAAGGAACTCATGTCCCTTCTGAGATTCGAACCCGCGTCAGCAGCCAATGCTGCAGTCAGTCAGAGACGTTAGCACTGAGTTATTCAGGTTTGCGATTTACCACCTGTATGACTGACTGTATTGGATACTTTGACTGGACACTAGTAACTAGTGTGTTGTGTCTAGTCCTTTCTTTGGTGCAAACTGAATTCTGTCAGTTAGTCAGGTTTGCAATGTGGCCACCATTATAGGTATTAGATGGTTGGAGGCAATCGGTCACAGGAAGCCTTGAACCTAGGTTTCGTGGCAGTTGGCACTCCCCAGTCAGTAAGGCATACCTGCAACCGTAAAGGAGCCTGAATAGCCCAGTGGTAACGACTCTGACTGACTGCAGCACTTGGGCGACGCGGGTTCGAATCTCCGAAAGAAAAACATGAGTTGTTCCTTCAAGGCTGCATAAACGCCTTGCTAACTGAAGAGTGCCAACTAACAAGGAACCTACGTCCAGCCTAGCTTCCTGCCGATTGCCTCAAGCTATCTAATATCAACAATTACTAGCAAAATGTCAGTAAGGCGTATCTACACATTCGTGTGAACTGATGTCCATTCGAAGAATATAAAACTCGTATCACCCAGCTCTGCAGTCAATGATGTTACTATTGAGCTATTTAGACTCACAACGAACATCCTGTAGCACAGTAATAGACATAGAGAGTAAATAGTATGTATGATATATCAAGCTCTTAGTGTCATTGCTTACTGACTTGAAATACAAACGCGACTGACAAAATTTAGTCAGCACCAGTTCCAAGGAATAACTTCGACTGGTCTTACTAAGCGATCCTAAGATGGAATCCTGGAAGTACAGCTAGCGACTTTACCCCCATAAAATCAATCCAATCACTACAAAAACTTCAGAGCACAGAAAAAATATTTTTATACAATAAACTCATTCTTCTCTGGAATCAAAAGGATAAAATGATGCGAAATGGTGGAAGCCTTCAGGAAGTCAGTCGGCTGACTAAGTCTTCTTTCCAGTGAAAACGAAAGTAAGCACACGGATACCGAATGTCCACTCCATGTTTAAGGCTAGCTGTATAGGCTACTCAGATTGCAAAAGAAATGACGAAATATAACAGTATAGAAGTGTTAGGAATCTGTGAGAGCAGATGGAATGAAAATTTTAACACATTTGGTTCCCTTGATAAATTTCGATAAAGAAAGAAAGACGAAATTCGCAGTATAAAATGATGCCATCATCATTCTATTTCACAGGTTCTCATCAGCTGCCATTGACTACCTGAAATTACAATGGTTATATAAATGATAATAACATACTTTAGTTTCAGGATTTCATCATGAGCTGACATCAGTTAGAGAACCATTGGAAAACCTGCAGGGAGTACTGGACAGCTGTTTCCTTTGTCCTAGTTTGGGACTCTTCATCAGTACGCACCCACCGTCAAAGTTCGAACCCAGGACCTTCCGGTTACAAGGCGAGCTCGTATACCATTAGGCCACTGGGACCCAATCCAATGGTCCTTGAATTCTAACTTCTGCCAATTCACGACATAGCGCGACCGCTAGCCAATGTCTTCGGCGAGTATTTGTCCTCACACCCGACCAGCTGCACCCTACTGGTCACGACTTCCCACCGGAACCCAGGTAACTACCTACCTGAATAGGGCCAGTCGCCAGTGAGCATCTCATTGGTATTCAAGTGTTGGTTAGCAGGGATTTGATTGGTTTCAGGATTTCATCATGAGCTGACATTAGTTAGACATACTTTAGTGTTTAAGTGGTAGTAACGAAGAAATACTATAAAAGTGACGCATCCAAAATAAAAACATTACAATTTCTAGTTTAAGTTTTCATCATCAATTTATACGTTTTTAAAGCAGAAAAGAGGGGGTAGAGGTAAGACAGGAAACAGAAAAAATTAATTGACAGAACAGTGTTAGCTTGTAGCTTGTTCACATAGCAACTCCAAAAAGAACAAAAGCGGTTACAGTTTATGAGATTAAGGTTATTTCCATTGAGTTGAGATCACTGAATTAGATGACTAATTATTCATGTAATCTAAATCAAAATTCAGTTACTAAGGCAGTGAGAGGTTAATCACACACTCTCTGTATGGATAAGTCTGGTTTAAATTGTTTGATTGCGATCGCTTCGGCAAATCGTAGTAAATCTACTGTCCTTTGTGTATTTAGTATTTTGAAAACTTAAACTAAAAAATTGTAATGCTGCTTTTATTTTGGATGCGTCAATTTTATAGTATCTCTTCTCTACCACCACTACTCAAACATTAAAGTGTGTTATTATGATCATCTATATAACCAATATAATTTCAGTTAGGGATGTGCAGCTGATGAGAACCTGTGAAATAGAATAACGATATCATTTTATACTGCGAATTTCGTCTTCCTTTCTTTATCGAAAATTATATATTTTGATAAAACATCGAGTTAAGAATAGAGATGACGAGCTGGTGAAAGATGTGGCGACCAGTAAATCCCTTGTCTATGCCAACAACGTATATACAACAGCTACCTGATTTTCCAGGGAACAACGAATCAAAGAATGTATACATGGACCAGTGACGTAGATATGCGAAAAGATAATCCAATGGTTATCTATCTGTCTACCCATCTATGAGACAACTGACTGGTTTATTTCCAGACTGGACATCCATCACCCTATCAGAAACTGGAATCTTCCAATTAATAAATGAAAAGTGAATAATCTACTCCAGTCACCCAGACAACAATCACCAGCACAGTGAATGAGTGAGTGGCTGTCATGATGTCAACAGCCGTTATACAGTGGATGTCAGTCTTCTTCAGGATCATTAGAGCAAGATTCGACTCAGTAGGAAGAAAGGAAGATTAAAATTATAGGCAAAGTTAAACTTTCGACACCACTAACAACCAATCAGCAAAGACCTTAAACGGACCAATCATATTAAATAGGCATATATGATGAATGGAAACATATATTTATAGAAGAAAGCATAAAAAAGGATAAAAAGGTTACAAGGGGTATCTTTCTCGAACATGTGAGAGAAACATCTCCCAGTTTAGCATAAGACTGTCAATGGAGAAGTCACACCACATCGTGTACTTATATTCATCTGAATGCCGGTAAATGAGATCCTTTTGAGATCCATTTATAGCCCTTATCCTGTTTTTCAAGCGGCCCCAAAAACCTTCATTGGAATTCGCATGAGTCCTCGCAACGGGATCCACCCAGCAAACAAGTGATTTTCCCTATTTAACACGGAGCAATATCTCTGCAATGCTGGTACCACTAAACTGTTGAGACGAGACTATTCTCAGTCTCGGCAGCTGCTGCTCTCACCGGCTGTTTCAACACCCAGTAGTTGCAGATGTACAAACTCTGGGTTAGGGAGAGATGCGACCTAGCGAAAAAAGTTCCTACGAAATATTAAAATTATCAGCTTATCCGCTCTAATGTTAGCATGCTTCAAACACACAGCACAACGATGAACAAACCCATCAGTTGATCTGCTATAGCTTTTTAAAGTCATGATGCCAACACACGAACAAGTTCGCTCCTTCCGGAGCAACCCTAAATCCAGGCAATACTGGAAAACACCGTACTCCTCGAATTGCAACCGTAATCTTGTAAGGTCACGCATTAGAAAAGAATGAAGCGCTCTACAGCATTGAACTGCGTTCGTGAATCTCATTGGATAATTCGACATCGTTCGTGAATCCCATTGGATAATTCGCTGATTGGTAGTTAGTGGTGTCGAAAGTTTAACTTCGCCAAATTATACAATCCTATGCACAACACTAAAAACAGCACATACTGAATGGAGGACTCGACGTTACTCAAAAACTATTTACAATCCCATACATTTAGCAATAAGCCATACCAATTATGTAAGAAGATTGGTTATACTTTAACGAAAGAAGACAAAGGCCGGGCAAAAGACCGTTTATTGAGCAAATCAAGTGATATTTATAGATTTTTATGTACATTATTGTCAGCGGAGAAGCGACCTCTCCTGATTGGTTGTTTTCCTGCTAAATGTTACTCTGTACTGCTTGTGACCGTTTCTCAGAAAGTTAAGCCATATATCTGCGAATCCTATTTGCACACGTTAAGTCTAGTTGGTTGATGAGTTCCTCAAGGTTAAGCTTTGTCATTGTTTTTTCAAATGACCCCGATTCGGGACGTAAAAATCAACATAAATTGTTGTCTACAGTTTTTGGCTTGCAGCCAGCTCTCACCAAAGTACTAATACTACCCGGGGTTTCCCAAAACCTAAATACGTGGAGCGGGTTTCGAGTGTGCGACCCAACCAGTGGGAAAGAAGCAATTCTACAGACAACTCCAAGCACTGTTGTACAGAACCCTAACCAGATGGTGAAACCAAAATTTTAATCAATAGGTATAAAATGTAACTCTAGAAGAGACGAAAGGAACCCCATAAAGATGACCCAATCAGTTCAAATTTCAAGTGTGAATTCCTCGTCATTCAATCTAACTTCCTGTCTTGTTCATTTTTCGGTTTCACTTTTGTGAATATATATATATATATATATATTCACAATAATAAAATGTTGATCGATATCTGTTTGTGCACGCGCTTGTATGTGCCTCTTCAAAGTCAACTATTGCTACTATTCAATTATCAATTGTTAAGGCACCGTTGAATGTAGCGCAATCCAGTGTAGCGTAGCGCGCAATACAACACATATTGAACATTGACACAGATACAATATAATGCACATTACTGACTTTCTAATTAACTAAAGAGAGAGAGAGAGTCTGTGTGAGAGAGACAGAATGAGAAAGGAATAAATTCCTAAGTATTGGTAATTGATCACGTTACTGATCTGTTTACGGTATAACTAAAGAAGGAGAGAAAGAGAGAGAGAAATAGGAGTCATATGACAATAATAATATTAATAATGACAATAATCGATACTGAAATTTTATGAGTACATGTACAGAAATAGCAACAGTATACCAACTTCGTTAATTAAGTGATAATCTATACCAAGAAATATTGATAATTGTAACAACGACCAATAAAGAAGAAACCATTAGGTTCAATTGTTAATTTAATGAACATTACACTTGTTGTATAATTATGAATTGCTTCAATTTAGTTATGAGTATTGTGGAAGAAGTTAAAGCAGTCAGACATAACCTCCTGACCACTCCTCTTACAGTTTGTCAATTCGCGTATTTTACCTATTCTTCTTCACTGTTCACCCTTATTCTTCCCTGGATGGCTTAAAAAAGACTATGCCATACTTCGTAGAACTCTGAAAACTGTCAGTCAGTAGGGCAAGTGGTGGTATCCCATTGGGCCATATCGTTGACATCGTCATTGATAGGCACTTGATTTGATGCAACAAATTTACTAAAAGAATTTTGTCAGACTGTGAGCATCCACCGGAGCACCCGCAGCTCCAACCTTGTGTCTCCTCAGGCGAAACAAGAAGTCTTTTCAGAAGAATTTATGCATGTACGTCTAAGTATAAAAATTCCACTATACCATATTTGAGATGTACTTTATGTGATGAAAATAGTGTCAGGCATGAACTAACTAACCTTCTTTGCAATACTAAATAAACCATTTCCTCCACCCTTGCAGTACCAAGCTTGATTGTTATTGTATTTCTTATATTTATAATCCTCTCAAATTTTTGTTTTTATTTGTTTATTTTTTTATAAGTGTGAACATCATTCAAGCTGTGTGAATAACTGCTAATTTTGTATTTCCCCTCACTATACTACATCAACAGAACATTAGATTCAATGCCTCTATGATAACATGCTAAAATTTCCAAACTGAATCGACAATACTGTTTGAAACAAACTCACTGTTGTTATTATTATTGGTATTATTATTATATTTAATACTCTCAATGTGTGCTTCGAATATTTTTGACTTTATATCGTAAACTTGGACAAATTCCTCTGGTTACTTTTGTTTTAATTTTTAATTTTATTTATATTCTGAGTAAATCAGATGCATAATATTGTGACAAATGGTGAGAATTCCATTCTGTATTACAAGTACTATCGGTTTTGGAATAAAGTAAATTACAATTTTTATTATTAAAATTCGACATCATCCTGTGCATATAACATTATAGTAAAAGTTGAAGAAACATCTCTCCCCCCTCACCTACCTTACTTCGTCACACTCAAACAAACATACAAACATGCATCTTGTGTACACACAATTAGGATTGTTCTATACCAAATGTGATGTGATCAGAGTATTATAATTTATTTGAATATTATATAAAGTACTTTATTAAACTCTTGTTAGAGCAGAAGAGGTAGGCAGCAAAAAGACAGGAAGGACTTCAAGTGATGAAGGTATCCGACAACCAACATAAACGAGAAGTTGCAACCAGTGGGGTTTAGCAAGTCCAGTGTGAGGACAAATACTCGTGTCACCGATGACATTCACTAGTGGTTGCGCCATATCACTGTAGCCACAAAAGACAAAGGCCAGTCAACAGACTGCTTACTGAGAAAATCAAGAGATATTTATAGATTTTTATGTACGTTATTGTTAGCGGAGAAGCAACGCCTTTTGATTGGTTCTTGTTTTGCTGAAGGTTATTCTGCCATCTCTTTGTGGTCGTTTCTCAGAAAGTTAAGCCATAAATCGGTGAATCATATTTCCTTCTAGAACATAGACACACTTTTCGGCGTCCAACAATTGTCATATTTCTTGACTTGAAGGCGGCCTTCGACTCCGCGGATCGAAAGGTACTATGGCAATGTCTGACTGTGAAGGGAGTGCCAAGAAAGTACATTGCACTAATCAAGGCACTCTATTCAAACTCATATAGTCGTGTAAGGGCTTATGGGGAATTGTCATCTGAATTGGTAACAACCAGTGGTGTCCGACAGGGATGTCCACTTTCCCCATTTCTGTTTAACTTCATCATAGATATGCTGATGGAAGTATCCTTAACTGAACGTAATGACTTAGGAATCGACTTGTTACCAGGGAATAGTCTTATGGACTTAGAATATGCAGATGACATAGTCCTGTTAGGGGAGGATGCTGACAAAATCCAGCAGTCTTCTGAACACCTTGAGCAGCAATCTTCGTATGTTTGGCATGCGATTCGCTCCTACAAAATGTAAGATGCTGCTACAGGACTAGACTACGTCAACTCCTAGCTTAGTAATAGGGAGTGAAGTGATAGAACATGTTGACCACTTCACCTACTTGGGAAGTTGTATTAGCACCAACGGACTGATTGGCGATGAAATCTCAGCACGGATCCAAAAAGCTCGAGCTGCTTTCGCTGACTTACACCATCTCTGGCGTAGGCGTGACATCCGGCTATCAACCAAGGGACGTGTGTACTGCTCTGCTCAGCAGTTCGCTCCGTCCTTCTCTATGGCTCTGAAACATGGCCAATACGAGTTGAAGACATGAAAAGGTTGACTGCTTTCGATCATAGATGTCTACGATCTCTGTTTCATGTTAGGTGGTTTAACAAGGTAAGTAATGCTGACGTTAGGCCTAGAGTGTTGGGCAAAGAGGGAAAATCAATCGACGAGGCTATAAAGTTACATAGATTGAGATGGCTAGGTGACGTGGTGCGTATGGCTGCCTAACCATCGCCTCCCCCGACGACGGGCATTACTAGCTGATATAGGTGCAGGCCGGAAAAGAGTGAGAGTGGTGGCCAAACAAAAACATGGCCTCATCAATCCATGAAATCCTTGAGAGTTAAACTGAGTCAGGTAGGTATGGAGATTCAGACTTCCGGGTTGGGGCCCTCGGGACTGACTCTAGGAATCAATGGCTGGAGACAATAGGTGACACATGGCTCAAAGTGATCGTTGTCAATGGCTGGCGCAGATGTATTCAGTCTCTGTAATCTTTCATATTCCTTTCTACCATTACCCATTCTGTTTCACTCTTATACTTGTCAGACTGTATTGATTCTCTTCACTCATCTTCTTGTCTACCTTTGTGTGGTATTTGAAAGGTGGCAAGTCGAACTGTTGCACTTCGGTGCCAAGTTCTATATTGAATACAGACAGACAGAATCATATTTCCACACTTTAACTTCACTGGTGATTTTCTCAAGGTTAAGCTCTGTTATTGCTTTCTCTCATGACCCCGATTCGGGACGTGAGCATCGACGTAAATTGTTGTATACAATTTTGGCTTGCAGCTAGCCTTCACCACATCATGAATTGGCAGAAGTTGGAATTCAGTGACTTAATGGTCTACGAGCTCGATAGCCTTGTAACAAAAGGGTTCTGGGTTCGAACCCCCCTATGGTGGGTGCGTACTACGGAAGAGTCCTAAACTAGGACTACAGAAACAGTTGTCCAGTACTCCCAGCTGGTTTTCGAGTGGTTCTCTAACCGATATCAGTTCATGATGAAATCCTGTAACCAATCAATCAAATCTCTACAAAACGAATACTTGAATAAACCAGGAAGATCTAAAGAAGTTACCTCATCCTGGTAGCATCCTTTCAACTAAAGGCAGTCGCAGTGTAGATTAGAATATCAAAAACAGTTTAGATAATTAAAAACACAAAATATGACTAAACTTCATTCATCTGAGATCAAATATAGAAGTCTCCTGCACTCACCACAAGATGAACAAGGTACGCATCTCTTCAATACATTGATTCAGAGATTTGGTGCTTGGTGGAGATCAGGTAGCCAATCAGAATGGATCAGGAAATCTATCAACACACCAACCAACAACCTATTTAATCAGTTTACTTCCCTTTATGAATTTCGACAAAACAATAAAAAGAAGACTTAGTTTATGTGAAACGTGTGATATGCGTATTTGCACAATACATTTTGGACTGCTCATCAGTCCGCTCCGTCCTCCTTTATGGCTGACTGTGAGACCTGGCCATTGAGAGTGGAAGACATAAAAAGATTAGCTGTCTTTGATCATAGGTGCCAGGGTTCTATCTCCCGTGTGAAGTGGCATAATAAGGTGAGCAACATGGAGGTTAGGCGTAGAGTTTTAGGTAAACAGGGGAAATCAATCGACGAAGTCGTGAAGCTACAAAGACTGAGATGGTTAGGACATGTGTTACGTATGCCAAGCCATCGCCTCCCTCGACGAGCTATGTTAGCGGATACAGGGTCAGGCTGGAAAATAGCTAGCGGCGGTCAAACAAAAACTTGGCATCAGTCAATGAAATCCACAACAGTTGGTCTAAGCCACGTAGGAAGGTGTAGAATTCCTGACTGATTGGGGTCATGGGGACGGTAAAAATCTATGGTTGGAAACAATTGGTGACATGGCTCAAAATCGTTCTCAGTGGCGCAGATGTATCCACTCCTTGTGACTTATGATCTCCAATGAAACTGTTTGGTTCTTCGTTACTACTATTCCTTTGTCTCACACCTCTGCTCACTGTTTCTATTATGCTTTTCTTGTACTTTCTTCTCTTGCTTCGCGTGCTACACGGAGTGTGGCGACTTGAACTGGCGCACATTTGTGCAAAGTTCTATGTCGAAAACAGACGGACAGACATTTTGGACACACATACATGTCATACACATTTATTATAGAAGACAAGAGAGCATGAGTCATTACAATACTATACAGGGTCAAGGTCACAAATAAGAGATAGCAAAATGACTCAAGAATGTGTGAGGTAAGAAGAAAAGGACGGGAGTGAAAATATTTTTTGAAGAAATTGAACACTGGTTCTAAATTCGATTATCAAAGTAGATTTTAAGTTATAGCAATTAATTTTCGGTCAAATAAGAGACAGGTTTAACCCTTTTTATACGGCAAAGGCTTCAATGAATTTCAGCATGAGAACCAAACTTGTTTTATATTTGGGTTTGGAAGGTATTATTGAAATCAACCGTATGACCCCGATCAGTATGGATGAGCTTCGCTATAGATGATGCTAGACTTCTATTTCCAGGATCAATTGTATCCGGTGATTTTATTTGTTGTTTCAGCCAATTTGACTCATTGCTGACTGGTTTCAATGTAGCACTTTAAACAGATGTGCAGCAGTTCGAGTTACCACACTCCCTTCTTGTAGCATACAAAGCAAGCGAAGAGAGAGAGACAACAAACAGAATTATGGAACAAAAAGATTAGTAATATGGAAAAATAAAAGAATTTTATTGGATATTGTAAATCATAGAGAGTGAATGCATCTGCACCATCACCGAGAACGAGGATTTTGAATAATATCACCAGTGTGTCTCCAGACGTCACTGGTGCTTACCATGCAGCGGACCCCAACAGGTCTGTCAGGCAGTCTACACCTCCTTACATGACTGGTTGCCCTAAACTAACTGTTGTGGATTTCATTGACTCATGAAACCACCCACCACTAGCTTTCTCTTTTCTAACCTGATCAATCCTATGTCAGCGGCTAACATTACCTTTTATCGAGGAAGGCGATGGTTAGAGATGCATGCGTAACACATGTTCTAACCATCTGGATCGGTGTAACTTCACAGTCTCGTCTATTGATTTTCCCTCCCACCTACCTAGCACTCGACCGATGTCTAACCCTCTCCTTATTGTAACACTTAACACGAGAGGGTAATAGAACGCCGGCACCTATGATCAAAGACACCTAGCCTTTTCGTATATTGTACTTTCAATGGCCATTTTCACAGCCATAAAGGAGGGCAACCAATTTAGAATATGTTCTGTAACCCTAACCTCCAGAGATCGATAGTTCCTCCAGTTGGATGTGGCACTATCTGAAAACAAGTTTGCGTCAGATACTTAAATCCTTTGAAACCTTTACCATAAAAAGGCTCAAGCCTGTCTCTCATGTGTCCAAAAATTATATGTTATTACTTTGAACATGCGTCGGTGGCACAGTGGTTAGGACTCTCGCCAACCATGCACATGGTCCGAGGTACGCTCCTCTGCCGACGCACACCTGATATCTATGGTCTGCCTGCAAAATTTGGGCTACCGATATCTATGCTGAAAATTCCATACTTGTACGAAAAATACAGTGTGGAATCAAGCTGTAATCAAAAAATAAAAAAAAATTTAGAACCAGTGTTTAATTCATATAATAATAATACTTTCACCCTCTCCCTTTTCTCTTGCTTACTCTACATCCTGACGTCATCTTTCTATCTCGTATCTGTGACCTTGACCCTGTATAGTATTGTAATGACTCATGCTCTGTTCTTTCATATAAATGTGTATGACAAATATGTGTGTTCAAAAATGTGTTGTGCAAATACGCATATCACACGTTTCACATACACGAAGTCTTCTTAGTGTTTTGTCAATTACTTATTGCTCAACAAAATATACCCAAGAGAAAATGGAGACAGGCTGAACAAACACAACTGAGAAGAGCGTTGAATGACATTCCACACGAGGTGAACTGTTGAGTGGAATTCGAGTGGGATACGAGTTGGATGGGTGTGAAGCTAACTAAGAAAGACTTCAAAGAACAGAGTGAAGTGAACACGTTTGTTGCTGAGGCTGTATGTTCTGTTTAGACCCCAAGGAGACAATGATATCTCAGTTAGCCGGAACATATGACCTACAGAGTCACAGTGGCGTCGGTGGCACAGTGGTTAGGACTCTCGCCGACCATGCACATGGTCCGGGGTTCGAGCCCACGCCGACGCACACCTAATATCTATGGTCGGCCTGCGAAATTTGGGCTACCGATATCCATGCTGAAAATTCCATACTTGTACCAAAAATACAGTGTGGAATCAAGCTGTAATCAAAAATAAAAAAAAATAAAATAAAAAGTGACTATGTGGGGGCTGAAGTGATGCTGCCAGTCAGAAAATTTTACATTCACTTACGTTTATACCAAGAGTAAATTCGATAGGGAACAACCCAACAAGGTTTGGCACTACCATCCAGTGGTGTTCCATGAAAAGATACATCCGGAAAGTCAGAAAACTAATGCATGTATTTACATTTGCAACCATTTTCTGGGCAGCAATTTTCAATTTACATGTCATAGTACAATCTTCTGAAGAAATAAGTATGACCTTGTAGCTGAGAATCCTTACTGAATTTCTTTTATACTGTAGAGAAGGATGACCCGGATGAAGAAGGTATCGAAAAGAATACCCGGCAAAGTTAAACTTTCGACACCACTAACAACTAATCAGCAAACGACCTCGAACGGACCAATCACATTAAAGAGGCATATATGATGAATGGAAATGTATATTTATAGAAAAAAAAGCATAAAATAGATAATAAAAAAGGTTACATGGGATATCTTTCTCAAACATGTGAGAGAAAAATCTCCCAGTTTAGCATGGGACTGTCAATGGAGAAGTTACACCATATCCTCTACATATATTCATCCAAATGACTATAAATGAGATCCTTTTGAGATACATTTATAGCCCTTATCCTATTTTCCAACCTGCCCCAAAATCCTTCATTAGAATTTGTATGTGTCCTCGTAACGGGATCCACAAAATCACTTGAATGGTTGTCTCTATGATGAATATATCCCAGAGATGACAGCGAACTGCAGCCTTTCCGTGTGTATAATTGACCCCGCATAACAATTCTGGTAACAATAGGTATAAGAGTAGTTGCTTTTCTATCTGCTATCCTTAGGGAGAGAAGCGACCTGGCGAAAAAAGTTCCTACGAAATAGTAAAATTATCAGCGTACCCTCTCTAGTGTTAGTAGGCTTCAAACATATAGCACAACGATGAACAAACCCATCAGTTAATTTGGTATAGCTTTTTAAAGTCATGATACCACCACACAATCAAATTCGTTCTTTCCGGAGCAACTCAAATCTAGGAAATACTGGAAAACACTAACCTCCTCGAATTGCAACAATAGCCTTGTAAGGTCACGCATTAGAAATGAATCAAGCGCTATACAACATTGAACTGCGTTCGTGAACCTCATTGGATAATTCGCTGATTGGTAGTTAGTGGTGTCGAAAGTTTAACTTCGCCAAATATCCTTTGTTCACCCACTACTAATCAGTGTTTTGCATCAACAAAAAAGAGAGCACAACTGTTTCCTATTCTATTTTAGGACCCACTACTCTTCAGTAGTCGGACCCCTCAAATATTGAAACCAGAATACACCTTCACAGTACCAGGAGAACATACTGTTTATTACTATTATGATTTACCAGAGCACAAACTTCTTACACTGTGAGCAACAAGAAATGCACCACACGAAATCTCATACTTTGTGCATGGACTAGGATAATGCCCAGACGCGCAGCCCAAAGCTTGGGGTTGTTTTAACGAGCCAACCCTCAAACATTTGACTTGAAATCTGATCTACAAGATAGTGGGGAAGCGTCCGCGCTGATTTCCAGCGACCAAACCACATGTTCATACATCACTTGGTACTTGCGGATTCTGGAGTCCATGTACAATATAGGTTTGATTGGACACTAGTCATTGACTAGTATAATGTGTCTTGTCTTCTTTTTGGTGCAGACTGAATTCTATCAATCAGGTTTGCATAATGCAAAAGAAAACAGTGGTCTGTGCAGAATGATATGCTACCATCATTTATTTCGTTGGCTTCTCATCAGCTGCTTACAGCCTAAATAAATTATGAGGTTCACGTACAGAAAAGTTTTAACATACCTGCAAATTTTACATGTTGTCAGTCAGTTGACAGAAATTTCCACAATTGGTGAACACTGCTCAGAAAATTACGCTTATATAGTTTTTGCACAGAAAGTTCAAGTCAAAATAAATGTATGCATACAACAGTGCCATCGTCAGGCATCTCCTCGGCATGGGGCCATGAGGTGGAAATCGAGAAATCCTTTAACATTATCAATACACAAAGCAGCTCCATTCTCCTCAAGTTTGCTGAAGCAATTTCTATCAAACGCTTCAAACCAGATTTATGTGTTCAGAAAGAAGCAGTTATTAGTCTTTCCTTGCCCATTCTGGTAACTGGATGTCTTTATTCTCTCCCTCATTTGATTACGTAATCTTTGTCTTTAACCTCACCCTCCTTTTATAATCTGCAATTTTGCTTGTCTCTTGTTTCTATGATGTAAGTTCAACTCAGTGCATTGTTACCTAATTTATTAGTCACTATGCGTCTAACGCACGTCTCATCTTTATTATGTAACTCCTTTACCATTATAGGCATACATTTACTTTGTTTAAAATTGAACTGCCTGTGTAAAAACTATATAAGCGTAATTTTCTAAGCAGTGTTCACCAATTGTGGAAATTTCTGTCAACTGACTGACAACATGTAAAATTTGCAGGTATGTTAAAACTTTTCTGTACGTGAACCTCGTAATTTATTTAGGCTGTAAGCAGCTGATGAGAAGCCAACGAAACAAGCAATGGTGGTACCATATTATTCTGTACAAACCACACTGTTATTCTTGCTTTTTTTCAAATTCATCAAAGGGAATAAATGCATGAAATGAAGTTTGCAATGTGGCCAACATGCCAATAGGTGGCTCGCAATTACGGTGCACTATGAATTTTTGATATTTGATGATGAGATGCGATCTGGAAAAAGCCTTGAAACTAGGTTTCGCGTTGGTTGTCTATGCTGACGAGTGAGTGCCAGCTAGCACGAATCTTAGGTGAAAGGCTTCCAGCTGACAACATAGGCTTTGTTTTTTAAAATCAGACTTTTCCAGCTACCACCCTAGGCAGACCCTGGAACGTGTCTACCAGACGTTCCTACATTCGCCCTTTCACACTTTTGTGAGAAACATTCACACCGTAGAAGCTATGAGAGCATTTTGTGACAGGATGTCCGGATTCTATCCTTCCACCCATCCACCACCCCTACACTTGGCCGTACCAAGGGGCATCGAGAGACACACATACAGACGGACAGACAGACAGAGAGATGAACAACAGTCGTGTCTCAATCATTAAATAACTTTTCATTTATTTGTTTCTTAATAATAGTTATAATGATAGTAATAGTAATAATAATAATTAAAGTATGAAAAGAAATTACCGGAAAAGCTTTCTAAAATACAAAAAAACAAAGAAGACAAAATCTATTTCAGGAAGAATAATAGTAGTAATAGTATTTGGTAGCATAATTAATAGTGTTTGTTTCTTTGTTTAATCAGGGTTCGTCGAATGATAATAGTGACAATAACAATAATTTTAGTAACACATCATAAGTGACAAAGCATACATACATTACGTACGTACGTGCTCGTTGTCAGAGTAGTAGTAGTAGTCAAAATAGTAGTCGCTGGAGTGGTGGCCAGTCAGTAAAACACTCATGGGGGATAATAAAAGTGTCAAATTGTTAACTTTTTCTTCTTCTTCGTTTTGTTGTTGTTGGGTGTGTTTTCTGGTTTATCCAAACTTTTATCTCTTTTAATTTTCATTAAATATAAATAATTCTAAGATGTGATGTAATTAATGTAAAAAGTGAGAATATATATGTTGTGCTTTTGTGTACACTTGGGGGGGGGGGCGGGGGGGTAAATCAAAAATCAATCTAGAGGCAGTATAAGAAAGTAAGTGACAGTTTAATGCCCATAAATATATATATTTATACGGATGTGTGTGTGTGTGAGTGAATGTACATACTGAAGGCGAAAAAATGTTTGGCACATGAATAATAAAAAAAGGGAGGGGACCCCCTACCCTACCCTACTCAACCCCAACCCGTAGGTCGTCGTTATCGTCTGTTACCCATCAACAGACTGTCAAATACGCTGAGGATACAGGACGCGAGGGGTTCGAGTGAATGGGTGGGTTGGTTGGGAGAAACAGAGAGCACTGCTCAAAGGGATTCGATTTTTTATCGCCTAATGAAAGAACAATTCGTTGGTCAGACAGAGAGAGAGAGAGAACGAGGGCAACAGCTGGGAGGAAAAGAAAGACAAGATCCCCATTTTTGCACAAGGGAGAGGGAGAGAGACAGACAGACAGCGAAAGTCGTGGTGCTAGGGGGCGGGGGAAGGAAGCAGAAAAAGGAGAGAGAGAGAGAGACGTTAGCGAAGGAAGTGTATGAGATGCATAGAGGCATGTGTACATGTGGGAAAAACAAACGATACACATACATATATATCTGGTGAATAAATTCATGAATAATTCTATGACAAGCGCAGAAAAAAGCGAAAAAGCATTTTTTATAAAACTCATGGAATCACTATTATTATTGGTATCATCACCTTCATCAAAGAGAGAAAATTCAAACTTCCCCCTCTCTCACTTTCTGTCAAAAATGATTTTAAAAAAATGGAAAACTTGGAAGCAAAAGAATCCAACCCAAACAAACAGCTGAACAAAAGAAAAGAAGGTGAAAAACAGAAGGCGACACAAGAAAATTAAAGAGGTAACACGCACGCACGCGCACAACTATAGGAATGTGTAATTATTTCATTGTAAAACAACAAACAGGAAGGTGGAGCAAGAGGAGAGATAATGGATTATACACAAAAAATGGCACACCTACTACTCCTTTAACTTAATGCTTCAATCAAATGTATGCCATCTGAATGACTAACTGCAGCAACATTGGAACCAGACCTCCAGCTAACTTGTAACCATTTACGTCCAACATCAACAGTGAATAATTGTTCATTTGAATAATCGATTAGTGATGATGATGATGACTGTGATAGTGTTGATGATGATAGTTTAGAATAACCGCCATCAGTAATATCGATTAATTCATCGTGTAATTGTCTAGGCCATGGTATATCAATACTATCTGGTAGTGGAGAAACAAATACTGAAGTACCACCACTAACACCAAGACCGCCAACACCGCCACTATCTGTTGTACGAAATGGATCAATAAATGAACTAGCCTCTTCATCTTGCATAGTTAATTTATATGAACCTTCAAGGGGATTATGACGATCAAAAATTTTCACTGTATTACTGTAGGAACCGGTTAATATGAAACTGAAAAGAGAAAAGAAAGTAAAAAAGAAATATTAGTAGACATTATGATGTATTCAAAATACATTGCACTGATCAAGGCACTCATTCTACTCGAACTCATGCAGTCAGCCAGGTGAGGGTTTACGGCGAGTTGTTGTCTGAACTGGTGACGACTAGTGGTGTCAGTCAAGGATGCCCATTATCCCTATTTCTATTCAATTTCATCATAGATGTACTAATGGACTTAGCCTTAACTCACTTCAGAGACTCAGGGATTGATTTGCTACCAGGGAATAATAGTCTCGATGACTTAGAATATGCAGACGATATAATCCTTCTAGGCGAGGACGATGACAAAATAAAGCAGAGTCTTCTGAACACCTTGAGATGCAATCTACGAATGTTTGGCATGCGATTTGCTCCTGCTGTTAAATGCAAGATAATGTTACAGGACTAACTGGACTACACTGACTCCTAGTTTAGAAATAGGGAGTGAAGTGGTAGAGCACGTTGACCGCCATCATCATCATCATCAGCCAACGCCAACGGGTTGATCTCTGACTAAATCTCAGCACGGATACGGAGGTTCGTTTCATATTCGCCAGTTTACGCCGTCTCTGGCGTAGACGAGATGTTCGACTATCGACCAAAGGGCGGTGTACTGCTCATCAGTCCGCTCCGTCCTCCTTTATTGCTGGCTGTGAGACCTGGACACTCAGAGTGGAAGACATAAAAAGACCAGCTAGCTGTCTTTGATCATAGGTGCCTGCGTTCTATTTCCCGTGTAAAGTGGCATAATAAGGTGACCAATATAGAGGTTAGGCGTCGAGTTCTAGGTAAACAGGGGAAATCAATCGACGAAATCGTGAAGCTACAAAGACTGAGATGGTTAGGACATGTGTTACGCATGCATCTCTAGTCATCGCCTTCCTCGACAATGGGCAATGTTAGCTGATATAGGGTCAGGCTGGAAAATAGCTAGCGGAGGCCAAACAAAAACATGGCACCAGTCAATGAAATCTACAACAGTTAGTCTAAGCCACGTAGGAAGGTGTAGAATTCCTGACTGATTGGGGTCATGGGGACGGTAAAAATCTATGGTTGGAAACAATTGGTGGCATGGCTCAAAATCGTTCTCAGTGGCGCTGGCGCAGATGCATCCACTCCTTGTGACTTATGATCTCCAATGAAACTGTTTTGTTCTTCGTTATTACTCCTCCTTTGTCTCACACCTCTGCTCACTGTCTCTATTATGCTTTTCTTGTACTTTCTTCTCTTGGTTTGTGTGGTACATGGAGTGTGGCGACTTGAACTGGTGCACATATGTGCAGAGTTCTATATCGAAAACAGACAGACAGACAGTTGATATAACACGGACTCTCTTTCATAACGATGCACGAAACACCAGTTTAATCGGGGGGAAAAGTGTAGAAATTTTAGACAGTGAAAGCGCTAAAAGAAATGCCAGTGAATTCCTAGAATCTTAGTATTCAGATGAGTCAGCAAGGAACAGACACACTATACATTACATGTTATACATCAAATCTGTCAACTAGTAATAAGAATAATTCTTCACATGACACAAAATGTCAAATTCCAAGTCACTAAAACCGATCAATACTGATAGAAATTAACAATCGATCACGATAAAAATTTGTCAGGAGATACAATTCCATCGTTCATCAATGGTAAATTCAAGTAAACTTTCAAAAGTGCTTGGGATGATTTGGGTGGAAGAGACGTTTCAAAGCGTGACGATTTAGGTGGAGGACTTAATTTAAATTAATTCAATTTAAATTTATTTCATGTTGAAAGCTGGCGCTGCATATGTGGTCTAGAAGGGGGACAATGAAGGCTGCCCAGCTCATAGGACACAACCAAATGGTCTACGAATTCGCTAGCCTCGTAACCAGAAGGTCGTGGGTTGGAACCCCCTGGGGCGGGTGCGTACTGATGAAGAGTTTCAAGCTAAACTGACAAAACAGTTAACTGTCCAGTACTCCAAGATGGTTTTCCAATGGTTCTCTAACCGATGTCAGCTCGTGATGAACTCCTGTAACCAATCAATCAAATTCACACAAATCAATACTTGAAAACTCTAGGAATTCTCTTGCAGTTTTTAGTCTTTCCACGTTCTAAAATGTCCTCATTTTTCCCAATTAAACTGGTTTCATGCATTGTTATGAAAAAGAATACATGTTATGTCAACTAGTTTATGTTCGCGAATTCTGAGTCGAAGGCGACGTCAACTCTTAGGAATTTAGTGCTTACCACAGTTCATGCAATTTATTTTGTAGACAGTGTTGATCTCTACCTCTTTTTGCTGTTGAGTGGATTCGATTGGTTTGCATACTACTGAATGAAGTGATTGTGTGATTAGTCTAATTATGTGCGTCGGTGGCACAGTGCTTAGAACTCTCACCGACCATGCACATGGTCCGAGGTTCGATTCCCTACCTGCAAAATTTGGGCTACCGATATGCATGGTGAAAATTCCATACTTGTACCAAAAATACAGTGTGGAATCAAGCTGTAATAAAAAAATACCATTTCACCGCCTTCAGGCGGAATTCCACTCCACCCGATAAAGGGAATGCCGAGAAAGCTTATCGTATTAACCAATGCACTCAATCTACTCGAACTTATGCAACTATGTAAGAGCTAACGGAGAGTTGTCATCTAGAGTGATGACAACCAGAAATGTCCGTCCGCTGTCCCCATTTCTGTTTAATTGTATCATAGATATGCTAATGGAGTTAACCGCAACTGACTTCAGTGAGTTAAACGTGGAGAACAATCTCATCGACTTACAACAAGCGGATAATAGTATCCTCTCCAGCGAATAGAAATCTTAGCATTTTTTGCATGCGGTTCACTCTTTTGAAATGGTGAACAGTTACTCGAAGTGAGTAACAAATGCCTCGAATGTTTAATATCTCATTTCAACGATCGATATGCCTTCCTTTTCCAACTCTGCATCCAGTATGCTTCCTTTTCATATGAGTAATGAAACGAAGACCCCCATACTTAAGGTCGAAAATCTGTAATCTTTTCAAATGTTTAGTTTGTTTATTTTTACCAGCCATGTTTCATCATACTGTTTAATTAGGATAGGATCTATAACTGCTACCTTGACGTGGTGGTTGCTGGGCTTGCATATCACAATTACCCAACAGGCTACACTGCTGGAACTATTGTTCCTGCAGGTCTTACCATCCCAGGAAGAGCAGTTACCGGTATAGTGTAAGATCTCTTTTTTATACTATGCTAGGGGTGTGCGGGCAAAGTCGTACTGCTGGGTGAGAGGGGTGTTTCCCTCAGACGACCAGCATGCCAGCCAGCTATGCTGTCTATCCACTCTCTAGAGAATGGGTTAGAAAAGGTCGACCCCAGAAATTGTACATCCCGACTTAACCCCCCGCTACGGTGGTCCGCAGCCGGAGGTAACTTACTAATACGGGACCAAACCAAAAAACCAGTTCATACAGGCTGTATGTGACCCACATCAAGCAGTTGTCCCCTGAGTTTTGAGGCGCCCCAAGAATAAATCAATAAGCAGTCTGTCTGTCTGTCTGGATTCAACATAGAACTTGGCACCGAAGTGCACCAGTTCGACTTGCCACCTTCCAAATACCACACAGAGGTAGACAAGAAGATGAGTGAAGAGAATCAATACAGTCTGACAAGTATAAGAGTGAAACAGAATGGGTAATGGTAGAAAGGAATATGAAAGATTACACAGACTGAATACATCTGCGCCAGCCATTGACAACGATTTTGAGCCATGTGTCACCTATTGTCTCCAGCCATTGATTCCTAGAGTCAGTCCCGAGGGCCCCAACCCGGAAGTCTGCATCTCCCTACCTGACTGACTGAGTTTAACTGTCAAGGATTTCATGGATTGATGAGGCCATGTTTTTGTTTGGCCACCACTCTCGCTCTTTTCCAGCCTGCACCTATATCAGCTAGTAACGCCCGTCGTCGGGGGAGGCGATGGTTAGGCATGCGCACCACGTGACCTAGCCATCTCAATCTATGTAACTTTATAGCCTCGTCGATTGATTTTCCCTCTTTCCCCAACACTCTACGCCTAACGTCAACATTACTTAGCTTGTGAAACCACCTAACGTGAGACAGAGATCGCAGACATCTATGATCGAAAGCAGTCAACCTTTTCATGTCTTCAACGCGTATTGGCCATGTTTCAGAGCCATAGAGAAGGACGGAGCGAACTGCTGAGCAGTACACACGTCCCTTGGTTGGTAACCGGATGTCACGCCTACGCCAGAGATGGTGTAAGTCAGCGAAAGCAGCTCGAGCTTTTTGGATCCGTGCTGTGATTTCATCGCCAATCAGTCCGTTGGTGCTAATACAACTTCCCAAGTAGGTGAAGTGGTCAACATGTTCTATCACTTCACTCCCTATCACTAAGTTAGGGGTTGACGTCGTCCAGTCCTGTAGCAGCATCTTACATTTTGTAGGGGCGAATCGCATGCCAAACATACGGAGATTGCTGCTCAAGGTGTTCAGAAGACTCTGCATTTTGTCAGCATCCTCCCCTAACAGGACTATGTCGCCTGCATATTCTAAGTCCGTAAGACTATTCCCTGGTAACAAGTCAGTCATTCAGTCAGACATAAATGTCAGTATCAAAAATAAACACTACAACAGCAGGCCGCGTGTGACCGGCCTCAAGCAGTTGTCCCCTGGGCTCTGCGGTCACGCAACCAACTTCCACGGTGTGGGCAGCCGGGAAGTAACAATCGCCCTCACAATCCGAAATGCACACGAAACCTCTCTATTACTCACTCATCTTTGTCTTCATCTTCATCTCTATCATCTTGCCTTCCTTCCACTGATGCAACTCCTCGACTTGATAGCTCTCCACTTCCTCTCCACTCTGCGTCCACTAAAAACGATGGAAGCCAAAAAACCACCACCGACAGCCTCTTAAAGCCGCGCCACCAATTTCATATAGGAGCTCTTAATGTTAGGACACTTTGCCAAATAGGACAACAAGCATCACTAGCCAAGACCCTGGCATCACGAGCCATTGATGTATGCTGTGTTTCAGAAACACGCATACAAGACCCAAGTGTGGTTATTCACCTAACCCCACCTGGCCAACAGGTTGAATCTGCAAAATTCACCTTGAGGGTGTCAGGAGATGCCACAGCTAGTTCACGAGGATTAGCTGGCGTAGGGATAGCTTTGAGTACTAGGGCAGAAAAGACATTGCTTGACTGGATCCCGGTAGATAGCCGAATGTGTGCTGTCCGCCTGAACGGATCAGTAAGAAGGAGGAAGGACTGCACTACTCGCCGATGCCTTTTCGTAATCTCCGCCTACGCCCCCACTGACTGCAGTTCAGATGAAACGAAGGATGAGTTCTACCAAAAGCTGTCTAGTTTGGTGAGAAAGGCTAAACGCTCAGACATAGTCGTTCTAGCTGGTGACTTTAACGCTCAAGTAGGGAAATTGTGTCAATCTGAGAAGGATGTCGGTGGCACCTATGGAGTTCCGTGCCAGCGAACCGACAACGGTGACCGTCTCCTACAGTTCTGTTCTGATAATCATTTGTTTCTTGTAAGCACTAACTTCAAACACAAGGAGAGACACTGTTTGACTTGGAGACCCCCTTCATCAAACCAACGCTGGACACAAATAGACCACATAGCAATAAGCTATCGTTGGCGTGGGTCGGTAGGAGATTGTCGCTCCTTCTGGAACACGTGCGTAGATACCGACCATGCACTGGTCCGCGCTCGGGTGTGCTTACGACTGAACGGACGTAGGAAACAGCTGGCGGTAAAACCATCACGTCCCCAGCTCGATCAGGAAACTAAATCCGTATTTCAGGAAGAACTAGCTAAACACATATCTGTGTTCGACAGCTGTGCTCACCCTGAAGAAGCTTGGAAAAATATCCAGGCAGCCATAGATACAGCTGTAAAAGCTGTGAATAAGGTAAACCCAAAGGTGAGTAAAAACCACTGGATCTCCACCGCCTCATCCGAACTGATAGATGCTAGAAGACTTATTCCGGCGAGCTCCGAATTCAATGAGGAGCGAAAGCTGCACAAGAGGAAACTTACGAAAAGTCTCCGCAAGGACCGTGAACAGTGGTGGGCGACAAAAGCCAAAGAGATGGAGAAAGCTTTGAGGATAGGCAACACCAGGCAACTCTTTGGACTCATCAGGGAAACGGGTGGGAGAAGACAAATCATTAGTGAGACAATCTCGGAAAAAAATGGCACTATAATTAGCTCCCAGGATAGACGACTGGATCGTTGGAAAGAGCATTATGAGGAGCAGTTTAATTTGCCCACAGCCACGCTCAACCTTCCGAGCATCCAACACCTCCCTGAATGGGATATAGATACAGGTCCTCCGTCACTAACTGAGGTTACTAAAGCTGTCACCAATCTGAAACTAGGCAAAGCAGCGGGACCTGATGGAATGACGCCAGAGGTATTTAAGTACGGTGGAGACAGCTTACTGTCCGGATTAACTGAGGTACTAGGCAGCGTCTGGGAATCAGAAGAAGTCCCATCGGGTTGGTGTAAGTCACTGATTATCCCCATATACAAGAAGGGAGACAAGTCTTCCTGTGATAATCACAGAGGGATTAGCTTGACTAATATAGTATCTAAAGTCTTAGGCTCAATAATCATGCGTAGACTGAGTGGTGCTCGGGAAGCACAAACACGAGAGAGCCAGGCAGGCTTTAGACCAGGAAGAGGGTGTATTGATCATATCTTCACCCTCCGACAGATTCTAGAACATAGGCATTCCTACCGGCGTCCAACAGTCATTATATTTCTTGACCTAAAGGCAGCATTCGACTCTGTCGATCGGGAAGTTCTCTGGAGATGCTTGGCTGTAAAGGGAATTCCAAGAAAATATATTGCACTGATTAAGGCACTCTACTCGTACTCATACAGCCAGGTGAGGGCTTACGGCGAGCTGTCATCTGAACTGATGACGACCAGTGGTGTCCGTCAAGGATGCCCATTATCTCCTTTTCTATTCAACTTCATCATAGATGTGTTAATGGACTTAACCCTAGGTGACTTCAGCGATTCAGGGATTGACTTGCTACCTGGGAATAATCTCGTTGACTTGGAATATGCAGACGATATAGTCCTTCTAGGCGAAGACGCTGACGAAATGCAGAGTCTTCTAAACACCTTGAACAGCAATCTACGAATGTTTGGCATGCGATTCGCTCCCGCCAAATGCAAGATGATGTTACAGGACTGGACTACATCGACGCCTAGTTTAAAAATAGGAAGTGAAGTGGTAGAGCACGTTGACCGCTTCACTTATTTGGGAAGTACCATCAGCCCCAACGGGCTGATCTCTGACGAAATCTCAGCACGAATACAAGGGGCTCGTTTCGCATTTGTTAGTTTACGCCGACTCTGGCGTAGACGAGATGTTCGACTATCGACCAAAGGGCGGGTGTACTGCTCATCAGTCCGCTCCGTCCTCCTTTATGGTTGTGAGACCTGGCCACTGAGAGTGGAAGACATGAAAAGACTAGCTGTCTTTGATCATAGGTGCCTGCGTTCTATTTCCCGTGTAAAGTGGCATAATAAGGTGAGCAACATGGAGGTTAGGCGTAGAGTTCTAGGTAAGGAGGGGAAATCAATCGACGAAGTCGTGAAGCTACATCGACTGAGATGGTTAGGACATGTGTTACGTATGCCAAGTCATCGCCTCCCTCGACGAGCTATGTTAGCGGATATAGGGTCAGGCTGGAAAAAAGCTAGCGGCGGTCAAACAAAAACTTGGCACCAGTCAATGAAATCCACAACAGTTGGTCTAAGCCACGTAGGAAGGTGTAGACTTCCAGGCTGGGGTCCTCGGGACGGCAAAAATCTATGGTTGGAAACAATTGGTGACATGGCTCAAAATCGTTCTCAGTGGCGCAGATGCATCCACTCCCTGTGACTTATGATCTTCAATGAAACTGTTTTGTATTTATTTATTACTCCTTTGTCTCACACCTCTGCTCACTGTTTCTATTATGCTTTTCTTGTACTTTCTTCTCTTGCTTCGCGTGCTACACGGAATGTGGCGACTTGAACTTCCGCACATTTGTGCAAAGTTCTATGTCGAAAACAGACAGACAGACAACAGCCTTATATATTTCTGTACATCTCGTAACCCGTAGCACAGATTTTTATATAAAATTAACTTAATAACAATTGACAAATGACTTACCGATCATCTGAGGAGACAGTTAACTTGAAATCATCAAAAAGTAATTCAGTTTCATAGAGAACTGTGAGATGCTTCCTTAAATGAATTTGAACAGGATAAATTTCAACTGGTTGATTTGGCATTCTTGAATCCCAAGCTTGAAGTAAGTCACAAAGAAAGAATAGTGAATATACAGAGCTGTTTGAGTGAGTGAATGACTGACTGACTGATTCAGTGTAAATTTACCTCATTTCAAGGGGGGGGGGTTGACATGATATCCTGATGTCAATCAAAGAGTAACGACAGAAGACAATGGCAGGGCAACTGATAGTTTATTGAGAAAATCAACAGATATTTATAGATTTTTATGTACATTATTGTCAGCGGAGAAGCAGCCTCTCCTGATTGGCTGTTTTCTTGCTCAAGGTTATTCTGTACTGCTTGTGACCGTTTCTCAGAAAAATAAGCCATATATCTACGAGTTGTATTTTCACACGTTAAGCCTCCTGTGATTGGTTGGTGAGTTCCTCAAGGTTATTGTCGTTATTGTTATTGTTTTTCTCATGACCGCGATTCGGGGCGTAACACTGACATAAATTGCTGTCTGCAATTTTTGGCTTGCGGCCACCTCTTACCACAAAAGGACTTGTGTACTGAGAAACAGTTCACTGCGTTCTTCTTTATGACTGTGAAACATGTTCGTTGAAAATGGAAGATATGGAATGACTAGATGTCCTTGACCAGTGATACTTTCATTTCTCCTGTGTTAAGCAGTAGAGTATAATGAGTAATAATGAAGTTAAGAGTACAGCGTCAGGTGAAAAGGCTAGGTGGATGAGATTGTAAAGTCACATAGACTGAAATGGCTAGGACATGTGCTATGCATGCTGAGCCACCAGATTCCTAGATGAACAATGGTTGCAGAAACAGGATTGGTTAGAGGGGTGGTTAAACCAAAACACGGCATCAATTGGTTTGAGGCATAGACTGTCTGCCTGGCCCAATAAACGATCTAGTACGGTAGATGGGTGGGTAGACTTCTGTCTTCCTCTCCAAATGCTCTCTCATGATGCCATGCATTCACAGTCTCCCTCTGCAAGTCAAGTCCTACTTATTGCCTTCAAGCAGTGGTGACAGTGTACCTCATTAAAGTGAAATGGTGAATGCAAACGCCTGGCGCTTACAACCTGACTGGTGGACATGGTGGTTTATCCTTACTCCAAACCTACGGTGTACATGGGCTCCATAATCCGAAAGGAATGAATGGAACTATGAGAATGCAGCTCCTGACGGTGTCCCAGTGTTTTGTGGATTAGGCTTCAAGTCAACGGCTTGGCCATTTAAGAGAATCAAATGCTTCGATCTAGATGAGAAGACTGAGTATTTTCAACATAAAACTTTGCAGAGAAGTGCATCAGTTTGAGTGATGCATTCTCTCAGTGCCCATAATGCACCAATTCTGAGTTTTAATAAATGAATAAGACTGGATGCTGGAGTCGTTAAGATGCTAACAATCAACAATGACTTATGTGCGTCGGTGGCACAGTGGTTAGGACTCTCGCCAACCATGCACATGGTCCGAGGTTCGATCCCTTGCCGAAGCACACCTGATATTATCTATGGTCGGCCTACAAAATTTGAGCTACCGATATCCATGCTGAAAATTCCATACTTGTACGAAAAATACAGTGTGGAATCAAACTGTAATCAAAACTTTAAAAAAATAAAAATAAAATAGACACTACTGGTAATATGACTCAAGGATAGTTAGTATTCTCGACAGCGCAGATACATTCACTGTTTGTAATATTCTAGATGAGCTGAATCTTCCCACTGTTTCAATGCTAATATTCCGCCCAATATACGAGAACATACATTATATGATTATAATTATTCCCTTGCATTCCGAGTGCAACATAGGGCTTCAACAACACATCTCCACTTTGTTATGTTTTCTGCCATCCTTTTCACCTGGGTCCAAGATTTACCAAACTCTCTCATCTCTTCCACACACACACGATCTCCTCCATATCACCATTGGAGTAACAACCCGACCGTCGCTTCTCAATTGGATTCCACTCGAGGGCCTGACGTGCAATGTCATTCGACGGCCTCCTCAATGTATGCCCCCAATCAATTCATCTCCACTTTCTCCTACATATTTGTTGAGCGATCGGTTCTTCGTTGGTTGGTTTGTTCCATTGCAGAGTTTCTTGTTACTAATTCTTCAGTAAGGAGCCAGTGAAGGTGGCAGCTGTTGATGAAAATCTTCAGCCTGTTGGAAATCCTTTTTGGTGCCTAACACGCAGTATAAGTTTCTGTCCTGTATAGAAGAACCGACTTCACATTAGTGTTGAAAATGCGAATCTTGTTCTTTATGCTGTTTGTGGAAGATTTCCAAACTGGTTTCAGGTTGATGACGGCGTATCTTACACCTTTCCGATTCTGACTGCCTTTGACATCTTCGTCAGTTCCATCCGCCTGTAGTTGAAACGATGCTTCCTGGTCAGATAAGTGAAGGAGGCAATCTCTGTTAAATCTCCCTCGCGTTGATGGTGATTGGTGCTGGTTGTTGTTGCTGTTGATTGGTTATCTTTATCACCTCCATCTTTCTCGATGTTCACCTGCAGTCCTGTTTTCGCTTCCAGCCTCTTCAGCCAGTTTGTTGGTTTTCGTCAGCCCGTAAGTCTTCGAGTTTGTGTGACACTAGACAATATATCACCTGCAAAATCACCATCTTCTAGAGTCTTCTTATCCGTTGTCTAGTGTATTCCTGACTCCTCGTACACAACAGTCTGTCTCACGCATAATCCAGTCCACCACAATTAAGAATATCATCGTGGGTGATAATAGGCAGGCAGGCAGCCAGCCAGCTTGTCTTACTCCTATACGCGCTTTGAACGCCTCACTGAGTTTTCCGTTGTGTACCATTTGACAATTGGCATTGTCATATATAGCCAACTGTTGAATGAGGTTGACAAAGACTTGGGTACTGCACGCCGTAATGTTGAAGCAGCTTCCAAATGACTTATCGATCACCACTGTCTGCTGAAGGCCTTTTCGAAGTCGATGAAAGAAGTTGAGGTAAAGAGAGAGGTTTGATTGCCATTCTATGCTTTGTTCTGTGATGATGATGATGATGATGCGTAGAGTTGCAATTTGATTAGCACATGATGATTTGCCTTTCCTGAATCCAGTCAGCCAGCCAGCTTGTTCCGGTGGAACTGGAGGAGTTTTATATATCCAGTGCATCCCTTTATTCTCTCTCCAGGATGATGCGACTTAGTATTTTAACTTGGCGTAAGTGGACAAGAGCATTATTCCACCCACGTCAGTCAATTCTTGCACAGGCAGGCCTAAGTCGCCCTTCTTTGGCAGAGAACACACACACACACATTAGAGAAACGATATTTGTAAAGTAAACTCAGATGGTATGGAATGAAAAATAATAGTAATATTGCTAATAATTATAAAAAAAAATAGGCAGGAAAAAAAGCAGCTTACTTTTCACATTCATATAGTCACGTGAAAAAACAAGATGATCAGAGAATTTGCCAAATTTTAAATCTGATATAGAATTTGTTAGAATAGTAAGCACATTCGATTCATCTGCAGCAAGACTGTGAAAAGCTATCGGAAAAACAAAAAGAGAAAAAGCATTGACAAACAAAAAACGAGGATTACAATTATGACATATAGAGACGACTTTGAAAACAGTTTAAGCGTATATAGGAAGAGATAACAACGTTTAGAGATAGATGAATGAAATATAGCATAGCTGATAATCATTTTGTTACAGAGTAAACTGACTTCATAAGCAGTACACATTGTTACAAAGTATGTCTGATTTCCCACAAACTGGAAGATATGAAAGCGAAAAGTAACAAGCTGGCACAAGAAACATCAAAGATAGGACTTCACTTCAGGTGAACATAGAGAAAACAGAGGTAGGTGATGAAGATTCCTGGCCAACACCACCAACAGCAACAACAACAGCAACACACTACAATCAGCATAAATGGGAGGAACCTGAAAGAAACAACCTCCTTTACCTACCTACCTGTGAAGCATCGTTTCAACTACAGGCCAGCGGAACTGACGAGAATATCAAAGCCAGAATCGGAAAAGCAAAACAAGCTTTCATTACTCTCAAGTCTGTGTAGAGGTCAGCAGTAGTCACCATCAAAAATAAGATCCGGATTTTCAACTCCAATGTAAAGTCGGTCTCTGTCTGTCTGTTTTCGACATAGAACTTTGCACAAATGTGCGGAAGTTCAAGTCGCCACATTCCGTGTAGCACGCGAAGCAAGAGAAGAAAGTACAAGAAAAGCATAATAGAAACAGTGAGCAGAGGTGTGAGACAAAGGAGTAATAAAGAAATACAAAACAGTTTCATTGGAGATCATAAGTCACAGGGAGTGAATGCATCTGCGCCACTGAGAACGATTTTGAGCCATGTCACCAATTGTTTCCAACCATAGATTTTTACCGTCCCGAAGACCCCAGCCTGGAAGTCTACACCTTCCTACGTGGCTTAGACCAACTGTTGTGGATTTCATTGACTGATGCCAAGTTTTTGTTTGACGGCCGCTAGCTTTTTTCCAGCCTGACCCTATATCCGCTAACATTGCTCATCGAGGGAGGCGATGGCTTGGCATACGTAACACATGTCCTAACCATCTCAGTCGACTGTAAAGTCGGTGCTACTCACTATACGGATCAGAGACTTGGCGAGTCATAAAGAGCATCTCGAACAAACTTCAGACCTTCATCAACAGTTGTCTTCGCTCAATACTCAAGATGAGATGGCCGGCCAGAAAAGATCAGAAACAGGGATCTCTGGGAGCGAACCAACCTAGCATGAACCGATTGTGAAATAAATAAGCAGGAAGAAATGGAGGTGGATTGGTGGCCATACTCTGAGGAAACCATCAAGTGACATCACTAGACAAGCCATTGCTCGAGTGGAACCCTACCGGATGAGAAGCGGCGAGTTGGTCGTCAGTGTAAGGGTGACTTGGAGGAGGTCAAGTGAAGAGGAGATGAAAGCATGTGGGCAGACTTCGAGCGGGGTGAAAAAGTTGGCAGAAAACCGAAGGCACTGGAGACGCGTGGCTGAAGCCCTATGTTCCTCTAGGAATTAAAGGATACAATAATAATAATAATTGTCATAGTGTTGCTTATTGAGCGTAGACGTTATATCCGGTTGACTGTCGACTACAGGGTGTGTGTGTACTGTACAGCAGCAGTTCGCTCTGTCCTCCTCCTTTATGGTTGGCTGTGGGTGAGACATGCCCATTGAAAATGGAAGACATGTAAAGCCCGGCTAGCTGTTTCCCATCACAGGTGCTTGCGTTGTATCTCCCATGTGAAGTGGTAAAATACGGGGAGTAATAGTGAGGTGAGGCGTCGAGTTCTAGGTAAGGAGGGGAAATCAATCGATGAGGCTGTGAAGTTACATCGACTGAGATGGTTAGGACATGTGTTACGTATGCCTAATCATCGCCTTCCTCTACTGACGGGCAATGTTAGCGGATATAGGGTCAGGCTGGAAAAAAGCTAGCGGAGGTCAAACAAAAACATGGATTCACCAGTCAATGAAATCCACAACAGTTAGTTTAAGCCACGTACGAAAGTGCAGACTCGCTGTCTGGTTGAGGTCCTCTGGACGGTAAAAACCAATGAAGGCTGGAAACAACTTTTGATATGGCTCAAAGTGATCGTTCTCAGTAACAGCGCAGATGCATTCACTCCCTGTGACTTATGATTTCCAATGGAACTATATTGTTCCTCGTTCATTATTACTATTCCTTTGTTTCACACCTCTGTTTACTGTTTCTATTATGCATTTCATTTTGCTTTCTTCTCTTGCTTTTTGTGGTACATGAAGTGTGGCGACTTGAACTGCCGCACTTTGGTGCAAAGTTCCATGTCGAAAACAGATAGACAGACTGGTCGGGGATGGTAAGAACCAGTGAGGGCTGCAGACAATCCTCGTTCTCGGTGATGCTGCAGGTGTATTCACTCTTTGCGATTTATCATATCCAATAAAAAACTATATTGTTCTTCCATATCGCTATTCTTTTTGCCTCATATTTCTGTTTATTATGACTCTTTACTCTATTTTCTTGCTTTGTGCGCTACATGGAGGGAGTGTGGCAATTTGAACTGCTGAACACCTCTGTGTGAAGTTTTGCGTTAAAAGCAGTCAGTCACTTGCTTGCTGACGATATAGTCCTTCTAGGCGAGGACGCTGACAAAATGAAGATAGCGTCTTCTGAACACCTTGAGCTGCAATCTACGAATGTTTGGAATGCGATTCGCTCCCGCCAAACGTAAGATGATGCTACAGGACTGGACTACACTGACTCCTAGCTTAGAAATAGGGAGTGAAGTGGTAGAGCACGTTGACCACATCACTTATTTGGGAAGTACCATCAGCCAACGCCAACGGGTTGATCTCTGACGAAATCTCAAAATGGATAGAGAGGGCTAGTTTCGCATATGCCATTTTACGCCGTCTCTGGTGTAGACGTGATATCCGGGTATCGATCAAAGGGCAGGTGTACTGTTCAGCAGTTCGCTCCGTCCTCGTTTTTAGCTGGCTGTGAGCAGGACCTGGCCATTGAGAGTGGAAGACATAAAAAGACCAGCTAGCTGTCTTTGATCAAATGTGTCTGCTCTCCATCACCAGTGTGAAGTGGTAAAATGAGGTGAGCAATATTGAGGTTAGGTGTCGAGTTCTAGGTAAGGAGGTGAAATCAATCGACGAGGGTGTGAAGTTATATTGAGGGAGATGGTTAGGTCATGTATTACGCATGCATGTCTAGCCATCGCCACCCTCTACGGGCAATGTTAACTGATATAGAGTCAGGTTGGAAAAGAGCCAGTGGTGGTCAAACCGAAGCATCGCTTCGTCAGTCAGTGAAATCCACAACGGTTAGTTTAATCCAACCAGTTACGTAGGAAGGTGTAGACTTCCTGACTGGCTGCTGGGGTCCTTGGAATGGTTAAAACCAATGGGTAGAGACTATTGGTGATATGTCTCAAAATTCTTGTTCTCAATGGTCGGCGCAGATGCATCCACTCGTTGTGAGTTATAATATGAAACTATATTGTTCTTCGTTATTACTATTCCTTTTGTCTCATATCCATGTTTACTGTCCCTGTTTTGCATTTCTTCTACTTTCTTCTGTTGCTCTGTGTGGTACAAGGAGAGAGTGTGGTGACTCAAACTTCTGCACATCGGTGAAAAGTTGAAAGCAGTTTGCTTACAAACAGGGTAGAAGTACTTTGGATGCTGCTGCTGTGTTTCATCACAACATTGTATCCTCCTTAGACAAAGGGGCCAAGTATGTCCGTTGTACTTTCCTTGATTACACATCTGCTTTTGACTCTGTACCTAGAGGCCTTTTGTTAAACAAGCTTAGCCTTACACAAACTGAGTCCTGGGCTATCAACTGGCTGCACTCTTACTTCTCCAATAGGATGCAGTACACGGTATATAATGGTGTAGCTTCCTCTCCTTTGCTTACTGAAGCTGGTGTTCCTCAGGGTGCTGTTCTCTCTCCGTTTCTCTTTTCCTTCTTCTTACATGACTTACCTCTCTCAGACGAAATCAACTTCGTCAAATATGCAGATGACCTGACTGTTTCGCTTCCCGTTAAGTCTCAGTCAGACTGCTTCAAATTAAATAGCTTCCTGTCAGACATCAGTCAGTGGTCTAAACTAAATGGCCTCATGCTGAATCCCTCAAAATGCCAGACTATTGACTTCTCCTTTAGGCATAAACGAGATCTACAAACACTAGTAAGCACTCATCAAGCCTGTAGCATTGAGGGGACTATAATTGAAACAAAGTCTAATGCAAAATACCTCGGATTAGTTATATCTTCCGACCTTACCTGGTCATCTCATATCCAAATGATTTCCAAGAAAGTGTTTCGTCTAACCTACTACATTAAGAAACTCAGACTAACTGGAGTCCCTCAACCTCTGCTTCCACAATTTGTCAACTCTCGTATCCTACCTATTCTACTTTACTGTTCCCCGTTAGTCTTTCCTGGGTTACTGAAAAAGGACTATACCATCCTGAGAAGGATGTTGAAGGTAGTTAGTAGGACTAGCGGTGTAAAACTCAGTCAGCTCGTCACTACATTAGTGGATAAGCATCTGAATACATGCGAGAAATGGTCTAAAACCATACTCTCTGACCCCCAACATCCCCTCTATTCCCAACTCTCTCCTTGCATCTCATCAGGTAGAACCAGAAATCAGTACAAAATAATATATGCTCGTACAACCAAGTATAGGAACTCAACGATACCATATTTGGCCCGTGTTCTAAGTGACAGAGACAATGTTAAGCGTGAAACCTATGACTTGCTTTGTTGTTAATAACATAATTTTGGCCCTTGTTATTTCCCCCTTACACTCTCTTATTTGTACTCTATAGTGAACAACCTTCTTAAACATACTTAGCTACCTAAAGTTATTATCATTGGCTTACTTTTTTTGTACTTTACTCTATTCCTTGTTTTGTATATCTACTGGGTCCGACTATATTATCACTATGATTATTACAAAATTGTCCTGTCATTAACCATCATGTAATATTAATTTTTGTGGTTGTTCTTTGTTCGGCACTATTTAACAGACAATCTTGTTTGTGAACGCCACTATCACCATCTTAAAAAATTTTGTATTATGCATGATTCCTCACACTACCACTACACACACTGCATTAGTGCTGACAATAAAAAAAACAACCTGAAATGTTTATTTTATGATTATTTAGTGTAGTTCAATCAAATTAGCTGATCATCTTGGCTATAAACATTCTTAAGAACATCTCATAATTTCTTGTATGATTATAGCTGTTACTGTCCACCACGCATACACATATCATAGCTTCCACTACCCAGTACTGAAATATTTTTTCATTATTGGTGTTTATCTTCCTTTCTACTTGGTATTTTTATTTGCATTTTTTTCTTTTGTTTTTTTTGTTATTTTTGCGTTTCTTTTTTGGTTTTTTGCTGTTTTTTTATATTTATTTATTTTTTTGTAATACTCCTTTTAAATGTACGATGAAATTAGATGCAATATTGTAGATAAGTGGTGAAAATTCCCCACTGTACCACTAGTACTGTTTCTGGAATAAAGCGAAATTGTTATGTTATGTTAGAAACTAGTGAGTCGGTCAGAGAACATTGGAAAATCGTAGTTCAGAGACAAGTTGACGTATTACAATCGCGGTTTAAATGATATCCAGTGTACAGTTATTTACGTAAGCTAATTTGCGAACATGCACAACCATCACCTCACAGCATATAGTATCACTTCCGATGTCAAACAAATGCTAAATCTTAGTTAAATACTTTCTTCACACCTTTGTGGAAATGTAATTGTTTGGATTGAGTACTCGACATCTAGTCAATGAATCCCCCCAGGTTCAAACCACACTTTGTTTATTTTAGTCTGAACAGCTGAGCAGTAACTGCCAGCTCCTCACAAAACAAGTGTAGCTCATAGGCTGGCACGCGAAAAATCTGTTCCACATAAGAGTTCTCACATTCTTTACAATCTTATATCAATTATGATGCTGCAACCTAAACATTATTGAGTCGGCAGGTCAGGGATACTAACTCACGATAACCCTACACGTGTTCAACGGTTCGATTCCCGACTGACGCACTCCTAAACCTCACCTAGCCAATATAAATCCTGAAAAAGAGGGAATTTCGAGTAAGAGGTTAGCAGTCCCAACCCCGTAACTGACTGGTTTCAACTTTGCGCCGATGTGCAGCAGTGCCAGTCGCCACACTCCCTTCATGTAGCACACATAGTAAGAGAAGAAAGTAGAAGAAATGCAAAACAGAGACAATAAACATGGATATGAGACAAAAGGAATAACAATAAAGAACAATATAGTTTCATTGGAAATTATAATTCACAAGGAGTGGATGCATCTGCCCCGGCCATTGAGAACGATTTTGAGCCATATCACCAATTGTTTTCAGCCTTCATTGATTGTTACCGTCCCGAGGACGTCAACCAGGAAGTCGACACCATTTTAAGTAACTGGCTGGCTTAAACTAACTCGTGGGTTTCACTGACTGATGAAGCCATGTTTTTGTTTGACCGCCACCAGCTCTTTTCCAGGCTGACCCTATGTCAGCAAACATTGCCCATTGTCGAGGGAGGCGATGGCTAAGCATGCATGCGTAACACATGCACTAACTATCTCAGTCAATTTAACTCAACAGCCCCGTAAGAAAATAACACAAACGCTACTGAAACTTCAACGCTTAAAGCTTGAAGCCCTATGCACCCACAAAAACGACCTGGTGTGGACAAAGATGGGCAGACTTCATCCTTCCTCTCCAAATGCTCTCATGGCGACACGCGTTCATAGCCTCCCACTGAAAGTCAAGTTCTATTCACTGTCTTCATTCGGTTGGGGTACACTAATCGCAAAAGTGAAAGGGCAACACTGCAACCAGACTGGTGAACATGCTGATCTACCTAGGAGAGCTGGAAAAACCTGATTTCAAGTCTATAATGCACATGGAATCCAGAATCCCTGCTTTTGTCACCGGAAACAATGTGCATGCACTTCCTGACGCTGCTCCACTGCCTTGTGAATTAGACATAGGCATGGGATCCCTTCCTCAAGACAACCACCTACTTTCGTCTGAGAGTCCCGGAAGTATCTCAGCTCTCGCAAAAACTACGAGTTTTGCTGTGGAGCATCTCTGGGTGCCAAGTTTGTTTTCTGTCTGTCTGTCTGGATTCAACATAGGACTTGGCACTGAAGTGCACCAGTTCGACTTGCCACGTTCCAAATAGCTGTCTGTCTGTCTGTTTTCGACATAGGACTTTGCACAAATGTGCACCAGTTCAAGTCGCCACACTCCGTGTAGCACGCGAAGCAAGAGAAGAAAGTACAAGAAAAGCATAATAGAAACAGTGAGCAGAGGTGTGAGACAAAGGAGTAATAAAGAAATACAAAACAGTTTCATTGAAGATCATAAGTCACAGGGAGTGGATGCATCTGCGCCACTGAGAACGATTGAGCCATGTCACCAGTTGTTTCCAACCATTGGTTTTTACCGTCCCCATGACTCCAATCAGTCAGGAATTCTACACCTTCCTACGTGGCTTAGACTAACTGTTGTAGATTTCATTGACTGGTGCCATGCTTTTGTTTGGCCTCCGCTAGCTATTTTCCACCCTGACCCTATATCAGCCAGCTAACATTGCCTGTCCGTCGAGGAAGGCAATGACTAGGCATACGTAACACATGTCCTAACCATCTCAGTCTTTGTAACTTCACAACCTCGTCGATTGATTTCCCCTGTTTACCTAGAACTCGACGCCTAACCTCAGTATTGCTCACCTTATTACGCCACTTCACACGGGAGATAGAACGCAGGCACCTATGATCAAAGACAGCTAATCTTTTCATGTCTTCCACTCTCAATGGCCAGGTCTCACAACCATAAAGGAGGACGGAGCGGACTGATGAGCAGTACACCCGCCCTTTGGTCGATAGTCGAACATCTCGTCTACGCCAGAGTCGGCGTAAACTAACAAATGCGAAACGAGCCCTTTGTATTCGTGCTGAGATTTCGTCAGAGATCAGCCCGTTGGGGCTGATGGTACTTCCCAAATAAGTGAAGCGGTCAACGTTCTCTACCACTCCACTTCCTATTTTTAAACTAGGCGTCGATGTAGTCCAGTCCTGTAACATCATCTTGCATTTGGCGGGAGCGAATCGCATCCCAAACATTCGTAGATTGCGGCTCAAGGTGTTTAGAAGACTCTGCATTTCGTCAGCGTCTTCGCCTAGAAGGACTATATCGTCTGCATATTCCAAGTCAACGAGATTATTCCCCGGTAGCAAGTCAATCCCTGAGTCGCTGAAGTCACCTAGGGTTAAGTCCATTAACACATCTATGATGAAGTTGAATAGAAAAGGAGATAATGGGCATCCTTGACTGACACCACTGGTCGTCATAGCACACAAAGGTAGACAAGAAGATGAGTGAAGAGAATCAATACAGTCTGACAAGTATAAGAGTGAAACAGAATGGGTAATGGTAGAAAGGAATATGAAAGATTACACAGACTGAATACATCTGCGCCAGCCATTGACAACGATTTTGAGCCATGTGTCACCTATTGTCTCCAGCCATTGATTCCTAGAGTCAGTCCCGAGGGCCCCGACCCGGAAGTCTGCATCTCCCTACCTACCTGACTCAGTTTAACTGTCAAGGATTTCATGGAGTGATGAGGCCATGTTTTTGTTTGGCCACCACTGGCTCTTTTCCAGCCTACACCTATATCAGCTAGTAACGCCCGTCGTCGGAGGAGGCGATGGTTAGGCATGCGCAGCACGTGACCTAGCCACCTCAATCTATGTAACTTTATAGCCTCGTCGATTGATTTTCCCTCTTTGCCCAACACTCTAGGCCTAACGTCAACATTACTTACCTTATTAAACCACCTCACGTGAGACAGAGATTGCAGATATCTATGATCGAAACCAGTCAACCTTTTCATGTCTTCAACGCGTATTGGCCATGTTTCAGAGCCATAGAGAAGGACGGAGCGAACTGATGAGCAGTACACACGTCCCTTGGTTGATAGCCGGATGTCACGCCTACGCCAGAGATGGTGTAAGTCAGCGAAAGCAGCTCGAGCTTTTTGGATCCGTGCTGAGATTTCGTCGCCAATCAGTCCGTTGGTGCTGACACAACTTCCCAAGTAGGTGAAGTGGTCAACATGTTCTATCACTTCACTCCCTATTACTAAGCTAGGAGTTGACGTAGTCCAGTCCTGTAGCAGCATCTTACATTTTACAACAGGGGCGAATCGCATGCCAAACAAGTTTGTTTTAATAATAATAATAGTAATAATAAAGCCCGATACTTCACTCGGAATGCAAAGGAATGGAAAAAACCTAGAAATTACTTATTGGCTGGTCTATTAATATTAGGCTTCACTACTTATGTTTGTCCAGACACACAACGTTCTGATTGACAGATAAACACTGACGCTATTGAACTGCCACTTAATACACAACTAATAGAAACACATACATGATATGTATATATATACACTTACCAAGGGAAGGATGATCACAAAGAGAACTTGATCGTGTATCACAAACAAAAATAGAACCTCTATTTGTACCATAGGCAAAAAGTGATGGACTAGTATTACTACAACTAATCCCAGTGATCAAATGAGATCGATCATCTAACCGATCAAGCATATGATCAACAATACCTATAAAGCGATTGGTTGATGTTAAGGATACATTCGCTATGCACAACAAAGTAAATAAACAATACACAACATGGAATGCTGAAGTTCAACAATAGCATCACAGGAGTGCGAACACTCAAATGACCTAGAACGCTTGCTAGTCATTGTTGACTGAGGAAACTTACGATTATTCTAGCGCGAAAATGAACACTGTTCATTTGCTCAGGTGTGAAATTTCACCCAGATCACGTAATTTAATACTGTCTGGATAATGGAGCTCCATGAGCAATAGTCCCCTCCCGGTAACCATATTTACATATGTATTGATCATTTTTATTATTGACTTGAGTTTTAAACTTTCTCGTCGCATGATTTACTTTTTATTAGTTAGTATATTTGGTCTATATTAACAGGTTTGTTAATTGCATATTCCTTTTGAGTACTAGACTTTTAGGAATTCTCTGGCACTTTCCTGTCTAAGATTTCGACACTATCCCAGTTATCAAACTGATGTCCATAATTATCTATATGCATTGATATGAAAGAATATATATCGTGTCTTTTCACGGCTGATTTGTGTTCCTGGATTCTGACTCGAAATGGGGATGCCCACTTTGGCCAATGTAATGTCTGTTATAGTTCATACATTTTATTTTGTAAATGGTATTAGTTTTATCTCCCTTTTCTGTTGGATCTTTTGTTTAGCACAATATCGAATGAAGTGATTTGACTGGCTTGTGTGCTATATCTATAACAAACGGTTTCAGTATTCTAGATGTTATTTCAGAGATACTTTTTCATATATGTGGTAGAATGAATTTTCTTGTAATCTTTGATGATGGTTCCTTGTTGGTGTTTTGATTCGATTTTAAACACTTTTTGATGAAATTTTGTAGATAACTATTCTTTTTTGAAGACGATTAGTAGGTAAAAACATAAAAACGCAATGTTCAGTGATTGGGATAATGTCGAAATTTTAGACAGAGGAAACACCAAAAGGCAATATGCCAGGGAATTCCTAGAAGCCTGGCGCTTAAACGAATATGCAATTAACAAACACGTCAACATATAGACCAAATCTACCAACTAATAAAAAGTAAATCATGTGACCAGAAAATTTACAATCCAAGTCAATAAATAGAAAATGATCAATATACATGTAAAGATGATGGTTACCGCGAGGAGGCGCAATTCGCCGAAGACATTGGCTAGCGGTCGCGCTATGTCGTGAATTGGCAGAAGTTAGAATTCAAGGACCATTGGATAGGGTCCCAGTGGCTTAATGGTATACGAGCTCGTCTTGTAACCGGAAGGTCCTGGGTTCGAATCCCGGTGGGGTGCGTACTGTTGAAGAGTCCCAAACTAGGACAAAGGAAACAGCTGTCCAGTACTCCCAGCTGGTTTTCCAATGGTTCTCTAACTAATGTCAGCTCATGATGAAATCCTGAAACCAATCAAATCCCTACAAACCAACACTTGAAAAAATTCAAATCAGTTGGCTTTATGCTAAAAATTCCGCTGAAAAGGGATGTTGTCCAGAAGGGGGACGACGAAAGCTCCACAACTAGAACCAACCAGCTCAGAGAACACTATCAATTACAAATGTGGATGTTTGTTTAAAAACATAACAATAATATTAAAACATATTTATTTAGTGGCTTTATAACTTGTTTCTCACTAAAGATTTCTATGCAGACTATGCGGACTGATTGAATTATTATACAATTCAGTTGAGACCCCTGTTGTATTCACAAACATTTTAGAAAACTACATGATAATTTGTGAGTCAGCAACTGAGTGGCAGAATGCTACTCACCAACACCCTACAGACACACACACACACACACAAGTGGTTCGGGGTTCGACTCTCAACCCACATACTTCTAAACATCATCTAAGCCCGGAAAAGAGGAGAGGTTGGGAGGAGGGACGGCATGAGGTTAGCAATCCCACCTACTCACTACCACCCCCGTAAAAACAACAGCACCAACACTCCTGACACTTCAAGGCTTGGAGTCCTATGCTCGTACCCAGAACTCAAAGGAATAACACAAAAATGTGACAATTCATGAGCCTTAGAAATTTTAAACACACAGGCAACCCCCCCACACACACACACACAAGGGATACCCCGCTCTCATATACCTATTCATGATTCAATAATGCAATAAACAATTTAAATCAATCAGTAGAAAGAAAAAGGATACTAAACACTTCATTTGTAACTTCCAGATTCCACATATTAATTCGAAGTGGATCAGCGGAGAAAAATGTCTCTCGATCAGCAGATGGTGAGATGCCGACGATTGTAAAACCATGCCCACGTGCAAATATCTTTCGATTCAATACACGAACATTTGTATTTTCATAATTTTTTACACAAACTGGAACTTTAATGTCGGACAATGATCGTATAACAACTTTTCGTCGACAACCACATTCAACAGGAAAATTTAAATTTGAAAATGATTGTGTTGGGAGTTCAGTTAGTTGCCAAAGTTTGATAGTACGTTCTGTAGACAGAAAGGGAGACAGAGAGAGAAGACAGTAGTAGATTTGATAAGTTTTAATTAAATGTACTGTGTATTATATTACAAACATTAAAACAAAATAACAGCAAAAAACTTTTGATCGTCTATATCGGAAGTAAACTCTTGCATCCTACCTATTCTTCGTACACAACAGTATCGTCTCATCATTGGATAAAGGTGCCAAATACGTTCGCTGCACGTTTCTCGACTTCACTACTGCTTTTGACTCTGTACCTAGATATCTCTTGCTAAATAAGCTCTCGATGACACAAACTGAGTCCTAAGTCACTAACTGGTTGCATTTCTACTTTTCAAACAGAATGCAGTACACTGTAAACAAAGGTATTTCCTACTCTGCTGTGCTCACTAAAGCTGGTGTCCCCCAAGGTGCTGTACTCTCCCCACTTCTCTTTTCTTTCTTTCTCTCTACATGACTTACCATCTTCAAATGACATTAATTTTGTCAAATATGCTGACGACCTGACTGTATTTTTGCCTGTCAAATGTCAAAGTGACTGCTCCAAACTAAATGGATTTTTATCAGAAATTAGCCAGTCGTCCAAGGAAAACGGTCTCACCTTAAACCCCTCTAAATGTCAAACAGTCGATTTCACCTTCAGGCATAAATCTCACCTAAACGAAGTGATTAGCACTCACGAGGTGTGCAACATAAATGGCACTGAAATAGAAACCAAGTAGGAAATTAAATATCTAGGCGTCATTCTATCTGCTGATCTTTCCTGGTCGTCTCATATCTTGATGATTTCGAAGAAGATATTCCGTCTTACCTTCTACATCATGACATTAAGACTTTCCGGTATAACCCAACCCTTACTCCTACGATTCGTTAACTCTTGCATCCTGTCCATTATTCTCTATTGTTCCCCCTAGTTTTTCCTGGACTTTTGAAGAAAGACTATAACTTATTACGTAGGATATTAAAGGTTGTCAGTAGGGTAAGCAGTTTGCCACTTAGCCAGCTTGTTAATATTCTGGTTGACAGGCACATGGACTCATGTGAAAAATGGGCTAAATCCATTCTATCTAACATACAACACCATCTTCATTCACAACTCTCTCCTTGTATTTCATCAGGCAAAACCAGAAGCCTATATAGAAAACTATATGCTCGCACTAGTACAAAAGTACAAAAACTCAACCATACCCTACTTAGCTCGTGTTCTGTGTGATAAAGAAAGCATTAGGCGTGATACCTACAACTTATTAAATAGTCAGTAGAACAATTAGACCTCGTCTTCCCAACTTTATATCATTTATAGGTACAACGTTTTCTTTCTTTCTTTTCCTTTTCTCTCTCTTTTTCTGTTATGTGCTGCTTTGTTTTTTTCTTCCGCTTACGCCGGTAAATATGCTAGTAGTATCTACTTTTCTAACACCTTCAAACACTCTGTTCAATTTTCGGCTTTGCTAACGACATGCTTATATGTTGTTGTCAAAACTGACTGAGATTTCCTTAATCTATGTAGAACTTTATTTATTGATAATGTACTAACTGGATGTAATACTGTAGTAAAATGCTGAGAATTCCATTCTGTATTCGCAAATACTGTTTTGGAATAAAGCTTATTATTATTATTATTATTGTTCACCCTTATTCTTTCCTGGTTTGCTTAAAAAGACTATGTCACAATTCGTAGAATGCTGAAGACTATCAGTAGGGTGAGTAGTGTCCCAGTGGACCACATAGTTAACGTCGTTGTCGATAGGCACTTGACTTCGTGCAATAAATTTGCTAGAGGAATTTTGTCTGACTTGGAGCATCCACTTTACTTACCCTCAGCTTTCACCTTAGATATCCTCAGGTAGAACAAGAAGTAACTTCAGAAAACTGTATGCTCGCACGTTTAGGTATAAAAATTCTATGATACCATATTTGGCACGTATTTTATGTGATAGTGAAAATAGTGTCAGGCAATAATTAACTAACCAACCTTTTTTTATCTAGTAAATAAACAATTTCCTCCATCCATCCTTATATACCTTCAAGTTTTACTTTTATTATTTCTGTTACATTTATGGTCCTGTTGCTTCTTTGTTTGTTTTACTCTCATAATTGCAAACACCAACTTATCTCTATGACTGCTGTAATCTTTGTTTTTCCCCTCACCATATCATGTAAAGAGAAGATTATATTCAATATTTTTAAACATGTTAGTATTTCTATACAGCGTATAACGGCAATGCTGTGTGAAACAAGCCCATGGAATTTTTCACTTGTATTATTATTATTACCTTAGCGGTTATCATTATTATTTCCATTTTATATGCTGCATGTTTTTGACACTACCTCTATTGTAAATGTGGAAAATTTTCTGTGTGATTAATTTTTATTTATAATTTGAGGAAATTAGATGGAATATTGTGATGAATGCTGAAAATTCCATTCTGTATCACAAGAGTACTGTTTTTGGAATAAAGTAAATTATTATTAAAAAAGAAATCCAATTACTAAGGCAGCTAGAAAAATATCTACGTCACTGACTGACTGACTGGGTTTCAGCATAGAACTTTGCACAGAAGCTCATCGATTAAAGTTGCCATCCTCTATGCAGAACACAAAGGTAGAAAAAGGAGAGAAGGAAGAAATTCAAAGGGACTATAATCAGCAGAAATGTTTGGACGAGCATTAATTGTATCTTAGAGAGGAGATCATAAAGACTGGATAAGCATCTGAGTCATTAGGAAGTACTTCGAGCTATATGACCAATACTTGCAAGCGATTGAGTGCTAGGTGAGAAGGGGAAATCAATCGATGAGGCTGTGAAATTACATCGACTGAGATGGTCAGAAAATGTGTTACGTATGCACGTCTAGCCATCGCCTTCCTCGATGGTCAATGTTAGCTGACATAGGGTCAGGCTGGAAAAGAGCTAGCGGCGGCCAAATCAAAACATGGCTTCATCAGTCAGTGAAATCCACGACATTTAGTTTGAGACAGCCAGTCTCACATAGGAAGGTGTACACTTCTTGACTGGTTGGGGTCCTCGGGACGGTAAAAACCAATGGTTAGAGACAATCAGGGATATGGCTCAAAATTATTCACAATGGTAGAGATGCATCCACTCCTTGTGACTTATGATTTCCAATGAAACTATATTGTTCTTCGTTCGTTATTACTATTCCTTTGTCTCACACCTCTGTTTACTGTCTCTAATATGCATTTCTTCTACTTTCTCATGCTTTGTGTGTTACGTGGATGGAGTGTGGCGACTTGAACTGCCACACATCAGTGCAAAGTTCTGTGTCAAAAACAGACAGACAGACAGTCAGAAGCAATTGATTTTTACTACCCTGAGGACCTTAATCAGGCAATTCTACACCTCTCTAAATGTCTGGCTCAAACCGACTGTCAACAATTGCATGAATCGACTCCAAGTTTTAGTTTGACCACCACCACCCTCTCATTCTTTTAAAAACTAACCCTGTGTCAGAAAAATATTGCTCGTCGAGGAAAGCGATTGTATCGCGTACACAACCTGTGTTCTAGACATTGCAATTAATGTAGCTTCACAATTCCACTAATTGACTTATCCTCGTTACGTAGGACTCTTACACCTAACCATAATATCGCTGCTTCATCATATTATACCACATAACATGGGGGATAGAAAGTAAACATCTGTGTTTAAAGACAGTTTAATCTAATCAACTTCATTAAATTATATTTTAACTACTTGAGAATTACAGAAATTGGTTAGTGGTTGCAGAAGAGGCTATTTTTTGGCATCTTTTCGCATAGGGATGCTTTTATAATACAAGGATTTAACATTTAAAAACTTCGCAAAATTATATTAGATATTGTAAACATTGATCAACTTGACGCACCTAGGATATTAAACGTTTAGATGTGGAAAATGAACACATTGAAATTAAAATCACTCACAGAGATGCCAAATAATGTATCTTATTAGGTGTCTGTCGCCAAATCATGGCATACTATTTTGACAAAATTCAAATTGGTGACATTAAAATACTAATGGGAGATGTGAACAACGTCAAACTGGAACCAGACAACACAGGAAGAGAACTCATCATGGGTAGAGAAGCTCTCGGAGAAATGAATGAAAATGGAGAACCCTTCTCTGACTTCTGCGACTTCAATGAACTAGTGATTGGTGGCAGTGTATACAAACACAAGGATATCCACAAGGCTACATGGGTGTCACCAGATGGGCGAATCAAAAACCAAATTGACTTAATCTCAATGCTGCTCAAGGAAGTGAAGGCGCAGTCTACAGGACACAAAAGTAAGAAGAGGAGCAGACGTTGGCTCAGAACACTATCTCGTACAAGGGACAATCCAAATCAAATTAAAAGCTTTCAGGGAAACAGGAGCTGCAGATAGACCACAAGCCAAGTTCAACACTCAAACTGAACGGCCAGGATACAAAGGACATCTTCACTGCAAGCCGAGACACAAATCAACACTAGCGAAGAGGTCAGCGTCGAAAAGCACTGGGACAACCTGAAAGTGGTGTGGAGTCAAACCTGCATGGAAGTTCTAGGCAGAAAGAGGAGACAGGACAAACAGTGGCTCACTACGGACACTTGGAGACTAATAGAAGAGAGAAGGATACTGAAACAAAAGATTATCCAGTGCACCGACGAGCAACAAAATCAGGAGTTGAATGCAAGCTACAATGCGCTGAACAAAAGAGTGAAGAAGAGTGCCAAGGAGGACAAAAGAAACTGTTATGAAGCCATGGAAAGTGAAGTAGAACAAGCTGCAGGCAAAGGAAACCTCGCCACACTCTATCAAACAACCAGGCACCTATCGGGCAAAAGTTCGACACAGATTAAGCCAGTAAAGGATGACGAGGGAAGGTTAATCACCAAAGAAGTAGCGCAAAGAAAACACTGGGCTGAACACTTCAAAAGACTTCTAAATCGTCCGCCACCTGCAACGCGCCCAACAATACCAACAATGGAAGCAGAACTACCAGTGAACATCGACCCTCCGACGAAATCAGAGGTCCTGAATGCAATCAAGATGCTAAAAGCTGGAAAAGCAGCAGGACCAGATGGAATCACAGCAGAAGCATTGAAAACGGACCCAGAGACAACAGCGGACTTGATGACACCACTACTGGAGAAGGTGTGGAAAGAGGGCAAAGTACCTGAGGACTGGAAGAAAGGATACTTATTCAAACTACCAGAGAAAGGAGACTTAATTCGATGCAAAAACTGGCGCGGAATTATGCTCCTGTCCATCCCAAGCAAAATACTAAGCCGAATCATCCTGGAGAGAATCAAACAAGCCCTAGATGAAAAACTCCGACCGGAACAAGCTGGATTCAGGAGAAACAAGTCATGTATTGATCAAATCACCACATTATGGATCATCATTGAACAGAGCTTGGAATGGCAGTCACCTCTCTATCTCAACTTCATCAACTTGGAAAAGGCCTTCGACAGCATCGATCGAGAGGTGATTTGGAAACTACTTCGTTACCACCAAGGGGTCCCACCAACAATTATACATCTCATCCAACAGTTGTACGACATTTCTGCATGCCAAGTAATCCACAACGGGAAACTGACGGAATCCTTCGAAGTAAAGACGGGAGTAAGACAAGCTAACTGGCTGCCTACTATCTCCAATGATTTTCCTGATTGCGGTAGACTGGATAATGTGACAGACATCGGGCCGGGCAACGAGGAGACAGGCATAAAATGGACCCACACAAAAAACTTGGAGGATCTGGACTTCACCGATGATATGTCTGATTTCCCGAAAACTCGAAGATATGCAAGTGAAAAGCAACAAGTTGGCAGAGGAAGCATCCAGAGAAGGTAAGTCTTCAGGTGAACATAGATAAAACACAGGTGATGAAGATTCCTGGCTAACAGCAACAGCGACAACAACAGACAACAATCAGCCAGCATAAATGGGAGGAACCTGAAAGAAACAACCTCCTTCACCTACCTGGGAAGCAACGTTTCAAATACAGGCGGAGCCAACGAGGATATAAAAGCAAGGATCGGGAAGACAAGACAAGCTTTCATTACTCTCAAGTCTATGTGAAGGTCAATAGCACTCAGCATGACAATGTAAATAAGATCCGGATTTTCAACTCAAATGTGAAATCAGTGCTACTATACGGATCAGAGACTTGGCGCTTCAAAATGAGCACCTCAAACAAACTACAGACCTTCATTAACAGCTGTCTTCGCTCAGTACTCAAAATGAGATAGCCGGACAGAAAGGATCAGCAATAGGGACCTCTGTGAGCAAGCCAACCAGGGACTGATTGTGAAAGAAATAGGCAGGAAGAAATGTAGACGGATTGGCCATACTCTGAGGAAACCATCAAATGACATCACGAAACAAGACCTCGAGTGGAATACGAAAGGAAAGCGGCAAGTTAGTCGTCCAAGGGTGATTTGGAGGAGGTCATGTGAAGAGGAGATGAAAGCATATGGGCAGACTTGGAGCCAGGTGAAAAATTTAGCAGGGAACCGAACGCAGTGGAGACGAGCGGCTAAAGCCCTATGTACCTCTAGGAATTAAAGGAAATAATGACAATAAATAATAATATTTTGACAAACATGACTTTGATCATTATCAATGCTTCGAGGATCAGTTACTTCTTCTTAATTTAGAGTATGCAAATGATATATTCCTTTATGTTGAAGACACTGAAAAATGAAGTCTGCTGAACACATTCCGCAGAAATCTATGTGTTTAGCATATAATTCGCCTCCTGTTAAATGTAAGATGATGCTGCAGGACTGATTTGAACTAACTGTTGGTTGAAGAACAAGTTGTGGAACGCTTCAACGTGTAATGATTATTATTATTATCCCTTTGGGTTCCGAGTGGAACACAAGGCTTCAGCAACACCTCTCCACTGTGTTGAATGTATAATCCACTTCACTAGTTTGGGAAACGGCATGTAGCCTGTTTGTTGACGGAATCTGAGAGCAGACAGGTTAGGTGAGGAAGTTAGTCAATAAGTTTGTGAAGACCCAACAACTGAGAGGTAGCTAAGGTTTAGGTTACGCATGTCAAAGCACTACTCGTCCCGAAGATTACTGTTAATTGAAACAAGGTTAGTTCAGGAAACAGTTGAGAAGCGTCAGACCGAAGTAAGGAACAAATTTATGGAATCACTAACTGGTAGTTTGAGTCATATGAAGAAGGTGTGGACTACCTGGTTAGTGTCCTCAAGATACTTAAAGCCTGTGGGTGGGGACATGGACATAGGAGTTCAAATCGTTTACTATGGCACAGATATACGGGATACACTAACTCTGTCTGTCTGCTTTCGACATGAAATTTTGCACCGATTTCCAGAAGTTCATGTACCACACAAAGCAACAGAAAAAAGTAGAAGAAATGCATATTAGAGACAGTAAACAGAGGTGTGAGACAAAGGAATAGTAATAACGAACGAAGAACAATATAGTTTCATTGGAAATCATAAGTCACAAGGAGTGGATGCATCTCTACCATTGTGAATAATTTTGAGCCATATCCCTGATTGTCTCTAACCATTGGTTTTTACCGTCCCGAGGACCCCAACCAGTCAAGAAGTGTACACCTTCCTATGTGAGACTGGCTGTCTCAAACTAAATGTCGTGGATTTCACTGACTGATGAAGCCATGTTTTGATTTGGCCGCCGCTAGCTCTTTTCCAGCCTGACCCTATGTCAGCAAACATTGCCCGTTGTCGAGGGAGGCGATGACTAGGCATACGTAACACATGTCCAAACCATCTTAGTCGATGTAGCTTCACAGCCTCGTCGATTGACTTCCCCTCCTTATCTAGCACTCGACTAAAGCCTAACCTCAATATTGCACACTCTGTCATACCACTTCACATGGAAGATAGAAGGCAGGCACCTATGATCAAAGACAGCTAATCTTTTCATGTCTTTCACTCTCAATAGCCGGGTCTCACAGCCATAAAGGAGAACGGGTAGGGCTACTCAGTTGTACACCCGCGCTTTGGTCGATAGCCTGATATGACGTCTACGCCAGAGACGACGTAAACTGGCATATGCGAAACTATCCCTGAGTAGAAACAGTAACTAAATGAAATCTAATGAACATCTTCAGAATATGAAAGATAACAAGGATTAGATACATTCCTTTGAATATCCTCCCATTACATTTCTCTTCTCAAATTTAGTTTGCTGTTCTGAAGTGTAACACCCTGAACTAATTCACTCTTGTGCTAAATTATGTGTTTTCATTTTGCCTAGGGCATCACAATGAGACAAGCGAATACACAAGAAAACATTCTTAAACATATTTCTTATGCATATTATAAAATGCCTTTTAAAAATTCACCACCTGGTGAAAAGTCGCTAGATAAAGGAAGTTGGGTCATCCTCGGAATTTTCAGCTCCACATTTACAGACTTTAGAAAAACTTTTGACGTGATGTGCTGGAGTAGGTCGCCAAATTATGAGGAAGCTTTAGGAAGACTAGTAATTCAACTGCGTATAACTGTGAACTCCTTGATATAAGAAAATAATTGAAATCAGCTCCGAAATCTCATTGAAAAATTTGATTAGTATGCAATTTTAAATCTACTGCTACTTCTAAGTTAACAACTTCCAAAGATTCCATTTCACCTAGCAGATTGACATGAAAATCTGGCGATGACCAAGCAAATATGAGAATGTGTAGTCTTAAAGTGTCGACAACCTTTGGGAAATGTTATCATAATTAGGTACGCAGCCAAGCACACTATACATCCGGATCAAAACATGCAACAAACCATTGAAACTCTTGTGCCTATTACTCTTAGCAACGTATGACAACTAATTTACAGCTGTTTTGTTGCACCTTAATGTTTCGAGGTTGCATCAACATCCACTTAACTAGAAGTGGTGTATATATACAGGTATCTTTAGTTAGTTTAGACTCACCGAAAAGAATCCAGATGACAGTCATATAGGATCATCCATTAAATGAGTGGACAAGTGTGACAAGGGATACAAGAAGTTATAATGCGAACAGGTTAAAATTATTATTATCCAAGTGTTGGTTTGTAGAGGGGTTTGATTGGTTACAGGATTTCATCATGAGCTGATATTGGTTAGAGAACCATTGAAAAACCAGCTGGGAGTAATGGACAGCCGGCTGTTTCGTTCTAGTTTGGAAGTCTTCATCAGTACGCTGCCACCACAGGAGGTTTGGACCCACGATCTTCTGGTTACAGGGCTAGCCAGCTCGTAGACCATTTAGACACTAGGACCCGATCCAATGGCCAGTGAACTGTAACTTGTGCCAATTCACGACAAAGCGCGACCAGTAGCCAATGTCTTCGGCGAGTATTTGTCCTCATACCCGACCTGCTGCACCCTACTGGTCACGACTTTTCACTAGAACCAACCCCAGGTAACTACCTACCTGAATAGGGCAAGTCGCTAGTGATCATCTCATCGATATTCAAGTGTTGGTTTGTAGGGATTTGATTGATTGGTTACTGGGTTTCATCATGAGCTGACATTGGTTAGTTAAACCGTCTTAGAAATTCGGTATCTGAAGTAGTATTTACGCTGTTGACAAATCCACTTAGCAGTCTAGATGAGAGTATGAGACAATCAAAATTTCGGTTCCTACCACCCAATTAACAAACACGGTAGACAAGTAAATTCACAAATGAAACCATTCACACAATAAACTTATAACAAACTCAAGAGGTGTAAAAATCCTGAATGCTTGTTCTTACAATCAAGAAGTGGCTGTTAGAATACACATCCCTACACCCCTAATGCGTCCATCAACAAAAAAACGTAGAACTCCATATGCTTGCTTGTAACTCTTATCTGTCTCTGTCTGTCTGTCTGTTTTCGACACTCTCTTATCTGCTAGAACATATCAGCGTGGCTAAACGACCATCTACCAAAATTATATGCTTAGAAAATCAATGAATCAGGGTGAAGTCACAAGCATAGATTACATGAAATTACTGTTTAAGACCTCGACAGATTGTGACGTCGGTGGCACAGTGGTTAGGACTCTCGCCGACCATTCACAAGGTCCGAGGTTCGGTCCCCTGCCGACGCACACCTGACATCTATGGCCGACCTGAAAAATTTAGGTTACCGATATCTATGTTGAAAATTCCATACTTGTACCAAAAATACGGTGTGGAATCAAGCTGTAATCAAATAGATAAATAATATATGTAAATATGACTACAAAATCATTCCCAGCTAAGGAATAGCCTCCTACAGACGTTAACTGTCTAGGTGAGTGACAGCTAGGGACCCAGCCATTTATTGTTATTGAAATTAGTGACAAAAAGCAAAATCTATGCACAGACTTACCATTGGAAGAGAGTATGAAGTGAGAACGCCCAGACCTTGGTAACCAACGTATATGACTGATTTTTTCCTCTATAGCTTGAGATTTCAGGCAGTCAAACTCTGGCTCATGACTGAGAAAAATTTGATAAGGTTTTGAGCAGATATGACAATGTTGTGTTAGTTCAGAAATATCCTAATCCTAATATTAACATCAAAACGTCGAAACTACAAACCGCTTTGCCGATCTCAATGGTGCTAACAATCCCATCAGCATTTCCATAGGCTAGGTGTGTGCCTTCCGTGTTAAAATCTATTGCTGAAATGGCTGAAAAAGTAAATATAGACACTGGTAGGAATGTGTACCTACGTCCAGAACCCTCTATTCTCCTCAAGATTTCATTACAGTACCATTTTAACCTATCTGAGAGTTTGAAATACAACATATCAATAATCAGCCCTAGTATCATACCAGAATTTGTCATTACATCCCCCGAGGAACTGTTACATTGCCCTATCGGGCTTTGCATGTCCAAAAGTGACACAGCATTCAACACATGCGCGCAAAGTGAATGTTCTGGGACTTAATCGACCTTCCAAGAAAACTGTAGAAAAGTTTTCGAAATCCATGGTACTCAACAAAATCGACCATGAAATACTACAAGTTTTTGTCTTAGAACATTTTCGCATTTCAAGTTTGACGAACAAGCTTGGAGTAGTAAATGGTAGTCTTGAATTGCCAGATTCTCTAGTGTTTAACTACACTGTGCTACTAAATGTGCACTAGTTCGAGTATACTTTCAACAGCCACATAAATGAGTGCATATGACCTCCATATAGCGAGATTTGGAAAATATAAATAGCATGACGATATCTTAGATAATTCACAACGATGGTTTTCATCAGGTCGAGAGTCATCCTAAAGGAAGCAATGACTAGGATACCCACTTCCCTGCGAATTTCACACTGGATGCTATGGCTTGATATACAGTTAATGACTGGTGAAGCAAACAAAACGAAGACTGGTTAGACCTGCTTCACTCCTTTATTATCCACAGGTTATGTATTCCACACCGGCTTTTACTGAATAATGGATCAATTCTCAACTGTTTAAAAACCTGGTTACATGCATCAGCAGTCTGCACTCTTCTTGTAATCTCGTGTTCCTGTCTGAAAGAATACTGTTTTAGAAGCCAATGCAGTCATTTCAGCATAAAAAGACATATGATACGTTCACGACTATTCTGCAAGTAAAGCTAATTATGCTTAGATATGTAGATGTATTCTAAACATGTCCCGTGGTGTCATGAAGAAACTGCGAATCCCACTGCACCTGTCAGGTAATATACTACTGAAGAGTTAAATGCAACGTCATATAAAATCTGGGACAGGGACATGGAAGAAACAGAGTTTAATCAAAGCAACCTCAACGTCAACAAAATTTTGAAAGAATATTTTTTTATTTACAGCTTGATTCCACACTGTATTTTTGGTACAAGTATGGAATTTTCAGCATGGATACCGGTAGCCCAAATTTTGCAGGCCGACCATAGATATCACGTGTGCGCCGGCGTGGGCTCGAACCCCGGACCATGTGCATGGTCGGCGAGAGTCCTAACCACTGTGCCACCGACGCACAGTAATAGTACGCATTAATTTTGCAGTAATACTGAGAGGTGATTTGTTATTAGAATTTCAGTAATAACTCATTATATTATAGTTACCGCAGTACTGATTATTACTTATTAGTGATAGATATGCCTAAAATTTCAGCTAACAGCATCTCTATCTTAACATAGTATCTAATTTCTTGCTCCTACCTGTTGGATTTTTCTGAACATGACTTCGAAGCCCGGTGGTTACGTGCAGGTTATAAACAAATATGGAATTACATGCTGACACAGTGTCCCAGTTTTACACACATTAATTTGGCTTCAAATCTTACTACCTGCCCTCCTAATAATTTAAAATGCCTACAACCCATCGATTCGCAAGTTTCTAATTAACTTAGGGCACCGTGATGGGTGACGATACATCAGTACATCCCGTTCATTTTCCTGGGATTATCAGTACAAACTCTCGATCCTTACCTGCAATCTCTACTGCCTTCTATTACCTGTCTAAACACAGATGTAGAAAGCTCAAAGAAACTTGTTTCCATGGTCAACAAGATGATAATCTACCCTAGGTTGTTAGAGGTTACTGGCACGAGATTGGCACAGTTCTAAGGGAAAAGCAGTGTCGCTACTTTCACCAGTTTACAGCCATCAACTGCCGATAATTTATGTTTTAAATCATCAAGCGGCAATACTGATCTTATTATTGCTAACTGCCACATGAAACACTCGTACAAGGGTAACTATATCTATAGTTGTATTCCCTCAGCTATATTAGTCTATAGTTGGTGGAAATCGCCTGTTAACTTCTAGTCAATGGTGACTGAAGTTGACTGCCCCTGTGACTGATGTTTCTTAACATTATTAGCTCATAGAAGTAATAATTTCGGGACGCGACGGGATGACATGCTAACTCAGTTGTGTACAAAGGATATCGGCATAAGTGAAGCTCCAAAAGAGCTCCACTGCCGAACTACAATCATCGTGTTATACGAGATCCACAAAAGAAAAATATGGCAAGTTAAACAAAAAGCTTTTCTGCACTTCTCCAGGAAAACTCAGTCTAGGTATCACTCCAACGACACTATTGGGAATCCTTGAATCATGCTAAAGGAAAAAAGTAGGACTTTTGAAAATTGTTAAACTGCTAACCCTGTGTGGGCTTTCTGCATATGGGTCTCTTCGGAAGGTTATAAGCATTTCTCTAGAGTTGAACGTCGAGTAAAGTGGATATTCACTCAGATCCAACTTCCAGGATGAAGTAGATGTGTTTAGTAGCGTTAGTGAAAGTTTGGAGCAGGTTTCTGAAGTCCCATTTCTGCTAAGTGAGAAAGTTCCTCAGCCGAGGGTACTCGGAAAGCCCTAAATGGTTTCAACAATCAGATCACTATTTCATCCTCGATTCAAAACACTTCTCACGGTAACGTTACGATGCCACTGATGTGAAGAGTATAAGCATTCGAATGAAGTGTGAAATGGGGAGATTAAATGTAATACATATAACGAAATGTGCTCATCACGCAAATCCCTTCCAATGTGTGAGAAATATTTAATAATAATATATATTCTCATTTTCTACATGAGGGACGCCAGTTTACAGGCATCATCAATTCGATAAGTTACACATAATATTCATAAGCATATTTAGTAAAGATAATATAAGAAGGTACATTTTTTCCTAGCTATGTAGGGTACACCAATTGTATAGGCATGCATAAATATTGTTTTAATAATAATATATTCCTTCATGTTTATGCAGGAACATACCTATTGTACAGGCATGGATAAGTTGTTATATAAATTACACGTAATTTGATGCACAATGGATTTACAGTTTGGTTGTTCTTGCTGTCATTAGAGTCAGTCGGAGCAGTCTGCTCTAAAGTCTGTTTGTGTAGCACATAAAGAGATATAGAAATATTGTCTTCGCATTAACAAAAAACCCAGACATCAGATGGATGTAATACAGATATCTGGGAAAAATAAAGCTTGAAGTCAATTCTCCTATATAACTTTGTTGCGAACAGCACCCTTGGCTTAAAGTTTATTGATGTATTCTGTTGAGATCAGTGATATATTTATTCCATTTTTCAGCAGTCTTATCGTAGTTTCATAACAGGAAAGAAATTCGATCGTGGATGCGAAAACTAGATAAGGTCATGTTGGGTTGTTTTACTGCATCAAATGGTGCCGAGGTCGATTCCAGAATTCTCCATGTGCGCCATTTGTGTCTGCATGGCGGACTGTATTCGTAAGTTCAGTAAAATGTTGAAAACTGCTTGAAAACCAGTTGCTTCTTCATTTCAGATCATGAATACTCATTTACAGCATGTTTGCCAGCGTCTTTAAATTGTAGAATTGGATCGTTCCTGGAATTTGATTGATTATGAGATAAATGGTTTGGAATTGATCATAGCAGTTAGAATACAGTTAAACATGCAGAGAAGTAATTTGATTCAGCAACCGGTGAATTTTTTATTCTTTTCGATCAACTACGAGAATAACTGCGAACCATTCCATTCAAGATGTCGAATAAGGCATGCAGGAGTAGATCATTACCATCGAATGAATCAACTTGATCTAAGATGCAGCTTTCAGCATGTTTTCGTTATATCATAGGTATCCAGGTTTATTGGCGCTGTATAGGCAGTGATTTGGATTATGACGTATTCTACAGAGTCTCCATGCCCATTTGAAGTATACATATGCTTTGAAAGGATTACTTTGTTGGCTCCTACCCCCACTGAGTGTTTTTACAACAGCAGCTGTGGATTTATGTATTTCATCGCCATTTTGGATAAAATATAGCAGCATTCTTTTTGGGTAGGAGACCAGTTGGTGTTTTATAAATGATGTTCAAGTAGCTTTTATCTTTTCATGTGGTGTTGCGGTAAGTTTCTACCTTTTCTCATATTTCATTTGTATGTTGGTTATGGTTCGCCCTTTGTATCAGGTAGACATAGTTTGATCGGCTCTTGATTGAATGGGTGTTATTGTCATGACTGCTTCTTTTTTGTCTGGAATTATAAATAGAGGCGAAACAAACAACAGGTGTAGTCTCTGAGTTCATACATTAAATGGGCCTATGATTTCTAAAACTCTTACATGGGAATTACCACTGGTATCAATTACAAACTCACTTAGTGTGTCATTAAGTGCCATTAAGTGCCTTTTCAAAGGAAGCCAATGTGCGTGCTAGTCGCGTTTTCTCAGGTAGGTTGTTCCATATTTGGGCATACCTACTCAAGAAAAACTTTTGCCTGGTGGCTGTTTTACATGGCTCTATAGCCACTGAACCTTTAGTGTGTCTAAGGTTGTATCCTATGTTACCTGAGAACCGAGTATAGTTAGCAGGGGTATACACTATTTGGTTAAGAAGCTTATAGAAGAGTACCAGATTTAGTCGCCGAAAATAATCCTGTTACTTACTTACTTTACTTTACTTCGGCTATCTCCTACGGGAGGATGAGCCGGCTTCATGAACGTCTCGAATCATCGCTGCCCAGGCGCGGCAATTTGTAAGAGAGTTCATGAAGTTTCATGGGAATTTGGTACGAGTGATGTCCCCAGCATCGCTCGGCCTTTTGTTTGAGAGTGCAGCTCTAGCCTTTACACAGCCAAGTGTGACCTACAAGGCAGTAGGAGTGGAGTAAGGAGTCCACTATCCATTGGCAGCCGGTGACCGGAGTTCGGTTCATACGCCTTTTTGAATGGGGCCAGACATCCAGGACATCCAACAAGCCCTTTGTCCATACGTCTGCCGGTGAGCTCCAGTGAGCTTCATACGCCAGTCGTTGGAGGTTTGGAATCAGGGTTTAGCCATCTCCCCTAGACCGTCATCCAATGGACAGTCAACCCGGTGGAGAGCGCCGGGCATCCGCTTTCGCCCTCTTACTTTGGTGAGAAACACCTCCGCCACGTGAAGGCAGTGAGTAGGACTTCCTCAGGAGAGGCTATGTAAGACGCCCGGTCATATGGGAGCATTTCAAGAGGTGTGCGGAGGGGTGGCCAACCCGCAGCGCAAGGCACCCACCCCCGACCATCCTGAGGCTTTGGAGGCTGTTGCATATAATCGTTTCTGGCCTCATTACGTGGGTATCTAGGATCATTTCTTTGCATAAAATAGTCTGTTTCACTGTTCACATTGTAATTTACAGGGCCATAGTACCCTGTTTTTAGGTTGTTTTGAGAATAGTGCGTGCTAGGTCTTGCGTAGTTGTACATTTGCTGACTCATCTCGTGAGTGTACCTAGAAGGACCAGGGGCCAATCTATACCCGTTATGCCGTGGGTTCGAGTATACATTTCCGTTGATATGGTACCTAGTGGTGTCCCGTCTAGTAGCCCATGTGTTTTCATTATTGATTATGGGTCCCGTCCTCAGGTTATATGTGCTACAGGCATTTTAAAACCTCGGCTATTGCGGAAATCGTGGGTATCACTCTGCTGTTTGGTCAGCTCGGTGCCCCTTGCATATCTGCTGGCGTGTGATTTTGTGTGGGTGGAGCTATTTTTGCCGTTAGTTCTCACCTTGTGCAGTCTGTCGGTCTCAATTCGTCTACTACTCTTAGTTCGACGAGGAGCTCTTCCATTCACATCTTCCGTCTCCTTTATGGGACCTGCCGCTATGCGTGCATAGTTATTTTTTAGGCTTATATGCTGCTTGTTGGGCTTGTCACAAGGGAGGTATATGGACGCATGAGGAGAAACCTTGGTTTTAGTGGACTTCTTTACTGCTTTTACAGTGGGATTATCTTGTTTGGCCCTGGATGCACTGTGATCTGCCGATATTTGCAGGTTATCGGTAGTAGGAGCATCTACATGGGGCATCTTATGAATTAACTTGCTATCCATTGTCAGATCTTTAAATACCACTTCACAATATCTTGTCTCACTTATTTTCTAATAACGTCTTTACTTGATTCTCATTATATTCCATTAAACCTAACATTTTATAGCTCTTTATGAATTTGATTCGACTTATTCTATTCCTATTCTCTGGAGGGTACGGTTGTGCACCAAATAGAAAAAAGACATGAAATAAAGACAACTGGCTTGAAAATAATTGTATTAAAGCCAAAAGTGAACGCATGATAGTATAAAATATATTGGTTTCATTATACATTGCAAATGAACGTTGTCGGCCTAAGGATTAATTACTTCCCCATTCTGTTTTCTATATAAATGTGTTTATTAATGATATATTTCACTCACTTAATCTATTACACTTTAATGTTACACCACAGCACTTTAATTTTTCTAAAACAGCTTCCAATTCCTTGTAAACGTTGTACTTACCTCAATATTGGTTGATTATCGTATGCCGACAACCACGGGATGAAAACGAAACGAAGTCGATTTTCCCGCGAAACCTGGAGGACAATTGTACAATTCAATAACTATACAGCCTAGTTCAGACAATGTGTATTTATATATATATCAAATATTTAACTGTTGAAACATTATTAACTTGTAGACAATTTAAGATTTGACATTATATCATCCTTGATCGTGCCTGTAAAAATGGCATGCATTTTCATGTAAATTTATGTTTATATGAAAATAAATTATTATTATTATTATTACATCTACTTCGTGGGTGTGGTCAGTAGATTTACTAGGGGTGTTCTCACGAACTTCGAGACCAATTACAGTGTTACTGCTCTTTTTGGGTTTCCCATCGCCTTCTCGAGTCGTCTGTTCACCTACTACTGTGCAAGTGTCAATTTGTGCTATAGTGTTCTTTGACACTTCGATGCTGACGCTATTCACGATTTGTGGTATAATCGTGTTTGTATCTATGGTATTCTTAGCTACTTGTCGTTGGTTGGGGGTTTTGTCCGGGACTATTTTAAGATTTTTGAATTTTGTAGTGGAAGCAGAAATATCCTCAGATTTCCTGAGGCTGATTTAAGGGGAGTTAATGCGTTACTCGATAAGCTTAAGCTATTTTCTAAGTTACTAGTGTTCCTAAGAACACGTTTTTTATAGCTTTTGCCCATTATTATTGGTGATAATATAGCAGAACAGAAAAATGAATATCAGCGAAAACACGTGCAAAAGTTTCACCAGATTCGAACGTACCGCGCTAAGATAGCGACGAAACTACTCGCGGATAGCAAATTTGTGGTGCTCCTTGGCTTTAAAATTAGTGCCCCTATCAAGTTGTCAGTGTCCAGGTCATATTACACTGGACCTCACACTGTCTTTGGAAGAAATTCAGAAACCATGCGCAATAACTAACACGAAAAACCAGAACGCAAATTGGTGACTGAATAACCGTTTATTCTTGCACCAATACAGAGCCAACCATAAGGTCAATGTAAACAAAGTCTAAGAATAAGTGTTATTACAATAAATCACAATAATACTTCCGATAGTATTCTCTCTTCCAACGAACAGCGAGTGATGAGGCGATGACTGTAGTATTGGTGACTCCCGCGAAAAAAATGGAGGAGTTGGGTTTGAGCAAACAACCATGAATTGATCGTTCAATCTTCAACTACATCGACACTCCCCGGCAAAATAGGGACCCATCCCTTTTCTCCATCACGACCAATACACGTTGGCTTGGATGCCAGTGCGAGAACCTGGGTCACACGGACAAAGCTGAAATGGAAAACAAACAGCAAAGCCAACACACCACAGGCATACCCAAAGCACAATCTTACTCATCGACGACGACCTATGCCTTTCGGTTAAAGGCATCCTCTTGACATCTTGCAACACAATCGCCACTTGCTAGAATGACTCTTGCAGAAATCAACGTGACCGTAGCAGCACCTCATGATACTCTTCGCACATCCTCTTATCTATTCCCCATCAATTACCATTGCGATCGTCAGATAGATGAGTCAACGGGAAATAATGTTGAAATGCATCGTTTTCACATTGACGCAAAAACCAAGACACCGAAACCATCAAAACCCATCCCACTGGTGTTCCAACCATCCCTTATAAGTCAGTTACTCCTCAGTCTGACAATCCACACTCTGTGAAGCACCAGTCGAATGTAGCTACCCAAGTCGACAAGTTTTCTGGGCGTTATGACAAACGACCCATTTCCATTAAGAAAACTAAAGCTCATGAGGTGTCCAAGTCACAGAAACCCTACACAGCATGTGCTGACTGCCCTGTCAGCCATCATCAACCAGTTGATCATAAGAAAAGGATAGAAGTAAATGAATAAAATACTGGACCCGGAGCAAGAAAGCCCTTTGAGATGATAGAGGCCGAAGCAACTCTGAGCCATCTTTCTAAGAGAAAGTCAATTATGGGAGACCAAGCTCCTAGGGGTAGGCCTAATTAGTGTCAAGTGGAAAGCCAATTATATCCAACCACTAATTCTAGACAAACAGCACAACAAGGTAGTAGGTATTATTCTGCGCATCCACTACGTAAACCCCTTGTCAGCCAGCCCAATTCTAATATTCTGTCGACTGAAAGTTAAAGAAAATTCCCTAAACATCGGCCACAGACCACATTTAGCAAGCCAACAGAACCCATTCATACATCCTATGTATCTAGTGGGGAGCATGTGCCGATTTCCGCACAAGACTTGCTACAGTCTGATGAATACCCGAAACAGATACCAACACTTCATTCTTATGCTGGCAACAAATCACCGAATACTCATATCGGTTATACCTTCGGGCAGGAATTTCACCAGCGTCAGTTAACATAAACACCAGGCATCACGCATATAGCACGCATGATATCGGATCAATTCCTTACTGGCATAGCGACCAGTCTACGGCTAGGGCAAGGCATATTTCCCGGGAGATAGCTGACACAATGTCGACACCAAACGCGGGTACTAATATCTCTAAAACATTAATATCTGATTATCACACAGGTGTCTCTCACTGCATACCATATCCAAACGAAAGACCATCCCTGACTACCACCTCAAAAATCTACCTGAAGTCTTCCTATGATCCAAAGATATTGGTAAATGAGTCTGATAACATGTATATAGAGGATACCCACGGATTATTTTACCAAGATGTTGTCCGCTCACTGAAACCACATTGCCAGTGTTTATCTATTATCCTAGTAAGTACGAGATCAGTTCTAAGCAAATACTTAGCGCTAAGTACATTAGCTTCTTTATGCAGACCGTCATTGATTATGACCAATGAAGCCTGGTGCACAGGCGAAATCTCCAATGACAGCCTAAGGATTGATAAATACAACCCTTTTCGAAGGAACAGACAGACAGGTCGTGGGGGTGAAACACTAATTTACTGTGAACAATCCATGTGTGCAACCCAGTTTAGTAACCCAATTCTGTCACAACTCAATGACTCGATCTCGGTCGAAATAAAAGTTGTCAGAAGTAAACCTATACTCGTGGGTTGTGTGTACCGACCCCCTTCATCCAGCAGGGAATATGATAATATGCTCAGCAATATTTTTAATGGTACAGCCAATCTTCTTTTCAGTTATAAAATTATCGGAGGTGATTTCAACTTGCCAGAAGTATCATGGTCTTCACTCCGAGGACCCCAAAGGTATGATAATCTCTTGAATTCCATCGTCACAGGAGGGTGGATACAACACATAAATTCACCCACTAGATCCGCAAATATCCTAGACCTTATTTTCGCGAACAACATAACACCGTCTACAGTACGTGTGGGACATAAACTTCCAGGTAGTGACCATAAAATAGAGGTGTGTTCTTTTGACATCTTTCCTGAAACAAAACGCAGAGATGAAGCTGGCCAGATACCTATGAGATTGTACACACATGCTGACTGGGACTTGTGCCAGCACCCAATTAGATGTTCTAATTGGGAATCGTACTTTTCAAACCAGTCCTTGAATGCAATTCTTAACGACTTTTATCAGAATATTAACTCAATTCACGACGTCATTGCACCCGAGAAGATTCTTAGCTTCAGATTCCTCCAATGCGATTATATTCCGACATCGTTTAGAAGAAGTCTACGAAAGCACTCAATAAAATGCTACATATATCATGACTTATCGTCATTAATTGCCGTTACGTCCCTTCTCAGTGGAATTGAAGAGTTGAGAAATATAGGCCTCAAAAACAAAGAAATGCAGGCCATTCATGCACCGCATAACTTAGGAGAAATAGCCAAACTTTTCAAAAGTAGGTTGACGAACTCCAAAACGCCCTATCCGAAAATAATATACTTAGACGGCATTGCTTACGAAAATAATGAGGCGATATGTGAACTGTTTAGCAAGCACTTCGCCAGATTATACACCTTAGAGAACGATGAGGTTGTGGGTTTCCCACGTAAAACAGACGAATGTTTAAGTGACATAATTTTCACCACACATGAGATCGGTAGAGCTGTCGCAAATCTTAAGCTTAGTAACACTACTGGCCCAGACGGTATATCTTCCGCTCTGCTGGAAAACGGTGGTAATGACATGAATTTACTCTTACTCAAGTTATACTCAATTTCATTATGCGATGGATATACTCTTCCTGTTGGGAGAAGTCTTATATTGTACCTATCCATAAATACGAGCCTATAGCTGATATCAACAACTACCACCCCATCAACATCACGTCTGTAGTTTCATGTGTAATGGAAGAGATAGTTAAGACTCAAATCATTCAGTACTCGCTGTCAAATGACCTACTATCATCATCCAAATACGGTTTCTTAGGTATAAGGTCGTGCATAAATTGCCACTTAGATTATTTTGACTACATTACACAATGCATTGATAATGGGCGTTCGGTAACAACATTGTTTCTCGACGTTAGCAAGGCCTTCGATAAAGTCCCACATATCAGACTCCCAACAAAACTGCAATCCTACGGAATAACCGGTAAACTTCTCAAATGGATAAGTTCTTTTCTTTTATGGGTACGGTGATATGAGCGTCGAAAGGAAGATCCAACAAGACTTAAACGATCTGGGCGATTGGAGCGAAAACTGGCAACTGACTTTCAACCCAGACAAGTGCGGTATAACCCACCTTGGACGCTGGAAACCGATAATGTGCCTATATATGTACGGTAAGCTCCTCTCAAAACTGAACACAGTCACAGATCTCGGGATAACATACTCAGATTTATCCTTTTCCGATCATGCAATTAAGGTTGTATCTGACTGTAAACGACTTACTGGCTTTGTACTGCGTAACTTCTACACCCAAGAAGCAAGATTAGCTATATATACGAAATGTATCCGTCCCAAACTTGAATATTGTGCCCTCCTACTTAGTAATCTCAGGTCTGTAGACAGAAAAAAAATCGAAAGTGTCCAGAGATTCCTCACGAAACGCATAATAGGGTTTGACCAACAAGTGGAATGTGTTGACAGATGTGTACGTCTGAAATTAGAACGCCTTTTGTTAAGGAGAGTGAATTGCAACTTATTTCTACTCTTCAAAGTCATTAGGAAACATTGCTACAATAACTCATCCATAACGTGGGAAAATATTAAATCATATCAGCTGCGAAACCACGACTACCTTGTCAAGGTGGCTACCCACAGAAAATCCATTAGGGCAAACTTTTTCACCATAAAATATTACACTCTTTGGAACCAACTACCACCTGAAATAAGATGTTGTGAAAACCCTGATGGGTTCAAACGGAGCCTAGAAAGACACTTTACCATGTCCACCCTAGCTCGTCTAAAAGACCACAACTGTTGGTGGAACGGAAATTGAAGGCCAGTCCAGTCTTCAGTATAGTCACATACGTATAACTCGACTCTACTATTTACGCAGCGAATGTTAACTAATTTACTGATTTCTATTCTCTATAATCTTCACTAAGTTGTGTTGGTAAAAGTAACCCTGGGAATAATTATAATAGTATCCACACCTTTTAACATTTTACATATGTTTATACTAATATAATAATACTTAATAATCATGCATATTCAATTCTTAAAATTAGATTGTTATTAAATACTTAAAATGATCAAACTATTTATGCAGCAAATGTTCTCTTGCTTTACCACGCTTGTTTCCCTTATAACACTCAATTATTGAGCATAGTGTATTCTTTGATAATACCAATTATAATATTGATTATACTCTTATCATATAAAGTTTGATTTAATTTACGCCTCCCTGTAAGACAAACTACCCTTCTTCAGCATACACACACTGCAGTATTGTTAACCAAATGCTAAAATTTTGTTAATTTAGTGTTAATATCTTCCTATAATATGTGTTGTGAATGTAGCTGAAGTTCGAGCCAAAGTTCGATGACATTCTGAAACTGGTAAAAGATAGCGTCAATCAATCTATGAGCAAGTTCGCCAGTCTATTACATCTCACCCCTAGAATAGAGCAGTCTGAGATCAAAATGCAATCATTGATGACGAGTAGGCCTCAGAGAGGTGGATATCGAGAAGACTCCATGATGTATAATAATGCATATAGACCTGGTGAGTGTAACAGGTTTCGTAGTATATCCTCAACAGATAAGTTACAAGATGCAAGACAAACACGGTTTTGTTTTACACGTGTGCAAGAGGTGCATACAGAAGTGAACTGTGAACCAGTGAGCAAGTTCAGTGATAATCTAAATGTAAACTCCAGGTCTGACTCCGAATTGTGTGACGATAACGGTGCAATGAAGAAGAATGTAGTTGCAACTGGTAAGCCATTGTTGAATAGTGTCACAGAATAGATTTACTGCTTCAGAGTGCAGTTCTGACTCCACAAGTTTACAAGGTATTACTAGTCAGAGTGAAGGGATAAACTCTTTAGGGATTTGTGAGGAAGAACCCAAATCACCTACTGCTGTTACTAAAGAGTTTAAAAATGATGAATTCGACCAGATAGATGATGGTAAATTGAATATTTGTGATAATGATCATGATAGTGCAGATTTGTCTTTGGTTGATCAGGATGAGATGAGGGATATGCCTACTACTGCTAAGTTAAATAAAGGTTCTGTACAACTACAACGTGAAGTAGGATTGAATGCAGATGCAGTTGCAGAAGGTATGGATACTTGTGAGACTGTTAGTGTAATTGATCAGCGTGTAGCCCACCTATCATCAGATGATAGTGTTAAACCCGAACTAATGGTAAAAGACAGCAGTGGTGGTAATCTTGCAGTTAGACAAATCTCTGAAAGCCGAGCAACAACAGCTTCTGATCCACCGCTAAGTTCATCAACTGGTGTCAATCAGTCATCGTTGGTGTTGTCATCCACATTGAAACAGTCGCCCATCAACTCAAGTATCTTGTGCAATGACTATGGTAGTATTGGTGCATTTGAAAAGACGAAAGATATTGGTCAGTTTAGTGAGGATAAGCCAAGTGTAAACGAGAGAGTAATTGTTAAATTGACTTGCATGAATAAAGGCATTTCTAGTTTCAAGTTACTATTTGAATGTTATTATCTTTGGTGTAAATTACTCTATGCCTACGCTTGGTTGACCAGATACGTCGTATGTCTGTTAGTCATCTATATTCTACGATACAATGACATGGGCGTGTTACCGTTCAGATTTGAGGATATAACTGATAGAGGGAAGTCAGCAAATGAACTCTGCGACGATTTTCCAATCTAGGGCGTCAACCTGAGAAGGGTTGTAGGCGCACTCCTGTAAGTCCTACAATTCTTCAAAGGGTAGCGCATCAATGAGCAGTCCAATGTGCTTGGTGTGTGATTTCGTACATATGTTCATATTGTATATACTGAATTGATATCATCTGTCATCTAGCTGTTGGTAATTCTGTTTGTGTCCGGACGACTTCCACATGGATCATCAACCTGAGAAGGAATGTAGGCGTACTGCTGTAAGTCCTACAGTTCTTCAAGGGTAGCTTGCCGTGCCAGAATCCACAACATTTGATGTGTTGATTGTACATATGTTTGTGTTAAATAGTTGTGTGAGTTCCAATTATTGTAATTGTTGGTTAATCTTGTTTGTGTCCGGACATTCCACAACTTACAATCGTCAACCTGAGAAGAGTTGTAGGCGTCCTGGTGTAAGTCCTGCGATTCTTCAAAGGAATTCCATCGAGACACAATCTGTGAGTTTGTGTGTACTGTTTGTGTATACGTGTGGTGTGTCATATCAATTGGTGTATTTTGGATTCATTGTGTTGAATTGTTGTTTTCGTACCTTGTTGTTATTGCGTAATTTTGTTAAAATTTCCGTCGTTATTACTTCTGAATCTGTTTCCAGTCTTCTACGTTCGTGAATGAATTGATTGATTTTAGAGACAGCAGATGGGTCGTATACGCCAGGGAGGCTAGGCTATTGCTGACAAAGATATGCATACAGAGATAATGATTAGCTGTGATCCCACACTCCGGGGAGCGAGAGTGTAAACGACTGAGGCTCGCATACGTCACCGTTACTAGAACTGAGGCAGAATGAGTGACAAGCGATTTCAGTGGTAATTGGTAGTTAGTAGATAAGAGGATGTGCGTAGAGTATCGTGAGGTGCTGCCATGGTCACGTTGCATTCTGCAAGAGTCATTCTAGCAAGTGGCGATTGTGTTGCGAGATGTCAAGAGGAGGTCTCTGTCTGGAGGCGCAGGTCGTCAGCGATGTGTGAGATTGTGCTGTGGGTATGCTTGTGGTGTGTTGGCTTTTCTGTTTGTTTTCCATTTCAGCTCTGTCCGTGTGACCCAGGTTCTCGCAATGGCATCCAAGTCAAAGTGCATTGGTCGTGAAGGAAAAAATGAATGGATCCCTTTTTTGCCGGGGAGTGTCAATTTAGTTGAAGATTGAACGATCAATTCTTGGTTGTTTGCTTAAAATCAACTTCCCCAATTTTCGCGGAGGCATCAATACGACAGTCATCGTCTCATCGGTCGCTGTTCAGAAAGAAGAGTGAAACATCGTCAGAAATAATACAATGATTTATTATTGTAATATTTGTTTTCAGACCTTAGTTTGTTTACTCCTTTTATATGTTGGTGTAACAATAAACAAATATCAAGCGGCAGATCGGTGTTTTGGTTTTTGCGTCCGTTATAACTAAGCGTTTCCGAAATCTTCGAAGAACAGCGTGGGCCCGAGCGTAGCAAGAGCTGGACATTAACGGTTTACGAGACGTGGCTGACAGTTTCTGACAGTGAAGTCAGTTTTTAAACGGTTTTGGACAGCTAGCAAGGCTTTGGATAGTCACCGTTCATCTTTCCTCGTGCCGGCCAAGTCTTCTTTGAACAAGCAATATCTGGAACATTTTTGGAATTTGGTCAAGTTCAACAATGCCTGGGTCAAAGAAGGGACAGAGTGTCTTGGATGCAAACAGGAAAGTAAGTCATGGTGACTTGTCTGTTACTTGTAACGATGTGTCTGATGTTAAACATGACGTGGTTGATGTTACTGTTTCTCCGTTCAGGGATAATAGGAAGATCAAACTCCCTAAATTTGAACCACGGTGTTTCGATGGAAACCTGGATGATTATTTACAATTTGTAAAGGAGTTTGAGATCATGCTGAGTAGTTTTCTATTAAGTGATGAATTGAAGTTAATGTATTTGATGAGGTATTGCACTGGAGATGCTGCAAGAGCTATACAGTGCTGTAAGTTTATGAAGCCAAAAGAGGGCTACGATGAGGCTATGAGCATATTACGTCAAAGGTTTGGAGGACCTTCGATGATTGTAGGGAAATTATACGAAGCTGTTAAGGGTAATGGCAGTCAATCACAGGATGACTCGAAGGCATTCAGTGAGTTTCTGGATAATCTGTTGACTCACAAGAATGCATTGATTTCGATGAAATGCATGAGTGACCTCTGTCAATGGAGTTGAAGATTGAACGATCAATTCTTGGTTGTTTGCTCAAAATCAACTTCCTCGATTTTCGCGGAAGCATCAATACGACAGTCATCGTCTCATCGGTCGCTGTTCAGAAAGAAGATTGAAACATCGTCAGAAGTAACATAACGATTTATTATTGTAATATTTGTTTACAGACCTTAGTTGCTTAGTTCGTTTATTCCTTTTATATGTTGGTGTAACAATACAAAATATCAAACGGCAGATCGGTGTTTTGGTTTTCGCGTCCGTTATAACTAAGCGTTTCTCAGAGATCTTCTAAGAACCGCGTGGGCCCGAGCGTAGCGAGAGCTGGGCATTAACGGTTTATGAGACTTTGGTTGACAGTTTCTGACGATAGAAACAGATCTGGCGGATTGAAACAGTTGGTGAAATTTTCGATAGTCGCCGTTCATCTTTCCTGGTGCCGGTCAAGTCCTCTTTGAACAAGCAATATCTGGAACTTTTTTGGAATTTGGTCAAGTTCAACAATGCCTGGGTCAAAGAAGGGACAGAGTGTCTTGGATGCAAACAGGAAAGTAAGTCATGGTGACTTGTCTGTTACTTGTAACGATGTGTCTGATGTTAAACATGACGTGGTTGATGTTACTGTTTCTCCGTTCAGGGATAATAGGAACATCAAACTCCCTAAATTTGAACCACGGTGTTTCGATGGAAACCTGGATGATTATTTACAATTTGTAAAGGAGTTTGAGATCATGCTGAGTAGTTTTCTATTAAGTGATGAATTGAAATTGATGTATTTGATGAGATATTGCACTGGAGATGCTGCAAGAGCTATACAGTGTTGTAAGTTTATGAAGCCAAAGGAGGGCTACGATGAGGCTGCGAGCATATTACGCCAAAGGTTTGGAAGACCCTCGATGATTGCAGGGAAATTATTCGAGGCTGTTAAGGGTAATGGTGGTCAGTTACAGGATGACTCCCAGGCACTCACTGAGTTTTTAGATAATATGCTAATTTACAAGAATGGAATGATTTCGATGAATCGCGTGAGTGACCTCAACTCGAGTTTTATACTAGAAGTAATAGCAAGACGTCTACCTACTCGACTGCAAAGGAAGTGGTTGAAGATAAGCTCCCGTATGGAGGATGAGGGTATCGAGCCAAAGTTTGATGATATCCTGAAACTGGTAAATACTAGTGTCAATCAATCTATGAGCAAGTTCGCCAGTCTGTTAGATCTCACCCATAGAATAGAGCAGTCTGAGGGTAAAACGCAATCATTGATGACGAATAAGCCTCAGAGAGGTGGATATCGAGAAGGCTCGATGACGTCTAGTAATGCATATAGATCTAGTGAGTGTAACAGGTTTCGTAGTACATCCTCAACAGATAAGTTGCAAGATGCAAGACAAACACGGTTGTGTTGTACTCTTTTGCAAGAGGTGCATACAAAGGTGAGCTGTGAACCAGTGAGCAAGTTCAGTGATAAGCTAAATGTAAACTCCAGGACTTACTCCGAATTGTGTGACGATAACGTTGTTGTGAAGAAGTCTGTAGTTGCAACTGGTAAGCCATTGTTGAATAGAGTGTCACAGAATAGAGTTACTGCTTCAGAGTGGAGTTCTGACTCCAAAAGTTTACAAAGTATAACTAGTCAGAGTGAAGATGTAAAACCCTTAATGATTTGTGAGGAGGAACCAAAATTGTCTACTTCTGTTATTAAAGAGTTTGAAAATGATGAACTTGACGGTAAATTGGATATATGTGATAATGATCATGATAGTGCAGATTTGTCTTTGGTTGATCATGATGAAATGGAGGATATGCCTACTACTGCTAAATTGGACAAAGTTTCTGTACAACTTGAACGTGAAGTAGAAATAAATGCAGATTCAGTTGCAGAAGGCATGCATAATTGTGAGACCGTCAGTGTAATTGATCAGCGTGTAGCCCACCTATCATCAGATGATAGTGCTAAACCCGAACTAGTAGTGAAAGACAGCAGTGGTGGTAATCTTGCAGTTGGACAACTATCTGAGAGCCGAACAAGAACAGCTTCTGATCCACCACTAAGTTCATCACCTTGTGTCACTCAGTCATCGTTGGTGTTTTCATCCACAATGAAACAGATGCCCATCAACTCAAGTATCTTGTGCAATGACTATGGTAGTATCAGTTCGTCTGAAAGGACGTATATCAATGGTCAGTTTAGTGTGGATAAGCCAAGTGTAAAGGAGAGAGTAATTGTTAAATTGACTTGCACGAATAAAGGCATTTCTAGTTTCAAGTTACTATTTGAATGTTATTATCTTTGGTGTAAATTACTCTATGCCTACGCTTGGTTGATGAGATACGTCGTGTGTTTGTTGGTCATCTATATTCTACGATACAATGACATGGGCGTGTTACCGTTCAGATTTGAGGATATAGCTGATAGAGGGAAGTCAGCAAATGAACTCTGCGACGATTTTCCAACCTAGGGCGTCAACCTGAGAAGGGTTGTAGGCGCACTCCTGTAAGTCCTACAATTCTTCAAAGGGTAGCGCATCAATGAGCAGTCCAATGTGCTTGGTGTGTGATTTCGTACATATGTTCATATTGTATATACTGAATTGATATCATCTGTCATCTAGCTGTTGGTAATTCTGTTTGTGTCCGGACGACTTCCACTTGGATCATCAACCTGAGAAGGAATGTAGGCGTACTGCTGTAAGTCCTACAGTTCTTCAAGGGTAGTTTGCCGTGCCAGAATCCACAACATTTGATGTGTTGATTGTACATATGTTTGTGTTAAATAGTTGTGTGAGTTCCAATTATTGTAATTGTTGGTTAATCTTGTTTGTGTCCGGACATTCCACAACTTACAATCGTCAACCTGTGAAGGGTTGCAGGCGTACTGGTGTAAGTCCTGCGATTCTTCAAAGGAATTCCATCGAGACACAATCTGTGAGTTTGTGTGTACTGTTTGTGTATACGTGTGGTGTGTCATATCAATTGGTGTATTTTGGATTCATTGTGTTGAATTGTTGTTTTCGTACCTTGTTGTTATTGCGTAATTTTGTTAAAATTTTCGTCGTGATTACTTCTGAAGTTGTTTCTAGTCTTCTACGTCCATGAATGAATTGATTGATGTTGGAGACAGCAGATGGGTCGTATACGCCAGGGAGGCTAGGCTATTGCTGAGAATGAAATGCACACGGAGATAATTGTTAGCTGCAATCCCACACGCCGGGGAGAAAGAGTGTAAACGACTGAGGCTCGCATGCGTCACCGCAACTAGAACTGAGGCAGAATGAGTGACAAGCGATTTCAGTGGTAATTGGTAGTTAGTAGATAAGAGGATGTGCGTAGAGTATCGTGAGGTGCTGCCATGGTCACGTTGCATTCTGCAAGAGTCATTCTAGCAAGTGGCGATTGTGTTGCAAGATGTCAAGAGGAGGTCTCTGTCTGGAGGCGCAGGTTGTTATTGATGTGTGAGATTGTGCTGTGGGCATGCTTGTGGTGTGTTGGCTTTTCTGTTTGTTTTCCATTTCAGCTCTGTCCGTGTGACCCAGGTTCTCGCAATGGCATCCAAGTCAACGTGCTTTGGTCGTGAAGGAAAAAAGGGTTGGATCCCTTTTTTGCCGGGGAGTGTCAATTTAGTTGAAGATTGAACGATCAATTCTTGGTTGTTTGCTCAAAATCAACTTCCTCGATTTTCGCGGAAGCATCAGTACGACAGTCATCGTCTCATCGGTCGCTGTTCAGAAAGAAGATTGAAACATCGTCAGAAGTAACATAACGATTTATTATTGTAATATTTGTTTACAGACCTTAGTTGCTTAGTTCGTTTATTCCTTTTATATGTTGGTGTAACAATACAAAATATCAAACGGCAGATCGGTGTTTTGGTTTTCGCGTCCGTTATAACTAAGCGTTTCTCAGAGATCTTCTAAGAACCGCGTGGGCCCGAGCGTAGCGAGAGCTGGGCATTAACGGTTTATGAGACTTTGGTTGACAACCTCAACTCGAGTTTTATACTAGAAGTAATAGCAAGACGCCTACCTACTCTACTGCTAAGGAAGTGGGTGAAGATAAGCTCCCGTATGGAGAATTAGGGTATCGAGCCAAAGTTCGATGACATTCTGAAACTGGTAAAAGATAGCGTCAATCAATCTATGAGCAAGTTCGCCAGTCTATTACATCTCACCCCTAGAATAGAGCAGTCTGAGATCAAAATGCAATCATTGATGACGAGTAGGCCTCAGAGAGGTGGATATCGAGAAGACTCCATGATGTATAGTAATGCATATAGACCTGGTGAGTGTAACAGGTTTCGTAGTATATCCTCAACAGATAAGTTACAAGATGCAAGACAAACACGGTTTTGTTTTACACGTGTGCAAGAGGTGCATACAGAAGTGAACTGTGAACCAGTGAGCAAGTTCAGTGATAATCTAAATGTAAACTCCAGGTCTGACTCCGAATTGTGTGACGATAACGGTGCAATGAAGAAGAATGTAGTTGCAACTGGTAAGCCATTGTTGAATAGTGTCACAGAATAGATTTACTGCTTCAGAGTGCAGTTCTGACTCCACAAGTTTACAAGGTATTACTAGTCAGAGTGAAGGGATAAACTCTTTAGGGATTTGTGAGGAAGAACCCAAATCACCTACTGCTGTTACTAAAGAGTTTAAAAATGATGAATTCGACCAGATAGATGATGGTAAATTGAATATTTGTGATAATGATCATGATAGTGCAGATTTGTCTTTGGTTGATCAGGATGAGATGAGGGATATGCCTACTACTGCTAAGTTAAATAAAGGTTCTGTACAACTACAACGTGAAGTAGGATTGAATGCAGATGCAGTTGCAGAAGGTATGGATACTTGTGAGACTGTTAGTGTAATTGATCAGCGTGTAGCCCACCTATCATCAGATGATAGTGTTAAACCCGAACTAATGGTAAAAGACAGCAGTGGTGGTAATCTTGCAGTTAGACAAATCTCTGAAAGCCGAGCAACAACAGCTTCTGATCCACCGCTAAGTTCATCAACTGGTGTCAATCAGTCATCGTTGGTGTTGTCATCCACATTGAAACAGTCGCCCATCAACTCAAGTATCTTGTGCAATGACTATGGTAGTATTGGTGCATTTGAAAAGACGAAAGATATTGGTCAGTTTAGTGAGGATAAGCCAAGTGTAAACGAGAGAGTAATTGTTAAATTGACTTGCATGAATAAAGGCATTTCTAGTTTCAAGTTACTATTTGAATGTTATTATCTTTGGTGTAAATTACTCTATGCCTACGCTTGGTTGACCAGATACGTCGTATGTCTGTTAGTCATCTATATTCTACGATACAATGACATGGGCGTGTTACCGTTCAGATTTGAGGATATAACTGATAGAGGGAAGTCAGCAAATGAACTCTGCGACGATTTTCCAATCTAGGGCGTCAACCTGAGAAGGGTTGTAGGCGCACTCCTGTAAGTCCTACAATTCTTCAAAGGGTAGCGCATCAATGAGCAGTCCAATGTGCTTGGTGTGTGATTTCGTACATATGTTCATATTGTATATACTGAATTGATATCATCTGTCATCTAGCTGTTGGTAATTCTGTTTGTGTCCGGACGACTTCCACATGGATCATCAACCTGAGAAGGAATGTAGGCGTACTGCTGTAAGTCCTACAGTTCTTCAAGGGTAGCTTGCCGTGCCAGAATCCACAACATTTGATGTGTTGATTGTACATATGTTTGTGTTAAATAGTTGTGTGAGTTCCAATTATTGTAATTGTTGGTTAATCTTGTTTGTGTCCGGACATTCCACAACTTACAATCGTCAGCCTGAGAAGGGTTACTGGCGTACTGGTGTAAGTCCTGCGATTCTTCAAAGGAATTCCATCGAGACACAATCTGTGAGTTTGTGTGTACTGTTTGTGTATACGTGTGGTGTGTCATATCAATTGGTGTATTTTGGATTCATTGTGTTGAATTGTTGTTTTCGTACCTTGTTGTTATTGCGTAATTTTGTTAAAATTTCCGTCGTTATTACTTCTGAATCTGTTTCCAGTCTTCTACGTTCGTGAATGAATTGATTGATTTTAGAGACAGCAGATGGGTCGTATACGCCAGGGAGGCTAGGCTATTGCTGACAAAGATATGCATACAGAGATAATGATTAGCTGTGATCCCACACTCCGGGGAGCGAGAGTGTAAACGACTGAGGCTCGCATACGTCACCGTTACTAGAACTGAGGCAGAATGAGTGACAAGCGATTTCAGTGGTAATTGGTAGTTAGTAGATAAGAGGATGTGCGTAGAGTATCGTGAGGTGCTGCCATGGTCACGTTGCATTCTGCAAGAGTCATTCTAGCAAGTGGCGATTGTAATGCAAGATGTCAAGAGGAGGCCTTTATTTGGAGGCGCAGGCCGTCATGGATGTGTGAGATTGTGGTGTGTTGGCTTTTCTGTTTGTTTTCCATTTCAGCTCTGTCCGTGTGACCCAGGTTCTCGCAATGGCATCCAAGTCAACGTGTATTGGTCGTGATGGAAAAAATGAATGGATCCGTTTTTTGCCGGGGAGTGTCAATTTAGTTGAAGATTGAACGATCAATTCATGGTTGTTTGCTCAAACCCAACTTCCCTATATTTTCGCGGAGACATCGATACACCAGCCATCGTATCATCGGTCGCTGTTCAGAAAGAAGTCAGGCCAAAACTGTCAGAAGTAATATTGTGATTTATTATTGTAATATTTGTTCATAGACCTTAGTTAAAACTTAATTTTAAATTTGCCTATATGTTGGTGTTACAATAAAGAATTCTCGAGTAGCCAATCGGTGTTTTGGTTTTGCGTCCATTATTTCTAAGCGTTTCTGAGAAACTTCAAGGAACAGCGTGAGTCCCAGCGTAGCAAGAGCTGGGCATTAACGGTTTACGAGACGTGGCTGACATGTTTAGACGGGTTACTTTGCAGTGTCAAATGTTTACTATATATAGATAGTGCATTAAGTCCTGCCAACCGACCTTACCTTCAGTTCATACTGCCTACATTGAACCCTAACTATAGTGTTCTGCTGAATCCTGCTCCAATATTCACAAAACCTATTCTTTTTACTCTTTAGGGTTTTAACTTCTTATAAAGTAATTTGTTCATTAGGAAGCATGCATACATATAATATGTTCATAAAGATGTACGTGAAGACCTATTGGAAGCACTCGTTAAGAAAGCTAGGGAGATGGAATAAGAGGTACGAACATGTCTGGTACCAAGCAGTATATTTGCGTTAGCCATAATAATCATAGTCTCAGATCCTAACATCAAAAAAGGAGGGAGGGTGGCGCTAGCTGATCAGTAGATATGGTGGTGGTCACTATGGGGAATCGCCTCATTCTGCAGGAACAGCAATATGCAGTTTGACGGCTCGAGATTTTTCTGAGGACTTAGATCTTTATCATGAAAAAGATAATAATGAACTCCCAGACAGATCATGCTTCTGCCTTTAAATATATACCATTCGCTCAGCCTATTGTTGAGATGCGACCATGTGGGATCTGCACAGATTTATGGGGCATCTTACAAATTAACTTGCTATCCATTGTGGGATCTTTAAATACCAGTTCACAATATCTTATCTCATTCATTTTCTAATAACGTCTTTACTTGGTCCTCATTATATATCCATTAAACCTAACATTATATAATAATAATAATAATATATATTCTCATTTTTTACATGAGGGACGCCAGTTTACAGGCATCATCAATTCGATAATTTACACATAATATTAATAAGCATATTTAGTAAAGATAATATAATAAAGTACATTTTTTTCCCTAGCTATGTAGGGTACACCAATTGTATAGGCATGCATAAATATTGTTTTAATAATAATAATATATTCCTTCCTGTTTATGCAGGAACATACCTATTGTACAGGCATGGATAAGTTTTTATATAAATTACACATAATTTGATGTATAATGGACTTACAGTTTGGTTGTTCTTTCTGACATTAGAGTCAGTCGGAACAGTCTGCTATAAAGTCTGTTTGTGTAGCACATAAAGAGATATAGAAATATTGTCTTCGCATTAACAAAAAACCCAGACATCACATGAATGTAATACAGATATCTGGGAAAAATAAAGCTTGAAGTCAATTCTCTTATATAACTTTGTTGTGAACAGCACCCATGGCTTGAAGTTTATTGATGTATTATGTTGAGATCAGTGATATATTTATTACATTTTTGCAGCAGTCTTATCGTAGTTTCATAACAGGAAAGAAATTTGATCGTGGAGGCGAAAATTAGATAAGGTCATGTCGGGTTGTTTTACTGCATCAAATGGTCCCGAGGTCGATTCCAGAATTCTCCATTTGCGCCATTTGTGTCTGCATGGCGGACTGTACTCGTAAGTTGAGTAAAATGTTGAAAACCAGTTGCTTCTTTATTTCAGATCATGAATTCTCATTTACATCGTGTCCGCCACCTTTTTTAAATGGTAGAATTGGATCGTTCCTGGAATTTGAGTGATTATGGGATAAATGGTTTGGAATTAATTTTTGATTCAGCAACCGGTGAATTTTTTATTCTTTTCGATCTAGTACCAGAATAACTGCGAACCATTCCATTCAATATGTCGAATAAGGCACGCAGGAGGAGATCATTACCATGGAATGAGTCAACTTGATCTGAGATGCAGCTTTCAGCATGTCTTCGTTATATCATAGATATCCAGGTTTATTTGCGCTGTAGAGGCAGTGATTTGGATTATGACGTATTCTACAAAGTCTCCGTGCCCATTTGAAGTATACATGTGCTTTGAAAGGATTACTTTGTTGGCTCCTACCCCCACTGAGTGTTAACAACAGCTGCTGTGGGTTTATGTATTTCCTCGCCTTTTTGGATAAAACATCGCCGCATTCTTTTTGGGTAGGAGACCAGTTGGTGGATTATATATGATATCCAAGTAACTTTTATCTTTTCATGTGGTGTTGCGGTAAGTTTCTACCTTGTTTTCTCATATTTCATTCGTATGTTGATTATGGTTCGCCCTTTGTATCAGGTAGACATAGTTTGAACGACTCTTGGTTGAATGGGTGTTATTGTCATGACTGCTGCTTTTTTGTCTGGAATTATAAATAGAGACAAAACAAACAACAGGTGTAGTCTCTGAGTTCATACATTAAATGGGCCTATGATTTCTGAAACTCTTACATGGGAATTACCATTGGTATCAATTACAAACTCACTTAGTGTGTCATTAAGTGCCTTTTCAAAGGAGGCCAATGTGCTTGCTAGTCGTATTTTCTCAGGTAGTTTGTTCCATATTTGGGCATACCTAATCAAGAAAAACTTTTGCCTGGTGGCTGTTTTACATGGTTCTATAGCCACTGTACCTTTAGTGTGCCTAAGGTTGTATCCTGTGTTACCTGAGGGCCGAGTATAGTTAGCAGGGGTATACACTATTTGGTTAAGAAGCTTATAGAAGAGTAACAGATTTAGTCGCAGTCGCCTTAACCATAATGTTTCTAGTCCTAGGATTTCACATCTGGTAGAGTAGTTTGTGCCGTTATCGGTTCCGAGTACTTTTCGCGTGAAGTACCTCTGTACTCCTTCTACTTTCAGTTTGTCTTCTATGCGTGTACTGCTGAATATGAATGAGCAGTAATCTAGGAGTGGGCGCACACATACCTTGTACAGTAGTATTCTGGACTCGTTTCTGTAGAAGTTCCTGAGTAGGAAACCAATAAGCCTTCGTGATTTCGACACTTGATTCGAGATATGCTCTGAAAATGATAGATTGTGTGAATATTTCAGTCCTAGGTCTAGTACAGATTTGAGTCTGGGGATTTTGTGGCCCTGAATTGCTAGGTTGAGGTCAAGGTTGGAACAGCCTATGCAGAGCCATCCACACTTTTCAACATTAAACTCAAGTCCCCACGTGTCACACCATCTATCCATTTTTGCTAATTCTTCATGTATGGAGTTCATAGTTGGGCCGATATCTGTATTTGTGCAGGTATATGTCACCTTCAAGTCATCTGCATACAGTATTGGCTTGCCTATACTAAAACATTCACATATACTGTTTATGTATATAATGAAAAGAAGGGGTCCCAATACACTCCCCTGGATGACACCACTGCTGATTGGTCTAGGTCTGGAGGTCATTGAGCCAACTTTAGTTGTCTGATTCCTGTCATACAGAAATGATTTTATCCAATTGTAGAGGGGGTTGCGTATCCCTAGTGAGCATAGCCTACCGACTAACAGACTATGTGGGACTCTGTCGAAGGCTTTCCTTATATCGAAATAGAGGATAATCACTAGCTCTCTCCTATCTCTTCTATAGGTGACTTCGTTGAAAAAGTCTATATGGCAAGTGACGCAAGATCTTTTCTTGAGGAATCCGTGTTGTGACAGGTTGATGAGTTTATGTTTTAGAAAGTAGTCTGACATTTGGTCTTTGATTACTTTCTCCATGATCCTTGATATGACTGGTGTTATATTGATAGGCCTATAATTACATGCACTAGTTTTGGCCCCTCCTTTATGCTTAGGTAATATATATGTGTTTTTCCAAGTTTCAGGGTAGGTTTCGGTCACTAGTGAGATATTAAATATTCTAAGTAATAATACAATCATATCCGTACCACCGTTTTTGTATATGACGGATGGTATATCGTCTATCCCACAACTACTGTTAGCTTTTAATGTCCTTACCGCCGATGCTATATTTTGTATATTAAAGTTTATTTCACCTAACTTGTAGTTATTTTTGCAGGTTATGTCGAGAATTGGGGACGGATGTGCTTTGGTGTTATTGGAGAACCACTCACTCAGGAGTTCACTAATGATCTGGGGATCATCATAAATTATATCTTCGTGTTCTAAATGACTGATATTGTTTTCTTCACCCTTCTTCACCGTTTTTGCAAGATTTTGCAGAGTTCCTGGGTTTTAGAGGTGCCCTCTAGGGCTTTATTTTCCTCGACTTGTGCTTTCATTTTATGTCTCTCCTCGAAATTTTTAAATATTTCGTGTATCAGGTGTAATGCATTAAATTCTTTGTATAAATAAAATCTCCTTTTTAGTTTCCTTAGTTTTATTCGCGTTTTGCGATCTATGAACAGAGTTGGTGTCTTTAGGGCAGATTTCAGGGGTGCGATTGTGTCTCTTACCGAACTGATTGTCTTGTAGAAGGTATTTAGTATTACTTCTAAGTTATTATTGGTGAAGTATTCACCCCAGTCTGAGCTTCTCAAGAGCGTTGGTAGGAATTCCCAGTCGGCATTTCGATAGTCCCTATATTGATAGTAAACCGGGGAACTCTTAGGTGTGTGTTTAGTTGTTAGTTGTAAGGGTAGGGTGCAGTACAGTATGTTGTGGTCACTGTTGTCGAGTTTATCCCTCACCTCTATCGAGATCGGCTCTATTTTGTGACAGAGGATTAAGTCGAGTATATTGTGATGACGCATAGGAAATCCTGATTAATAAATAAGAATGGATATGTATCACTAACTAATAATATTTGGTCAAAGCTTCCCGACTGTCTATATCTACTTATGAGACGTTAAGACATTGTTTTACAACTGTTTATCCGCACACACACACACACACATACACACTGTGTTTAAAGTGTTTAACAAAGGTAGATCAATATTTGTAAGTCTGAGGTCAAATTTTGATCACAACTCGTACAATTTTGTTTATTATACTTGTTAATATTTGTTTTATAAATCATGATTGGACAAGGTTTTTAAAAACTAAAGATGTTCCTCTTATATATAAACCTGTTATGTTAATTTCGATTAATTTCCCTGAAGAAGTTCGGACCAGATTGCCGAACGAAACGTTGGAATTACTCATTTCAATATCGCTGAGATTTTACAAATATAATTTTTTACAAATGTCTACTTCTCACTCGGCGCCCAAGTATTATAGAACTATTCTGTCAAATCTTGACTACAGTTCATTTGATTTATTTTGTAATCGAATTAATTAACAAAGAAACTATGTATTTGGCACAATCATCGTGTTTCCACTCTCCGTTGTCTGCAGCGGAATGCGTATCCTAAATTCGTAGCTGTCCAGTCACCTGACAACTCCAGTAGGTCGAATAAATCAGCTCAATGTTCAGAAAGAAGACAAAGTAATAAGTTTGACAGGGTGCTTCAACTAAACTCTAATCCTAAACACCATAATTTTGAAAATACGTCTAATCATAAAATTCTAGATACTAACAGTTTGAACAGACATGAATGTGTGATGTTAGATGACGCATAGGAAATCCTGATTAATAAATAAGAATGGATATGTATCACTAACTAATAATATTTGGTCAAAGCTTCCCGACTGTCTATATCTACTTATGGAGACGTTAAGACATTGTTTTACAACTGTTTATCCGCACACACACACACACAACATACACTGTGTTTAAAGTGTTTAACAAAGGTAGATCAATATTTGTAAGTCTGAGGTCAAATTTTGATCACAACTCGTACAATTTTGTTTATTATACTTGTTAATATTTGTTTTATAAATCATGATTGGACAAGGTTTTTAAAAACTAAAGATGTTCCTCTTATATATAAACCTGTTATGTTAATTTCGATTAATTTCCCTGAAGAAGTTCGGACCAGATTGCCGAACGAAACGTTGGAATTACTCATTTCAATATCGCTGAGATTTTACAAATATAATTTTTTACAAATGTCTACTTCTCACTCGGCGCCCAAGTATTATAGAACTATTCTGTCAAATCTTGACTACAGTTCATTTGATTTATTTTGTAATCGAATTAAATTAACAAAGAAACTATGTATTTGGCACAATCATCGTGTTTCCACTCTCCGTTGTCTGCAGCGGAATGCGTATCCTAAATTCGTAGCTGTCCAGTCACCTGACAACTCAGTAGGTCGAATAAATCAGCTCAATGTTCAGAAAGAAGACAAAGTAATAAGTTTGACAGGGTGCTTCAACTAAACTCTAATCCTAAACACCATAATTTTGAAAATACGTCTAATCATAAAATTCTAGATACTAACAGTTTGAACAGACATGAATGTGTGATGTTAGATGACGCATAGGAAATCCTGATTAATAAATAAGAATGGATATGTATCACTAACTAATAATATTTGGTCAAAGCTTCCCGACTGTCTATATCTACTTATGGAGACGTTAAGACATTGTTTTACAACTGTTTATCCGCACACACACACACACACACATACACACTGTGTTTAAAGTGTTTAACAAAGGTAGATCAATATTTGTAAGTCTGAGGTCAAATTTTGATCACAACTCGTACAATTTTGTTTATTATACTTGTTAATATTTGTTTTATAAATCATGATTGGACAAGGTTTTTAAAAACTAAAGATGTTCCTCTTATATATAAACCTGTTATGTTAATTTCGATTAATTTCCCTGAAGAAGTTCGGACCAGATTGCCGAACGAAACGTTGGAATTACTCATTTCAATATCGCTGAGATTTTACAAATATAATTTTTTACAAATGTCTACTTCTCACTCGGCGCCCAAGTATTATAGAACTATTCTGTCAAATCTTGACTACAGTTCATTTGATTTATTTTGTAATCGAATTAAATTAACAAAGAAACTATGTATTTGGCACAATCATCGTGTTTCCACTCTCCGTTGTCTGCAGCGGAATGCGTATCCTAAATTCGTAGCTGTCCAGTCACCTGACAACTCAGTAGGTCGAATAAATCAGCTCAATGTTCAGAAAGAAGACAAAGTAATAAGTTTGACAGGGTGCTTCAACTAAACTCTAATCCTAAACACCATAATTTTGAAAATACGTCTAATCATAAAATTCTAGATACTAACAGTTTGAACAGACATGAATGTGTGATGTTAGATGACGCATAGGAAATCCTGATTAATAAATAAGAATGGATATGTATCACTAACTAATAATATTTGGTCAAAGCTTCCCGACTGTCTATATCTACTTATGGAGACGTTAAGACATTGTTTTACAACTGTTTATCCGCACACACACACACACACATACACACTGTGTTTAAAGTGTTTAACAAAGGTAGATCAATATTTGTAAGTCTGAGGTCAAATTTTGATCACAACTCGTACAATTTTGTTTATTATACTTGTTAATATTTGTTTTATAAATCATGATTGGACAAGGTTTTTAAAAACTAAAGATGTTCCTCTTATATATAAACCTGTTATGTTAATTTCGATTAATTTCCCTGAAGAAGTTCGGACCAGATTGCCGAACGAAACGTTGGAATTACTCATTTCAATATCGCTGAGATTTTACAAATATAATTTTTTACAAATGTCTACTTCTCACTCGGCGCCCAAGTATTATAGAACTATTCTGTCAAATCTTGACTACAGTTCATTTGATTTATTTTGTAATCGAATTAAATTAACAAAGAAACTATGTATTTGGCACAATCATCGTGTTTCCACTCTCCGTTGTCTGCAGCGGAATGCGTATCCTAAATTCGTAGCTGTCCAGTCACCTGACAACTCAGTAGGTCGAATAAATCAGCTCAATGTTCAGAAAGAAGACAAAGTAATAAGTTTGACAGGGTGCTTCAACTAAACTCTAATCCTAAACACCATAATTTTGAAAATACGTCTAATCATAAAATTCTAGATACTAACAGTTTGAACAGACATGAATGTGTGATGTTAGATGACGCATAGGAAATCCTGATTAATAAATAAGAATGGATATGTATCACTAACTAATAATATTTGGTCAAAGCTTCCCGACTGTCTATATCTACTTATGGAGACGTTAAGACATTGTTTTACAACTGTTTATCCGCACACACACACACACACATACACACTGTGTTTAAAGTGTTTAACAAAGGTAGATCAATATTTGTAAGTCTGAGGTCAAATTTTGATCACAACTCGTACAATTTTGTTTATTATACTTGTTAATATTTGTTTTATAAATCATGATTGGACAAGGTTTTTAAAAACTAAAGATGTTCCTCTTATATATAAACCTGTTATGTTAATTTCGATTAATTTCCCTGAAGAAGTTCGGACCAGATTGCCGAACGAAACGTTGGAATTACTCATTTCAATATCGCTGAGATTTTACAAATATAATTTTTTACAAATGTCTACTTCTCACTCGGCGCCCAAGTATTATAGAACTATTCTGTCAAATCTTGACTACAGTTCATTTGATTTATTTTGTAATCGAATTAAATTAACAAAGAAACTATGTATTTGGCACAATCATCGTGTTTCCACTCTCCGTTGTCTGCAGCGGAATGCGTATCCTAAATTCGTAGCTGTCCAGTCACCTGACAACTCAGTAGGTCGAATAAATCAGCTCAATGTTCAGAAAGAAGACAAAGTAATAAGTTTGACAGGGTGCTTCAACTAAACTCTAATCCTAAACACCATAATTTTGAAAATACGTCTAATCATAAAATTCTAGATACTAACAGTTTGAACAGACATGAATGTGTGATGTTAGATGACGCATAGGAAATCCTGATTAATAAATAAGAATGGATATGTATCACTAACTAATAATATTTGGTCAAAGCTTCCCGACTGTCTATATCTACTTATGGAGACGTTAAGACATTGTTTTACAACTGTTTATCCGCACACACACACACACACATACACACTGTGTTTAAAGTGTTTAACAAAGGTAGATCAATATTTGTAAGTCTGAGGTCAAATTTTGATCACAACTCGTACAATTTTGTTTATTATACTTGTTAATATTTGTTTTATAAATCATGATTGGACAAGGTTTTTAAAAACTAAAGATGTTCCTCTTATATATAAACCTGTTATGTTAATTTCGATTAATTTCCCTGAAGAAGTTCGGACCAGATTGCCGAACGAAACGTTGGAATTACTCATTTCAATATCGCTGAGATTTTACAAATATAATTTTTTACAAATGTCTACTTCTCACTCGGCGCCCAAGTATTATAGAACTATTCTGTCAAATCTTGACTACAGTTCATTTGATTTATTTTGTAATCGAATTAAATTAACAAAGAAACTATGTATTTGGCACAATCATCGTGTTTCCACTCTCCGTTGTCTGCAGCGGAATGCGTATCCTAAATTCGTAGCTGTCCAGTCACCTGACAACTCCAGTAGGTCGAATAAATCAGCTCAATGTTCAGAAAGAAGACAAAGTAATAAGTTTGACAGGGTGCTTCAACTAAACTCTAATCCTAAACACCATAATTTTGAAAATACGTCTAATCATAAAATTCTAGATACTAACAGTTTGAACAGACATGAATGTGTGATGTTAGATGACGCATAGGAAATCCTGATTAATAAATAAGAATGGATATGTATCACTAACTAATAATATTTGGTCAAAGCTTCCCGACTGTCTATATCTACTTATGGAGACGTTAAGACATTGTTTTACAACTGTTTATCCGCACACACACACACACACATACACACTGTGTTTAAAGTGTTTAACAAAGGTAGATCAATATTTGTAAGTCTGAGGTCAAATTTTGATCACAACTCGTACAATTTTGTTTATTATACTTGTTAATATTTGTTTTATAAATCATGATTGGACAAGGTTTTTAAAAACTAAAGATGTTCCTCTTATATATAAACCTGTTATGTTAATTTCGATTAATTTCCCTGAAGAAGTTCGGACCAGATTGCCGAACGAAACGTTGGAATTACTCATTTCAATATCGCTGAGATTTTACAAATATAATTTTTTACAAATGTCTACTTCTCACTCGGCGCCCAAGTATTATAGAACTATTCTGTCAAATCTTGACTACAGTTCATTTGATTTATTTTGTAATCGAATTAAATTAACAAAGAAACTATGTATTTGGCACAATCATCGTGTTTCCACTCTCCGTTGTCTGCAGCGGAATGCGTATCCTAAATTCGTAGCTGTCCAGTCACCTGACAACTCCAGTAGGTCGAATAAATCAGCTCAATGTTCAGAAAGAAGACAAAGTAATAAGTTTGACAGGGTGCTTCAACTAAACTCTAATCCTAAACACCATAATTTTGAAAATACGTCTAATCATAAAATTCTAGATACTAACAGTTTGAACAGACATGAATGTGTGATGTTAGATGACGCATAGGAAATCCTGATTAATAAATAAGAATGGATATGTATCACTAACTAATAATATTTGGTCAAAGCTTCCCGACTGTCTATATCTACTTATGGAGACGTTAAGACATTGTTTTACAACTGTTTATCCGCACACACACACACACATACACACTGTGTTTAAAGTGTTTAACAAAGGTAGATCAATATTTGTAAGTCTGAGGTCAAATTTTGATCACAACTCGTACAATTTTGTTTATTATACTTGTTAATATTTGTTTTATAAATCATGATTGGACAAGGTTTTTAAAAACTAAAGATGTTCCTCTTATATATAAACCTGTTATGTTAATTTCGATTAATTTCCCTGAAGAAGTTCGGACCAGATTGCCGAACGAAACGTTGGAATTACTCATTTCAATATCGCTGAGATTTTACAAATATAATTTTTTACAAATGTCTACTTCTCACTCGGCGCCCAAGTATTATAGAACTATTCTGTCAAATCTTGACTACAGTTCATTTGATTTATTTTGTAATCGAATTAAATTAACAAAGAAACTATGTAATAATAATAATAATAATAATCACTTTATTCCACAACAATAACAATTTACAGCATGGAATTTTCAGCGTTTCTTTTACATATTGCAATGGTTTAGCTCTGTTTATAATTATATAAATATATAAAATGTTAAAATATTGATAGTTAATAGGAAAAAATAATAAAAAAAATAAAAATAAAAAAACCCAACAAAATCATACCATTTCTAGGTCATAGTGAATAATAAATAAATAATATAACAAATAACACATGCATTAATATGCATCATTTCATTTTATAGTTTAGTTATTGATTCAAAAGTTGTAAAAGTTCTTTTCTGATATTTGTCTCTTCACACAATACTCGTGCCAAATATGGAACGGTCGAATTTTTATATTTTGTAGTACGAGCATAAATGTTTATAAAATTTCTTCTGGTCTTACCCGAAGAGATACAAGGAAACAATTGTGAATAAAGAGGATGTTCACTATCAGATAAGATAACTTTAGCTAAGTGTTTACAAGAATTCATATGCCTATTGACAACAGTGTCATTTAGTTCAGTCAAAGGGATAGCACTGACCCTACTTACAGCCCTCAATGTTCTTCGTAGTATTATATGATCTTTCTTGAGTAGCCCAGGGAAGAATAATGGAGAACAATAAAGAATGATGGGCAAAACACATGAATTAATAAATTGTATGATAAGAGATTGAGTTATACCTGAGTGTCTCAACTTCTTTATGTAATAAGTCAGACGGAAAACTTTCTTAGAAACTATAAGAATATGAGACGACCAGCAAAGATTTGACGAGAAACTAATGCCAAGATAAGAAACACTTGACTTACTCTCAATCATGGTACCATCAATATTACAACAATCATGAGATTGAATCAATCCATGCATATCTTTTTCACTTCTCAAGCTGAAATCAACAGTGTTACATTTAGTTGGATTTAGTTTAAGACCATTTGAGCGAGACCAATCCTTAACTTCAGCTAGGAAGCCATTCATATAGGAACAATCCGATGTGGCAACTACAGGGACAGAAACGGTCAGGTCATCAGCATACTTAATGAAGTTAACTTTGGGTGAGTTCGGAAGGTCATGCAGAAAGAAAGAGAAAAGAAATGGAGAAAGTACTGCACCTTGAGGCACACCACTTTCAGTTAGCTGGGAAGTGGAGCGCTTTCCAGCCAAAACAGTATGCTGTTTCCTATCCTTAAAATAAGAAGACAGCCATCTAGTTGCCCAGGACTCTGTTTGAGCTGAAATCATCTTTCCTAATAAAAGTGTCCTAGGAACAGAGTCGAAAGCTGCAGTATAGTCTAAAAAGCTGTTCGAACGAACTTAGCACCCTTATCAAGGCAGGAAACAATATTGTGGTGTAGTACAATGGCTGCATCTAATGTACTTCTTCCACACTTATAAGCAAACTGCTTAGGGTCACTAAAAGCTTTTAAAGAAGGTTTAAGAATATTCAAAAGAAGTTTCTCCATAGTTTTCAAAAAAGGAGATGTTATAGCGACTGGTCTAAACTTTATACCTGCTCCAGAAGATGATTTCTGTACAGGTACAACCTTGATTTCTTTCCAGTCAGCAGGTACCGTTTCCCTCTTAAATGATGCGTTAAAGATTTGAGTAAGAGGATGACACAAGATGTCTGCACACTTTTGGAGAAGAATGCTTGGTACACCATCTGGACCAAGGCTGTGTGTTGGATTTAATGACTTCAAACATAATAGTACATCCTTTTCTTCAAAACCCTGAAAATGACCATTTTCTTGACTAGGTACATCAGGTACAACCATATTAATTTGTTTCTTGATAAATGATTTGTTTAAAGCATTTACATCAGAATAAGCATCAACGGACATTTGTTTTTTACTTGTAAGTTTATTGAAAAGTTTCCAAATGTTTGAAGGATTTTTACATGATAAAAATTTTTCATTATATAGTCTGTTCAACCTTTCTATTTCAATTTTTATAAGGGTGTTTATTTTACGGACACCAGTATTATCACAATTCTTATACAACTTCTCTTTTTGTCTTCTAAGTTTTTTCAGTTGCAAAGAAGAGATTCTGTCAAATCTCGAAAACAGTGTTTCATAAGGACAGCAAATATCCAAACAAAACTTCAGATAATCGGTTATATTAGAGACAGTAGCATCCAACTTATCGTCAGTAAACAGTTCCCAGTTGGTATCATGCAACATGCTTCTTAATGCTAGAATGTTGTCATGGGAATATGAACGTTCATGTATTTTCTTTGTTAAATGACTAAACAATTTTCGTTGTAACTTGCCGTACACTTTCGGTAAAATACGAATAATGCAGTGGTCAGAATTTAACAAAGGAGCTCTCCTTCGGGTTTCATATACATCACGGTCATTTATGAAAACCAGGTCTAGTGATTTGTCCAGACGTGTATTAAACTTGACTAGATTCTCATGACCAAGCGAAGTAAGAAAGCTGTGATCACATGAATTAAAATCACCACAGACTATAGACAACGAGTTTCCGAATGCAGGAGCAGCGAATTCAGTAAACTCATCTGCAAACATAACTATATTAGAAAGGCTACAATTGGGTGTTATGTAAATATTTGTTATGTATATATAAGAATATTTACTTAAGTGTTTTGGGCGACACCTGACGGTTATGCAATCAATACTGTCATTAGAATAATTGAAGCAAACGTGATTTGATGTAGACCAATTTGTGTTTATATATGTGGCTACCCCTCCTCCATATTTTTTCTTGGAACTATTTCTATCTTGGCGAAAAACTTTATATCCATTTATTGAAATTAGATTATCATCATAATGCTGGTGCAGCCAAGTCTCTTGTATTGCTAAAACGCCAGCATTTCGATAAACATTGGAATACATTAGGGATTGAAGGTAATCCATTTTGTTGGACAGGGATCTACAATTAGTGCTAACGAGTTCAGGAACAGTCATTTGATTAATTTGTGTACGTTTCAGTGCACGCTGCCAGCCACAGTGATGCTTTTTTCTCAATTTTTGTGGATGACACAACGCGGTAGGTTGTAATGATTTTAAAAATGCGCGATTATATATAATACGATTAGGACACATTATTGATAAATTAAAACAAAATTAAAAGAGCAAACCAAAGCAATTTTGCAAAATGTTGTAAGGTGGAATTTTTGGTAGCCCTATGTTCAAGCAGGCCGCCGTGATATGTATTTGGCACAATCATCGTGTTTCCACTCTCCGTTGTCTGCAGCGGAATGCGTATCCTAAATTCGTAGCTGTCCAGTCACCTGACAACTCAGTAGGTCGAATAAATCAGCTCAATGTTCAGAAAGAAGACAAAGTAATAAGTTTGACAGGGTGCTTCAACTAAACTCTAATCCTAAACACCATAATTTTGAAAATACGTCTAATCATAAAATTCTAGATACTAACAGTTTGAACAGACATGAATGTGTGATGTTAGATGACGCATAGGAAATCCTGATTAATAAATAAGAATGGATATGTATCACTAACTAATAATATTTGGTCAAAGCTTCCCGACTGTCTATATCTACTTATGGAGACGTTAAGACATTGTTTTACAACTGTTTATCCGCACACACACACACACACACATACACACTGTGTTTAAAGTGTTTAACAAAGGTAGATCAATATTTGTAAGTCTGAGGTCAAATTTTGATCACAACTCGTACAATTTTGTTTATTATACTTGTTAATATTTGTTTTATAAATCATGATTGGACAAGGTTTTTAAAAACTAAAGATGTTCCTCTTATATATAAACCTGTTATGTTAATTTCGATTAATTTCCCTGAAGAAGTTCGGACCAGATTGCCGAACGAAACGTTGGAATTACTCATTTCAATATCGCTGAGATTTTACAAATATAATTTTTTACAAATGTCTACTTCTCACTCGGCGCCCAAGTATTATAGAACTATTCTGTCAAATCTTGACTACAGTTCATTTGATTTATTTTGTAATCGAATTAAATTAACAAAGAAACTATGTATTTGGCACAATCATCGTGTTTCCACTCTCCGTTGTCTGCAGCGGAATGCGTATCCTAAATTCGTAGCTGTCCAGTCACCTGACAACTCCAGTAGGTCGAATAAATCAGCTCAATGTTCAGAAAGAAGACAAAGTAATAAGTTTGACAGGGTGCTTCAACTAAACTCTAATCCTAAACACCATAATTTTGAAAATACGTCTAATCATAAAATTCTAGATACTAACAGTTTGAACAGACATGAATGTGTGATGTTAGATGACGCATAGGAAATCCTGATTAATAAATAAGAATGGATATGTATCACTAACTAATAATATTTGGTCAAAGCTTCCCGACTGTCTATATCTACTTATGGAGACGTTAAGACATTGTTTTACAACTGTTTATCCGCACACACACACACACACACATACACACTGTGTTTAAAGTGTTTAACAAAGGTAGATCAATATTTGTAAGTCTGAGGTCAAATTTTGATCACAACTCGTACAATTTTGTTTATTATACTTGTTAATATTTGTTTTATAAATCATGATTGGACAAGGTTTTTAAAAACTAAAGATGTTCCTCTTATATATAAACCTGTTATGTTAATTTCGATTAATTTCCCTGAAGAAGTTCGGACCAGATTGCCGAACGAAACGTTGGAATTACTCATTTCAATATCGCTGAGATTTTACAAATATAATTTTTTACAAATGTCTACTTCTCACTCGGCGCCCAAGTATTATAGAACTATTCTGTCAAATCTTGACTACAGTTCATTTGATTTATTTTGTAATCGAATTAAATTAACAAAGAAACTATGTATTTGGCACAATCATCGTGTTTCCACTCTCCGTTGTCTGCAGCGGAATGCGTATCCTAAATTCGTAGCTGTCCAGTCACCTGACAACTCCAGTAGGTCGAATAAATCAGCTCAATGTTCAGAAAGAAGACAAAGTAATAAGTTTGACAGGGTGCTTCAACTAAACTCTAATCCTAAACACCATAATTTTGAAAATACGTCTAATCATAAAATTCTAGATACTAACAGTTTGAACAGACATGAATGTGTGATGTTAGATGACGCATAGGAAATCCTGATTAATAAATAAGAATGGATATGTATCACTAACTAATAATATTTGGTCAAAGCTTCCCGACTGTCTATATCTACTTATGGAGACGTTAAGACATTGTTTTACAACTGTTTATCCGCACACACACACACACACATACACACTGTGTTTAAAGTGTTTAACAAAGGTAGATCAATATTTGTAAGTCTGAGGTCAAATTTTGATCACAACTCGTACAATTTTGTTTATTATACTTGTTAATATTTGTTTTATAAATCATGATTGGACAAGGTTTTTAAAAACTAAAGATGTTCCTCTTATATATAAACCTGTTATGTTAATTTCGATTAATTTCCCTGAAGAAGTTCGGACCAGATTGCCGAACGAAACGTTGGAATTACTCATTTCAATATCGCTGAGATTTTACAAATATAATTTTTTACAAATGTCTACTTCTCACTCGGCGCCCAAGTATTATAGAACTATTCTGTCAAATCTTGACTACAGTTCATTTGATTTATTTTGTAATCGAATTAAATTAACAAAGAAACTATGTATTTGGCACAATCATCGTGTTTCCACTCTCCGTTGTCTGCAGCGGAATGCGTATCCTAAATTCGTAGCTGTCCAGTCACCTGACAACTTCAGTAGGTCGAATAAATCAGCTCAATGTTCAGAAAGAAGACAAAGTAATAAGTTTGACAGGGTGCTTCAACTAAACTCTAATCCTAAACACCATAATTTTGAAAATACGTCTAATCATAAAATTCTAGATACTAACAGTTTGAACAGACATGAATGTGTGATGTTAGATGACGCATAGGAAATCCTGATTAATAAATAAGAATGGATATGTATCACTAACTAATAATATTTGGTCAAAGCTTCCCGACTGTCTATATCTACTTATGGAGACGTTAAGACATTGTTTTACAACTGTTTATCCGCACACACACACACACACACATACACACTGTGTTTAAAGTGTTTAACAAAGGTAGATCAATATTTGTAAGTCTGAGGTCAAATTTTGATCACAACTCGTACAATTTTGTTTATTATACTTGTTAATATTTGTTTTATAAATCATGATTGGACAAGGTTTTTAAAAACTAAAGATGTTCCTCTTATATATAAACCTGTTATGTTAATTTCGATTAATTTCCCTGAAGAAGTTCGGACCAGATTGCCGAACGAAACGTTGGAATTACTCATTTCAATATCGCTGAGATTTTACAAATATAATTTTTTACAAATGTCTACTTCTCACTCGGCGCCCAAGTATTATAGAACTATTCTGTCAAATCTTGACTACAGTTCATTTGATTTATTTTGTAATCGAATTAAATTAACAAAGAAACTATGTATTTGGCACAATCATCGTGTTTCCACTCTCCGTTGTCTGCAGCGGAATGCGTATCCTAAATTCGTAGCTGTCCAGTCACCTGACAACTTCAGTAGGTCGAATAAATCAGCTCAATGTTCAGAAAGAAGACAAAGTAATAAGTTTGACAGGGTGCTTCAACTAAACTCTAATCCTAAACACCATAATTTTGAAAATACGTCTAATCATAAAATTCTAGATACTAACAGTTTGAACAGACATGAATGTGTGATGTTAGATGACGCATAGGAAATCCTGATTAATAAATAAGAATGGATATGTATCACTAACTAATAATATTTGGTCAAAGCTTCCCGACTGTCTATATCTACTTATGGAGACGTTAAGACATTGTTTTACAACTGTTTATCCGCACACACACACACACACACATACACACTGTGTTTAAAGTGTTTAACAAAGGTAGATCAATATTTGTAAGTCTGAGGTCAAATTTTGATCACAACTCGTACAATTTTGTTTATTATACTTGTTAATATTTGTTTTATAAATCATGATTGGACAAGGTTTTTAAAAACTAAAGATGTTCCTCTTATATATAAACCTGTTATGTTAATTTCGATTAATTTCCCTGAAGAAGTTCGGACCAGATTGCCGAACGAAACGTTGGAATTACTCATTTCAATATCGCTGAGATTTTACAAATATAATTTTTTACAAATGTCTACTTCTCACTCGGCGCCCAAGTATTATAGAACTATTCTGTCAAATCTTGACTACAGTTCATTTGATTTATTTTGTAATCGAATTAAATTAACAAAGAAACTATGTATTTGGCACAATCATCGTGTTTCCACTCTCCGTTGTCTGCAGCGGAATGCGTATCCTAAATTCGTAGCTGTCCAGTCACCTGACAACTCCAGTAGGTCGAATAAATCAGCTCAATGTTCAGAAAGAAGACAAAGTAATAAGTTTGACAGGGTGCTTCAACTAAACTCTAATCCTAAACACCATAATTTTGAAAATACGTCTAATCATAAAATTCTAGATACTAACAGTTTGAACAGACATGAATGTGTGATGTTAGATGACGCATAGGAAATCCTGATTAATAAATAAGAATGGATATGTATCACTAACTAATAATATTTGGTCAAAGCTTCCCGACTGTCTATATCTACTTATGGAGACGTTAAGACATTGTTTTACAACTGTTTATCCGCACACACACACACACACATACACACTGTGTTTAAAGTGTTTAACAAAGGTAGATCAATATTTGTAAGTCTGAGGTCAAATTTTGATCACAACTCGTACAATTTTGTTTATTATACTTGTTAATATTTGTTTTATAAATCATGATTGGACAAGGTTTTTAAAAACTAAAGATGTTCCTCTTATATATAAACCTGTTATGTTAATTTCGATTAATTTCCCTGAAGAAGTTCGGACCAGATTGCCGAACGAAACGTTGGAATTACTCATTTCAATATCGCTGAGATTTTACAAATATAATTTTTTACAAATGTCTACTTCTCACTCGGCGCCCAAGTATTATAGAACTATTCTGTCAAATCTTGACTACAGTTCATTTGATTTATTTTGTAATCGAATTAAATTAACAAAGAAACTATGTATTTGGCACAATCATCGTGTTTCCACTCTCCGTTGTCTGCAGCGGAATGCGTATCCTAAATTCGTAGCTGTCCAGTCACCTGACAACTCCAGTAGGTCGAATAAATCAGCTCAATGTTCAGAAAGAAGACAAAGTAATAAGTTTGACAGGGTGCTTCAACTAAACTCTAATCCTAAACACCATAATTTTGAAAATACGTCTAATCATAAAATTCTAGATACTAACAGTTTGAACAGACATGAATGTGTGATGTTAGATGACGCATAGGAAATCCTGATTAATAAATAAGAATGGATATGTATCACTAACTAATAATATTTGGTCAAAGCTTCCCGACTGTCTATATCTACTTATGGAGACGTTAAGACATTGTTTTACAACTGTTTATCCGCACACACACACACACACATACACACTGTGTTTAAAGTGTTTAACAAAGGTAGATCAATATTTGTAAGTCTGAGGTCAAATTTTGATCACAACTCGTACAATTTTGTTTATTATACTTGTTAATATTTGTTTTATAAATCATGATTGGACAAGGTTTTTAAAAACTAAAGATGTTCCTCTTATATATAAACCTGTTATGTTAATTTCGATTAATTTCCCTGAAGAAGTTCGGACCAGATTGCCGAACGAAACGTTGGAATTACTCATTTCAATATCGCTGAGATTTTACAAATATAATTTTTTACAAATGTCTACTTCTCACTCGGCGCCCAAGTATTATAGAACTATTCTGTCAAATCTTGACTACAGTTCATTTGATTTATTTTGTAATCGAATTAAATTAACAAAGAAACTATGTATTTGGCACAATCATCGTGTTTCCACTCTCCGTTGTCTGCAGCGGAATGCGTATCCTAAATTCGTAGCTGTCCAGTCACCTGACAACTCCAGTAGGTCGAATAAATCAGCTCAATGTTCAGAAAGAAGACAAAGTAATAAGTTTGACAGGGTGCTTCAACTAAACTCTAATCCTAAACACCATAATTTTGAAAATACGTCTAATCATAAAATTCTAGATACTAACAGTTTGAACAGACATGAATGTGTGATGTTAGATGACGCATAGGAAATCCTGATTAATAAATAAGAATGGATATGTATCACTAACTAATAATATTTGGTCAAAGCTTCCCGACTGTCTATATCTACTTATGGAGACGTTAAGACATTGTTTTACAACTGTTTATCCGCACACACACACACACACATACACACTGTGTTTAAAGTGTTTAACAAAGGTAGATCAATATTTGTAAGTCTGAGGTCAAATTTTGATCACAACTCGTACAATTTTGTTTATTATACTTGTTAATATTTGTTTTATAAATCATGATTGGACAAGGTTTTTAAAAACTAAAGATGTTCCTCTTATATATAAACCTGTTATGTTAATTTCGATTAATTTCCCTGAAGAAGTTCGGACCAGATTGCCGAACGAAACGTTGGAATTACTCATTTCAATATCGCTGAGATTTTACAAATATAATTTTTTACAAATGTCTACTTCTCACTCGGCGCCCAAGTATTATAGAACTATTCTGTCAAATCTTGACTACAGTTCATTTGATTTATTTTGTAATCGAATTAAATTAACAAAGAAACTATGTATTTGGCACAATCATCGTGTTTCCACTCTCCGTTGTCTGCAGCGGAATGCGTATCCTAAATTCGTAGCTGTCCAGTCACCTGACAACTCCAGTAGGTCGAATAAATCAGCTCAATGTTCAGAAAGAAGACAAAGTAATAAGTTTGACAGGGTGCTTCAACTAAACTCTAATCCTAAACACCATAATTTTGAAAATACGTCTAATCATAAAATTCTAGATACTAACAGTTTGAACAGACATGAATGTGTGATGTTAGATGACGCATAGGAAATCCTGATTAATAAATAAGAATGGATATGTATCACTAACTAATAATATTTGGTCAAAGCTTCCCGACTGTCTATATCTACTTATGGAGACGTTAAGACATTGTTTTACAACTGTTTATCCGCACACACACACACACACATACACACTGTGTTTAAAGTGTTTAACAAAGGTAGATCAATATTTGTAAGTCTGAGGTCAAATTTTGATCACAACTCGTACAATTTTGTTTATTATACTTGTTAATATTTGTTTTATAAATCATGATTGGACAAGGTTTTTAAAAACTAAAGATGTTCCTCTTATATATAAACCTGTTATGTTAATTTCGATTAATTTCCCTGAAGAAGTTCGGACCAGATTGCCGAACGAAACGTTGGAATTACTCATTTCAATATCGCTGAGATTTTACAAATATAATTTTTTTTACAAATGTCTACTTCTCACTCGGCGCCCAAGTATTATAGAACTATTCTGTCAAATCTTGACTACAGTTCATTTGATTCTGATAACATTTGCAGGTGATTTCCAAGTATTGAGAGAGTTATTTTGTCAAAAAAGACTGTTCTTCACACGAAAATAGGCTGTATTGATATCCTGAGACATGAAGTCTTCATTGAATGATACTATGCCGAAAGATGCAGCTTCTACATGGAGTAAATGAGTGGTGCAAATGGCATTACCCTCTAACTATCCTATCTCCCTCATTACACCGACATTTTGATACATTCCATCTGAAACACTAATCATTGCAACCAATATGCTAAAAGTGTGTCGCAGTCAGATCACATGAGGCGGACACAAACATAACCAGCCAAAAAGTGGGAATTTACCTCAATCTAGATAACATATAATACAATTTTATTAAAAATTATTGGCAAAAAAAATTCCAAACGTAACTTCTAGAGTACGTGACGAATAAGTCCAGCCCAAGAAACAATAACGGCAACCAGCATATGGACTAAAATCAACGGGTTTTGTCAGCTTAACACGTTCACGTGCATATTTTCCCAAACTTCCACGCAGAACTACTTCATTAGTAGCTGAAAAACAACTAAAACATTGCAACCAGACATGAAAACTACGTGTGAAACAGTTGTAATGGAATGAATGCACTGCCTTGGTGGTAAAAACTTCCGAAACATACGAAATTAGTAATTTTAACAGCAACGGAAACAAAAATGAGGTAAAACACAACATTTGTGGACAATACGCATCAAGATAAGTTGTGAATAAATTCAGGATAAACGGGAAAACCGATGTGTAAACGAACGGCTGCGGAAATGCAATCCAACATGGCCGACTAATATGGACGATAATGGGCAGCCTGTAGACGGCCGTAGGTCATTTGATCAGCTGATGGATATTGGCGTTATTTTTGGAAAAGACGTCAAGGTCAGGTCATTTTTCGTTGTTTTACACACTTTTTTACCTATATTCCTGCTAAAAGTTGATGAAATACGGCGTATTTAGCAGGAATAGGCAATGCTGTTGTTCTTATCCGGCCGTAGCTTACAGGCAGTTTACGGTTTGTTGAAAAAACGTACTTTTCCGTTCAGAATATGTCGAATTACTTGAAGACACATGTTATAACGACCATTTCGTGAATTTTTTTCGCATTTTAATGGATTACACATGGACATGATGAGGTGGGATAGCTCGTTTAGGTAATTATTTCAATTATTTTGTTGTGTACTTTTCCTAATGCTTACAAGGCTGCTACACATGTATTTCTTTAAGAAAAGTCTGCAGAAATACTTAGAAATTATGTACGCATAGTATTTCCTCATGTTATGGCATAAACTTGACGTTTGCAGACAGATGCAATATCGATTTTGTATTATTGAAAAATGTTTACTGACGTATTTATATATAATTCAACTAATTATTTCGTCATTTCAAACATATTTAATGGCTAATTATTTCGTTTACACTGATAATAATGTCTACATGTGTATAATTCTTATGTTCTTTTTCAGATAATATCTACTTTCGGGAATTTCATGGATTTGGGTGATAAAGAAAAAGATACCTGCACTGTTGTCGATTTTGTATTACATGTTAATTCATTAATAAATGTATTCCTCGTTATTCGTTTGTTTATTCTACTTGATAAGACCGAATATTAGCCCTTGCGTAATTTGTGAGGTATAGAGTATATGAGACTATCTTTGAAATCCTAAGTAGAAGCAGATATTCGGAGAAGCCTATTGGTAAAAGATTATGTTGTAGTCAAATAAAGTAAACATGTCTAAATCGTAGAGGAGGTATTGCGATTATGAAGCGTTTCGAGTTATCTATCGTCTTAGCAGAATACATATAATGATTCGCGATTCATAGTCACGAAGTGAGAGTAAATCTACCTGAGATAGTTTGCTTGTGATTTCTGCATGTCGCAGTGTACCATAAGGACAGACTATACCTATGCTGTTAGATGTATGCCTCAGTGCAACTACGGTTATCGTAATAATTAAAAACAGAATGCCTAAGGTCCTCGGCCACGGAACACGGTACGTTGCTATCTACTCATATAATCACGTAAACAAAAGTCTTCCAGACGCCGCATTTACTCCTAACAGCTTACCCTCAACTTCTAACTTAGCACGTGTTACTTATGTTACTGGAACACAATCGCATTACAACAGAAGGAACACAGATTCATTGACAAATTGTTTATTAAACAAAAATCAGATTTCAAATGTACATATAATTCAGATGAGTAGTCCTATGTTACCGTCAGTAAGTTCCATCTGCGTACACGGCACATATATGTTTTTCCATAAGTCTGAAAAGGTATAAGAAAAGCATAATTAACTTGGGTATTAAATGTATGACGTGAATAAAAAATTTTTCCTGATAAGCACTTACAAGTAATCACTTTACAAACAATATATATATATAAGTAGCCCAATAGTTTTCACTAAACTTAAGGGACTTCGCAACTTATCGTTGGTCGATATCTAGTAGGTCCATCGAAGCATCATGAAATGATAAAATTATTTAACGACAAGTTATGCAGTAGTTTTCAAAGTTTGTACAAATATTTTAGCAAAAATGACAACGACTTTATGACAAATGATAGGTCAGCAATAATAATAACATTCATGATCATAGTGACTATAAAAAACAATAATAGGTATTATTATCGCAACGAATTCATCATTAACTTAGATAGACAACTAATAATAATACAACCATACCAAATAAATTTATCACTTAATCTTAAGAAGCATGTGTTTACTTACTTTCACTGTATTCTATCAATACTGATGTGCTCAACCAGCTTATTCCAACTGAATTTAAGATTAATTCTGAAAGTGATTGAAGGTCCAGTTTATGTCAAATAAAAACATGTACCTTACATGTATTACACTGCTTACTGAGACACCTGATACCTGCTTTCCTATCTTCATGACAAGAACACAGATTATCTAGGTTTACTTACATATACATAAGTATACGTATATGCTGCATCAACCATGCCGTTTTTATCATGATTAACCAGACCACTGTGTATATTATACTTATTTAAGGATCTCTGAAGATAATGGTCGAGCGATAATTGAATTGGCGTGAAGTTATTACCTCTTCAGAACACTGTTTGCATTCTTCACACTCCTGAGAAGTCCTTAGATCTTAATTCGGCATAAATTCGTTGAATTCATCAAATAAATCCACTGCTATATGATTTTTCTCCTGAGCTGTAGTAGTTTGTGTTGTCAGTTATCTATCCCATTCGATAAAACGCTCCTGGAAATTCAGAACTTAACCAAGCAGCAAAATGACGTTTGAAATTACCTCAACTCGAATGACAAACTGGCCAATCACAAGCGAGCAAATCGCTTGTTTATCTCATTCGCGGTCACTCAAAATTACGGCCGTCTACAGGCTGCCACGATAATGACCTAAATGCGTCTCACTCCGCCAATGACCTTGAACATGCTGGATAATTTCAGCCCAACAGTCATGATCATATGTGACTGGATTGAATACTGTGTTATGACAAAAATATTGTAAAAATGGTAAAAATTCAAATAAATTCATTAGAAATTTGTAATGTTTGCTTTAAATCGAACACGTTATAAGATATGCGGGTCTACGCGGGGTTTACAATGTGACACGTGACTGGGAGGTTAGACGCAAGATTTTTGGTTTTTTCAACCTTTCAGATTGTAGCTTGGTTCCAAGGATATTCAGCATGTGATATCGGTAGCCCAAATTTTGCAGTCCGATCAATTGATGTCAGGTATGCGTCGGCTGAGGATCAAACCCCGGGCCATGTGCATGGTCGGCGAGTCCTAACCTCTTTGCAAACGACGCACAGCTGTTATCAGTCAATCAATTACGAAGGGTTTGACAATTTATAAAATTCTACAATTGTTGGTGCGTGCAGAATTATTTTACTATTATCAGGTTTATAGGACCGATATTGTGATGATGAACACGTCTCATTATGAATGTTTATCCGTCACTCATCACATGTGCCAACAATGATCTAAATCTCTCCTAACTGTAGGATCTAGTGAGTTCCACACCCCGTTCAAGTAGTAGAGACGCACAAAGTAGCATTATTGTATACCTGGGCATAACGAATGGCGATAGAAAGTTTGGAGCCAATTATTCATTTTCTAGTAAATTCCTGTGCTTGCTGAAATGAATCAGATGAGTTTGCAGACACAACTTCTTCTGGGAGTCAGCTACACGAGTTTATTACTCACTCGCCGTGAGAACCAGATTTCCACAGCAAAAAGGTTTCTACTTGGCTTTAGCACTCCCATCCTATGTCCCCTGGGATGTTCCTACCTAGTGGGAAGGAAAAAAGAGAATAGGTAAGCTCGGTAGTCATTATTTAAAATTTCAAACATAGTAGTTAAATCTCCTTTATGCCTACGGTATGGTAGCGGAGAAGAGATTTAAACCGTCTAGTCCTTCCTCGTATGATAAGTTAGTTGTGTTGAGAATCACGCGTCCTGCCTTCATTTGAACCCTTTGTAGAATATGTGGGTCCGTTGTAAGACAAGAACTGGCTAACTGGATACAGTTTTCCAGTTTTGGTCTCACCAGAGATGTATGTAGCGAGGTGAACATACCTCTGGTGATTCTGGTAAGTGCTCTACGAATTGTCCATAAAGATATGAAACTACGTGTAGCCACCACAGTGACAATGTACTGTAGTTCTTAAATTGTGACTTACTATGACATCTAAATCCAAATGAGTCTGAACTGATGGGAGTTTTATTCCCTCTAGTTGGTGGAGGCTGATGCTTGCGTCTCCAATGCGCATGGTTGCACATTTCACTACATTGATCGGGAGCATCCATTCTCTGGACCACTCTAACGATTTGTTGAAGTCTTCTTGCAATATGAGCGTATCCCCGTCACCCCTCAGCTCTTCAGATTTTTAAGTCATCTGCATATAGGACCATAGGGGAATCATTGAGTAGAGATAACTCATTGATACTTGGGAGAAGTAGTCTGTCATTGCTTCTGCTTTTCGTGATCTGCTTCGATTGTGTCGTTGTCAATAATCAGGTTTGGGACACCACTGGTTGTTTTTTTCCTGAAGTTCATGCACGAGAAAATTTCCCTAGGTCAGATGTGCTTCGAACTTCATCTTTGATTGGCGGATTTCTGCAATAGCTTTGTTTCCAGCGGTGTTGTATAATTTCATGGTCTCAGGAGTCTCGAGTGTGGCAAACAGGTTCCAACATTTGTGTTTACGTCTGAGTAACTTACGGATCTCGTGGTTAATCCAAGAGGGGCAATGTTTCCGACCCTTTGCGACAGACCAAGGGATGAAAGGTTCAGTTACTTGGGCATCAAGCTGCTTGAATGAACTAGGCCAAGTGAATCTGGAATCTAGCATTTCACTTGGCCTAGTTCATTCAAGCAGCTTGATGCCCAAGTAACTGAACCTTTCATCCCTTGGTCTGTCGCAAAGGGTCGGAAACATTGCCCCTCTTGGATTAACCACGAGATCCGTAAGTTACTCAGACGTAAACACAAATGTTGGAACCTGTTTGCCACACTCGAGACTCCTGAGACCATGAAATTATACAACACCGCTGGAAACAAAGCTATTGCAGAAATCCGCCAATCAAAGATGAAGTTCGAAGCACATCTGACCTAGGGAAATTTTCTCGTGCATGAACTTCAGGAAAAAAACAACCAGTGGTGTCCCAAACCTGATTATTGACAACGACACAATCGAAGCAGATCACGAAAAGCAGAAGCAATGACAGACTACTTCTCCCAAGTATCAATGAGTTATCTCTACTCAATGATTCCCCTATGGTCCTATATGCAGATGACTTAAAAATCTGAAGAGCTGAGGGGTGACGGGGATACGCTCATATTGCAAGAAGACTTCAACAAATCGTTAGAGTGGTCCAGAGAATGGATGCTCCCGATCAATGTAGTGAAATGTGCAACCATGCGCATTGGAGACGCAAGCATCAGCCTCCACCAACTAGAGGGAATAAAACTCCCATCAGTTCAGACTCATTTGGATTTAGATGTCATAGTAAGTCACAATTTAAGAACTACAGTACATTGTCACTGTGGTGGCTACACGTAGTTTCATATCTTTATGGACAATTCGTAGAGCACTTACCAGAATCACCAGAGGTATGTTCACCTCGCTACATACATCTCTGGTGAGACCAAAACTGGAAAACTGTATCCAGTTAGCCAGTTCTTGTCTTACAACGGACCCACATATTCTACAAAGGGTTCAAATGAAGGCAGGACGCGTGATTCTCAACACAACTAACTTATCATACGAGGAAGGACTAGACGGTTTAAATCTCTTCTCCGCTACCATACCGTAGGCATAAAGGAGATTTAACTACTATGTTTGAAATTTTAAATAATGACTACCGAGCTTACCTATTCTCTTTTTTCCTTCCCACTAGGTAGGAACATCCCAGGGGACATAGGATGGGAGTGCTAAAGCCAAGTAGAAACCTTTTTGCTGTGGAAATCTGGTTCTCACGGCGAGTGAGTAATAAACTCGTGTAGCTGACTCCCAGAAGAAGTTGTGTCTGCAAACTCATCTGATTCATTTCAGCAAGCACAGAAATTTACTAGAAAGAGATCAATGTAGAGAGGTTTATCACTGGTGCTTTGTTCATCGATTCATCACCCCACTTCGTGGAATCGGATTTGTACAAAGCTTATACCACTGAAGAGGAAATTGGCGATAAAAACGCGCAGGGGAAGTTGGGGCGAAAGAAGAAAATACGCGTGAATCACATTCTGGGGACTTGTGACTAATTTGATATTTTTGATGAGTGGGAGTATATAACGCTCGAATCCTTATCATGCAGTTGTTAATACTACATGATCACGTTGTGATTATTACAATAAACTTATCTGTTATGAAATTACATCCAATCATTAAACTCTCCAAGGTCTAGATTGACATTAATGTTGAGGAAAAGCGGAATTTTAAGAATATTTATGCCGTCTTTTGATTGATATATTTGGATGTCCTTCTGAAGTAGGAGAAAACATACCGTGCACAGGGTTTCAGAGAGTGTATACTGCGGTATACAGGCAGTCTTTTTATATTTTTGTTTTTCTTGAAGTTATTCAAACTCAGAAGCCGTAGCAATAAATGGCTTTTCCACGGTTAAGTGTGGTGGTATCGAAAGAGACATTAAAACTGTAAAATATGGGAGAAGAATTTTACCTTGAAGGATAATAGAAGCAGCAGAGTTGTCAATTCCGTTATTATTTAAGACTCACCGTGTAGTTGGGTTGATTATTTAGACGATCATCTGTAGGGCGGTAATTCGCGGAGACGTAGGTTAGTATTTACGGTACTGCATTAGGTAGTCATTAGAGGAGATTTTCATCCCAGACATATTCGGGTTATTTACTGCTCAACCTTCATGTAGAACTCATAATACATTGTTACCAGGGATATACGACCTAATATTTGATTATATTTTACGAGTTGATCACGGATTGATATCAGTTAGAGAACCATTGAAAACCAGGGAGTACTGGACAGCTGCTGTTTCATCCTAGTTTGGGAATCATCGGCAGTACGCACCCACTGGGTTTCGAACCCAGGACCTTCCGGTTACAAGGCAAGCTCGTATACCATTCAGCCACCGGGAACCATTGTCGTTGGTGGTTGGGGTCGCGCTAAATCACGAATTGGTAGAAGTTAGAATTCACGAGCCATTGAATCGGGTCCCAGTGGCTGAATGGTATACGAGCTTGCCTTGTAACCGGAAGGTCCTGGGTTCGAAACCCAGTGGGTGCGTACTGCCGATGATTCCCAAACTAGGATGAAACAGCAGCTGTCCAGTACTCCCTGGTTTTCAATGGTTCTCTAACTGATATCAATCCGTGATCAACTCGTAAAACATAACTAATCCTTACAAACCAAACTATAGAAAATATTTGATTAATTTGACAGTCAGTAGCTGCTTGGAGCTAAATGAAGTTGAGTGACTCGGAAGAGGGAATGCCAGATGAAGCTGTCAGAGATTTTCAGGCGATGAGGAGAAAGGTGTGCTTCAGAAGACGTCAGTTCTTATAGATTGGATACAATTGAATTGGCGAGTATGCCAGATAAGCTGTGTACTTCCCACTACAGGTTTGTATGAAAGGATAATGGGTATTTGGGCTACCGATATCCATGCTGAAAATTCCATACTTGTACCAAAAATACAGTGTGGTATCAAGCTGTAATCAAAAATTAAAAAATTTTGATATGAGGCTTGCTAAAAGAATAACTGAATGAATAGAAATAATAAAGAAACACAGAATGGCATTGGCGTAACGCTAATTATATCAAAAACGGATGTGAATTCTGCAGTCAAAGATGTATAACTTCTCACAGAGATGTGATAACTTGCTCATTCTTGGCATGTCTTCATCCTTGATGAAAGCTCTTTATTTATTTGTAAGTTTCCTCCCTACTTTATTTCTGGTTGGAATTCCCCCCGGCACCTAGTGTCACTTTGACCTGAAAATTTAACTTAAACTCGTTATTCCTTCCTTGTAAGTTGTTTATTCAGATGAAATCTTTGCACCACGACGTCGAGCTGGCTGAGGTCTTTGAAATAGTGTGTCTCGTTGACTTAGAATATGCAGATGATATAATCCTTCTAGATGAAGACGCTGACGAAATGCAGAATCTTCTGAACGCCTTTAGCTACAATCTACGAATGTTTGGCATACGATTCGCTCCCGCCAAATGGTGCTACAGGACTGGACTACATTGCCTTTTCGTAATCTCCGCCTACGCCCCCACTGACTGCAGTTCAGATGAAACGAAGGATGAGTTCTACCAAAAGCTGTCTAGTTTGGTGGAAAGGCTAAACGCTCAGACATAGTCGTTCTAGCTGGTGACTTTAACGCTCAAGTAGGGAAATTGTGTCAATCTGAGAAGGATGTCGGTGGCACCTATGGAGCTCCGTGCCAGCGAACCGACAACGGTGACCGTCTCCTACAGTTCTGCTCTGATAATCATTTGTTTCTTGTAAGCACTAACTTCAAACACAAGGAGAGACACTGTTTGACTTGGAGACCCCCTTCATCAAACCAACGCTGGACACAAATAGACCACATAGCAATAAGCTATCGTTGGCGTGGGTCGGTAGGAGATTGTCGCTCCTTCTGGAACACGTGCGTAGATACCGACCATGCACTGGTCCGCGCTCGGGTGTGCTTACGACTGAACGGACGTAGGAAACAGCTGGCGGTAAAACCATCACGTCCCCAGCTCGATCAGGAAACTAAATCCGTATTTGAGGAAGAACTAGCTAAACACATATCTGTGTTCGACAGCTGTGCTCACCCTGAAGAAGCTTGGAAAAATATCCAGGCAGCCATAGATACAGCTGTAAAAGCTGTGAATAAGGTAAACCCAAAGGTGAGTAAAAACCACTGGATCTCCACCGCCTCATCCGAACTGATAGATGCTAGAAGACTTATTCCGGCGAGCTCCGAATTCAATGAGGAGCGAAAGCTGCACAAGAGGAAACTTACGAAAAGTCTCCGCAAGGACCGTGAACAGTGGTGGGCGACAAAAGCCAAAGAGATGGAGAAAGCTTTGAGGATAGGCAACTCTTTGGACTCATCAGGGAAACGGGTGGGAGAAGACAAATCATTAGTGAGACAATCTCGGAAAAAAATGGCACTATAATTAGCTCACAGGATAGACGACTGGATCGTTGGAAAGAGCATTATGAGGAGCAGTTTAATTTGCCCACAGCCACGCTCAACCTTCCGAGCATCCAACACCTCCCTGAATGGGATATAGACACAGGTCCTCCGTCACTAACTGAGGTTACTAAAGCTGTCACCAATCTGAAACTAGGCAAAGCAGCGGGACCTGATGGAATGACTCCAGAGGTATTTAAGTACGGTGGAGACAGCTTACTGTCCGGATTAACTGAGGTACTAGGCAGCGTCTGGGAATCAGAAGAAGTCCCATCGGGTTGGTGTAAGTCACTGATTATCCCCATATACAAGAAGGGAGACAAGTCTTCCTGTGATAATCACAGAGGGATTAGCTTGACTAATATAGTATCTAAAGTCTTAGGCTCAATAATCATGCGTAGACTGAGTGGTGCTCGGGAAGCACAAACACGAGAGAGCCAGGCAGGCTTTAGACCAGGAAGAGGGTGTATTGATCATATCTTCACCCTCCGACAGATTCTAGAACATAGGCATTCCTACCGGCGTCCAACAGTCATTATATTTCTTGACCTAAAGGCAGCATTCGACTCTGTCGATCGGGAAGTTCTCTGGAGATGCTTGGCTGTAAAGGGAATTCCAAGAAAATATATTGCACTGATTAAGGCACTCTACTCGTACTCATACAGCCAGGTGAGGGCTTACGGCGAGCTGTCATCTGAACTGATGACGACCAGTGGTGTCCGTCAAGGATGCCCATTATCTCCTTTTCTATTCAACTTCATCATAGATGTGTTAATGGACTTAACCCTAGGTGACTTCAGCGACTCAGGGATTGACTTGCTACCGGGGAATAATCTCGTTGACTTGGAATATGCAGACGATATAGTCCTTCTAGGCGAAGACGCTGACGAAATGCAGAGTCTTCTAAACACCTTGAGCCGCAATCTACGAATGTTTGGCATGCGATTCGCTCCCGCCAAATGCAAGATGATGTTACAGGACTGGACTACATCGACGCCTAGTTTAAAAATAGGAAGTGAAGTGGTAGAGCACGTTGACCGCTTCACTTATTTGGGAAGTACCATCAGCCCCAACGGGTTGATCTCTGACGAAATCTCAGCACGAATACAAGGGGCTCGTTTCGCATTTGTTAGTTTACGCCGACTCTGGCGTAGACGAGATGTTCGACTATCGACCAAAGGGCGGGTGTACTGCTCATCAGTCCGCTCCGTCCTCCTTTATGGTTGTGAGACCTGGCCACTGAGAGTGGAAGACATGAAAAGACTAGCTGTCTTTGATCATAGGTGCCTGCGTTCTATTTCCCGTGTAAAGTGGCATAATAAGGTGAGCAACATGGAGGTTAGGCGTAGAGTTCTAGGTAAACAGGGGAAATCAATCGACGAAGTCGTGAAGCTACAAAGACTGAGATGGTTAGGACATGTGTTACGTATGCCAAGCCATCGCCTCCCTCGACGAGCAATGTTAGCGGATATAGGGTCAGGCTGGAAAAAAGCTAGCGGCGGTCAAACAAAAACTTGGCATCACCAGTCAATGAAATCCACAACAGTTGGTCTAAGCCACGTAGGAAGGTGTAGACTTCCAGGCTGGGGTCCTCGGGACGGTAAAAATCTATGGTTGGAAACAATTGGTGACATGGCTCAAAATCGTTCTCAGTGGCGCAGATGCATCCACTCCTTGTGACTTATGATCTTCAATGAAACTGTTTTGTATTTCTTTATTACTCCTTTGTCTCACACCTCTGCTCACTGTTTCTATTATGCTTTTCTTGTACTTTCTTCTCTTGCTTCGCGTGCTACACGGAATGTGGCGACTTGAACTTCCGCACATTTGTGCAAAGTTCTATGTCGAAAACAGACAGACAGACAGAGGACTACATTGATTCCTAACTTAGAAATAGGGAGTGAAGTGGTAGAGCGTGTTGACCACTTCACTTATTTAGGAAGTTGCACTAGCCAGTGCCAACAGGTTGATCGCTGACGAAATCTCAGCATGGAAACAGAAAGCTAGTTTTGCATACGCCGACTTACTCCGTCTCTTACGTGGACATGCTAACCGGCTGGGTGTCCACCATAAAGCTTGTGTACTGCTTAGCAGTCCACTCCTACCTCCTCCTTTATGACCGTGAGTGAGACATCGCCATTGAAAGTGGAAGAGATGAAAATGGTGGCTAGCTGTCTCTGCATTCCATCTCCCGTGTTAAGTGGTATAGTAGGGTAAACAATACTGAGGTTAGGCGTCGAGTGCCAGGTAAGGAGGGGAAATCAGTCGAAGAGGCTGTGAAGTTGCATCGACTGAGATGGTTAGGACATGCGTTACGTATGCCTAGCCTGACCATCGCCTTGCTCGACAACAGGCAATGATGGCTGACATAGAGTAAGGCTGGAAAAGAGCCATTGGTGATCAAACCAAAACGTGGCTTAATCAGTCAATGAAATCCACAACAGTTAGTTGAAGCCAGCCAGTCACATAGGAAGATGTAGACTTCATGACTGTTTGAGGTCTTCAAGACGGCAAACACCAATGAAGGCTGGAGACAATTGGTGACATGATTCAAACTGGTTGTCAATGTCTGGTGCAGATGCATCCACTGCTTGTGACGTATAATTTCCAATAAAACTATCGATCTTCGTTATTACTATTTTTTGTCTCATACCTCTGTTTACTGTCTCTATTTTACATTTCTTCTCTTGCTTTGTGTACTGAGTGAAGTGTAGTGACTTGAACTGCTGTACATCGGTGCAAAGTTCTATGTTGAAAACAGACAGACAGTGGAAGTCTCATCGCATATAACTCACCTCCGTTTGGTTTCATGAACCTGGCTGTTTTGGATACAAACCGCCAATTGCCTATATGAATGAAGTCTAGGTGAATTTCACCGAGAATTAATAACTATGATGTTTTGCCTGACAGTACAGAAGTTGACGTGGTAGACGCATTTAACTTTTCATCCTTGATGGGCGCTTTGTATGCCTGACATTATGCGGCTTTTTTGAGCCAATGGCAAATTTTTGAAGTAGGTCAACGTGATAACTGTTCGTATATTTTTTCAAATACACATGATATGCTCAAGTTCCAAATTGTTTCATCATTGTAGAAACTTTTAAAAGAATGGCCTGATGGATAACTGTTCCCAGGAGAGAAAACAAAAGCCTTTCATATTTATCATATCGTGTACGATATTGCTGAATCTGTCTGTAGTTCACTTGTTGTTTTGTTTTACTTAATCTTTAAAGCCTTTCGATGACCCCAACCAGTTTGCCTTTAAACATAGTAGGTGTACCTTGGATGCCGCTGTTGTCCTACATCATAGTATAGTCTCTAGTTTACATAGAGGAGCTAAATGCGTTCGGTGTGCCTTTCTTGATTACACATCTGCATTTGACTCTGTTCCTAGGTCTCTCTTGCTAAGTAAGCTTGCTGCAACACAGGCTGAGAGCTGGACAAATAAGTGGCTGCATTCCTATTTTTCTGGTAGGAAGTAGTACACCGTCTATAATGGAAAGTCCTCCACCACCTCACTTACTTTAGCTGGTGTTCCTCAAGGTGCTGTTCTTTCTCCTTTTCTGTTTTCTTTTTTCTTACATGACTTGCCTCATTCTGATGTAGCCACTTTTGTTAAGTATGCCGATGACCTCTCTGTTTCTATGCCTGTCAACTCTCAGTCAGATTGTTCCAAATTAAATAACTTTCTATCGGAAGTTAGTCAGTGGTCCTCTTCAAACGGTTTTAAGCTGAATCCGTCTAAATGTCAGGTAGTCAATTTCACTTTCAGACGTAAACGTGACTGACAACAACTAGTTAGCTCACAATGCCCCACTATCATTGATGGCATAGAGGTTGAAAATACATCTAATGTCAAGTACCTTGGGCTGAGTTTTTCCACCGATCTTTCCTGGTCCTCCTACATCTTGCTAGTTACTAGAAAGATGTTTCGCTTAACATTCTACATTAGGAAATTTCTCAGTTTGTCAATTCTTGTATTCTACCCATCCCCTTTTCTGCTCCCCATTAATCTTTCCTGGACTACTTAAGAAAGACTTTGCTTTGCTGAGAAGGGCAGGCACTAAAAGCCGTTAGTAGGTCAAGTGGGATATCGTTAGACCAACTGCTTAACACTATTGTGGACAGATATATAATTTCATGTAAGAAACTAGCGAATACAATATTCTCAGACCCCGAGCATCCTCTGTATGTGCTGCTGTCTCGTTGCATTTCATCTGGTAGAACTGCAAGCAGCTATAGGAGGCTATGTGCTAGGACTACCAAATACAAAAAATCCACAATACCTACCATATCAGGTACAGCTGTTATGTGATGAGAAATCCGTTAGGTATGACACGATAAACTTACCTCGGCATTCTAACAAATAGTCTCATTAGTTTTTGTTTTCCTTTCCTCGTTACTATTATATTGTTGTTCACATCTTATGTTACACACTAATTTTATATTTCATATCCTGTGGTGCATTGTTTAAAATGTGAACGCAACGCTTGACTTTTTTATTTTTTTATTTATCTTTTTTTGGTTGTTGCTTTTTGTTTTCAAATTATGTAAATTTATGAGGTGATTAGATGCAATATATTGTAATGCACACTGAAAATTCCATACCCGTACTACGAATACTGTTTAGAATGAAGCTGTTTATTATTGTTATTATTAACTGAAATAAATGCTGTGATAATCGAAAGATAATTTTCTCCTTCTCGATTGTTGTCGAATAAGGTCACTGGTCACAAATCTCCTCTACAAGAGTTGAGGAGAGTGTGAAAAATGCTTCGCGAATAGTGCGTTTTTACGAGAGGATTGCAATTGACTTCACGATCGTATATGTGATAGTTTTACTAGTAGTTGTTGTAGTTATGTAGGTATGCATAGATCACTGTCATATATTATTGTAGAAGAAGGATGCACCATCTGATCTTTGGACGCAAAAACATTCAGGCTAACTTTGATTAAAGAACACAATATTTAGCGAAGAGACTCTTTTCAACGACGAATTTATTATCAACCTGTACAATCGTATATATATATATATATATATAGGTTTTAAGAAATCATATACGGTGAGGATGTTAGATCAAAGGTGTGAATACATGAAATGATAATAGTGGTATGAAGTGCAATTAAAATATTTGTTTAATGTCCAGTGGCAAAATAATTAATGTCATATATAGAATAATACATAAGGTGTATAGATTTTAGAAAGAGGTACATAATTATGAGATTAGTAGACGAATATGAAATGTTACATAACATGGTGGGAAATTTGATAGGATAGAATTCAATAGTGTAGAAAGTAATAATTTTGGATTTCGAATGACAAGTGAGACAAGCAGAAACAATTCAGAGTGAGAATAGTAATAGTGATAATAATAATAATCGAAGTAATAAGGGAAAAGTACATAGAATAACTAAATAAATAAAATAAATAAATGTTTATCCCTCTACGGCCGAGGCAAAAGTAGGGATTGTACATACTTCTTTTTGCACACAAAGGTCCGGTTTAAATTCATGAATGGCCAAGGCCTCAGTTGTCTTTAGAAGTCTATAACGAAGAAAACGTATCAAGTTAGATTCGATAGATGATCTTAAAATCATGGTCAGGATTGGCAGAGTGACAGGAGTTGACCAGGTGTTCTAGAATATAGCTTTGCAGACACTTCCTTTCTCCTTTGTAAAACCATGCTGTTGGATTATATTCTCGTATGCGTGTGGAAAGCGGTGTTCTCTGACTACGGTCAATGTACCTTGCTCAACAAGAGCAGGTGAATGGGGGAACTTATCTTTTACAGAGGTAGAGAACAACTTGTGGCTGGTGAATGTCATTTGTAGTTTTGCTGCAAATAACATCTTACTGACTGCTTTAGAGAGACAATTTTTAGCATATCAGAAGCTTGATGACCTTTGAACTCCAAGTTCATGAATAAGGTTTTCTTTGGAACTGTGTCAGTGACCAATTTAGACTGTCTGTCTTTCGTGTTATTGTCAATGAATCGGTCCGGGTAATCGTTTTCTGCGAGCGTGGCTTTGAAGAAGTCAAGTTCTGAGTCAACGGAATCAGAACTACATATGATTCTTATCCTGAATCAGAGCGAAGGAATTAGGTTCCTTTTCCTGGAGATAGGCATCCAACTATAACAATTAGTTAGTTGTCCGTTTCATGTACGTTTCCGATGGATAGATCTTTTGAGAGATCCGTTATTACATCTAATAAGGTACACATCAAGAAACGGAATACTAAGTTCAGATTCCTTTTCTATGGCGAATTGTAAAGAAGGATGGTAGTTGTTGAAAGCGAACAAGACGTCATCAGCCAGTGAGCAAAGGACCCAGTGGTGATCCTATGGCAATGCCGTCTCTGTCTAAAAATCTCATTATTCAAGGTGAATTGAACATTCAACAAACATCTCAATAAAAGCTCTTTGAGGTGGAATGTCGGCAACCCTATTTCTAAACAATGTGTATCAATATAATCACATATATAGCAAATAGTTTCCATTAAAGGTACATTAGTAAATAGTGAAGTCACATCTGATGAGAACATGACTTTGTTTGAGACATTATAATCTTTAATTGTCTCCAACTGTCTAGTATGCAAGTTTATAAAAGACTTAAGAATTCAAGCAAGGATAACTTATGATGTGTAGCATTTCCTGTCATAGATCATAATGATACAAAATGTACGAAGGAATTACTAGTTCATGTAGTGGGACTGGTGGAATTCCACCCGTCAGTGACTGACACTCATTCCAATTGTAGAATTTCAATAGACCAGTAGAAATATAATGAATAAGAACAACATACATGCAGGAATCCCATGACATACGGGTGGTGATTGTCTTATGAAAGCTTCTGTCGAATATTTTTGTGGTTCCTAACTTCAAAATACAGTCATCATCGGGGAAGTTTTGTTAATTTCTTCCCTATGAATACGTGAGAAAGTATTTCATACGTATATTTCTCAGTCATCACTGGAATATCTTATGAGAAAATGGGCGAAACCTAAGTGGATATTCCTGTGTGAAACATGCTGAAATTGAAATCGTTGCCAACTGTTGTTAGTCTTAAAACAAGACATATAAGCGAACAATATTGTTGCTTTCAATTAGATCCTCTTCTTCAGGCTTTACTCTAATTTACATAGATTTATATATATATATATAACAGAATTTAACCAATGATGGTGATTTTGTGGGTCAAACAATAATAATAATGTGGTAAATGTTGTGAACTTAGTTAATAGCAATGCTTATAATGATAACGAAATAATGATAATAAGGTTTATGCAGGTGGCGATAAGAATAACAAAGGTAGTAATATGTGTATATGTAGACAATTCAATAAATAAATAAATTAGTTCAAATCTTAAAAGTTACGTAATACTAAAGGTGGAGTGGACAAATAATCAGAACTTAAGTAAATATCATAAAAGTACGAAGGAAATGGGAAATAAGAAAGGGTGGAAGGGTTTAGATTAGAATTCACCTAAGGAAGCAAGGGAGTGACAAAGGTAGAACGAACGTCTTCTTTTGTTATATGCAAAGACTAGGATTGTTCTCTTGAATCTCCCCACATAACTTCGGCTATGTATAAAAAACAGGTTCGATTTCCTTTCGAAAGGCTCGGTGGAATGTGATAGAGGAAATTCACATTTTTTGAAAATGGATTCGAAAGCTTGGAAAATAAAAGAATCACCAGAGCTTCGAGTGACAAATCTATAAATAAATACTACTGGTGGCTCGGCGGTAGAATGTTTGACAATCAGACAGGTGTTTCTGGGTTTCATCCCAGGCCATCGATGTGCTCCTCTGCCTCGTTAAGCCAGTAATGAGATTGATAAAGAAGGAAGGTTAGGGATGAGGCTAGCAACTGCACTCCGTAAACATAAATACCATTGCTACCGAAACTTCATAGCTCTAGCTTGAAGCCACCCTATGTTCCATTGGGAACGTAAAGGAATAAAGTAAAATGTAGAAAAAAAAATACCGAAATTCCCTGTCTAAAATGATGATACAATGTGATAATATCTTGAATTCATACAATCTGAAAGACTCACACTTGTTTATTGCAACCGAAAACTACTTTAACTAAACGGGCACTTTATTATTATTATTACTAGCATTATTATTTCACACAAATCCCGAATACTAATCAGTCCGCAAGGACCGTGAACAGTGGTGGGTGACAAAGGCAAAAGAGATGGAAAAAGCATCGGCGATAGGCAACACTAGGCAACTCTTTAGACTCATCACAGAATCTGGCGGGAGAAGGCAATTCATAAGTGAGACTATTTCTGAGAAAAATGGCTCCTTAATTAACTCTCAGGATAGACGCCTTGAACGCTGGAAAGAACACTTTGAGGAACAATTTAACTTGCCTACAGCCACACTGAACCTCCCCGCCATCCACCACGTACCCGAATGGGATACGTGGTCTGCCGTCTGTAAGTGAGGTTACAAAAGCTATCAGTAATTTGAAACGAGGCAAAGCGGCAGGACCCGACGGAATTATTCCGGAGGTGTTTAAATATGGGGGTGACATACTAGTTTGTAGATTAACTGAGGTACTAGGCAAAGTCTGGGAATCAGAGACAGTACCATCAGACTGGGGTAAGTCACTTATTATACCGATATTCAAGAAGGGAAACAAGTCCTCGTGTGATAATCATAGGACGATCAGCCTAACGAACATAGTCTCTAAAATCCTAGGCTCAGTAATCATGCATAGACTAAGCAGAACTCGGGAGGAACAGACAAGGGAAAATCAAGCAGGCTTTAGACCAGGTAGAGGGTGCATAGATCATATCTTCACTCTTCGACAGATTCTAGAACATAGACACACTTTTCGGCGTCCAACAATTGCCATATTTCTTGACTTGAAGGCGGCCTTCGACTCCGTGGACCGAAAAGTACTATGGCAATGTCTGACTGTGAAGGGAGTGCCAAGAAAGTACATTGCACTAATCAAGGCACTCTATTCAAACTCACGTAGTCGTGTAAGGGCTTATGGGGAATTGTCATCTGAATTGGTAACAACCAGTGGTGTCCGACAGGGATGTCCACTTTCCCCATTTCTGTTTAACTTCATCATAGATATGCTAATGGAAGTATCCTTAACTGAACTTAGTGACTTAGGAATCGACTTGTTACCAGGGAATAATCTAATGGACTTAGAATATGCAGATGACATAGTCCTGTTAGGGGAGGATGCTGAAAAAATGCAGAGTCTTCTGAACACCTTGAGCAGCAATCTTCGTATGTTTGGCATGCGATTCGCCCCTGCAAAATGTAAGATGCTGCTACAGGACTGGAACACGTCAACCCCTAACTTAGTGATAGGGAGTGAAGTGATAGAACATGTTGACCACTTCACCTACTTGGGAAGTTGTATTAGCACCAACGGACTGATTGGCGATGAAATCTCAGCACGGATCCGAAAAGCTCGAGCTGCTTTCGCTGACTTACACCATCTCTGGCGTAGGCGTGACATCCGGCTGTCAACGATGGGACGTGTGTACTGCTCACCAGTTCGCTCCGTCCTTCTCTATGGCTCTGAAACATGGCCAATACGAGTTGAAGACATGAAAAGGTTGACTGCTTTCGATCATAGATGTCTGCGATCTCTGTCTCACGTTAGGTGGTTTAATAAGGTAAGTAATGTTGATGTTAGGCGTAGAGTGTTGGGCAAAGAGGGAAAATCAATCGACGAGGCTATAAAGTTACATAGACTAAGATGGCTAGGTGACGTGGTGCGCATGCCTAACCACCGCCTCCCCCGACGGGCTTTGCTAGCTGATATAGGTTCAGGTTGGAAAAGAGCCAGTGGTGGCCAAACAAAAACATGGCCTCATCAATCCATGAAATCCTTGACAGTTAAACTGAGTCAGTCAGGTAGGGAGGTGCAGACTTCCGGGTTGGGGCCCTCGGGACTGACTCTAAGAATCAATGGCTGGAGACAATAGGTGACATGGCTCAAAATCGTTGTCAATGGCCAGCGCAGATGTATTCAGTCTCTGTAATCTTTCATATTCCTTTCTACCATTACCCATTCTGTTTCACTCTTATATTTGTCAAACTCTATTAATTCTCTTCACTCATCTTCTTGTCTACCTCTGTGTGCTATTTGGAACGTGGCAACTCGAACTGGTGCACGTCGGTGCCAAGTTCTATGTTGAATCCAGACAGACAGAACTAATTGAATGACCCACTGGTTTATTGTAAATAAAATACCTCTGGAAATAACATCTTTATTTACAAATGTACCTCTAGTAGAAACAGTTAACTACACATGTGAACAAGTGGATAACCAGTCGATAAACATTGGCATCCCAACGGAATTTCTAAAAGAATTGTTATTAAGGTGTACCGTGAATGTGAATTTCAAATTTGACGGCACGCTTTACAGGCAAGTGCACGGGGTGGCGATGAGCTCCCCATTGGGTCCTGTTTCGGCTGATTTCTTTCTAAGTAAGCTAAAAAATGGACCTTTGAACAACCACTTTATCAGAAAGTTCTCATTTTATTGCCGGTATATGGATGACACCTTCATTTTTTGTGATAATGATTTGGATAGGAGTACAATAATTACTGAATTCAATCAAGTACATTCGGCTATGAAATTCACATGCGAAGAGGAATCACAAGACAGAATTGCCTTCCCAGATGTCCTACTTACAAGAAAACTAGATGGTAGCATAAAAAGAAATTTGCATAGAAAAAGTGCGTGGACAGGACAATATAGACACATTTTCACAGCTTCGTTCCTATCAAGTACAAAAGAAATTTAGTAAAGACCCCCAGCCACAGAGTTAGAGCTATATGCTCAGAAGAAGTAAGGGAAGACGAATTAATCATTGTATATGATACTTTGATCGAAAATGGCTATCCAGACAAATTTATCAAGAAACACATGACAAAGAAAGCGGAAAAGGCTACTCACTATCTGTAAACAAGAAGCCACTTTATATATACGACTACAATTCAAGGGTGATATACCAAGTGAGATAATTACGAGGAAATTAAGAAAATCAATTCAAAGCACTTTTAATACTGGCGGCGAACTATACGTCTTATTCTCTACACTACCGATAGTGATTCCTCGACTGAAAGATGAAGTACCTAGACTAGCGAGCCACTTCAAACTGTATCTACCAATTCAACTGCGCTTGTGGAGGAGCGAGTTATATCGGCCATTGCTCTAGGAACTTGATTTTTCGTGCTCACTTGAGAACACCTCCCACTATAGCTAAGTTAAGGTGTAGTGAAAACCATTAACAGTTCAATATTGGACCATCTGGTGTAGAACAGCCAGCGTGGAAGAATCCTTCTCTGTCATCATCTACCGAGTGCCTAATAAATTGACAAAATCATCGAAGTACCGCTTACTCCAAACAGCAGAGGCTATTAGAATTCGCCTCAAACAACCAATGCTCTGTGTTCAAAAGAAGCAAGTCTAGCTAGCCACTAACACTGCCCTGGTCGGCCTTCAGTGGAGACTATAAATTCATGAATTTGAAATATTATCTTTCCTAATTTTTCTGACATTCACCTTATTTTATGTTGATGCTACTGAACTGTAATCTAACAATATTATTGATCCGATGTTATTTAAACAACATTAATGTTGTTCATAACACTAATTCATTCATTCATTCACTATAATGTATATATAACTGTAGAGCCTGATGATGAAGGGGTTATCGAAAAGAGTATTCTTTGTTCTGTATTCATTCTTTTAAATAAGATCAATTTGAATGATAAATTCTAAGCTTCTGAAGTTGTTAGGGCATAGTGTGTGTATGTGTGTTGTGTAGATTGATAAGGGGGTTTCTTTACCAAAACATTTAGGGTATTGCTGAAAATTGGTAAGCCCTTATCTGAGTGTGTTGATGATAACTGTCTAACTACTCATGAGTAGCACAAAGTTCTGTGCGAATTTTGAGGCTTCATTTTCTGTGAACAAGTGGTAAAATACTGAAGAGTAAATAAGAGTTAATTTGTTCGTTTATTTAACATTAAAAAAAAACAGGGATCTGGTAAGAGTGCACTACACGTCTTACAAGTCTATGTAGGCATGTTGAATAATATCCACTGTTATCCACCTTGTTCAAATTCGGGTTGACAGGCACATGGACTCATGTGAAAAATGGGCTAAATCCATTTCATCTACCTCACACCACCCTCTTCATTCACAACTCTCCCCTTGTATCTCATCAGGCAGACAGACCAGAAGCCTATAAAGAAAACTATATGCTTGCACGGGCAAGTACAAAAACTCAACTATACCCTACTTAGCTCGTGTTCTGTGTGATAAAGAAAGCATTAGGCGTGATACCTACAACTTATTAAATAGTCAGTAGAATAACTGGATCTCGTCTTTCCAGCTCATATCATTTATAGGTACAACGTTTTCTTTCTTTCTTTTCCTTTTCTTTCTCTCTTTTTTCTCTGTTATGTGCTGCTTTGTTTCTTTCTTCCGCTTACGCCAGTAAATATGCTAGTAGTATCTACTTTTTTGACACCTTCAAACACTGTTCAATTTTGGCTTTGCTACCGACATGCTAATATGTTGTTGTCAAAATTAATTGAGACTACCCACCCATAATCTATATAGAATTTTATTTATTGTTAATTTACTAACTGGATGCAATACTGTAGTAAAGTGCTGAGAATTCCATTCTGTATCACAAGTACTGTTTTGGAATAAAGCAAATTATTGTTAAAATATGTTCCTGGAGGGAATGATTTCCATGAGGAAATGCGACAACGCCAGATAGTACGTTGTCCTAGTACCAAATAAAAAAACGGAGATTGAGAAATTCTCAAGTATTGGTTTCGTAGAGATTTTTTTGATGGGATGAAGGATTTCATCATCAGCTGACATCAGTTAGAGTACAGTTGGAAAACCTGGGTGTACTGGACAGCCAGCTGTTTCATCCCTCTTGTTTGAGAGCCTTCATCAGTACACACCCACCGGGGTTCGAACCTTCTGGACCTTCTGGTTACAAGGCTAGTGAGACCATTAATCAGTCATCTTGATATGATTATGAGTGGCAATAAATTGTGCTCGAGACGCGAACATTAGTAAATGTTACTGCATAACACTGTGAGACTTTATCAGAACAAATTTTACCCATAATGGAGTTTCCAGAAGCGCCTGTAAGATCTGTAGTTTCAATAATAAGTTCACGATATCACAAATTAGCATACTGCTTATGCAGATTACTACAGTCTGTACAGAAATTTACTTTGGAATATCCCTTGTCTCTCACTCCTTCAAACTTGTCACCAACATGGCACATCTTCACGTAACTGAGAAGCATGTTATTTCTTTTGAATATGGTCGGTAAAATACCATCTAGCAGCCTCTGAACTATACAAATCCAAAACACAAGCAGAAACTACTCTAAACGTCAGTAATAACACAATTCATATCAGCTATGACATAAGTACCACCAACACACGAAAAGAAGAGAGACCGTTGAGAAGACTCTTTTATTGTCTCAAACAACTATTAAGCACTTTACTGTGACATTGAATACGTAATCTTTAAATCGCCGGAACGAACACTCATTTCACTGATAGATAAGAAATGTTACCAAGTACTGAGTGTTCGGTCTTCATATAGAACGAGAATATGAATATACGCGATGTTGTATAATGTAACCATGTAAATTAAGCTGCAGAACACTTCCCAATCAAGAAAGGGTACAAAGCGTTCAACAAAAGTAGTACGTCGATATCATCGGCTACTTTAGAAATCGTGATGTCTGCCAATTTCTGAGCTAACACATATTATTATTATTATATCCTTAATTCCTTGAGGAACATAGGGCTTCAAACACATCTACGGAGTACAAATCCTTTCTTTACCTCCAACTTCCATCCGCAAATTTCCGTCAAACTGATGGTATAGCGACAAAAAGCTATTTGATGTTATTTTTGCTGCCTTGATTTTCCCAAGCCTGAAATCATTAAATTGTTGGTTTCCCTTACCTTACAGGTGATCGTCTTTTGCGTGTGGATGAACTTAAATTAGCCTGTATAGGAAACTTATTCAATCTTTGATTAGTTGGAGGATTTCATCATGAGCTGACATCGTTTAGAGAACCATTCGAAAACCAGCTGGGAGTAGTGGACAGCCGGCTGTTTCGTCCTCCTTATTTGGGACTCTTCGTTAGTACACACCCACCGGGATTCCAACGGAGGACGTTCTGGTTATAAGCCTAGCGAGCTAGAAGACCATTAAGCCATTGGGAACCGATCCAGTGGCCAGTCCATGAACTTTAACATCTGCCTGGGGTTTTATTGGGAAGCAATGACCAGTACCGTATAGCAGGTTGAAGGTGAGGCCGTAACTCATCGGAGAAGACATTGCGAAGTGTTCACGCGATGTTATGAACTGGCCACTGCAACGAGTCCCAATGGCTCAATGGTGTACGAGCTCGCTAGCCTTATAACCAGAAGGTCCTGGATTCTAAGTCCCAAACTAGGACAAAACATCTGGCTATCCAGTGCTCCCAGGTTTTCCAGTGGTTCTTTAACCAATGTTAGCTCATGATAGAATCCCGTAACCAAAGGATCATTACTGTTATTATTATTCATTGTTTCGTTGGGTTCCGAGTGGAACATAGGGAGCTCTCCAACAACACATCTACACTTTGTTTTATATTCCGTCCTCATCTTCATCCAGGCCAGTGACTGACCATAACCCCTCATCTCCTTCAACTCGCCTTACGATCTCCTCCATGTCACCCTCGCACTGACGACCTACTCATCACTACCCATTTGGATTCCACTCGAATGATGGCCTGGCACACGACGTCATTAGACGGTTTCCTCAATGTATACCCGATTTATTTCTATTTTCTCCCACAAATTTGTTGAGCAATCGGTTGTTGATTGGTTTCTTACCGAAGTTTCTCGTTACTTATTCTTTCTGGCCATTCGATCTTTAGTATGGTGCTAGTGAAGGCATCTGTTGATGAAAGTCTGAAACAAGCTGTTGGAAATCCTTTTTGTTAAACGCTCGACACGTTTCTGACCCTTGTAGAAGGAACGACTTGACATCCCGACCGAAAGCTTCTACCTTGACGTGGTGGTAGGGCTCGAACACCGCAATGACCTAATCAAGCTATACTGGCTGAGACTTATGTCTCTTGAGGTCCTACCATGCCAGGCAGGTTGTTTGGATAGCGGTTAAACAAAAAGCAGCTACCCAATCCAACATCATGATACATACAAAACCACAAAATTTCATGCCGGATCGGCCGTGGCCCGGATTAACAACGACCGCGCTTCCTGCTGCCGTGTCACAGGGCAGGAGTGATAAATATGCTACTGAGACACACAAAACAAAAAGAACAAACAAAAACAGGCCGCGTGTGACCGGCCTCAAGCAGTTGTCCCCTGGGCTCTGCGGTCACGCAACCAACTTCCACGGTGTGGGCAGCCGGGAAGTAACAATCGCCCTCACAATCCGAAATGCACACGAAACCTCTCTATTACTCACTCATCTTTGTCTTCATCTTCATCTCTATCATCTTGCCTTCCTTCCACTGATGCAACTCCTCGACTTGATAGCTCTCCACTTCCTCTCCACTCTGCGTCCACTAAAAACGATGGAAGCCAAAAAACCACCACCGACAGCCTCTTAAAGCCGCGCCACCAATTTCATATAGGAGCTCTTAATGTTAGGACACTTTGCCAAATAGGACAACAAGCATCACTAGCCAAGACCCTGGCATCACGAGCCATTGATGTATGCTGTGTTTCAGAAACACGCATACAAGACCCAAGTGTGGTTATTCACCTAACCCCACCTGGCCAACAGGTTGAATCTGCAAAATTCACCTTGAGGGTGTCAGGAGATGCCACAGCTAGTTCACGAGGATTAGCTGGCGTAGGGATAGCTTTGAGTACTAGGGCAGAAAAGACATTGCTTGACTGGATCCCGGTAGATAGCCGAATGTGTGCTGTCCGCCTGAACGGATCAGTAAGAAGGAGAAAGGACTGCACTACTCGCCGATGCCTTTTCGTAATCTCCGCCTACGCCCCCACTGACTGCAGTTCAGATGAAACGAAGGATGAGTTCTACCAAAAGCTGTCTAGTTTGGTGAGAAAGGCTAAACGCTCAGACATAGTCGTTCTAGCTGGTGACTTTAACGCTCAAGTAGGGAAATTGTGTCAATCTGAGAAGGATGTCGGTGGCACCTATGGAGTTCCGTGCCAGCGAACCGACAACGGTGACCGTCTCCTACAGTTCTGTTCTGATAATCATTTGTTTCTTGTAAGCACTAACTTCAAACACAAGGAGAGACACTGTTTGACTTGGAGACCCCCTTCATCAAACCAACGCTGGACACAAATAGACCACATAGCAATAAGCTATCGTTGGCGTGGGTCGGTAGGAGATTGTCGCTCCTTCTGGAACACGTGCGTAGATACCGACCATGCACTGGTCCGCGCTCGGGTGTGCTTACGACTGAACGGACGTAGGAAACAGCTGGCGGTAAAACCATCACGTCCCCAGCTCGATCAGGAAACTAAATCCGTATTTGAGGAAGAACTAGCTAAACACATATCTGTGTTCGACAGCTGTGCTCACCCTGAAGAAGCTTGGAAAAATATCCAGGCAGCCATAGATACAGCTGTAAAAGCTGTGAATAAGGTAAACCCAAAGGTGAGTAAAAACCACTGGATCTCCACCGCCTCATCCGAACTGATAGATGCTAGAAGACTTATTCCGGCGAGCTCCGAATTCAATGAGGAGCGAAAGCTGCACAAGAGGAAACTTACGAAAAGTCTCCGCAAGGACCGTGAACAGTGGTGGGCGACAAAAGCCAAAGAGATGGAGAAAGCTTCGAGGATAGGCAACACCAGGCAACTCTTTAGACTCATCAGGGAAACGGGTGGGAGAAGACAAATCATTAGTGAGACAATCTCGGAAAAAAATGGCACTATAATTAGCTCCCAGGATAGACGACTGGATCGTTGGAAAGAGCATTATGAGGAGCAGTTTAATTGGCCCACAGCCACGCTCAACCTTCCGAGCATCCAACACCTCCCTGAATGGGATATAGACACAGGTCCTCCGTCACTAACTGAGGTTACTAAAGCTGTCACCAATCTGAAACTAGGCAAAGCAGCGGGACCTGATGGAATGACTCCAGAGGTATTTAAGTACGGTGGAGACAGCTTACTGTCCGGATTAACTGAGGTACTAGGCAGCGTCTGGGAATCAGAAGAAGTCCCATCGGGTTGGTGTAAGTCACTGATTATCCCCATATACAAGAAGGGAGACAAGTCTTCCTGTGATAATCACAGAGGGATTAGCTTGACTAATATAGTATCTAAAGTCTTAGGCTCAATAATCATGCGTAGACTGAGTGGTGCTCGGGAAGCACAAACACGAGAGAGCCAGGCAGGCTTTAGACCAGGAAGAGGGTGTATTGATCATATCTTCACCCTCCGACAGATTCTAGAACATAGGCATTCCTACCGGCGTCCAACAGTCATTATATTTCTTGACCTAAAGGCAGCATTCGACTCTGTCGATCGAGAAGTTCTCTGGAGATGCTTGGCTGTAAAGGGAATTCCAAGAAAATATATTGCACTGATTAAGGCACTCTACTCGTACTCATACAGCCAGGTGAGGGCTTACGGCGAGCTGTCATCTGAACTGATGACGACCAGTGGTGTCCGTCAAGGATGCCCATTATCTCCTTTTCTATTCAACTTCATCATAGATGTGTTAATGGACTTAACCCTAGGTGACTTCAGCGACTCAGGGATTGACTTGCTACCAGGGAATAATCTCGTTGACTTGGAATATGCAGACGATATAGTCCTTCTAGGCGAAGACGCTGACGAAATGCAGAGTCTTCTAAACACCTTGAGCCGCAATCTACGAATGTTTGGCATGCGATTCGCTCCCGCCAAATGCAAGATGATGTTACAGGACTGGACTACATCGACGCCTAGTTTAAAAATAGGAAGTGAAGTGGTAGAGCACGTTGACCGCTTCACTTATTTGGGAAGTACCATCAGCCCCAACGGGCTGATCTCTGACGAAATCTCAGCACGAATACAAGGGGCTCGTTTCGCATTTGTTAGTTTACGCCGACTCTGGCGTAGACGAGATGTTCGACTATCGACCAAAGGGCGGGTGTACTGCTCATCAGTCCGCTCCGTCCTCCTTTATGGTTGTGAGACCTGGCCACTGAGAGTGGAAGACATGAAAAGACTAGCTGTCTTTGATCATAGGTGCCTGCGTTCTATTTCCCGTGTAAAGTGGCATAATAAGGTGAGCAACATGGAGGTTAGGCGTAGAGTTCTAGGTAAACAGGGGAAATCAATCGACGAAGTCGTGAAGCTACAAAGACTGAGATGGTTAGGACATGTGTTACGTATGCCAAGTCATCGCCTCCCTCGACGAGCAATGTTAGCGGATATAGGGTCAGGCTGGAAAAAAGCTAGCGGCGGTCAAACAAAAACTTGGCACCAGTCAATGAAATCCACAACAGTTGGTTTAAGCCACGTAGGAAGGTGTAGACTTCCTGATTGGGGTCCTCGGGACGGTAAAAATCTATGGTTGAAAACAATTGGTGATATGGCTTAAAATTGTTCTCAATGGCTCACACGCATCCACTCCTTGTGACTTATGATTTCCAATCAAACTGTTTTGTTCTTCGTTATTACTCCTTTGTCTCACCCCTCTGCCTACTGTCTCTATTATGCTTTTCTTGTACTTTCTTCTCTTGCTTCACGTGCTACACGGAGTGTGGTGACTTGAACTTCTGCACATTTGTGCAAAGTTCTATGTCGAAAACAGACAGACAGACAGAACGACTTGACATTTGTGTTGACCATCCGAATCTTGTTCTTTATGCTGCCTGATTTCAGATTTCCAAATTGTTTTCAAATTGATGAAGGCGTATCTGCCAATTCCGATTCTGACTTTGATATCTTCATCCGTTCCAACTGCCTGTGTTTGAAACGATGCTGACTGCCTAGATAATTGAGGGAGATAATCTCTGTTAAATCTCTCCCGCTGATGGTGATTGGTGCTGGTTGTTGATGTAAGTGTTAGTTGGTTGGTTGATTATCTTTATCACCCCCATATTCTTCACTATGTTCACCTGACTTCTTGTCTTCGCTGTCTGCCTCTTCAGCCAGTTTGTTGCTTTTCGCCTTCCCGTAGGTCTTCGAGTTTGTCTGACATTAGACATATATCATCTGCAGTGTAGTTTGTAGTCAGAAACGTCTGCCGAATTTATCATGTCTAGTTAGCTTTCTAATTATCAGGCTTCATACTTGATCAGAATACCTACTCAACAGGAAAAACCACATTTTCATATTTATAAAACACAAAATGATCGAGTAAAGATTATTCTTTTCGATAAATTCCTCTTCCGGTTCTAGAATTAAGTATGTGTTTATATACACAGAATACTTACTTACTTACTTTACTTTGCTTCGGCTATCTCCTACGGGAGGATGAGCCGGCTTCATGAACCATGAAGTTTCATGGGAATTGGGTACGAGTGATGTCCCCAGCATCGCTCGGCCTTTTGTTTGAGAGTGCAGCTCTAGCCTTTACACAACCAAGTGTGACCTACAAGGCAGTAGGAGTGGAGTAGGGAGTCCACTATCCATTGGCAGCCGGTGACCGGAGTCCGGTTCATTCGCTTTTTTGAATGGGGCCAGTCATCCAGGGCATCCAATAAGCCCTTTGTCCATACGTCTGCCGGTGAGCTCCAGTGAGCTTCATACGCCAGTTGTTGGAGGTTTGGAATCAGGGTTTAGCCATCTCCCCTAGACTGTCATCCAATGGACAGTGAACCTGGTGAAGAGCGCCGGTCATCCGGTTTTGCCCTCTCACTTTGGTGAAAAACACCTCCGCCATGTGAAGGCAGTGAGTAGGACTTCCTCAGGAGAGGCTATGTAAGACGCCCGGTCATATGGGAGCATTTCAAGAGGTGTACGGAGGGGTGGCCAACCCGCAGCGCAAGACACCCACCCCCGACCATCCTGAGGCTTTGGAGGCATACACAGAATATTCTAGATTAGTAGTCAATAACAATATCAGTGTATTTTTTAAATAATATCGATTTGTTAAGTAAGATCACAATGGAATTACCACAGTTCATTAAAGATGCTTAAATTAAAAATAATACTAATAATGTTACAATAGTGAATAGAATATCAACTAAAATTAGGAAAATTCCACAAAAATTTATGATCATTCAAACGTAGATGGCCAAGGTAATGATAATGTCTGAACTAACCAACTTCTTTTGGATGCATAAATTAGGCTTGTTAATATGGATCCCCACAGCCAACCTCAGCAAAATTTAGAAGTCGAACTCATAAGGCAAATTGAGATTCGTAGATATGCGATAAATGACTCTGAAAGTATGGTTAACATCAGTCTTGTGTTCTGTCTCCACAAGATGATACAGAATAGCGCTACGAATGGATTTTGTTTGTCCTTTGCTTAACCACTGTGCAGGATGATGTTCGGAAATTCGAAGAGAAACACGCCTAATTGTACGGCCTATGTAACTGGCTCACTCCACAAGGGCAGTTAAATTGGTAGATGCACACACATGGAAGTGGCGAAACTAGGCAGTTTGTCTTTTACTCCCGGACGCAAAAGAGGAGTGGTTTTAAAGATACAGCGTAATTCGGCAGCTGGGAATACTGTTTTTACCGCATTTCTAAGGCTCTGTGTTAGTATCTCGCTAGTGTTGTCCCCAAGGAACTGCATCTGTAAGAATAAGGCCTTTTTTGTAACTGTTGGTAACTTGGGCTGCTTTGGTTTATATATTTATATTACATCTAAATGATTATAAAATACAAGTCACAAAATGCTCTCAAATGAGGCATAAATCAATGAGTTCAAAAAATCGTTGGTAAAAGTTCGCCTCCTTACTACACCAACGCCTGTTCTTATCATTTCACTTGATTCATTCAATCTGATTTGTTCAGTAATATTTCATTGTTATTAACTATGTCGATGAGTATTGGATACCTTTCTCAAGGTGAATACAAGATATTAACCAATAGCTGTTGAGATAGATTTATTGGAATTTTCAATATCAAAAAAGAACTCAAAGTGGAAAGACAATGACGAGTGGCAATGAAACTGTAAGATTCATTTGATGTAACTTTATATGTAATGAATCTAAAATTTTTCTTTGGTTTGAAATTATTATGAAGAATTATTGCGGTATCTGATTCACTTAATTGATTAAAGTTTAATTGACAAGTGTAAAGAGTGGACATTAAAGTAGTATGACCTTGAAACAACCAATCAGATCGCTCAGCATTACAAATGGATTATTATTATTTATTGTTATTTCCTTTAATTCCTAGAGGAACATAGGGCTTCAGCCGCCCAAGTCTCCATTGCCTTCGGTTTTCCGCTAAAGTTTTCACCTGGCTCCAAGTCTCCCCACATGCTTTCATCTCCTCTTCATATCACCTCCTACATGTCACCCTCACACTGACGACCAACTCGCCACCCGCTTCCCTTTCGGCCTGGTTCCACTCGAGCAATGGCTTGTCTAGTGATGTCACTCACTTGATGGTTTCCTCAGAGTATGGCCAGTCCATCTCCATTTCTTCCTGCCTCTTTGTTTCACAATCGGTTCCTTCTGGGTTGGTTCGCTCATTGCCAGAGATCCCTGTTGCTGATCTTTTCTGACTGGACATCTGATCTTGAGTATTGAGCGAAGACAGCTGTTAAGTGAAGGTCTGTAGTTTGTTGGAGGTGCTCTTTATGACGCGCTGGTCAAGTCTCTGATCCGTATAGTAGCACTGAGTGACTTCACATTGGAGTTGAAGATCTGGATCTTATTTTCGATGCTGAGTGCTGTTGACCTCGACACAGGCTTGAGATAAATGAAAGCTTGTCTTACCTTCCCGATCCTTGTTTTGATATCCTCATCAGTTCCGCCCATAGTTGAAACGATGCTTCCCAGGTAGGTGAAGGAGGTTGTTTCTTTCGGGTTCCTCCCATTTATGCTGGCTGGTTGTTGTTGCTGCTGTTGGTGTTGGCCAGTAATCTTCATCACCTCTGTTTCCACTATGTTTACCTGAAGTCCTATCTTTGATGCTTCTTGTGCCAACTTGTTGCTTTTCACTTGCATTTCTTTCAGTTTGTGGGAAATCAAACATATGTCATCGGTGAAGTTGAGATCCTCTAAGTTTTTTGTGTGAATGTAGATCAGAAACTTTTGTTGTAAGTTTCATCTAGATTTGATTTTCGGCTTCTCTTGTGTAAAATTGGTGTATAGAGCTGATGTGAAGGGGTTATGACTCTTCGAAAGTATTGCCGGGCTACTGATGGCAGTTATGCACTCAGATGGAATCACAATCACAGCAGGAATTCTATAAGAGCTGGTAATTCGTACATCATGGTGGCTGCTTTTAGATACTTTCTTCACGGAATCGAAACTCTCACTTAGTAAAATATTGCGTATATGCCACAATCGATTACTCAGACGATCAGTAGTATCTGCTACAGCTGCAGAAACTCAGAATACCAAAATGTAAACAGCGGAGTGGTACCCGCACTGTCGGGATTTTGTCTCACAAAGCACCAATGCAATTATTTGTGTATTTGGAGGAAATGGTGTCATCGATCATATTGACGAAACAGTACTTATTAAATGAAAAATAAATATCAGCGGTAGGAGAAGAGCAAACCATGTTTGGGTACTGGTACTGTATGACACAAGTCTTCGTAAAGGGTTAGTAGAACGCATTCCAAAGAGAAGTGCCGATGTTTTAAAACTAGTAATACAATTGCATGGAGGATTTAATCATGAGCTGACATCATTTAGAGAACCACTGGAAAACCTGAGAGTACTGGATAGCTGTTTCGTCCTAGTTTGGGACTCTTCAGCAGTACGCACCCACCGGGATTCGAACCCAGGACCTTCTGGTTACAAGGCAAGCTCGTAGACCATTGAGCCACTGGGACCCGATCCAATGCAATGACTGATTCTCCCAGGTACTATTGTAACGACAGAAGACAAAGGCCAGACAACAGATCGTTTATTAAGGAAATCAACACATATTTATAGATTTTCATGTACATATTATAGATTATTGTCAGCAGAAAAACACACTCCTCTGATTGGTTGTTTCTCACAGAAAGTTAACAGCGCATCTCTTTGTGACTGCTTCTTGAATGTCAGATCATCTATACGTTAACTGTATCTGCCTACGCAAAGTCTTTGTTCTCATTTTCCTCGCGACCAATATAGGGGATGTAAACATTGACATAAATTACTGTCCACCAATTTCGACTAACAGCCAGCTCTCACCACATTATCACCATTCACATAAACAAGTGGAGAGGTTATTCGCAACTATCATCTCTAGACTGTATTTATCACAAAGACAGTCATTCCTCTGAATTAGTGGATCCCACAAGTGGAACCCATACTAATTCTATTGAAGGGCTCTGAACCCATCTAAAAAAGTGTATTCGGATGGCAAATGGTTCTCGAAATGATAAAATATACTGGCACTTCGATGAATTTTTGTATTGATATTGGTTTGATATATCTACAGCCACATCTATGAGAAACTGAGACCAATTTTTGCACCACATTCAAGATCTTTAATTCATTTTTATTACATATGTATTTTAAAAAGTTGGTTTGTAAAGATTACCTTTGTTTTTTGAGTTCAATGACGGATTGATATCAGTTAGGGGACTATTGAAAACTAGCAATGGAGTAGTGGACAGCCAGCTATTTCATTCCAGTTTGGGAAAAATCGGCAGTACACACCCACCACCGGGGTTCGAATCCACGACCTTTCAGTTACAAGGCGATCTGGCTTGTATACCATTCAGCTACTGGGACTTGAGTCTTCATTGGGCAGACCATGAATTCTAACTCCTACCAGTTCGTGATTTTCAGTGTGTCACTGGTGGGAAATCCACCCTGATTCCCGGGTGGATTCACCTTACTGGTGACGACTTCTCACTAGAACTCCAGGAAACTCCATCCTGTAGCCAGTCAGTCACTAGCGAGCATCAGATTAATTAACTCATCCTCACAGTTATGACAGAGGAGGTGATTGCTAACAATTTTTAGTGAATCCCGAATAAAGTGCACTACTCAGGTTTGAAAACTCGCCTAATTAGCACAACTGTTTACGGATATATCTATAAATATTGGGGTGAATAGTTTTTGAAGAGTTGATTTGTAAGGATTTGATTTGTATTTCGAGTTTGACCACGGAATGATATCAGTAGTTCTATAGTGGATTGGGTATACATTGAGGATGCCATCGAATGGCATCCCGCGCCAGGCCCTAGGGTGGAATCTCAATGGGAAGCGACGAGTTGTTCGTCAGTGTGATGGTGAGTTGTAGGAGGAGATCAGAGATTATGGGTAACCGTGGTTCAGGGTGAGGATGATAGCAGAAGATACAAGAAAGTGGAGATGTGTTTTTGAAGCCCTATTTTCCACTTGGAACTGAAGGGAATAATAATATAATCATAAACGGTGAAAATAGAACCGTTAGCAATCTGATGGTATCGTGTAACTTCTATTGATAGATTTCAATATGCAGCTCCCATTATGTGGTCTGGATGAAAATACGTTACAACACTTAACTGAAATTTGTTACTCACTGAGGCAAGTACTGTGAACACAGTCAACTTTCATATGGTGATCATGACAACAGTCACTGGAATTCATTTTTTAAACTGTCCACTATATCACTATAGTGATTTCAGTTTAAATAAAGACGTGGCATTGTGAATGCGTTTGTATCCATTGAAATTTGACTGAAAGATTCTGGGAATAAGCCCAATTTGTAACTGGCATTATCATACCTATTTCATTTACCTGTTTGTTAAAAAAAAACCTTGAAATGGTTAAGTTTTTCTTGTTGATTGAATCGTGAGAGACAGAAATCAATTGATGTTTTTCCTGTCCCATTCAAAAAGTTTTCAACTATTAGATGGTTGGAGGCAATCGGCAGGAAGCCTTGCCTGACTTAGGTTTCATGCTAGCTGGCACTCGTCAGCAAGGTGGCGTATCTGTAACCTTGAAGGAACTCACATCCCTCCGGAGATTCGAACCCGCGTCACCCAGTGGGGCTGCAGTCAGAGACGTTACCACTGAGCTATTCTAGCTCGCGATTGGCCTCCTGTAAGACTGTAGTGGATATTTTGATTTGACACTAGTAACTAGTGGGACATGAGTTCCTTCAAGACAGTTGCAGATACGCCTTGCTGACGAGTGCCAACTAGCACGAAACCTAAGTCAGGTAAGGCTTCCTGTCGATTGCCTCCAACCATCTAATATCATCAAATCAACGTGCACCATGATGGTGAGCTACCTAGAATGGTGGCCACATTACAGCCTGACCGATAGAATTCAGTTTACACCAATGAGAGGACTAGACACATCACACTAGTTACCAGTGTCAAATCAAAAGTTTTCAACTATTTCAAAGGGGAATACAGCTACAGAAAATGTGACTCTGGCAAATAGGTTTCACGCGTATGAGTAGATTTAAAACAATTCGTCTTTTTTTTATAAATTTGGATAGTGTTATTAGAAGACGGAGATTATCAAAAAAAGTGATTTATTTGCGCTATTATACATTTCGAACAATCTGATCACACATTTAGTTGTGAAGTTGATATCGTACTTCTAGGGATCAGTCCTATAGTACGTATCACCAGGATGTCAAACAAACTTGACCCTGGCTATATCAAAAAAAAAAATGGAAAAAAAAATAAAAAGTGTGCGTCGGTGGCACAGTGGTTGGGACTGTCGCCGACCATGCATATGGTCCGGGGTTCGAGCCCACGCCGGCGCACACCTGATATCTATGGTCGGCCTGCAAAATTTGGGCTACCGAAATCCATGCTGAAAATTCCATACTTGTACCAAAAATACAGTGTGGAATCAAGCTGTAAATCGAAAAAATTCATATATTTTATTTTTTTATATTTTTTATGACAGCTTGATTCCACACCGTATTTTTGGTACAAGTATGGATTTTTCAGCATGGATATCGGTGGCCCAAATTTTGAAGGCCGACCATAGATATCAGGTGTGCGTCGGCAGCGGATCGAACCTCGGACCATGTGCATGGTCGGCGAGAGTCCTAACCACTGTGCCACCGACGCACAGTGAGAGAGCATATGCCGAAATGGTTAGAAAAACAAATGAATTATGGAAAACCAATAGACGCAGGTGTCAGACTACCAACTCTAAGACTGATGTTAACTCAACCTTTATGGTGATTAATGAAAATAGTCAAGGGCGCTTAATGAAATACACTGAGGCTATAGCTATTCATAAACTTAAGCTCCCCACTCTCAACTGTGTATTTAAAAACAGTTTATTATATACTCTTAACCTACTTTGGTAATCCTTATTTGATTAGAACGTTGTGTCATGCATTCTTAAATACTTTTTTTTGTCACTTTGTTTAATTTAATTGTCCTTAATTTTTTAATATATATATATATCGACTTGACAAGTAAATGCGTGATCGGATTGTTCGAAATGTGTAGCGCAAATACATCACATTACATTTTTCAGATAATCTCCGTCTTCCAATAACACTGTCCAAATTTATGAGTAGATTGAAAGGGAAAAAGTAAGTCATTGTAAACCGCTGTAACGATTATTTATTCGGATAAAACTTAGGCAAGCTGAAAGGATTATTCATATACTGTGTACTGCTCTCATACCCACTACTGAGGCTACACATTCGAATCCTGAACCCATCGACTGAAAGTTGATCGTTTAAGTCAATGAGTCAATTCCCTATGAGGGAAAATTTATATATTAAACGATGCTGAAACGTAGTGGAAAATATAATTTGTCCATTTTGCGTCGGCTGTGCAATAAACTGTGGTTTTCGTATACATTAGAACAGAATGGAGACACACCCGTGCTCACCATCTCCAACATATAATTGTGATTCATATATATGTTTCTGAAGTCGAAAAGCCTACCTAACAGTAGTGTGTATATGAATTCACTCATGATATGATAGAGAAGATTTGTAGCTCAGGTGGATGATTTTGATGTGGTTGTGTTCTCTGAGCTGGTTAGTTGATTTGCGAAGCTTTCATCGCCCTACTAAGCGACATCTTCAGCGCATGCTACTTCAATTTGTTGAAGTGAGCTTTTAGATTTCTCCACGAGTTTATTTATCATCTCTTCTGGTGACCACCTTGAACGTGATTGGTTATTTTTGTGTGTTTTCACACATTCTAGGCAGCTACTTGTATTCGAACTGATAGTTTCTTTGACTTGAACTTTGACCCTTTGTGTATGAGATTTCCTTCTTATCGGTTAGTGAATTTTGTCTGTGTCAAAGTGTCTCTATTATTAATTGACGATTCACTGGAGTATCAGGCTTCTAGAGCCATTCTCTAGCATTCTTGTTGTTTCCTCTGTCTAATATGTGAACGTTGTCCCAATCGAATTGATGTCCGTGGTTGTCTGTATGTATTGATATGAGGGAGTGGATATCATGTCTCTCTACGGTTAGTTCATGTTCATGGATACGAGGACGAAGGGGATGTCCACTTTGGCCAATGTACTGTTTTTCGCAGTTATTACAATTTATTTTGTAGATGATGTTGGTTTTATGTTCTTTCGTTGTTGAGTCTCTTGCTTGACACAGAGACAGCTGAGTGACGTGATTTTGTTGGTTTGTGTGCAACGTCACTTCCCAAAGGTTCGAAGAGTCTTGTTTGTAGTGATTTCTGAGATATCCTTTTTATATGGTAAGACGATTTTCTTTGTGCTTTCCTTGGTGGCTTTTGGTTTGTTAGGTTCGCTTGAGGGTGTATGTCTTTTGATGAAATTCCGTGGATTTCCACTTTTTTGGAAGACGTCCATGAGATATCTCTCTTCAATTTTCCTTAAGGTCAGAGTGCTGCAATGAGTCCTGGTTGGTTCTCTTGAATAGTGTTTGTATGCAATTCCTTTTGTGTGTTGTGTTATTGGATTGTTGCTGTTGTAATTGAGGATTTGGTCTGTGTGAGTTGATTCCCATTAAACTTGAGTTTCTAATTCCCCTGTGGTTGTTCGCTTGACTAAGACGTCCAAAAAATGGTATTTTGTTCTTGGATTCCTCTTCTCTTGTGAATTTGATGTCGTTGAAGACGTTGTTTATTAAGTTGTGAGTTTTATGTAACTCGTTTCTTTTGATGATTACAAATGTGTCGTCGACGTAGCGTATCCAAATCTTGGGTTTGATCTTTGGTAGAATTATGTTTTCGAGTCTTTGCATCGCTGCTTTGGATGCCTCTGATTTCCTCTAGGAATTGGATGGCAGAGTTGATGGAGTGATCACAAGATTCCGTTAGGTGTTTCAATTTTTCTGTATAATTCGTTGTATAAATTATATGTTGGAGTTCATGGGAGTGATACAATTGGTCGTAACGGGATATTTGCTTTGTGTATTTTGGGCCTGCCGTAGAATCGAGGTAGGAGTGGTCCATTGGATTTCATTCACCATTGGTCTTGTTTTGTGATCTGTCCAGTTTTGGTGAGCTTGTTTAAGGTCCTTTGGATGCTGTTGTCCAATTCACTCATGTTCTGATAAATAACTTTTAACGGGTCAATCAATCAGTTTCCTTACTTCTTCTTTTATTTCATTTAGGATAAACAATCTAGTTCAGGTGTACATGCAGTTATTAATGTATTGGGTAGACAAGTATTGAATCACTTATCAAAAGTTAATTGGCAATTTGAATCTGACCCTACCAGTGAACATGAACCTGTACTACCTAGAAAATTCCACCTGATGCTTGATAAAGACTACTTTCCAAAATCTGAAGTATGCGAAATACACGAGCTGCAACGAATCTGGTCAGTCGTCGCCGGATGTGCTGCTTCTTATGCCTATAAAACCATCGGTGCAGGATATTCAAAAGCAATGAAAGTATGGCTAGCTAATGCAGCCAGTACAGCAATTATCTTCAGTCTTATTGGTGAAATACCACGGTCAGAGGAGAAACGCAGTGAAACAGTTGAATCTGTCGCTCTCCCGGATTCTATTTCAATTGATGAAGCTGATGGTAATTGGTTCTACGGGACATGGACAAAACAAAATTTAGCTAGTGAATCAGAAATGCAGACCGTGATCCAACCAAAAATGACTGACGCATGTTTACAAGTTATGATAGCCAGTGTTGTCAATTTTTATCAAAATAATCGTTATACTCCTCCATCGAAGATGAGTACTGACAATAACAAAAACAGCAGTTATGCTGCACGAATACTAAAGAATGCATCGTGGAGTCAGTATGGCATTGCTGATAAGTCGGACAGGATTAAGATTATGAAGATCACTGGTCAATGGATATCAAGAATTCATGTGTTTAATGTATTCACCTGTTTGAAAACACTTAAACATCCACTGAAATATGTCAGAGTGATTGGTATGGGAACATTGCCGTTTTCTCAAGAGGTAAAAGATCAATTGAGCCATTTACCAAGTGGTTGGAAAAGAACAGAGATTGCAGAAGCAATAGCAAGAAAGCTAGTCAATTCTAACTTGTTTCATCTGTTTCGTGATGTTAAAGGGTTGATCAGCCTAAGAAGTCGAATAGATGAAATCCTTCAAGATCCTTTTTATTATCATCCTGACAGTGACTATTTGATTAAGGATCCTTTGAAACCAAACAGCATCGATGATGCTAACAACTTGTTAGGACGCTTAATCACCTACTTGAAGTATTCAGAACCTGATAGTGAGTTGTTTAACAGTGCTTACTTGAAAGTGGGCGGCAGAACACGAGAAAAAGACTATAATGATTATAGTGAGAATTGGGAGATACTATTGAAAAAGATTTATACAAGTGATGCATCGACTAGACAGGAGATAATTGACAGTGAAGTGAGCAAGCTGAAAGGTACTACGAATCATTTTCGAAATCAACAGGAATTGTTAAATAAATGCTTTAAGCTGTACAATGTTCAATCCAGTTATTAAAACTTTTTGTTTATTTGTTTATTGACACCAATTCATTGTTAAATGCAATCTCATTAAAATCAGAATGTGAGTATATTGTGTTTGAAATTTGCATAACACATGTTGATTTGTTACTTATCATTTGTTTTGAACGCTGTTTAATCTTCATACATTTAGTCCGCTTGATAAATTTCGATAAAGAGAAGAAAGATGAAATTTGAAGTATAAAATGATATCGTCATTCTATTTCACAGGTTCTCATCAGCTGCCATTGACTACCTGAAATTACAATGGTTTTATAGATGATAATAGCATACTTTAATGTTTAAGTGGTGGTAGAGAAGAGATACTATAAAATTGACGTATCCAATATGAAAGCATTACAATTTTTTTTAGTTTAAGTTTTCATCATCAATTTATACGCTTTTAAAGTTGAAAAGAGGAGGGAGGGGTAAGATAGAAAACAGAAAAATTGATTAACAGAACAGTGTTAGCTTGTAGGTTCACATATCAACTCAAAAAACAAAGGCGGTTACAGTTTATGAGATTAAGATTTGTTCGGTGATTTGAGATCACTGAATTAGATGATTAATAATTGTAATCGAATTCTAAATTCAGTGACCAAGGGAGTGAGAGGTTAGCCACACTTTCTTTCTGTATTCATAAGTCTCATCTGAATCGTTTGATTGCGATTGCTTCGGCGAATCGTAGTAAATTTACTTTCCTTTGTCTATTTAATATTTTGAAGGACTCAGAAACCTCAACGAGATGACCAGTATCAACAATATGTCTGGTAATTGCACTCTGAGAATATTTGCTTCCTTTTAGGCACAGGTTTCTTGGAATATGTTCAGAAAACTGGATAGAAGCCATTCTTTCTGTCCTTCGAATGTACTTGCTCCCGCAAGTGCACATAAATTCATAAACGCAGTTGGAGGTGACATCAGCAGGGTATTTAACCAGTTTTGAGTGGATTATAGAAGGAGTGGTGCTGTATACTGTTATGAGTTTTGCTGCTGGGAGGCTTCTTTTTATTGCACCTTTCAGTCTTTTGTCAATCTTTTTTGACACTGCATCTTCTTTGAATGGGAGACAAATAAACACTTTCTTTTTATCTACACATTGGGTGTTTTCTTTTCTTATCTTTTTCTCTGCTACACTTCTGTATAAATCCCTTAGGGTATCAATTTTCTCTTAGGCATTTCTCAACGAAATCTAATTCTTCTTCAACCTTGTTTGGAGAACATAGCTTCCTGGCTCTGTTGTACAAAGTCCTCAATAATCCACGTTTATAGCTTATGGGACAAAAGCTGTTATAGTGAAGATATCGCCTAGTCCAGGTTTCTCTTCTATAGAGATGGACTTTTCGACTGTGCCTTCGTTTGTTCTTTTTACATTTAGATCCAGGAAATTGAACTCATTATTATGTTCATATTCCATGGTGAATTTGATGTTTGGATGTGCCTAATTTAGGCGATGGGTGATTCATGTCGTTGAAATTAACAAATGTGTCATCAACATATCGGCGATAGTAGGCTGTTCCATTGATAGCAGAACTCAGTTGTGTCTGTTCGAGGTAGTCTATGAAGATATCTACCAGAACAGGTCCTAGAGTCGAACCCATCGCGAATCCATCAATTTCTCGGTACAGCTGACTGTTGAATTTGAATTGTATATCTTTTGTGCAAAGCATTAGTAGTCACTTCATCCCTGTTTCCGGTAATGGTAGTAGATCCGTTTGTTTACAAATGATATCGATTGTTTAATCTCTTTAATGTAATACTTCCCTTGTAGTTGTGCGCGCATTGATAGTATGTTGTACAATGTGACTTTGAATGATTCAAGGTCATTTCGACCTTCGATTGTCCTCAGGATGTGTGACTCTTGTGGACAGAGTTTCAATCGCATTTTGTTGCGAATATTCTACTGGATTCTGAGATGTTTCTTACAGCTGAATTTTAGTTAAATAACTTTGTTCTCTGGTACTTGTTTTGTGCTTAGAAACCTGTATTACCTGTATAACTGCATGACAGCACTATGAGGTATTTCTGAGGGTTGATGTTATTCTTGTTGAATAGAACCAGACATAAAACAAGCAATAACAGTTAATAAAGCAGGATGATTTAATGATCGATTCATCAAATTTCGGTGGAACTCATCAGCTGAATACTCTACATACACGGATATGCATATATACTTTCGAAATTACATAGGGAGATATAAGACTGATAAGTAAACAAACTACATTGAATTAATCATGCAGAAAGACACGTGCGAATGTTTTCCAGGTCATGTTCAAATAGATAAGGAGAGAGAGAGAGTATGAGAGATCAAAATTAAGATAAAATGCACTACGCTTCAATTACATCACTTAGATAAACAATTAATCATTAGGGAATATAACAAGAATTGCAAACACATAAACATCAATAGTAATAGTTATAGTAATAATAACAATAATAATAGTGTTGAAGTGAGTTAAGATAATCTTACTGACAAAGGATAGTTTTAAATGAATCAAGAATAATAATAAGGGGTAGAATAATAAGTAAAACTTATTACCGTGGTAGATTCAGAGTGACGACCATCTTCTTTTGTACACTGAGACCTGGTTTATAAACTCGAATTGCACAAGCCTCCTCCACAACTGCAAGCGTCTTCTTGTTTCTTTGTCTGCTGACAATAGTGGATGACTTGACAGCGTCGATATCATGTCCGTAATCCACAAGATGTTTTGTTATTGAGGATTTTGGCACTTTGCACTCAGCTGTTTTCAACCATTTTGGTAAATGCTCCATTATGCGAGTAGACAATCGCCTTTCTGTACGTACGACCTATGTATTTGCTTCCTCCTACAAACACACTCAAATTGATATATGCTGTTTGAAGTGTCAAGGATTGATGACTGGTATTTCCCAGATTGTTGAAGCACTCGCTTGATGGTGGTGTTAAGGAAAACAAGTTTCGCAGCATAATAAGTTCTCTTGATGACTTTGTCGAGTCTTCGTTTGACTGCTTCCTTTACATCATCTCCTATGAATGACAAACTGATATAGACAGGTTTCTTCGGAACTGTTTGGATTGTTTTGCAGAGGCTAATTTCTTTAGAGTATTTATTAATGAACTTCTCAGGATATCCATTCTTAGATAAAATATCCTTTATTTCATGCTCAATAGTACTGTCAGAACAAATTTTTTGTACTCTATTGAACAGTGTTCTAACTAAGTTCTTTTTATATTGGATTGGAACAAAGCTCTTTAAATGCATGTACTGTCCTGTCCATGAAGACTTTCTAAATGTAGATCTTTCGATTGTGCTAGATATAGACTCCAATTGCAAACAATCGTCTTTTTCAAAAGAATTGATACTGAACAAAGAGTACTCTTTTCGATAACCTCTTCATCATCAGGCTCTACAGTTATATACCCATCCATTATAGTGAATGAATGAATGAATTAGTGTTATGAACAACATTAATGTTGCTGTTTAATTAACATCGAATCAATAATAATAATATCAATAGATTACAGTTCAGTAGCATCAACATAAAACAAGCTGAATGTCAGAAATATTATGAAAAATAATGTTACAAATTCATGAATTTATAGTCTCTACTGAAGGCCAGCCAGGGCAGTAGTAGGGCTGGCTGAACTTGCTTCTTTTGAACACAGAGCATTGGTTATTTGAGGCGAATTGCAATAACCTCTGCTGTTTGCAGCATGCGGCTTTTCAATGTTATAGTAGATGATGATAGAAAAGGATTCTCCCACTCTGATTGGCTTTGTGGCCGGTTTACACCAGATGGTCCAATATCGAACTTTTAATGCTTTTCACTACACCTTTGCTTAGCCATAGTGGGAGATGTTCTCAAGTGAGCACGGAAAATCAAGTTCCCAGAGCAATGGCAATATAACTCGCTCCACCACAAGCGCAGTTGAATTGGTAGATACAATTTGAAGTGGCTAGTCTAGTCTAGGTACTTCATCTTTCAGTCGAGGTAGCGTTTTGTGATTATGTGTTTCTTAAGGAAGTGTAGTACAAGTATGCAGTAGGACTGAAGAATCTGTTCTCTGCGCTCAGACGACAAAAAGTCGGTTTCGGTCGCTACAGTTGGCTCTTTATAAGCAGTTCATGTATGAGTTTGACAATCAGGAGAAGAAATGCAGTGAGATATCGTATATACAATTTGCTGTAGTAGTCGCTGCTTATGTATACATCTATGTTCGTCATTCAAGTGTTGGTTTATAGGGATTTGATTGATTGGTTACAGGATTTCATTATGAGCTGGTTTCAACTCCAGTGCCATCTATGATAGTGGAACCGTGACAGATAACCAGTTCATGTAGGTCACGTTTGCATCTGAAAGTGAGGGATTAAGTTTAGGACCATTTGATAATGTCGACCCTGCGTCAGACAGAGCTGCAGTTAGAGACGGTACTACTGAGCTACTTGGGCTCTCAACGGATCTCCAGTGGGATTTTAATAGGTAATTAACAAAGTGGCCACACTGCATACATTACTAATAGAATTCAGTCAGCAACAACACTGTGGACTAGCTGCACACCCCACTGATACGTCACTGTAAATTTCAAGCTACTTTAGAGAAAGAAACCAAGGATCGATAAAATACTATTGATATTAATTTAAAGTTTTATGTCAACAGTCAGTTCACAGAAGAGATAAACAAACTTATCTGTAAGTGGCTTAATTTAATAAATTGATGATCATGGGAATAATTTATCTGCATAATACCATTTCTATGAAGTATTAAAAAATAAAATCCTCGGAACTACTTCCACTTATTAAAGCGTAAAGCGAACACGCAATTTGATGAAATGTTCTAGTAACAAGTGATCCGGCTTCTTACTAACGCCTAATTTAGCCTTTTTCAAGTAAACAGATAAATCCTATTTTGATTGGACAATAGTCAGTAGCTAGTGTAATGCGTGTGTCTAGTCCTTTTTTGGTGCAAACTGAATTCTATCAGTCAGGTTTGCAATGTGACCGCTATTCTAGATGGCTCACCATCACTATCATTCTGCATATTAGACGGTTGAAGGCGATCGGCAGGAAGTTTTGGACCTAAGTTTCGTCCCACCTGGCGCTTGTCAGCAAGGCGTATCTGCAACCTTGAAGGAAATCCATTGCAAACTTGACATTACGCTAGTTACTGACTATGGTCCAATCAAAGTATCCAATACATTCCTACGGCAGGTAATACACTAGCCAGATTTGCTGGCTCAATGGTGACGTCTGTGACTGACTACAGCCCCACTGGGTGACGCAGGCTCAAATCCTAGAAGGAGGGACATGAGTAATTCCTTCAAGGTTGCAGACACACAGCCTTATTGACTGGTGAGTGTCAACTAGCATGAAAGCTAGGTGAAGATAGGGCTTCCTGCCGATCGCCTCCAACTATCTAAGATAACACCTGTATAACATTACCGAACGAGTATGCTGTCTACCCGACTGTCTTGTTGTTCATTTCTTCTTTAACCTGTTGTTTGTTGCACGATATTGCCCACTGGATAAAATGACCGGCTATAAGGCATTCAAAACTAAGCTAAGCCTAACAGAGTATTAGTTGTCGTCAGAATAAAAGCATAAGTCATCAGCTTCTGAACGCTAGCCATGCGAGAAGATGCTGTAAACTGTCTCGTTGAAATTCCCCTGATAAGAAGAATCAATAATTATTGATTATCAGTGACTTGATTAAACTGTTCCAAACGATAAACGTAAATGTATACAGTCTGGATCGTTTTCAGAGAGATAAACATCAGCACTAATATTGATTAAGTTACTTTCTGTATTTCTCTTACTCCCTTGTGGAATAATCAATACTGACTGCAGTATCATTCGACTACTGTTGTATTCTTTTCTCGTGTGCTAATTCAGCATTTCTGTGCGATTATTTAAACGCAGAAAACACTTGGTACAATATGGTACCAAGAAAGATGCGCCACACAATATTAATAATAAAACAACATAGATTAAAAGTAAAAATATAAGTAGAGAACGGATAAAGAACTTCATCTGGAAGGAAAACAGTCATGCTTAACAAGTTCAAACAGTATTCGTTAGCTATCATCGGGAAGGGAAGAAAGAAGGAAATTGCAACACGTCCAATATTGATAACGATTCTTGGCCATATCAGATAACGTTTCGAGCCATCGGTTCCAGCTATCTCACGGACCCCAACTAGGGAGTCGTGACGCACCAACCGATGCTAATCTAGCACAAAAATCCTTCATCCCACGATGCCACGTCATGGACTGACCACCTCTCCACCTTTTCTATCCCGTCTCAGGCCTAGTGAACAGAGACCTGTACGGAAGCCTCTGGGATGACATTCGCAGTATATGTACAAGCCACCAGAGCCAGTGTTTCCAGATGACAACACTCAATGAATGGTGATCTTCACTGTGTTCAAATACACGCCGCCGAACCTCAGAATTACTCACGCGATGGTGCCATCGAACGCAAGCAATCCTGCAGAGACAGCGATGATCGAACACGCAGAGTTGCCGCACATCCTCAGCTCGGAGAGGCCAGATTTCACAGGCGTAGAGCAAGACAGCCTTCACCGAACCATCGTCTACCCGACTTTTGACATCCAAGCTAACATTGCAACGGCGCCATAGGTGGCTCGAGTTGATGTATGCCACCCTAGCCTTCATTATTATAAGGTTGGAAATCTCATCCGTCACCCCTCCACCAGCAATCACACAACCACCCAGATACACAAGCTTATCAGCAACTTCAAGCGGTTCATCCGCAAGAGTGAGTGCAGGTACAGGCTCCTGCCAATCTTGTAACAGTACTTTGCACTTAGACGGCGCAAAGTACATACCATACTTACAGACACTGAAGTGTTAAGTACTTTGTGGATTTATCAACCATTTAGTTAGTGACATAATTCGTTATGAGAAGGTGATTAAATCAGAATGTATTTTAGTCTATAAGTTATCGACGTATTCATCTGCCAGTACCAGATGAAAGTCGACACACAGATCATCTACAAGTGTGCTAAAAATATCCCAAAAGTGTAAATAGATAAATATTTATTGTAAGTATTACTGAAATCTGTGTGCTTATCAGCATATGTATGTATATATATGATCATTATTATTGTTATGTATTAGAGATATATGATACAAAGAAATTATAGTCTGACAGTTGAAACAACACTCCAAAATATGTACAGATCAGCGTAAACCAACACATTAAACTTGCTAATACAAATTGTTTCCTTTTAAATACAATACATTTCCCGCCTTGCATCATTTGACCTTCACAGATAATACACTGAAACGAAGTAAAAATAAAATAGATTGGATATGAAAGTATATTTTTCATCTAAGATGATATGCAGATATTATCATCAATAGAAATGGTTTTAGCATATATATATATATATATATATATATATATATATAGGTTTAGAGGGCGAGTGTAATCAGTGGTGTGTGAGACAATGTGAATGCTTCATTGACTTTGAAAAGGCCTTCAGTAGACAACGTTGATCGAGAGGTGATTTGGAAACTACTTCTCTACCACCAAGGGGTGCCGCCAACAACTACACATCACATCCAGCAGTTGTACGACAATGCTGCATGCCAAGTAATTCACAACAGGGAACTCGTGGAATCCTTCGAAGTGAAGACAGAAGTAAGACAAGCTAACTGGCTGCCTACTATCTCCAATGATTTTCCTGATTGCGGTAGACTGGATAGTGTGACAGACATCAGGCAACGAGGAGACAGGCATAAAATGGACCTACACAAAAAACTTGGAGGATCTGGACTTCACCGATGATATATGTCTGATTTCCCAAAAACTCGAAGATATGCAAGTGAAAAGCAAGGAGTTGGCAGAGGAAGCATCCAGAGAAGGTAAGTCTTCAGGTGAACATAGAGAAAACAGAGGTGATGAAGATTCCTGGCCAACACCACCAGCAGCAACAACAACAGACAATAATCAGCATAAATGGGAGGAATCTGAAAGAAGCAATCTCCTTTATCTACCCGCCTACCTGGAAAGCATAATTTCAACTACGGGTTGACAGAACTGATGAGGATATCACAGCAGCGAGGATCAGGAAAGCAAGACAAGCTTTCATTACTCTTAAGTCTATGTGGAGGAGATCAAAACCATTCAGCATGAAAAATAAGATCTAGATTTTCAACTCCAATGTGAAGTCAGTCAGTGCTACTAAACGGATCAGAGACACTGTGTCACGAAGGACACTTCGAACAAACTACAGACGTTTGTCAACAGCTGTCTTCCCTCAATATTACTCAAGATCAGATGGCCAGCCAGAAAAGATCAGCAGCATGGATCTCTGGCAATGAACAAACCATCCCTGCAGGAAACAACTGTGCAACAAATATGCAGGAAGAAATGGAGGTGGATCGGCTGGCCATACTCTAAGAAAACAAACCATCAAGTGAGTGACACCACACACCAGGCCATCGCTCGAGTGGAACCCTATCGAAAGGGGAGCGATGAGTTGGTCGTCAGTGTGAGGGTGGGTTGACATGGAGGATGTCATGCGAAGAGGAGATGGAAGCATGTGTGAAGACTTGGAGTCAGGTGAAAACGTTGGCGGAGAACCGAAAGCAATGGAGACTTGGGCGGCTGAAGTCCTACGTTCCTCTAGGAACTAAAAGAAACAATTTTATATAAAAATATATGTGTCGTTAAATTATTTCATTTCATTTTATCTCAGGTTCTTATGCATGACATGCCTATTCAAAGACTAACTGACTATTGTTCCATCCCATCCTACTTATACTTGTTCCCACAATACACATTTCTGATATGATTCTAATTTGGTTTTTATTGGCTGGCTGGCTATTGTATGCTTAAATTAATGGATTTATAGTTGTAGAGCAGACTTAAGAAGAAAAATTTATTGAAAACAACAATTGTTCACTCTAATTGTTTCGTTCAGATGGTCAGAAAGGATCAGAAACAGAGATCTCTGGAAGAAAACAAACCAGGAACCGATTATGCAACGAATAGGCAGGAAGAAATGGAGATGGACTGGCCATACTCTGAGGAAAACATCAAGTGACATCACTAGACAAGACATCGCTCGAGTGGAACCCTACCGGATGGGAAGCGGCGAGTTGGTCGTCAGTGCGAGGGTGACTTGAAGGAGGTCATGTGAAGGGGAGATGAAAGCATATGAGCAGACTTGGAGCGGGGTGAAAAAGTTGGCAGAAAACCTAAGGCAATGGAGACGCGTGGCTGAAGCCGTATGTTCCTCTAGGAATTAAAGGAAATAATAATAACTGTTTTGTTCCGAGAATTATTCTTTAGTAGAGGACTTCAGAACAAATGATAGCCTATTCATATGAACTGTGATCAGGATTTGATCAAATCATTCTAAAGTAATTAATTGGTCACCGAATGACAAGTAGACATTCGTAAAAATTATATTTGTAAAATCTCATCAAAACTGAAATGATTAATTCTAACGTTTCGTTCGGCAATCTAGTGTGAAATTCTTCAGGGAAATTAATCGAAATTAGCATAACTGGGGTTTATTTATAAAAGAACATCTCTTGTTTTTAAAAAAACTTTGTCCAAACATATGAGTCATGAAATAGGTATCAACATGTAAAGTAAACAAAATTATGTGAGCTGTGGTCAAAATTTAAGCCTCAGACTTTCAAAAATTAGTCTACTTTTGTTAAACACTTAATCAGAATTTTGGTGATTTCGTCCGACTAAAAGTTCATGGTCGTAGATAACTGAATATGAGAAATATATTCGTTTATGTGGTAAACAATGGTATGTATGGGTAAACTGTTGTAAAACATTTGTCAGCCTCTCTATAAGAAGATATAAACAATCGGGAATTTTGACCAAGTAGCCCTCTGGGGCCCCTGTTAGCAGATATCTTCATGTCAAAATTAGAGAAACAAATGCAAGGTACTCTTGGAGAATTTATGCTCTACAAACGTTATGTAGATGATACTCTTATTATTAGTAATAATAGCAAATCTATTGAAAACTTTATCACCCTATTTACAATCATATTCATCCAAATATTCGAGTGACCTCCGAACTAGAATCCAATAACAAACTCGGTTTCCTGGATATTACTATGACTAGGAGAAATGATGGAACGATTCAGCGCTCTATTTTTCGTAAACAGACGTGGAGTGGACAATATCTTCATTTTACCAGTTTTGTTCCTATCCAGTATAAACGTTCCCTGGTGAAATGTTTGTTCTCAAGGGCTCGAAAAATATGTACGAGTGACACATTGATGGATGAGCTTCGACATATACATTCAATTTTACTAGCCAATGGTTATCCAGAAAACTTCATCAATTGTCACGGTAAGGATAGACCACATTTTGAAAAGAAAGCTTCTGTACCGAAGAAAGCTATCTTTATTAATCTACCATTCAAGGGCGACCAGATTATGCAGTTGACAGCTCAAAGACTTCGGTCAGCCATCAAACGCACATTCTACGCCGCCACATCTCTTTTTCTCACTTGCGGAACATTTTCGATCCCTGTTCCTGCGATTAAAGGACGAAATTCTCTGGAGTCTACTTCAAACTGTATCTACAAGTTCACCGGCAGCTGCGATGACACCTATATAGGTAGAACTGACAGAATGTTCCAATGTCGTCGAAAAGAACATGTTCCAAAATGGCTACTAAATCATATAGAAAATCCCAACGCAATTAATCTTAGTAGAAATCCAGCATCATCCATTGCAAAACACTTATTAATGTCTGGTCACAAAACTAATATTAATGACTGTTTCACAATTATTTCACATAACTCTAATTCAAGGTTATTGAAGGTGATGGAAGCAGTTTGGATTAATCACATACAGCCTAAACTGTGTATACAAAAATCAATAGACTTCAATCTTCGCCTACCCTGTACTGCATGACCTATCTTAATATGATTGGTCATTAGTATGTACTTTTGTTTTTATTTAACTGAGTAATTTTCATGAACTTTATTTTATCATTGTTAACCATGTTAGTTGTAAAGCGGTTGTAAAGAAACTACGAAATGACGATATCATCTCGTGAAATTTGTCTTCTTAATGCCTTATTCAAGTATGATTAATTAGTGATACATATCCAGTTTTTATTTATTAATGAGTATTTGTTATGTATCAGCTAACATCACACCTTCACGTCTGTTCAAACTGTTGAAATTCACCCAAAGCTTCTGCAGTCACTCTGTCTTTATACGAACCAAAATCTTTCTGTAGAACCTTAGTCTTATCAAAGTCGATTTTGTGTCCCGTTTCTATCGAATGCAGTGTAATCGCTGATCTAGCTTCTAGCTTCTTTAAGTCTTCAACCGTCTTTCCAATCACCTTGAGAGACATTGTTTATGCTCTCTCACTTTCACATTTTTACAAGTTGATCACGGATTGATATCAGTTAGAGAACCATTGAAAACCAGCACTGGAGTAGTGGACAGCCAGCTGTTTCATTCTAGTCTGGGAATCATCACTATAGAAAATTAATCTGATGCTCTCTAGTGACTTGCTACACGATAGAGTTTCCTGGAGCTCTAGTTAGAAGTCATGACCAGTGAAGTCCATCCAGATGTCACGTGTGAGGATGGATGTCCCACCTACGACAATGGTTGGGGTCACGCTAAATCACGAGTTGATAGGAGTTAGAATTCATGGTCTGGACATTGACGAGTCGGGTCCCAGTGGCTGAATAGTATACGAGCTTGCTCGCCTTTTAACCGCAAGGTCGTGGGTTCGAATCCTGGTGGTGGGTGCGTGCTGCCGATGATTCATAAACTAGTATGAAACAGCTAGCTGTCCAGTACTCCAGTGCTGGTTTTCAATGGTTCTCTAACTGATATCAATCCGTGATTAACTCATAAAAACAAAACTAACGCTTACAAACCATAACTATAGAAAACTTTCACATTTACTTGTCTGGAAGTTTCTCCTACATATACGGCATCATAGTCCCCCACAATCGGTCTGGTGTACACAGTTATGTCGGTTTTCTTCCGTTTTATCCCTAACCTTCATCAGTGATAAGGAGCGTAAGGTGTTAGTTGCACGAAATCACCTTCTTATATTGTCATGATCGTTAAGGATTCGCTTTGTCTCATCCGATTTGTCTTTGTGGTAGGGAATCACCGCTGTACTAACCCAATTATTAGAAACAAGAGACGTCCTCTATATACATAAACCTCTGTTACGCTAATTTCGAATAATTCCTCCTGAAGAAGTTCGAACTAGATTGTCGAACGCAAGAAACTTTGGAATTACTTATTTCAATTTCTCTGAGATTTTACAAATACAATTTACAATAGTTACAAATCGACCCTCAATTCAACGAGATAGTTGATTCTAATCGTTTAAATCAGTGTGGTATGTACACATATATGATCAATAAATACGTGTTTATTCTTGTTATATATCTGTCTATACAGCGAATGATATATGATTACTTTAAGTATTGATTTTCTTTATGCATGAATTGTATACAACATTGTACCTAAATCATTTAAACAATTAATTGTATGCCTTGCCTGAGATAAACATTAGTAATACTTGATTGCTTGTAATTTCTCTAAATATTATAATAAAAGTACCAAAATAAACAGTATTGCTTTCAATAACACTCGCAATTAATAACACTAACTGTGTGCATTAAACGATATGTACATATCTATATTTTCTTGAGTAGCCCAGTATCTAAGCTTTGCTTGTCACAACAACATTCCAACTTCATACATACCATAATATGGCATAGAAATAGTCGGATCGATTAATTCATAACAATAAAATGGAGTTTTTGTAACAACTTACAGGAATAGATATAAGAACATAAATTGCGCCAAGTATATGATTAGCTACCTTTAAATGATTGAGAAAGGGTAAATACACATTTCATTATTATTATTATTATTATTATTAGTCTGGAACAATGTCTGTTGAGTGTGATTATAATGAAATTTGCTAAGATACGTGTTAACTGTTTGGTTTAATGTATTGCATATTCAAATTATATTCAAGACTACGGTGTGCAGTACTTCAAGTCTTTATCAACTATATTCAGCTGTTGTCTGTATGACGATGCTTGTGACGTGTCAGGTGATCCACAACGCGAAAACTCAGAGAGGTGTTTGAAGAGGAGACAGGAGTAAGGTGCCTCCAAAGCCTCATGATGGTCGGGGGTGGGTGCCTTGCGCTGCGGATTGGCCACCCCTCCGCACACCTCTTGAAATGCTCCCATATGACCGGGCGTCTTTCATAGCCTCTCCTGAGGAAGTCCTACTCACTGCCTTCACGTGGCGGAGGTGTTTTTCACCGAAGTGAGAGGGCAAAAGCGGATGCCCGGCGCTCTTCACCGGGTTGACTGTCCATAGGATAACAGTCTAGGGGAGATGACTAAACCCTGATTCCAAACCTCCAACGACTGGCGTATGAAGGCCACCGGAGACGTATGGACAAAGGGCTTATTGGATTCCCTGGATGTCTGGCCCCATTCAAAGGGCGTATGAACCGGACTCCGGTCACCGACTGCCAATGGATAGTGGACTCTCTACTCCACTCCTACTGCTTTGTAGGTCACACTTGGTTGTGTAAAGGCTAGAGCTGCACTCTCAAACAAAAGGCCGAGAGATTCTGGGGACATCACTCGTACCCAATTTCCATGAAACTTCATGAACTCTTGTTCATGAAGCCGCTCATCCTCCCGGAGGAGATAGCTGAAGTAAAGTAAAAGTAAAGTAAGGAGTAAGGTGAGGTTATCTGTTGATTATCACCGATGATATTCTTAATTGTGGTGGACTGGATTATGCGTCAGACTGTGCACAAGCACTGAGAAGACAAGAATAGGCTAGACCACCGATAAGAAGACTCTAGAAGATCTGGATTTCGCATATGGATGATTCATGTTTAGTGTCACATAAACTCGAAGACTTACGGGCAGGTGAGAGGCAACAAACTGGTTGAAGAGGTAGTCACTTAAGACAGGATTGCAGATGAACATCGAGGAGACGGAGGTGATGGAGATAACCAACCGACCAACACCGCCAACAACAACCGGCGCCAATCACCGCCAACGGGAGAGATTTGATAGAGGTTACTTTCCCCTTTTACTTATCTGGTCAGGAAGCATCATTGCAACTACAGGTAGTCGGAACGAATGAAGATGTCAACACCAGCCTTCGTCAACCTGAAACCAGTTTGAAAATTTTTTGAGCCCCCTTCGCATAGGCAATAAGATTCATATTTTCAACATCAATGTGAACTCAGTGACTGCTTCTCTACGGGTCATAAACTTTCACTCCGCGTCACGAAAGCATTTCCAACAGGTTTCTGCAGACTATTATGAACGGTCGCCCTTTTAGCTGGTTGGCTCTATATTGAAGATCAAATGACCAGCTGACTAGAAAAAATTAGCAACAAGAAACTCCCAATGGCTTAATGGTATACGAGCTCACTAGCCTTGTAACCAGAAGGTCCTGGGTTAGAATCCCGGCGGGTGCGTACTGATGAAGAGTCACAAACTAGGACGAAACAGCTGTCCAGTACTCCCAGGTTTTCCAATGATTCTCTAAGTAATGTCAGCTCATTATGAAATCCTGTAACCAATGAAATCCCTACAAACCAACACTTGAACTCAGACTGTGTAATGGTGACATGGGGAATATCGTGTGGCGAGGAGGAGATGGGAGACTATAGTCAATCTAGAACCCAGGTGAAGAGGATGGCAGAGAATAGAACAGAGTGTAATAAAAGACTGACTAGCAAATAAAGAATCTCATTAAGTTTCCAGACCGTAGATGTTACGAATTCCCTGAAATAATTCGAGCACCGAGTCAGATTGAATTGTTATAATTTACTTAAAATAATCCCAGCGTGTTTAAGAAAAATCTTGTTCTGACAATTTATAAAGGATATTCTTTCTGTTATTGTAGAAGTTTTTGTGTTTCCCAGTGAATGAAAATCAAAACGATATTGTTGTGTTTACTGACGTTTCGGTATTCAGTGCTACTGCTAATAACTTTATCAGAATAGTAATATTAAGCCAGAATTTACAAAATGTAACAAGAAGTTAGTTGGTGGATAGTGACTAGCAGTGGAATCCAGGATAATGCGCATTTCGTCCTATTCGGGACTCGTCAGATGGATGATGTTCCCAAAGAGGTTCGAACCTACTGCCCATAGTTTCAAACGCTTTCGTGGCCCAAGTGGTCTAGTGGATAACGCTTTGACGTTTGAAACTATGCGCACTGGGTTCGAGCCTTGGTGGGAACATCATCACTCACTGCAGAATGCAAGTACATCCAGCTAGCGAGTCCAAAAGAGAACGAAATGCGCATTCTGCATTCCAGTGCTAGTCACCATCCATCAACTAACTTATAATTACACGCCCAGACATCATCGAAGCATCTGCACAAGAAGCCAACATGTCAACCTGAGCACTTCGGTCCAATCTATGGAAGGGAAAATCTAAAATTGAATTAAATCATATGTAACAACTGAATCATCGTTCATCAGCATGAGGCGATTATTTTCTTCATCAGGTTCTATAGTCATATGAACGTAATAATCAAGGAATGACAGTTAGTCCCCTTTTTCAATTTAGACAAAGCCAAAAGAAGATGTAATTTCTTTGAATCGTGTTGTAATGTATATGAGTGACACACATTTTGAACAGTCTGATCCAGCACACACGGTCTTGCCATAGAAATATATATCAAATTAATAAAGAGTGAGTAAAGAGGTGAGAAAATAGACTTGGGTCAATTTAAAATTTAAATTTTTCATCCCGTTCCCTATATCTTATGTAAGGGATTCATTACTTCTATCTACTAGCAATGTAAGGTTTGCATTTGAAGGCGATTGTTTCTTCCGAGTTGATGTTGTTGCTATGGGAAGTCCGTTGGGACCCCTTCTGGCAGATAGCTATATGTTGCACATTGAGAGATTATCGAAGGATTTAATCGAAAATGTGCCACTTTATAGAAGGTATGTCGACGACATTGTAATCATAAGTGATGAAGTTCAGAATAGCCCATCATTTACGTCTGTAGAAGACGAAGATAACTGTTTATCTTTCTTAGATATATTGCTTAGTCGACGGCCTGATGAATCAATAAAACGATGTATCCATAGAAAACCTACCTGGTCAGGACAGTATCTTAATTATCACAGTTTCTGTTCTGTTCGGTACAAAAGAGCCTCAGTGAGTAAAGTGCCTCCTTAGTAGAATCCAACGAATATGCACTAAAGACAGACACACTTGATGATGAGGAAGAAAGTAAGGAAGTTGACACAAACTCTGGTTGATAACAATTATCCAGACAAGTTCATCAGGAGATATAAAGTTGTCAGTGGAACACCAAGACCCACTCTCCAACTCGCCCCTAAGAAAGACGTATGTACATCAAACTACCCTACATGGGTGATCATAGCAGCTTGACAACTAGACAGAGAGAGATTGAACACTGATGTTAAAAAGGCGTTTTATGCGGCTGATATCACAATAATTGAGAATGTAAAGCCGATATATCAATCTAACTCCAACTTTATGTGTTCAAAGAAACAATTTTGTCATCACACTAAACCTTCCCTGGTAAACTTTGTTTTGATACCAGCCAGGTCAGATGTACTATTACCTCTCTCATTTGGTTTAGTGATGCCCATCATTATTTTGATCCTCAGTATGTCCTTTTAATTTGACCTAAGTCTATTTTCTCGCCTCTTAACTCACTTTTTGTTGATTATATATATATGTTCCTGTGACAAGTCCGTGTGTGCTGGATGAGATTGTTCGAAATGTGTTGTGCAAATACGCTACAATCCGATTCAGACAAATTACATCTTCTTATGGCTTCGTTTAAGGAATTCTAGTTAGCAAAAGCATTAATATTGGATATTAAAGTTGGAAAAATAGTATTTTACTATCTGAGATAAGAACCGAGTAAAATATGGGTACCAAGATTCCCATCACACAAAAGTAATAAGATGATAGTACAGGGAATAGAGAAATAGAATAAGTGATGAATGGCATCATGAAAACATGCAAAAATTGAAAGAAACTTTCATGTAACTTTTCGGAAGAGAAAAATGGTGGAAATCACAGTAAATTCACCAGTGATTTTTATTTTCAGGCATATCTGATAACTTTTTGAGAAACAAGGCTGGATGATCTTTCAGATCCCACCAAGGTGGTGGGATTTCGTGATGCACGAGAAGATTCTAACCTAGCCACCTATGTTGTCATGTTATGGTTCAATCACGTCTCAGCATTTTGAACTCATTCTCTAGACTAATAAACAATGTTCTGTCGAAATGGACGAAAGTGAGATGGCATTCAAAGCATATTTCTGATTCAGCGAATCCACTGTCGGAGATGACATCAAAAAGTGAAAGATGACCTCCATTAGATTGAAACATACACCGCTGCATATCGGAATTACTCGTACGGTGATAACAATACAAGCAGTATAACAGAAACAGCGATGGCCAGTTACGTAGGGTGATCCAAAATTATCAGCTCGGTAAAGCTAGATTGTACATATGTATAATGCAAGACGCCGAAATGTCATCAACCGAACCTTTCAGGACTAGACCGATATCACGACATCAACAGTGATGGCCCTGGCTTTCAATATTCAACTGGGAATATCATATGTAACACTCACACCAGAAACCACACAACTACCTAAATATTTGAATTTGTCGACCACTTCTGATGGTTCAACTAAGAGGAGGGCGTCGGTGGCACAGTGGTTAGCATGCTCGCCGGCCATGCCCATGGTCCAGGGGTTCGATCCGCGGCCACCGACGCATTCCTTTACCTCACTTAGCCAGTAATAAGACTGGTAAAGAGGGAAGGTTGGGCATGAGGCTAGCAACCCAATCCTGTAAAAATAACCACCACTGCTACAGAAACTTTAAGCCTCCAGCTTGAAGCCCTATGCTCCACTGAGAACGTGAAGGAATTAGAAAAAAAACCGAAGAGAAGGAGTGCGCCTATAGGTTTGTACCAATCTTACTTTACATATAGTGTAGCGATAAATACAGGCACTAATCGTCAAGTAATTAATTGCAATTTGGGTAATCTTACTACACAACGATATCGTTTGCTTATTCAAGAACTAACAGACTCTCTTCAGACAGCAGATCTCCACTACAACTAGATAAATCCCTCAGAGCTATCTCCAGAATGTCACGAACAACAAAACTAAAGAGAAACTGTTAGAATGAACAACAATATCTAACTCCACTGCTGGTTGAAAAGGTAGATGCATGTCCTCACTCTGTCTTAGGTATTGGTACTGCATAAAATATACTTTCATCTTTACAGTTTAATACAATTCTTTTTTAATAAGACTGAGTATTTCTCAACTAATGCTACTACTACGGCGTGTACTATTGATTGGGATATGAAAGTAGCATATTGGTGACGACTTCTGGAAGAATCGTCAAACATAGAGTGGCGGATTAAGTTGCAAAGGGAAGTGGAAATGATTGTATTTGTATTCGACTTCCATGTCTTCGTTTCTCGTCTTTGCAACTTAATCCTCCACTGCACTATTCAATAGTCCTACAGAAGACGTCATCATTATGCCACCTATAGATTCCTGCCCGTAGTATACGCCACTGTAGTAAAACAACAACTGCTATTACACAACTGTCTTTAAGAAATTATTTGACCTTCATTATAATAAAGGTTTTTTTGTGTTGACCAGTGAATGAAAAACAAATCGATATTGTTGTGTTTACTGACGTTTCGCTATTTAATACAATTAATAGCTTTATCAAAGTAGTTATATTAAACCAGAGTTTAATAAATTTCGGCTTATTTTTAACAACTTAATCATCGTTCCTCAACATGGAGTCATTTTTCCGTCCTCAAATTGGTCAGTTGGTAAATATAACAAAACCATGTATAGATTGTTGGATTTGATGAGTGTGTAAAATTATAAGAGCAGCGTGTGTTTACTTTTTTTTTTTTTGATTACAGCTTGATTCCACACTGTATTTTTGGTACAAGTATGGAATTTTCAGCGTGGATATCGGTAGCCCAAATTTTGCAGGCCGACCATAGATATCAGGTGTGCGTCGGCGTGGGCTAGAACCTCGGACCATGTGCATAGTCGGCGAGAGTCCTAACCACTGTGCCACCGACGCACGTAATCAAATTGATTATTGAATTCGTGTTGGCTTAGTGATTTCATAGGGGAGAGGGTTGTTGTAACCAGGTGAAATTCTGGTTTAGCCCATCATTCCTTTTCAGTCAATTTGGATTCCACTTGATATGAAGGCCTTCTCATATTAGATATTTTGTCTGATATCTGAAATTTGCTGGATGATGATTTCAATATTGTCAAAATCAATTTTGTGGCCTGACCTGATTGTATAGCGTGTAAACAAACTATGGTTGGCTGATGATTTTTCAAGCTTTTCTAGTTCAACTGAATTTCTCGGTGGTCGAACAGATACGGCTCAACAGTCTTCGTTTCTTCTGATCTTGATTTCTGTCTAGCGATGTTTGTCCGATGTATATGGCATCACATTCCAAGTAGATATTTTATTCTATAGACACAATTAGATAGAGAATCTCTAGGGATTTGTTCTTTTATATGGACAAGGTTGCTTCTCAGCGTGTGTCTGATGTAGTCTTCTGAAATCGTCTGACACCTCTGCTCTATATGGAATGACGACTGTTGATGTCCATGTTTTCGCAATGCGTTTTCGGCCATACTTAATGTCTGTGTTGATTTTATTGATGAAGCTCTCTGGGTAGTTGTTTCGCTTGAGAGTTTCAGGAATGTTTGATATTTCGTCTTCTTTTTCTTTCTCATCCGTCATCAATCAGAGAGTGTGCTCGTCGAAGAAGACTTGAAACAACTGAAATCTTCGCGCTAATGGGGTGTGATGATTTGAAGTCTAAATATTTATTGGAGTGGGTTTTCTTCTTGAATATAGATATAGTGAAATGTCCGTTTTCCCTCATCTTATCTAGGCAGCCAGTTGTTATGTACTCGTCGCCAAATTATCGTTATGTACTGGTTGAGAATTTAATAGTCCTGACTCAAGAAGGCGGAAATCAGAAGACCACTAGGTTTGCGATGATACTTCTATTTTCCAAACACAAGGAGAAGCAATAAGTGGTATCACACCAAAAATAAGTAGTCACACAATATTGTGAGAGCGAAATATATATGAATGTTCAGACAAGTGTGTGAACAAATCAATAGACAGTCTTAACATGAATGGCTAATTATAATGGAGTGTCGATACATATATACATAGCAAAATATAGCAGACATGTCAACAACCACACATTTAATATGGATATATGTCACCAAGCAACGGACTGTCAACAAACACTCATATTATATATAATATAAGGGGAATATACATTGTTAAAGGAGACAGGTTCATCAAAGTGAAATGGTCACAGACTAAGAGAGCAAACAGAAAGAGAGATCACCATATATATATATGGATACATATCACCAGTCTAGAAATGGAAGTTCACTGACCTCTGGTGCTGTTTCCGATGATTTAGTTGTTATACATATATACGCTGAGATTTTGTTAATTTTGGTTTATTATTACTTCTCCGATAAGGCTATTAGCGGCATTAAATAGCGAAACGTCAGTAAACACAACAATATAGTTTTGTTTTTCATTCATTCATTGGGCAATACAAAAACCTATATTATAATGAGTGAATATCATATACCGTATGTCCAAATTTTTCCAAACTGTTAAAAGTGAACTTGCTTTAGACACACATATAACTTACTTGACCTGTTTTCAGTTCATTTAACAGTACTGATATGATAAAGCCTAAACACATCATTATCAGTGCATAAATAATAATTAAATGCCAATATCTTGTTAAGTCAAATTTTAACTTTAAACCAGCAATGAAGAATACACCGAACAGCATATTGGCGATAATCCAGGATAACATTGACCAGGTAGTTGATGGAAGAATGGCAAATGTTGATATTACAATACCAGATGTCAGTGCCTATTGAGAAAAATAGTAAAAGAAAATGTGACAAGTTTTTTGTAGGTCATTTTATCAAAAGAAATGAGAGCGTTACAGTATTAGTGAAGTAATATTATTTTATATTGGATAAGTTTACTATAATAATGACTAACACACAGTGATGATGCAATATTAACATCTGGGTGACAAGGTTTCGAGCAAAAGTCATTGCCACTCTTGAATCGACCACCACCGGCAGCTCACCCAGAAATACCGCCAACAGCACACACGGAAATGCCTGCCAATGAAAACTACTCCTCCAACGGAAGAAGAATTCCTGAATGTGATGGGCGACTTACACCTCATTCTGCAAGGACTCTTTTCTTTTTTACACCAAGTAAAATACTAAGTCGCATCATTCCGGACAGAATAAAGGACACGCTGGATACAGAACTCCGCCAACCCCACTGGAATAAGCTGTCTGGATTCAGGGAAGGCAAATCATTTGCGGATCAAATTGCAACTCTACGCATCATCATCACAGAAGAAAGCATTGAATGGCAGTCAACTCCTACTCTACCTCAACTTCATTGACTTCGAAAAGGCCTGCACCAGACAGCATTGACAGGGAAGTAATTTGTAAACTGCTTCAACACTACGGCGTACCTTAAGTCTTTATCAAACTCATTCAACAGCTTTATGACGCTGCCACGTGTCAAGTGATCCACAACGGAAAACTCGATGAGGTGTTCGACTTGAATACCAGAAGAAGTAAGACAAGGCTGGCTTTCTATTATCACTGATGATATTCCTAACTGTTGTGGACTGGATTATGCGTCAGATTGTTGGGGGCGAGGAGACAAGAATACACTGGACCACCGATATGAAGACTCTAGAAGATCTTGATTCCACGTGTAGACGATTTATGTTTAATGTCACAGACTGGAAGACTTACGGGCGAAAGCCAACAAACTGGCTGAAGGAACAGTGCAGCGAAGATAGAACTCCAGGTGAGCATAGGTAAGACGGAGGTGGTGAAGATTACTAAGCAACAGCAACAACAACCAGCACCAATCACCATCAAAGGGAGGGATTTAACAGAGGTTACCTCCTTCACTTATCTGGCCAGGGAGCGTCGTTTCAACTACAGGTGGAACGAAGAATGATGTTAAAGTCAGAATCGGAAAGGCAAGATACGCACGCCTTCATCAACCTGAAACCAGTTTGGAGATCTTCTATACTTCATTAGCGTAAGGAACAAGATTCGCATTTTAAACACTAATGTCAAGTCAGTCCTTTTATGCTGTTCAGAAACTTGCACCGCATGTCAGTCACGAAAAGGATTTCCAACAGTTTGTTGTAGATGTTCATCAACAGCTGCCCCCACCAAATACATACTGAAGATCAAATAGCAGACCAGAAAGAATAAGCAACAAGAAACTATGGGAAGAAACCAACAGGCGAAAGCCGATCGGTCAACAAATATCTAAGAGAAAATGGAGATTGATTGTTCAGGCATAAATTGAGGAGGTTGCCAAATGACATCATATGCCAGGCCACTCCTCGATTGGGATGCAAATGAGAAGCGATGAATGGGTCGTCGTTGTGAGGGTGACATGGAGGAAATCGTGTGACGAGAAGGAGATGAGAGAGTTTGGTTAATCGTGTTCGCAGCTGAAGAGGACGGCAGAAAACAGAACAAAGCGTGAACTGGCAGAAGTTAGAATTGGAGGACCATTGGATCGGGTCCCAGTGGCTCAATGGTCTACGAGCTCGCCTTGTAACCAGAAGGTCCTGGGTTCGAATCCCGGTGGGTGCGTACTGATGAGGAGTCCCAAACTAGGACGAAACAGCTGTCCAGTACTCCCAGGTTTTCCAGTGGTTCTCTAACTGATGTCAGCTCATGATTAAATCCTCCATGCAAAGCGTAGATGTGTTGTTGAAGCCCTCCCTATGTTCCACTCGGAACTCAACGGAATAATAATAAAATAACTGTGCTCATATTCATACCAATTTAGTAACACATTTTCACAATTTGTTTTGTGTACATATTTCTTCTCTCTCTCTGCTTCTCCCTCCAACTTCCCTTTGTTGTTTGTTGCCACTTTCTATATCTCCCGTGTGGTCGTTGTGTCTAACCTCCACTGTATTCGAATTTCAAAATAAACTATATAAACAAACGAATGCGGTGGTAATGGGATCACCATTGTGGATCCCTAATAGTGGCAGACATAAGGCTCTTAGAATGTTTAATTCTGCTCTTAGGTTACGGTTATATATATGGATGGTTATATGGATGTTCATAGACGTTTATTGTGTTCAAATCTGAACATATCCTTCAATTTCTCACACATATAAACTGTATTATTATCATTTTTGTTTCCTTTAGTTTCTAGAGGAACATAAGGCCTCAGCCGCCCGTTTCCATTGCGTTCGGTTCTCTGCCAAACTTTTCACCTTGCTCCATGTCTCCCCACATGCCCCCATCTACTTTTCATATGATCTCCTCCATGTCATCCTCGTACCGACGACCAACTCACTGCTTTCTTTCGGGTTCCAGTCGAGGGCATTTCTAGTGATGTCACTTGATGGTTTTCTCAGAGTATGGCCAGCCGATCCACCTGCACTTCTTCATGCATATTTGTTGCACAATTAGTTCCTGCTGGGTGGTTCGCTCATTGACAAAGGTCCCTGTTGCTGATCTTTTCTAGGCCTTCTGATCTTGTGTATTGAGCGAAAACAGCTGTTGTTGAAGGTGTGTAGTTTGTTTGAGGTGCTCTTCATGACGCACTGGTCAAGTCTCTGATCCGTATAGTAAGTGGCACTGACTTCACATTGGAGTTAAAAATCCGGATCTTATTTTTGATGCTGAGTGCTGTTGAGCTCCACACAGACTTGACAGTAATGAAAGCTTGTCTTGCTTTCCCGATCCTTGCTTAGATATCGTCATCAGTTCCGTCAGTCTGTAGTTGAAACGATGCTTCCCAGGTAGGCGGCTAGGTAGGTAGGTAAAGGAGGTTGCTTCTTTCAGATTTCTCCCATTTATGCTGGCTGGTTGTTGTCTGTTGTTGTTGGCCAGGAATCTTCATCACCTCTGTTTTCTCTTCATTCACCTGAAGACCTATCTTTTCGGAATGCTTCTTCTGATAACTTTTTGCTTTTTACTTGAATATCTTCCAGTTTGTTGGAAATCAGACATATATCATTGGTGAAGTCCAGATCCTCCAAGTGTTTTTTGTGGGTCTATTTTGTGCCTGTCTTCTCGTTGCCCGGCCCACTGTCTATCGCATTATCCAGTCCAGACAGTTGTCAGCCAGTCAGCTTGTCTTACTCCTGTCTACACTTTAAAGTATTCCGCGAGTTTCCCGTCGTCGATACTCAATAGTAGATGGAATCGAATTCACTTCTGAGTTAGAAAACGAACAGGGCGAATTGGCCGTGGTAGACTGCAGAATAAAACGAAAACAAGATGGTGGGCTAGATACTAACATTAATAGGAAACCGACACACTCTAACAAACACTTAGACTAGACTTTAATTCATCCCATCCAGAATCCGTAAAGGAAGATGAGTTTAATTAAATGTCTGTATAATCCGGGTGAGAAGCCTAAATAGTAGATCAAAAAATTTAATAAATAAAATCAAATGAATCAAAGAAATTTTACTAGTGAATAACACACTACCCACCAGAATTTATTCAGAAATAGATGAAGAATCATAAAAGAAACTAAGAGTAGCAATAAAAGTGATGGAAATAACGAAAATAGCGCAGAATTCCAAGCCTCTATAACACTTGCGTATAAAGAAGGGACATCAGAGGCCTCACGTAGAATTTTTAATGACGCTGGAATTAGGGTAGCATTTTAACCAACCAACCAACCAACTCATTCAGAGACAAACTTTGTCACCTTAAGGACCCAGTAGATCCAATTAGGAAAAGTAATATAATTTACCAAATACCATGTAATGATTGTAAATGAGGTCAATTACATAGGTCAAATTAGTAGATCGTGATCAAGTGAATTATTGGAACATAAAAATTTAACTAGCAAGACCTAGAATGGTTTACCTTGCTAAGTTAAGTAACCTAGAAAAAAGCTCAACCGTTGCACTGCATTGCATTCACTTGCATGTAATCACACAAAACGTTGGGTGGGAGACAAGGTAATATAGTTAGAGAGGTTAATCACTGAAGCCTTGTTTATCATCGACTCAGCACCACACACGTGCAATCGGAATGATACTACTCCCGCACCGGAGATATGGAAAGTGGCAAAAACAACAAGGAGAAGGGGGAAGGGGAGAGAGACAAGATGTGTAAAGCCGTGTGACTAAATTGATATGATTATGAGTGGTAATGATTTATGCTCGAAACCTTGTCATCCAGTAGTTAATACTGCGTCATCACTGTGTGTGATATTTAAAATAAACTTTTCTAATATGGAGTTACACTCTACCACAGTGTCCAAGTTCAACACTTACATTAGTATTATCATTTCACCAGTGGATTGAGTCAATTATCCATTTTCATTGTTTCAGCCATGAGTGTGGTACTTACTTGAATCATATAGGTTACAAACTAGCTACCATTGGGTGTTATAATAATAACTGGTAGAGATATGCTTTTGGAAAAAATCAAACCATTATTCCTGAGCAGTCTTGCATCTTTTGGTAAGGTGACTAGCAGTCAAATTAAGTGTACGTATTACGTCCCATCTAAGGCTCATCAGGTGCGATGACAATCTTCCTAACATTTAAAAAGGCTGTGTATATCTATGAATAAAGAATAATTATTTCTTTATACGAAGTGTGAACAAGATTTGGTATAATAACTCCACTGTCACATGGCTCAGAGTGAATAGTAGATATCTGTTAAAATCATATTTCTATAAATCTCGGGAAAAAATTGAAATATAATAGTAGTATATTTAGCATTTCTGAAATTAATTAAAATATTTTCAAGTGTCAATTTTGTGGGGATTTCATTTGATTGTTTGGAGGATTTTATCATCAGCTGACATCAGTTAGGGAACCACTTGAAAACATGCAGGGAGTACTGGACAACCAGTTGTTTCGTCAGCCTAGTTTGGGCCTCTTCAACAGTACTCACTCACCCTACTGAGGTTCGAACCCAGAACCTCCTGGTTACAAGGCTAGCGAGCTCGTTGATCGTTAAGTCGCTAGGACTTGATCCAATGGTCAGCCAATCCATGAATTCTAACTTCTACCAACTCACGAAATAGCGCTACCACTTCGCAGTGTTTTCTTCGATGAGTAACTCGCCTCACCTTCAACCTGCTCTACCCTACTGGTCATTTTTCATTTCACAAACTGATTCAAACTCCTTCAGGGGAATAATTAAAATCAAACATTTCAAAAGTACGTAAAAGGAATACATTATGTCTTTGAAAATCTTGTCCATTTTAGTCTGAGTCGTGAATAGTCATCAAAAATGAAATAAATTAAACAAGAGGTGGCTATCGGGGCCCAAGTGTTCTAGTGGATAACGCTTTGGCGTCTGAAACTATGGATACTGGGTTCGAGCCTCGGTGGGAACATCATCACTCACTGAGGAATGAAAGTATATCCAGTTGGCGGACGAGTCCTAAATAGGACGAAATGCGCATCCTAGATTCCACTGCTAATCACCATTCACCAATTAACTTCCAATTCATATTATGTAGTTGTCCATGGCAAAGAAAGGGGCTGTGCAAGTTATTTTCGAACACATAGATTAGCCTTGTTCAGATGAATTCCGATTGCCTGATTAACTAAAATAACCTCTTCATTGGTGAGACATTTTTTATGTGAAAAACTTTATATTAGTGTATAGCCAGACGATGATGAAGAACTAATTGAAATGAAGGAATGCATATTTCTTCACTCAACCTGTTGTTTTTCCTGAATACGTAAATGAGAATTTGGAAATTAATGAAATCGTCTGAGAAGTAATCTATACATAAACTCACTTTTGGCAGTTGTTGTTTTTATTCCTTCGTGTTCCCAGAGGAACATAGGGTGGCTTCAAGATAGAGGCTTGAAGTTTCTGTGGCACTGGTGTTTATTTTTCTAAGATGGGGTTGCTAGCTCCATACCCAACCTTTCCTCTCTACCAGCTTTATTAATAGCTCAGCGAGGTAAAGGAGTGCGTCGGTGGCCAGGGATCTAATCCCGGACCATTTGCATGGTCGGCAACCGTCCTAACCAGTGTGCCACCTTGGTTGTATTGGTATCCATTCCAGTAAATGGGTGTTTCAGACAACATGATGAAGGTAACTGATTAGGAAGTGATGTGTTTCAAGGGTATTACTACGACTTAATTTATGTTACAAATCCATCTTAGAAACACTCTTTGCTTAAATTGTGTCTTTAAAAGTTCAGTAAGGATTTACTGACTTTATTAATAATGTATTCACATTTGCATACCCATCTATGTTGAATAGGATGAACGGAGAAACAGTCTGATTGCCAGTTCAAGGTTGTTTGACAAGTAAGTCGTTCACAATGTTTGCCATTACTTTTGGGGCGGAGTTAGACTTTAAGCACCACTGACTACCAATCAGTGAATGACCTTGAACGCACCAATCACGTGATGGAGGCATTTTTGTGTATAGAATATATATATGTTTATGAAAAAATACATAAAAACTGTATATATGTTGCAAAGGATACTTTCCTCTCACATGTGATAAAAATAGCTCTCAGTCTTAGGCTGGAGTGTAATTCCATTGTGAGTAAAATTTATTTTGATAAAGTCCCATAGTGTTAAACAGTAATATTTACTGAGCAGTAAATTGTGCTCGAAACGTGGTCATCAGTAAATATTACTGTATAACACTGTAAGACTTTATCACAATAAATTTAACCCACAATGGAATTATACTGTGCCACAGTGCACAAGTTCTATTCTTATATCAACAGAGTAATTGAACCACATTTTATGTGCGTAATTATTTAGGTACTCTAACCCTAACAATAATCCTAATCTTTCCTGAACCTAACCCTAATTTGAAAATATCCCTAGACTAACTGTAATCTAACTCGAACCAACCCTAATGTCGCCTTTATCAGGTTAATCTAACCCTTACTTGTCCTTGGCATAAACCGTAGTTTAATCTTTCCCAAACCTAAGGTGGAACTTGGCAGATATCCCATTCAATAGCATAACACTTCGATGAGCATATTTTATTGATGATGACAACATTATCTGCCACATTTCCCTAACTTGCTCAGAAAGCGTTTCAAGGTCATTGGTGCGGTCGTAATCCATCGGTAGTAAATGGTGCTTAAAGTTTAACTTGTCCTAAATATTATATTTATAAAATCTCAGCGAAAATGAAATAAGTAATTCCAACAATGTTTCATTCGGCAATCTGGTCCGAACTTCTTCAGCGGAATTAATCTCACTCGGCGCCCAATTTAATTTAGAACTACTCTGTCAAATCTTGACAACAGTTCATTTGAATTATTTCGCAATCGAATTAAATTAACAAACTATTTAATTGGCGCAATCATCGTGTTTTCAATCTCCGTTGTTTGCAACAGAATGCGTATCCTAATTCTGTAGCTATCGAGTCACCTGACAACTTCAGTAGGTCGAATAAAGCAGCTCAATCTTCAGAAAGAAGAAGCAATAAGTTTGACGGGGTGTTTCAACTAAACTCTAATCCTTAACACCATAAATTTGAAAATACATCTGATCATAAAATTCTAGATACTAACAGTTTGAAGAGACGTGAAGGTGTGATGTTAGCTGATTCATGGCAAGTCCTGATTAATAAATAAAAACTGGATATATATCACTACTTATTAATCATACTTGGTCGAAATTCCCGATTGCCTATATATTCTTATGGAGAGGCTAACAAGTGTTTATTAACTGTTTACCCACACACACATCAGTCTTCGACCGTGAACTTTTAGTCGAATGAGATCATTAAAATTCTGATGTAAAGTAGACTATGTTTAAAGTGCTTGACAAAACTAGACCAAAATTTGTAAGTCTGAGGTCAAGTTTTGATCACAACTCATAAAGTTTTCAAGTAGTGGTTTTGTAGGGAATTTATTTGATCGGTTGGAGGAATTAATCATGAGCCGGTATCAGTTAGAGAACCATTGGAAAACCCACCACAGGGAGTACTGCCAGACAGCTGTTTCGTTCCATTACTTTGGGACGCTTCATCAGCAAGTACCCACCGGTCGAGGTTCGAACCCAGTATATCCTGGTTACAAGGCGAGCTCGTAGACCAGTAGGGTACAGCAGCAGGTTGAAGATGAGACAGTAACTCATGGAAGAAGGCATTAAGAAGTGGTCGTGCTATGTCATGAATTCGCAGAAGTTGAAATCCATGCACTGGCCAGTGAACCAGGTCCTAGTGGCTCAGTGGTCTACGAGATAGCTCGCCACATTGTAACCAGAAGTTTCTGGGTTCGAACCCTGGCGAGTTGGGTGCATACTGCCGAAGAGTCCAAAACGAAGAGGAAATAGTGGACTCTCCAATACTTCCTGTGGCGGGTTTTCCAGTCGTTCTCTAACCGATGTCAGTTGATGATGAAATCTTCCAACCAATCATACAATTTTGTTTATTACACTTTGATGTCTGTCTCATGACTTATATGAATGGACAAAGTTTTTGAAACACCAAGAGATGTCCTTTTTATATATAAACCTCTGTTATGGTAATTTCAATTAATTTCCCTGAAGAAGTTTGGACCAGATTGCCGAACAGAAGAAACGTTAGAATTATATATTTCAATTTCGCTGAGATTTTACAAACGTAATTTTTTTCTAACAGTTTGATTCCACACCGTATATTTTTGGTACAGGTATGGAATTTTCAGCATGCGATGTCAGTAGGCCTAATTTTTGCAGGCCAACCATAGATATCGGGTGTGCGTCGGCAGAGGATCGAACCCCGGACCATGTGCATGGTTGGCGAGCATCCTAACCGCTGTGCCAACGACGCACAGCAAATATTTACTTATCACTCGGCGCCCAATTATTTTACAACTATTCTGAGTAATCTTGATTGACTGAATCAATCAGTGAGTTATCAAAAATCAATGATTAGTAAAAATGTGAGTCTGGATGACATTACAGCTACGGTGTGTAAACAAGACACTGTAGTCATGTGGAGGATACGCGCGAAAAACGATATTAGCAGTTATTTTTAATGTCACGTGATAAGAAAAACATCGCATACTTCGTTTTCCTCAAAAACTAGAAGTCTCATGAGCCGTGAAATTTTAGTTGATAAAATGACTCCTATATGTGATGGTGACTAAGGGAATAAAAAAGAAGCTATAGTCAGTTTAGTGATTGAAGATGAAATCTTTACGTCAAGCTGGGATAGGATTAATGCCTCGCAGTGTGATAGCTGCTCGAGCACTTACGTCTCCTCGACAAAACATTAAGTCGTCTACAAACGATTTAGTATCCCCACGCTCATACCACAGTTAGATATCGTGTCGACCCCTACACCCCGAAATCCGGAGCATAGTTTATGGTTATCGCTCTAGCGTAAGACCAGACCTAATTGACCTAGCAGAACACATGGTCCAGTCCAGACACCAAAAGGAATACGTAAGCTTGCCCAGCCACGTGTCGGATACGCAATGTGCCGTTGCAAATATGGAAGGGATTCAGACTTAGAGGCGTTCAGTCTTAATGCCTCATATGGTAGCCTCGCACCATTGACCTTTCGACCAGGCACACATGCCAATTATCTGTACTTGTACTAAACAGGATTACCATAGCAACAGCCAGATTGTACTTCACTGATTAGTGTACTCATTAGTAGGGTGCAACCAACCTGTCTCACGACGATCTAAACCCAGCTCACGTTCCCTATTAGTGGGTGAGCAATCCAACGCTTCGTGAATTCTGCTTCACAATCTTTGTCTATATTACATAGAAAGTAGTCTGTCAATCCGAAGCCATCTCAGTTAGTCTCACAACCAATTAACAACCTGCTTGTCCCTCTACTGCTAATGAAGCATGTTACTAAGATTGAAAAGAACAGACCTATATGAATAACTTGTCGGATGGCAAACAGACTAATGTATCATTCATTTATCCTCCATCTGGGCATCACCAGGGATAATGAATCCAGTGATATGATGATCTGGTAAGCAATTAGCTCTTGTAGCTGAGCTAATGAAGCAGATGACGAATCATTCATTCTAAGACCACTTATTCTAAACTTACTACGACCCAAATGTTCATGAAGCTTCCAATCACCCAGAACCAACGATTTCAAATCCTGTTGACATCTAATTATCCCATGGACTATAGCATCACTCTCTTGGGATAATAACAGTAATCAAAACAAGTGAATCGGCGAATAGAAACTTTTCAATAAATTCTAGTAGAAAATGGATTTCCAACACGTTTTATAGATAAGAATATACATTCAAAGCCTACAAAATGTGGCTTATCAACCGTACCCAAGAAAATACTTTACATGAGCTTGGAATTCAAAGGGGACTTAGCTTCCGATATCATGAAACGAAGGATAACACAATTCCTGAAAAGAACATTCCCTGCTGCATTTCTGAGAATAGCCTTTACTAGTCGACCATTAATGTTCAATAACCTGAAGGACAAGATACCGCTGTTGACCAACTCTATGTGCGTGTTTATCAATTCACCTGCTCGTGTGGAGCTAGGTATACCGGTCGTTCGACTCGAGTTTTGTGCAAGAGGGTGCGAGAACACTATCCTGCCTGGTTGTTACCAAGAGGTCGAAGTGGAGCAATAAGAAGTGCGATCATTGAACATCTGGTCAATAATGATTACCCTATCTCCATAGCCTCCTCCTTTAAAGTCATCTACAAGGCAAATAGTAATTTACCCAAATCCCTACGTACCCGACTCATCTGTATTGCTGAAGCCATCTTTGACTATCGAAACAGAAAAGCCAGGTCTCTGTGAACAGAAAATAGTTCATTCAACCCCTCCAACTTTCATGGTCTTAATCCCTCTATGCTAAAGTATGCTAATCCCCAATCATATTTTAGCTCTACCAATTTTTCATTCTCTTTTCATTTTGTCTATTCAATTTGTATACTCTTCCTTATTACGTCAATTGTTACTATTACTACTCTCACTTTGAACTGTCCCTGGTATTATTTCACTTGTTCCACTTGTCATTCTAAATCAATTCTTTTTTTACAACGATAAATTCTATGCCATTAAATTTCACACAATATTACGTATCGCTTTTGTTTTATTCGATTTGTCTACTAATCCTATAATTGCACACCCTTTTCTAAGTTGCATCCATCTTATGAATTATTCTATATATGAAATTAATTTGCTTTGCCACTTGACATTTAACTATGAGTATAATCTCAAACATTTCAGTTTTTAATTGCATTTCATACTATTATTACTGTTATTTTATGCATTCACACCTATGATTCACTTTCGTCACCGGATATAACTTCTTAAAAACCATATATATACGATTGTACAGTTTGATGATAAATTCGTCGTTGAAAAGAGTTTCTTCGCTGAGTGGATCACTTGTTTTGATTTTCTATATGTTATAATGGGGATTTTCCATGAATAACAGTAATAATAATAATAATAGTGACAAAGATAATAGTACTCACAATCAATGAGAGAAGAATATAATTCCATGGTTTACTGGTCAATGAATTCGGTACAAAGAAGAGTAGTCCACCGAAAAGTAAAGCCTGTATACTTGAAAAAATGATAATGATAAAATATGACATATATACATGCATCAGTCAAATAAATTCAATAAATCAATAATAAATGCTAATCTGGTATTGATTTATATTTTAAAACAGGATTTTAGATTGATTTGAAATGTAATGCTGAACTCAGCCAAGAGATCAGTCTTGCGCGTGTGTGTACGTGAGAGGGACAGAGAGAGAGGATGGGAGGTATTCAAGACTATGTCATAAGTCCCTTTAACAACAGTGATCGATCGGTTTAACACTGAAGGGAATTCGCTCTCTTAATTGTAGTGCATTTTGTTGTTCACTTACTATAAGGTATCTTCATACGATGTGATACGCCTTCATCAACGTGAAACCAGTTTGGAAAGTTTCTACATTCAGTCGGTATAAGGAACAAGAATCACATTTTAAACATCAGTGTCAGGTTGGTCCTTCTATACGGGTCATAAACTTGTACTGTGTGTCAGTCACGAAGGAGATTTCCAGCAGGCAGCGAACTTTCATCAACAGCTGCCCACTTCATTGACTGGCTCCATACTAAGTTTCAAATGGCAGGCCGGCCAGAAAGAATAAGTAACAAGAAAATCTGGCTGGGAACAAACCACCAAGCAAGAGCTGATCGCTCAACAAATATGTACTTTCACAGCTTCGTTCCTCTCAAGTGCCAAAAAAATTTAGTAAAGACCCTCAGCCACAGAGTTAGTTAGAGCAATATGCCCAGAAGAAGTAACTGAAGATGAATTAAGTATTGTGTATGATACCTTGATTGAAAATAGCTATCCCGACAAATTTATCAAGAAACACATGACAAAGAAAGCGGTGGAAAAGGACTACTCACTATCCGTAAACAAGAAGCCTCTTTATATACGACTGAAATTCGAGGGCGATATACCAAATGAGATAATTACAAGGAAATTAAGAAAATCAATTCAAAGAACTTTTAATGCTAGCGAAGTACACGTCTTATTCTCTACATAACCGTTGGTGATTCATCTAATGAAAGATGAAGTACCTAGACTAGACTAGCCACTTCAAATTGTATCTACCAATTCGACTACGCTTTTGGAGGAGCGAGTTATATCGGCCGTATCTCTAGGGACTTGGTTTTTGTGCTCACTCGAGAACACCTCCCAATATGGCTAAGTCGAGGTGTAGTTAAAACCATTAACAGCTGGGCGTCGGTGGCACAGTGGTTAGGACTCTCGCCGACCATGCACATGGTCCGGGGTTCGAGCCCACGCCGACGCACACTTGATATCTATGGTCGGCCTGCGAATTTTGGGCCACCGATATCCACGCTGAAAATTCCATACTTGTACCAAAAATACGGTTTGGAATCAAGCTGTAATCAAAAATAAAAAAAATAATATTGGACCATCTGGTGCAAACTGACCGGCCACAAAGCCAGCCAGCGTGGAAGAATCCTTCTCTATCATCATCTACAGAATGCCTCATAAATTGCCAAAATCATCATCGAAACACCGCATGCTTCAAACAGCAGAGGTTATTGCAATTCGCCTCAGACAACCAGTGCTCTGTGTTCAAAGAAGCAAATCCAGCCGGCTAGCCCCTACTACTGCCCTGGTCGGCCTTCAGTAGACACTATAAATTCATGAATTTGTAATATTATCTTTCCTAGTTTTTCTGACATTGAGGTTATTGTTATGTCGATGCTACTGAACTGTAATCTATTGATATTATTGATTCGATGTTATTTAAACAACATTAATGTCATTCATAACACTAATTCATTCATTCACTATAAATGGGATATATAACTGTAGAGCCTGATGAAGAAGAGGTTATCGAAAACATTACTCTTGGTTCAGCATCCATTCTTTTGAAAATATGTATTAGAAAATGGCGATGGATTTATCGGGTATACATTGAGGAGGCCGCCGAATGATATTGCACGCAACACAGACCATCGCTTGAGTGAATCCAAACGGGAAGCGATAAGTTGGTCGTTGGTGTGAGAATGACATGGAGGAGATCGTGTGACGAGAAGAGATGAGAGAGTTTGGTCAATCGTGCAAACAGCTGAAGAGGACGGCAGAGAATAGAACAAAGTGTAGATGTGTTGTTGAAACCCTCGCTACGTTCTACTCGGAACCCATAGGAATAATAACAATAACTCAGTGTTAACAGTCTAAGAATTCTTAGTCGAAATATAATATTGAATGTAGAGAACCTACAAAAATAAACACCAGTTTCATTCCCCTTTAGTAAGTCTAGACAGTTGATAAAAACGGACTTACTAGATGATAGTGTAATTATCTTATATGCGTATAAAAAATTACAAATATGAAGTCAGAGAATATTTATTGACGAACATCTCACATACGCACATATGATTTGATTTGATGATGTTTCCAGTGAGGTTCAAACCCATTGTCAAGTCAGTCTGCAGGAAAGTTCAAATTGAATCTAATAATTATGACTGATACCCGTTCCTAAAGTGGTGGATTTCGTGATCCAAGGAGTCTAGTGGATAGCACCTTGGCATTTGAAACGACACGTAATGGGTTTCAGCCTCATTGGGAACACCATTAATCACTGAGGAGTGCGGGCACATCCACTGAAGTTTTTTAATTCCTTTTCGTCCCCAGTGGAACATGCGGTGGCTTGAAGCTAAAGCAGTAAAGTTTCGGTAGCACTGGTATTTAATTTTATGCGATAGGGTTGCTAGTCTCATGCCCAACCTCCCCTAGTTACCATTCTTATTACTTCCTTAGCGAGGTAGAGGAGGGTGTCGGTGGCCGGGGATTGAACTCCGGATCACATGGGGAGTGGTTGGCAAGCATTCTACCGCTGTACCACCGACACACATATGCACACTTCATAGAAGGTAAATATGAAATGGGCGCAAATTCCACGTTATCAATGAAACATACAGTAGACAATGAGATATGTTTCTGTTGTTACAATGAAGAGGTCAAAGTGTAAGTGCATTCTCATCACTGAAATCTACTCCCGGAAGTCAGATTTACTTACAGTCAACAAGTTGGCAATTATTACAGAAGGTCTTTGGATTCAAACTGTTCAATTACAGTGTTTTTCTTCAAAGAATTTAATGAATTTTAATACTAATCTGTTTTATACTCCATTTGGAAGAATTATCTGTTGGGCTCAAGTGTAGAGCATGTTCAAGGGATTGGAGATCGTGTGTTTGAGGCACTTGAATTCCTAGAATTAACTTCATCAGATAACGGTGACTTAGTATAGAAATCTTCATAAAGTATCCTGAGTAGCTGTCAGATATTGATTGATGCTGCTCATATGTTGAAGTTATCAGTCACATCTACTACATAAGCTTTAACGTAAGTTATATTAGACTCTAGGGGACATGGTGTATTTCGATGTTAGGTTTCAGAGGCGAAGCAGTTTGGGGGGGAGGATGTACTCATCCCCGATCTCACTAGTTCAGTAATATGCAACTGTGTTCAGGATAAGCATGAATGTGCATTAAGCTATTTATTCCTACCGATTCGCTGCTAAATACCTGTTAACTTCTTTGATTTCTACATAGTACTGTCATCGGAAATTCATCCACCTGTTCCCGACTTTGATTCCTGCTTTAACCACTTCACTGAAGTCAAATCGGTGATATTAGTGCCAAGGGCCTCACACATACAACATGTGAATAACTCACAGCCTGATACAGTCTGAGTATCACATGGTTGGAGGTTGAAAGTCGATGAACAGCTGTTCACTGTGGTCTGTTCTAAACACACTAGTAATTCACGTTTCTCTACCCCAACGTACAATGATGAGTAGTCGAGGTAAAGGTGGAAATTCTCGCGCTAAGGCAAAAACTCGATCTTCTCGTGCTGGTCTTCAGTTTCCAGTTGTCCATGTGCATTATCTGTTGCGCAAGGTTAACTACGCTGGATGCGTCGATGCTGGAGCCCCCATCTACTTGACATCCATCCTCCAGTACCTGACTGCTGAAATGCTTGAATTGACTGGTAATGCCTCCCGTGACAACAAAGAGACCCGTATCATCCCTAGTCACTTGCAAGTGACCATCTGCAACAATGAGGAATTGAACTGACTGCTCGGTGGTTTGACAATCGCTCAGAGTTTTGTCTTGTCTAACATCCAGGTTCTGTTGCTGCCTAAAAAGACCAACAAGGTGAAGATCTAAGTTCATTGGTATGTGGCTTGAGAGCCAGTGAACGTGAAACCGACCCTCTTTAGGGCCACTTAGTGCCTCGGTGGCACAGTCGCTAGGACGCTCGCTTAATCTATTAACTGTACCCTGAATATATTGGCGAATAATTACCAATCAAAAATTTCAAAATAAATTTTTTTCGCAATATTTTTCCCAAACAAGAAAAAGTGGTTTGTTATGAACAAAAATGCTCAGTCATAAATAGCTTAGTGGAGTGAGGGTTAGTAAATAACTTATTTCAAATTTGGTCGAGGATTGACATCGGTTAGAGAACCACGGAAAACCAGAGAGTACCTGACAGCTGCATTGTCTCAGTTTAAGACTTTTCAACAGTATCATTCGTGATCCCACTAGGGAAACAGCTATGGGCCTTAATTTTCGATGAAAGTTGGATTCAATCCCTAGTGAGGTCCAGAGCACATACTGTTAAAGAGTCCCAAACTAGGACGAAACGGCTCTGAAAAAAATGCTTTGAGGTTTCAGATGGTTTTCTAACTGATATCAGTCTGTGATAAAACTTGGGGCAGATCAAATCTACATAATCTAGTCTTTGAAAGTAAATGTCCTAATGAAAAATCTACACTTCATCCAAGGGAAACTGACATCACTCAGAAAAACTGTGAACATCAGTATGTGCTATTCTGCCACCTACTGGGGCGATATATGCGCATTATGGAAGTGTTTCTTAAAATGGGACTGAATTATGCAAATTTGCACACAACTCATGTAAAAAGATGTCATCTATAGCTGGAAGATTTTATTTATTTATTTATTATTTTGATTACAGCTTGATTCCACACTGTATTTTTGGAACAAGTATGGAATTTTCAGCATGGATATCGGTAGCCCAAATTTCGCAGGCCGACCATAGATATCAAGTGTGCGACGGCAGGGGATCAAACCTCGGACCATGTACATGGTCGGCGAGAGTCCTAACCACTGTGCCACCAACGCACAAAAGTTGGTTAGCCAGGGTCAAGTTTGTTTGACGTCCTGGTGATACGTACTATAGGACTGATCCCTAGAAGTACGATCTGCAAGTGAAAAGCAACTAGTTGGCAGAAGAAGCATTCAGAGAAGATTGGACTTCAGGTGAACATTGAGAAAACAGGGGTGATGAGGATTCCTGACCAACACCACCAGCAGCAGCGGCAACAACAACAACAGACGAAAACCAGCCAGCATAAATGGAGGAACCTGAAAGAAACAACCTCATTTACCTACCCGGGAAGCATCGTTTCAACTACAGGCGGAACTGACGAGGATATCAAAGGAAGGATCGGAAAAGCAAGACAAGCTTTCATTACTCTTAAGTCTGTGTGGAGGTCAACAGCACTCAGCATCAAAAACAAATCCGGATTTTCAACTCTAATGTGAAGTCATTGCTACTCATTACACGGATCAGAGACTTGGCCAGAGAGTCATAAAGAGCACCTCAAACAAACTACAGACCTTCATTAACAGTTGTCTTCGCTCAATACTCAAGATCAGATGGTCGAACAGAAAAGATCAGCAACAGGGATCTCTGGTAATGAGCGAATCAACCCAGCAGGAACCGATTGTGAAAAAATAGGCAGGAAGAAATGGGGATGGATTGGCCATACTCTGAGGAAACCGTCAAGTGGGTGGCATCACTAGACAAGCCATTGCTCGAGTGGAACCCGAAAGGGAGCGGCGAGTTGGTCATCAGTGCGGGGGTGGCATGGAGGAGGTGATGTGAAGAGGAGATGAAAGTATGTGTGCAGACTTGGAACCAGGTGAAAACTCTAGCAGAAAACCGAAGGCAATGAAGACTTGGGCGGCTGAAGCCCTATGTTCCTCTAGGAATTAAAGGAAATAATAAGAATAATAATAATCCTACAGCTTAACATCAAAAGGAAATTAAAACTACCGTAAATTAGCAATCTTTTGATACAATTTTATAACTTACCCAAATACAGGTGATATCCATGGATGTTCATTTAGTACAGTTTTGATAGCTGTCCTATCAATCAATAGATTTATTTTAAACTTGTTATTATCTCGCTGTTTGGTATGAATCACTTACACATTATTGAATATGACAGTAATCAATATTGTTGTGATTATTTTAATACCTACAGTAATAGTGACCTAATTATAAATGCAAAAAATAATTATAATTAAATATGTTTGCTACCTACCTTTAATAAAAGTTTTTTGGTCTCTGAATAATTTTTACTTAACATTCCAGTATTCATATAATCATTTTCATTACTATCTGAATTACTCTGATCTGTATCAGGTAACAGTATACGTTGTTCTTCTGGTTCTTGGTGTTTTAGTTGGTGGTGTTGGTGTTGCAGTTGTTGTTGATGGAGTCCGGTCATTTTCACGATCTCAAAACACACACGATACACCTCTGTCTATGTCTGTATATATGTACCTGATACTCTCTGTGTACGTACACTGATGAAAGTAGAAAAAAAGAGATGAAATTAAAAGTGTTCAGCATTAAATGTCAAATAGTGTGTGATATAATACACTGGAAGAGATAGACATTAAATTTTATAAGTACTGATTTTTTCTGTCATGAATTGGTGGAGGTTAGAATTCATGGACTGGCTGGCCATTGAATCGGGTCCCAGTGGCTTAATGGTCTACGAGATAGCTCACTAGCCTTGTAACCAGAAGGTCCTGGGTTCGACCCCTGGCGGGGTGGGTGTGTACTGTGAAGAGTCCCAAACTAGACTGACAAAATAGCTGGCTGTTCAGTACTGTTCGCTGGTTTTCCAATGGTTCTCTAACCGATGTCAGCTCATGATGAAATCCTCCATCCAATTAAATTCTAGGTGCGTCGGTAGAATACTTGCCAACCATGCCTCGTGTGGTTCGGGGTTCGATCTCCGGCCGACGCACTTCTCTGCCTTGCTAAACCATTAAAAAGACTGGCAAAGAGGAAAGACTGGTCATGAGGCTAGCAACCCCATCTCGTAAAGATAAACACCATGACTACCGAAACTTCTGAGCTGTAGCTTGAAGCTACCCTATGTTTCACTGGAGACGTAAAGGAATAAAAATTCCAAAAAAAATGTTTAGCGAAGTGAAATCTATGGTAGTTTGTTTTGCATGGTACTACATCCATGCGGTGATGAAGTTTTGAGCACGATTTATAGATAATAGTTCCATCAAAGCTAGTCACACAACTTTAGAAATCGGTTCCTATACCTGTCTAGTACCTTATGCCTTGATTGGTGGTAGAACTTCTCAGATATCTGCAATCGGTGTTGAATGATTCCCGGTGTGTTTGTACCTGACTTTGATTTGATAAGCAGAGATCCAGTAATTCATTACTGTCTGCCTACAGAATTATTTTGAAAATAATTCTTCTTATTTCCCTTCTCATTTATTTCCTGAAGGAACAGAGGGCTTCAGGCGCATGCTCACATGCTTCCATCTCCTCTTCGCGTGACCTCCTCCATATCGCCCTTGCATTGACGACCAACTCGCCACTTCCCTTTCAGGTACCACTCGAGCAATGGCCTGGTGCGTGATGTCGCTCACTTGATGGTTTGTTTTCTCAGAGTATGACCAGCCGATCCACCTCCATTTCTTCTTGCATATTTCTTGCACGATTGGTTCCTTCTGGGTTGGTTCGCTCCCAAACATCCCTGTTGCTGATCTTTTCTGGCCGGCCATCTGATCTTCAGTGAAGTATTGAGCAAAGAAAACTGAAGGTGATGAACGTCTATAGTTTTTTTAAAGTGCCCTTCGTGACCCGCCGAGTCTCTGATCCGTATAGTAGTACTGAATTCACATTGCAGCTGAAAATCCGCATCTTATTGCCCATGCTGAGTGGTGCTGATCTCCACACAGACTTGAGAGAAGTGAAAGCCTGTCTTGCTTTCCCGATCCTCGCTTTGATATCGTCATCATTTCCGTCCGACTGTAGTTGCAACGATACTTCCCAGGTTGGCAGGCAGGTAGGTAACGGAGGTTGCTTCTTTCAGATTTCCCCCATTTATGCTGGCTGATTGTTGTCTGTTGTTGTTGATGTTGGTGGTATCGTCCAAGAATCTTCATCACCTCTGTTTTCTCTATGTTCACTGGATGCTTCTTATGCTAACTTGTTGCTTTTTACTTGCATATCTTCCAGTTTGTAGAAAATCAGAATCTATTTTATGCCTGTTTCCTCGTCGTCCACTGTGTGTCTGTCGCACTATCTAGTCTGCTGTAATCAGGAAAATCATTGGAGATAGTAGGCAGCCAGCCAGCCAGTCTTGTCATACTCCCGTCTTCACCTTGAACGATTCCGTGAGTTTTCCGCTGTGAATTACTTTGCATGCAGCATTATCGTACAACTGTTGAATGAGATGCATAATTGTTGGCGGCACCTCTTGGTAGTAGCGAAGTAGTTTCCAAATCACATCTCTATCAACGTTATCTGCTGAAAGCCTTTTCAAAGTCGATGAAGTTTAGTGAGGTAGAGAGCTAACTGCCATTATTTTGCTCGGGATGGACAGAAGCACAATGCCGCATCACTTGAATTATAATTCTGACTATATATATATATATTTAAAAGGTGCGTTACTGCTAGGAGTATTTAGATACATAAGAACAAATGTTATTTTAGTTCTGATTGACGCAGAATACTCATTTATTGCACATGAAAACTGACTTTCATTGGCAAGTTGATAAGTCATTCAAAAGATTATAAACGAATTAGTATGTGACCACATTAATTCTAATCTATGTGAATAGCCTAGCAAAATGTTGGTTAATTCGCAGTCTGATTGAATACCTTAGCAATGTGACTCATGCAACATTCTATGTCGTTTTCTCTTAAAATCCTTCCTTTTTTGTATATTTTTATGACTGATAAAATCTGTGCCATTTCTGCTGATAAATAAAAATGGTGAGGCAGTAACTCATCGAAAAAGACATTGAGAAGTGGTCGCACTATGCCGTGAATTAGCAGAAGTTAGAATTCGTGGACTGGCCATTGGATTGGGTCCCAGTGGCTTAATGGTCAACAAGCTTGCTAGCCTCGTAACCAGAAAGCCCTGCGTTCGAACCCTGTGGCGTGGGTTTGCAATATGGCCACTATTGTAGGTAGCTCAACGTCACGGTGCACATTTATTGGATGCTATTAGTTGGTTGCTGATTGTCTCCAACCATTTAATATCGCTAAATTTCATCTTAAATATGTTCAAAAGTTTATTGTTTATTGATTTCTCTTGTTATTTTTCTAATTTTACAGTAGACCTTCTAACGTGTGTTAGTCAACTGTCCTCGTACGAATTAGCATGCAGAAACTTTCAGCTGAAGAATTTCGAAATACAACGAAAATCTCCGTCTTGATTTCAATGTTAGTCAGTATGAAATAAAGCGGGTCCAATCCATGAAATCCTTTCAAAAAGAAACCATAAACAAATCGATAATTTTCAAGTATTGGTTTTTTGTAGGAATTTTTGTTTCATTGGTTGTAGGATTTCATCATGGGCTGACATCATTTAGACAACCATTGGGAAACCTTCAGGGAGTACGGAACAACCACCTGTTTCGTACTAGTTTAGGACTCCTAATAGTACGCACCCACCGGCTAGGGTTCGAACCAAGGACCTTCTGGTCACAAGTCTAGCGAGCTGGTAGATCGACTGGAACCCGATGGCCATCAGCTCGCCTTGTAACCAGTACATCCCGAGTTCGACCCCCAGTGGGTGCGTACTGATTAAGAGCCTCAAACCAGACTGACGAAACAGCCGACTGTCCAGTACTCTCTGTGGCGGGTTTTCCAATGGTTCTTTAACCGATGTCAGTTCATGATGAAATCCCCCACGCAGATACAATTTTAGTTTATAAATAACTGACTTACAAGGTTTGATTCTTTACTGTGATTATCCGATATCCGATGGAAAGAACAGAGATTAAATTGAATGTGTTCTTTGCGTTAATGAATTCCTTATTCCAATGGATGCTTGATAAAGTAACAATCTTTATATGATAACAAAACAAATGATGATGAAAGTGTGTGTGTGTGCGTGAGTGCGTGGGTGCATGTGAGTGTGCGTGTGTGTGTGTGTGCAAGCGGTATTTATTATTCTAATTGTTATTAGTGAATCACAATCTGGTTATCTTAGTAATCACAGTAGCAGCTATTTTTATAGTCATACATAGTAGTGGGGGTGGGAGTGCAACTACAAGTGTAAGGAGAGGGGGGAGTAGTAGTAATCGTTTCTGCAATAGTAAAGTGTTTCACGTGATGAAACTGGCTGCCGTTACTTGAAGAATGAGCAGATTCACTTCTGAATCATCTTCTGTTTATCTTGCATACAACTTGTACATTGTTGAAGTGTTATTTTATTGCATTACTCCTTTCTATTCTCTTTCTCTCTCTCTACCTCTCTCTCTGTAAACTAACATAAATATACTTAAAAGAAAAGATGGAATTTCGTGTGCATGTGTGTGTGCGCAGTTCTGATAGTGAAGAATACTTCTTTGTATTCAATAGCACTTGGAAAAATTAGGTAAATTAAAGAAGCAAAAGAATAAAAATCAATAAATACAAATTGATGTGTTAAAATTATCGATTTGATTGGAGGATTTCATCATTAACTGACGTTGGTTAAGGGACCATTGGAAAACCCTCCACAGGGAGTACTGGACAGCCAGCTGTATCTTCAGTTTATTTTGAGACTCTTCATCAGTACGCAACCAATAGGGGTCGGACTCAGGATCTACTCGTTACACGACGAGCTGATAGCTATTAGATTGGGTCCCAGTGGCTTAATGGTCTACAAGCTCGCTAGCCTTGTGACCTAGAAAGAATTGCTCATGTCCCTCCTTTTGAGATTCGAACCCTCAACACCCAGTGGGGTTCTAGACAGTCAGAGACGTTACCACTGAGCCAGATAGTCGGGCTAACGATTCAGCTCCTGTAGGACTGTAATGGATACTTTGATTGAAGAATAATTAGTGGCTGTCGTAATGTTTCTAGTCCTTTCTTTGGTGCAGACTAAATTTTATCAGTCAGGTTTGCAATAAGGTCACCATTCTTCTAAGAAAGAAGCTCGCCATTACGGTACACACTGATTTCTTTTTATTATAGCTTGATTCCACACTGTATTTTTGCTACAAGTATGGAATTTTCAGCATGGGATATCGGTGGCCTAAATTTTGCAGGCCAGCCAGTGATATCAGGTGTTCGCCAGCAGTTGCTTCGACAAGCTTGAGGAGAACTGAGCTTCTCTGTGTATTGGTATTTTCAAAGGAATTCACGATTTCCACCTCATGACCCGTATCAAAGAGATGTCTAGTGATAGTGTGGTGAGAACTGGCTGTTAGTCAAAGTTGGTGGACAGTAATTTATGTCAATGTTTATGTCCACAATTTGGTCGTGAGAAAAATTAAAGCAAAGGCTTTGCTTAGGTAGATACAGTTAACATATAGATGATCTGATACTCAGGAAACAGCCGCAAAGAGATGCAAGGTTAACTTTCTGTGAGAAACAGCCAATGGGAAGACTGTGTTTTTCTTCTGACAATAATCTATAATATGTACAAGGAAATCTATAAATTTGTTTTGATTTCCTTAATGAAGGATCTGTTGCCTGGCCCTTCGTCTTCTGTTGGTACAATAGCACTATTGTAAGCGTTTGTTCCCTTGATTTGTAGGGTTTTCGACACATTTTCAGAGGGGAACCGAGTCGACTGCAGGATAGGCTGTGGCTAGTGACAAACTCGGTCCTCTGTTGAACATGTCTGCGATATTTTCACCTTTAAAATCTAGTTGAATGAAGACAGGCTTTTCTTCCATTAAAGCCTACCGAAGGTACAAAGAACCATCTGCTTACTTCAGTAGATCGTTAGTATCTCTAAATGGCACGATCATGCAATAGCTGATTTGTAAGCTGACATCCTGGAAAATGAAAAGAGACAAGTACCCAAGAGAAGTACTCTGTGGAATGACTAAGTAATACTGTGGTGAAAGACAAAGTTGCAAAACAACAATTTACGTCAGTGTTACGTCAGGAATCAGGCCCATAAGAAAAACGATAACAAAACCTAACCTTGAGGAACTCGCCAACCAATTACAGCAGACGTAACGCGTGCAAATACGATTCGCAGATTTATAGCCTGACTTTCTAAGAAACGGCCACAGAGAGATGACAGAATAACCTTCAGCAAGAAGACAACCGATCAGAGGACGTTGCTTCTCTGCTGGCAATAACGCTAATAAAAATGCACATAAAAATCTATAAACACCTCTTGGTTTTCTGAGTAAACAATCTATTGCCTGGCTCTTGTCTTCAGTTGTTACCTTACCTTCCTTTCGCAGACTACTACTCAGAATATCTTTCTACAAATTAGCATAATGTAGGAAGACTTGAAAAGATCAGAGGAAAGACGTGATCTTAACTACTTAACATTCCACTTGGTTTTAATATCAGTGGCTTCCACGAGATAGAAAGATCAGGAGAGCGAACCAGTGCATGTAAACCACGTTAGTGTCTGAAGGTGAAATGAACAGCCTGACATTTGGAAGGATATAGCTTAACATCATTCGACAGAGGACCACAAACCACTTTCTGATAAAATTCTATTCATTCTGGAACAGTTTGATTAGGAATTAATCGGAGATGGAAATACTCAGATCATCGAATTACTTGACAATATTGACCTCGTCACAGTGATGAAGCAAGTCCAGTAATAAGAAGCAAAACGGAAAATGAGAAATAGTAATAGCCTGAGTGACACCGGCTATTATAAGTAAATCAATGGAAGCGTCTCTTCTATAAACAATGTACTATTCCCTATAAGGCACTGATTTACTAGCATCACAAATCAGAAAATCATTGAAACATTCTTTGTTTCAAGACTGTGTCTAAAATTCACCACTCGTTGCATCATTCCAATGCAGTTGAAGGATAAACTAACGATTCAGTACATTTCAGTATGCATTTAGAAATTTCACTGTACCTGTGCTGACAGATACATAGATAGAATAACTCAGCTAGCCTTCTTAAGCATTGCGCAACGTGGTTTACGAAAGCAAACATACAGGCAATCAGGAGATCCACATTAGCCCACCTAGTGGATATGGAGCACAAGACTGACAACATTTCAGCCTTTAAAATTCTATTCAAACTAACTGTGGAATTTGCAAATGACTGGTTTCAAATAAAACAGTTCATCACCTAATTTCCAAGAGTTCATTCTCTCTAGTGCTTTTAAACTTGAATCATCGAGTACTCCATAAACCGTGCCAGTAAACAGCCATCCAATGACTCCCAACGATTCTTAAACTCACATCTTTCCGTGATTGCATATCTTTTTGAATAGCAGAATTTTCAACGCAGATCATAACCAGCAATCCCACTTCACTTGATCTGTGCCTATAACTATGAGAAGTAAATGGAAAAGACGTATCTGTGTATGCATCGTTCATTCATGCGACAGTTGGACATTTCGTCTGATGGTTGCAATGATACAAAATCTTTGTTTCTACTGTACCGCCTTGTAAAACATCTTCATCCTGAAGACTGTCATTTAACTGGCTGTTTCGCAGACAAGCCTTGTAGTAAAATGCACTGAATTCTACTGTCTAGTCGTGCACATGGTCCGGGGTTCGAGCCCACGCTGGCGCACACCTGATATCTATGGTCGGCCTGCAAAATTTGGGCTACCGATATCCATGCTGAAAATTCCACACTTGTAGCAAAAATACAGTGTGGAATCAAGCTGTAAATCAAAAAAAAAAAATCAACGTGGGAAGCATATTAGCTGGTTAACCCTCTATCTTACTAACTAGTTTCAATGGATATTAACTACTGGGACATAAAATAAATGCCGAACAATCGATACGAGACTATCGTGTGAATTCTAGCTTGGTGTCTCATCGTCATAAAATCATACAGCGATAACGCATCATTTGGTAGGTAGGTGAGCGGTATGAGTACGGTGATTGGTTATTCATGTGTGTTGGATTGGGAGTTAGTTGTCATAATGAGATTAATATATTCGGTGTTAAATAGACAAGTCTGTGTGCAGGGAAGCCTTCACTGAGGATTTTTTATTCAATAAAGCAGCAGAAAGTGGTCAAATGTGATAATTTGTGGGGTTAGCTCATAATAAGTTTTCCAAGGAGTAAATCTGTGAAGTGTCAGTGTAGAAGGTTGTTGAATATTATGTTATTCGACAGTATAATGTCTGGTGTTGGTGAAATCGGCTAAAATGTGGACGTCGATTCGGACACTTCTCAGCATATGTTTAAATAATGAAATTGCTTATCACATTCGTGCTGATTTTGTCACTTCATGGGAGAAGAGTGTGTTGTAACCAGGTAAAATTTTGATTGTGTCTACAAAATAGAATGCCTGCTTGGAATGTGATACGATATACATAGGACAAACGTCTCTAGACAGAAATCAAAATCAGAAGAAATAAACACCTTAGAGCTGTATCTGTTCGACTACCTAGAAATCCAGTTGAACTAAAAACGTTTGAAAAATCATCAGCCGGCCATAGCTTGTCTACAAAATTGATTTTGACAATATTGAAATCATCATCCATAAAAAGCATTTCAGAAATCACAAAGAACGTCTCATTTCATCAGAAGCACTTCATATCAAGTGGAATTCAAATTGACTGAATAGGTATGACGGATTAAATCAGAATTTCACCTGCTTATAAAACCCTCCTCTCCCATGAAATCACAAAATAAACACGGGTGTCATGATCAATTTCATTCCATAAACACACGCTGCTTTTATAATTTTATACACTTATCAAATGCAAGAATCTACACATGGTTTTCTTATCTTTACAAATCTGCAAACGTGACAACGAAAAATGCCCCCAAAGTGATGAACGAGGATTCATTTGCTACATATGAGCTGAGATTTTAAAAGTCTAGTTATTATAATTATATCCTTTAATTCCTAGAGGAACATAGGGCTTCAGCCGCCCAAGTCTCCATTGCCTTCGGTTTTCTGCCAACTTTTTCACCCCGCTCCAAGTCTGCCCAAACGTTTTTATCTCCTCTTCACATGACCTCTTCCAAGTCACCTTCGCACTGACGACCAACTCGCCACCCGCTTGCCTTTCGGGTTCCACTCGAGCGATGGCTTGTCTAGTGATATCACTTCATGGTTTCCTCAGCGTATGGCCAATCCATCTCCATTTCTTCCTGCCTATTTGTTTCCCAATCGGTTCCTGGTTGGTTCGCTCCCAGAGATCTGTCACTGTTGGTGATCTTTTCTGTCCGGCCATCTGATCTTGAGTATTGAGCAAAGACAACTATTAATAAAGGTTTGAAGTTTGTTGGAGATGCTCTTTATGACGTGCAGAAGAAGATTACTCAACCACTTCTACTGCCATGGTAACAACTCTTTTTTTGTTTTGATTTGATCTAAGTTTCTTGATTTTGATGACTTTATTTTGTTTCTTCGCCTGCTCTTCAATTGCTTATAATTCTTGTATTCATTCAGTACTTCGATAAAGCCATCACCATCATTTAATAGCGAAACGTCAGTAAATACAACAATATCGATTTTCTTTTCATTCATTATGCAATAAAAAACACATTTATTATAATGAATATCGTATGCCCAATGCCGAAATTTTTTCGAAGTGTTAAAAGTGAACTTGGTTTCGACATATAATAATAATAATAATAATATAATCACTTTATTCCACAACAATAACAATTTACAGCATGGAATTTTCAGCGTTTCTTTTACATATTGCAATGGTTTAGCTCTGTTTATAATTATATAAATGTATAAAATGTTAAAATATTGATAGTTAATAGGAAAAAATAAAACCTCAACAAAATCAGACCATTGCTAGGTCATAGTGAATAATAAATAAATAATATAACAAATAACACATGCATTAATATGCATCATTTCATTTTATAGTTTAGTTATTGATTCAAAAGTTGTAAAAGTTCTTTTCTGATATTTGTCTCTTCACACAATACTCGTGCCAAATATGGAACGGTCGAATTTTTATATTTTGTAGTACGAGCATAAATGTTTATAAAATTTCTTCTGGTCTTACCCGAAGAGATACAAGGAAACAATTGTGAATAAAGAGGATGTTCACTATCAGATAAGATAACTTTAGCTAAGTGTTTACAAGAATTCATATGCCTATTGACAACAGTGTCATTTAGTTGAGTCAAAGGGATAGCACTGACCCTACTTACAGCCCTCAATGTTCTTCGTAGTATTATATGGTCTTTCTTGAGTAGCCCAGGGAAGAATAATGGAGAACAATAAAGAATGATGGGCAAAACACATGAATTAATAAATTGTATGATAAGAGATTGAGTTATACCTGAGTGTCTCAACTTCTTTATGTAATAAGTCAGACGGAAAACTTTCTTAGAAACTATAAGAATATGAGACGACCAGCAAAGGTTTGAAGAGAAACTAATGCCAAGATAAGAAACACTTGACTTACTCTCAATCATGGTACCATCAATATTACAACAATCATGAGATTGAATCAATCCATGCATGTCTTTTTCACTTCTCAAGCTGAAATCAACAGTGTTACATTTAGTTGGATTTAGTTTAAGACCATTTGAGCCAGACCAATCCTTAACTTCAGCTAAGAAGCCATTCATATGGGAACAATCCGATGTGGAAACTACAGGGACAGAAACGGTCAGATCATCAGCATACTTAATGAAGTTAACTTTGGGTGAGTTCGGAAGGTCATGCAAAAGAAAGAGAAAAGAAATGGAGAAAGTACTGCACCTTGAGGCACACCACTTTCAGTTAGCTGAGAAGTGGAGCGCTTTCCAGCCAAAACAGTATGCTGTTTCCTATCCTTAAAATAAGAAGACAGCCATCTAGTTGCCCAGGACTCTGTTTGTGCTGAAATCATCTTTCCTAATAAAAGTGTCCTAGGAACAGAGTCGAAAGCTGCAGTATAGTCTAAAAAGCTGTTCGAACGAACTTAGCACCCTTATCAAGGCAGGAAACAATATTGTGGTGTAGTACAATGGCTGCATCTAATGTACTTCTTCCACACTTATAAGCAAACTGCTTAGGGTCACTAAAAGCTTTTAAAGAAGGTTTAAGAATATTCAAAAGAAGTTTCTCCATAGTTTTCAAAAAAGGAGATGTTATAGCGACGGTCTAAACTTTATACCTGCTCCAGAAGATGATTTCTGTACAGGTACAACCTTGATTTCTTTCCAGTCAGCAGGTACCGTTTCCCTGTTAAATGATGCGTTAAAGATTTGACACAAGATGTCTGCACACTTTTGAAGAAGAATGCTTGGTACACCATCTGGACCAAGGCTGTGTGTTGGATTTAATGACTTCAAACATAATAGTACATCCTTTTCTTTAAAACCCTGAAAATGACCATTTTCTTGACTAGGTACATCAGGTACAACCATATTAATTTGTTTCTTGATAAATGATTTGTTTAAAGCATTAACATCAGAATAAGCATCAACGGACATTTGTTTTTTACTTGTAAGTTTATTGAAAAGTTTCCAAATGTTTGAAGGATTTTTACATGATAAAAATTTTTCATTATATAGTCTGTTCAACCTTTCTATTTCAATTTTTATAAGGGTGTTTATTTTACGGACACCAGTATTATCACAATTCTTATACAACTTCTCTTTTTGTCTTCTAAGTTTTTTCAGTTGCACAGAAGAGATTCTGTCAAATCTCGAAAACAGTGTTTCATATGGACAGCAAATTCCAAACAAAACTTCAGATAATCGGTTATATTAGAGACAGTAGCATCCAACTTATCGTCAGTAAATAGTTCCCAGTTGGTATCATGCAACATGCTTCTTAATGCTAGAATGTTGTCATGGGAATATGAACGTTCATGTATCTTCTTTGTTAAATGACTAAACAATTTTCGTTGTAACTTGCCGTACACTTTCGGTAAAATACGAATAATGCAGTGGTCAGAATTTAGCAAAGGAGCTCTCCTTCGGGTTTCATATACATCACGGTCATTTGTCCAGACGTGTATTAAACTTGACTAGATTCTCATGACCAAGTGAAGTAAGAAAGCTGTGATCACATGAATTAAAATCACCACAGACTATAGACAACGAGTTTCCGAATGCAGGAGCAGCGAATTCAGTAAACTCATCTGCAAACATAACTATATTAGAAAGGCTACAATTGGGTGTTATGTAAATATTTGTTATGTATATATAAGAATATTTACTTAAGTGTTTTGGGCGACACCTGACGGTTATGCAATCTATATTGTCATTAGAATAATTGAAGCAAACGTGATTTGATGTAGACCAACTTGTGTTTATAAATGTGGCTACCCCTCCTCCATATTTTTTCTTGGAACTATTTCTATCTTGGCGAAAAACTTTATATCCATTTATTGAAACTAGATTATCATCATAATGCTGGTGCAGCCAAGTCTCTTGTATTGCTAAAACGCCAGCATTTCGATAAACATTGGAATACATTAGGGATTGAAGATAATCCATTTTGTTGGACAGGGATCTACAATTAGTGCTAACGAGTTCAGGAACAGTCATTTGATTAATTTGTGTACGTTTCAGTGCACGCTGCCAGCCACAGTGATGCTTTTTTCTCAATTTTTGTGGATGACACAACGCGGTAGGTTGTAATGATTTTAAAAATGCGCGATTATATAAAAACGATTAGGACACATTATTGATAAATTAAAACAAAATTAAAAGAGCAAACCAAAGCAATTTTGCAAAATGTTGTAAGGTGGAATTTTTGGTATCCCTTTGTTCAAGCAGGCCGCCGTGGAGCTTAATGAACTTAATGAAAACAGAACACGTAGATCAGCGAAGAGTCTCTTTTCGGCGAATTCATTCTCTTAGCTGTACAATCGCAAATATATATGTGCTATTTTGTATGTATGTGTACATTAAATTTGTCAAACAAAATTACAATTGGTTATGGTTATTTTAACCAACAAGGTGAAGATTGGTACTACGAGTCGAGAAAATTAAATGTTAATGAAATTAGGGTAGTAACAAAGGTGATGAGTTGTCACAAACAGTTGTTAAAAGGAGTTATGTAATAATAATATAAGTAGTTTGATGAGTCAGTTTTACTCAGGGGGCACATAGAAACAAAGTAGATGATACGAAATTACGTAGGAGTTCTGAATGAATACAAGAATTATAAGCAATTAAAGAACAGATGAAGAAACAAAATTACGTCATCAAAATATATAAAACAGCTGTTGTCATCCAGAATTTCAATTCACTCTTGAAATGGAAAACGAGTCAAAAATTCCGTTTCTTGATGTGGAACTAACATGAAGAACTGATGCGAGACTAAGAAGATCGATCCATAGAAAACCTACGTGGAATGGTCACCTAACAAGCTTCTATAGCTGGGTACTCAATCAACAAAAGCGGAATTTAATTAAATCACTTGTCACCCGCATCCGACGCATCCGTAGTCCCGATGTTCTGGAAACAGAATTAGATATTCTAAGAGAAATCTTCGTCCAAAATGGATACCCAATACGATTCATCGACAAAAATATGAAATCAATATTTCGGAGAAACGAAACTTTAACTGCGCCTAAAAAAAACTCTACATGAACTTGGATTTCAAGGGAGATTTAGCAAGTGATATTCTCAAGAGAAGGATCACATCATCTCTGAGAAGAACATTCTTTGCAGCAACGCTAAGAATAGTGTTCTCCAGTCGCCCACTGATCTTCAGAAGCCTCAAGGATAAGATCCCGCGTCTGACCACTTCTATGTGCATATATCAATTCACCTACTGCTGTGGAGCCAAGTACATCGGTCGTTCGACGCGCATCCTGTCCAAGAGGATTCAAGAACACTATCCAGGTAGCATGGTTGCGAAAAGGCAATAGTGGTAAGCAATAAGGATTGCAATAATTGAACACCTGGTTAACACTGATCATTCCATTTCAACAAACGCCTCCTGCCTCAAAGGTATCTACAGAGTCAAGAATAACCTATCAAAGGCAATACGGTTTCGTCTTCTTTGTATCGCTGAAGCTCTGGCCATTCACATAGAAAAACCGGAGCTGTGCATACAAAAGAAGATTACTCAACCACTTCTGCTCTCGTGGTAACAATGTTTTGATTTGTTTTGAGTTTTTTATTTTGATGACTTAATTTTGTTTCTTCATCTGTTCTTTAATTGCTTATAATTCTTGTATTCATTCAGAACTCCTACGTAATTTCGTATCATCTACTTTGTTTCTATGTGCCCCCTGAGTAAAACTGACTCATCAAACTATTCATATTATTATTACATAACTTCTTTTAACAACTGTTTGTGACAACTCATCACCTTTGTTACTACCCTAGTTTCGTTAACACCTAATTTTCTTGACTTGTATTACCAATCTTCACCTGTTTAGTTAAAATAACCTTAACTAATTGTAATTTTGTTTGACAAACTTAATGTTCACATACATACAAAATAACACATATATATTTGCGATTGTACAGCTAAGAGAATGAATTCACCGAAAAGAGACTCTTCGCTGATCTACCTGTTTTGTTTTCATTAATCTCTGAATAGGAATTATCCATGAATATGTAAACTTACACTTCTTTGTACGAGGTGATAGTAACCTAGTTGTCATCTAGTTCCACTACTTCACTATAATCATCAGTCGGTTTAAGGTGATCGGTGCACTACTCTGTGTGTCATCTCGTAGTTCAACTTTGCCGAAATGACTTCACTTTCTTATCTCTGTCCACTGTGTGTGGATCGCATTCCCTCCACTTCTCTTATAGTTATTTTAATCACATTTCATTATTATAAACACAAAACAGAGTTGCTCAACAGTCAATCAATCAATCAATCAACGAATCAATCCAACAAACAAACGAATTCAATTGATCAATTTCACAATGGTCAATAGAACAGCAAAAATACATAATTATATTACCGAGAGTATGTATGTGTGTGTGTGCATATATCACAGGAGTCACACGATCTCAACATCGTATCAACTAAGACAATCAGTAGATCCAATTAGTGCATAAGACTATTATTGATCCAGCATGTCTACCATGCTAAATGCGAACAAGTACTCAAAGGCATTGGTCACGTCAAGGTTATTTGTCTCATATTTAGACAATCAAAGAAATGTGCACGCATTAATTACACGTTCACAGATTCGTTGGTTAACATAGAGAAATAACCTTACTACAGACACTTTCATCGAACCACTGTTTGCCATAACATCAGTTAGTACTTAGTGGACTCATTAATATTCACTTGATATCTCTCTGGTGAGTAGTTTGTGTTTAGCCATTCACCTGTGTAATCATTCATGCCTTTTTTGGAGTAGACATTTATTTAGAGAGTGTATGAACTGTGCTATTTTCATCATCATTATTCCATCTGTTAAATACTGACTTGAAAGGTCAACTAAAAGAATGACAAGGCAAGTGAACAACCAACTGAATGACTTTAGAAAGTCAATCAAATCGACGGTAGTTTTTTGGGATTCACAAATTAATCTTGAATTCTACTCTGAAGCGTCTCACTAAGTGTGAGGCTTATGATTCAGGGTGATGAGAGGATTCACTGAAACTCACACTTCAAACCTTCTTATTATGATTAATTTTATTTTCATAGATTTATTAACTTTAAAATATTTTCAAGTATTGGTTTTGTGGGGGATTTCTTTTGATTGGATCGGATGCTAACTAGCGACAGGCCGTATACAGGCAGTTAACTGGGGTTCTAGTGGGAAGCCATGATCAGTAGGGTACAGCAGGGTAAAGATGAGTCAATAACTGATCGAAGAAGACATTTCGAAATGGTCGCGCTATGTCGTCAACTGGCAGAAGTTAGAATTCATGTGCTGGCTGACCATTAAATCAGGTCTCAGTGACTCAGTGGTCTACCAACCCGCTAGCCTTGTAACCAAAAGGTCCTTGTTTCGAATCCCACAGTGTGAGTGTGTACTGATTAGGAGTCCCAAACTAGACTGACGAAACAGCTGTCTGGCAGTACTCCAAGCTGGTTTTCCAATGGTTCTCTAACTAATGTCAGCTTATGATGAAATCCTCCATCCAATGAAACAAAATCCCCACAAAACCAATACTTTAAAATATTTCTCTAATACATATGCATATATATATATGAATGGAAAGCAAATCGATATTTTAAGATATTATTGTGTTTACTATTTAATGCTGCTAGTGGCTTCATCTTAGTAGTAATACTAAACCACAATCTACGAAATCTCAGCTCATATGTAACACTTGAATCCCCGTTCATCGGTATGGGGTGATATGTATGTTGTCAGAATCGGCCAGTTGGTAGAGATAAGCAGACGATGTGTAGATTGGTGCATCTGATAGGTGTATGAAATTATAACAGGAGCATGTGTTGATATGATGAAATTGATTATCACATTCGTTTGAAAAGAACAAGAAGTTCAGCAAAGATAACGATCTTTTCGGCGATTGTATCCATGTAAACTAATCTATATAAATGCGATTGTATAGCTGCTTTTGAGAATGAAATCTTCATCTTTGCTGAACTTCTTGTTCTTTTCAATCAAATATCACATTTGTGTTGATTTAGTAATATCATGGGTGAGTGGGTTGCTGTTACCAGGTGAATTTATCTTTTAGACCATCATTCCTTTTCAGACAATTTGGATTCAGTTGAATATGACGTGATGAGAACAATCCACTTCTCCATGTTAATATCCGCTTTCAATTGTTGAGGACAGAAAGGCTTACTGGCTAAAGGAAGACTTTGTTTGACAAACACGCCTCATTTCGTCTCCCTAATTCGAGCGAACAATGAGTTTGTTTTTCACAATTTTTGTGCATTGACGTTTCTCTATGAAACGTACTGAGTTTCTGGGTTAGGGTGACAAGCCTCACGGTCAAACATCGTGTTTTGAGGGCTTCACTCGATTATTTAACTAGCGAACTATTAGAATAGGTGAGGTTATTTCTACTACCTATAACTGGACAAAGCAATAAGAAAACGTAATTTATTTGAATCATGTTGTGATGTATTTGTGCAACGCACATTTCGAACAATCTGATCCAGCACACACGGACTTGACATTAGAATATATATGAAATTGATATAGAGTGGAGAGGTGAGTAAACAGACTTAGGTCAAGTTGAAAGGACATACTGAAGGTCGAAATACCAATAAAGATCACTAAACTAGAGTAGAGAGGTAGTACATCTGACCTGGCTGGTATCAAAACAAATTTTACCAAAAAGGGTATAATGTTATGACGAAATGTTGCTTTGAACGCATAAAGATGGTTAAAACTTTCTAACTGCCAGCTAGAGCTTTCACAAACTCTTGGAAATGCCCCAAACACCTTTCATTGACAGACTTAAAGAAGTGTAAACATCGAATATATGTCCTGTCTGCTCTGTGATATGTTTCGCAATAGAGGAGCTGGGTCCTCTCTTCTCATCATTAATGCCTTTTGGATATTCCATTCACTTGTGAAACCAGCCCCTTGCTTGCAGAAATCGATGAGTCCTCCCTATTTGTGTTTGTGTTTGTGTGTGTGTGTCCACACGTACATTCAGAGTGGTTAACTACAGTGGGATGTGACATGATTTCCCACAGGTTCTAATCGCTTAGATGGATATATGGGATTTATATTCTAGTAAACTATTAGACAGGACGAGGTTATTTGTAGTATGTCTGTCTGTTTCACACTAGTGAATACAACTCACACACACGCACACACACTCACACTCATATCCACCTCAAGAAACTTATATTCTCATGATTATAACTATATCAACATGTCACTTATTTGCTATTAACATTTCATCTGAAATGCCTAATCACAGTACGTTTTATTCACATTCAATATACAATGTTATATGATAACTCGATGATAGTTCTTCTGACTGTATATCCTGAACGTATGTTGTCACATGAAGGAACAACAGCCGACTTGCAGGTAGGCAGATGAGTGTACGAATCGTAAGAAACAGCGTGTGTGATTATCTGAAGCGAAATTCTCTGTCGTATGTGAAAGACCAAAGTGCAATGGATTCACAAGCTAATTGTGTATGTAAAACACAATGCTCAGAGTGGAATACAATGTGCAATGAGTAAATTTCTAGACAAATCCACGTCAGAGGAAAAGATTGTCATTGATTACCATCCATTTAGAAAGATGAAACCAACTGAGATTTTATGATTAAGAAGATATTAGTGACATTGGATAACACAGCAACAGTAGGAGGGACATCGTCTTGATTTTCCCTCATTATCCAGCACTGATTGCACAAGTGACATACGAGGAGTAATTTTCACGATTTCAGTCTTAGATTAACAAATCAATAGTCTGCAGTCACCATCTACGTTGAAGGAAATTGTTAGTTGAAACTGTTTTGAAACATGGTTGTATATGCTTGCAAACGCATACCCCACATTTTCCGTTTCTTGTGTAAAACATTGAACGCTTCTTCAGTGACTGTAAACTCCTCCTCGAAACTTCCACATTAGACGAAACATCTAGTCTTGAGTACATTTCAATTTTTCTGGATGATATCAACAGATTATTTAAAGATATTAAGAGACAATATAGACTTCGACGTGAACGAATAGCAATTAGCGAATTATTGAAGGCGATCGGGCACTAAACAATTGTTCCCATCTAACTCAGGTGTTTCACACAATGTGTTTCAGCGTCTCCACCACGAATGGAAGCAGTAACTCTAAGGTAAAGACCCATCGATTTTTCTATCACCATGTTGACACCCAATGACCCGTGGATTCCACCTTTCCACAATTCGGAGTATATACCACCTGAGTGATCATATTCTATCCATGAGCATCCATTCTGCAGATATCACAGAACAGATTCTCCAACTGATGTTGGTTCGTGATGAAGTTTCCTCTAAAATTCATCAGAAATTTTCACAACACCCACAAAATATTTGAAAAGAAATAGATGCAACAACTCTGTTTGGTGTATAAACTCCAAACATGTTGACTGATTTCCCAATGTCGATTTGTACTCACTTGACTGACTGGATTTGATTTGGATTACGAGATGGCAGTCTTTAGGACTCATATCAAGTGAAAGGCGTGGATTACTGAACGGCCATTTCGTCTTCGTTCGCGACCCCATAGTTGCACGCAATCTACACCTCTACATGGATTCACGAAGCGAGGACGTTGACTGTTTTACCACTACTAGAGAATTCGATCACCTCATGTGTTCAATGTGTGGTGGGTTTGTGGGTGTGTGTGTGTTTGCCAATGAATACTCCTAGATTAAGGCCAAAAAACAACTCTCCAACACTCACTAGTCTCCAATTCTTCTCCAACTGATGTCACCTCATCACCTGACTCCAAACTGAAATCAATTACGAGTCGTTGAAACGCAGAGAAACACATGGACACTGAAATAGATCTACTCCATTTGAAGAATAACCTCAAAACACATGCAGACTAGTGTCAACTATGAGGGACTAATAGGCTGACAAACTAACTGACAAATTAACTCACTAACAATAAAATACATACTGTTAGACTACTATTCAAATCGATTATACCAGAGGCATTGTGTCGAATTTCTAATAACACAATTCTGTATATTATCATGCCTTCAGTTGCCTTTCGACATGGAAGAAATAAACCCTCACTACTTTAATGCATTCACTTTGATTTCGATTACAGCCAAACACGATGCCAAACTCTAGAATCAGTGATCAACTCGATATGGACAGTTTAACAGAAGTAATACGTGGCAGGACGAGTACGGAGACGGCGAGTGTTTCATCAAATCAGTTACAATTCACATTAACTGATCCTGGAAATTGTCACATTGCTGATTTGCCTGAACTTAATCTGATTCTGGATAAACGATATTTTCCAGGATTATTAGCAATGAAGGATGAAAGGGGAAGAAGAGAGGCGTGGTGTAATGTGGCATCAGGAGCTGCAGCTTATGCTTACAAAACAATCGGAAGTGGTTTATCACAGTCAGTGAGAAGGTGGCTAGCGAATGCTGCGTGTTCAGCGATTTTATTCTCTCTATTGGGTGAAGCGGAAACGCTTGATGAGTCTCGTCAAAATCCGGATTTCGACTATCAATTCTCTCCACATGGAGGAAACCCTGATGATATTGACGGTGACGATGGTGGTGCTGATGAAATTGTTGGTGACGATGAAGATGACTATGGTCGTCAGCATGATGATGGCGATAATGATGACAACAACGGGAGTGATTGGATTCCGCCGACTGTCCGACAGTCAGACGAAGAATCACCACCATCAACAAAGACGTATGTTCCGGATGGAAATTGGATTTATGGTGACTGGACAGAGAGTAATATCGCCAGTACTGAGGAGATGGAGACAGTCATACAACCAGAAATGTTGGATGACTGTGTCAGAGTGATGATTGCATCAGTCATCTGCTTCTTCCGTGAAGGTCAACACATTCCCCATCGAAGAAATGCGGAATATCCAATGCAAATCATTCAGAGTAACATGATGAATAGATATGGAGTAGTTGAGGAGTGTGACAAACTCTTCCTCATGTATACAACTGGCAGGTGGATATCGAAATTGAACATTTTAACGTCGGTCATGAAACAATGGAATAGTAGGACTAAAGTACGTGCTGTACGTACATTCGGTCTAGGAGTGGTATATATGCCTGAAATCATAATCGAATGCTTTCATGGTGTACCAGGTGGATGGACTGATGTCTATCTAGTCGACTGTATCGCTGAGAAGTTGGTCAAATCAAGATGTATAAAATACTTCAGTGACTACACGTCTTTGATATCACACAGGAGATTAGTTCACACACTATCTAACGATCCAATATACCACCACACAGAGAGTAAAACACTAACAGATGAGAAATGTTACATTGAGAAAGCCAATATTCCGTGTTTGTATGGTCGACTAATCACCTTCTTGAAGTATGCTGAACCTGACAGCGAATTGTTCACCTATCCTCAATTGAAGATTTTCGGTGAGACACGTGAACAATACTACGAGGATTACTGTGCGAAATGGGAGTCCATAGTGAAGTATATTTACTCCAGGGATATTGATTCATCTCATGTCTTTGATTCTGATGCATTGGATGGTGATTTGAAACAATTCAATCTTGTACATGATTGTGACGGAAATCTCCTCAATGTGTGTTTTCAAGTTTATGGTGTACATACATAGTTTATACTTGTATTTGTATTTGTTTCTTTAATATAATATAATCTGTTATCCTGAGTCACATTCTACCTCCCTCCGCATCATTACACTCCGTCGAGTTGATACGTCTCTTTTGACACGTCACCTTCTGTGATATCTGGAGATTATTGGAATGTTGTTTAGTTGTTGTTGGCTTGATGTGAAATCCAATGATTGTCGTTTCATCGTGTTTAACAGTTCTCAGTTGGACATCCCATCGTCCTCTCCAATCAGTGATAGCGTTACCACAAGGACTCGAATGAAGCAGACACAGTTCCGAACTCCGAACTATTATCCACTAGTTCACTGTGACTTGAGCATCATCCCTTGCGTAACGAGTGTCAGTTGTCATTTGTTTAGCTCACTCTCTGCATTCTCCGTCGATTTATTTCTACTGAAACTGAAATGCATTCATCATGTGTGATTAGGAACATCATCACTGAGTGTGGTGCAGACGTGTGCGTGTCCTGTTTAACGAGTTCGAAGTATCATGGAATGTGTGTCATTTTTTTGAGGGAGGTGTGTGATATCATGGTTGACATCCTGTCTGTAATAAATCAATCAGAATTTCGCCCACGCGTAATTTTAGTGATCAAGTTTATTTGGTTATGATCTAAACGCAATAAACTGACCTACGTTTCCTACTGTATGTCCGACAAAACTTCCTTGAGACACGTGCTATCACAAAACGTTCCCATATCACTGAAAAGACGATTATTCTTCAATATTTTAGCGTTTCCATCAAATACTAATCACATGAAACTCAAATTCACGTGAACAGTGCTGTGAAGCAGCTGGATATACACAGGGTGTTGGCTTCTAAATACAAAACAAGCACTATAAGACCACGTTTCAAGCACAAACTATTGCCACACATAATCATATCAAGTTACTCACACAACTTTGTTCTCTTATTTATATACATGTGTGCAATCGATTAGATATTGGAATAAAATCAGTATGAGATAATGTACATTCACAAATAATAATGATATGAGTGTTATTGACCAGTTACAGTTAGATGGGAAATAAGACAAGTGTTTCAATAGTCATTGACACATATAAACTCACTAGTAGAGAGAATAAAATTCACATTTGAATCAGAAAATGAACAAGGAGAACTAGCGATGCTGTTAGATTGTAAAATAAAACGAATACAAGAAGGTAAACTATACACTAGTGTGTACAGAAAACCAACTCATTCTAATAGATACTTAGACTTTAATTCATCTCATCCGTTAACTGTTAAGGCAGGCTTAGTTAAGTGTCTAACAAACCGAGCCGTAGTACTAAGTAGCACAAGAAAAGACCCAAATGATGAAATAAAACAGATAGAAGAGGCTTTGGCGTTAAATAACTATCCTTTAAATTTCATTAGGAAGAACATTAAATGCCAAAAACAAAATAAAAATAATTGTGACACTATTAATAATAACATAAATAAGAGAGAATATAAGTCATCTACAGTTATACCATATAAAGAGGGGACATCTGAAACCCTACGTAGGATTCTAAATAAAGCAGGAATTAGGGTGGCATTCAAACCTATAAACTCACTCAGGGACAAGCTCTGTAGGTTAAAGGACCCTGTCGGTTGACCCAATTAGACAAAATAATATAATTTACAAAAAATACCCTGCAATGACTGTGAGTTAAGTCGACTACATAGGTTAAACTAGTAGGTCAGGGTAATCAGACTGTCAGAACATAAGAATTTAGCTAAGGTAAGAATGGTTGACCCGAGAGGATAAGTAATATAGAAGAAAACTCAGCAATTGCACTTCACGCATTAACAAACAACCATACAGTAGTAAAGGTGGGATAGGGTTAAAATTCTAAAAAGTAATCTAGTTAGGTGGAGGTAGAGAGAGGTTGATTACTGAATCCTTGTTCATTGAGTCTACACCCAACACATGCAACAGAAATGACTCAATACAAATATCAGATATATGGGAGATATTATTACCGCCGGTCAAATCAGAGGAGGATAATAAATAATCTCAAATTGTATTCTATTTCATTTCAAACACATCACAACATTCTAACAAGTAACTTATTATGACTATAAAAACATCTGTCTTATTTCCCATCTAACTGTAATTGGTCAATAACACTCATATCATTATTATTTGTGAATGTACATTATCTCATACTGATTTTATTCCAATATCTAATCGATTGCACACATGTATATAAATAAGAGAACAAAGTTGTGTGAGTGACTTGATATGATTATGAGTGGCAATAGTTTGTGCTTATGTTTTTAGAATTTTTATTATATTATTCGTTGAAGTTTCTGTAGCGATTTGTTCGAAGAAGAAGCAAAGACAGGACTCCAGGTAAACATAGACAAGACGGAGGTTATAAAAATAACCAACCAACAACAGCAACAACATCCAACGTCAATCACCATCAACGGAGGGATTTGAAAGAGGTTACTTCATTCACTCACTTATCTAGCATTGAGCATTGTCTCAACTACAGGAGGAGCGGACGAGGATGTCAAATCGAGAATCGGAAGGCGAGAAACACATTCATCAGCCTGAAATCAATCTGGAAATCTTCGTCGCTCAGCCAGCATCACCAACAAAATTCGGATTTTCAATACAAACGTAAAGTCACTTCTTCTATACGGATCAGAAACTTGGCGGGCGGGTCACAAAGAATATTTCCAAAAGGCTGCAGACCTTTATTAACAACTGTCTTCGCTCAATACTGAAGATCAGATGGCCGGAAAGAATCACCAACAAGGAATTATGGGAACAAACAAAGCAAGAAACAATCGCCCAACAAATATGCATGAGAAAGTGGAGATGGATCGGACACTCGCTGAGGTGACCGCTGGGTGACATCGCGCGCCAAGCCCTCGAGTGGAACCCGAAAGGGAAGCGGCGTGTGGGACGTCCAAGGGTGACATGGAGGAGATCGTGTGAAGAGGAGTTGAAAGAATATGGATTAACATGGATGCAGGCGAAAAGTACAGCAGAAGACAGAAGAAAATGGAGACGTGCAGTTGAAGCCCTATGTTCCACTAGGAACCCAAGGGAGCAGTAATAATAATAATAATATAGTTTGTGCTCGAAACGTGGTCATCATTTAATATTACTGTACAACACCACTGTGTGACTATATCAAAATAAAATCTTATCCATCACGGAGTTATGCTCTACCGCAATTCCCAAGTTTTATACTTATACTGTAAGACAAAATTAGTTGATCGAAGTTCAACTGTAAAAGGTGCTGCATACATTTATTCCCCTTTGATGACTTTCAACAAAGCAAACACAAAACTTTGTGCTGAATAATTTAAGGCCATCAATTATATCGTTGGATTCTCTTCATCTGCCTAAACAACCTAAAAGTTGATTATATAAATGTACATGGAATTTTGTCAAGGATATTCAAGGATGAACATGATTTTTCAGTCAACACAGACAAATGCTGCTAATAAACAGTGTTCAGGAGTTCCACCTATATAACTTATAAATGAGAAGGTGAAAGTTCAAACAAAATACAAACATGAAAAATGAATGGTCAGGTACACTCAAAAAATTGAGTTGCTCAGTCAAGACGAGAAGAGAGGGATTGATGTTCAATAATAGTGTAGTGATGAGTTAAACTCACCACGAAGGAGATAAATGATGATGACCTGATATTATTCTGCACAGACATTTGCTTTTGCTTTGTAAAAGATACCTTAAAATTGAGAAGGATATTTCCAATGAGGAGCTATCAAAAGCCTCTGCTTTCCAAAATAATCACACACACAGCAACGCTTCACTCAGACAGACACTCCTGAGTCAGAATCACCTTCATTCCTGGCTCAAACAAACTCATATCGTTAAGCAACAGGTTGTCAATGTACACAACGACAAAAATGTGATACGATTAAAGATTGAAGAAGAACAAAGGCAAATAATAGAGGTGAAAAATCAATCTATCATATGCAAACGTCGAATTAATGATACACAGTCTAGGGGGAAAGCGTATGATATTCACAAAGTTAGTTGAAATGTCTAAATAAGTATCTATATTATGGATGGATCATTCAGCAGGGATTCTCCAAGCAATTCGCCGACCAAACTAATAACAACCAGCATTTTCTTTAACATCATTGTGGGCTAATGATCATATCCTTGTTGATATTTTGAAATGTAGATAATTGCGTAGAATATACTTTATGGCTCAGGTCGTTGTGTGTTCTCATTTAAGTAGTGCATATTGGGAAACAGGTGGCTGTTCTATAATATTGTTGGCATAGTCAAGCGACATCCACAATCAGCATGTCTATGTCCAACTCGGCGTCCCTATTTTATCCTCGAGATGGTAGATGTGCTAAGGATGGCGTCGTTGTTTAACACCATAAAATTGATTTGAATTTAATAAGAAAAATAATAATAGTAATTTACTTGTTATAATTATTTGTAATAGTAGTATTTGTATTTCGAGATGACCGAATTACAAGAATCCAACCAAAACACAGAGAGGGATGAATTTAGGAATTAGTATTTGGCGGAATTATTATTCAATTCATATAAGAAATATATTAACAATCAACAGTAAGTATTTAAACAATACAGAGATAGAAACTCTCAATCACCACATTCGCCACACGTCGAATGTCTCCTTGCTTATTTATAATGACGTCTCGGTTTGCTTACAAGTAGCTGCGACCTTCTAACTGATTCTGTGATATCGTTTTCATCAGTATCATCTAGACTTATTTCTGAATTACGACTTACTTCATTTATTTTTACTTGATCCAGGTGTCTGTTATGAACTGAATGATCTTCGATGTCTAATTTCTTCACCATTCGATTTCCCATTTTTTGTAGCATGATTCTAACAGAAGGTCCGTAATCATTCCCTCTGTAATAATGCACATCAGAAGTCGTGGACATCAGATGGTTTCTGAGAATTCGAGATATGAATAGTTTTGCAGGACTTTCATGGGTACTTGTATACTCTGCATTCAACAGACGCAGTCTATGCATATGCAGCGATTCCTACATTTTAATCAATTGCTCTCTTGTCTTAGTCAGCTGTTGACGAATGGACAACCAGCCAGCTTCCATTTCACTCACTTTTTTCCAAAACACTCCACACTGATGTTCTATATCCTTTTGCACACCTGTCTCTGACTCAACAAAACATTCAAGTTCGCCGATATTTTCACTACTTCGCTTATTCTCAGATTCCAGCTCAACGATTTGAATTACCAGTCTACAGATTTCTTTCTCCTTCATTAAACAGGAATTCTCAGCAGCTGAAAGTTTAACTGTCAATTTTTTATTCGGCACCTGTTATCGACCAACCAATTCATGGCTACTTTTCAAGCTCTCTTCAACCCCTAACAAACTTTTTCGGGTTTGAGGCAGATCGCGTCGTAACTCGCCCACCTCATTTTTAAAACCACGTGACAAAGTTGACGCTTGAGTTCTTGAACTAGTAGTGAAAGCTTTCATTAGATGAGACTGAGTATTTTGAAAAGTTGAAAGACACATTGACTCCATTTTACTAGACAGATTGGGAGAATTATAAGAATTCTGAGTAACATAATTATTCGAACTTTTGCAAACAGTCATGATGTGTCCAACTTTACCACATTTGTGACACTTAGCACCCCGAAAACGGCAAGTGCTTCGTAGATGAATCTTTCCACAGGAAAAACACGGTTTAATGTTTTTGATCTCTCGCTACATTCTATTACATGTGCACGACAGTTTGGATTTCTTTCTATGAGCACTTGTATTATCGACTTTGAACAGCATGACATCAGATACTGACGTAGTGGGAGCAGAGTATTCACTGTTGACATCTTCATATGTAATACATACATCCTTAGCACTTTGAAAGGTGAAGTAAGGAATCTGAATCAACTCTTTCTCTAGCTTAGGAATATTGATTCCATCAATTAGACGATCACGTAGTTGAGTATGCAGCTGATCTCCGAAGTTACACTTTGAAGCTTGTATTTGAAGTTGAAGAATGAAGTCTCTTGTCTTCTGATTGGGAGCACGAACCAGTTTATTGAATTGAGCCCTCTCTCGTGTCTCGAAAGCAGTTATATGGAAGTGATTTATCAGAAGTTCACGAATCTTGACATATGACAGAGAAATTGGTTTATCTGGAAACGACAGATTCTTTACTAGGCTATATGCATCTAGCCCAATAGCAGTAATGAAATGTGCTGGTATTTTGTCATCCCGAACATTCTTCGACATGCACCACGCGTCGAAATATTCAAGGTAATCGGCGATTTCCCGTGGTGAACCATTCATAGGATACTATCCAAGATAATTTAATTCTATAGAGACGTCGAAATGTTGTAATTATTTGTAATAGTAGAATTAGTATTTCGAGATGACCAAATTAAAAGAAGTCAACCAACAACACAGAGAGGGATGAATTCAGGAATTAGTATTTGGCGGAATTATTATGCAATTCATATAAGAAACATATTAACAATCAACAGTAAGTATTTAAACAATACAGAGATAGAAATTGTCAATCACCAAAATACTAATGTGCAAAAATCATTTTGTCAAACTTTTATTACCGCTTTCATTCACAACCGTCCAAGTGTATCTAATCAGGTAGGACTAGAAAAAATTACCAAAGACTTCATCCTCTGACGACTAAACACAAATCTTTAACATTGCCGTATTCCGCCAACATTTTATATGATGGGATATGTGTTAGTCACGAAATTAACTAACTAACTAACTGACTAATCAATCAACTAACAAACTTACGTCGAACAAGTCAGCAAACCGAAACCCTCGATTATTCTCATAGTTAATATATCGTTATCACCGTTTCTCTTGATCTATCATTTCAATTCGACACTTATCTATTCTGATGACAACTTGATTTCTCCAAATGTTTCCCCCTAATTATCTCTCCTTGTGCTGTGTAATCTGAAGAGGAAATTAGTTTTTACGTAGTACTACATGTCGAGAATTCTACACATAATCACAGATAGTCTTTTCAGTGAGAGTATTATCAATGTTATTATTGAAGTTGGATTGATGGAATCAGAAATGAGGGTAAAGCGTAGTCTAGGAGAGACAGGGAGACTGTTGAGGCATTGTTTTCGACTGAGTTACAGATGATTTTGTAAATTGAGGAAGTGGTGGATGGATGTGTGACTGTGGGCGCGGAAAGTCACCTTCTCCTTTCGAGTTAGTTGTGTTGTCACCAAACTGTACACAACTTCCAAACGAATCTGACAACAATGTCAGGCATGGTTGTGAAGAGGATAATGCGAGTTGAGCAGGTGGGTCCACAGGAAATCCGTTTTATAAATGTCGGTAACGTGAAGTCAAATAATGCAACAACAAAAACAGCAACAAGCGATGTTATTATACATCAATCTCGTATTCACGAGATGCAAGCGACTCGTCAATATTACTCCGAACACCGTGTATGTATAGTGGATTTCTTCAGTCTCCTATTCTACCCTGCTCTTCAAACCTACTTCAAAATCCTTTCAGAATATTCTCATCCTTTCATTTCAAAAGTGTCAATCTTGTTCATAGGAGTGATTCGTTTACTATTTATCACCGGTATATAGCTAGCTGTACAGCCTGATGATGTTATCGAAAAGAAGATTCTGTGTTCAGGAATCAGTGTTTTGAGGAAGGTATTCGTAGACGTAAGCCCAACCATCCACCGCGTATCGTTTCCTGTCGTGTCTGCAAAGACAACTGATCACATCTTCTCAATCTCTGTCTGATTATATCGCGAAAAGTAGTCTTAATTATTCTCCTTCTCATTCGTAAATGGAAGTGGATGGGGCATACTTTGAGGAGACCGTCGAATAACATCGTGCACAATGCAGGCGATTACTCGAGTGAAGTCTGAATGACAAGCGACGATTGGGTCGTCGGTGAGAGGGTGACATAGAGGAGACCGGGAGAGAAGGCGGAGACGAAAGATTCTGATCCATTCTGATCCGTCATCACCTTGTTGACTTTAACTGGCCTTTTCTTTTCCGCATAAATTGATTTGACTAGTAAACATGTGGTCAGATTATTCAAAATGTATTCCACAAATAATACATCACATTTCTCAGATACTCTCCGTCTTCCAACAACACAAATCAACCCCTTCCCTTACACGAAATAATTGTCTTAATAAATTAAATATCCTCATAGTGTAATCAAGAGAAGGTGAATTTAAGCAAACAACTGCTGTCGATGAATTCTACCTCAGCCTCTACAGTTATAAATCTGTGGTTGTTATAATACAAATAGCCATTAAAGGCATGTGACAATAATTATATCGGATTATTTCAGTATTGGGACATACGTATCTGTATATGTTTAATATGCGTTACTCAGTAAAAATGATTGTTCAGATAAGGTGACTGATTAAAATATGAATTAATCGTCAAGTCATGTCATTATGAAAATATCTGCACAGATACTCTCCTTCACAAAACACCAGTTTCATCGCAAAACTTTAGAGAAATCATAACGCAACGCCTAAGTGATTCAGTAGAAAGAACATTCACTGCAGCAGAAGTACTCTGTCTCGTGACAACCGTTATAATTTCACTTCCTGAACGCTTATCTGACGGCTGGTCTGCTTCTGTGCATGCAGCTATTCAGTCAAATTTCACGCATAATTATGCAGGTTTATTATCTTGCTAACGAGCATTCAGCAATACAGATGAGTCGGGTGCGTAGGGATTTGGGTAAATTACTCTTTGCCTTGTAGATGACTTTAAAGGTGGAGGCTATAGAGATAGGGTGATCATTATCGACCAGATGTTCAATGATCGCGCTTCTTATTGCTCAACTTCCATTTCTTCGTAACAACCAGGCAGGATAATGTTCTCGCACCCTCTTGGACAAAACTCGAGTAAAACGACCGATATACCTAGCTCCACACGAGCGAGCAGGTGAATTGATAAACACGCACATAGAGTTGGTCAACAGCAGGATCTTGTCCTTCAGGTTATTGAACAACAGTAATGGTCGACTAGTAAAGGCTATTCTCAGAGATATGGCAGGGAATGTTCTTTCCAGGGACGGTGATATCCTTAGTTTCATGATATCGGAAACTAAGTCCCCTTTGAATTCCAAGCTCATGTACAGTATTTTCTTGGATAAGGATGATAACTCACATTTTATAGGATTTGACTATATGTTCTTGTCTATAAAAAGTGGTAGAAATCCATTTTCTATTAGGATTTTTCTCAAAATATTTAACTCATCCTCCGAAGTATCAGGGCTACATTTACGCCAAATGCGAGTGACAAGCGACCGGACCAGGTTTCGTTTTCGACCAATGGGTACCAGCTGAAGAAATTTGTCAGTTGACGATTCCATGACAGGTTTCTATGAATTTATCTCTTCAGAGTCTTATCGGTCCTCCTTGTTAAGTTCACATCTAGGAAATGAATGCTAGACTCGTTCCTCTCCACGCTATCATGGATATTTCTGGATCACCTTATCATCCAGTAGCCGGGCGGTTAGCCGAAATCCTTGAACCTGTTAGGGGACAACTATCTAATCATTCCCTTCGGGACACCTTTCAATTTGTTGAATGTATACAGGATACAAATGCTTCGAATAAACATATGTTGTCTTTGGATGTAGAATCCCTATTTACGAACGTTCCACTGACAGAAATCATAAGTTTTATATGCAAATATATAGAAGGCGCATGAGTTTGATTCCTGTATGTTTATCTGACGTCTGATCTGCTCCTGTGCATGCAGCTAGTCAGCCATATTGCATGTATAATTAGACAGGTTCATTATCGTGCTAAAGAATATCATCCTCCTACATGGTTAAGCGTGGGATAAACAAGACAACTTCGCTGATCTGTTTTACTGCACCTTGTAGGTAGTGAGAATCCAGTTGATATAAATAAAACATTTAGAGTTTCGATTATTATTATTATTATATATTTATTTATTTAAACGCATAAAAAACTTGGTACAATATGGCACCAAGAAAGATGCGCCACACAATAATAATAAAACAACATAGATCAAAAAAAAGGAAGGAAGGAAAAGAAAAAATATATATAAGTAGAGAACGGATAAAGAACTTCATCTGGAAGGAAAACAGTCATGCTTAACAAGTTCAAACAGTGTTCGTTAGCTATCATCGGGAAGGGAAGAAAGAAGGAAATCACAACACATTCGCCACTGATTACGATTCTTGGCCATATCCGATAACGTTTCGAGCCATCGATTTGAGCTATCTCTCGGACCCCAACCAGGGAGTCGTGACACACCAACCGATGCTAATCTAGCACAAAAATCCTTCATCCCACGACGCCACGTCATGGACTGACCACCTCTCCGCCTTTTCCATCCCGTCCCAGGGCTAGCGAACAGAGACCTGTACGGAAGCCTCTGGGGTGACATTCGGAGCACATGTCCAAGCCACCGGAGCCGGTGTTTCCAGATGACGACACTCAATGAATGGTGATCTCCACTGTGTTCAAACACACGCCGCCGAACCTCAGAATTACTCACGCGATGATGCCATCGAACGCAAGCAATCCTGCGGAGACAGCGGTGATCGAACACACAGAGTCGCCGCACATCCTCAGCCTACTCGGAGAGGCCAGGCGTAGAGCAGCACAGCCCGCACCGAAGCATTGTATACCCGACTTTTGACAGCCAGGCTAACGTCGCGACGGCGCCATAGGTGGCTCAAGTTGATGTATGCCACCCTAGCCTTCATTATACGGTTGGAAATCTCATCCGTCACCCCTCCGCCAGCACTCACACAACTACCCAGGTACACAAACTTATCAACAACTTCAAGCGGTTCACCCACAAGAGTGAGTGCAGGTACAGGCTCCTGCCAATCTTGTAACAGTACTTTGCACTTAGACGGCGCAAAGCACATACCATACTTACAGACACTGATCGCCAACTGATTAAGTGCGATTTGGGCAGCCTGCATGCTATCGCACAGTAAGACGATATCGTCTGCATACTCGAGGTCGAAAAGTCTATCTCCAGGTAGCAGATCTACACCACCTTCACGCACATCCTTCAGAGCTGACTCCAGAATGTCATCGATGGCAAAGTTAAAGAGAAATGGAGAGATTGGGCAACCCTGTCTAACCCCACTGTTGGTTGGGAACAGTGGTGATAGTTGGTTGTATGCCCTCACTCTACCTGAGGTGTTTCTGTATAGGGCTTTCAGGATGTTAACAAATTTCTCAGGTACACCTCTCTCTAACAGACAATTCCAGAGCACAGTTCTGTCCAACGAATCGAAGGCAGCCCTAATATCAAGAAACACAACGATCGTTGGCCTGCAATACGTGTGGCGGTGTTCCAACAACTGACGAAGGGTGAACACATGATCAATGCATCCACGACCTGAACGAAACCCAGCCTGCTCTTCGCGAATCAATCCTTCACGTATTTTGCACAGTCTGCGAAGCAAGACAGCAGCCAATATTTTAGACGCGACTGGTAACAGACTGATACCCCTATGATTGTCACACGAATTACGTCGACCCTTTTTAAAGATGGGGACGACGAGTTTCGATAGAGAAAGAAACACCAGATTTTCAGTATGAAATGATATCATCATTAATCTATTTCACAGGTTCTTATCAACTGCTGCAAACTATCTGAAATTACATTGGTTGCATATGTAATGATGTTTCATACTTCAGTGTTTGAAAACATTTTAAGATGAAGGCATCTGGTTCCGGAAAATAAGCATTGCAATTCCCATTTTAAATTCACCATCAATTTATGTGCTTTGAAACTATGACATTAAAAAGCTGGAGGCGGGTGAGTGAGTAGGAGAAGACAGAGAACAGAAAAATCTAATAAACAGTGTTAACTTGTAAGTCTACATAGCAACTCAAGGAGATTAAAGTTCATCAAGGTGAAAACTTGCTCAGTGACCTAAGCTTACTAATGTGTATGACTAATCAGTGTAATCTAATTAATACGATGCCAAGGGATTGAGAGATTGACTACACTCTCTCTCTTTCTGTGTGTATAAGTGTCGTCTGAAACGCTTGATTGCAACTGCATTCAGCAAATCGTAGTAAAGTCTCTGTCCTATGTATGTTTGTTTAATATTTTAATGGATTTGGAAATCTCGACGAAATGACCACTTGCATCCACAAGATGTGTCTGGTAATTGCACTTTGTAAATGTCTGCTTCCTTTTAAGCATACTTTCCTTGGAATGTGCTGCGAAAACCGTATAGAAGGCCTTCTCTCTGTCCCTCCAGTGTACTTGTTACCGCAGGTGCACGTTCCAAGGAACGTATGCTTAAAAGGAAGCAGATATTTACAAAGAGCAATTACCAGACACCTTGTGGATGCAAGTGGTCATTTCGTCGAGATTTCCAAATCCTTTAAAATATCAAACAAACATACATAGGACAGAGAATTTACTACGATTTGCTGAATGCAGTTGCAATCAAGCATTTCAGATGAAACTTATACACACAGAAAGAGAGTGTAGTCAATTTCTCTTGGTATCCGTTTAAATTAGATTACACTGATTGACATGTTAGTTTGTTTATGAGATGTATCATGCAGTCAAACAGTATTACTGTTCACTGGATGACACAGTTTAGAACAAAATTTATTATGCTTCATAGTGATTTCATCAATTATAATCACACAACTTCAAAACTTCAGTTTTATAGTTTTCCTTGTTCTCTACTATTTGTCGTCGTAGGGGGAGTAGAATTTGCCAGATATCTGGGTGGACAGGTGTTGAATCATTCACCCTATTACGCGTATTTTTATTCAGTTGATTCGATGAACAAATCTTCTGTTATCAATCTCTCCCTCTACCCTATTGTTATATAAGATTTTAAAACTGTCATCTTATCCCATCCCATCCTATTGCATGGTTGTGTGTGATTCCATGTAGTGAGTGGTGTAGCTGAACTATTCTCTAGATTTCTTATCGTATTTCCCCCAACTAATCTAGATTCTGCTGCTAGGTGTTCGTGATGCTCAGCTAGTCTGACTCACTGACCCTGTTCTACTAGTTTCACCTATCTATTTGACGTGACAATCATCGCAGGTAGGGTAACAGATAAACTAAATTGTTTTGTTTTAAACACTCCGCATGAGTGATCCTTTAACCGACAAAGCTTGTTTCTAAATGAGTTTGTGATTGGTTTGAATTCCAGCCACTTTTATTCCTGCCTTGTTAAGAATTCTGCGTAAGGTGGTTCCGAGGTTCCTTCCTTCCTTGTATGGAATTACTACTGATGATTTAGATTTATTATTGTTGGTGTCGTCTTGAGCATATTTGGCATGCATGTCATCATTAATATTATTGTTATTATTGTCATTATTATTATTATCACTATCACTACTATCATTATTTATCATATTATTTTTAAATTTCCCTACATATTTCCTGACTAATTTATCCGGGTAATTATTAAGTTTCAAAGCTTCTCTTATATGTCTCACTTCCTGTCTTAGATTTTCCTTAGTACTACTTAGTTTTTGTGCTCTATTGCTTAAACATTTCACCAATCCTGTTTTCACTGACATCGGATCGGATGATCGGAAGTCCAAATATCTGTTTGAATGTGTGGGTTTCCTGTAAACACTAGCGTTTCCTTTTTACACAACAATCTAACATTGCAAGCCCCCTTTTCTAACTTTTCAGTTCATAAGTGAATTGAACTGCGTCCACGTTTGAGTTAATGTGTTCAAAAAATCTAGCTATATCTTGTGTTCTAAGTACCGTGAATATGTCATCTACATACCTCCACCATACTTTTGGGTTGGAGGTGAACGTTTCAATCGCTATGTCCTCCCACCTATCCGAATATATCTCCTACAACCGGCGATATTCTACTACCCCTACGACGACAAATAGGAGAGGACAAAGAAAACTATAAAACTCAAGTTTCGAAGTTGTGTGATTCTAATTGATGAAACCATTATGAACCATAATAAATTTTGCTCGAAACTGTGTCATCCAGTGAACAGTGATACTGTTTCACTGTGTGATGCATCTAGTAAACTAACTAATATGGAATTACTTACCACCACAGTGCCCAAGTTTTACGCATATATATCAATTACATTGTTTAGTTATACACATTAGCTAGTTCATCTGTTGAGAACCTGTTGTTTATTGCATAATCAACTCGAAAACTCATTTGTGCATTAGTTACTCCTTATTTAAGAACACAATTTTCATGTAAGAGACTCTTTTCAACGAATTTATTATCAAGCTGTACAATCGTGTATATATATGGTTTTATAAAGAAATTATATCCGGTGAGGGAATTAGGTCAAAAGTGTAAATACATGAAATATATATATACGATTGTACAGCTTGATAATAAATTCGTTGAAAAGAGTCTCTTCGCTGAAAATTGTGTTCTTAATGCTACAATGGGAATTATTAAATTACTCCTTATCTCTCCAAGATTATGCATTAAGCAATCAGCTTGCTTAATATTTACATTGGTTAGACAGAATTAATATTCTACATAAATTACCACCACCCATTTGACATCCTGATATCTACCAATGACTGTGAATAAACTTATCAACAACTCACTGTTGAATTTATTGCATTCTATTGAATATCACATATACGCATATACTTACATATATACATATATCCAGCTTGATAAGAGAGAGAGAGAGGTCTCACACCGCTGTCGGTCGAATTGTTTGTTTTCCAGAAGTACACAGATAAGCACTATGACAACATCGAAGGGAGGATATAATTCATTAGAAATCAAAGAAGAATGTTGTCAGAAAATTTATGCTGAAACAAGAAATACATCTATTCATAGTGAGCAACTTATTGAATTGACTGCATTATTTCAGTCATGGAAAATTCCCATTGTGAAATAAAGAAAATCAAAACAAGTGATCCACTCAGCGAAGAGACTCTTTTCAACGACGAAATTTTTCATCAAGCTGTACAATCGTATATATATGGCTTTTAAGAAGTTATATCCGGTGACGAAAGTGAATCATAGGTGTGAATGCATAAAATAACAGTAATAATAGTATGAAATGCAATTAAAGAAAACTAAAATGTTTGCGATTATACTCATAGTTAAATGTCAAGTGGCAAAGCAAATTAATGTCATATATAGAATAATTCATAAGATGGATACAACTTAGAAAAGGGTGTGCAATTATAGGATTAGTAGACAAATCGAATAAAACAAAAACGTTACGTAATATTGTGTGAAATTTAATGGCATAGAATTTATCGTTGTAAAAAAAGAATTGATTTAGAATGACAAGTGGAACAAGTGAAATAATACCGGGGACAGTTCAAAGTGAGAGTAGTAATAGTAACAATTGACGTAATAAGGAAGAGTATACAAATTGAATAGACAAAATGAAAAGAGAATGAAAAATTGGTAGAGCTAAAATATGATTGGGGATTACCATACTTTAACATAGAGGGATTAAGACCGTGAAAGTTGGAGGGGTTGAACGAAGTTTTTCTGTACATAGAGATCTGGCTTTTCTGTTTCGATAGTCAAAGATGGCTTCAACAATACAGATGAGTCGGGTACGTGGGGATTTGGGTAAATTACTCTTTGCCTTGTAGATGACTTTAAAGGTGGAGGCTATAGAGACACTGGGTGATCATTATCGAACCAATCATATTTTAGCTCCACCAGTTTTTCATTCTCTTTTCATTTTGTCTATTTAATTTGTATACTCTTCCTTATTACGTCAATTGTTACTATTACTACTCTCACTTTGAACTGTCCCGGTATTATTTCACTTGTTCCACTTGTCATTCTAAATCAATTCTTTCATTTTAAAACGTTAAATTCTATGCTACTACAATATTACGTAATGTTTTTATTTCATACGATTTGTTTACTAATCCAATAATAATGCACACCCTTTTTCAAGTTCTGTCCATACAAACAAATCGATGATGTTGCGATGAGGAGTTCTCTGGGGCCCCTGTTAACAGATATCTTCATGTCAAAATTAGAGAAACAAATACAAGGTATGCTAGGAGAATTTATGCTGTATAAACGTTATGTAGATGATACTCTTATTATTGGTAATAATAGTAAATCTATTGAAAACTTTATTACTCTATTTAATCATATTCATCCCAATAATCGAGTGACTTACGAACTAGAATTGAATAACAAACTCGATTTCCTGGATATTACTATGACTAGGAAAGATGATGGAACGATTCAGCACTCTATTTTTCGTAAACAGACATAGAGTGGACAATATCTTCATTATACTAGTTTTGTTCCTATCCAGTATAAACGTTCCCCAGTGAAATGCTTGTTCTCAAGGGCTCGAAAAATATGCACAAGTGACACATTGATGGATGAGTTTCGACGTATACATTCACTTTTATTAACTAATGGTTATCCGGAAAACTTTATCACTTGTCACAGTAAAGAAAGACCACATCTCGAAAAGACAGCTTCTGTACCAAAGAAAGCTGTCTTTATTAACCTACCATTCAAGGGCGACCAGATTATGCAGTTGACAGCTCAAAGACTTCGGTCAGCCATAAACGCACATTCTACACAGCATCTCTTTTTCTCACCTACCGAATATTTTCGATCCCTGTTCCTACGATTAAAGGACGAAATTCTGTGGACTCTACTTCAAACTGTATCTACAAGTTCACCGGCAGCTGCGGTGACACCTATATAGGTAGAACTGACAGAATGTTCCAATGTCGTCGAAAAGAACATGTTCCAAAATGGCTAGTAAATCATATCGAAAATCCTAACGCGATTAATCTGAGTAGAAATCCAGCATCATCCATTGCAAAACACTTATTAATGTCTGGTCACAAAACTAATATTAATGACTGTTTCACAATTATTTCACATAACTCTAATTCAAGGTTATTGAAGGTGATGGAAGCACTTTAGATTAATCAAATGCAGCCTAAACTGTGTGTACAAAAAACAATAAACTTCAATCTTCGCCTACCATGGACTACTTGACCTATCTAAATGTGATTGGTCATTAGTATGTACTTTTGTTTTTATTTAACTGAGTAATTTTCATGAACTTTATTTTATTATTGTTAACCATGTTAGTTGTAAAGCGGTTGTAAAGAAACTACGAAATGACGATATCATCTCGCGAAATTTGTCTTCTTAATGCCTTATGAGTATAATCACAAACATTTTAGTTTTTAATTTCATTTCATACTACTATTACTATTATTTTATGCATTCACACCTATGATTCAATTCCCTCACCGGATATAACTTCTTAAAAAAAACCATTTTTATATATATTAACTTGGCCATCTAAGTTCTCTACTATATCTTTATTATTATATCTACTATTCATAATATTATAATTTAAGCGTCTTTAATAAACTGTGATTCCACTGATCTTACTTAACAAATCGATATTAATCAAGAAACACATGACAAAGAAAGCGGAAAACAATTACTCACTATCTGTAAACAAGAAGCCACTTTGTATATACGACTACAATTCAAGGGCAATATACCAAGTGGGATAATTACGAGGAAATTAAGAAAATCAGTTCAAAGAACTTTTTATGCTGGCGAACTAACTACGCGTCTTATTCTATACACGACCGATAGTGATTCGTCGACTGGAAGATGAAGTACCTAGACTAGCCACTTCAAATTGTATCCACCAATTTAACTGCTATAGTGGTAGAGCAAGTTATATTGGCGGTTGCTCTAGGAACTTGATTTTTCGTGCTCACTCGAGAACATCTCCCACTATAGCTAAGTAAAGGTGTAGTGAAAATCAGTAATAGTTCAATATTGGACCATCTGGTGTAAACCAGCCACAAAACAAGTCAGAGTAGAAGAATCCTTTTCTCTATCATCATCTACCGGGTGCCTAATAAACTGACAAAATCATCGAAACACCGCATGTTTCAAACAGCAGAGGCTATTGCAATTCGCCTCAAACAACCAACCAGTGCTCTGTGTTCAAAAGAAGCAAGTCTAGCTAGCCACTACTACTGCACTGGTCGGCCTTTAGTAGAGACTATGAATCCATGAATTTGAAATATCATCTTTCCTAATTTTTCTGACATTCAGTGTGTATTAATATGTTGATGCTACTGAACTGTAATCTATTGATATTATTATTATTATTGATTCGATATTAATTCAACAGCAACATTAATGTTGTTCATGACACTAATTCATTCATTCATTCACTATAATGGATGGGTATATAACTGTAGAGCCTGATGAAGAAGAGGTTATCGAAAAGAGTACTCTTTGTTCAGTATCAATTCTTGAGAAAAATTTTAATGGGCATTTATAATCAGTTAAAATCGATATTGAAATAAGAACAAATTAGTTCAGCGAAGAGTCTCTTTTCGGCGAATTCATTCTCTTAGCTGTACAGTCGCAAATATATACAATTAATTTTGTGTGTGTGTGTGTGTGTGTACATAAGGTTCGTCAAAATCAAAATAACAGTTAGTGTGGGTTGTTGATTACATCATCAAAATAATATAGAAATTAAAATGTGTGATTAATAATCAAAGTTGTAACTCAGTGGGGTGAAAATTGGTAACATGTGAGTAGGGTTACGTAATATAGACATGTTTAGAAAGATTAGATGTTCATGAAGGAGTATGGAGACAATTATGAAAATAAACTAGATAATAGGTGAAAAGATTGAATGGGTTAGTTACTAGAAATTATTATACGAATATTGCAAAAAAATTTGATAACAAAATGTTGATGACAGATGAACTTGAAATTAAACCCACGGTAGTAGGAGGGGGTGGAGAAGTTTCTTCTGTGTGCATAATTCAGGCGTTTCTATCCAAATCGTTAGGGCTTCGGCAATACAAAGTATACGGAAGCTTGTCGATTTTGGAAGGCTTCTTTTGACTTTATAGATGACTTTGAATGACTTCTCCTTGCAAATCGAATGACCAGTGTTAAGTATATGCTCAATAATGGCGCTCCTTATTGCTCCATTGTTACCTTTCCGTAGCCAGGCGGGATAGTGTTCTTAAACTCTTTTAGATAAAACTCGCATCGAACGACCTATATACCTCGCTCCGCAAGAGCAGATGAATTGGTAGATACACATGGAAGTGGTCAAATGCGATAGTTTATCTTTAGAGTAGTTGAAGAACAATGGCCGGAAGGAAAATGTCAGTCGTAGTGTGGCAGCGAAGAATGTCCTTCTTAGAGCAGTAGATATCCTCTTCTTCAAGGTTTCAGCCAGAAGGTCACCTTTGAAGGGTACATTCATGTAGACCATCTTCTTCTGCACTGTAGTGAGTTGTTCTTTTTAAGTCATTCGATTTGCAAGGAGAAGTCATTCAAAGTCATCTATAAAGTCAAAAGAAGCCTTCCAAAATCGACAAGCTTCCGTATACTTTGTATTGCCGAAGCCCTAGCGATTTGGATAGAAAAGCCTGAATTATGCACACAGAAGAAACTTCTCCACCCCCTCCTACTACCGTGGGTTTAATTTCAAGTTCATCTGTCATCAACATTTTGTTATCAAATTATTTTTGCAATATTCGTATAATAATTTTTAGTAACTAACCCATTCAATCTTTTCACCTATTATCTAGTTTATTTTCATAATTGTCTCCATACTCCTTCACGAACATCTAATCTTTCTAAACATGTCTATATAACGTAACTCTACTCACATCTTACCAATTTTCACCCCACTTAGTTACAACTTTGATTATTAATCACACATTTTAATTTCTATATTATTTTGATGACGTAACCCTACCCACATCTTACCAATCCCTACCCCACTTAGTTACAACTTTGATTACTATTCACACAATTTAATTTCTTTATTATTTTGATGATGTAATCAACAACCCACACTAACTGTTATTTTGATTTTGAGACGAACCTTATGTACACACACACACACACAAAATTAATTGTATATATTTGCGACTGTACAGCTAAGAGAATGAATTCGCCGAAAAGAGACTCTTCGCTGAACTAATTTGTTCTTATTTCAATGTCTTAATGGGTATTTTTCGCGAATTAAAAATCGATTTTATTTAAAAAACACTAATATTGTTATCGACTACTAATCTAGAATATTCTATGTATATAAAGATGCATATATAATTGTAGAGCCAGAAAAGGGAATTTATCGAAAAGGATATTCTTTACTCAATTATTATGTGTTTTATAGATGTCTGAATAAATATTTTTCCTATACCGACTGCCTTCGATCACTCACTCACTACACACGTTAATCTGATGTTATCACAATCATTTAAAATACAACAAATACATACGTGAATAGATCTATATTCACTGTCATTTGTTCTCTCCCTCTAGCATACACAGTCTGATGGCCAGCCCCACCACACCCACTGAAAACAACCCAATGTCTATTGGGAATCCCAGTGCAGTTGAAGGTGTAATCCGAAGGAATGAAGACGTTCCACATCATCTTATGAAGGAAATCACAGATTATCTGGAGAATCTTTCAGTCACACCGAAATACCTCTGCTTAGATATTGAAGATGAACTGGATAACATTGTATATGACTATAATTTGGATGATTGATTGTCAATGATTTTGATTAGTCATCTAATTCAGTGATCTCAACTCACTGAACAAATCTTAATCTCATAAACTGTAACCGCTTTTGTTTTTTGAGTTGCTATGTAAACCTACAAGCTAACACTGTTTTGTTAATCAATTTTTTCCGTTTTCTGTCTTACGCCTTCCCCCACTCCACTTTTGAACTTTAAAAGCGCATAAATTGATGATGAAAACTTAAACTAAAAAACTGTAATGCTTTCATTTTGGATGCATCAATTTTATAGTATCTCTTCTCTACCACCACTTAAACATTAAAGTATGCTATTATCATCTATAAAACCATTGTAATTTCAGGTAGTGGTGTGCAGTTGATGAGAATCTGTGAAATAGAATGACGATATCATTTTATACTGCAAATTTCGTCTTCCTTTCTTTATCGAGATTGTCAATGTGTTGAGAGGAAATCCACCTATCAGAATACACTTACTATTTAATTGTTTTGTTTCCATTCGAAGAATGAGTCTTCCTTATCATTGTCAACATGAGTCTATATGGTGATTGACAATTTCTATCTCTGTATTGTTTAAATACTTACTGTTGATGCTTAATATGTTTCTTATATGAATGGCATTATAATTCCTCTAAATACAAATTCCTGAATTCCACCCTATCTGTGTTTTGGTTGGATTCTTGTAATTCGGTCATCTCGAAATACAAATACTACTATTTCAAATAATTATAACAATTCGGCGTCGCTATGGAACTAAATAGCCTGGGAAAGTTTCCTATAAATGGTTCACCGCTGGAAATCACCGATTATCTTAAATGTTTTGACGCATGGTGCATGTCGAAGAATGTTCGCGATGAAAAAATTTCAGCTCATTTTATTACTGCTATTGGGCTAGATGCATACAGCCTGGTGAATACGCTGTCGTTTCCAGATAAACCAATTTCTCTGTCATACGATAAGCTCCGTGAACTTCTAATAGATCACTTCTATATAACTAATTTTGAAACACGAGAGACGGCTCAGTTCAACAAACTGGTTCCTGCTCCCAACCAGAAGATTAGAGACCTTATTCTTCAGATTCAGATGCAAGCTTCAAAGTGCAACTTCGGAGATCAGCTGCATACACAACTACGTGATCGTCTAATTGATGGAGTCAATATTCCTAAGTTAGAGAAAGAGTTGATTCAGATTCCTTACTTCACCTTTCAAAGTGCTAAGGATTTATGTATTACATATGAAGATGTCAACAGTGAATACTCTGCTCCCACTACGTCAGTATCTGATGTCATGTTGTCCATAGTCGAAAATACAAGTGTTCATGGAGAGAAATCCAAACTGTCGTCTACATGTAATGGAATGTAGCGAGAGAGCAAAAACATTAAACCGTGTTTATCCTGTGGAAAGATTCATCTACGAAGCACTAGCCGTTTTCTGCTGTTTGCAGAAGTTCGAATACTTAAGTTACTAGGAATTCTTATAATTCTCCCAATCTGTCTAGTGAAGTGGAGTAAATGTGTCTTTCAACTTTTCAAAATACTCATTCTCATCTAATGAGAACCTTCACTACAAGTTCAGGCATGTCTCATTGTTTTATAATTGATACTGGGAGTACTGAATCTATAATTTCTAAGAAAGATTTACAATCGATTTGTAAGAATATCCAGATAGACCCTACTACTAGTTCAATTACAGGCAAAACTGGTCATAAACTACCTCTTATCGGTGCTACTAACATTTCTTTGAAATCAGACAGTGGTAATTTTGTGAATATCCCCTTTCTTGTTAGTGAATATGATCCATCTTTATTGGGATTAAAAGCCCTTTGTAGTAATTTATTGTACTTGAAATATTAATATACCGGGATGACGGAATTATAGGAATCTAATCAAAACCCAGAGAGGGCAGCAATCAGTAATTTGTATTTAGCGGAATTAGAATGCAATTCATATAAGAAACATATCAACAGTCAACAGTAAGTATTTAAACAATACAGAGATAGAAATTGTCAATCACCACATCCGCCACACCTCGAATATCTCCTCGCGTATTTATAACGATGTCTCGGTTTGCTTGCAAGTAGCTTCGAGCTAACTGATTCTGTGATATTATTTTCATCAGTACTATCTGGACTTATTTCAGAACTATCTACAAAATCAGGATTATTAGCGGAATCAATAATATTATAATTGGAACGACCTACTTCATTTATTGTCACTTTGTCCAGGTGTCCGTTATGAACTGAGTGATCTTTGATGTATAATATCTTCACCACTCGATTTCCCATTTTTTGTAGTATAATTCCAACAGAAGGTCTGTAGTTATTATCTTTGTAATAATGTACATTAGAAGTAGTGGACATCAGATGCTTTTTGAGAATTCGAGATTTGAATAGTTTTGCAGGACTTTCACAAGAACTTGTATGCTCTGGATTCACCAGACGTAGTCTATGCATATGCAGTAATTCCTCAATTTTATTCAGTTGCTCTCTCATCTCATTCAGGTCTTTTCGTGCTTTCGACAGTTCACATTGCAACTTAGCTACCTCATTTTTGAATACAGTTGATGCTTGCGTTGCTGAACTTGCAGTGGAGGTTTTCGTTGGATTAGCTTGAGTATTTTGAAAAGTTGAAAGACACATAGACTCCATTTTACTAGACAGCTTGGGAGAATTATAAGAATGTTGAGCAACATAAGTATTCGAACTTCTGCAAACCGTCTTGATGTGTCCAACTTTACCACATTTATAGCACTTAGCACCCCGAAAACGGCAAGTGCTTCGTAGATGAATCTTTCCACAGGATAAACACGGTTTAATGTTTTTGATCTCTGGCTGCATTCTATTACCTGTGGACGGCAGTTTGGATTTCTTTCCATGAACACTTGTATTTTCGACTTTGGACAGCATGACATCAGATACTGACGTAGTGGGAGCAGAGTATTCACTGTTGACATCTTCATATGTAATACATACCTCTTTAGCAGTTTGAAACGTACAAGAAGGAATCTGAATTAACTCTTTCTCTAATTTAGGAATGTTGATTCCAGCAATTAGACGATCACGTAGTTGTGTATGCAGCTGATCTCCAAAATTACACTTTGAGGCTTGAATTTGGAGTTGTAGTATAAAGTCTCTTATCTTCTGATTGGGAGAACGTACCAGTTTGTTGAACTGAGCCCTCTCTCTGGTCTCAAAAGTAGTTACATGGAATTGATCTATAAGAAGTTCACGGAGCTTAGCATATGGCATAGAAATGGGTTTATCTGGAAACGCCAGATTCTTCACCAGGCTATATGCATCAAGACCAATAGCGGTGATGAAATGAGCAGGTATTTTATCATCCCGAACATTCTTGGAAATGCACCAGGCGTCAAAGCATTCCAAATAATCAGCAATCTCCCGCGGAGAACCATTAAGAGGAAATTTTCCCAGGTTAATTAGCTCCATCGCGACGCCAATTTGTAGTAATTTATTGTACTTGAAGTATTAGTATACCGGGATGACGGAATTATAGGAATCTAATCAAAACCCAGAGAGGGCAGCAATCAGTAATTTGTATTTAGCGGAATTAGAATGCAATTCATATAAGAAACATATCAACAGTCAACAGTAAGTATTTAAACAATACAGAGATAGAAATTGTCAATCACCACACCCTTAGATTGTTAAATGTCGAAATCTCACTTTGTACTGAGTTGTTTGATGAATCTTTGTTCAGAGAATTACTTCTCCAATGTTCAAAGAGTGTAGGTGGCATGAAGATTCAGCCCATCCATCCTGAAGTAGAGGGTGATCCTATCTTCCTGAAACGCCAATTAATTTCATATGGATTGCGAGATGCAGTTAAGAAAGAGTTAGACAAGTTGGTTGAGCAAGGCATACTTATGCCAGTTGAGTCTTCGAATCGGTCTACTCCTATTGTTACGCCACTAAAGGCTGATGGAAAAACACCTAGAATTTGTGGTAACTACCGCCTTACACTCAATAGTCGTCTACTACAGCAAAGTTGCACTACTGTAGAAACTGAAGACATTCTCTACAAGCTACATGGCTCAAGATACTTTTCCAAAATAGATCTAAAAGATGCCAATTTGCAAATTCCTCTTGACGAGGTGTCTTGTGCATTAACAACCATTAATACTTCATTTGGACTGTTCAAGTATAAGTTCTTGCCTTTTGGTTTAAAGGTTTCACCTGCAATATTTCAAAATGTAATAAATCAGATGATAGATGGATTAGATGGTGTTGAGTCTTACCAAGACGACATTATAGTTCATGGTCCTAATATCGAATTGCATAATGAACGTCTTTTAAAACTGTTCAGGCGTTTATGTGAGAATAATGTTCCTGTTAATCCATCTAAATGTCATTTTACATTGTCGTCTGTATCATGCTTGGGATACACAGTAGACTCTGAAGATTTCAGACCTGGTGCTAGTCGTTTGGCACCTCTAATTCAAGCACCGTCACCTAATAATATGTCGTCGTTGAGATCATGGATTGGTACCCTTCAGTTTTACTCCAGGTTCATTCCCAATTTCACTCAACGGTTATCTCCGCTTTTTGAGATTGTCTCCAGTAAACAATTTAAGTGGGAACAACAACATGAGAATATCTTGCGAAAAACTTTGGAGTTTCCTAATAAACAAGCTTTCTTAAGACCTTTTTCGTCGAAAGATAAGTCTGTTCTCACTACAGATGCTTCTCCTATGAGTATAGCTGCAGTACTTGAGCAAAATGGACAACCTGTTGTTTGTATTTCAAGACGTCTAAGTAAGAGTGAACAAGGGTACTCACAAACCCAGAAAGAAGCTCTAGCAGTTGTATGGGCAATAAGACGCTTGCACAAGTATCTCTTTGGTACTAAGTTTCACATAGTTACTAATCATCAAGCTTTGAAATTCATTTACAATCCAGAAAAATCTTTGAATAAATCATCTGCTGCTATGGTTCAAAGATGGAGTTTAGAACTAAGTGCATATGATTACACTATTGAACACATATCGGCAAAGGATATACCGCATGCAGACTTCTTATCTCGTTATTCATTATTTGAAAATGCTGCTAATGATATTGATTGCTTGTTAGTCCAGCCGTTACCGGTGGATCGAGTTCGACTTATAAATGATACTCGGAAATATTACGGATGCGTTATAAATGCAACAAAAAGAGGTTGGAATATTCAGTGTGAGCGAAGATTTCCAGACTTTTATAAGCGAAGAGATGAGATTTCAGTCCATCCTGAAGGATTTCTACGTCTGAATTTTTTATATTTTTGATTTACAGCTTGACTCCACACTGCATTTTTGGTACAAGTATGGAATTTTCAGCATGGATTTTGGTAGCCCAAATTTTGCAGGCCGACCATAGATATCAGGTGTGCGTCGGCAGGGTGTCGAACCTCGGACCATGTGCATGGTTGGCGAGAGTCCCAACCACTGTGCCACCGAAGCACAAACATGGGGTTGACAGAATTAATATTCCTCCAACGTTAAGATCTGCGACTTTAGATGATCTACATTCTGCTCATCTAGGAGCTGATAAGATGAAATCATTAGCACGCCTAACATGCTGGTAGCCGGAAATTGATGCTGACATTAACAAAAGATCAAAAAGCTGTTCTAGCTGTTTGCATAAAATGTCCTATGGGAAGTCGTCGTGGAAACCGTGGCCTGCATTTTGTGAGGTTTGACAGCGTATTCATGCAGACTACTGTGGTCTATTCTTAAATTCATACTATGCTTTAATTATTGTGGATTATTATTCTAGATGGCCAGAAGTTATCATTACAGATAGTCCTAATGCAAAATTCACTCACAGAGCGTTGAGAAAGATTTTTAGTCGAGAAGGAATTCCAGATGTCTTAGTTACTGATGACGGTACTCATTTTACAGAGAAAAGCTTCAATGATTGGATTAAACATATAGGTTGCCGTCATTTGTATACATCACCACGTCATCCTCAGTCGAACGGGTTGGCAGAAAATTTTGTACGGACATTAAAGAGAGCTATAGCATCAATGAGTCATAAGAATTTTGATGAGCTAGAGAGATGCGTAGATGACTTCTTACTTCAATATCGCAATGCGGAGCATACAAGTACCCATGAAAGTCCTGCTAAACTATTCAAATCTCCAATTCTCAGAAAGCATCTGACGTCCACGACTTATGATGTACATTTGTGGTGACTGACAATTTCTATCTCTGTATTGTTTAAATACTTACTGTTGATGCTTAATATGTTTCTTATATGAATGGCATTATAATTCCTCTAAATACAAATTCCTGAATTCCACCCTATCTGTGTTTTGGTTGGATTCTTGTAATTCGGTCATCTCGAAATACTAATACTACGATTACAAATAATTACTACGAATTGGCGTCGCTATGGAACTAAATAACCTTGGATAGTTTCCTATAAATGGTTCTCCACGGGAGATTGCTGATTACATTGAATGCTTCGATGCGTGGTGCATTTCAAAAAATGTTCGGGATGACAAAATTTCAGCTCATTTTATTACTGCTATTGGGCTAGATGCATACAGCCTGGTGAATACGCTGTCGTTTCCAGATAAACCAATTTCTCCATCATATGATAAGCTCAGTGAACTTCTGATAAATCACTTCCATATAACTGCTTTCGAGACACAAGAGAGGGCTCAATTCAATAAACTGGCTCGTGCTCCCAGTCAGAAGATAAGAGACTTCATTCTTCAGCTTCAGATGCAAGCTTCAAAGTGCAACTTCGGAGATCAGCTGCATACTCAACTACGTGATCGTCTAATTGATGGAATCAATATTCCTAAGTTAGAGAAAGAGTTAATCCAGATTCCTTCCTTCACCTTTCAAAGTGCTAAGGATGTATGTATTACATATGAAGATGTCAACAGTGAATACTCTGCTCCCACTACGTCAGTATCTGATGTCATGTTGTCCATAGTCGAAAATACAAGTGTTAATGGAGAGAAATCCAAACTGTCGTCTACATGTAATGGAATGCAGCCAGAGATCAAAAACATTAAACCGTGTTTATCCTGTGGAAAGATTCATCTACGAAGCACTTGACGGTTTCTGGGGGCCTAAGTGTCATAAATGTGGTAAAGTTGGACACATCAAGACTGTTTCCAAAAGTTTGAATATTTATGTTTCTCAGAATTCTTATAATTCTCCCAATCTGTCTAGTGAAGTGGAGTCAATGTGTCTTTCAACTTTTCAAAATACTCAATTTCATCCAATGAAAACCCTGTCAATGTTGTTGAAGATTGAACGATCAATTCATGGTTGTTTGCTCAAAGTCAACTTCCCCAATTTTCGCGGAGGCATCAATACGACAGTCATCGTCTCATCGGTCGCTGTTCAGAAAGAAGTCAGCATAAAACCGTCAGAAGTAATATTGTGATTTATTATTGTAATATTTGTTCACAGACCTTAGTCATACGTTATTTATATGTTGGTGTAACAATAAAGAATCCTCGAGTCAACAATTGATGTTTTGTTTTTTCGTCCGTTATTACTAAGCGTTTCTGAGAAACTTCAAGCGACAGCGTGAGCCTGAGCGTAGCAAGAGCTGGGCATTAACGGTTTACGAGACGTGGCTGACGCCTCCACTACAAGTTCAGCAACTCAAGCGTCAACTTTATCACGTGTTTTCAAAGATGAGGTAGCCGAGTTACAATGCGAACTGTCGAAAACAGGAGAAAAACTGAATGAGATGACAGAGCAACTGATTAAAATGGAGGAATTGCTGCATATGCATAGACTGCGTCTGTTGAATGCAGAACATACAAGTACCCATGAAAGTCCTGCTAAACTATTCAAACTAGAATTCTCAGAAAGCGTCTGATGTCCGCGACTTCTAATGTACATTATTACAGAGAGAATGACTATAGAACTTCTGTTGGAGTTATACTACAAAAAATGGGAAATCGAATGGTGAAGCTATTAGACATCGAAGATCATTCAGTTAACAACAAACACCTGAACCAAATGGAAATAAATGAAGTAGGTCGTTTTGATTATAATTTTAATGATTCCTCTACTAATCTTGATTTTTTAGATAATTCAGAAAAGTAAATCGAGAAGATTCCGTTGAAAAAAATATCACAGAATCACTTATAAGGTCGAAAATATGTGGAAGTAAACAGAGACCTCATTATAAACATGTGTAACAGTAGGTAATTCCCCAGAATTATTAGCCACAGGATTCGTCATTGAACATTGGATGCTGACGCTCACTGTTTAAGTCGTTTTTTTTAAATGAAGGCTTATGGTCAAGCATCTACGCTACCTGGCACGACGTCGTGTTACACTCGTTTTTTTGGTTCGTTTACTCATACACGATCCTTAGCTAGTTAAGCAATAATCTCACACTCCGATTACATCCCGAAATACCCTTCTTGCACAGACTGAATATTAAATTTTCAGTTGTTAGCTACAGGGATCAAGTAATTAGGATCATTTCTTATGTTGAATCGTACACTTAGAAGCCAAAATTTTGAGAGAAGTAACACTCAACTTTGAATTATTCCACAGATTTATCATTCACTAACATTCCTCACTCATCATTGAATGCTGAGCTTCACTGCTCACGTTGATTCGTTAAGCTTAAGGATTGCAGTCAAGTATCCGTGGTAGTTGACATACTGTCGTCTTATCTTCGATTCTTAGCTAGCTCAGCATTTATCATCGTACAATGGTTATGATCCTGACATATATATATCTCGTATTTTGTGTTTTCATTCGTCTTTAGTCTCAGCACAAGAAGAAGAAGAAGAATAGGCGTTGGGGAATAAGATTTTGCGTTTGTTTGTTCACAGCATAATGTGCGTAAATGTCTTCATCTAAAACAATGTCGTCAGTGTACAGTCCACCCTTGCTGTAGTTTAACATCTCCCAGCAGTAATTATTATCAACACATCGAGACGTTAATAGATAATGACGAAAGTGATGGCGAAAAATCACAGGGTGGATTCACCCTTTCAGATTGTTTAATAATAATAATAACAATAGGTGAAGCAAAACGTATGTGTCGAAAATCGAAACGCCGAATTAGTGAAGTAGAAGAGGAATTATCAATATAATTAAAAGTAATAGTAACCTGTTAATAATGGAGAAAGAGAGAGATGTTATGAAGAACAGGAAGAAAAGTAGAACAAAAAGATCGACAGAACATCGGTGGGTCATAATACTCTTTTCTGAATAAAAACGCATTAGGACGAAGTGTTTCGTTGACAGCGCTAGAGCAGTCTCCTCAAAATATCTAATATTATTCTTGAGTTAACAGGTAAAAGTGGTTATTCTGAGTAGTTCGATATTATGTTCGGAAATATTCGGCTTGAACTCACAATCCTGTTCTTTAATTTTTTGAACTTAATAAAGGTGTTCATAACGGATTGTGTGTTCTAGAAGCTTCGAGTCACAACTATGATGAGTACTGAAACAGGCTGAATAGTCTCTAGATATCATAATTTACGATGAGAGAGGAAAATCTATAGACGCACGGTTATACAGTTGAACGCACTATGCAGGACAACTGCTGTAGTAGTATTAATTCAAAACAGAATGTTTCTGGTTCGTGTAATCATATTAGTAAATATTTCGACAGTTAAGGTTGAACAAGGAAGATCACTGGTTATAGGAAAATTTATTTCAAGTTTTCTGCAAAAAAAAATGTTACGTAACCGATTACAGGAAACGTTTGGAACTACACAATATCTTGGGTAGATAAGATATTGGTATCGGAAACACTTTGGACCGACGTGAAGAACCTAGAAGACCTGGATTTCTCGCGTGAATGATTTATGTTTGACGTCACACAAAATCGAAGAATTACAAGAGAAAACCGACAAACTGGCCGGTCGAAGAAGCAGCTGGCGAAGACAGGACTCCAGGTGAACATAGACAAGACTGAGGTTATGAAAATAACCAACCAACAACAACAGGAGAAACATCCAGCGCCAGTCACCATCAACGGGAGGGAGGGATTTGAAAGAGATTACTTCATTCACTCACTTGTAGTACCCCTATACCAACTGTAAACATGCCTTTTAATCTAATTTGTATACTTGTATTATATGTGTATACAGACCGATTTTATATGTACTTCGCAAACATTTGTCAATTTACTGTTGAGCATTACCTTGACACAACTTCGAATTCGACTACTACTGTAATACATATTCGTAATCTTCGCAAGCGCCTTTTGAATTACGTTGTGGGCGTCGAGTAGCCACAACGTCTGCGCACATTAATAAAAGCGAAGAAGTACTAGAATATATGTGTACAGCAGTTTAGTCAGACAACGCACGCAACAAAATTGGTGACCCCAACGACAAATTTCTACCCCGTCGACAAATTGTCCATCGCGACGACAACTTTTTCACCTCGACGATAACTTGTTCACTGCGATGATAACTTGTTGACTCCAACGACATTTTGTTCACCCGGACGCATCATTACACTTGCTGGATTATTTAAACTCTAACTTTATCGGATATATATACATATAATAGACATTTCGAGCTCATTCTTGTGCTTTCTCATCGCACAACTTGCAGTAATCTGTGGTAAGCATCTGCATTGCATGTTTTTCTGTTTTGCCATATTCTTAGTGTGCATTATTCTTGCTATTTTGTTACTCTTAAACCATTTTTCTACGAATTGTAACACGTCTTCCAATACCCCTGATAACTTAGAGCTGGGATCTGTCAGTACCATTTCTCTTACTGTACCAGTTTTTAGGCCCAGAGACCCTCATCTTTGATTTGCACGACTGGAAAATTATTTCACTGCCAATAAGCTCACGTCACAGACGGCTAAATTCGGCATATTGAGTACAGTACTACCAGACGAAATCGCCGAACAGGTTCGACAATGCATCGTTCAGCCCAGCACAGACTCTCCTTACGACAAGTTGAAAGAATAAGTACTTCAATGCACTTCACTTTCTGATAGGCAAGCACTCGATCGTTTGTTAAGCAATGTAAAGCTAGGTGATAAAACCCCATCGCAACTCATGAGGCATATGCAAAGCCTAGTAGCAGGAAGAGATATCGACAAACGTCTCTTTTACCAAATTTGGTTGCGACGACTTCCTGCAAACATTCAACAAGTTCTTGCTTACGGAGACGACGACATTGACATGGAAAAGCTTGCCAAAATCGCAGATCGCATGTACGAGAGGTCAACACCTCAATCTGTTGCTTCCACTAGCAGAATACCAGACACTGACGACAGGATACAGGCTCTAGAACACAAAGTCGACACCTTACTGAGTCAGTTAGCAGCACTGACCACACACACACGACCAAGCCGTTCTAGAAGCTCGTCTCGTCGACGTCTTTCTCGGTCACCCAGCACGTCACGACATCACGATACTATTTGCTGGTACCACCGTAGTTACGGAGACAATGCACGACGGTGTCGTTCACCTTGCAACTTTCAGGCTAAACCAAAAGATATATCGTCATGTATGAAAACTTCTACTGTTGGCAATCTACGATCTAGCAGTCGTTTGTTTTATGTAACAGATAGAAATACCGGTACTACGTTCTTAGTCGACACAGGAGCAGAGGTTAGTGTTCTCCCTCCGTCTACGCAGGAACGTCAACATCCTGACCCTGCAGTTACGCTCCAAGCAGTTAATAAGTCTAATATTGTTACATATGGTAGTAAACGAATGACTTTAGATTTTGGTCTGCAGAATACCTACAATTGGTCTTTCATCATCGCAGACGTTCCATCCCCAATCCTTGGTATAGATTTTCTACAGCAACACAAACTGCTAGTTGATCCGGTTAGCCCTAAGCTTATAGACTCGCTCAATAAAAGGTACATCGCTGGTACGATTAGCCGTGCATCATCGCTGAACTTGATGGTCACACGCACACCAGCATCTCCATATACTGACTTAGTAAATCAGTTCCCTGACCTTCTACAACCCTCTTTCCGAGCAACAGAACTAAAGCATCAAGTGGTTCATCACATTAAAACCACTGGACCACCAGTTTTTGCACGTCCTCGACGCCTTGACCCACATCGACTTAAAATCGCAAAAACAGAGTTCGATAAAATGTTAGAGCTCGGCATTATTCGACCATCCAACAGCTCTTGGTCTTCACCGCTGCACATGGTACCCAAAAAGTCTTCTGGTGAGATACGGCCATGCGGGGATTATCGAGCTTTAAACAAGCAAACGGTACCTGACCGATACCCCATACCGCATATTCACGATTTCGCCAGCAACTTGCCAGAGGTTAAAATTTTCTCCAAAATCGACCTTGTCAGAGCGTACCATCATATTCCCATCCACCCGGATGACGTTCCAAAAACCGCTATCACCACGCCATTCGGCTTATACGAATTCGTGCGCATGCCTTTCGGGCTGATGAACGCCGCTCAGACATTTCAACGTCTCATCGACCAAGTACTCCGCGGCCTGCCCTTCGTCTACGCATACATTGACGACTTACTAATTGCAAGTGCAGACGAAACCGAGCATGTGAAACATGTGAAGACGGTGTTCGAAAGACTTCACAAATACGGCATGACTATCAATTTAGATAAATGCGAATTTGGTAAGAAATCACTGAAATTCCTCGGTCACTTGATTGACAATCAAGGAATTAGACCAGTCCCCGACGATGTACAAGCCATCAAAGACTATCCATTACCAGATTCTTTCAAGAAATTACGGCGATTTTTGGGTCTAGTCAATTTTTACCGGCGTTTTATCCCGAACTGTGCTAGAGTTTTGCAACCGTTGACCGACTGCTTACGTGGACATAGTCGTTCATTCCATTTGCCTGCAGAAGCTGTTAAAGCATTCGAAGCTGTTAAACAATCGTTAAATGACAAGACGCTCTTAGTCAGACGCCAGAATGACGCCCCCTGTCTCTCATGACAGATGCTTCAGATGTCGCCATTGGGGCAGTGTTACAACAGCAGGTACATGGCGAATGGCAACCCCTTGCATTCTTTTCGAAACGACTGAATCCTACTCAATGTCGATATAGCACCTTTGGTAGAGAGTTATTAGCTGTTTATTTAGCAATCAAGCACTTTCGACATATGCTGGAAGGTACACCTTTTACTGTCTTTACAGACCACAAGGCTCTAACGAAAGCCTTATCAGCAAAACAGGATAACTACTCTCCACGTGAACTACGACATCTCGAGTTTATATCCCAGTTCACCTCCGATCTGCGACACATAAAGGGTAAAAACAATGAAGTGGCAGACGCTTTATCACGTATGCACATTGATAACATTGTATGCCCAGACATCGACTACGAACATCTCTCAAACTTACAACGAGATGACGCCGAACTCAAAAAGATCATGTCTTCTAAAACAACATCTCTAAACCTCGAGGCAATTCCTTTCGGCACGACAAAAGTTATCTGCGACACCTCTACAGGTAAATATCGACCTTTCGTTCCAATAGCTATGAGACATACAGTATTCGAGAAGTTACATAACTTGTCGCATCCTGGTGTTAGCGCTACTACCAAGCTACTAAGAGAAAGATTTATCTGGCCAAACATTAACAGCGACGTTAAGAAGTGGACACGAAATTGCTTGTCTTGTCAAAGAGTCAAAATCAACCGGCACACCAAAGCACCACTTGGTCGCTTCCCTAACCCCGACTCTAGATTTGACCATGTACATGTAGACATAGTTGGTCCACTGCCTCCTTCCAATGGTTTCAACTATATTCTAACCTGCATTGACAGATTTACTCGTTGGCCAGTAGCAGTTCCATTAATCGACGTCTCAGCTGAAACGGTAGCTAAAGCTTTAGTCGAAAACTGGATAGCCAACTTTGGTGTCCCATCAATTATCACTACAGACAGAGGTGCCCAGTTTGAAAGCCGACTGTTTGACCAACTAACTGAATTACTAGGCATTAAACGAATACGAACGACAGCGTATCATCCTAGTTCCAACGGTATGGTCGAACGATTTCATCGACAACTCAAAGCTGCACTCGCTGCTTCTTTGACTCAAAACGATTGGTCAACCAAACTTCCACTAGTATTACTTGGTATACGAGCTACTATAAAGAAAGATATTGGCTGCTGTGTTTCCGAACTAGTCTATGGAACAACATTACGATTACCAGGAGAATTTTTCACCCCGGGTAACCAAGTTCCACACGATATGACTGGTTACGTGCACCAGCTAAAACGACACATGAACGAGCTAAAGATATCAATTCCACGTCAGCAGGAACGAGCGTCATACATCCCGTCACAACTGACAGATTGTACTCACGTCTTCGTCAGGAGAGAAGGTGTACAACGACCACTTCAACCCGCTTATGATGGCCCATTCAAAGTTCTAAACAGAAACGCGAAAGTTATCACGATAGAAAGATTGAATAAAACAGAAGCCATCAGTATCGACAGAGTCAAACCAGCGTTCCTCGACGATTTCGAAGTCAACGATAAGAACCAGCTGAACGACGTGCCAACACCTACATCCACACAAGCTTCAACGTCGACAGAGAAGCCTGCGAAAACAACACGATCTGGTAGACGAGTCCATTGGCCTAAACGTTACGTGCAAGTCATCGAAATATAACTTACTACGAATTTTCATTTTTATTATCTTTATTCGTAATTGTCATTTGATTACTCATTTAACTGATTAATATTTTCATACATAAATCACGTCACTATTATTTTAACATCGATATTTCCTATATTATTACATTTAATCACATCTCGTATATTATTCACGTATCGTTTTCGTCTACCGACTACAGATCCCCGGACAATTTTATCGTTCCTTATATATTCTATTACGATTAGGAATTCCACTTTCCCTAGATTATCGCATTTATTATCGACGTTATTAACCGCATTAAACTGCTCATTTTTCAGCTTAATAAATCGCCTTCTGTGTACTATCGCTGCTACGTATTACGCTGACGCATGTTATTTTCGAACACTTAAATGTATTTTTTTATATATTTCAGTGTTCTGGTGGGGATATTATGTAGTACCCCTATACCAACTGTAAACATGCTTTTTAATCTAATTTGTATACTTGTATTAATAATAATAATATGTTCTCATATTTTACATGAGGGACGCCAGTTTACAGGCATCATCAATTCGATAATTTACAGATAATATTAATAAGCATATTTAGTAAAGATAATATAATAAGGTACATTTTTTCCCCAGCTATGTAGGGTACACCAATTGTATATGCATGCATAAATATTGTTTTAATAATAATAATATATTCCTTCCTGTTTATGCAGGAACATATCTATTGTACAGGCATGGATAAGTTATTATATAAATTACACATAATTTGATGTATAATGGACTTACAGTTTGGTTGTTCTTTCTGTCATTAGAGTCAGTCGGAAAAGTCTGCTATAAAGTCTGTCTGTGTAGCACATAAAGAGATATAGAAATATTGTCTTCGCATTAACAAAAAACCCAGACATCAGATGAATGTAATACAGATATCTGGGAAAAATAAAGCTTGGAGTCAATTCTCCTATATAACTTTGTTGTGAACAGCACCCTTGGCTTAAAGATTATTGATGTATTATGTTGAGATCAGTGATATATTTATTCCATTTTTCAGCAGTCTTATCTCAGTTTCATAACAGGAAAGAAATTTGATCGTGGGGGCGAAAACTAGATAAGGTCATGTTGGGTTGTTTTACTGCATCAAATGGTGCCGAGGTCGATTTCAGAGTTCTACATTTGCGCCATTTGTGTCTGCATGGCGAACTGTACTCGTAAGTTGAGTAAAATGTTGAAAACTGTTTGAAAACCAGTTGCTTCTTCATTTCAGATCATGAATACTCATTTACAGCGTGTTCGCCAGCGTCTTTAAATGGGATACAGACCGATTTTATATGTACTTCGCAAACATTTGTCAATTTACTGTTGAACATTACCTTGACACAACTTCGAATTCGACTACTACTGTAATACATATTCGTAATCTTCGCAAGCGCCTTTTGAATTACGTTGTGGGCGTCGAGTAGCCACAACGTCTGCGCACATTAATAAAAGCGAAGAAGTACTAGAATATATGTGTACAGCAGTTTAGTCAGACAATGCACGCAACACACTCACTTATCTAGGGAGCATTGTCTCAACTACAGGAAGTCGGAACGGACGAGGATGTTAAATCGAGCGAGAATTGGGAAGGCGAGCGAGGAACACATTCATCATCAACCTGAAACCAATCTGGAAATCTTCGTCACTCACCCAGCATCAACAACAAAATTCGGTCGGATTTTCAATACAAACGTGGTCAAGTCAGTCAGTTCTTCTATACGGATCAGAAACTTGGCGGATCACAAAGACCTTCATCAACAACTATCTTCGCTCTATACAGAAGATCAGGCCGGGCCGGAAAGAATCACCAACAAGAAACTATGGGAACAAACAAAACAAGAACCAATCGCCTAACAAATATGCAGGAGAAAGGGGGGTGGATGGATTGGGCACTCGCTGAGGAGGCCGCTGGGTGACATCGCGAGCGCGTCAGGCCATTGCTCGGGTGTAAGCCGAAACGGAAGAGGCTAGTTGGTCGTCAGTGCAAGGGTGACATGAAGGAGATCGTGTGAAGAGGAGTTGTTTGAGACAGTATGGACTAACATGGGTGCGGGTGAAGAGCACAGCAGAAGGAAGACAGAAGCAAGTGCAGACGCGCAGTGAAGAGCACAGCAGAAGGAAGACAGAAGCAAGTGCAGACGCGCAGTAATAATAATAAAATCGGAAACACTTGCGCCATTGGTTTACTTAAATACATCTCCTATAAAGTTATTAGACACCTTTATCAATTAACTTAGTTTCTAAAATATATGCAGGAAGATATGGACTAATGTTCTGACGATTCGCAGGTCATGTATTAGCTGTGATGTAGTACTATTTTTATTGTTCCCTTGATTTCAGAGTTGAACACAGGGATTCAACAGCACGTGTTCAGCAGTTTTTCCTGTTTTCTGCGCTCCTCTTTAGCTGGGTCTACTATTGAGCGTAATCTGTCATCTCTTCCTCGCACATTCTACCTCATATCAAGCTGCGATGTCCCAGTTATCGATTCCTATACGGGTCCCACCCGAGGTCCTGGGGTGAGATGTCATTCGATTGTCTCCTCAGAGTGTACCCATTTCATCTGTATTTCCTTCTTTATATTTGTTGAGCAATATATCCTTGGTTAATTGGTTCCCGTAGTTTCGTTATGTCAATTTTTGGCCACTTGGTCTTCAGCATGGAGCGAAGGCAGCTATGTATAGGAGTCTGCAATCCGTTGGAAATGCTTTTCGTGAGGCACAAAGTCTCCAGCTCATACAGAAGAACTGAATTCACATCTGTGTTGAAAATCCGAATCTTGTTTTCTACGCTGAGTGCTGTTTATCTCCACACAGTCTCGAGAGTAATGAAAGCTTGTCTTGCTTTCCCGATCCTTACTTTGATATCCTCGTCAGTTCCGCCACCTGCAGTTGAAACGATGCTTCCCAGGTAGGTAGGTAGGTAGGTAAAAGAGGTTTTTTCTTTCAGGTTCCTCCCATATATGCTGATTGTTGTCTGTTGTGGTTGCTCAGGAATCTTCATCACCTTAACCTTCCGATTCTTGATTTGATATCTTCATATGTTGTTTGTGGTTGAAACGATGCTGCCTTGATAAGAGAAGGGAGAGATCTCTTTCAAATTTCTTTGTTTTCAGGGATTGGAGGTGGCTTCTGTTGGTTGGCTGGTCGGTTGGTTATCTCCATCACTTCCGTTTACTCTATGTCAACCTGAAGTCTTGTCTTCACTGCTTCTTCTGCCAGCTTGTTGGTTTTCGCCTGTAATTCTTCGAATTTATAAGACATCATACATATACAGCCCGCAAAATCACCGTATTTCTGCCTCGTTGCTCCCCAAATTCTGACGCATTATCCAGTCCACCACGATTAGGGATATCATCGGCAAAAATAGACAGCCTTATATTACTCCTGCATTCACTTCAGAAGTATACCTGGGTATTCCTTCGCGGATCAATTGAAAAGTGTTGTCAGTGGAGTTGAAGATTGAACGATCAATTCATGGTTGCTTGCTCAAAATCAACTTCCCCAATTTTCGCAGAGGCATCAATACGACAGTCATCGTCTCATCGGTCGCTGTTCAGAAAGAAGAGTGAAACATCGTCAGAAGTAATACTATGATTTATTGTTGTAATATTTGTTCACAGACCTTAGTTCAGTTATTATTTTTATATGTTGGTGTAACAATAAAGAAATCCCAAGCGGCCAATCGGTGTTTTGGTTTCTTCGTCCGTTATAACTAAGCGTTTCTGAAAACTTCAAGGAACAGCGTGGGCCCGAGCGTAGCAAGAGCTGGGCATTAACGGTTTATGAGACGTGATTGACAGTTTCTGACGATAGAAACAGATCTGGCGGATTCAAACAGTTGGTGAAAGTTTGGATAGTCGCCGTTCATTTTTCCTGGTGCCGGTCAAGTCCTCTTTGAACAAGCAATATCTGGAACGTTTTTGGAATTGGGTCAAGTTCAACAATGCCTGGGTCAAAGAAGGGACAGAGTGTCTTGGATGCAAACAGGAAAGTAAGTCATGGTGACTTGTCTGTTACTTGTAACGATGTGTCTGATGTTAAGCATGACATGGTTGATGTTACTGTTTCGCCGTTCAGGGATAATAGGAACATCAAACTCCCTAGATTTGAACCACGATGTTTTGATGGAAACCCGGCTGATTATTTACAATTTGTGAACGAGTTTGAGATCATGCTGAGTGGTTTTTCATTAACTGATGAAATGAAGTTAATGTATTTGATGAGGTATTGCACTGGAATTGCTGCAAGAGCTATACAGTTTTGTAAGTTTATGAAGCCAAAAGAGGGCTACGATGAGGCTATGAGCATATTACGTCAAAGGTTTGGAAGACCTTCAATGATTGTAAGGAACGTATACGAAGCTGTCAAAGGTAATGGCAGTCAACTTCAAGATGACTCCAAGGCACTTACTGAGTTTTTGGATAATCTTATGACTTATAAGAATACCTTGATTTCTATGAATTGCATTAGTGACCTCAACTCGAGTTTTGTACTAGAAGTAACAGCAAGACGCCTACCTACTCGACTGCAAAGGAAGTGGGTGAAGATAAGCTCCCGTATGGAGGATCAGGGTATCGAGCCAAAATTTGATGATATCCTGAAACTAGTAAAAGATAGCGTCAATCAATCGATGAGCAAGTTTGCCAGTATATTGAATCTCACCCCTAGAACAGAGCAGTCTGAGGGTAAAATGCAATCATTGATGATGAATAGGCCTCAGAGAGGTGGATATCGAGAAGGCTCCATGATGTCCAGTAATGCATATAGACCTAGTGAGTGTAACAGGTTTCGCAGTACATCCTCAACAGATAAGTAACAAGGTGGAAGACAAACACGGTTGTGTTTTACACGTTTTCAAGAGGTGCATACAAAGGTGAACTGTGAACCAGTAAGCAAGTTCAGTGATAAGCTAAATGTAAACTCCAGGCCTGACTCCAAATTGTGTGACGATAACGGTGCGGTCAGGAAGTCTGTAGTTACAACCGGTAAGCCATTGTTGAATAGAGTGTCACAGAATAGAGTTGCTGCTTCAGAGTGCAGTTTTGACCCTACAAGTTTACAAGGTATAACTAGTCAGAGTGAAGTTATAAAACCTTTTAGGATTTGTGAGGAGGAACCAAAATTGTCTACTTCTGTTATTAAAGAGTTTGAAAATGATGAAGTTGACGGTAAATTGAATATTCGTGATAATGATCATGATACTTCACATTTGTCTTTGGTTGTTCGTGATGAGACGAGGGATATGCCTACTACTGCTAAGTTGAACAAAGTTTCTGTACAACTTGAACGTGAAGTAGAAATAAATGCAGGTGCAGTTGCAGAAGGCATGCATACTTGTGAGACCGTCAGTGTGATTGATCAGCATGTAGCCCACCTATCATCAGGTGCTAGTGCTAAACCTGAGCTGATAGTAAAAGACACCAGTGGTGGTGGTCTTGCAGGTAGACAACTTTCTGAAAGTCGAGCAACAACAGCTTCTGGACCACCGCTAAGTTCATCAACATGTGTCACTCAGTCGTCGTTGGTGTTGTCATCCACAATGGAAAAGACGCTTATGAACTCAAGTATCTTGTGCAATGATTTTGATAGTATTGGTGCGTTTGAAAGGACGAATATCAATGGTCAGTTTAGTGAGGATAAGCCAAGTGTAAACGAGAGAGTAATTGTTAGATTGACTTGCACGAATAAAGGCATTTCTAGTTTCAAGTTACTATTTGAATGCTATCATCTTTGGTGTAAATTACTCTGTGCCTACGCTTGGTTGACCAGATACGTCGTGTGTTTGTCAGTCATCTATATTCTACGATACAATGACATGAGGGTGTTACCGTTCAGATTTGAGGATATAGCTCATAGAAGGAAGTTAGCAAATGAAACCTGCGACGATTTTCCAACCTAGAGCGTCAACCTGAGAAGGGTTGTAGGCGTACTGCTGTAAGTCCTACAATTCTCCAAAGGGTAGCGCATCAATGAGCAGTCCAATGTGCTCGGTGTGTGATTTTGTACATACGTTCATATTGCATATACTGAATTGATATCATCTGTCATCTAGGTGTTGGTAATTCTGTTTGTGTCCGGACGACTTCCACTTGTATCATCAACCTGAGAAGGAATGTAGGCGTACTGCTGTAAGTCCTACAATTCTCCAAAGGGTAGCGCATCAATGAGCAGTCCAATGTGTTTGGTGTGTGATTTTGTACATATATTCATATGGTATATACTGAATTGATATCATCTGTCATCTAGCTGTTGGTAATTCTGTTTGTGTCCGGACGACTTCCACTTGTATCATCAACCTGAGAAGGAATGTAGGCGTACTGCTGTAAGTCCTACAGTTCTTCAAGGGTAGTTCGTCAAGGCAGAATCCACCACATTTGATGTATTGATTGTACATATGTTTGTGTTAAATAGTTGTGTGAGTTCCAATCATTGTAACAGTTGGTTAATCTGTTTGTGTCCGGACATTCCACAAATTACAATCGTCAACCTGAGAAGGGTTGTAGGCGTACTGGTGTTAGCCCTGCGATTCTTCAAAGGAATTCCATCAAGACATGATCGGCGAGTTTGTGTGTAAAGTTTTTATATATATATTTCTTCCTGTTTATGCAGGAACATACCAATTGTACAGGCATGGATAAGTTATTATATAAATTACACACAATTTAATGTATAATGAATTTACAGTTTGGTTGTTCTTTCTGACATTAGAGTCAGTAGGAACAGTCTGCTATAAAGTCTGTTTGTGTAGCACATAAAGAGATATAGAAATATTGTCTTCGCATTAACAAAAAACCCAGACATCAGATGAATGTAATACAGATATCTGGGAAAAATAAAGCTTGAAGTCAATTCTCTTATATAACTTTGTTGTGAGCAGCACCCATGGCTTAAAGATTATTGATGTATTATGTTGAGATCAGTGATATATTTATTCCATTTTTTCAGCACTCTTATCGTAGTTTCATAACAGGAAAGAAATTTGATCGTGGATACGAAAACTAAATAAGGTCATGTTGGGTTGTTTTACTGCATCAAATGGTGCCGAGGTCGATTCCAGAATCCTCCATTTGCTCCATTTGTGTCTGCATGGCGGACTGTATTCGTAAGTTGAGTAAAACGTTGAAAACTGTTTGAAAACCAGTTGCTTCTTCATTTCAGATCATGAATACTCATTTACAGCATGTTCGCCAGCGTCTTCAAATGGTAGAATTGGATCGTTCATGGAATTTGAGTGGTTATGAGATAGACGGTTTGGAATTAATCCTCATTTCAGTTTAGATGCAGGGTTGTTCGACCTCGACCAGAAGATGAATAGGAGCAGCAAAATACCAGAAAGAGAAAGTATGTGAACATGAAAAGAACATTAATACATGATTCATTTATAAATGTTTATCTTAATTATACTTAAGTAAACATTTTTCTATATTGTATCTGCGTTTTCACGTATTTATGCGAAGTCTTAGAGTTTATTTAATGTCATAATGTGTATTAATAGTCTGAGCGTTTTTATTGTTCTAATGACTGATGCGTTTTAGAAATAAGTAATGGGTTCTGGTAGGGATAGTCTTTAGAATAAAACAGTTTACATAGCAAGCGTTTGAAGGTTACAATGAGGGATAGGTCCTATTTCTAAGGGTAAACTAATCCTGTATGTTCCGTACTATGTCTTTATGCATCCATGCTGCTAGTTTATTTATAGTTTAAAGATTGCTAAGGGTGTTGAAGTGCGTCTTTTAGGTGCTGTAGTAGATTAGTGCTTGATTCGTTCTAGGAGTAAATAGTTTATTAATATAATCTGTAGAGTGAAACAGTCTGTATAGAGAGCGTTTGAAGCTTGTAACCGAAGAGCAAGTTCTGATATCTAGGGGTAGGCTATTCCATATTTTAGAATACATGACTGTGAAGAAGTTTTCACGGAGTGTTGACTTAAAAGAATGAGTTGTCACTGTGGAAGTTTGGTTACGCAGATCGTAAGAACCTTCCTGTGCGAATTGTATGTCCCTGTTACCTGAGAAAGATATTTTGTGAAGGACCTTAAAGAAGAATATTAGGTTTATAATAAGTCGCCTTGTCCAAAGTGGGTCGAGTTTTAGGATCATGCACCGTGAGATGTAGTCTTTCTTACAATCGTAGCCAAGCAGTTTTGAGGTAAAATATCGTTGGATACTTTCCATCCTTAGCTTGTCACGTGTGCGAGTGCTGCTTATAATAAATGGACAGTATTCTAGTAGTGGTCTGACACATGTTTTGTACAGAATTAGCTTGGCTTCATTGTCGTGAAAGTTCCTGAGTATGCATCCTAAGAGCATCCTCGATTTTCTAGTCTGTGATGCTACTTGCTCTGAGAATGTCAAGTCACTAGAGTACCTCAGGCCTAGGTCAACGACACTTCGGAGTCTTGTTAGGTTAGCAGATTGGAGCGTTAATTTCAGGTCGATTGAGGGTGCACCGAAGCAGATCCAGCCACATTTGTTCAGATTAAATTGGAGATTCCATAGGGACGACCAAGCAGCCATTTTATCTAATTCCTTCTGTACTACATTCTCGAAGTTCCCTAAGTCATCACGTTGGAATGTATAAGCTACTTTTAGGTCATCTGCAAAGATGAATGGTTTCCCGTGCGTGAAGCAAGCGCATATGTCATTGATGTATAGTGTAAATAGGAGGGGTCCAATGACACTACCTTGTACTACACCAGAAGTGATAGGGCTAGGTTTGGAGGTTGCAGACCCGAGTTTAACTATTTGGGACCTATTGTTAAGGAATGATTTAAGCCATCCTAATAATGGGTCACGTATTCCTAAGGAGTTCAGTTTATTTGTTAGCAGTAAATGGTCAACACGGTCAAATGCCTTAGAAATGTCAAAGTAGATGACAAGTACTAGTTGCCGTCTGTCACGACTGCTGGTTACAAAATTGAAGAAGTCTAGGTGACATGTTAAACATGATCTGGATTTCAGGAATCCATGTTGGTTCGGACTTATGATGTTGCAGCTAAGCATGTGTTTGATTAGGTTATTTTTGACTAGTCTCTCCATGATTCTAGATGCTATAGGTGTGATATTGATTGGCCGGTAGTTACTGACTTCAGTTTTCGAGCCAGATTTGTGTTTAGGCATAATGAATGTAGTCTTCCATATGTCAGGGTAAGTTTGGGTTTCTAGGGACATTGTGAATATTTTAAGCAGTAGTAGAGGAATGTCAGGGCCACCATATTTATAGAAGTAAGATGATATACCGTCGGTACCGAAACCTTTTGAACTTTTGAGGGTTCTTATAGTTTGGTTAATGTCAGCGTAAGTGAATTGAACAGTGCTAATTTGGTTTGGTGTCAGTGGAGTTGGTGCCATTTTAGTAATAGGGTGTATATCGAGTAGCTGGACTGAGGGCTTAAGGTAGTTACCTGCAAACGTTTTGTTGAATAGTTCACATATGTCTGCAGAGTTAGTGCATAGCCTGCCTTTGTCTATGAGGAGAGGAATGCTGTGATTTTTGCGATTCATTCGCTTCCTTAAGATTTCTGTGAGTGCATACGCTCTAGCAGGACTGGCTACTGCGATGCGTTCTTCCTTTCTCATACGGAAATCTTGAGCTTGTGTGATGGAGCTAAGGGTTTTAAGTATTAGACCTAGAGTGCCAAAGTCGTGGTGTTTGAAGTAACTTGTTGAGAGTTTCTTCAGTTTCTTACGATCCTTTGGTTTTATGAATGACTTTCTGTGTGGGGAAACCTTTAGTGTTTGGAGTGGAATGACAGCATCTAAGCATATGTTTGAGTTATGGTAGAAGATGGTTAGGGCTCTCGATAGGTCATCAGTAGTGAAGTATTCATCCCATTTGGAGGATCTTAGCATCGATTCAACTAAGGCCCAGTTTGCCTTACTATAGTTCCTATATATTACTTGTTGTGAAGTGGAGGTATGAGATGCATTGCTACTCAGCGGAATTGGCAGTGCACACATTACTGTTTTGTGGTCGCTCCCTGGGAACTCAGAACCTACTAGCGTTGAAAGGGGGCTTATATTGTGGCAGAAGATTAAGTCTAGTACGTTGTTACCTCTTGTGGGAGTAGTGACAGTTTGTTTCCAGCCAAGTATATCCAGTGTGTCTAAGAACTTATCAAATTTAGTTGGACCTGTGGGTATATCCCAGTTGATTTCAGGTAAGTTAAAGTCCCCACATAGGATCTTATGATCGTATTGTAAGTCGGTTAATTGCTCCAGAGTATTAATGAGTTGGGTCTCGTAATTACTAAAGGTGCCAGGTGCTCTGTAGGAGCATCCAATTAGTGCTGTTACGTTATTTAAGTGTACATTAACCCATAGAGTCTCAGGCATGTTAAGTGTACTACTTTCTAGCTGTGATACAGTAAGTTCATTCAAGAAGTACATGAGACAACCCCCTCCCTTACCACCTTCCCTGTCACACCGAAAGTGTGTGTAGTTATCTAAGCTTATTTCATCATCCAGGATGTCCGAATGACACCAAGATTCAGTGATGACAATTACAGGGGGTTTGTATATTACTGTGAGTGCTCTGAGCATCGGCAATTTATTTAGAACAGATCTAGCATTTATGAGGATTACGTAAAGATGAGAGTTGAAGTAGCATTTGAAGTATTTAAGTTCGTTAGTCAGCCCCGAATATGGTTCAGCACCCAGTAGTTCTGCTGGACATGACGATCCTATGTTAAGAGGAGTTCCAGCATCATGCTCACCTATGTCTATCGAGTTGTTGTGTGCTGTTTTCGGTGGAGAATTAGGAGTTGGAGTACTGGATTTGCTATAGACTAAGGAACTTTTATTTTTAGTTAGGTTACAGAAGTGGGTAGGGTTCTTTATTTGGCCTATACTTGTGCAAGTGTCAAGTGTGTCCAATGGATACGGGTGCACTAGACCGTTCCTGTTTTCATGCAAGGAGGGAGCCAGCACTAGTGGTTTAGGAGTGTTAACATCCCTACCAGCTGTTTTTTCAACGCTGACAGGGACGCGGGGGATAAAAAATGATTGGATCCTTGTGATGACCATGGCTTATTATTCCACCTATTGTTTGATGCTAGTTGTGTCCTTGTGTGGGTTTCGTGTGTACTGCATTTTGGGTTAGTTCCCAGCAGACTTGTACCATACATCCGGTCGAAATTTGTTTGTGTGCCACATATGTGTCGTGTGTCATATCAATTGATGTTTTTTGGATTCATTGTGTTTACTTGTTGTTATTACATAATTTTGTTAAAATTTTCGTCTTGATTACTTCTGAAGTTGTTTCGAGTCTTCTACATCCATGAATGAATTGATTGATGTGAAGGACAGCAGATGGGTCGTACACGCCGGGGAGGCTAGGCTATTGATGAGAATGAAATGCACACGGAGATAATTGTTAGCTGTGGTCCGACACGCCGAGGAGAAAGAGTGTAAACGACTGAGGCTCGCATGCGTCACCGCTACTAGAACTGAGGGAGAATGAGTGACAAGCGATTGCAGTGGTAATTGGAAGTGAGTAGATAAGAGGATGTGCGTAGAGTATCATGAGTTGGTGCTATGGTCACGTTGCATTCTGCAAGAGTCATTCTAGCAAGTGGCGATTGTGTTTCAAGATGTCAAGAGGAGGTCTCTATCTGGAGGCGAAAGTCGTCAGCGATGTGTGAGATTGTGCTGACGGTATGTGTCAATTACGTCTCATAAACCGTTAATGCCCAGCTCTTGCTACGCTCGGGCCCACGCTGTTCCTTGAAGTTTTCAGAAACGCTTAGTTATAACGGACGAAGAAACCAAAACACCGATTGGCCGCTTGGGATTTCTTTATTGTTACACCAACATATAAAAATAATAACTGAACTAAGGTCTGTGAACAAATATTACAACAATAAATCATAGTATTACTTCTGACGATGTTTCACTCTTCTTTCTGAACAGCGACCGATGAGACAATGACTGTCGTATTGATGCCTCTGCGAAAATTGGGGAAGTTGATTTTGAGCAAGCAACCAAGAATTGATCGTTCAATCTTCAACTCCATTGAAACTCCCCGGCAAAAAATGGATCCAACCTTTTTTTCGTTCACGACCAATACAAGTTGACTTGGATGGCATTGCGAGAACCTGGGTCACACGGACAGAGATGAAATGGAAAACAAACAGAAAAGCCAACACACCACAAGCATACCCACAGCATAATCTCACACATCGCTGACGACCTGCGCCACCAGACAGAGACCTCCTCTAGACATCTTGCAACACAATCGCCACTTGCTAGAATGACTCTTGCAGAATGCAACGTGACCATAGCACCAACTCATGATACTCTACGCACATCCTCTTATCTACTCACTTCCAATTACCACTGCAATCGCTTGTCACTCATTCTCCCTCAGTTCTAGTAGCGGTGACGCATGCGAGCCTCAGTCGTTTACACTCTTTCTCCTCGGCGTGTCGGACCACAGCTAACAATTATCTCCGTGTGCATTTCATTCTCATCAATAGCCTAGCCTCCCCGGCGTGTACGACCCATCTGCTGTCCTTCACATCAATCAATTCATTCATGGATGTAGAAGACTCGAAACAACTTCAGAAGTAATCAAGACGAAAATTTTAACAAAATTATGTAATAACAACAAGTAAACACAATGAATCCAAAAAACATCAATTGATATGACACACGACACATATATAAAAACTTTACACACAAACTCGCCGATCATGTCTTGATGGAATTCCTTTGAAGAATCGCAGGGCTAACACCAGTACGCCTACAACCCTTCTCAGGTTGACGATTGTAATTTGTGGAATGTCCGGACACAAACAGATTAACCAACTGTTACAATGATTGGAACTCACACAACTATTTAACACAAACATATGTACAATCAATACATCAAATGTGGTGGATTCTGCCTTGACGAACTACCCTTGAAGAACTGTAGGACTTACAGCAGTACGCCTACATTCCTTCTCAGGTTGATGATACAAGTGGAAGTCGTCCGGACACAAACAGAATTACCAACAGCTAGATGACAGATGATATCAATTCAGTATATACCATATGAATATATGTACAAAATCACACACCAAACACATTGGACTGCTCATTGATGCGCTACCCTTTGGAGAATTGTAGGACTTACAGCAGTACGCCTACATTCCTTCTCAGGTTGATGATACAAGTGGAAGTCGTCCGGACACAAACAGAATTACCAACACCTAGATGACATGATATCAATTCAGTATATGCAATATGAACGTATGTACAAAATCACACACCGAGCACATTGGACTGCTCATTGATGCGCTACCCTTTGGAGAATTGTAGGACTTACACCAGTACGCCTACAACCCTTCTCAGGTTGACGCTCTAGGTTGGAAAATCGTCGCAGGTTTCATTTGCTAACTTCCTTCTATGAGCTATATCCTCAAATCTGAACGGTAACACCCTCATGTCATTGTATCGTAGAATATAGATGACTGACAAACACACGACGTATCTGGTCAACCAAGCGTAGGCACAGAGTAATTTACACCAAAGATGATAGCATTCAAATAGTAACTTGAAACTAGAAATGCCTTTATTCGTGCAAGTCAATCTAACAATTACTCTCTCGTTTACACTTGGCTTATCCTCACTAAACTGACCATTGATATTCGTCCTTTCAAACGCACCAATACTATCAAAATCATTGCACAAGATACTTGAGTTCATAAGCGTCTTTTCCATTGTGGATGACAACACCAACGACGACTGAGTGACACATGTTGATGAACTTAGCGGTGGTCCAGAAGCTGTTGTTGCTCGACTTTCAGAAAGTTGTCTACCTGCAAGACCACCACCACTGGTGTCTTTTACTATCAGCTCAGGTTTAGCACTAGCACCTGATGATAGGTGGGCTACATGCTGATCAATCACACTGACGGTCTCACAAGTATGCATGCCTTCTGCAACTGCACCTGCATTTATTTCTACTTCACGTTCAAGTTGTACAGAAACTTTGTTCAACTTAGCAGTAGTAGGCATATCCCTCGTCTCATCACGAACAACCAAAGACAAATGTGAAGTATCATGATCATTATCACGAATATTCAATTTACCGTCAACTTCATCATTTTCAAACTCTTTAATAACAGAAGTAGACAATTTTGGTTCCTCCTCACAAATCCTAAAAGGTTTTATAACTTCACTCTGACTAGTTATACCTTGTAAACTTGTAGGGTCAGAACTGCACCCTGAAGCAGTAACTCTATTCTGTGACACTCTATTCAACAATGGCTTACCGGTTGTAACTACAGACTTCCTGACCGCACCGTTATCGTCACACAATTTGGAGTCAGGCCTGGAGTTTACATTTAGCTTATCACTGAACTTGCTTACTGGTTCACAGTTCACCTTTGTATGCACCTCTTGAAAACGTGTAAAACACAACCGTGTTTGTCTTCCACCTTGTTACTTATCTGTTGAGGATGTACTGCGAAACCTGTTACACTCACTAGGTCTATATGCATTACTGGACATCATGGAGCCTTCTCGATATCCACCTCTCTGAGGCCTATTCATCATCAATGATTGCATTTTACCCTCAGACTGCTCTGTTCTAGGGGTGAGATTCAATATACTGGCAAACTTGCTCATCGATTGATTGACGCTATCTTTTACTAGTTTCAGGATATCATCAAATTTTGGCTCGATACCCTGATCCTCCATACGGGAGCTTATCTTCACCCACTTCCTTTGCAGTCGAGTAGGTAGGCGTCTTGCTGTTACTTCTAGTACAAAACTCGAGTTGAGGTCACTAATGCAATTCATAGAAATCAAGGTATTCTTATAAGTCATAAGATTATCCAAAAACTCAGTAAGTGCCTTGGAGTCATCTTGAAGTTGACTGCCATTACCTTTGACAGCTTCGTATACGTTCCTTACAATCATTGAAGGTCTTCCAAACCTTTGACGTAATATGCTCATAGCCTCATCGTAGCCCTCTTTTGGCTTCATAAACTTACAAAACTGTATAGCTCTTGCAGCAATTCCAGTGCAATACCTCATCAAATACATTAACTTCATTTCATCAGTTAATGAAAAACCACTCAGCATGATCTCAAACTCGTTCACAAATTGTAAATAATCAGCCGGGTTTCCATCAAAACATCGTGGTTCAAATCTAGGGAGTTTGATGTTCCTATTATCCCTGAACGGCGAAACAGTAACATCAACCATGTCATGCTTAACATCAGACACATCGTTACAAGTAACAGACAAGTCACCATGACTTACTTTCCTGTTTGCATCCAAGACACTCTGTCCCTTCTTTGACCCAGGCATTGTTGAACTTGACCCAATTCCAAAAACGTTCCAGATATTGCTTGTTCAAAGAGGACTTGACCGGCACCAGGAAAAATGAACGGCGACTATCCAAACTTTCACCAACTGTTTGAATCCGCCAGATCTGTTTCTATCGTCAGAAACTGTCAATCACGTCTCATAAACCGTTAATGCCCAGCTCTCGCTACGCTCGGGCCCACGCTGTTCCTTGAAGATTTCAGAAACGCTTAGTTATAACGGACGAAGAAACCAAAACACCGATTGGCCGCTTGGGATTTCTTTATTGTTACACCAACATATAAAAATAATAACTGAACTAAGGTCTGTGAACAAATATTACAACAATAAATCATAGTATTACTTCTGACGATGTTTCACTCTTCTTTCTGAACAGCGACCGATGAGACGATGACTGTCGTATTGACGCCTCCGCGAAAATTGGGGAAGTTGATTTTGAGCAAGCAACCATGAATTGATCGTTCAATCTTCAGCTCCGTTGGCAGTATATTTGTGGTGTGTTGGCTTTTCTGTTTGTTTTCCATTTCATCTCTGTGCGTGTGACCCAGGTTCTCGCAATGCCATCCAAGTGAACGTGTATTGGTCGTGAACGGAAAAAGGTTTGGATCCATTTTTTGCCGGGGAGTTTCAATGGAGTTGAAGATTGAACGATCAATTCTTGGTTGCTTGCTCAAAATCAACTTCCCCAATTTTCGCGGAGGCATCAATACGACAGTCATTGTCTCATCGGTCGCTGTTCAGAAAGAAGAGTGAAACATCGTCAGAAGTAATACTATGATTTATTGTTGTAATATTTGTTCACAGACCTTAGTTCAGTTATTATTTTTATATGTTGGTGTAACAATAAAGAAATCCCAAGCGGCCAATCGGTGTTTTGGTTTCTTCGTCCGTTATAACTAAGCGTTTCTGAAAACTTCAAGGAACAGCGTGGGCCCGAGCGTAGCAAGATTATTATTTATTATTATTGTATCCTTTAGTTCCTAGAGGAACATGGGCTTCAGCTGAGCACCTCCATTGACTTCGGTTTTCTGACAACTTTTTCACCCTGCTCCAGGTCTGCCCACATGCTTTCATCTCCTCTTCACATGACCTCCTCCAAGTCACCCTTGGACGACCAACTCGCCGCCTCCCTTTCGGGTTCCACTCGAGGGCTTGTCTAGTGATGTCACTTGATGGTTTCCTCAGAGTATGGCCAGCCAATCCATCTCCATTTCTTCCTGCCTATTTGTTTCACAATCGGTTCCTGCTGGGTTGGTTCGCTCATTGCCAGAGATCCCTGTTGCTGATCTTTTCTGGCCGGCCATCTGATCTTGAGTATTGAGCGGAGACAGTTGTTAATGAAGGTTTGAAGTTTGTTTGAGATGCTCTTTATGACGCGCTGGCCAAGTCTCTGATCCGTATAGTAGCACTGACTTCACATTAGAGTTGAAAATCCGGATCTTATTTTTGATGCTGATTGCTGTTGACCTCCACACAGATTTGAGAGTAATGAAAGCTTGTCTTGCTTTTCCGATCCTGGCTTTGATGTCCTCGTCAGTTCCGCCTGTAGTTGAGACGATGCTTCCCAGGTAGGTGAAGGAGGTTGTTTCTTTCAGGTTCTTCCCATTTATGCTTATTGTGGTCTGTTGTTGCTGTTGCTGTTGATGTTGGCTAGGAATCTTCATCATCTCTGTTTTATCTATGTTCACGTGAAGTCCTATCTTTGATGCTTCTTCTGCCAACTTGTTACTTTTCATTTGCATATCTTCCAGTTTATGGGAAATCAGCAAGAGCTGGGCATTAACGGTTTATGAGACGTGACTTATACGTTTCATTTTCATTTGGCTGTTGAATGATGTTAATAAAGTTTCAGGACACGACGTAGTTTTGAGGTAGCCTCCAGATCACTTCCTGGTTGACGCCTTAGTTCATGCAAAGATCTAAATCTCGATTCCCCAGTAGTTTTACAAGGTAGCCTTTCTTCCAATCAGTATGTACCTCTTTCCTTCCTTCCAACTTTCTGTTACAGTGGCGTAAGCCAACCCGTCAGGTCTTCAGTGCTTCAGGAGGAATTCCTTCTAATCTTGCTGCTTTCTCGGACTTTACTAGCTTGACCACTTTCTGCTTTTGTTGGGGAATTGGTGTCCACTTGCAATTATGTGCATGAAGTTAATGGTATTTCTGAACGAGTTGCAGGTGATGGTTGATTAAAGAACCCTTTAAGGTGATCAGTCTATTTAATATCCAGTATCATTTTTACGAGCTAGTGTAAACCAATCTCATTTCTTTGTACTTGTCTCTCGATCGTGAGGTAAAGATTCTTGATCTTCGGTGAACTTCTGCGTAGTTCGTTCCACCACTCTACTGTTTTAGCTTTGGATGACTCCAAAAGGAGTATTGCTAGGATTAATTATATTTGGTTTGTAGTATGCGATGTGTTAAGCCTTCGTTGCTACTGTGAATGGAGTTGATATTTTGACCAGTTAGTCTTCCGGTGCCGTCACCAAAAGAAAAGAGATTGTAGTAACCCTATACCAACTGTAAACATGCTTTTAAATCTAATTTGTATACTTGTATTTGATATGTATCCACATAATATGTGTGTTTGTTGTTGAAAGTCTGTTATACTTTGCTATGTATATATGGATCGATATTCCATTATAATTGACAATATGTCTTTATCTATCCACTAACTAAACAAACATGTCTGATCTTGTTGACACATGACATTACAACCAATCATGTTAAGACTGTCTATTGATTCGTTCAAGATCCGGATTTTCAACTCCAATATAAAGTCAGTGCTACTATACGGATCAGAGACTTGGCCAGCGCGTCATAAAGAGCATCTCAAACAAACTTCAAACCTTCATTAACAGCTGTCTTCGCTCAATACTCAAGATCAGATGGCCGGCCAGAAAAGATCAGCAACAGGGATCTCTGGCAATGAGCGAACCAACCCAGCAGGAACCGATTGTGAAACAAATAGGCAGGAAGAAATGGAGATGGATTGGCTGGCCATACTCTGAGGAAACCATCAAGTGACATCACTAGACAAGCTACTGCTCGAGTGGAACCCGAAAGGGAGGCGGCGAGTTGGTCGTCCAAGGGTGACTTGGAGGAGATCATGCGAGGAGGAGATGAAAGCATGTGGGCAGACCTGGAGCAGGGTGAAAAAGTTGTCAGAAAACCGAAGGCAATGGAGGTGCGCAGCTGAATCCCTATGTTCCTCTAGGAACTAAAGGATACAATAATAATAATAATTGATTCGTTCATTTTTGAACATTCGCTCACACACTTGTGTGACATTGATTTTTCCCTGTTTTTGAAAAATACAAGTATCATCGTGAACCTGGTGGTTTTCTGATTTCCACCTCCTTGCGTCAGGACTATTAATTACTCGTCCAGTACATAACAGTTTTATATGTGTACACAGACCGATTTTATATGTACTTCGCGGCTGGACTTATTTATCACGTACTGTTGAAGTTCCGCTTGGAAAACTTTTTTTGCCAATAATTTTTAATAAAATTGTGTTATATGTTATCTAGATTGAGGGAAATCCCTATTTTTTGGCTAGTTATGTTGGTGTCCGCGTCATGTGATCTGACTGCGACACACTTTTAGCATATGGGTTGCAATGATTAGTGTTTCAGGCGGACTATATCAAAATATAGGTGTAATGAGGAAGATAGGATAGTTAGAGGGTAATACCATTTACACAAATCATTTACTCCATGTAGAAGCTGCACCTTTCGGCATAGTATCATCCAATGAAGACTTCGAAGTCTTGATCCAATATCCAATATATCCAATATCGTTTTTACGAGCTAGTATAAACCAATTTGATTTCTTTGTGCTCGCTTCTTGATTGTGAGGTATAGGTTCTTGATCTTCGGTAAACTTCTGCGTAGCTTGTCCCGCCACTCGACTGTCGTAGCTTTGGTTGACTCCAAAGGGAGTAGTGCTGGGATTAATTATATGTGGTTTGTAGTATGAGGTATGTTAAGACTGTTACTACTGTGATTGGAGTTGATCCTTTCGCCAGTTAGTCCTTCGGTATTGTCGACAAGAGAAAAGAGATAGTAATAATAATAATAATAATAGATATAATTAGTGAAGCTATTCAGACTAAGAGACAGAAACGAAAATAGGAAACGTAACAACAGTCAGCTCATGAAGTTTGAAGAATAATATATATATCGGTAATAGTAATAATAATAATAGTAATTATAATATTAATAAGTTGTCAGGAGAGTAAGACGGGAGAGAATGTAAAGAAGTAAAATGACGAGTTTAATTATCTACCCTGATTGGTAAATGCGATTTTAAGGAGATAGGCCATTTGGATGCAGTCCTTGTATCGCTGCATGGTTGTCCAGCCTTCGCTTAAAGGCGTCCAAAGACGGTGCCATAGCTACATCTGCCGGTAAGGAATTCCAGGGACGACAAACCCGCAGTGAAAAGAAGTGGGAGCGCACCCGGGTCCTTGCCCTCTGGTGAGCTATCCTTCTGGGATTTCCACGTGGAAGCCTATACCTACTCAATGGCAGAACACCTTTGTTTGGGTGATTCTGGTCATTTGTTATTTTGTAGGCAGTAATCAAATCCCCCCTAAGCCGACGGTAACTAAGTGTGAACAGGCCTAATTTCTTCAGCCTTTCATCATATGGTTTGTTTCGGAGACCAACCACTCCTTTTGTTGCCCGTCGTTGGACTCTTTCCAAGAGGTTGGCATCTCTTCTCAGCATTGGGGGTGCAATAATATTATGCACCTCAAGGTGTGGCCTGACGTATGTTTTGTACAACATTAGAAAGAGCTCAGGAGTGAGTGCACCTAACTGTCTATGCGTAAAGTGTATGACCGCATATGCCCTCGCTACATCCCCTGTGTAATTTACGCTTGTGTCCATTTTTTCCGTTAGAACTAGACCTAAGTCGCGTTCCGACGTTGTGCAGGACAAGCTTTCATTGCACAGGGTGTAACTTGCATTCTGCAGTCTACAGGTGCGCAACTTCACTACTTTGCACTTTTTCAAGTTGAAAGTCATGCCACTGGCCACCGCCCAGTCTTCCAGAAGGTTTAGGTCTTCCTGTAGCCTATCTGAGTCCTCCGGACACTTTATCGCCCTCCATATTTTTACGTCGTCAGCGTACAGGAGAGTCGGGCAGCTCAGACGGCGTGGTAGATCATTGATGAAAATCAAAAACATCAGTGGTCCTAGGATAGAACCCTGCGACACTCCTGATGACGATCTGTGCCAAGATGATCGGACTCGGTTAACCTTAGTGCAAAATTGCCTGTCGGCTAGGTAGTCCTTCAACCATGACAGAAGTGGCTCACCTATGCCTGCCTGGCTTATTTTATGTAGGAGAAGGTCATGGTGAACAGTGTCAAATGCCTTCTCAAAGTCTAGGAAGACCACATGGACTGGTACGTTCAAGTCCCAGCATGATGTCCAGTCGTCCCAAGCTGACAGTAGGTTAGTGACGCAGGATCTGCCTTTTCTGAAACCATGTTGGGCTTCATGCAGTATATTAGTCCTATCGAAATATTCCCTGATGTGGTCGTCAATAATACTTTCCAGTACTTTTGATACCACTGGGAGTAGAGCTACTGGTCTATAGCTAGCAGCGTTTTGCCTGTCCCCACCCTTGAAGATTGGAGAAAGGATGGCTCTTTTCCACTCCCTTGGCAGGGTCCCCGAATCCATTGAGTGTTGGAACAAGTCGCACAGGGGTCTACAGAGAGCCTCGGCGCACTGTTTCAGAACAGATGGCCTGATGTCATCACAACCTGGGGACTTCCCAGGTATGAGTCGCTGTAGCTTCCTTAGTACTATTGCGGGGTTTATTTGGGGAGTAGTCGCTAGGTCTTCCTCCTCTGAAATAGTGGTGCCACCATTTTGGTCCGTAACTGTAATATCCACATTGCTGTTTAGCTGTTTAGCGAAGGCTGAACTGAATGTTTCAGCCATCTCCAGACTAGTGAGATATTGACCGTTTGGGCCTACTAAGGCGCATGCCCCTTGGTTTGTCGGTTTTCTTTCCGACATGAATCGGTACAAGTTTTTAGGGTTTGATAGGAGTTTTTTAGCAAGGTTAGCCTGGAATGACCTTCTGTCCCTCCTAACTCTTGCATTACACCGGTTCCTGAGTTCGAGGTATGCATCATGGTCGGTCTGACTCTTAGATACACGCCACGTAAACCAAGCCCTCCGCTTTGCTTGCAGAATACGTTGCGTGCCTCTCTTCAACCATGACGTCTTTCTCTTAGGCTGTGTTGTGACTAAAGGGACGGTATCCGAGATTGCTGCATGGATAATCTTTTTTACCACTTCCCAGTGTTCATCCACAGATAGGTCGTCCCATGCTAAGGGCCAGTCTGCGTCGGACAAGAGCCTCCGCATTTCAGCATAGTCAGCCTTGCTGTAGCACAGACATGGTCGCGTAACATCCCATTGCAAACGCTCACGGAGGACAAGATCGAAACCTATGACTGCATGGTCACTGCTTCCCAGAGGAGTCATGATCTGGACCTTTTCGACGAGTAGCTGGTCACTAGTTAGAATATAATCTAGTTTTGATGACTTTCCACTAGGGCCCCACCTAGTGTCGTCTCCAACATTCTCAGTCAGTCCCGTGTTTCGAATAGTTTGCAGTAGGTTTCGGCCAAATTTTCCCTTAGCACACCCGGAGCCAAGGTTCAGTGATGGAGCATTGAAATCTCCAGCTATGGTGATTTGGTCGTAGCCCAAATCTCGTATTCCTGTGATAGTGCTGAGCAGTAGCTGATTGTGCTCTGCCCCACAGGTGGGAGATCGGTAGATGCCACCCAGTAAGTGCTTGGTGTGGCCTACGGTGAAATGACACCATATGGAGTCTGGGAGTTCGATAAGTGGTGGGTCCGTTGCGCGCACACATTTAAGTTGCCTATCAAAGTATATAGCAACTCCCCCTCCTTCCTTATTATCCCTGTCTCTCCTGACCAGTACCATATCACCTATACTGATTTCATTGTCGGCGATAGTGGGGTTTAGCCACGTTTCAGTAAGAATGATTATTTTCAGTTGAAGGTGTGCTTGGAGATTTCGAAGTTCACCTACTTTCCCTCTCAGCCCCCTCACATTGCTATATAGGCAACTGACAGTGAGTCTAACAACCTCAGAGTGTTGTGGGGTAGTTGACGTGAAACCGTCTGCTGGTGGGGGACTTGATGTTGGAACTAGTTGGCCGATTCCGATAGAACCGGCCCGTTGTAGTTTTTTTCAATGGATTTAGGCAGGACACTTGGGAGACACAGACTATTATTCTCAGAGCTGCATCGCTCTAGTGTCACCGAAGCTTGGGGTCGTATTAAAGCCTCAGTTTGCTGCCTCCTTATATTTCTGGGTCTGCTTTCACAGCATCGGATGTGTCCTCCAATTTTTCCCTTGGTCTCATACCACCGTTGAAGTGATATGGACAACTGCTCCGGGGAGTTGAATGTGACACACAGCAGCTTTGGAGAGTTAATCAATGTTAGATGAGCGGGACGAGGTAGTCGGAAAATGGAGATGGCTCCAGAAGCGCCAGGGGCCATCTGAGATGACAGCCATCTCCATTGTTGTACGTCGTGCATGTGTTTTTCACAAGCAGTGCCGGTTTCCAGCTCCGGAACACCGTGTACCACCATAGAGGTGGAAGGCATCAGTTCCGGTGACTCCCTCGCCATATTTCTGACGGCCCATGGTCTATCTTGCCGCGCTCTTATGTTAGAACTTCTGTCCAGGGCTAGTACCTGAGCCATTAACAGTACTTTTTCGGCCTCTTCGGCAGAGTCCAGTGTAACCCGTAATGGGGGTGGCTTACCCTGAGGCGTGTGGACACCCCTGTACAGTCTGCACAGTTTTGCTGAACTAATGTTCAGACCTAGTTTGCCACACAGGTTGGACCACTGTTCCTGATCAAACAGGGCCCGTTGTTCGAGCAAGCTATCCGTGCTCACAGGTACGTTAAAGAGGATGAGAGAGTTAGTTACAGGATATCAATACAGCCTATTTTCGTGTGAAGAACAGTCTTTTTTGACAAAATAATTCTCTCAGTACTTGGAAATCACCTGCAGATGCTATCAAAATCGTTTGTGGGAACCTAAGTTATCATTTAGATGTGCTTTTCACTCTATCTGTGGTTGGACAGGAATTATGGTAAGTTGAAAGGTTATCTCTAAGTGGATTTCATGTATATTGGCACTGATTGGTGCAGTGTGCTATGGGTTATGTGAATTAAATGTACAAAAATATCTCAACTATAATAATATTGTGCCATTGTCTACTTAGCTGACTGATAGGATAACAAACGAAGGTGGTTGTCACGATTATTGCAAGTACAGTGCAGTGGAAAAGGAAATTACTCGTTTAAGTTTCCTTGTTGTTCCAATTAATGCACTAAATCATTACACGGTGTGATTACACGCATGAGTCGCGGTGATTATGAGAACTGAATCTATTCAGCTTTATTATCATTATTATGAATCTGTTGTCTGTTTTACAATTTCCACTGACTGTATACTTAATGCTGCAATATTTTTGATCATCAATAATGGAGATGAATTTCTCCTGAGATTTCCATTTAGACAAAGCAGTACAGATGCTCTATGACGATTGAATTTTCTAGTTTGCATTATATGACATTATTATCCTCATCAACACAACAGGTCTGTGTACTTTACAATAGTTTAAGTGTTTCTCTATGTCGTTAACACTGCAAATAGCTGTTTGGAGTTCAGGCATGTTCAGCTTATATTTGATGCCTATAGTCTCCTAAATGTGAAAATGTGATTTGTGTAGGATTCACAAAACCTTGTGGACTAGACGTTACTGAGATTGTGGATTAATTTCTAAGTTATACATTTGCAATACTTCATTTCATGTAAAAGTATTTAGCGTGAAGTTGGTCTGCAAGTAAGCTTGTTGAATGAATGACGCCTCAATAGTATGGATGTTCCGGAGATTTTCTTGAAATTTGCGTATAATCCTCAAATACAGGAAAACATATGATGTATATTTATGTATACAGCGTCACCATAAATATCACCTGTAGACTACAGATACATTTGTCTGCATGAGATATTACTTAGTGTTAACAGAATCAGTGTAATCATAGTATATGCTAATATGTAGAATTATCTCTTGTTAACTTCATGTTATGCTAGTTCTTACATGTACTTTATTTTTTCCAGGTATACGGAGGTTGTCGAATATGAAATCAGCGGAAATATCATTCGGTCAAACTAACTTTATTACCCTTCATCAGGATTTTCTTTTGTAAATTAACCAAGTGTTTAATATACTCTTGATTACTTCTTCCTGTAGACTTCTTCAATTCCTCGCTATACAATGTGCTTTTGTAATAAGTGAATTAGGAATAATAAACGCTAAGCTTAGTTAGTGGGATGGAGATTTACTGTAGTATTACGAGACTGTTACTTTAGTCATTAATAGGATTTCGTGTCTGTTTCTACACAATAGTACATCGTAAAAGCTAAGTGGGATTTAGCAAGTTGAATAATAATTCTGTACTGTTCAATGCACTAAAGTCTCCTTATCTAGACAGTTGCAAGTCTGTATACTGTTAAACGCCAAGTATGTGGTACAAGTAAATGAAGTAACTTAGGCTTGATAGCTGCTTCACTAATCTGTTAATATGCAGTGATATCATCAAATAGACTGTTCACTTGACAGTGAGCTAAGAAACTATTTTTATTTATTTCTAATATGCCGTTGAATCATAGGATGTTATCTAATATCCATCATTTCTATGATCAACAACTGCGGTATTTCCATATCTACTTTATAGATATTAAATAACCTACGCCTGTATGCATGTAATTACCTCCAGTATTTCCTATTCATTTGGTGTGTGTAAACTAAACAAGTCTTTCATAAATTCTCCCGAAAATGCCAAACTTTCTAGTGTTACAAGTGTTAATAAGACCTGCTTCCTTTGTTTCGAATCAAATAACGTATATACGAACTAAGGAAAAGTTACTCTTACTTAATCTCCAAAATTCATTTAGAGACTTTAACGATCCCAAACAGTTCTCCTATAAACACAGTAGACGTACTTTAGATGCAGCTGCAGTCTCGCTTCACAACATTTCCTCCAGTCTAGACAATGGGGCTAAATTCGCTGCGCCTTCCTAGATTACACATCTGCTTTCAACTCAGTACGTAGAGATATTCTGTTAGACAAGCTTGCTGAAACTAAAAGTGAGTGTTGGATTGTTAGACGGCTCCATTCTTATTTATCAGGGAGAAAGCAGTACACTGTAGGTCAGAGGGAAGTCGTCCATTACCAACTGCATTTTTGTTTGACGAACTTAATGCACGAAAGCATACGAAAAGAACTTTTTCAAGCACGCGGACGATCTAACTATTTCAATGTCTGTTAACTGCCAACTACACCGTACTAAGATGAACAGCTCCCTATTAGGAGTGGGAAAATGCTCTTAAACTAAATCCTTCGAAATGTCAGACTGTTATTTTCAGTTTCCGATGTAAACGAAAGTTAGGTGGTGTTACTTCCTATGACCGTTGCAAAATTGATAACAGTGATATGGAAATCAAGTTTGACTTTAGGTATCTCGAACTAATTCATCACAGCGTATTGGCCCTAAATGTATGCCACATGCAGGCATAATGTTTATGAGCTAGGTATGCAAATCAAGGTAAACGCTTGTACGGTACATTCATTATTTATAAAAGTAACTCGTACGTAAGAACTGTGGTTTGAGCAGTTATACAACGTTTAATACATTCAGACACAACTAACCTACGATGCTTACTTCTATGACGCATTACCTAAAGCTACGTAGTTACCCTAAAGTGGCTTTCGCTGAAAGTAATCTCCTATAGCTACTACCTCAGTGTGCAACTTCATGTTATCTTTGCATAACGAAGTAAAAGCGGAAATTCTGAGAACTTTCTTGGTGAAAAGATCGTCTCCTACTCCAAAAAATTAAATATACCCTAGTCTCCACAAAAACATTCAGAGGTATCCACCCTATCACCTCAAACGATTCACTATTTGCAGTGATTTAAAAAGTAAAAATAAATCTACCGAAGGCAGCTGGCTTATGATTTCTCGATATCATAATGTACCATGAGGAAAACGCTATATCCATGCGGTTATAACAGTCAGATGCGCGAAATTAGTCAGAAACACAACAACCACGATTCTCAGTCACAGAACATCCTACTTTGCTACCTAATCGTATAATCGTATCAACGGATATTTCGCCAAAGAAAAGAAAACTACTCGTTCAAGGAAAATTTATTTAGTTTTTTTAAAGACCATAGACATCAGTACTTATAGCCACGGAAAAATCACAACTTCGAGGAAATCACCGATTGTAGATAACAACCCGAAATGTCATTCTTCCCAATTAATTTCTTACCTTTAACTGGGATAGATCGTACACTCACCAGATCGTCGTATTTTATCCGCTTTGAAAACCGTTTTGCAACCCATCGAATGGATGTTAACACTGGCTCTATCACGGGCAGTCCTAGTTCATGTATTTGGATCTAGTACACCAAGCCATAATAAGCATAAGTAACACTTACCCTTAGGGTTTCCAGTTTGTTTTAGTTCTCTATAATACATACAAGCACAACAGATTCATACTTTTCATGCGGCCCAACCTTATTTGACTTAAATTCTCTCACAATACGTTTTTTTAAGTGATAGGAGACACACTGATGGTATATTCACATTCTCAAAAAGCTTCAAAGCTTTTTCAACTTCAACTCAGGTTCTAAATTCTCCTGGATTGTGTTCTTTGAAAACCTTGCTAATATCAACTTTCATCGTGCCCTCCTCACCAGATTTACTGGTAAATTGTTGCATGCTGTAGACATAAACGTGAAAGACATTAGTTTCCCAGATTTCTACATGTTAAATAACCAAATGAGCCAGCAACAAAAACTGCAGCCAACAAATGAACTGGAAACAACTGCTTCTACCAGCCGAACATCTTCATGTGCATGATTTCCAAAACTTCTACACATTGCCAATTCATTAACAGCTGAAAACCAACAAAAAAACTGAAAGCCGCATAAATACAAGGTATGAAACAATTACACCGAAATGAATGCACTGACCTGGTAGTGAAAACTTTCCAAACCCAAAAATAATTCATTTTAACAGCAACGGAAACAAAAAATGAGGTGAAACGCAACATTTGTGAACAATACGCAACAAGATAAGCCATGTATAACGGCAGGATAAACGGAACAACAAACGCGTACACGAACAGCTACGGAACGGCTGGACTTATTCGTCACGTACTCTAGAAGTTACGTTTGGAATTTTTTTTGCCAATAATTTTTAATAAAATTGTATTATATGTTATCTAGATTGAGGTAAATTCCCACTTTTTGGCTGGTTATGTTTGTGTCCGCCTCATGTGATCTGACTGCGACACACTTTTAGCATATTGGTTGCAATGATTAGTGTTTCAGATGGAATGTATCAAAATGTCGGTGTAATGAGGGAGATAGGATAGTTAGAGGGTAATGCCATTTGCACCACTCATTTACTCCATGTAGAAGCTGCATCTTTCGGCATAGTATCATTCAATGAAGACTTCATGTCTCAGGATATCAATACAGCCTATTTTCGTGTGAAGAACAGTCTTTTTTGACAAAATAACTCTCTCAATACTTGGAAATCACCTGCAAATGTTATCAGAATCGTTGGTGGGAACCTAAGTTGTCATTTAGATGTGCTTTTCACTTTATATGTGGTTGGACAGGAATTATGGTAAGTTGAAAGGTTATCTCTAAATGGATTTCATATATATTGGCACTGGTTGGTGCAGTGTGCTATGGGTTATGTTAATTAAATGTACAAAAATATCTCAACTATAATAATATTGTGCCATTGTGTACTAAGCTGACTGATAGGATAACAAACGAAGGTGGTTACTAGAACTGAATCTATTCAGCTTTATTATCATTAATATGAATTTATTCTCTTTTACAATTTCCACTGACTGTATACTTAATGCTACAATATTTTTGATCACCAATAGTGGAGATGAATTTCTCCTGAGATTTCCATTTAGACAAAGCAGTACAGATGCTCTATGACGATTGAATTTTCTAGTTTGCATTATATGACATTATTATCCTCATCAACACAACAGGTCTGTGTACTTTACAATAGTTGAAGTGTTTCACTATGTTGTTAGCACTGTGCATAGCTGTCTAGAGTTGAGGCATGTTCAGCTTATATTTGATGCCTATAGTCTCCTAAATGTGAAAATGTGATTTCTGTAGGATTCACAAAACCTTGTGGACTAGACATTACTGAGATTGTGGATTAACTTCTAAGTTATACACTTGCAATACTTCATTTCATGTAAAAGTGTTTAGTGTGAAGTTGATCTGCAAGTAAGCTTGATGAGAGAATGACGCCTCAATAGTATGAATGTTTCGGAGATTGCCTTGAAATTTGCATATAGTCCTCAAATGCAGGAAAACATATGATGTATATTTATGTATACGGCGTCAACATAAATATCAGCTGTAGACTACAAATACATTTATCTCCCTGAGATAATACTTAGTTTTAACAGAATGATTGTATTCATATTGTATGCTAATATGTAGAATTGTCTCTTGTTAACTTCATGTTATGCTAGTTCTAACATGTACTTTATTTTTTCCAGGTTTACGGAGGTTGTCGAATATGAAATCAGCGGAAACATCATTCGGTCAAACTAACTTTATTACCCTTCATCAGAATTTTCTTTTGTAAATTAATCAAATGTTTAATATACTCTTGATTACTTCTTCCTGTAGACTTCTTCAATTCCTCGCTATACAATGTGCTTTTGTAATAAGTGAATTAGGAATAATAAACGCTAAGCTTAGTTAGTGGGATGGAGATTTACTGTAGTATTACGAGACTGTTACTTTAGTCATTAATAGGATTTCGTGTCTGTTTCTACACAATAGTACATCGTAAAAGCTAAGTGGGATTTAGCAAGTTGAATAATAATTCTGTACTGTTCAATGCACTAAAGTCTCCTTATCTAGACAGTTGCAAGTCTGTATACTGTTAAACGCCAAGTATGTAGTACAAGTAAATGAAGTAACTTAGGCTTGATATCTACTTCACTAATCTGTTAATATGCAGTGATATCATCAAATAGACTGTTCACTTGACAGTGAGCTAAGAAACTATTTTTATTTATTTTAATATGCCGTTGAATCATAGGATGTTATCTAATATCCATCATTTCTATGATCAACAACTGCGGTATTTCCATATCTACTTTATAGATATTAAATAACCTACGCCTGTATGCATGTAATTACCTCCAGTATTTCCTATTCATTTGGTGTGTGTAAACTAAACAAGTCTTTCATAAATTCTCCCATAAATGCCAAACTTTCTAGTGTTACAAGCGTTAATAAGACCTGCTTCCTTTGTTTCAAATCAAATGAGGTATATACGAACTAAGGGAAAGTTACTCTTACTTAATCTTTAACCCTCACTCAGAGCCTTTAACGATCCCAAACAGTTCTCCTATAAACACAGTAGACGTACTTTAGATGCAGCTGCAGTCTTGCTTCACAACATTTTCTCCAGTATAGACAATGGGGCTAAATTCGCTGCACCTTCCTAGAGTACACATCCGCTTTCGACTCACTACCTAGAGATATTCTGTTAGATAAGCTTGCTGAAACTCAAACTGAGTATTGGATTGTTAGATGGCTTCATTCTAATTTATCAGGGAGAAAGCAGAACACTGTAGGTCAGGGGGAAGTCGTCCATTACCAATTGTATTTTTGTTTGATGAAGTTATTGTACGAATGCATACGAGAACTTTTTCAAACACGCGGACGATCTAACTACTTCAATGTCTGTTAACTGCCAACTACACCGTACTAAGATGAACAGCTCCCTATTAGGAGTGGGAAAATGCTCTTAAACTAAATCCTTCGAAATGTCAGACTGTTATTTTCAGTTTCCGATGTAAACGAAAGTTAGTTGAGTGTTACTTCCTATGACCGTTGCAAAATTGATAACAGTGATATGGAAATCAAGTTTGACTTTAGGTATCTCGAACTAATTCATCACAGCGTATTGGCCCTAAATGTATGCCACATGCAGGCATAATGTTTATGAGCTAGGTATGCAAATCAAGGTAAACGCTTGTACGGTACATTCATTATTTATAAAAGTAACTCGTACGTAAGAACTGTGGTTTGATCAGTTATACAACGTTTAATACATTCAGACACAACTAACCTACGATGCTTACTTCTATGACGCATTACCTAAAGCTACGTAGTTACCCTAAAGTGGCTTTCGCTGAAAGTAATCTCCTATAGCTACTACCTCAGTGTGCAACTTCATGTTATCTTTGCATAACGAAGTAAAAGCGGAAATTCTGAGAACTTTCTTGGTGAAAAGATCGTCTCCTACTCCAAAAAATTAAATATACCCTAGTCTCCACAAAAACATTCAGAGGTATCCACCCTATCACCTCAAACGATTCACTATTTGCAGTGATTTAAAAAGTAAAAATAAATCTACCGAAGGCAGCTGGCTTATGATTTCTCGATATCATAATGTACCATGAGGAAAACGCTATATCCATGCGGTTATAACAGTCAGATGCGCGAAATTAGTCAGAAACACAACAACCACGATTCTCAGTCACAGAACATCCTACTTTGCTACCTAATCGTATAATCGTATCAACGGATATTTCGCCAAAGAAAAGAAGACTACTCGTTCAAGGAAAATTTATTTAGTTTTTTTAAAGACCTAGACATCAGTACTTATAGCCACGGAAAAATCACAACTTCGAGGAAATCACCGATTGTAGATAACAACCCGAAATGTCATTCTTCCCAATTAATTTCTTACCTTTAACTGGGATAGATCGTACACTCACCAGATCGTCGTATTTTATCCGCTTTGAAAACCGTTTTGCAACCCATCGAATGGATGTTAACACTGGCTCTATCACGGGCAGTCCTAGTTCATGTATTTGGATCTAGTACACCAAGCCATAATAAGCATAAGTAACACTTACCCTTAGGGTTTCCAGTTTGTTTTAGTTCTCTATAATACATACAAGCACAACAGATTCATACTTTTCATGCGGCCCAACCTTATTTGACTTAGATTCTCTCACAATACGTTTTTTTAAGTGATAGGAGACACACTGATGGTATATTCACATTCTCAAAAAGCTTCAAAGCTTTTTCAACTTCAACTCAGGTTCTAAATTCTCCTGGATTGTGTTCTTTGAAAACCTTGCTAATATCAACTTTCATCGTGCCCTCCTCACCAGATTTACTGGTAAATTGTTGCATGCTGTAGACATAAACGTGAAAGACATTAGTTTCCCAGATTTCTACATGTTAAATAACCAAATGAGCCAGCAACAAAACTGCAGCCAACAAATGAACTGGAAACAACTGCTTCTACCAGCCGAACATCTTCATGTGCATGATTTCCAAAACTTCTACACATTGCCAATTCATTAACAGCTGAAAACCAACAAAAAAACTGAAAGCCGCATAAATACAAGGTATGAAACAATTACACCGAAATGAATGCACTGACCTGGTAGTGAAAACTTTCCAAACCCAAGAAATAATTCATTTTAACAGCAACGGAAACAAAAAATGAGGTGAAACGCAACATTTGTGAACAATACGCAACAAGATAAGCCATGTATAACGGCAGGATAAACGGAACAACAAACGCGTACACGAACAGCTACGGAACGGCTGGACTTATTCGTCACGTACTCTAGAAGCTACGTTTGGAATTTTTTTTGCCAATAATTTTTAATAAAATTGTATTATATGTTATCTAGATTGAGGTAAATTCCCACTTTTTGGCTGGTTATGTTTGTGTCCGCCTCATGTGATCTGACTGCGACACACTTTTAGCATATTGGTTGCAATGATTAGTGTTTCAGATGGAATGTATCAAAATGTCGGTGTAATGAGGGAGATAGGATAGTTAGAGGGTAATGCCATTTGCACCACTCATTTACTCCATGTAGAAGCTGCATCTTTCGGCATAGTATCATTCAATGAAGACTTCATGTCTCAGGATATCAATACAGCCTATTTTCGTGTGAAGAACAGTCTTTTTTGACAAAATAACTCTCTCAATACTTGGAAATCACCTGCAAATGTTATCAGAATCGTTGGTGGGAACCTAAGTTGTCATTTAGATGTGCTTTTCACTTTATATGTGGTTGGACAGGAATTATGGTAAGTTGAAAGGTTATCTCTAAATGGATTTCATATATATTGGCACTGGTTGGTGCAGTGTGCTATGGGTTATGTTAATTAAATGTACAAAAATATCTCAACTATAATAATATTGTGCCATTGTGTACTAAGCTGACTGATAGGATAACAAACGAAGGTGGTTACTAGAACTGAATCTATTCAGCTTTATTATCATTAATATGAATTTATTCTCTTTTACAATTTCCACTGACTGTATACTTAATGCTACAATATTTTTGATCACCAATAGTGGAGATGAATTTCTCCTGAGATTTCCATTTAGACAAAGCAGTACAGATGCTCTATGACGATTGAATTTTCTAGTTTGCATTATATGACATTATTATCCTCATCAACACAACAGGTCTGTGTACTTTACAATAGTTGAAGTGTTTCACTATGTTGTTAGCACTGTGCATAGCTGTCTAGAGTTGAGGCATGTTCAGCTTATATTTGATGCCTATAGTCTCCTAAATGTGAAAATGTGATTTCTGTAGGATTCACAAAACCTTGTGGACTAGACATTACTGAGATTGTGGATTAACTTCTAAGTTATACACTTGCAATACTTCATTTCATGTAAAAGTGTTTAGTGTGAAGTTGATCTGCAAGTAAGCTTGATGAGAGAATGACGCCTCAATAGTATGAATGTTTCGGAGATTGCCTTGAAATTTGCATATAGTCCTCAAATGCAGGAAAACATATGATGTATATTTATGTATACGGCGTCAACATAAATATCAGCTGTAGACTACAAATACATTTATCTCCCTGAGATAATACTTAGTTTTAACAGAATGATTGTATTCATATTGTATGCTAATATGTAGAATTGTCTCTTGTTAACTTCATGTTATGCTAGTTCTAACATGTACTTTATTTTTTCCAGGTTTACGGAGGTTGTCGAATATGAAATCAGCGGAAACATCATTCGGTCAAACTAACTTTATTACCCTTCATCAGAATTTTCTTTTGTAAATTAATCAAATGTTTAATATACTCTTGATTACTTCTTCCTGTAGACTTCTTCAATTCCTCGCTATACAATGTGCTTTTGTAATAAGTGAATTAGGAATAATAAACGCTAAGCTTAGTTAGTGGGATGGAAATTCACTGTAGTATTATGAGAATGTTACTTTAGTCATTAGTAGGATTTCGTGTCTGTTTCTACACAATAGCACATTGTAAAAGCTAAGTGGGATTTAGCAAGTTGAATAATAATTCTGTACTGTTGGATACTCTAAAGTCGCCTTATCTAGCCAGTTGAAAGTCTGTATACTGTTAAACGCCAAGTATGTAGTACAAGTAAATGTAGTAACTTAGGCTTGATATCTACTTCACTAATCTGTTAATATGCAGTGACATCAAATAGACTGTTCACTTGACAATCAGCTAAGAAACATTCTTTATTTATTTTAATATGCCGTTGAATCATAGGATGTTATCTAGTATCCATCATTTCTGTGATCAAAAACTGCGGTATTTGCATGTCTACTTTATAGATGTTAAATAACCTACGCCTGTATGCATGTAATTACCTCCAGTATTTCCTATTCATTTGGTGTGTGTAAACTAAACAAGTCTTTCATAAATTCTCCCATAAATGCCAAACTTTCTAGTGTTACAAGCGTTAATAAGACCTGCTTCCTTTGTTTCAAATCAAATGAGGTATATACGAACTAAGGGAAAGTTACTCTTACTTAATCTTTAACCCTCACTCAGAGCCTTTAACGATCCCAAACAGTTCTCCTATAAACACAGTAGACGTACTTTAGATGCAGCTGCAGTCTTGCTTCACAACATTTTCTCCAGTATAGACAATGGGGCTAAATTCGCTGCACCTTCCTAGAGTACACATCCGCTTTCGACTCACTACCTAGAGATATTCTGTTAGATAAGCTTGCTGAAACTCAAACTGAGTATTGGATTGTTAGATGGCTTCATTCTAATTTATCAGGGAGAAAGCAGAACACTGTAGGTCAGGGGGAAGTCGTCCATTACCAATTGTATTTTTGTTTGATGAAGTTATTGTACGAATGCATACGAGAAGAACTTTTTCAAACACGCGGACGATCTAACTACTTCAATGTCTGTTAACTGCCAACTACACCGTACTAAGATGAACAGCTCTCTATTAGGAGTGGGAAAATGCTCTTAAACTAAATCCTTCGAAATGTCAGACTGTTATTTTCAGTTTCCGATGTAAACGAAAGTTAGTTGAAGGTGTTAATTCCTATGACCGTTGCAAAATTGATAATAGTGATATGGAAATGAAGTCTGACTCTAAGTATCTCGGACTGATTCATCGCAGCGTGTTGGCCCTAAATGTATGCCACATGCAGGCATAATGTTTATGAGCTAGGTATGCAAATCATGGTAAACGCTTGTACGGTACATTCATTATTTATAAAACTAACTCGCACGTAAGAACTATGGTTTGATCAGTTATACAACGTTTAATACATTTAGACACAATTAACCTACGATGCTGACTTCTATGACGCATTACCTAAAACTACATTAATATAGTTTCCGCTGAAGGTTATCTCCTATAGTTACTACCTTAGTGGGCAACTTAGCGTTATCTTTGAATAACGAAAATTCCGAGAACTTTCTTGGTAAAAAGATCGTCCCTTACTCGAAAAAATTAAATATACCCTAGTCTCCACAAAAACGTTCAGAGGTATTCATCCTATCACCGCAAACGACTCACTATTTGCAGCCATTTAAAAAGTAAAAATAAATTTACCGATGGCAGCGTGCTTATGATTTCTAGATATCATAATGTACCATGAGGAAAACGCTATCTCCATGCGGTTATAAGTCAGATGTGCGAAATTAGTCAGAAACACAACAACCACGATTCTCAGTCACATAACATCTTACTTCGCTACCTAATCGTATAGTCGTATTAACGGATGTTTCGCCGAAGAAAAGAAGACTACTGGTTCAAGGATAATTTATTTAGTTTTTTTTAAGATCGTGAACATCTGTGTCTATAGTCACGGAAGAATCACAACTTCGAGGAAACCATCAATCGTAGACTACAACCCGAAACGTTATTCTTCCTAATTAATGTCTTACCTTTAACTGGGATTGTTTGAACACTCACCAGATCACCGTATTTTATCCGCTTTGAAAACCGTTTTGCAACCCATCGAATGGATGTTAACACTGGCTCTATTACGGGTAGTCCTAGTTCATTTATTGCGATCTAGTACATCAAGCAATAATAAGCATAAGTAACACTTACCCTTAAGGATTCCAGGTTCTTTTAGTTCCCCCAAAATATACACAAGCACAACAGATTCATACTTTTCATGCGGCTCAACCTTATTTGGCTTAGATTCTCTCACAATATATTTTTTTAAATGATAGCAGACACACGGATGGTATATTCACATTCTCAAAAATCTTCAAAGCTTTTTCAACTTCAACCCAGGTTCTAAATTCTCTGGGTTTAATTTGTTCTTCGAAAACCTTGCTAATACCAACTCTGATGGTGCTCTCTTCAACAGATTCACTCGCAGATTGTTGTATGCTGCAAACATGAACGAAAAAGACACTCTTTTTCCAGATTTCTACATGTTATGCAAGTAACTGAGCCAACAATTGTAACGGCAACCAACTAATGGACTGGAAACAACTGCTTCTGACAGCCAAACATCTTCATGTGCACAATTTCAAAACCCTCTACACAGTACTAATTCATTAACAGCTGAAAACCAACTAAAACACTCAAAGCCGCATGAATGCAAGGTATGAAAACAATTACACCGAAATGAATGCACTGGCCTGGTAGTGAAAACTTTCGAAACCAAAGAAATAATTCATTTTAACAGCAACGGAAACAAAAAATGAGGTGAAACGCAACATTTGTGAACGATACGCAACAAGATAAGTCGTGTATAACGGCAGGATAAACGGAACAACAAACGCGTTAACGAACAGCTACGGAACTGCGATCCAACATGGCCGACTAAAATGGACGAAAATGACCTTCGAGCGCCTCACTCCACCAATGACCTTGATAAGTTACGGATAATTTCAGCCGTACTTCGCAAACATTTGTCAATTTACTGTTGAACATTACCTTGACACAATTTTGAAATTTGTCTACGGCTATAATACACAATCGTACTGTTCGCAAGTGCCTTTTCGTTTTACGTTGTGAGCGTCGAGTAGCCACAACGTCTACTCACATTAATAAAAGTGAAGAAGCACTAAGAAATACGTGTACGCTGATTCAGTCAAATAACGCACTGGACAAGATAATAATAATAACAGATATTATTAGTGTGGGTTATTCAAACTATAAGACTGAAAAAAAGCAAAGAAAGCGCAAAAACAGACAGCTAATCAAATTTGAAGTCGATATATAAATACATAAAAATATAAATGTATAAATATATACAATATCAACAATAATAATAACTGTAAGTGTTGGAGCAGTCAGGAGAGTAAGACAGAAGAGGATTTAAGGAAATAAAACGATTAGTCGAGAAGTTTGCCCATCAATAGTGTATGGGATTTTAAGGGGATAGGTAGTTCGAATGCAGCCCTTATGTCGCTGAATGATTGTCCATTCTTCTCTTAACGCTGTCCACAGACGGTGCCATGGCTACATCTGAGGATAAGGAGTTCCAGGAACGGTAAACCCAAAATAAAAAGAAGTAGGGGTGTACTCGAGTCTTTGCCCTTCTGGGATTTCCGTGAGGGAGTCCATACTTACTTAATGGTAGAATGCCTTTGTCTGGGTGATTCTGGTCACTTGTTATTTCGGAGGCAGTAATCAAGTCCTACCTAATTAGACGGTAGCTAAGTGTGGAGAGACCAAATTGTTTCAGCCGTTCATCATACGGTTTGTTTTGGAGACCCTTCACCACTTCTGTCACCCATCATAGAGCTCTTTCCAAGAAGTTCACTCCTCTTCTAAGCTGTGGCGGTGCACTTCAAGGCGTCATCTGACGTATGCTTTGTACAAGCTTGGAAGGAGCTCAGGAGCGAGTACATCTAACTGTCTATATGTGAAGTATATGACCGCATGTGCCCTCACTACGTCTTCCGTGTAACTTACGCTTGTGTCCATTTTTGCCGTTAGAACTGGATCTAAGTCACGCTCCGACATTGTGCAGGACAAGCTTTCATTGCGCAGAGTGAAACTTAAATTCCTCATCCTACATGTGAGTAATTTCAATACTTTTCGCTTTTTTAGGTTGAAAGTCATATTATTGGCCACCACACAATCTTCCAGAAGCTTTAGACCTGCCTGCAGTCTGTTTGAGTCTTTCGAACACCTTATTGCTCTCCAAATCTTTAAGTCCTCAGGGTAAAGAAGAATTGGGCAGCTGAGATGGCATGGTCGGTTACTGATAAAAAAGAAAAACAAAACATCAACTACCCCAGGATAGAGACCTGTGACACTCTTGATGACGAGCTATGTCAGGAGGATTGGACACGATTGGCCTTAATTCAGAATTTCCTTTAGGCTAGGCAATCGTTTAAACACAACAGCGGAGGCTCACCTACACCAACCTGACTTGTTTCATGCAAGAGAAAGTCATGGTGAACTGTGTTAAATGCACTGTCGAAGCCTAGGAAGACCACTTGGATTGGAATATTCATATCCCACCGTGAAGCCCTATCTTCCCAAGCTGATAGTAGGTTTGGCACACAGGATCTGCCTTTACTGAAAACATGGTGGACTTCATGGAGTCTATCAATCCTATCGAGGCACTCCCTGATGTGATCATTAGTAATACTTTCCAGTGCTTTCGACACCACTGCGAGTAGCGCTACAGGTCTGTAAGTGGTGGCATTTTTCATACCCCCACCATTGAAGATCGGAGAATGGATGGCTCTCTTCTAAATAAATAAATTTATTCTCATGATACAGTACATGAGGGAAGCCAGTTTACAGGCATCATCAAATTGTTACAGAAGTAGGACCATATTATTCAGTCACAATTTACAGTCGATAGCAAAATATGTTTAACATGTACACTGGAGATTATACATACACTTGATAAATGTTAATCCCAATAGTATAAAACATCTTTTCACTTATGTACAATCATTTCTGTGCATAGTTGGAAAAATCCGCTAGATTATCAGTGAGTGCAACACATCAGGAAATACAGAAGTATTGTCTTCGCATTAACAAAAAAACCAGGTCTTTGGTGGATGGGTTATAAGTGCCTGGGAAAAAAATAAAGCTTGAAGTCAATTTTCGTACAATACTTTGTTGTGTGCAGAATCCTTGAATTATAGTTCATTGATGTGTTATTTTGAAATCAGTGATATGTTTATCTCATTTGATCTGTAATGTCATTGTTGGGAGTAAAATATACAAGCTTTAGACGCATTAATTAATGGATTTCTACTGCTTGTGGGTATTTACTTCTCGTGAGGAAGGTTTTTGAATTTTAGTTGTTACGACATGAGTTGTGGATATTGACTGCTCAGCAACATTACGGATATAAGTTCATCACATTATCTCAGGAATGTTGGGTTGTAGTTGGTGAGGCATATATGATGTCCGACGAGCGTACATCTGTCCATGTGATGTTGTGGTGAGTTCTATCTTTTTCACGTTGTCGGTTTATGTCCATTTTATTTTTTTTGAATGAGGCCAATGTACCTGCTTGACGCATTTCCATTGGTAGTTTATTCCATATCTGTGCATACCTAATCAAGTAAAACTTTTGCCTGGTAGCTGTTTTACATTGTTCGATAGTTACTGTACCCTTAGTGTGTTTTAGTTTGTAGCCACTGTCATCTGAAAGTCGAATGCCATTAGTAGAGGTAAAAACTAAGTGGTTTAGAAGCTTTTAGTAAAGTGTTAAATTTAGTCTCAGGCGTCTTAGCCATAGTGTTTCTAATCCTAGGGTGTCACATCTAGTGGAGTAGTTCGCAGCATTTTCGGTTCCGAGTAATTTTGACGTGAAGTACCTCTGCACTCCCTCGACTTTCAATTTGTCCTCTATGCGTATACTACTATACATGAATGAACAGTAATCAAATAAAGGACGCACACAAACCTTGTACAACAGAATTCTGGACTCATTTCTGTAAAAGTTCCTGAGTAGAAAGCCGGTAAGTCTGCGTGACTTTGACACTTGTTTGGAGATATGTTCAGAAAATGATAAGTCATGTGAGTATTTCAGTCCTAGGTCCAATACAGATTCCAGTCGTAAGAGTGCATGGCCTTGAAATGTCAAGCCAAGTTCTAAATTGTTGCAACATATGCAGAGCACCTCTCTATCTCAACTTCATCGACTTTGAAAAGGCCTTCGACAGCGGCGATCGAGAGGTCATTTGGCAACTACTTCGCTACTACGGACTCCCATCGACAATTATACATCTCATCCAACAGTTATACGACAATGCTGCATGCCAAGTAATCCACAACGGGAAACTTACGGAAGCCTTCGAAGTGAGGACGGGAGTGAGGCAAGGCTGTCTACTATCACCAATGATCTTCCTGATTGCAATTGATTGGATAATGCGACAGACAACGGCAACCAACGAGGGAACAGGCATAAAATGGACTGACACAAAAGACTTGGAGGATCTGGATTTCGCCGATGATATATGTCTGATTTCCCATAAACTGGAAGATATGCGAGTGAAAAGTAACAAGTTGGCAGAAGAAGCATCAAAGATAGGACTTCACGTGAACATAGATAAAACAGAGATGATGAAGATTCCTAGCCAATATCAACAACAACAACAGACGACAATCAGCATAAGTGGGAAGAACCTGAAAGAAACAACCTCCTTCACCTACCTGGGAAGCATCGTCTCAACTACAGGCGGAACTGACGAGGACATCAAAGCCAGAATCGGAAAAGCAAGACAAGCTTTCATTACTCTCAAATCTGTGTGGAGGTCAACAGCACTCGGAATCAAAAATAAGATCCGGATTTTCAACTCTAATGTGAAGTCAGTGCTACTATACGGATCAGAGACTTGGCCAGCGCGTCATAAAGAGCATCTCAAACAAACTTCAAACCTTCATTAACAACTGTCTCCGCTCAATACTCAAGATCAGATGGCCGGCCAGAAAAGATCAGCAACAGGGATCTCTGGCAATGAGCGAACCAACCCAGCAGGAACCGATTGTGAAACAAATAGGCAGGAAGAAATGGAGATGGATTGGCTGGCCATACTCTGAGGAAACCATCAAGTGACATCACTAGACAAGCTACTGCTCGAGTGGAACCCGAAAGGGAGCGGCGAGTTGGTCGTCCAAGGGTGACTTGGAGGAGATCATGCGAGGAGGAGATGAAAGCATGTGGGCAGACCTGGAGCAGGGTGAAAAAGTTGTCAGAAAACCGAAGGCAATGGAGGTGCGCAGCTGAATCCCTATGTTCCTCTAGGAACTAAAGGATACAATAATAATAATAATAATAATAATAATATGCAGAGCCAACCACATTTGTCGACATTAAATTGGAGTTGCCAGGTGTCACACCATCTATCCATTTTTTCTAATTCTTCCTGTATGGCGTTTACTGTTATTCCGTGATCTGTGTTCTTGCATTTATAGGTCACTTTTAAGTCATCTGCATATAGTATTGGTTTACCAACACTAAAGCATTCACAGATACTGTTTATATATATTATGAATAGGAGTGGGCCTAATACACTTCCCTGGATTACACCACTACTTACTGGTTTAGGCCTTGACATTATCGAGCCAACTTTCGTTATCTGACTTCTGCCACCTTGGCAGTTTCCTTGAATTCGTGGAGTGTTGGAACAATTCGCATAAAAGCCTGTAGAGAGCTACAGAGCACTGTTTCACAACAGATGGCCTGATATCATCACAACCTGGGAACTTTCCAGATGTAAGTCCTTGTAGCTTCCCTAGTACTTTTGCCGGCTTCATTTGTAGAGTAACCACTAGGTTTCCCTCAGGTGAAGTATCAGTGACGTCATTTTGGTCCGTACCAGTAGTCCTTACATGGCTTTTTAGCCGTCTGGCGAAGGATAAACTGAACCTGTCAGTCATCTCTAGAACAGTGAAGGAATGACCGTTCGGACCTACTAAGGTGCATGCCCACTGGTTGGATGGCTTTCTCTCCGACATGACTGGGTACAGGCTTTTGAGGGTCGCCAGGAGATTTTCGCCAAGGTTGGCTTCAAATGATATCCTGTCACTCCTGACTCTCATGTTGCACTGGTTCCTGAGTTCCAGGTATGCATCATGACGGCGTAGACCAAGCCTTCCGCTTTGCGTACCTCTCTTCAGCCGTGAGAAGCTTTTCTTCGGCTGTACTGTGACTAAAGGGACGGTATATGGGATTACTGTGTGAATAATTTCTTTAACCATTTCCCAGTGTCCATCCACAGATATGCATCCACAGATAATTCAGCCCATTCTACGGGCCATTCTGCATCAGACAAAAGCCTCCGCATTTCAGCCTAGTCCGCCTTGTTATGGCGCAGATATGGTCGCGTAGCATGCCGTTAGAAGTACTTAGGGCTGACAGGATGGAATTCTATGACTGCGTGGTCACTACTTCTCAGTGTGGTCATGATCTGGACATTTTCTACTTTCTAGAATATAATCTAGTTTCGATGACTTTTCACTAGGGTCCCACCTAGTATCGTCTCCAAAGTTCTCCGTCAATCCTATTTTTCTAATGGTCTGTAGTAGACTTTGACCGAATTTTCCCTCAGCATACCCCGAGCCAAGGTTCACGGGTGGGTGGTTGAAATCTCTAGCTACGGTGATTTGGTTATAGCCCAAGTCCCCCTATCCCTGTGATACAGCTGAGAAGTAACTGGTTGTGATCTAACCCACAAGTTAGTGATCGGTAGATGTAAATGTTTGGTGTGGCCCATGGTGAAATGACATCGAATGGAGCCTGGTAGTTAAGCAAGTGGTGGGTCCGTTGCAATTACGTATTTAAATTGTTTGTGAGAGTAAATGGCGACTTTCTCCTTCCTTTTCATCCCTGTTTCTTCTGACCAGAACCTTATAACTGATTTTACTGATTCCGTTGTCGGCGAAAGTAAGGATGATTATTTTAAAGTGTATGTGTGACTAGGAGTTTCTTAGTTCACCTATTTCTCTCTCGGCCCTGACACAGTGCTATACAAGTAGCTGAAAGTGAGTCTCACAACCTTAGAATGCTATGCGGTAGTTGACGTTACGTTGTCTGCCAGCACAGGACTTAATGTCGGGCCTAGTTGGAAAACTCTTATGAAACAGACCTGCTGCCATTTTTTTCTTGGGTTCAAGTAGACCACTGGTGAAATTGACTGTCATTCTCAGTGCTGGATCACTTCAGTGTCGTCGAGTTTTGGGGACTTACTAGGACTTCACTTCGCTGCTTCCTTATGGTTTGACGTCTGCTTTCGCAGTTTCGTATGTGTTCCCCCAATTTACCTCTGGTCTTGTATCACTTTTGAAGTACTAGAGTCAACTGTTCCTGGGAGTTGAATTTTACACTCAGCAGATTTGGGAAGCTAATCAATGTGAAATAAGGGGGCGTCGTAGCCCGAAAATCGAGATCGCTCCAGAAGCACTAAGGGCGATCTGGGATGACAGCCATCTCCATTGCTGTAACTCATACACGTGTATTTTACAAGCCAACTCCGGAACACTATGAATGACCATGGAGGCAGAGGGGATCATTTCCGATGACTCCATCGCCATTTGGCTGCTAGCTCATGGTCTGTCAAGCCTTATTCTTATGTTGGAAATCCTTTTGATAGCTAATATTTGAACCAGCATTCTTTCAGCCTCTCCGGCAGACTCCAGTGTCACCCTTAATGGAGCTTGTGTCAATGGAGTTGAAGATTGAACGATCAATTCTTGGTTGCTTGCTCAAAATCAACTTCCCCAATTTTCGCGGAGGCATCAATACGACAGTCATCGTCTCATCGGTCGCTGTTCAGAAAGAAGAGTGAAACATCGTCAGAAGTAATACTATGATTTATTATTGTAATATTTGTTCACAGACCTTAGTTCAGTTATTATTTTTATATGTTGGTGTAACAATAAAGAAATCCCAAGCGGCCAATCGGTGTTTTGGTTTCTTCGTCCGTTATAACTAAGCGTTTCTGAAAACTTCAAGGAACAGCGTGGGCCCGAGCGTAGCAAGAGCTGGGCATTAACGGTTTATGAGACGTGATTGACAGTTTCTGACGATAGAAACAGATCTGGCGGATTCAAACAGTTGGTGAAAGTTTGGATAGTCGCCGTTCATTTTTCCTGGTGCCGGTCAAGTCCTCTTTGAACAAGCAATATCTGGAACGTTTTTGGAATTGGGTCAAGTTCAACAATGCCTGGGTCAAAGAAGGGACAGAGTGTCTTGGATGCAAACAGGAAAGTAAGTCATGGTGACTTGTCTGTTACTTGTAACGATGTGTCTGATGTTAAGCATGACATGGTTGATGTTACTGTTTCGCCGTTCAGGGATAATAATAATAATAATAATTTATTTTCATATAAACATAAATTTACATGAAAATGCATGCCATTTTTACAGGCACGATCAAGGATGATATAATGTCAAATCTTAAATTGTCTACAAGTTAATAATGTTTCAACAGTTAAATATTTGATATATATATAAATACACATTGTCTGAACTAGGCTGTATAGTTATTGAATTGTACAATTGTCCTCCAGGTTTCGCGGGAAAATCGACTTCGTTTCGTTTTCATCCCGTGGTTGTCGGCATACGATAATCAACCAATATTGAGGTAAGTACAACGTTTACAAGGAATTGGAAGCTGTTTTAGAAAAATTAAAGTGCTGTGGTGTAACATTAAAGTGTAATAGATTAAGTGAGTGAAATATATCATTAATAAACACATTTATATAGAAAACAGAATGGGGAAGTAATTAATCCTTAGGCCGACAACGTTCATTTGCAATGTATAATGAAACCAATATATTTTATACTATCATGCGTTCACTTTTGGCTTTAATACAATTATTTTCAAGCCATTTGTATTTATTTCATGTCTTTTTTTCTATTTGGTGCACAACCGTACCCTCCAGAGAATAGGAATAGAATAAGTCGAATCAAATTCATAAAGAGCTATAAAATGTTAGGTTTAATGGAATATAATGAGAATCAAGTAAAGACGTTATTAGAAAATAAGTGAGACAAGATATTGTGAAGTGGTATTTAAAGATCTGACAATGGATAGCAAGTTAATTCATAAGATGCCCCATAAATCTGTGCAGATCCCACGTGGTCGCATCTCAACAATAAGCTGAGCGAATGGTATATATTTAAAGGTAGAAGCATTATCTGTCAAGGCGTTCACTATTATCTTTCAGGAACATCAAACTCCCTAGATTTGAACCACGATGTTTTGATGGAAACCCGGCTGATTATTTACAATTTGTGAACGATTTTGAGATCATGCTGAGTGGTTTTACATTAACTGATGAAATGAAGTTAATGTATTTGATGAGGTATTGCACTGGAGATGCTGCAAGAGCTATACAGTTTTGTACGTTTATGAAGCCAAAAGAGGGCTACTACGAGGCTATGAGCATATTACGTCAAAGGTTTGGAAGACCTTCGATGATTGCAGGGAAATTATTCGAGGCTGTTAAGGGTAATGGTGGTCAATTACAGGATGACTCCCAGGCACTCACTGAGTTTTTAGATAATTTGCTAATTTACAAGAATGGAATGATTTCGATGGATCGCATGAATAACCTCAACTCGAGTTTTATACTAGAAGTAATAGCAAGACGTCTACCTACTCGACTGCAAAGGAAGTGGGTGAAGATAAGTTCCCGTATGGAGGATGAGGGTATCGAGCCAAAGTTTGATGATATCCTGAAACTAGTAAAAGATAGCGTCAATCAATCTATGAGCAAGTTTGCCAGTCTATTAGATCTCACCCCTAGAATAGAGCAGTCTGAGGGTAAAACGCAATCATTGATGACGAATAGGCCTCAGAGAGGTGGATATCGAGAAGGCTCCATGATGTCTAGTAATGCATATAGACCTAGTGAGTGTAACAGGTTTCGTAGTACATCCTCAACAGATAAGTTACAAGATGCAAGACAAACACGGTTGTGTTTTACACGTTTTCAAGAGGTGCATACAAAGGTGAACTGTGAACCAGTAAGCAAGTTCAGTGATAAGCTAAATGTAAACTCCAGGCCTGACTCCAAATTGTGTGACGATAACGGTGCGGTCAGGAAGTCTGTAGTTACAACTGGTAAGCCATTGTTGAATAGAGTGTCACAGAATAGAGTTGCTGCTTCAGAGTGCAGTTCTGACCCTACAAGTTTACAAGGTATAACTAGTCAGAGTGAAGTTATAAAACCTTTTAGGATTTGTGAGGAGGAACCAAAATTGTCTACTTCTGTTATTAAAGAGTTTGAAAATGATGAAGTTGACGGTAAAGTGAATATTCGTGATAATGATCATGATACTTCACAGTTGTCTTTGGTTGTTCGTGATGAGACGAGGGATATGCCTACTACTGCTAAGTTGAACAAAGTTTCTGTACAACTTGAACGTGAAGTAGAAATAAATGCAGGTGCAGTTGCAGAAGGCATGCATACTTGTGAGACCGTCAGTGTGATTGATCAGCATGTAGCCCACCTATCATCAGATGCTAGTGCTAAACCTGAGCTGATAGTAAAAGACACCAGTGGTGGTGGTCTTGCAGGTAGACAACTTTCTGAAAGTCGAGCAACAACAGCTTCTGGACCACCGCTAAGTTCATCAACATGTGTCACTCAGTCGTCGTTGGTGTTGTCATCCACAATGGAAAAGACGCTCATGAACTCAAGTATCTTGTGCAATGACTTTGATAGTATTGGTGCGTTTGAAAGGACGAATATCAATGGTCAGTTTAGTGAGGATAAGCCAAGTGTAAACGAGAGAGTAATTGTTAAATTGACTTGCACGAATAAAGGCATTTCTAGTTTCAAGTTACTATTTGAATGCTATCATCTTTGGTGTAAATTACTCTGTGCCTACGCTTGGTTGACCAGATACGTCGTGTGTTTGTCAGTCATCTATATTCTACGATACAATGACATGAGGGTGTTACCGTTCAGATTTGAGGATATAGCTCATAGAAGGAAGTTAGCAAATGAACTCTGCGACGATTTTCCAACCTAGAGCGTCAACCTGAGAAGGGTTGTAGGCGTACTGCTGTAAGTCCTACAATTCTCCAAAGGGTAGCGCATCAATGAGCAGTCCAATGTGCTCGGTGTGTGATTTTGTACATATGTTCATATTGCATATACTGAATTGATATCATCTGTCATCTAGCTGTTGGTAATTCTGTTTGTGTCCGGACGACTTCCACTTGGATCATCAACCTGAGAAGGAATGTAGGCGTACTGCTGTAAGTCCTACAGTTCTTCAAGGGTAGTTTGTCATGCCGGAATCCACAACATTTGATGTATTGATTGTACATATGTTTGTGTTAAATAATTGTGTGAGTTCCAATTGATGTAATTGTTGGTTAATCTTGTTTGTGTCCGGACATTCCACAAATTACAATCGTCAACCTGAGAAGGGTTGTAGGCGTACTGGTGTAAGCCCTGCAATTCTTCAAAGGAATTCCATCAAGATATGATCGGTGAGGTTGTTTGTACTATTTGCATATATGTGTGGTGTGTCATATCAATTGGTATATTTTGGATTCATTGTGTTTACTTGTTGTTTTCGTATCTTGTTGTTATTGCGTAATTTTGTTAAAATTTTCGTCGTGATTACTTCTGAAGTTGTTTCGAGTCTTCTACATCCATGAATGAATTGATTGATGTGAAGGACAGCAGATGGGTCGTATACGCCGGGGAGGCTAGGCTATTGATGAGAATGAAATGCACACGGAGATAATTGTTAGCTGCGGTCCGACACGCCGAGGAGAAAGAGTGTAAACGACTGAGGCTCGCATGCGTCACCGCTACTAGAACTGAGGGAGAATGAGTGACAAGCGATTGCAGTGGTAATTGGTAGTGAGTAGATAAGAGGATGTGCGTAGAGTATCATGAGTTGGTGCTATGGTCACGTTGCATTCTGCAAGAGTCATTCTAGCAAGTGGCGATTGTGTTGCAAGATGTCAAGAGGAGGTCTCTGTCTGGAGGCGCAGGTCGTCATTGATGTGTGAGATTGTGCTGTGGGTATGCTTGTGGTGTGTTGGCTTTTCTGTTTGTTTTCCATTTCATCTCTGTCCGTGTGACCCAGGTTCTCGCAATGCCATCCAAGTCAACGTGTATTGGTCGTGAACGAAAAAAGGGTTGGATCCATTTTTTGCCGGGGAGTGTCAATGGAGTTGAAGATTGAACGATCAATTCTTGGTTGCTTGCTCAAAATCAACTTCCCCAATTTTCGCGGAGGCATCAATACGACAGTCATTGTCTCATCGGTCGCTGTTCAGAAAGAAGAGTGAAACATCGTCAGAAGTAATACTATGATTTATTGTTGTAATATTTGTTCACAGACCTTAGTTCAGTTATTATTTTTATATGTTGGTGTAACAATAAAGAAATCTCAAGCGGCCAATCGGTGTTTTGGTTTCTTCGTCCGTTATAACTAAGCGTTTCTGAAATCTTCAAGGAACAGCGTGGGCCCGAGCGTAGCGAGAGCTGGGCATTAACGGTTTATGAGAAGTGATTGACAGCTTGCTTACCATGAGGTACCTGAAAACCCCTGTGCAGCCAGCACACTTTTGCCAAATTTATATTCGGGCCTAACTTACCGCACAAATGGAACCACTGTTCCTGATCAAACATAGCTTTTTGTTCGAGCCAATTACCATTGCACACGGGTACATTAAAAGATAGGGGAATTCGATTCACTGACCCTAGGCTTAGGTTTGGTCTTCAGATGCCTGTCCTACTTTGTAGGGTCGGTAACTTAGGATTTCATGAGGTTCTGACTGGTATTTACTATGTTGCCATGCTTGCTAGCGGATGCAAGTGGTACTCTGGCGGTTCCGTCTTCCCCTGCAGTTCCAGACGTCTTGGGAGTCTTCAGTTTATGAAGATTGATATTCCCAGTCGGTTAGGCTCTCAGTATACTTCCTACGGTTTTTACCAAGTTTTAGTAGTGTGAAGTTAGCAGGCGGAACGCAGCATGAGACTGTCGAGACACAGATTAGCGTGCTGTTTCTGGTATCCGAAGACACGCTATGTGGGACTGTGACAGGGCGACAAATTGGGAAATGTAACAGAACCATGGGCACCGGTTATTTGACATTCCTTTGGTCAGAACGGCAGCGCACACATAGTTTGCATTCAAATGGTAAATCACTTCTGGAAATAAAAACACTATTGACCTGGCATTCGTCTCCTTTTCTAGAAGACACTCTCGAGGTCTTATGACGTCTCGAGTGTTTCCCTTTCGTACTGCCGTGTGTCACACATTGGCTTCCAAAGGATATAGGTTTAGTATCATATCCACTTGGTTTTGCCTGTGCCACTTCAGTGCCAGACTGTGGCGGTGTAGGCATTGTATCAGAACAGGGGAGATGTATACGCATCTTTAGAATCTGTATGAGAGATGGGGCTCATGTCTCTGCATTGTCGCCTCCTCCAGCTGAAGCCCTTGTGACCACAAAAGATGGAGTTTTGGAGATTTTTAAGGCTGATTTCAACCTCCGTATTAATAATTACCATAACTTATGCTTACATATAAATAACAGACAGCGATAGTATCTGCTCAATAGAACAAGAACAAAAAGATTAATAAAGTACGAGATGAGGAAACGTTTACGACCTTACCTAGTACTTTTTGGTTAATCGGCTTTTCAGCGATCAAGTGGCAGACCAACAAGTCTTCTTATCTGAACGAGTGAGGAACGTGCTGCTACAGATGTAGTAGTTCTGTTTGTCTCTCCTTTGTGTTAATTAGGCTCCGTTTACCACCTTATACGGCTTCAATCCCCGTTGACCTCTTCCCTGATAGAGTTGTGGTAACATAATTTGATTTTCTGCAGCCTAATTTGCCTCAACTGGTGGTGTCATAGAATTGTCTTCTGTCTTTACTGGCATTCTTCTCCACCTTCTTGTTCAGTTCGACTTACACTGAGTTCACCTCGTGCTTATATTGTCTATCTTTATATTGATTCACCCTCCGTTTCATTATCTTCCTGTCTTCTGTTAAATTCCATGCCATAATGCCATCTCTTTTCTTATCTTTTCTTGCTTACTAAAACGGCAGCACACGTTTCCTTGAATGTCACTTTCTCACAATCCCAGCGCACATCTACTTTGGTCTCCTCAGCGATGCTACGTAGTGCCTCCAACTTTCCTCTAATGGCTTCAGTGAAGGTATTGAACTTGAACTGTATTCTTTCTCCATTTGTTTTGAAGGCTCGCAGCCTAACCCTGAAGATTCCTTACACCAGATCATGGTTTGACCCCACGTCTGTTCCCCTTCCCGACTTTGTATCCAGCAGACTGCATCACCACTTTCTTGAGTACCACTGAGATGATGTTTGTCTGGTTTTTGGTGTAGCCGTCGGGTAAGGTCGATGTCGCCTCATGCATATCCTTGTGTTTATACACGTAGCCTCAGATTCATTGAAAGTGAACAAGTCTGCGAAGGGTTCTGCATTCCCATCCAGTAAACTAAAAGCCTGTAGATCCATGATAACTTCTTTTCCTGTATTTTCCTCCCCGGTGTCGGCTAGCATTTACACCATCCATAAGGGTTTTGCTGTTGCCATTCAGGACGTCATCCATAAGTTGTTTCACTTGTCCATAGAAATCTTCCCTATATTCTTGTTCCAAGTTGTTTGTGACTTTCATAATCCTGGAGGAGATTTGTTTTATCCACAATGGAGATTTGGCTACTGTTGGTGACGTCATGATGGCCACTGCTTCCGTGTGTTCGTGACTATCGTCTGGGTGCTTGGGATAGATTGCCAACTCACTATTCCATGTATTCTCGCAGATTATTTTAGCTGTCTTTGGAAGAAGACAGATTGGCTGACTGGTTTCTCGAAGTTTTCACTAGTCCCTGTTACTTCTTCCTTCCTATCATGGCAAAAAATAAGCTTTTTGTACATGCGAAATTTCTCTTGTCCACTGAAATATGTAGCTTTTTGGCCGATTTTGCGAAGCAAGGTGGCAAAACCACGGGGAACACTCTCCGTATTACAGGGCATGGAACAAGCCACAAAGCCAGCGAGCTCGTATACTGCGTAACGAAGCACCTGGAAACCTAATTGTTGTATCCATATGGTACTCTCTCTAAAACTCAGTTTACTCATGCTTATCGAACATTGCTGACTATATAACCGGATACTGGCTTTCGATTGTTCCTCAGATACATTCTGCTGCTACGCACACCAGCGTTTTTTAAAAGTCTTTGGAAGTTCGTTTTCGCCGACTGTCAAGTATTTACACATGTTTCCTCATATAGCGTTGTTATCATCTCATCACATTCAGCGTTCAGCTCATTTTAGTACGTGCAAACCTGAATGTATTCTAGTATAATATCGGGATTTGCACATTGTAATCCACATCCGCGGGGTGATTTTGCTCTGGAAACAGTGCCTTTGAACGGAGAGCACAAATGCTCCTGTTGTTTTGACGACCACATATGACTATCCCAGCTGGCATTTGCTTCGGTTGTACTTCAGATATTTCGGGACAAAATCTTCGAAAGTATAGCAGTGTGGGACATTTATCTGCAGTAAACCCAAAGTCTGCTACAAATTTTTTCCTAATCGGACGATAAAATACGACTACTGACCCATGGTTATTTAGTGGACCCTTAGTTTGTAGCCAGAAGTATGACACACATAATATGTTCCCAGCTTGTCACAACTAACAAAACACTTCTGTCAACTCGAAGACTTATGCTATTTAAAGTCAGCTGAATTTAAAGACATTCACAATTCGTGCAAAATTTATCTTCAGTGTAGGGACACTAAATACAATCTGAGAATCCTTCGAAACAAATAAAATGGTCAGTCTCGTTCCTTCCGCATTTTTTATATTCTTTTTCCAGTCAGTGGAGGTCTGAAAATGCGCTAAATGAAAAAGGAACTTTGTACACCCGAGTCAACGGAAGTCCAAAGGTTGGCTGATACAACATGATGATGTGCCTCGCTGGATGGTGTTGTCTCGAGGGAGGAAATGAAATCACTGTCCAGTTGCCGTCTCCCTAAAATCCCATAAAGCTACACTGAAATCGTTTCCAAGAAATCCTGGTCGATGCTCCCAGCCGCTTCGATTCGCGCCAGGTTGGTCTCAGCCTCAGCGAAGCACGATTCCATGACTGATTCCATAAACTCCAAAGGGTCACGTAGTAGCCTTGAAGAGTGCTGAGCAACCAAACCTGAAGCCATTTGTCCGATTGTTCCTTGGATACCCACAAGTAATGGTCGAGAAAAAATGTAACGTACGTGATAACTGGTGACAGAATGGAAGTTGTCAGCATGGAAGCAAGCGCAGACAAGCTGAAAAAGTTATTCATGGACTTTAACATACCTTTCATTTGTGTTGACCTTTTGTGGCTGACAGAAACTTGGTGCGTTCAACTGAAACTCTCTGTCAGCTAGCAAACTAGATTTGTGATGAAAATGTGCATCGTCCATGTTGGCTTCTTAACACTGTGAAGTCTAGCCAAGAATTACAGCCTACTCGTTCACTCTGGATTAGCTTGCAAACTGTGTGTCCTCAGCTGAAAACTGCATATGTGCTGAGTGCAATCATTCCGATGCTCTCTGAAACTTTATAGCTGGCCGAAATTATCTGAAAAGAAGCGTAACAGCAAAGTGTCGACTTGCTGTAGCTCTGAGAAACATGGAAAACTAGGCACTCGTCAGTGGTATGACTTTAATGCATAATACAACAGCGTCCCCGAACGACGCGAGGAGTCATATGTAACGTCAGAAAAGTCTGGTTTTAACGGATATGTGGGACCCAAACGTGAGATAAACGTATGATATGGTTATGGTATATGCAGCTTTACGCCTCAAGCATAGACAGGAAGGTGCACCCAATCCTCGGTTTTGTGAAGGCCTGCATATTTCGAATCCCTGCCGACGCACACCTGATATCTATGGTCCACCTGCGAAATTTGGGTCACCGATATCCATGCTGAAAATTCCATACTTGTACCAAAAATGCAGTGTGTAATCAAGCTGTAATCAAAAATTTGAAAAGACAAAAATTTACATCCGTCAGATCACACGTTGAAGTGCACAAAGTCGCCGTTCTCTCATTGCTTAAAACGGGCACCAATTATTTGGAAAGAGTCCAAAGACGGGCAACAAAAAAGGGTTATAGGTCTCCAGAATCAAGCACATAATGAAAGGTCGAAGAAATTAAGCGTTATCATACTAGGCGCCATTCGCTTAGTGAAGGCCTAATGACTGCCTACGAGACTACCAGTGAAGACGATCATCTGAACAGAGGTATTGTTCATTACTTGATGGCAGGATTCCTAGCTGCAGCGTGTAAAGCAGGATGCACCAGAGAGCAAAAACTCGAGTGTGCCCAAACTCTGTTTCACCTCAGTTTTAGTCATCCTGGAACTAATTAGAAGCAGTTGTGGATACTGCAACTCCAGATAAAGGCTTTTAGAAGAGGCTGAATAATCGTGCAATTACATAAGAACATCGTGCAAGCAGTGTCTCTCTTAAACTCACACACCCACTGCTAATGGATGTACATCTGAAATGGTCTTTTACCACGGCCTACTCTTCCTTGTCTCAGTTTTCTGGCACTGCCTTTCCATTCCCACATTTTGTTACTATTTCCCATCATTTTTGTTTGTTTATTCCTAATTGTTCAATAATTTTTGTCCGTTTTCATTTTAAGTCTGCATATCCCGCACTATCTGTTTGCATGCTCATTATCTGTACCACTTCCTCTGAAGTCAACCAAGGCTATAGCAGAAGAGTGGCTGATCAGACTGCAAAGAAGTTTAGCGAAGGTCCAGAACTTTCACCTTACAAGTAAAAAGCGAGCACAAAGAAGTTGATTCTGTTTGGACTAATATGATTCTGGATATTGAATATTTTCGAACAATTTTAGAGCACTGCGTTACTTTTGGCAGGTGGATAGAGGCTACAGTCAGTTTCAAGGTCATGATGGGTTCCTGCGTCGGCTGCTTATATGTTTTTGTGAATTCATTTTCCATTGAATTTTAAAGGATTTTTGGATGTTTTGCTCATTTTGCAGTGTGTAGGTCAGTTTTTGTCACTCGATGCTACTACTAAGCTTATTTTTAGCATGAACTGCGAACTTAAGTTCCCAGTTATTATGTTGGTAGTTAAGGGATTATGGTAAACCTGAAATCATTAAGCTTAATAACGTATACTATGCTGATATAGTAACATCATTTAATAAGTAAACTGCCTAATTGTTCTGCCATTCTCTGACATTAAAACTGTGCCCTGGTTTTTCAGCATGAGTGGCACTAAATCACTTTGTCTGTACCAAGTAATACAAACTTCTGAATATCTAAGAACTATAAAAATAGCTTTAAAGATTTTATGTTTCTAGAAAATATCTCATTAGAGTGGCTAATTAGCTAATTATCTTAAGATACTCCTCTGATGTCCAGTACATATTTGAAAAAGGAGATTGGTATTTTTACATTGTGAAGTAAGTTTTGCTTTTGTTGTTTAAACCACATCAGAATTTATTCACTCATACACAGGTCAAAATCTGCTCGTCTAAACATTTGGAAAGGGGATACACAGGGGATCCGGAACGCAGTAACTGCAATTATCTGGATAGTTATCTAAATAGTTACGAAATGGTAGTTCATTGATCTTTCAATTTACAGTCTTATTGACAATATTTACGATACAACTCGAAGAACATGTACTTGTGTACTGTTGTTTCTATAATCAATACCCGTGTCAAATTGTATACTTCGTTAGTTTAAGCGGCATTTGAAGGTGTTTATTTTTAAATGGAAATAGCGGCTTAATAAGAGGTAAATGTGAAGGATTATGTAGGATGTCGAAATAATAAAAACTGGAGGAGAATAGGACGGATGATGAAACTTTCTTTTCTTATATAATAATAGTAGACTAAGTTAAAGTGTTTCTTGTATAATTTGCGTTCTACTTGTCTACATTATATGCTTTTATCTTTTATGACACTGAAACCAGGCAATAAATACTACGACTGATTAATTGCGATTTGATATTTCTACAGACAACTAGAGATCATCGTTTTTCTGTAGTCTTACTAAGATGGAGGTATGTGGCTTGTTACCTTTTAAATCCATTCTCACATTCTAGGAGGAAAAATCCGATAAAATAAAAAGCATCCTAGACTTTTTCAGTACTCCAGTAAACGAAGATGAACTACTCGAAGGGGAGGAGAGTAAACCTGATGAATTGTATACACTTTGCGATGATCCTATGCAAACACCAATCAAGCTTATCGATGAACAGCTAAAATTTGCTGATCTTCAAACACTTCAGAATCTTTTCATTGATAATTCTGGATTTCTTGTTGTTGGCGCTATTGGTTTACAGGTAATTAACTACATGCTAATCTTCTATTATAGATTTTAGGGGTCGGGGAAATCATCTATTTTAAATATTTTGGCAAATTATATTTCTGATGACTGTTCCATTTTTGATGGTCCTTTTAATATCCAAAGTGTTGACCACATAATAAATAACACTCCGTGTACTGGTGGTATCGACTTATATATCACTCAAGACCGTGTGATACTCTTGGATGTTCAGGTGAGTATTTTTGTTGCTACCTGAAGTTTACTGTCTGCATTAACTGAGGTTGTAGGCAGCGTCTGGGAATCAGAAATCCCATCGGGTTGGTGTAAGTCACTGATTATCCCCATATACAAGAAGGGAGACAAGTCTTCCTGTGATAATCAGAGAGGGAATAGCTTGACTAATATAGTATCTAAAGTCCTAGGCTCAATAATCATGCGTAGACTAAGTGGTACTCGGGAGGCACAAACACGAGAGAGCCAGGCAGGCTTTAGACAAGGAAGAGGGTGTATTGATCATATCTTCACCCTTCGGAGGGGAAGTCAACCGACGAGGCTGTGAAGTTACATCGACTGAGATGGTTAGGACATGTAGTACGTATGCCCTTCCTCGACGGGCAGTGTTAGCTAATATAGGACTGCTGGAAAAGAGCTAGCGGCGGTCAAACAAAAACTTGGCACCAGTCAATGAAATCCACAACAGTTGGTCTAAGCCACGTAGGAAGATGTAGACTGGCTTCCTGGTTGGGGTCCTCGGGACGGTAAAATCCAGTGGTTGGAAACAATTGGTGACATGGCTCAAAATCGTTCTCAGTGGCGCAGATGCATCCACTCCTTGTGACTTATGATTTCCAATGAAACTGTTTTGTTCTTCGTTATTACTCCTCCTTTGTCTCACATCTCTGCTTACTGTCTCTATTATGCATTCGTTTTTAACTTTCTTCTGATTTGTGTGCTACATGGGGAAAGTGTGGCGACTTGAACTGGTGCACATCGGTGCAAAGTTCTATGTCGAAAACAAACAGACAGACCTGAAGTAGCAGTATAGATTGACCTATGCAGATCAAGCTAAATAATTTTGCAAAAGTATATCACTCCCGTGATACAATACAATAAAACAAGTAGAGAGATACTATCATAAACATATAAGATTGAGGGTTTTATAATGAAATAGAGGACTGGTAGAAATCCTTAAATCGATAACTGCTATCTTAGTTGGTTGGGTTTGCGTACTGGCAGGGGCAAATATCGCTGCAGGTCAAACCATGCTAATAAAGTTGGTTGAATATTCGGTAGTCTAAATCATAGTGTAGGTTGAGATTACACTATTTTGGAAGCAGGTTCTCAGGACAGAGTTATGCGATTTATCTCGAGGATTCAGTCAAGCAGTAATATTGTAACTTCAGTGTCTAATGGTATTCATTCATTAACAGTTCATAAGAACCATCCTCAGAATTCTTCGACATCACAATTGCGGGGTAGGGTTGTGCAAGCAACCACAGGGGTTGTGTCTCAGAAATAGAACGTATATATGATCATCACTAAACAACAGAATCTTAGTGTGAGGCTTGTAATCCACTTTGGCTTGGATGTGGCCAGTTCCAGTATGAAACTGACAGGGTGGTTTTGTCCATTTAGGAATAATTTGGAAAAAAAGCTGCATCTGCTGCATATATTATTAACTGTGGAGAAAGTATAAGAGACACTGGCCCACATAATTCAACCTAGACAGCCGGGTAATATCGTCTGTCTCTGCACAATAAGTGTGTCTCTTAGCCTGGTGCATGATTAATATTTTGTTCTGGATAACTGAGTTCTAACATAACGTTAGAGGCCGAAGAAAGCTTCGCGTACTTGAATGTGTAAGTGCTGTTTGCTTCTCACCTGCCCACTTTGCTGTTTCCCAGCGACTATTTGTTTTTCATGCAATTGGATAATAAGCCACATCTATTGTATGAAGACTAATGGTGCTTGCTACCTGGCTACCCAAACCTCATAAGTAGCACGGGGTTCTAAACCTAGTAATCCAGTGGCTGGAAGTCAAGCGCCTAAATCAGTAAGCCACAGTTCCACTCGGAGTCAAAATATCTCAGATATTGTGTAGATTTCTGCGTTACAGACTACCATCGAGTAGGTAAGGATGTGTAGTTTGTCAAGTTGATATTTTGTTACACTTTCTAAGAATGAAACCTGGCCGACAACTGCTACCTTGCCGTGGTGGTCGGTCTTGAATACCGCAGTGGTCCAACAAGCTAAACTGGCTGGGACTCATGTTCCTGCAGGTCCTGCCATGTCAGGAAGGTTGTTTGGATAGCAGTTAGACTAAAGGCAGTTAACATGGGATACATGGGCTCCAGAATCCAATGGGATCGAATGGCATATGAACCCATATGGGTCACCAGAAACCATGGGAATGCAGCTCCTGACGCTGCTCCACTGCCTTTCGGATTAGACTCCAAGTCAAAGGCTCGGGGGCGGGTGGTCCTTTAATAAAACCACTTGCTTCGGTCTGGGCGCCTGAGCGGTATCTCGGCCCTCACACAAATGAAGTGGTGTGGCGCATCTTTCTTCTTGCCATGTTGTACCAAGTTTTTTCTGCGTTTAAATAAATAAAAATATGCTTGTAGTAAACAAACCTTTAACACAAGGTATACATACACACATCTTTAAATTTGACGACAAACTCACCCTTACTATTCACTTCTGTTATCAACAATAGCCGAGGTTTATCTAGTCTCCTTTGAATATTGAAAAAGTCACGTCTGGTAGTGTTCCCAACCTAGGATGAAACAGTAGGTGTCCAGTACTCCTTGGTTTTCAATGGTTCTCTGACTGATATCAATCCGTGATCAACTCGTAAGAACATAACTAAGCCTTACAAACCAAACTATAGAAAAAAAAGTCTGGTTATATTTGTACGTCGATTAATTGTCTCTTAAGTTATTATTTTTTCTGTCTATTGTAAAACCTTGTCAGCTAAAAGAATAGATTGTGCGTCGGTGGCCGACCATGCACATGGTCCGAAGTTCGATTCCCTGCCGACGCATACCTGATATCTATGGTCGGCCTGCCAATTTGGGCTACCGGTATCCATGCTGAAAATCCCATACTTGTACCAAAAATACAGTGTGGAATCAAGCTGTAATCAAAAATAAAAAATAAAAAAGAATTACGTGACTTTTATTAACCGACTATAGATTTTTTATCCTCCACGTTCCCCAGTGGGACATACGGCTTCAAGCTAGTGGCTTGAAGTTCCTGTAGTAGTGTTTGTTTTACAGGATGCGGTTGCTAGCCTCATACCCAACTTTCCCTCCTTACCAGGATTATTTCTGGCTTAGCGAGGTAAAGGAGTGCGTCGACCGGGCGGGGATCGAACCCCGGACCATGTGGATGGTCGGCGAGCGTCCTAACCGCTATGCCATCGACTCACAGACCGACTATAGATGGGAATTGATTTTATTTCACAAGTGGTATTAGAAACTAGTTGCTTGGAGGTTGGTTTAAAACACACACATACTACTTTTTACACTCCCTGCTACCTTATTTTTATTGCGTCAACACAGTGATTCGTATTGAAAGTTCTCTTGTTGTGCGTTGAATCCCCTTTCCTTTGACCGTTCATTATAAATATCTCAATGGTTTTTTTTATCATGTTTGCTCTTACCAGTGTGTAAAAAAAGATCTCTGAATATCCTCGGTCTCCTTTTCAGCCTCTTCTCTCATTTGCACTTACAAATTATCATATTCATATGGCGACTTCTGCAGAAGCTTCATCTACATCTGGAAATCAGACAGGAAATTCATCTTTTACAGGTCCTGGCAATTGGAAATTAGAAGTCTGGGCTGAAATGGCATCTATGCAGGTTAGTCAAATTTGTACCAGTGTTTTAGTATGGGAAGGTTGAGACTGGGTTCACTGATGCCTTTCTTCTCCAGCAGTACAACTTCGCCCACAGACCCCTAGCTTAGTGTAAAAAATTTTTACACTAAGCCGGTAACTGCTTTTAGTCTAATTGCTATCCTAATAACCATCCTGGCAATGTAGGACCTGCAGGAACAATAGTTCTAGCAGTGTAGCTTGTTGGATCATTGCGATGTGCAAGCCCGACCATTATGTCAAGGTAGCAGCTATCAGTCAGGTGTTTGGGAAGTTGTATCAGACCTAAAGGAATGATCACCGACAAAATCTATCTAAGCACAGATACAAAATGCACGTGTAGCACTAGCCAACTTACGTCATCTCTCGCGTACAACAAGTGATATCCCCGATATCGATCAAAGGATACGTGTATTGCGCATCAGTTCGCATTGACTTCCTTTATGACTATGAGACGTGACCATTCGAAGTGTAAGATGTATGGAGAGACTAGCTGTCTTTCACTAGAAATGTTTGCGTTCCATCTTTCGTGTTGTGTGATATATTAGGGTGAGTAATATTTTAGTTAAGCGAATTGTCAATTTATGAGTCTATGAGATTGTGCAAGAGAGTAGATTGAGATGGATGGGACATGTGCTACGCATGCCTAACCATTGCCTTTCTCGATGACGGACTTTAGTTGACAAAGTGTTGGGTTAAAAAGGAGTTAGGATTGGTGAAACCGAAGCGTAGTATAATTTCATGAAGTCTTTGAAAACTGATTTTAGCCATGTAGGGATGTGTAGGCTACTTGGTTGGGGTCCTCAGGATGCTAAGAATTGATGGTGGGGGAGACATGGTGATATGGCTTAGAATCGTTCACAATGGTGCAGACGTGTCCACTCATTGCGATCTGCGATATCCATTAAACCCTTATGTTTTTGCGTGTTATTATTATTTCTCTCTCTCACATTTCTGCACACTGTAGTTGTCTTGAGTCTCTAAATTAAATGATCTTGGTTTCAGATTAAAACCATTTACAGATCAGTTGATTCGTTAAACAATTCTAAGTTATTCATGTGCTGGTTTGTAGGGATTTGATTGGTTACAGGATTTCATCATGAGCTGACATTGGTTAAAGAACTATTGGAAAGCCTGGGAGTACTGAACACCTGCTGTTTCATCCTTGTTTGGGACTCTTCAGCAGTACGTACCCACTGCCAGGGTTCGAACCCAGGACCTTCCGGTCACAAGACAAGATTTCTCGTATACCATTCAGCCACTTGGACCCGATCCAATTCTAAGTTAAACAAATAACAGAAAAAACCCATTTACGCTAACTTTATGTGACTGGTGACTGGTAAGTCCTTTCCATCTTTTCTCTCACCGTATGCTGCAACACTGTGGAGTTTAGACTTCTAGTGAACACCACCAGATATACGCAAACTGTTCAACTGTTCGTCTCTAATACTTTCTTAGACACTTGGTGATTGTCGATTGTAGTGAAAGACAGCTCGTCTCTCCAAACATCTTCCACTTCGAATGGTCACGTCTCATAGTCATAAAGGAAGTCCGAGTGAACTGATGTGCAATACACATGTCCTTTGATCGATATAGAGAATATCACTTGTTGCACGCCAGAGATGACGTAAGTTGGCTAGTGCCACACGTGCATTTTGTATCTGTGCTTAGATAGATTTTGTCGGTGATCATTCCTTTAGGTCTGATACAACTACTTCCCGAACAAGTGAAGTGGTCAACACACACACATTCAACCACTTTATTCCCTATCGTTAAATTGGGTGTTGGTGAAGACCAATCCTGCAGCAGGAGGACATTTCATCAAAGCTGTAGAATGCATGCACGGGAACAAATAAATATATCAAACACACTGAATTATAGTTAATTTCGTCTATCTGTGATAAATAAATTGTCTGTCTGTCATTGATAAGACATTGCACTGTTCAAGGCACTCTACACGAACTAGTGCAGCCAGGTAAGGGCTTACGGCGAGTTGTCATCTGAAGTGGTGACAACTAGTGGTGTCCGTCAGGGATGCCTATTATCCTCATTTTTATTAAATTTCATTAAAGATATACTAAAGGACTTAACCCTAAGTGACTTCAGCGACTCAGGGATTGACTTGTTACCATAAGGGGATAGTCTCATTGTCTTAGAATATGCGGGTGATATAGTTCTTCTTGGTGAAGACGCTGACAAAATGCAGAGTCTTTTAAACACTTCGACTCCTTCAGCACTCTCCGACTGTTTGGCATGCGATTCGCTCCCGCCAAATGCAAGATGATGTTACAGTACTGGACTACACTGACTCCTAGTTTAGAAATAGGAAGTGAAGTGATAGAGCACGTTGACCGCCAGCCAACACCAACGGGTTGATCTCCGACAAAATCTCAGCACGGATACAAAGGGCTAGTTTTGCATACCCCAGTTTACGCCGTCCATGGCGTAGACGTGATATCCGATTATCGACCAAAGGGCGGGTGTACTGCTCATCAGTTCGCCCCGTCCTCCTTTGTGGCTGTGAGCGAGACGTGGCCATTGAGAGTGGAAGACATGAAATGCCTGGCTGGCTAGCTGTCTTTGATCATACGTGCCTGCGTTCTATCTCCCGTGTGAAGTGGTATAGTAGGGTAAGCAATACTGGGGTTAGGTGTCTAGTAGTAGGCTAGGTAAGTAGGAGGGGAAATCAGTCAATGAGGTTGTGAAGTTACGCCGATTGAGATGGTTAGGACATGTGTTGCGTATGCATTCATAGCCATCGCCTTCCTCGACGGTAAATGTTAGCCTACATAGGATTGTTTAGGTTGAAAGAGAGTTAGCGGCGGTCAAACCAAAACATGGCTTCATCAGTCAATGAAATCCACAACAGTTCGTTTAAGCCAGCCAGTCACGTAGGAAGATGTAGACTTGTTGACTGGTTGGGGTCCTCGGAACGGTAAACTCCAACGAAGGTTGGAGGCAGTACACCCGGTCGATAGTCGGATATCACGTCTATGTCACAGACGGTGTTGTGAATGTAACAATATATATATATATATATAACGCATTTAAAAAAAGTTAAGATGTTTGTCTACATTCTCATGTTCTCTCACATTTATGTTTAGATAGTGGCATTCTTGATAAACGTGTGCCATGTGGTACTCGTTGTCAGTGACAATCTCAACACTGCAGCAAGTCAATTACATCCATTTATAGATCGAGCAATCAGTTTAAAACCTACTGTTTTTACACCGAATGTGATTCCATTTCATGCAATGCATAATGATGATAAACAGTCGTCTAATGTTGTGGTTGGTAAAAAGTCTGCTGCTAACAGTACTGTCCAGAAGTCTTCAGAAGTACAAAATTTAACAACTGCAGTACAACATTTGCGAATTTCTCATTCTAATACTGTTACAAACGTATCCGCCGTTAGTAATGAGAATGATGACATTAGCGAATTAGAAGACGATGTCGTGTCTTTATCCGAACAATATCATCAAGTTGGTGGTGATGATTTTCCTACATCGAATCCCTGTCTTCGACAGTATCTTCAATCACCTGAAGCTGAGTCTAAAGATGTTTCAAATAAAATAAATCGTTTGATAAGTAAGTAAGTAGGTTGTTTGTGTTAACCGTCTACTTTGAAACTGTCCAACATTTAAGACCTTTAGTTTCTCCTTTTTATTAAGCTTGATTTATAGAATTTTTTAATCACTTCGGTCTTATTTTCCTTATTGTGGTAAACTGTTCAAAAATGATTGAGAAAATGATTGTTGAATATAAAATAACAATCGAGTTGATGATTATTGTTCACCTTTATGACTTGAATTCATTATTAGGCTTATATCTATCCCGTAATGTATTTCCATATTGGTTTGTGTATTAGATGGATATGTCACAGTGATACAATTTTAATAATTACTGGATGACACAGTTTCGAACAAAATTTATTACTGTTCATAATCATATCAATTGTAATCACACGACTTTGAACCTTGAGTTTTATAGTTTTCTTTGTTTTCTCCTATTTGTCGTATGGGTAGTAGAATTTTCAAGATATCAGGGACAGGTGTTGAATCATTCCTATTACATGTATTCTCCATCAGTTGATTCGATGAACAAAGCTTCTGTTATCAATCTTTCCCTCCACCCAGCTGTGACATTAGATTTTAAAACTGTCATCTTATCCCGCCATCCTATTGTATGGTTGTGTGTAACCGCATGTAGCGAGTGGTATAGCTGAACTATTCTCTAGATTTCTTATCTTATTCGGGTCAACCAATCTAGATTCTGCTAATAAGGTGAGCAATATTGAGGTTAGGCTTCGGTCGACTTCTACGTAAACAGGGGAAATCAATCGACGAAGTCGTGAAGTTAGAAAGACTGAGATGGTTAGGACATGTGTTACGTATGCCAAGTCATCGCCTCCCTCGACGAGCAATGTTAGCGGATATAGGGTCAGGCTGGAAAAAAGCTAGCGGCGGTCAAACAAAAACATGGCACCAGTCAATGAAATCCACAACAGTTGGTCTAAGCCACGTAGGAAGGTGTAGACTGGCTTCCTGGTTGGGGTCCTCGGGACGGTAAAAGTCGATGGTTAGAAACAATTGGTGACATAGCTCAAAATCGTTCTCAGTGGCGCAGATGCATCCACTCCTTGTGACTTATGATTACCAATGAAACTGTTTTGTTCTTCGTTATTACTCTTCCTTTGTCTCACACCTCTGCTTACTGTCTCTATTATGCATTCGTTTTTAACTTTCTTCTGATATGTGTGCTAGATGGGGAAAGTGTGGCGACTTGAACTGGTGCACATTTGTGCAAAGTCCTATGTCGAAAACTGATATGTATCAATATATATATATATATATATATATATATATATATATATATATATGTATGGTGGTCTCTCTTTCTGTTTGCTCGCTTAGTCTGTGACCATTTCACTTTGATGAACCTGTCTCCTTTAACAATGTATATTCCCCTTATATTATATATAATATGAGTGTTTGTTGACAGTCCGTTGCTTGGTAACATATATCCATATTATATGTGTGGTTGTTGACATGTCTGCTATATTTTGCTATGTATATATGGATCGACACTCCCTTATAATTAGCCAAACATGTTAAGACTGTCTATTGATTTGTTCACACCTTTGTCTGGACATTCATATATATTTCGCTCTCACAATCTTGTGTGACACTTTGGTGTGATACCACTTTTGCATTCTCCTTGTGTTTGGAAAATAGAAGTATCATCGCAAACCTAGTGGTCTTCTGATTTCCGCCTTCTTGAGTCAGGACTACTAAATTCTCGACCAGTACATAGCAATAATTTGACGACGAGTACATAACAAAAACAGACAGATTCTGCTACTAGGTTTTTATGCTCGGCTAGTCTGACCCACTGACCCTGTTCGACTACTCTGACCTATGTATTTCATCTGACAATCATCACAGTCAGGGTATTAGATGAACTAAATTGTTTTGTTTTAAGGGCTCCACAGGACTGATCCTCTAACCGACAAAGCTTGTTTCTAATTGAGTTTGTGGTTGGTTTGAATGCGAGCCACTTTTATTCCTGCTTGTATTGTTAAGAATCCTTCGTAAGGTGGTTTCCGAGGTTCCTTCCTTGTATGGAATTACTACTAATGATTTAGATTCCTCATTGTTGGTGTCGTCATTAATATTATTATTATTATCACTATCGCTAATATCATTATTTATTTTATTTTTACACTTACCTTTATGTTTCCTGACTAATTTATCCAGGTAATTATTAAGTTTCAAGGCTTCTTTTATGTGTATCACTTCCTGTCTTAGATTTTCCTTGATACTACATAGTTTTTGCGCTCTGTCACTTAAACATTTCACTAATCCGATTTTCACCGACATACGATGGGCTGATCGGAAGTTCAAATATCTGTTCGTGGGTGTGGGTTTAACTTCCCATCTTCTTTCCTTTTTACATTACAATCTAACATTAGAAGGTCTCCTTCCTGACTTTCCAATTCATCATAAGTGAATTGAAATGCCTCCACTTTCGAGTTGATGTGTTTGAAAAATCTATCTATATCTTGTGTACTGAGTACAGTGAATGTGTCATCTACATACCTCCATCATACTTTTGAATTTTTTTCTTTCAGATCTAACTGATTATTCGGCCTCACTAATACACGTGTATAATCAGGCCCCGGCAGCCGCATTTCTCAATCCCGATTTTTGCGCGAAACTAGATCGATACAGAAATAAGATACTCCCGCTTATGTATCCAGAGTATAGAAGATTAATGTCATTGGTTACCGCTGGTCCAAGGACATTATCAGCCTATCTACAATCAAGACGTCGTGACCAATGTACTACTACTGCACATCGAAATAACCTTTTGAATAATGCTCCAACACTAATTAACTCAGACGCTACTGGGATCAAATTGTCCACTAACCGTATAGTTCCCGATAATTCCGTCGATCAGTGCTTTTCAGGTTCTGCAGATAATTCAAATGGTTCAAGGGATGATTCCCGGAAGAATTCTGCCACAGTAACATTATCTGAATGCCCTGAACCATCAATAACCCCCCAACCAGACAGAGATCTTTTGTCCTCACAAAAACCTGATGATATTGAAAATGTCAATCCTGAAATGTTGTTAATTTCGTCCGGAGTGAAAGATGAATCAAGTACTTGTGAGTTAAATGACGTTTTTTTAAATATCTTCAAGTAGTGAAGCGGGAAATAGAAATCAGACAAAATTATAGACTTGCATCTTAACTGAACACCTTGAGCTGCAATCTGCAAATGTTTGGCATACGATTCGCTCCCGCCAAATGCAAGATGATGTTATAGGACTGGACTACACTGCCTCCTAGTTTAGAAATAGGGAGTGAAGTGGTAGAGCGCGTTGACCGCTTCACTTATTTGGGAAGTTGCATCAGCCAACGTCAACGGGTTGATCTCTGAGGAAGTCTCAGCACGGATACAAGGGCTAGTTTTGCATATGTTAGTTTACGCAGTCTCTGGCTTAGTAGATGTGATATCCATCTGACTATCGATCAAAGGGCGGGTGTACTGCTCATCAGTACGCTCCGTCCTTTATGGCTAGCTGTGAGCAAGACCTGGTCATTGACAGTGGAAGACATGAAAGACCTAGCTAGCTGTGTTTGATTATGGGTGCCTGCGCTCTATCGCCCGTGTGAAGTGGTATAATAAGATGAGCAATATTGAGGTTAGGCGTCTGTCGAGTGCTAGCTAAGTGGGAGAGGAAATCAATCGACGAGGCTGTGAAGTTACACCGATTGAGATGGTTAGGACATGTGTTACTCATGCATCCCTAGTCATCGCCTTCCTCTACAGTGGGCAATGTTAGGTGACATAGGGTCAGGCAGGAAAAGAGATAGCGGTGGTCAAACTAAAATATGGCTTCATCAGTCAATGAAATCCACAATCCAGCCACGGAGGAAAGTGTAGACTTCCGGACTGGTTGGGGTGCTCGAGACGATGGAAACCAACGAAGGCTGACGACAGTCGGTGATATGGCTCAAAGTGATCGTTCTCAATGGCTGGCTGGCGCAGATGCATCCACTCCTTGTGACTTATGATTACCAATGAAACTATATTGTTCTTCGTTATTACTATTCCTTTGTCTCACACCTCTGTTTACTGTCTTTATTATGCATTTCTTCTACTTTCTTCTCTTGGTTTGTGTGATACATGGAGGGAGTGTGGTGACTTGAACTGGTGCACATCGGTGCAAAGTTCTATGTCGAAAACAGACAGGCAGTGAATAATTTTATTTATAATTTGAGGAAATTAGATGCAATATTGTGATAAATGCTGAAAATTCCATTCTGTATCACAAGTACTGTTTTTTGCAATAAAGTAAATTTTTATTATTATTATTGTTGTTATTATTAGATTTTGCTCAATGTCTCCCTCACGAGTCAGAAGTCAGGAGAAATCCGAGATTGTTACACCTGAAAATTTTCATGGGTTAGTAATATGAGTTTATCTTGTGTATAATGTGTTTTGTTCATATTTTCGGGCTTTCTTTTTTAACCGTAAGCTTATTTGCACGATAAAGAAAGAGAAAGAAAGACCTGCTGCTTGACGATATGCATTACTGTATGAATACGATCCGTATCGTGGATTATTGTGCATTTGAAAGTCAACTGTAACTTCGTCGTATGTGTGTTTATTTCCCTTTTTATGTATAAATTTAAAACGAGAACTGATGTCCCACTCGCCGCTTCCCTTTCGGTCTGGTTCCAATCGAGAAATGGCTTGACGCGCGCGCCACGTCACCCAGCGGCCACCTCCACTTTCTCTTGCATATTTGTTGGTTGGCGATCGGTTCTTGTTTTGTTTGTTCCCATAGTTTCTTGTTGGTGATTCTTTCCGGTCCGGCCATCTGATCTTCAGTATAGATCCAGCGAAGACAGTTGTTGGTTGATAAAGGTAACGTCTGCGTCACCCGCCCGCCAAGTTTCTGATCCGTATAGAAGAGCTGACTGACTTGACCACGTTTGTATTGAAAATCCGACTGAATTTTGTTGTTGATGCTCGCTGAGTGACGAAGATTGGTTTTCCAGATTGGTTTCAGGTTGATGAATGTGTTTCTCCTCGCCTTTCCGATTCTCGATTCTCTCGACATCCTCGTCCGTTCTGACTTCCTGTAGTTAAGACAATGCTCCCTAGATCAGTGACTGAATGAAGTAACCTATTTCAAATCGCTCCCGTTGATGTTGATTGGCGCTGGATGTTACTGCTGTTGTTGTTGTTGGTTGGTTGGTTATTTTCATAACCTCCGTGTCTACAAAAGCAATACTTGAAAACGATCTGTTCTATCAACAGGATCCAGCAAAATAAAACTGAAAACACAACTGCATACACATTTTCCAGTCACTGGTGTATATTTTGCTTTTCTTTATTTATAGATATACCACATCGAATAATAGTAATACTAATAATGACACTGTCAATAATAATAATATCAAGAAATTGGATTCATCCTCATCAAATATAGTTTCTCAATGTTGCAATGTCTTGCGAAGTATAGAAAATGAACTGAATTGTACTGGTAATGAAGAGGACAGGCTATCTTCGCCTGATAATCATCATCTCTCCACGAAAGATGCTGATATAAAAAAGGAAGTGTCGGAATTATTGTCCTTTGAAGATTATGATTTAACAAAGCATAATCTATTGGATATTCCTGGGATTAACGCTGAAACACTGAATGTTAGTCTTATGGAAATGCATCGTGATGTAAACACTACCAGACGTGACTTTTTCAATGTTCAAAGGAGACTAGATAAACCACGGCTGTTCTTGATACCAGAAGTAAATAATAAGGGTGAGTTTTGTCGTCAATTTCTTAGCTTATAAATTTAAAGGTAAAGATGTTTGTGTGTATATATAGCTTGTGTTAAAGGTTTGTTTACTACAAGCATATTTTTATTTATTTATGTAAACGCAGAAAAAACTTGGTACAATATGGCACCAAGAAAAATGCGCCACACAAAATTTCATTTGTTGTGTGTTGCCCGGGCGCCCAGACCGAAGTAGGCTGTTTTATTAAGGGACCACCCGCCCCCGAGCCTTTGACTTGGAGTCTAATCCGAAAGGCAGTGGAGCAGCGTCAGGAGCTGCATTCCCATGGTTTCAAGTGATCCATATGGGTTCATACACCATTTGATTCGATTGGATTCTGCATCCCATGTACCCCATGGTAACTGCTTTTAGTCTAACCGCTATGCAAACAACCTTCCTGACATGGTAGGACTTATAGGGACATGAGTCCCAGCCAGTTTAGCTTGTTGGATCACTGTGGTATTCAAGTCCACCCACCACGGCAAGGCAGCACTTGTCAGCCGGGACTACAAGCATATAACAATTTAATAATTGCTATGCCAATCTTAAAGAATTTAAAAACAAAATCGATTTGTTTTAATTATGCTGTTTAGATGATATATTACTACATTCCAATGCTAAATTATTCGTATTATTATGACTGTGAGTCAGACCTGACCATTGAGAGTGGAAGACGTGAAAGGCCTGGCTAACTGTCTTTGATCATAGGTGCCTGCGCTCTATCTCCCGTATGAAGTGATAGGGTGAGCAATACTGAGTTTAGATGTAGATTGTTAGGTAAGTGTGAGCGGAAATCAATCGACGAGACTGTGAAGCTTCATCGACTGAGATGGTTAGGACACGTGTTACGCATGCTTAGCCTAGTCATCGCCTTCCTCGACAATGGGCAATGCTAGCTGAGGTCAAACAAAAACATGACTTCATCAGTCAATAAATCCACAACAGTTCGTTTAAGCCACCCAGTCATGTGGGAAAGTGTAGACTTCTTTATTTGTTGGGGTCCTCGGGACGGTAAAAACCAATGAAGACTGGCGATAATTGGTGATATGACTCAGAGTGATCGTACTCAATGGCTGGCTGGCGCAGATGCATCCACTCCTTGTGACTTATGATTACCAATGAAACTATATTGTTCTTCGTTATTACTATTCTTTTGTCTCATCCTTGTCTACTGTCTCTGTTATGCATTTCTTCTACTTTCTTCTCTTGGTTTGTGTGATACATGGAGGGAGTGTGGTGACTTGAACTGGTGCACATCTGTGCAAAGTTCTATGTCGAAAACAGACAGACAGACAGAAAATTATTAGTAGCATATCTTCACCTTAAAAATATTTGATTCTTACTGTGGCAAAGTTAAACTTTAAGCACCAGTAAATACCAGTGGAGTGCTACCGTACCATGGACCCTGAAACGTTCAGTGAGCAAGATAGGCAAATGTGGTAAATAATATTGTAATCACAGATAAAATATGCTCAACGGAGCGTTATATTGCTAAATGGGATACCTGGCAAGTTTCAAGTTAGGTTTGGAGGCGATTAAGTTAAGATTTAGACTAAGCACAGGTTAATGATTGGTTAACCTAATGAGAGTGACATTAGAGGTTGGTTCTAGTGAGATTAGGGTTAGTTTAGGGATTATTCAATTGGATTTTTTGATTTTCCGTCGATTGATTGGACCGAAGTGCTCGGTCTCAGGTTGACATGTTGGCTTCTTGTGCAGATGCTTCGACGATGTCTGGGCATTTAGTTAGGATACAATTGGTGGATGGCGACTAGCAGTGGAATCCAGGCTGAACATTTCGTCATATTTGGGACTCGTCATCTGGATGTACCTGCATTTCTCAGTGAGTGAAGCCGACATGTCAACCTGAGACCGAGCACTTTGGTCCAATCAATCGACGGGAAAATCAAAAAATCCAATTCGGTAATTAATATGACCCGTTGCACATGAGGTGGCTCTCGTGGCCCAAGTGGTCTAGTGGATAACGCTTTGAAGTTTGAAACTATGGGTACCGGGTTCGAGCCTCGGTGAGAACATCATCACTCACTGAGAAATGCAGGTACATCCGGATGACGAGTCCCAAATAGGACGAAATGCGCATCCTGGATTCCACTGCTAGTCACCATCCACCGATTGTATCTTAGTCTAGGGATATTTTCAAATTAAGGTTAGGTTAATGAAAGATTAGGTTCATTGTTAGAGTCAGAAGATCTAGATAATTACAGGCATAAAATGTGGTCAAACTACTGTGTTGTTGCTCCAAACCAAAACTCAGAGCTATTTGTGTCACATGCCAAAGGAGGATATCCTGTGTAACAGTTTCAAGGTGATTGATGTGGTCTCACTCCACTGGTGCTTAAAGTTTAACTTGGCCCTTTCTTTTACCCAATATCTAGTTTACGTTACATAGAAACATTTGTAGAGCCTGGCATAAAAGAAAAAGAAAGCTGAACTAATTCCAGATTTAAAGACAGAAACTCAAATAATCTTAGTTAGTTTGTTTGAATCACTGAAGTCTTTTCACACTGCGTAATCTTACTGTTTCTTTGATCATTCTTGTCTGTCTATCTGTCTGTTTTCGACACAGAACTTTGTACATATGTGCACCAGTTCAAGTCGCCACACTCCCTCCATGTATCACACAAACCAAGAGAAGAAAGTAGAAGAAATGCATAACAGAGACAGTAAACAGAGGTGTGAGACAAAGGAATAGTAATAACGAAGAACAATATAGTTTCATTGGTAATCATAAGTCACAAGGAGTGGATGCATCTGCGCCAGCCAGCCATTGAGTACGATCACTTTGAGTCATATCACCAATTATCGCCAGTCTTCATTGGTTTTTACCGTCCCGAGGACCCCAACAAATAAAGAAGTCTACACTTTCCCACATGACTGGGTGGCTTAAACGAACTGTTGTGGATTTATTGACTGATGAAGTCATGTTTTTGTTTGACCTCCGCTAGTTGTTTTCCAACCTGACCCTATATCCGCTAACATTTTTCGCCGAGGAAGGCGATGACTAGAGATGCATGCGTAACACGTGTCCTAACCATCTCAGTCTTTGTAACTTCACGACTTCGTCGATTGATTTCCCCTGTTCACCTAGAACTCGACGCCTAACCTCAATGTTGCTCACCTTATTATGCCACTTTACACAGGAAATAGAGCGCAGGCACCTATGATCAAAGACAGCTAGTCTTTTCATGTCTTCCACTCTCAGTGGCCAGGTCTCACAGCCAGCCATAAAGGAGGACGGAGCGGACTGATGAGCAGTACACCCATCCTTTGGTCGATAGTCGAACATCTCGTCTACGCCAGAGTCGGCGTAAACTGGCATATGCGAAACGAGCCCCTTGTATTCGTGCTGAGATTTCGTCAGAGATCAACCCGTTGGGGCTGATGGTACTTCCCAAATAAGTGAAGCGGTCAACGTGCTCTACCACTTCACTTCCTATTTTTAAACTAGGCGTCGATGTAGTCCAGTCCTGTAACATCATCTTGCATTTGGCGGGAGCAAATCGCATGCCACACATTCGTAGATTACAGCTGAAGGTGTTCAGAAGACTCTGCATTTCGTCAGCGTCTTCGCCTAGAAGGACTATATCGTCTGCATATTCCAAGTCAACGAGATTATTTCTAGGTAGCAAGTCAATCCCTGAGTCGCGGAAGTCACTTAGGGTTAATTCCATTAACTCATCTGTGATGAAGTTGAATAGAAAAGGGTATAATGGGCATCCTTGATGGACACCACTAGTCGTCACCAGTTCAGATGACAGCTCGCCGTAAGCCCTCACCTGGCTGTATGAGTAGGAGTAGAGTGCCTTAATCAGTGCAATGTATTTTGTCGGTAATAGCTTTACAGGCAAGCATCGCGGGATTACCTCTCGGTCGACGGATTCGAATTCCGCCTTTAGGTCAAGAAATATAATGATTGTTGGACACCGGTGGGAATGACTATGTTCTAGAATCTGTCGGAGGGTGAAGATATGATCAATACACCTTCTTCCTGGTCTAAAGCCAACCTGGCTCCATTCCACTTAATGACACCCGGAAATCCTGTTCACCTAAAGGGAGTGAGATTTTCCATTATATTGATATGTGATGAGAGCTTCCTGTAAGCCTAATTATTTTTCCTTCACGTTCCCAGTGTAACATAAGGCTCCAAGCTAGAGGCTTGAAGTCTTTGTAGCAGTGTTAATTTTTACAGTATGGGGTTGCTAGCCCCCCATCCTAACCTTTCCCCATTACCAGTCTCACTATTGGCTTAGCGACGTAAAGGAGTGCGTTGGCCTAGGATCGAACCCCAGACCATGTGCATGGTCGGCCTGTGCCACCGACGCTGGCCAAATTGGCAGACAGTAATTTACGTCATCTCCCAAATATTGGTCATGAGTAAAGAACATTGAGTACAATTCACTTGTGATGCTACGATGAAAATGCTGACAAAACTATTAAAGTGTATCACTTATTTTAATTATTACCAAATCTGGATATAAATCAAGAATAAGATTCGGTTTGTACACACCTAAGTTATATTGGTGAATTACCGCAAGCTTTATTTATTTTCCCAAGTATTTGTAATCCACCCATAACATACTTGGGTTTTTTTGTTAATGCGAAGTCAATATTCCTATATTTCATGATGTGCTCCATTGAATGACTTGTTATCATATTGTTCCCACTAACCAAAGACAAAAACGTCAGCAACCATGTAATTTAACCATAAACCAAATTTATGAAATTTAAATAATGCCTATCCATGCCTGTACATTTGGTGTGTCCTACACAGGTAGGAAAAAAATATGTATTTTATTAAAACATTATTAATTATGACTGCTAATCGTACATATAATTTATCATATTGATGATGCCTGTAAACTAGCGTCCCTCATGTACAAAATGAGATATTATTATTATTATTATTATTATTATCATATTAATATTATTAAGAACAAAGACTGACTCAACAACCAGTCAGAGCAGACTTTGCGTAGGCGGATACAGTTAACATAAAGATGATATGACATTCACGAAACAGCCACAAAGAGATGCAAGGTTAACTTTCTGTGAGAAACAACCAATCAGAAGACTGTGTTTCTCTGCTAACAATAATCTATAATAATGTACATGAAAATCTTTAAATATGTGTTGATTTCCTTGAAAAACGATCTGTTGCCTTGCCCTTGTCTTCTCTTGTTACAGATATCCTGCCAGTTAGGGTTATTTGACTTGAGAATTCTGCACAAAGAGTAGAGATTTCTATGTAATAAGATAGTTGAGATATTCTCTACCTGCATATAAAACACTTTTCTCTCTACCTTTTTTTTGTTATGTGCTGTTTTGTTTCTCTCTTCCTTACAAACTCTACTTAAAACATTCTTGTTCGTTCTTTCACACTCTGTATACCTCGACCATTTTGCTATTGCTTACGCCAGTAAATATGCTAGTAGTATCTACTTTTTTCTAACACCTTCAAACACTCTGTTTAAATTTTGGCTTTGCTACTGACATGCTAATATGTTGTTGTCATAACTGACTGAGATAACCTTAATCTATGTAGAAGTATATTTATTGTTAATGTACTAACTGGATGCAATATTGTAGTAAAATCCTGAGAATTCCATTCTGTACCACAAGTACTGATTTGGAATAAAGCTTAACTTATCTTTTATCAATCACCGTCATTGGTTAAAATTTTATATATATATATAAGTCTATGTAAATTATTATTATTATTTCTATAGTTTTGGTTTGTAAGGATTAGTTATGTTTTACGAGTTGATCACGGATTGATATCAGTTAGAGAACCATTGAAAACCAGCCACAGGGAGTACTGGACAGCTGCTGTTTCATCCTAGTTTGGGAATCATCGGCAGTACGCACCCACTGGGTTTCGAACCCAGGACCTTCCGGTTACAAGGCAAGCTCGTATACCATTCAGCCACTGGGACCCGATTCAATGGCTCGTTAATTCTAACTTCTACCAATTCGTGATTTTAGCGCGACCCCAACCATTGTCGTTGGTGGGACATCCATCCACACACGTGACATCTAATTGGACCTCACTGGTCACGACTTCTCACTAGAACTCAGGAAACTCCAACCTGTAGCAAGTCACTAGCGAGCATCAGATTAACTTTCTATAGTTTTGGTTTGTAAGGATTAGTTATGTTTTACGAGTTGATCACAGATTGATATCAGTTAGAGAACCATTGAAAACCAGCCACAGGGAGTACTGGACAGCTGCTGTTTCATCCTAGTTTGGGAATCATCGGCAGTACGCACCCACTGGATATTCCCATAATTTATTCAGAACAAAATAGTTAGAGAGAACAGTTGTCGTTTTCAATAAATTCCTCTTCTTCAGGCTCTACAATTATAAATCCATTAATTAATTTAAGCATACAATAGCCAGTCAGCCAGCCAGTAAAGGCAAATTAGAATCATATCAGAAAGTGTATTGTGGAAACAAGTATAAGATGGGGTGGGATGGAACAATAGTCATGTAGTCAGATAGTTTTTTAATATGCATGGTCAATGAGAACATGGGACAAAATGAGATGAAGTAATTTAATTTCATGATGTGTGTTTATAAACATTAATATGGTCAACAGAAAATACAAGTTTGAGAGTGAGCGTAATCAGAGTGTGTGAGATAATATGAAAATAAACCAACGAATGAGGCGGCGGACTAGACATAATTTCAAGGTTGAAAATAACGACATTAAGAATGATTGTATAATAATTAACTTGCTATCTCGTATATACAAAATCCTGTTCATTCCACTTCATTATATTCATTATTATTATTTTACAATCATTCTTATTATAATAAAGGTTTTTGTATTTCCCAATGAATGAAAAACAAAACGATATTGTTTTACTGACGTTTCGCTATTTAATGCTGCTAATAGTTCTATCAAAGTATTATTCTTATTGTTGTTATTTTCAACCTTGAACTTATGTCCAGACCGCCCATTCTTGGTTTATTTTCATATTCATGAATAATTCCCATTCGAACATTAATAGACAAAAGACAAGTAATTCAGCGAAGAGTTTCTTTTCGGCGAATTCATTTTCATGGCTGTACAATCGCAAATATATATGGTTATTTTGTGTGTGTGTGTGTATACATTAAATTTGTCAAACGAAAATACAATTAGTAAGTTCAGGTGAATTGGATGTTGATATAAGAGGATAGTAACAAAAGTGATGTGTTATCATAAATGATTGTTAAATAAGAGTTACGTGATGGCGTGAATAGTTTGATGAAAGAGTTGTGCTCTCAGGGTGAACATGGAAACAAAATAATATATGGAATTTCACAAGGGTCTTAAGTTAGAAAAAAGAAAAATAAGCATACAAACAGAAGTAAGGTCAAATCAAACAAACAAAGAAAAGTTAGCTCAAATCAACGGAGTTGTTACCATGAGAGTAGAAGTGGTTGGATAATTTCATTTTGTATGCATAGTTCTGATTCCATCAACTGAATGGCTAGGGCTTCTGCGATACAAAGAAGACGGAATCGTTGTTCTTCACTTTGTAGATTACTTTGAAGGAGACGTTTGTTGAGATGGAATGACCAGTGTTGATGAGATGTTCGATTATTGCACTCCTTATAGGGCCATTATTTCCTTTCTGTAGCCACGCTGGATAGTGTTCTTTGACCGTTTTGACATGATGCGCGTTGAACGACCCATGTACCTGGCTCCACAGCAACAGGTGAACTGATATATACACATAGAAGTGGTCATGTGCGAAATCTTATCCTTCGGGCTTCTGTCTGTCTGTTCTCGACATAGAACTCTGCACCGGTGTGCGACAGTTCAAGTCGCCTCACTCCCTCCATGTATCACACAAAGCAACAGAAGAAAGTACAAGAAAAGCATAATAGAGACAGTAAACAGAGGTGTGAGACAAAGGAATAGTAATAACGAAGAACAATATAGTTTCATTGGTAATCATAAGTCACAAGGAGTGGATGCATCTGCGCCAGCCAGCCGTTGAGAACGATTTTGAGGTATATCACCAATTGTTTCCAACCATTGGTTTTTACCGTCCCCAGAACCCCAACGAGTCAAGAAGTCTACATATTCCTACGTGCCTTAGACTAATTATTGTTTGGGCTTCTGCAGATCAGCGGGCGATTGGAGAACACTACTTTAATGTTGCCTCAGGGAAAGTTCTGCCTAAAGACGTGGAAATTCCCCTTCTGAGGACGTCACTATGTAGGACTCCTCTGAAGTCCAGGTTCATATAAAGTATCTTTTTAGGCACCGATGGTGTCTCCTGATTTTGGATTTTTTGTTTGATGTTTTTGTCTACGAATCTTGATGGGTATTTTCATATTGTCTCACACACCCTGATTACAGTCACTCTCGACACCTGACTGTTATGTACTGCTCGTCGAGTAGTTAATAGTCCTGACGTGGAAAGAGGGAAATCAAAAGACCACGAGGCTTACGATGATACTTGTATTTTCCAGATAAGGGAAATAAATGTCACACAAGTGTGTGAGTGGAAGGGTACTTAAATTTATGAAATATGTGAACAAGAATGATAAAATGTACAATGCAAAGTATATATGGAAATGGCTAATACACATGAACCAATAAGATAACATCTTACCATGATTGGTTGTAATGTCATGTGATATCAAGGTCATACATGTTTATTTAGTGAGTGGACAGACAAAAGCATATTGTCAGTTATAATGAAATATCGACCCATATACACATAGCAAAATATAATAGACTGTCAACAACAAAACACACACATCATGTGGATACATACCATTGACTGACTATTGTTTCATCTCATCTTACTTATATTTGTTCCACAATACACTTTCTGATATGATTCTAATTTGCCTTTATTGACTGGCTATTGTATGCTTAAATTAATGGATTTATAATTGTAGAGTCTGAAGAAGGATTTATTGAAAACACAGTTTTTCGCTCTAAATATTTTATTATTATTTTTATTATCTACTAATAGCGTGTTAGTGAGTTTTATATCCTGCTACTTACAAATTCATTTCATGCCTTAATAATTGGCTTTTCACTTTTTGTTTAGGCCAAACACCAACAGGATGTCCAACCTACATGACATCTGCACGTATTTTACAAGACGCTGTTTTCTCTACACCTCGACAGCATATGATGCCAAATTTAACTGAGAAAAAATGGTATGTATCAACCGCCTTTTTTCTCTAAAAAAAATGATTAAATATAACTTTCTTTTTTTTGATTTTAGGATTACATATGCTCATAAAATGTGGGATGCAGTTATGAATTCTCCATTGTTGTTGGATTATCATTCAGTGCTAATGGACGAATTATAATAACCAACTAACTAACTAACTAACTCCCTTCAGTGCAACGTGACTGTGTATATTTACATATAGTAATCATATAATCATAATTTTTATAATAATAATAATAATACCTTTATTATACGAATAAAAATTTTGTATTCCATTTTATATATTGTTTTTTTGTAACCATGTGACGAGCATCCAAAGTCATTACCCCTTTCACGAGCAAAACTGTAGAATTAATATATGGCAGTTCCATATTCTGCCTGGATTCAAAATAGAATTTGACACCGAAGTGCAGCACTTCGACTTGCCACGTTCCAAATAGCACACAAAGCTACACAAAAAGATGAGTGAAGAGTTTGACATGTATAAGAGTGAAACAGAATGGGTAATGGTAGAAAGGAATATGAAAGATTACAGAGACTGAATACATCTGCACTGGCCATTGACAACGATTTTGAGCCATGTGTCACCTATTTTCTCCAGCCATTGATTCCTAGAGTCCTTCCCGAGGGCTCCAACCCGGAAGTCTGCATCTCCTACCCTACCCGACTCAGTTTAACTGTCAAGGATTTCATGGATTGGTGAGGCCATGTTTTTGTTTGGCCACCACTCTCACTCTTTTCCAACCTGCACTTATATCAGCCAGCTAGTAATGCCCGTCGGCGGGGGGGGGGCAGGCATGGGGAGCACGTCACCTAGCCATCTCAATCTATGGAACTTTATAGCCTCGTCGATTGATTTTCCCTCTTTGCTCAACACTACGCCTAACGTCAACATTACTTACCTTATTAAACCACCTAACGTGAGAAAGAGATCGCAGACATCTATGATCAAAAACAGAAAACCTTTTCATGTCTTCAACTCGTATTGGCCATGTTTCAGAGCCATAGGGAAGGATGGAGCGAACTGCTGAGCAGTACACACGTCCCTTGGTTGATAGCCGGATGTCACGCCAACACCAGAGATGGTGTAAGTCAGTGAAAGCAGCTCGAGCTTTTTGGATCCGTGGTGAGATTTCGTCGCCAATCAGTCCGTTGGTGCTGATACAACTTCCCAAATAGGTGAAGTGGTCAACATGTTCTATCACTTCACTCCCTATCACTAAGTTAGGAGTTGACTTAGTCCAGTCCTGTAGCAGCATTTTGTAGGGGCGAATCGCATGCCAAACATACGAAGATTGCTGCTCAAGGTGTACAGAAGACTCTGTTGGATTTTGTCAGCTTCTTCCTCTAACAGGACTATGTCATTTGCATATTCTAAATCCATAAGACTATTCCCTGGTAACAATTGGATTCGTAAGTCGTCAAGTTCAGTTAAGGATACTTCCATTAGCATATCTATGATGAAGTTAAACAGGAATGGGGAAAGTGGACATCCCTGTCGGACACCACTGGTTGTTATCAATTCAGATGACAATTCTCCATAAGCCCTTACACGACTACGTGAGTTTGTTTTTCAAATATATCACACAGTGAAACAGTATTATTTACGGGATGGCACAATTTCGAACAAAATTTATTGCCGTTCATAATCATATGAATTGTAATCACATGACTTTGAAACTTGAGTTTCATAGTTTTCCTTGTCTTCTCCTATTTGTCGTCGCTTCCAATGTTTGATTGCAACGTAAAAAGGAAAGAAGATGGGAAGTTAAACACTAGTGTGTTTACAGGAAACCCACACCTCAAAACAGATATTTAGACTTCCGATCAGCCCATAGTATGTCGGTGAAAATCGAATTGGTGAAATGTTTAAATGACAGAGCACAAAAACTAAGTAGTACTAAGGAAAATCTAAGACAGGAAGTGGGGTATCTAAGAGAAGCCTTGAAACTTGATAATTACTCTGATAAATTAGTCAGGAAATATGTAAGGAAATGTAAAAATAATATAATAAATAATGATAGTAGAGATAGTGACAATAATAATAATAATAGTTGAATCAGCGTATTTTTCTCACGACAAATATTGAGGACGTAAACACTGAAGTAAATTACTGTCTACCAATTTGGATCGCAGCCAGCTATCATCACAGAAATAGTTGTCGTCTATATATTTACATATAAAACAGACAGCTTCCGTAGGTGGGACATTGGTGAAAAGTGATTCAATGTCGAAAGATGGCCTACTTTTGTTAGTAACATTCATGTCCTGTATATTATCATTATTGTTCCCTTGGGTTCCTAGTGGAATATACGGCTTCAACTGCACGTCTTCACTTGCTTCTGTATTCTGCTGTACGTTTCACCTACATCCATCTCAGTCCATACTGTTTCAACTTTTCTTCACACCATCTCCTCCATGTCACCCTTCCACTGACGACCCACTCGCCGCTTCCCTTTCGGCCTGATTCCACTCGAGAAATGGCCTGACGCGCGCGCGATGTCACCCAGCGGCGGCCTCCTCAGCTAGTGTCTAATCCATCCATCTCCACTTTCTCCTGCATATTTGCTGGTTGGCGATTGGTTTGTTCTTGTTTTGTTTGTTCTTATAGTTTCTTGTTGGTGGTGATTCTTTCCGGTCCGGCCATCTGATCTTCAGTATAGATCCAGCGAAGACAGTTGTTGGTTGATAAAGGTAACGTCCGCGTCACCCGCCCACCAAGTTTCTGATCCGTATAGAAGAGCTGACTGACTTGACCATGTTTGTATTGAAAATCCGACTGAATTTTGTTGTTGATGCTGGGTGAGTGACGAAGATTAGTTTTCCAGATTGGTTTCAGGTTGATGAATGTGTTTCTCGCTCACCTTTCCGATTCTCGATTCTCTCGACATCCTCGTTTGTTCCGACTGTCTGTAGTTGAGACAATGCTCCCTAGATCAGTGACTGAATGAAGTAACCTATTTCAAATCCCTCCCGTTGATGGTGATTGACGTTGGATGTTGTTGCTGTTGTTGGTTGGTTGGTTATTTTCATCACCTCCGTCTTGTCTATGTTAATCTGGAGTCCTGTCTTCGCTGACTGCTTCTTCAACCAGTTTGTCTTGTATATACAACTGATGAATTGGAAGTTATCACGAATCGAATACATGTTGTTTTCTTGTACCAGTCGACTATTTTGCAACAGAATTATGATAAAGGAAAATCTAAGGTATGAAGAGTTGAACAGAGCAAGTGACCAATCGTGTGTATCTGTAATGAACCATAAAGCCTTGGTATATCACTGAACCTGTTGGTTGGATATGATTGCAGATAGATATCTCAGCCAATTAGGTGGTTAATTATCATTCTTATCGAAATGTATGGATGTAAGCTGATACCCGATCATTTCAGTCTTATTTCTTTCGTTGGGGGATTGAGAAAATTCATTTTTGACTGATAACATATCCTTCCTTAGTTTATTTTTATCAAAGGCACTACACTAGCACCCCTTGTTGTCATGTGAATAAACTGTTTGGAATTATTAAGACTTCTTGAAGAGGTTTTCAGTTTGAGTAACGGTAGTTTCTCCATTAATTTCAAAAGAGTGGAGGTGATTGCAATAGGTCTAAACTTTAACTTTAATTATCATGATTCACACGTTGGATATCTAAGGCAATGAGGTGAACTTACAAACAATATAGTCTCACATATCACTTAGGCATTAACGATTTCCTAATGACTTACACATCCGCCTAATGTATACACCTAAGTATCTGGCTGTTACAGGTGATTCCCATCTTACGTTTTATTCCAGAAACATTACTCATACTAGTTCGCCGATGTTCTATATCTCACTAAATCCACTAACATTCGAATCATCTAGACACCATGATCATTGTTAATCCCTGTTCAGTAGCACTTGATTTCTCTCTTACGGAATCAAAATATCCTTCTCTTTCCGACACACTGTTGTTGTTTCGTTATCCACTAGACCATTTGGGCCACGAGAGCCACCTCTTGTGCAACGGGTCATATCAATTTTATTGAATTTGAGATTTTCCCGTCGATTGATTGGACCGAATTGTTCGGTCTCAGAATAATTTGTGCCTCATACACCACTGACGCCTTCCGCTGTTCACACATCATCAATCGATCCCTAAATCCATCGAGAATATCTACGCAGTCTAGAATACACTCATGTTGAAATTGATAAGGAAGACTCATTCTTCGAATAAAAACGAGACAATTAAATAGTGAGTGTATTCTGATAGGTGGATTTCCTCTCAACACATTGACAACCAATCATCGAGATTATAGTCATATTCACTGTAATCCAGTTCATCTTCAATATCTAAGCAGAGGTATGTCGGTGTGACTGAAAGATTCTTGAGTTGATCTGTGATTTCCTTCATAAGATGGTGCAAAGCGTCTTCATTCCTTGCGATTGCACTTCCACCTGTAATCGGATTCCCAATAGACATTGGATTATTTTCAGTGGCTGAGGTAGATCTGGCCATCAGACTGTGTATGCTAGAGGGAGAGAACAAATGACAGTGAATTCATTATAATAAAGGTTTTTGTATTTCCCAATGAATGAAAAACAAAACGATATTGTTGTGTTAACTGACATTTCTGTATTTAATGCTGCTAATAGCTTTATCAAAGTAGTATTATTAAACCGGAATTTACAAAATATCAGCATATATATATATATATATATATATATATATATATATATATATATATATGTAGCAAAGAGTTAAGGGGTGAGAAAATAGACTTAGGTCAAGTTAAAAGGACATATTGAAAGTCAAAATAACAATGGAGATCACTAAACCAAATATCAGAGGTAATAGTACATCTGTTATGATATCAATTCCAACAGTGGTGTGAACACGGGCAGTAATTTTGCTCGAAATATTACCAATAACAAAACTTATCATTGTGTGTAAACTATTAAAATATAATTATGCTTTATTTAAAGTTTACTAACTTGATCATCGTTCGTTAGTCTGGGGTCGTTTTTTGTTGTCAAGTTGGTTAATTGGTAAAGATAAGAGAACCAAGTGCGAATTGTTGGATTTGATTAGTGTGTGACATTATGAAATTAGTTTTTGTATCGTGAACTTGCTTATCATATTCGTGTTGATTTTAGATATGATAGAGAAGATTTGTAGCTCAGGTGGATGATTTTGAGGTAGTTGTGTTCTCTGAGCTGGATGGTTAATTTGCGAAGCTTTCATCACCCTACCGGGTGACATCTTCAGCTCATATTTCAGTTTGATGAAGTGAGCTTTTAGATTTCTCCTCGAGTTTATTAATCATCTCTCCTAGTGACTTTGGACGTGATTGGTCGTTTATGTGTGTTTTCACACCTTCTAGGTTACTTGTGTTGGAACTGATTGTTTCTTTGACTTGAAGTTTGACCCTTTGTGTGTGAAGTTTCTTTCTTATTGGTTGATAAATTTTGTCTATCTCGATGTGTCTATTGATTGATGATTCACTGGAATGCCACGCAGGCTTCTAAAAATTCTCTAGCATTCTTGTTGTTTCCTCTGTCTAATATTTGAACACTGGTTTTCCCAGGCGAATTGATATCCGCGGTTGTCTGTGTGTAGTGATATGAGGGAGTAGATATTATGTCTTTTGACGGCTAGCTTATGATCATGGATACGAAGACGAAGAGGATGGCGTCCACTTTGGCCAATGTAGTGTTTTTCACAGTTGTTACAATTTATTTTGTAGATGATGTTGGTTATATCTTCTTTCGTTGTTTAATCTTTTGGTTGACATAGAGGCAGCTGAGTGAAGTGATTTTGTTTGTTTGTGTACGACGTCGGTTCCTATAGCCTTGAAGAGTCTTGTAGTGATTTCTGAGATATTCTTTATATATGGTAAGGCGATTTTCTTTGTGCTTTCCTTGGGGCCTTTTAGTTTGATAGGTTGGCTTGGGGGTATATGTCTTTTGATGAAATTCCGTGGATATCCCTTCTTTTGGCAGACTGGCGTCCATGAGATATTTTTCTTCACTTTTCCTAAAGGTGGGAGTGCTGCAATGAGTCCTGGTTGGTTCTCTTGAATAGTGTTTGTATGCAATTCCTATTGTGTGTTCTTGGGTTGTTGCTGTTGTGATTCAGGATTTGGTCTGTGTGAGTTGATTCCCATTAAACTTGAGTTTCTAATTCCCCTGTGGTTGTTCGCTTGACTAAGACGTCCGAAAATGGGATTTTGTTCTCGGATTCCTCTTCTCTTGTGAATTTGATGTCGTTGAAGACGTTGTTTACTAAGTTGTGAGTTTTATGTAACTTGTTTCTTTAGATTATTACGAACGTGTCGTCGACGTAGCGTATCCAAATCTTGGGTTTGATCTTTGGTAGAATTATGTTTTCGAGTCTTTGCATCGCTGCTTTGGATGCCTCTGATTTTCTCTAGGAATTGGATGGCAGAGTTGATGGAGTGATCACAAGATTCCGTTAGGTGTTTTAGTTTTCTGTATAATTCTTTGGATAAATTATATGTTGGAGTTCCTGGGAGTGATACAACGGGTCGTAACGGGATATTTGGATTGTGTATTTTGGGTCTGCCGTAGAATCGGGGTAGGACTGGTCCACTGGAGTTCATTTGACATTGGTCTTATTTTGTGACCTGTCCAGTTTTGGTGAGCTTGTTTAGGTTCCTTTGGATTCGGTTGTCCAATGTTTGTATGGGATTTGTTAGGAGTTGTTGATATACATCCTCGTCTTTGAGTAGTTCTTCAGCTTTCTTGGTGTATTCTTCTCTGTCCATGACTACTGTTGTTCTTCCCTTGCTGGCTGGTAGAATGACGATGTCGTTCCGATTTTTCAGCTTTTTGGGGCCTTTAGTTCTTGAGAGTTGAGTTTTGTGTGTTGTTTTTTCTGCTTGACCATTGATACAATTGTACGGATGACCTCTGACAAAAGGAATTGGAATATATTCACTATTCCTTGACGGAGATGGGCTATTTGAGTAGTTTCATAAAGAAACATATGAAAACAGCAGAGAAAAAACCTGAGACTCTGACTGCACATAAGAGACCTCTGCTTATTAGGTTACAATTTAATTGTGACTTATCAAGTGAGATTTTATTCCAAAGACTTTCAAGGAGTATACGTAGGAAGTTTTACGCACTACACCTATGTTTGTCATTCTCTAGCCGACGAATAATTGGGACGAAAACGAAGGATAAGCTAGATAGTTTTGCCACATTTATGTGAATTTATCAGTTCAACTGCACCTGCGGTGATAGTTGTGTTGGGCGTACTACTAGACAGCTTGGCCAGCCAACGTGTTAGTGACACATCTCCCATCGTAGTTTGACAAAAACAATCCGTAGCTCAATTCTGTCACATTTAATTGATAGTGGTCATGTAGTGGAGAAAACAAGAGCTTTCAACGTAATTCATCTTATCCCACCGAATCTTTCAAATAGACTTCGTATTCGTCTGCTGCACTCACACAGCTGAGGCGATAGGTACTCGAACTATTAAAGCTAAACGATGCATTCAAAAGATTATTTTATAGATTATTATTGTCTTCTGATTGGTTGTTTCTCACTGAAAGTTAACCTTGCATCTCTTTGTGGCTGTTTCTTGAATGTCAGATCATCTATATGTTAACTGTATCCGCTTACGCAAAGCCTTTGTTCTCATCTTTCTGACGACCAATATTGGGGACATAAACATTGATGTAAGTTACTGTCCACCAATTTTGGCTAACAGCTAGCTCCCACGACACCCTGATCTGATTCTATAGCGTGTAAATAAGTTATGCCTGGCCGATGATTTTTTAAGCTTTTCTAGTTCAACTGGATTTCTCGGTGGTCAAACAGATGTGGCTCTACGGTGTTCATTTCTTCTGGTTTTGATTTCTGTCTAGCGACGTTTTTCTGATGTATATCGCATCACATTTCAGTCATTTCATTTTGTAGACACAATTAGAATTTTACCTGGTTACAACACACACCTCTCCCATGAAGTGACAGAATCAACATGAAGGTGATAAGCAGTTTCTTTATTAAAACGTGCCTTGAGAGGTGTCCGAATTGACGCCCACATTTTAACCGATTTCGCCTACACCAAACATCATGCTGTCGAATAACATCATATTCAACAACCTTCCACAATTATTATTATTATTGTATCCTTTAGTTCCTAGAGGAACATAGGGCTTCAGCTGCGCACCTCCATTGCCTTCGGTTTTCTGACAACTTTTTCACCCTGCTCCAGGTCTGTCCACATGCTTTCATCTCCTCCTCGCATGACCTCCTCCAAGTCACCCTTGGACGACCAACTCGCCGCCTCCCTTTCGGGTTCCACTCGAGGGCTTGTCTAGTGATGTCACTTGATGGTTTCCTCAGCGTATGGCCAATCCATCTCCATTTCTTTCTGCCTATTTGTTTCACAATCGGTTCCTGATTGGTTCGCTCCCAGAGATCCCTGTTGCTGATCTTTTCTGGCCATCTGATCTTGAGTATTGAGCGGAGACAGTTGTTAATGAAGGTTTGAAGTTTGTTTGAGATGCTCTTTATGACTCGCCAAGTCTCTGATCCGTATAGTAGCACTGACTTCACATTGGAGTTGAAAATCCGGATCTTATTTTTGATGCTGATTGCTGTTGACCTCCACACAGATTTGAGAGTAATGAAAGCTTGTCTTGCTTTTCCGATTCTGGCTTTGATGTCCTCGTCAGTTCCGCCTGTAGTTGAGACGATGCTTCCCAGGTAGGTGAAGGAGGTTGTTTCTTTCAGGTTCTTCCCATTTATGCTTATTGTGGTCTGTTGTTGTTGTTGATGTTGGCTAGGAATCTTCATCATCTCTGTTTTATCTATGTTCACGTGAAGTCCTATCTTTGATGCTTCTTCTGCCAACTTGTTACTTTTCACTTGCATATCTTCCAGTTTATGGGAAATCAGACATATATCATCGGCGAAATCCAGATCCTCCAAGTCTTTTGTGTCAGTCCATTTTATGCCTGTTCCCTCGTTGGTTGCCGTTGTCTGTCGCATTATCCAATCAATTGCAATCAGGAAGATCATTGGTGATAGTAGACAGCCTTGCCTCACTCCCGTCCTCACTTCGAAGGCTTCCGTAAGTTTCCCGTTGTGGATTACTTGGCATGCAGCATTGTCGTATAACTGTTGGATGAGATGTATAATTGTCGATGGGACCCCGTAGTAGCGAAGTAGTTTCCAAATGACCTCTCGATCGACGCTGTCGAAGGCCTTTTCAAAGTCGATGAAGTTGAGATAGAGAGGTGACTGCCATTCCAAGCTTTGTTCAATGATGATCCGTAGAGTGGCGATTTGATCAATACATGATTTGTTTCTCCTGAATCCAGCCTGTTCCGGACGAAGTTTTTCATCTAGGGCTTGTTTGATTCTCTCCAGGATGATGCGACTTAGTATCTTGCTTGGAATGGACAGAAGCATAATTCCACGCCAGTTTTTACATTGACTTAAGTCTCCTTTCTTTGGAAGTTTGAATAAGTATCCGTTCTTCCAATCCTCGGGTACTTTGCCCTCTTTCCACACCTTCTCCAGCAGTGGTGTCATCAAGTCCGCTGTTGTCTCTGGGTCTATTTTCAAAGCTTCTGCTGGGATTCCATCTGGTCCCGGTGTTTTCCCAGCTTTAAGCATCTTGATTGCATTCAGGACTTCTGATTTCGTCGGGGGGTCAGTGTTCACTGGTAGTTCTGCTTCCGTTGTTGGTATTGTTGGGCGTGTTGTAGGTGGCGGACGATTTAGAAGTCTTTTGAAGTGTTCAACCCAGTGCTTTCTCTGTTCCACCTCTTTGGTGATTGACTTTCCATTGTCGTCCTTTATTGGCTTAATCTGTGTCGAACGTTTGCCCGAAAGGTTCCTAGTTGTTTGGTAGAGTGTGGCGAGGTCTCCTTTGCCTGCAGCTTGTTCTGCTTCGTTTGCCATGGTTTCATAATATTTTCTTTTGTCTTCCCTGGCACTTTTCTTCACTCTTTTGTTCAGTGTATTGTAGCTTGCATTCAGCTCCTGTTTTTGTTGCTCGTCAGTGCACTGGATAATCTTTTGCTTCACTGTCCTTCTCTCTTCTATTAGTTTCCAAGTGTCCGTAGTGAGCCACTGTTTGTCCTGTCTCTTTTTTCTGCCTAGAATTTCTATGCAGGTTTGGCTCCACACCGTTTTCAAGTTGTTCCAGTGCTTTTCGACGCTGACCTCTTCGCTGGTGTTGATTTGTGTCTCGGCTTTGTCCTTTATGCTTGCAATGAAGATGTCCTTTGTAGCCTGGTCCTTCAGCTTTTGAGTGTTGAACTTGGCTTGTGGTCTATCTGCAGCTCCTGATTCCCTGAAAGCTTTTAATTTGATTTGGATTGTCCCTTGTACGAGATAGTGGTCTGAGCCAACGTCTGCTCCTCTTCTTGCTTTTGTGTCCAGTAGGCTGCGCCTCCACTTCCTTGAGATTGAGATGAAGTCGATTTGGTTTTTGGTTTGCCCGTCTGGTGACACCCATGTAGCCTTGTGGATATCTTTGTGCTTGTATACACTGCCACCAATCACCAGTTCGTTGAAGGCGCAGAAGTCGGCGAAGAGTTCTCCGTTTTCATTCATTTCTCCTAGAGCTTCTCTACCCATGATGAGTTCCCTTCCCGTATTGTCTGGTCCCAGTTTGGCGTTCATGTCTCCCATTAGTATTTTCATGTCGCCAGCTGGAGTATTGTCCATTGTTGCCTGTAGTTGCCTGTAGAATTCTTCTTTCTTCTCGAGGTCTGCGTTGTTTGTGGGTGCATAACATTGTATGATTGACACTTTCCTTCCTTTGGAGTTGAACCTGGCGGTCATTATCCTGGACGAAATCGCCTCCCATTGTATCAGGGCTTTCGTTGCCGTTGGTGACATCATGATAGCCACGCCCTCGGTGTGCGTGTGGTTATCTTCTGGGTGACCGGAGTAGATCACTGACTCACCTGTTGACAATTTGGTGAGTCCACTCCCATTCCATCTGCTTTCACATATTCCCAGCACTTGTATTCCGTATCTTTTCATCTCGTTGGCGATCTGGGCAGCTTTCCCAGTCTCGTACATAGTTCGGACGTTCCATGTTCCTACACAGACTTTTTCTTTTGGTGCAAAGAGGTTCATCATACTGAAGTTTCTGTAGCAATTTTGTTTACAGGGTGGGGTTGCTAGCCTCACGCCTGAGAAAGGAATGATTACATTAAGTAAAAGTTTAGAGAGAAGCAACTTTTTGGGTTGCTCCCCTCAAAATCAGAAAATAACGGACAAACAATGAGAACAACATCAACAAAGGAAACAGTTCACAGAAAAAAGGGCAAAAAGCGACGACAACTATACAATAAGACAACATGCAATATAGTTCAGCACAGTTAACTAAAATGATATCTTAACCATAAACTCACTGACTTGGAGCAACTTGAACATATAAATCCAACAATATATACAATTATAGATGTGTTTATGTTTAAAAATTCCACAAATCCAAATAGTTAGTTATATGTATTATCTGTCAATAAGATTGTATTCTTGGATTCAGTGTTCGAAAGGTAAATAATTGTGATAGTTTCCACAAACTCTTGGCATAAAATTTTACAGAAACGAGTTTTTATTAATAAGCAAAATGTAACGCAGTCCCTGGAAAACTTATTATGACCTAACCACACAAATTACCACATTGGACCACTCACTGCAGCTTCAATGAATAAAACATCCTCACTTAAGCCTTCCCTGCACGCAGATGTGTCTATATTGGCTAGCAGGCCACACTAACCACTTCATAACACACATATTAATTATCATCATTATTTTCGTTTTTCACAAAACAGAAAAGATTGAGGTCGAATCAGAAATTATTATTCTCATTATTTTCCCTTGTTAACTGGATGATTGACATCTCAATGTTCTACACTGTGAGAGCACAAGAGCACACCTTCTTGTTATTGGTTAAATCGCAATTTAGTGTAACAACTCGAACCAAGAGACACACACTCACTACGAATTGGCCACGGAAGCTACCTACCGACCAGGTTGCATGATACTATATATATATATATATATATATATATAACATCCGGCTGACTGTGATATGAGTAGGTGTATGCCAAAATTCACACTAACGAATAGCGTTCACAAGTCAGTCACCGGAGGGCTGTTCCAATTGTTTGGAAAGAAGCTCATCAGTGTGTGTCAGTGAGTGTGCCTAGATTGATAGAGCTGTCAGAAAATTGACAAAGCTGAGTTAAAATGTGACAAAATCGGACTACGCATTGTCTGTGTAAGTCCTTTGCGAAACCAGGATGGGAGATGTGTCACTAACACGTCAGCTGACCAGGTTGTCTAGTAGTACGCCCAACATAACCATCACCGCAGGTGCAGTTCAACTGATAAATGCACATCGATGTGGCAAAATTATCTAGCGTATCATTCGTTTTCGTCCTAATCATTCGTCGGCTAGAGAATGACAAACATAGTTAGGCTGCGTAAAACGTTCCTTTATTATCCTTCAGACAAAACACCATGATTGGTTTATATTTGAATTTTTATTTGTAAACTTGTGTGTATTTGAGTTGAGCCTGATGATATCTAATTGAAAAGAATATTCTTAGCTTAAATGTGTTGTTCTAAATTTTACTAAGGGAATATTTGATAACAATAGTCGTAGTAATAAGGAAAGTGTACATAGAATAACTAAATAAACAATATAAATAAATGTCTATCCCTCCCTCTACGGTGACCAGGTTAGACTGCCTATCTTTCATCCTAAAGCAGAGCGAATGAATTTGGGTGGCTATCACATGGAAAAGAAACCTAATCCATTCGCTCTGCTTTAAGATAAGGAACATTTGTAATTCTGATTGGCTTGAGTCAGAACTTGACATCCTAAAAGCACCGACCGCAGAAAACGATCACCCTAACCGATTTATTGACACCAACATGAAAGATAAGCAGTCTAAACTGGTCACCGACTCACTTTCAAAGAAAACCTTATTCATGCACATGGAATTCAAAGGTGATCAAGCATCAGATATGCTCAAACATCGTCTTTCTCTCTCTCGAGCAGTCACTAAGATGTTCTTTTCAGCGAAATTGCATATGACATTCACCAGGCGAAAGTTATTCTACCTCTGTAAAAGATAAGCTTCTCCGTCTGGCCACCTCCATGTACATCTATCAGTTCACCTACTCTTGTGGAGCAAGTCTTATTGACCGTAGTCAGAGGACGCTTTCCACACGCATAGGAGCACATATTCCAGCATCATGGTTTTACAAGTGAGAAAGGAAGTGTATGCGAAGCTTTATTCTGGAACACCCGGTCGACTTCTGTCACTCTGTCAACACTGAACATGCTTTCAACATCATAATATGCAGAATCCATGATAACTTTCCACATGTTTTCTTGGTTACAGACTAGTAAAGACACAGGAGGCTTTAGAAATTCATGAATTTAAGCCAGACCTCTGTATAAAAAGAAGTATGTGGAATCCCTACATCTGCCTTGGCCGTAGACGGATACACATTTATTTATTTTGTTTATTTGGTTATTCCATGTACCTCTCTCTCATTACTACGATTATTACCACTATTATCACCATTATTATCATCATCATTATCGTCATTATTATTATTATTGTTACTATTCTCACTCTGAATTGTTTCCACTTCACCCACTTGTCATTCACAACCCAAAATTATTCAAATAAATTTTTTTTTATTTTTACAACTTCGAATCCTATCTTATCAAATTTCACGCCATGTTATGTAACATTTTATATTCGCCTACTAATCCTATAGCTATGCTCCACTTTCCAAAATATATACATCTTATATATTATTCTATATATGACATTAATTATGTTGCCTCTCGACATTAAACTGTGATTATGATCACAAATATTTTAATTGCATTTCATACTACTACTATTATTAATACTACTACTACTACTACCTACCGCGTTGTGTCATCCACAAAAATTGAGAAAAAAGCATCACTGTGGCTGGCAGCGTGCACTGAAACGTACACAAATTAATCAAATGACTGTTCCTGAACTCGTTAGCACTAATTGTAGATCCCTGTCCAACAAAATGGATTATCTTCAATCCCTAATGTATTCCAATGTTTATCGAAATGCTGGCGTTTTAGCAATACAAGAGACTTGGCTGCACCAGCATTATGATGATAATCTAATTTCAATAAATGGGTATAAAGTTTTTCGCCAAGATAGAAATAGTTCCAAGAAAAAATATGGAGGAGGGGTAGCCACATATATAAACACAAATTGGTCTACATCAAATCACGTTTGCTTCAATTATTCTAATGACAATATAGATTGCATAACCGTCAGGTGTCGCCCAAAACACTTAAGTAAATATTCTTATATATACATAACAAATATTTACATAACACCCGATTGTAGCCTTTCTAATATAGTTATGTTTGCAGATGAGTTTACTGAATTCGCTGCTCCTGCATTCGGAAACTCGTTGTCTATAGTCTGTGGTGATTTTAATTTATGTGATCACAGCTTTCTTACTTCGCTTGGTCATGAGAATCTAGTCAAGTTTAATACACGTCTGGACAAATCACTAGACCTGGTTTTCATAAATGACCGTGATGTATATGAAACCCGAAGGAGAGCTCCTTTGCTAAATTCTGACCACTGCATTATTCGTATTTTACCGAAAGTGTACGGCAAGTCACAACGAAAATTGTTTAGTCATTTAACAAAGAAGATACATGAACGTTCATATTCCCATGACAACATTCTAGCATTAAGAAGCATGTTGCATGATACCAACTGGGAACTATTTACTGACGATAAGTTGGATGCTACTGTCTCTAATATAACCGATTATCTGAAGTTTTGTTTGGATATTTGCTGTCCTTATGAAACACTGTTTTCGAGATTTGACAGAATCTCTTCTGTGCAACTGAAAAAACTTAGAAGACAAAAAGAGAAGTTGTATAAGAATTGTGATAATACTGGTGTCCGTAAAATAAACACCCTTATAAAAATTGAAATAGAAAGGTTGAACAGACTATATAATGAAAAATTTTTATCATGTAAAAATCCTTCAAACATTTGGAAACTTTTCAATAAACTAACAAGTAAAAAACAAATGTCCGTTGATGCTTATTCTGATGTTAATGCTTTAAACAAATCATTTATCAAGAAACAAATTAATATGGTTGTACCTGATGTACCTAGTCAAGAAAATGGTCATTTTCAGGGTTTTGAAGAAAAGGATGTACTATTATGTTTGAAGTCATTAAATCCAACACACAGCCTTGGTCCAGATGGTGTACCAAGCATTCTTCTCCAAAAGTGTGCAGACATCTTGTGTCATCCTCTTACTCAAATCTTTAACGCATCATTTAAGAGGGAAACGGTACCTGCTGACTGGAAAGAAATCAAGGTTGTACCTGTACAGAAATCATCTTCTGGAGCAGGTATAAAATTTAGACCAGTCGCTATAACATCTCCTTTTTTGAAAACTATGGAGAAACTTCTTTTGTATATTCTTAAACCTTCTTTAAAAGCTTTTAATGACCCTAAGCAGTTCGCTTATAAGTGTGGAAGAAGTACATTAGATGCAGCCATTGTACTACACCACAATATTGTTTCCTGCCTTGATAAGGGCGCTAAGTTCGTTCGAACAGCTTTCTTAGACTATACTGCAGCTTTCGACTCTGTTCCTAGGACACTTTTATTAGGAAAGATGATTTCAGCACAAACAGAGTCCTGGGCAACTAGATGGCTGTCTTCTTATTTTAAGGATAGGAAACAGCATACTGTTTTGGCTGGAAAGCGCTCCACTTCCCAGCTAACTGAAAGTGGTGTGCCTCAAGGTGCAGTACTTTCTCCATTTCTTTTCTCTTTCTTTCTGCATGACCTTCCGAACTCACCCAAAGTTAACTTCATTAAGTATGCTGATGACCTGACCGTTTCTGTCCCTGTAGTTTCCACGTCGGATTGTTCCTATATGAATGGCTTCCTGGCTGAAGTTAAGGATTGGTCTGGCTCAAATGGCCTTAAACTAAATCCAACTAAATGTAACACTGTTGATTTTAGCTTGAGAAGTGAAAAAGACATGCATGGATTGATTCAATCTCATGATTGTTGTAATATTGATGGTACCATGATTGAGAGTAAGTCAAGTGTTTCTTATCTTGGCATTAGTTTCTCGTCAAATCTTTGCTGGTCGTCTCATATTCTTATAGTTTCTAAGAAAGTTTTCCGTCTGACTTATTACATAAAGAAGTTGAGACACTCAGGTATAACTCAATCTCTTATCATACAATTTATTAATTCATGTGTTTTGCCCATCATTCTTTATTGTTCTCCATTATTCTTCCCTGGGCTACTCAAGAAAGATCATATAATACTACGAAGAACATTGAGGGCTGTAAGTAGGGTCAGTGCTATCCCTTTGACTGAACTAAATGACACTGTTGTCAATAGGCATATGAATTCTTGTAAACATTTAGTTAAAGTTATCTTATCTGATAGTGAACATCCTCTTTATTCACAATTGTTTCCTTGTATCTCTTCGGGTAAGACCAGAAGAAATTTTATAAACATTTATGCTCGTACTACAAAATATAAAAATTCGACCGTTCCATATTTGGCACGAGTATTGTGTGAAGAGACAAATATCAGAAAAGAACTTTTACAACTTTTGAATCAGTAACTAAACTATAAAATGTAATGATGCATATTAATGCAAGTGTTATTTGTTATATTATTTATTTATTATTCACTATGACCTAGAAATGGTATGATTTTGTTGGGTTTTTTATTTTTATTTCTTTTTTATTATTTTTTCCTATTAACTATCAATATTTTAACATTTTATATATTTATATAATTATAAACAGAGCTAAACCATTGCAATATGTAAAAGAAACGCTGAAAATTCCATGCTGTAAATTGTTATTGTTGTGGAATAAAGTGATTATTATTATTATTATTATTATTACTATTACTACTATTACTATTATTATTGTTTCGTGTATTCACGCCTGTGACCTATTTCCCTCACGGAATATAATTTCTTAAAAACCAATAATATATGGATGTCAAGCGTGTTAATAAATGCCGTCAAATGAGTCTCTTCGCTCGATATAGTGTTCTCATAATATAAAGAAAACATTGAACGAAATATTTCTCAACACATAGTTGAGGTTTTCATCCCATTAACACAATACATTTCAATTCATCTTCGACATCACCGGGGTTAACTTAGACGTATTTTTAGCATGGTCACCTCACTTGACCTACTTTCAAATTATTAATACCAATTCACTCAGTGGATAAATAACATTCTCCACTCATTGATTCATCCCACTCACTTCTATCCCCTAAACATCACCTGAACAATCTCCAGTCTGATCGTACATAAACGAGTATAACAAATCACACGATATGATCAAGTTAGTCAACTTTGTTTTGATATCATAACAGATGTACTATTACAAAATGCCTATTTCTCACTCAGCGCTCAATTATTTTGCAACTATCCGATCAAATCTTGATCACAGTTCATATGAGATGCACTATTACCTTTTAATTTGGTTTAGTGATCTTCATTGTTATTTTGACTTTCAATATGTCCTTTTAACTTGACCTAAGTCTATTTTCACACCTCTTGACTCTTCATTATATACATGCTGAGATTTTGTAAATTCCGGTTTAATAATACTACTCTGATAAAGCTATTAGCATCATTAAATAGCGAAAAGTTAGTAAAAACAATATCGTTTTGTTTTTCATTCATTGGGAAATACAAAAACCTCTATTAGAATGTACTATTTCCCCTCTCTTTTGGTTTAGTGATCTTCATTGTTATTTGACTTTCAATATGTCCTTTTAACTTGACCTGAGTCTATATTCTCACCGCTTAACACTTTAATAGTTTCATATACATTCTTATGAAAAGTTCGTGTGTGCTGGATCAAATTGTTCGAAATGTGAAAACAACTGACCTACTTTCAAATTATTAATATCAATTCACTCAATGGATAAATAACATTCTCCACTCAGTGATTCATCCCACTCACTTCTATCCCCCTAAACATCACCTGAACAATCTCCAGGCTGATCGTACATAAACGAGTATAACAAATCACACGCTAGCTTAACTCTCAGTCATATTTGATTGGTTTGGTTGAAAGTGACATCTCATTGGTGGACTGACGTGATGATGGGCTGTTCAAATACACACACCCACACATTAATTATATAACTCGCACGAATTCACAATTCCCCATTCACATCAACGATATACACTGACACATTTCGCACATTCGAAATCAGATGGAGAGATTGATCGATGAACTGGCTAGTGTTGTGACGCACAACATGAGACTTGATGACGATTTCGACTGTGGACCATCAGATGTTTCTTGTGATTGGACAAAGCGCGAATTCGTCTTGGTGCTTGACAAGATGTTTCTTCCCGAAGCTGATGATGGTGTGGATCCGATTGAAGCGAAGAAATTATGGATGAAGTTTGGTGTGACAGCGGCTGCTCATGTGTACAAATCTGTTGGTCAGTGTGCATCACAAGCACTGCGTGTGTGGCTAACGAATGCAGCGGTAGCGGTGATTCTCCATGGACTTCTGGGAGAGTTGACGACGTCAACAGAGGGAGATGCAGGTGGAAACACAGCTTCTCCTGAAGAAGCCACAAGCGAATATATATCACTACCGGATGATGTATGTTCAAATGGTCGTGAGGATGGAAATTGGAGTTATGGCTGTTGGACAGTGGAGAATTTGGCGAGTAGTTCCGAGATGAGAGATGTTGTGAGAGGAGAGATGATGAATGCATGCATCTCAGTGATGATGGCGGCTGTTGTGAACTACTTTGAGGAGAGGTGTTACACACCGAGTGGCTTTCGGAGGGACAGCTACGCGTGGCGAATACTTCGAAGTGGTGTGATGGAGAAATATGGTCTGACAGATGAGGGTGATAAGGAGAAGGCGATGCTGATCACTGGTCGATGGGTCTCGAAATTGGTTGTTTTCCGTATGGCGACGGAACACCGACAGCTTCAGCATCCAATCAGATCTGTGAAGGCGATTGGTTACAACAATCAGTCACTCAAGAAACTGGATGTCGGTAAATATTTCTATCAAGTACCAGCTGGTTTCACATACACTCGAATCGCCTACGCTATCGCCAACAGGATGGTTCGATCTGTGTGCATCCCCTTGTTCGAGAATCTCCATGAACTGAATGATCTCCGAAGGCTTCACCGTCAAATAATTGATGATCCATTCCACTACCACACAGATGGTGAATATTTGACCGGTTCACCGAGGACAACAACTACCGACACAGCGAACAACCTGTTCGGTCGACTCATCACATATCTCAGAATCTTTGAGCCGGAAAGTGAACTGATGCTGTATCCTCAGTTGTCTGTGAATGGAGAGACGCGTGAGAAGCACTATTTCGACTACAGTGAACGTTGGGAGAATATCTTGCGTGTGATTCGTGATGAGAGATATATGCCTTGTGAACAATGTCTACGAGATGTGTTGAAAATAAGCTGTGGTATTGGGGATCACTTCCCACCGGATGAAGAGATGGTGAAGAGCTGTTGGGATGAATACGGCGTTAGCGATGACATTCGCCAGAGAATTCTCAGTTGTTATTCATCACCACATCAACATTCAAACGAAGATTCACACCAAGATTCGCGGGAAAATCCACAGGAAGATGAACACCAAGAACCACAACAGGATTCAACAATGATTCACACCAATAGCCCCAGGATGCTGCATACAATATCTACAACAAGATTCACTCAAGTGAAATTTCAAGGTGATTTGCTAAATATTTTGTTTAACTTTAATTATAACATTTTGAATAAAGTTTACTTTATGTTGTGTGGTGTGTTTTCTCGTGATGGAGTGGTAGTGTATGTGAGTTAGTGTATACGCGCGCGAGGGCGAGAGAGAGAGTGAGTGAGTTGGTCGTTCGTTGGTACTTCGTGGTTCGGTAAGCGTGACATTTGCGTTTCAGAGTTAGATTACGTTGTCAACGCAGGCAGTGTATTATGTGCACAGTGTGAATTAATTGTGTAGATACTAGGAATCTTACTTGATGTTGTGTGTAGGAGAAATAGGCGAATAGAATTGTGGGTGAGGTCGGCTTCCAAATCAGCCTGGAATGATGACGAAGGAGAGTAGAGTGAATTCAAGTCGAGTTGATTAAATAGTCGACAGTTATTTAGAATGACAACGCATGTATGAGAATGATGATTTCGCGAATGATCTCCCATCATCCTTATTTTCACTCTCAATTTATCTTTAAGCTTAATGAGTTTCGATTTGATTTCATGGTGACCACTGGATAAACTGAGAACTGTCCGAAGTGTAGGTTATTAGACGGTTCCATTGGAAGATATATCGAGTGTTTGTTAACCAGTGTATTGGTCAGGTGTAAGGGCTGATTAACATTCGATTGTCAGTCGATTTGTCATTCCGAGTTCTGCGTTTTGGTGCACTTTGGGTGACGACGGTATGTGTGACTAGTGGAATTCAGCACAGAAAGCGACTGTAACAGTCGCTGGATGTGTTAATTGGAAATGTTGGTCTCGCTTCCGTGACTTCTGACAGGTATAAATAAATACTGCGTCAGTTAGCTAGTGTAGTAGGAGAATATTAATTCGAATAAAGCAGGAATGACAAATGTACCGGGATAATTCATTTTTATTAATTCCTGGATACTTCTCAACTCGTATTGTCAAAAGAAGAGTACCGAAATTATCAATTGAATTGAATTAAATTAAATTAGCGATGTGGACATACTTGTTTTTAACAATGATAATGAGTAATTGATTGGAAGTGAGAGTAAGTAACATTGGTGAGGAATGATGTAGTCAGGTGTTGAATAGTAGAGAGTGAAAAGGATCTATTACTTCAATGAATGAATGAATGAATGGGTAATAAGAATTTGAAAGTAGGTCAAGTGAGGTGATAGTACTAAAAGTTCGAGGATCATAACCACAAAAAAGGTGAAGATGAAGTGGTGTGGATTGTGTGGATGGGATGAAAACCTCAACTATGTGTTGACAAATATTTCGTTCAATGTTTTGTTTGTATTACGAGTGCACAATATCGGGGGAAGAGACTCTCTTTTCAACGAATTTATTATCAAGCTGTACAATCGTATATGTATATGGTTTTTAATAAGAAATTATATCCGGTGAGGGAATTAGGTCACAGGTGTGAATACATGAAAAAATAACAGTAGTAGTAGTATGAAATGCAATTGAAATATTTGTGATCATAATCACAGTTTAATGTCGAGAGGCAACATAATTAATGTCATATATAGAATAATATATAAGATGTATATATTTTGGAAAGTGGAGCATAGCTATAGGATTGGTAGGCGAATATAAAATGTTACATAACATGGTGTGAAATTTGATGAGATAGAATTCAATGTTGTAGGAATAAAAAAGTAAAAAGAAAAATTTTGGGTTGTGAATGACAAGTGGGTGAAGTGGAAACAATTCACAGTGAGAATAGTAACAATAATAATGACGATAATGATGATGATAATAATGGTGATAATAGTGGTAATAATCGTAGTAATGAGGGAAAGGTACATGGAATAACCAAATAAACAAAATAAATATATGTCTATCCGTCTACGGCCAAGGCAGATGTAGGGATTCCACATACTTCTTTTTATACAGAGGTCTGGCTTAAAGTCATGAATTTCTAAAGCCTCCTGTGTCTTTACTAGTCTGTAACCAAGAAAACATGTGGAAAGTTATCATGGATTCTGCATATTATGATGTTGAAAGCATGTTCAGTGTTGACAGAGTGACAGAAGTCGACCGGGTGTTCCAGAATAAAGCTTCGCATACACTTCCTTTCTCACTTGTAAAACCATGATGCTGGAATATGTGCTCCTATGCGTGTGGAAAGCGTCCTCTGACTACGGTCAATAAGACTTGCTCCACAAGAGTAGGTGAACTGATAGATGTACATGGAGGTGGCCAGACGGAGAAGCTTATCTTTTACAGAGGTAGAGAACAACTTTCGCCTGGTGAACGTCATATGCAATTTCGCTGAAAAGAACATCTTAGTGACTGCTCGAGAGAGAGAAAGACGATGTTTGAGCATATCTGATGCTTGATCACCTTTGAATTCCATGTGCATGAATAAGGTTTTCTTTGAAAGTGAGTCGGTGACCAGTTTAGACTGCTTATCTTTCATGTTGGTGTCAATAAATCGGTTAGGGTGATCGTTTTCTGCGGTCGTTGCTTTTAGGATGTCAAGTTCTGAGTGAAGTCAATCAGAACTACAAACGTTCCTTATTTTAAAGCGGAACGAGTGGATTGGGTTCGTTTTCAATCAGATAGCCATGCAATTCATTCACTCTGCTTTAGGATGAAAGATAGGTAGTCTAAACTGATCGCCGTAGAGGGAGGGATAGACGTTTACTTATTTTGTTTATTTGGTAATTCTATATACCTTTTCCTCATGACTACGATTAATATTATCAAATAGTTATTATCAACTGAAAGGGGCACATTGAGACGACCAGACGAGTCAGCCCATCTTCTACATAGACGGAGAACAACTCATGTCTGGGGAACATCATTTGTAATCTTGCAGCAAACAACGTCTTGCAGACTGATTTAATTAATCTTATGACTGTCCGTGAAGTCATCATTACGTCTCTGCCTAACAAAGTCGACTATCTCCAATCCCTAATATCCTCACATGTGTGATAGAATGGTGGTGTTTCGGCTATACAAGAGACTTGGCTTCACAACATTCGACGATAATCTAATCTCTTTCAATGAATATGAAGTCTTCCATCAGGACATGCATGGTGTATAGAAAACGCATGACAGAGGAGTAGCCACTTCTATTAAAACAACGTCGTCTCCACCTAATCATGCATGTCCTCATTCTTCCAATGACAATATAGACTGTTCCACTGAGACAGTGTGGTGTGGTGTGGTGTCGTCCAAGGCACTTCAGTGAATATTCCTATATGTGCATAACAAATGTTTGGGTGACTGCAGACTGAGGTCTCGCTGATATATCTAGCTTTGCGCACGAATTTACTGAATTCTCTGCTGCTATCTGCACAAATGGCTTGTCATTAGTCTGTGTTGACTTTATATTCTGCGATCACAGATTTCTGGTATCAGAGACTGTCTAGTTCGCTGCAAATAGCAAAACGCTCCGATATAGTTGTTTTATGAGGTGAGTTCGGCGCCTAAGTGTACTACCTATGCGAGACTGATGAGTATGTAGGTGGCAGGAACAAAGTTCTCTGTCGCAAACTGACAACGGAGATCGTCTCCCACAGATCTGTTCAGACAATCCTCGTTCCTGGTCGGCACCAACTTTAGGAACAAACAGTGACATTGCCTAACCTGGCCACTTCAGTCCCTGAATCAATACTCGACACATATTGACCACATGGCGATGGGGTATCGTTGGCGAGAGTGAGTAGAAGACTTCCACTCCTCCTGGAACACGTGCGTTGACTCCATGAACTCCCTAGTTCGCACACTTTTATGCTCACTATTAAACGGACAATGGAAACTGTTGTCAGCGAAGCAGTCACGCCCACAACTAGATCGACACACAGTCTCTATTTAAGCAAGAAATATCGAGACGAGCACCTGAGGTCGATAACGAGACTCCTCCTGAAGAAGCCTCGCACAATATGCAGTTGGCTGTAGACACAGGTGTAAAGGCTGTTAATAACCTGAAACCGGAAGTTAGTAAAATCCAGTGGATTTCTGCTACCTCATTCGAATCGATAGACGCGTGAAGACTGACTCCGGCGGATTAGCTCGACCAATATTTTGACTTAAATTCCTGGCTCAATAATCATTCGAAGTCTGAGAGGTTTCTCGCAAGGCGAAACCATGAGAGTATCACACAGGCTTTAGACTAGAAAGAGGGTGTATCGATCATATCTTCACTCTTCGACAGATTCTGGAACCGGCGTCCCTACAACAATCGTCATATTTCTCGACCTGAATGTACCTTTCGATTCGGTTGACCGAGCGGTACTACGGAGATGTTTGGCTGTGAATGGATGGAATTACGGGAAAATACATTGCACTGACCAAGAAACTCACTCCACTCCCATAACTCATGCAATCAGCCAGGTGAGAGTGTCAGTGATGTTCACTCTTCCCATTTCTGTTTAATTTCATCATGGTTCCGTGTGCTAATAGACTAAGCACGTATACCATTAAGCCACAGGGACCCGATCCAATGGCCCATGAAATCCAACGTCTGCTAATTGACGATATAGAGCAAACGCTAGCCAATGTCTTCGGCGAGTATTTGTCCTCACACCCGATATGATGCACCCTACTGGTCACGATTTCCCACTAGAACCCCAGGTAACTACCTACCTGAATAGGGCCAGTCTTTATGTTTGGTTGATCTTCCGGATCCTCCCAAAGCCAGCTTCATTAAATATGCCGATGATGATCTAACCATTCGTGTTCCAGTAGTTCCTGCATTCCACTGTTCTTATATGATGAGTAGATTCTTATCTGAAGTTGACAAGTCGTCTCATCTAAATGGTCTTAAAACTGAATCCATCAAAATGTCATACTGGTGATTTTGGTTTCATGTGTGAACAATACTTGAGTGGACTGACTTGTTCAATCCTATGATGTCTGAAATATTGAGCTGTGGAGCTGTGATAGACAGTGAATCGATTTTGCCGACAGATTAAGAGATCTGAGTGCGATTGATGGGTTTCTGATATCTCATCATGTATCCTCCTTGTCGACTTGACTACAATTCTGTGTATTGTATTAAACACGCTACACGTGTATATTAGAGTAGAGCCATAGATCGATGATTTAATTGGAAAGGAGATATTTCTCGCCTCAATCCTTCTCCTTTCTAAATGCCTTCTTAATCTTCCATATTCTCTACTCTGAGCAGAGTGATGTGATACGAGATTTTACAAAAACTCTGCGTTGATATACACGTGAACCCGATCATAGTCCTGCATCATGGGGAAATGTTCACGTTGTTCAATGGATGAATCGGTCAAGATAACAAGCCATGTGAAGATTGTTTGTTTTGATGACTGCATGAACTACTGACTGAAACACGATTCCTTGATAACAATCAAAATCATGACAAGACTCACAGGTTTATTCTCGACTGTATTTGAACACGCAGTAGACGATTTACATTACAGAGTATTTGGAGAGTGAACTATGTACTCTTCTCACAGCAGCTTCGATTATTATAGCATTCAACAGTATGTCGTGTGAGGCTGTTGTCTGTTGTTGAAGAAATGTCCGATAATGTGAGATACTTTTCGTCATTTCTGTTGAGAACTGCACCACTTTGCTTCGACAACAAACCTCGATTGTTGTCGAGGTCATGTAGTGATTCAGAAAAGTTAATGATAATGATAATCGTTGAAAATAAATTGGACATTGAGTCCACATAGAAGTATTTGATCTTTTCGGTATGATGTGGGCATTCCTACTTTGATGTACTCTCAGTGTCAGACTTATATTCCACAAAGAAATCTATATACAGAATGATTGAGTAGCTATGTGATCACCAATCAGTCCGATGCTAGCAGATTTCTCTATCGCGATTGTGGAAATCAGTACACTCACACGTGCTGTAAAAGGGCTGAAGTTCTACAAAATACGAAAATAATCATAGAATGATCAAATACAATGAGGATAGGAGATGGATGCAAATTTAGCTAGTCCAGCAATTCTGCAGGTCACCGTGATGAGAAATCCTCATTACATTCACGTTGATTATGTCAGTTTCACTTCTTCTTATTCTATGTCGTGGATATGCATGGTCGACAACTCTCCATGCTCTCTCAAAAACGCACATTTGGATGTCACAGTGATGTTGTGACAAGTGATGTTGTCGCATGACATTTACTCAATTAATAAGCGGAATGGAAAATCGATGTATGAGGTGTGTGGGAATCTCCATTTTAAAACACTTGGACTACTGTCGTTATTCTACCAACCCTGACGATCATTTTACGATCATCTGTCGAATTGAGGCCAATCTGCAGAATTTCTTTCCTCTCAGGTTATTATAGGCAGCCAACGCCGCAACCATTCGTGATATCAAGTCAGACGTTCGCCTAATGGGTATGTGAAGGTGCATGCGTGTTTTTGTGTATATGCGTATGAAAGGAGTATGCATAGTTCCTATTCCTACCTTGGTCGTAGAGGGATAAACACTTATCTATTTGGATTGTGGGATTTGTGGGCATCTCGGATGAATCTCAGTTGTTAAGTACTCGTCACCAAATAAATATTAGTTACAGTTCTTTCATCCTATTTTCAGATTCCACAAAGGTGTGCATCCACGACCTGACCATGAATGGAAGTCGAGGTCTCCTCCAGGTGACGAGATCAATCTCATCGACACTTTAGCCACTTTAGCTGGAATTCAATCAACCCTGAATTCTAACTTCGACTACTCGTGACGAATGGATGAGAAATTATCGATTTTTTACTCTCCACTTTGTTTCTTGAGTGAATCTACCTACCTTTTCTTTATTACTACGGGTATTACTATTATTATCATCATCATCATCACTACCCTGAATGTTATCATTATTATTTTTATTATCATTATTAATAGTGGTATTATTAATAGTAGTTGTCGTAGTATTATCACTTCGACTGTTTCCACCATCATATCAGTCGTTCCATTTATGATTTGCTTGCCTACTACTAATTCTGGTCGAAGATGCCAAATCAAGGATCAGGAAGGCGAGCGAGAAACACATTCATCATCGAGGTGAAACCAATCTGGAGAACCAATCTTCGTCACTCAGCCATCATCAACAACAAAATTCGGTCGGATTTTCAATGCAAACGTCAAGTCAGTCAGTTCTTCTATACGGATCGGATCAGAAACTTGGCGGGCGGGTCACAAAGAATATTTCTAACAGCCTGTTGCAGACGTTACCTTCATCAACCAGCCACTGTCTTCGCTGGATCTATACTGAAGATCAGATGGCCGGGCCGAGCCGGAAAGAATCACCAACAAAGAACTATGGGCGCTAACTAACGAAGCCAGAACAAACCAATCGCCAGCCAACAAATATGCAGGAGAAAGTGGAGATGGATGGATTGGAAACTCGTGGCTGAGGAGGCCGCTGGGTGTCATCACTCGACTAGAACCCGTAAGAGAAGCGGCGAGTTGGTCGTCAGTTCAAGGGTGACATGGAGGCGACCGTGTGAAGAGGAGTTGGTTGAAACAGTGCGGACTAACATGGATTCAGGTGAGAAGCACAGCAGAAGACAGAAGCAAGTGGAGACGTGGAGTTGAAGCCCTATGTTCCACTAGGAACCCAAAGGAACACCAGCAGCTGCCCAGTACTCCCTGGTTTTCAATGGTTCTCTAACTGATATCAATCTGTGATCAACTCGGAAAAAAGCATAACTATCCCTTACAAACCAAACCAGAGAAAATTAGTCTGATGCTCGCTAGTGACTTACTACAGGTTGGAGTTTCCTCAGTTCTAGTGAGAATTCGTGACCAGTGAGGTCCATTTAGATGTCACGAGTATGGATGGATGTCCCACCAACGACAATGGTTGGGGTCGCGCTAAATCAAGAATTGGTGGAAGTTAGAATTCATGATCTGGCCATTGAATCGGGTCCCAGTGGCTGAATGGTATACGAGCTTTCCATAGTTTGGTTTGTAAGGATTAGTTATGTTTTACGAGTTGATCACGGATTGATATCAGTTAGAGAACCATTGAAAACCAGGGAGTACTGGACAGCTGCTGTTTCATCCTAGTTTGGGAATCATCGCCAGTACGCACCCACTGGGATTTGAACCCAGGACCTTCCGGTTACAAGGCAAGCTAGCTCGTATACCATTCAGCCACTGGGACCCGATTCAATGACCAACGCATGAATTCTAACTTCTACCAATTCGTGATTTAGCGCGACCCCAACCATTGTCGTTGGTGGGACATCCATCCACACACGTGACATCTAATTGGACCTCACTGGTCACGACTTCTCACTAGAGCGTACTGCCGATGATTCCCAAACTAGGATGAAACAGCAGCTGTCCAGTACTCCCTGGTTTTCAATGGTTCTCTAACTGATATCAATCCTTGATCAACTCGTAAAAATATAACTAACCCTTACAAACCAAACTATAGAAAATAAAATAACTACTAATTATGTGATTTTACATCTCTCTCTCCAATATCTAAACATTGAATGAAGTATTCGCCATCCATCCATGACCTTATTTCTTGTTTTACCACTTGATATTATTTCACTATGCTTCACATCGGAAACATTTGAGTTGTATTTCATATATTTATTATCATTATTTGAAGTATTCACACTTTCGTGTTGGATCCACCCAATACTCTAAGCCAGTTTACTCGTGTTTCTGTGGTTGTGTGTGTGTGTGTGTGAGTGGGTGTGTAGTTGGGCTTGGTCAAACATACTTCGAGTGGATGAATCGCCCTTTGCATATCCAATTCTATCTGTTCTGTATTGGGGCATAGGTGTGTTTATCTGCTGTCTAATATGCAGTGATAACTCGTTATTATTCAATATTGTCAAATGAAAGTATATAAGAGATGTGTGCAGTCATTGACAAAACATTCACAGATAAAGTGTGTGTTTGTGTGTGTGTGTGAACAGACAAACACGAGATGTACTCATGTATTTGTAGTCACGAGAATATACGTTTCATTGTGTGCGTATCTGCGCTTGTTCGTTAAAGTTAAACGGTCAATGGAAATCCTAATTTTGGTGTATTGGATTATTGGGTCACAAACTGATCAGATATATGAATGAAAATAACTCAATTAATAAATAAATAAATGAAGAATTCAAAGTCAATCTGAACGAAGAATATTCTTTTCAATAATTTCTCTTCAGGTCAACGTAAAGTTCAAGTGTGACAAGTGTGAAATAGATGAGTGGAAAATAAGGTACATTCGGAAATGTGAACACTTGTGAATATAATATGATGGATGGAATGATAGATGGATGGATGGATGGATGGATGGATGGATGGATGAGTGAAGTGTTGTCACAAGAGTAGTAGACCAGACTAGATGGAAGTGTGTTAGAATGTGATGATACCCTGCCGTGATAAGTGAAATGAAATAAAAAAGGAACCAAATGGAACACGGAGTAGAGAAGGATAACAAATAAAGTATAATTTTATTTCCTCAATGGTTTACACACAATGATAAGTTTTGTGTTACTGGTAATATTTCGAGCAAGACTATTTACTGCCCATGTTCATCCCACTGTTGGAATTGTCTTCTTTCTTAATTAAATCGAATCGTTGTCCTGGTTATAGAATAAGGCGCATGTATGTTGTACTCAGGATTGTATTGAAGATGACATTGAAAATCTTAAAACTAGCCTGCTTCAATATGGTTATCCAATCTACCAATTTTGTAAAGAAGTGTCTTTCCATGAAAATCGGTTATAAGACTGAGCGTGACACGGTGAATTAGGAGAGGCTTTGTTGAAGGAGGCCTTTCAAAGGTGATATTTGCAGTGATATATTAAGCCGTCGGTTGATCAGATCACTTGAAAGAACTTTCAGTGACACACTAGTAGGTATCCTTTTGTCAACCAGTGCACCTAAGATAAATTACCGAAGACGGCCACATCATTGTGTGTGTGTATACAAGTTCAACTGGTCATGTGGAGCTAGTTGTATACGTCGAACTGATAAGAATTTAAGTTTACGCGGTTGTGAACATATTCCTGTTTGACTTGAAAGAAGTAAAACCAAATCAATAAATAGTGCCGTTTCGTCTCATCTAATAGACAGATCGAAATAGATGAGTCATTTATGTTTGCATATCGGGTAACAAACAATCTGACTAAAGACACACGATTACTTCTCTCAGCTGTAGTCGAAGCTATACAGATTCATGAGGGAAATATCTGACGCATGTGTGTTAGAGGAGCACATTCATCCTGTTTGTCTCTTTGTTACTTTGCACTGGCCTACTTACAATGAGGTCAGCAGGGACATAATCATCGTCCATATTTTCATGTCATATATGCCTTTCTTGTTCCTTTTCAACTAGTTCACTTCACTCCATTATTACGACTATTATGTGTCAAGCTGTTGTAACTCACACTAAGCAGCTCATCACGTCTCTAGTATTCTAATTCAGTTCACAATCTAACTGCCTTATTCTATCACTACACTTGATATCTGTCAGCCCTTGCTCCAACCTACATTCGGTGTACCCCAGTCTTTGTATTTGATTGTATGTATTTTGGTGTAATCACTTTCCCCACACACCATTGAACTCGAAACCTCCCTTAAAAGCTTTGAAAACCCCAAACAATTTGCGTATAGACAGGGTAGGACCACTTTATATGCAGCAGCCGTCTTACACAACATTATCGTCGCATCATTAGATAAAGTTGCCAAATAAGTCCACTGCACGTTTCTCGACTTCACTTCTGCTTTCAACTCTGTACCTAGATGTCGTTTGCTAAATAAGCTCTCTATGACACAAACTGAGTCCTGGGTCACTAACTGGTTGCATTCCTACTTTTCAAACAGAATGCAGTACACTGTATACAAAGGTAAATCCTTCTCTGCTGTGGTCACTGAAGCTGGTGTCCCCCGAAGCACTGTACTCTCCCCACTTCTCTTTTCTTTCTTTCTCTCTACATGACTTACCATCTTCAAATGACATTAATTTTGTCAAATATGCTGACGACCTGACTGTATTTTTGCCTGTCAAATGTCAAAGTGACTGCTCCAAACTAAATGGATTTTTATCAGAAATTAGCCAGTCGTCCAAGGAAAACGGTCTCACCTTAAACCCCTCTAAATGCCAAACAGTCAATTTCACCTTAGGCATAAATTTGACTGACCTAAACAAACTGGTTAGCACTCTCGAGGTGTGCAACATAGATGGACAGCACTGAAATAGAAACCAAGTCAGAAATTAAATACCTAGGCGTCATTCTATCTGCTGATCTTTCCTGGTCGTCTCATCATATCTTGATGATTTCTAAGAAAATATTCCGTCCCACCTTCTACATCAAGAAGTTAAGACATTCTGGAATAACCCAACCCTTATTCCTACAATTCGTTAACTCCTGCATTCTGCCTATTATTCTCTATTGCTCTCTCGTTAGTTTTTCCAGGGCTGGCTACTGAAGAAAGACTATACCTTATTACGCTGGATGTTAAGGGTTGTCAGCAGGGCAAGCAATGTGCCACTTAACCAGCTTGTTAATATTCTGATTGACAGGCACATGGACTCATGTGAAAAATGGGCAAAATCCATTCATTCTATCTAACTCACACCATCACCCTCTTCATTCACAACTCTCTCCTTGTATCTCATCAGGCAGACAGACCAGAAGCCTATAAAGAAAACTATATGCTTGCACGGGAAAGTACAAAAACTCAACTCAACTATACCCTACTTAGCTCGTGTTCTGTGTGATAAAGAAAGCATTAGGCGTGATACCTACAACTTATTAAATAGTCAGTAGAATAACTGGATCTCGTCTTTCCAACTCCTCATATCATTTATAGGTACAACGTTTTCTTTCTTTCTTTTCCTTTTCTCTCTCTCTCTTTTTTCTCTGTTATGTGCCGCTTTGTTTCTTTCTTCCGCTTACGCCAGTAAATATGCTAGTAGTATCTACTTTTCTAACACCTTCAAACGACATTCTGTTCACTTATGGCTGTACTACCAACATGCCAATATGTTGTTGTCATAATGAACTGAGATTACCGTAATCTATGTAGAATTTTATTTACTGATAATGTACTAACTGGATGCAATACTGTATGTGGTGAAATGCTGAGAATTCCATTCTGTATCACAAGTACTGTTTTGGAATAAAGCAAATTATTATTATTATTATTATTGTTATCCAACTCACCCCCACCGCATCCTACAATGTAACTTGTATGCTCTTCACTATAGACACACAGTGATCTGATCATACACGGAATTGTCACAGGAATCTACATATATGTATGATATTTACTAAGGAAATTAATCGGTTCAAGCGATTTGATTTGTGTTATTGGAAGACGGAGAATATCTGAGAAATGTGATGTACCATTTGTGGAATAGATTTTGAATAATCTGACCACATGTTTACTAGTCAAATCAGTTCATGCAGAGAAGAAAAGGCCAACTACAATCACCAAGTTGACGAGGGATTCGAGGAGAAGAATAATGAGGATAATCAGTACTATGCTTGGGGTTATACAATCAGATAAGGCTTACAACGGTGGATTGTATTATCATTGTTGTTATTATTATTATTTCGTTGGGTTCCTAGTGAAACATACGGAGGGCTGCAACAACACATCTACATCTGGAAAGCTGACCGATAGAATTCAGTCTGCACCCACTACTGTCCTACAGGAGTTCAATCGCCAGCCCAAATAGCTGGCTCAGTGGTAACGTCTCTGACTACGTCACTGGGTGACGCGGGTTCAAATCACAGAAGCAGGGACATGAGTTCCTTCAGGTAGTTCCAGATACGCCTTACTGACTGGCTAGCGCCAACTAGCACGAAACCTAGGTCAAGCAAGGCTTCCTCTGACCGATTTCCTCCAATTATCTAATATCACCAAATCAATGTGCACCGAGATGGCTCCCGAACTACCTAGAATGGTGGTCACATTGCAAATCTGACTGATGATAGAATTCAGTCTGCACCGAACGAAGGACTAGACACATCACAATATTTACTAGTGTCCAATCAAAATACATCTACATTGTCTTCTATTTTCTGCTGTCCTATTCAGGAGAGTACACAGTTGCCCAAAATCCCTAAAATCCTGCATCTCTCACCGTCTCCTGCATGTCACCCTCTAACCGATGACCAAGTCTGTGCTTGTCATTCAGATTTCACTCGAAAAATGGCCTCCATTGAGCACCATGTCATTGGATGGTCTCATCAAAGTATTCACAGTCCATCTGTATTTACGAATGAGAAGGAGAATAATTAAGACTACTTTCCGCGATATAAGCAGACAGAGATTGAGAAGGTGAGTGAAGAGGAGTGATTAGTTGTCTTCGTGAACAGGAAACAACACGCATCGACACGCAGTGGGTGGTTGGGCCTAATTCTACGAATACCTTCCATAAAACACTGGTTACTAGACACAGAATCTTCTTTTCGATAACATCATCAGGCTGTACAGCTAGCTATATACCGGTGATATATAGTCGACGAATCTCTCCTATGAACGAGATTGACACTTTTCAAATGAAAGGATGAGAATATTCTGAAAGGATTTCGAAGGTGTTCGGAGTATTATTGACGAGTCACTTGCATCTCGTGAATACGAGATTCACGAATAACAACACCACTTGTTACTGCTATTCCTGTTGCTGTTGTTGCATTGTTTGACTTCAGGTTATCGACAATTATAAGAGGGAACTCCTGTGGACCCACCTGGTCAACTCGCATTATCCTCTTCATAACCATGCCCGACAATGTTGTGAGATTCGTTTGGACATTGTGAGCAGTTTGGTGGTGACAACATAACTAGCTCGAAAGGAGAAGGTGACTCTCCACACCCACACTCACACATGGTGGAAAGCGACAGTGTCCTTCACACATCCATCCACCACTTCTCCAATCCACAAAATCATCTGTAACTCTGTCGAAAACAATGATTGCCTCAACAGTCTTCCTGTCTTTCCTAGACTACGCTTTACCATATTTTCTGATTCCATGAATCCATGTTCAATACCCGACCAAAAGCTGCTACCTTGACGTGGTGGCGGACTTGAACACCGCAATGACCTAATCAAGCTATACTGGCTGAGACGTATGCCTCTTGAGTTTCTGCCATGCCAGGAAGGTTGTTTGGATTGCGGTTAAACAAAAAGCAGCTACCCCATCCAATACCATGATTCAAACAAATTCACAAAATTTCATGCCGGATCGGCCGTGGCCCGGATTAACAACTACCGCGCTTCCTGCTGCCGTGTCACAGGGCAGGAGTGATAAGTATGCTACTGAGACACACCAAACAAAAGAGAACAAACAAAAACAGGTCGCATATGACCGGCCTCAAGCGGTTTCCCCCTGGGCTCTGCGGTCACGCAACCAACTTCCACGGTGTGGGCAGCCGGGAAGTAACAATCGCCCTCACAATCCGAAATACACACAAAACCTCTCTAATCCTCACAATCCGAAATGTTCAATACTGACATTGATAATACTCCCATTGAGAAGACTATCTGCGATCATGTGTGGAATTCTCGACATGTAATACTACATGTCAACTGATTTCCGCCTCACTCTACACAGCACAAGGAGAAATAACTAACGGAAGCATTTGGAGAAATCAAGTTGTCAGCAGAGTAGATAAGTGTCGAATTGAATGGATTCATCAAGAGAAATGGTGACGACGATATATTTGAAAATGAATAACTTTCCGTCTGATAGGTGACAGTGTTGAAATCTAAATGATATCACGACGAATTCCCCTTGGTGTCAGACAGCCTACTTCACATTCAAGCGTGAACGTGATCCACACGAACTGGTCCGCTCATAAGATGCTTATAGTATAGAGGACACTGAAATAGAAAGAAACTAAGTCAAGCAGAGAATACCTTGCAATAGTTCCATCCACTGACCTCTCTTGCTCAGTCATTCCATACCTGATCGACTCCTTAGAAAGTGTGGAGATGGCAATGGGATGCCCAACTGAGAAGTGAAAAACGCGACAAAACGACAATCATTGGATTTCACATCAAGCCAACAACAACCAAACAACATTTCCATAATCTCCAGATATCACAGAAGGCGACGTGTCAAAAGAGACGTATCAACTCGATGCAGTGTAATGAGTCGAAATGAGGTAGGAATTAACTCAGGATAACAGATTATATTATATTAAAGAAACAAATACAAATACAAGTATAAACTATGTATGTACACCATAAACTTGAAAACACACATTGAGGAGATTTCCGTCACAATCATGTACAAGATTGAATTGTTTCAGTTCACCATCCTCCAGTAGATCAGAATCAAAGACATGAGAGGAATCAATATCTCTCGAGTAAATATACTTCACTATGGACTCCCATTTCGCACAGTAATCCTCGTAGTATTGTTCACGTGTCTCACCGAAAATCTTCAATTGAGGATAGGTGAACAATTCGCTGTCAGCTTCAGCATACTTCAAGAAGGTGATTAGTCGACCATACAAACACGGAATATTGGCTTTCTCAGTGTAACATTTCTCATCTGTTAGTGATTTACTCTCTGTGTGACAGGTGGTATATTGGATCGTTAGAAAGTGTGTGAACTAATCTCCTGTGTGATATCAAAGACGTGTAGTCACTGAAGTATTTTATACATCTTGATTTGACCAACTTCTCAGCGATACAGTCGACTAGATAGACATCAGCCCATCCACCTGGTACACCATGAAAGCATTCGATTATGATTTCAGGCATATATACCACTCCTAGACCGAATGTACGTACAGCACGTACTTTAGTCCTACTATTCCAGTGTTTCATGACCGACGTTAAAATGTTCAATTTCGATATCCACCTGCCAGTTGTATACATGAGGAAGAGTTTGTCACACTCCTCAACTACTCCATATCTATTCATCATGTTACTCTGAATGATTTGCATTAGGTAGTCCACATTTCTTCGATGGGGAATGTGTTGACCTTGACGGAAGAAGCAGATGACTGATGCAATTATCACTGTGACACAGTCATCCAACATTTCTGGTTGTATGACTGTCTCCATCTCCTCAGTACTGGCAATGTTACTGTCTCTCCAGTCGCCATAAATCCAACTTCCATCCGGAACTTACGTCTTTGTTGATGGTGGTGATTCTTCGTCTGACTGTCGGACAGTCGGGGAACTCCAATCACTCCCATTTTTGTCGTCATCAGCATCATCATCACGCTGACCACCATCTTCGCCTTCGTTAGCCATCTTCTCACCGTCGGGCTTTCCACAGGGTACCATGTTAGAGGATTTCTTTCCAAGGAAACTAGAAAATCGTCCTGTAAATGATATCATCAGGAAATTGTCATTCGCTTTCCGATATTATTATGACATGTTCATCCTTGATTTATTATTTACTGGATGACGTTTCGAACAAAATTTATTGCTGTTCATAATCATTTCATCAGTAATAATCACACGACTTCGAATCTTCAGTTTTATTGTTTTCTTCTTTCTCTCCTATTTGTCGTTGTTGGGGTAGTAGAATTTTCCAGATATCTATGTGTACAGATGTTGAATCATTCTCATTACACGTATTTCCAGTTGATTCGATAAACAAAGCTTCCGCTATTATCAATCTCTCCCTCCACCCTATTGTTATATAAGATTTTAAAACTGTTAATTTATCCCATCATCACATTGTATGCTTGTGTGTAATTGCAATTATTGATTAAAATACAAAACAGTTCCAACAGTGGTGTGAGCACGGACAGTAATTTTGCTGGACATATTACCAAGAAGAAAACTTATCATTGTGTGTAAACTATTGAACTGCTGTTAAAACGACCTTTTATGCAGCTGATATCATAATAATTGAGAATGTGAAGCCAATATATTCATCTAAGCCCTTTGAACATGCGAAAAATGATGTCACATCCCACTGTATTCACCAACTTGAATGTATGTGTGGACACACACACACACGCAAACAGGGAGGACTCATCGATCTCTACAAGCAAGGACTAGCTTTATAAGCGAATGGAATATTCAGAGGCCATTAATGGTGAGAAGAGATGACTTAGCTCCTCTATTGCGAAACGCATTACATAGCAGGCACGTTATGCAATCGATGTCTGCACCCCTTTTAAGTCTATCAATCAGAGGTGTTTGGGGAATTTCGAAGAGTTTGTGTAAGCCCTAGTAATCAGAAAGTTCAAACCACCTTATGCGTTCAAAAGCGATTTGTCATCACAATAAGCCTGCCTTGGTAAACTTTGTTTTGATACCAGCCAGATTAGATGTACTATTACCTTATTTATGTCCAAACCAAGTTCACTTTTACCATTTTGAAAAAATTTGGGCATTGGGTATATGACATTCATTATAATGAAGGTTTTCTTGTATTTCCCAATGAATCAAAAACAAAACGATATTGTCGTTTTTACTGACATTTCGCTATTTAACGCTAATAGCTTTGTCGAAGTATTATTAAACCGGAATTTATCGTCGTCATTCCATATATAGCAGAGACGTCACACGATGTCAGAAGAGTATTCAATCAGCTCGACATTAGAGTTTCTTCGAAACATCAGACACACACACACACACTGCAAAGTAACCTTGTCGATATAAAAGACCAAATCAGTGAACATACTCTATCTAATTGTGTCTATAGAATAAAATACCTGCTTGGAATGTGATGCGATCTACATCGGACAAACAGAAGAAATGAGCACTGTAAAGCCACATCTCTTTGACCACCGAGAAATCCGGTTGAACTAGAAAAGCTTCAAAAATCATCAGCTGTGGTCCTCAACACGCTGGGCTATAGAATCAGACCACAAAATTGATTTTGACAATATTGAAATCATCATCCAGAAAAAGCATTTCAGAAATCACAAAGAACGTCTCATTTCATCAAAAGCACTTCATATCAAGTGGAATCCAAATTGTCTGAATAGGAATGATAGACTAAAACAGAATTTAACATGGTTACAACACCTCCCTCCCCCGTCAAGTGACAAAATCAACACGAATGTGATGAGCAAATTCACTATGCAAAAACACACAAGCTGCTTTGATAAGTTTACACACTGATCAAATCCAACAATCTACACTTGGTTTTGTTATCTTTAACAACTGGCCGACTTGACAACGAAAAATGACTCCAGACAGACGAAAGATGATCAAGTTAGTCAACTTTCATTTGATATCATGACAGATGTACTATTACAAAATGTCTACTTCTCACTCAACGCTCAATTATTTTGCAACTATCCGATCAAATCTTGATCACAGTTCATATGAGATGCACTATTACCTTTTCATTTGGTTTAGTGATCTTCATTGTTATTTTGACTTTCAATATGTCCTTTTAACTTGACCTGAGTCTATATTCTCACCGCTTAACACTTTAATAGTTTCATATACATTCTTATGAAAAGTTCGTGTGTGCTGGATCAAATTGTTCGCAATGTGAAAACAACTGACCTACTTTCAAATTATTAATATCAATTCACTCAATGGATAAATAACATTCTCCACTCAGTGATTCATCCCACTCACTTCTATCCCCCTAAACATCACCTGAACAATCCCCTGGTTGATCGTACATAAACGAGTATAACAAATCACACGCTAGCTTAACTCTCAGTCATATTTGATTGGTTTGGTTGAAAGTGACATCTCATTGGTGGACTGACGTGATGATGGGCTGTTCAAATACACACAAACCCACATTAATTATCAAACTCGCACGAATTCACAATTCCCCATTCGCATCAACGATATACACTGACAAATTTTGCACATTCGAAATCAGATGGAGAGATTGATCGATGAACTGGCTAGTGTTGTGACGCACAACATGAGACTTGATGACGATTTCGACTGTGGACCATCAGATGTTTCTTGTGATTGGACAAAGCGCGAATTCGTCTTGGTGCTTGACAAAATGTTTCTTCCCGAAGTTGATGATGGTGTGGATCCGATTGAAGCGAAGAAATTATGGATGAGGTTTGGTGTGACAGCGGCTGCTCATGTGTACAAATCTGTTGGTCAGTGTGCATCACAAGCACTGCGTGTGTGGCTGACGAATGCAGCGTTAGCGGTGATTCTCCATGGACTTCTGGGAGAGTTGACGACGTCAACAGAGGGAGATGCAGGTGGAAACACAGCTTCTCCTGAAGAAGCCACAAGCGAATATATATCACTACCGGATGATGTATGTTCAAATGGTCGTGAGGATGGAAATTGGAGTTATGGCTGTTGGACAGTGGAGAATTTGGCGAGTAGTTCCGAGATGAGAGATGTTGTGAGAGGAGAGATGATGAATGCATGCATCTCAGTGATGATGGCGGCTGTTGTGAACTACTTTGAGGAGAGGTGTTACACACCGAGTGGCTTTCGGAGGGACAGCTACGCGTGGCGAATACTTCGAAGTGGTGTGATGGAGAAATATGGTCTGACAGATGAGGGTGATAAGGAGAAGGCGATGCTGATCACTGGTCGATGGGTCTCGAAATTGGTTGTTTTCCGTATGGCGACGGAACACCGACAGCTTCATCATCCAATCAGATCTGTGAAGGCGATTGGTTACAACAATCAGTCACTCAAGAAACTGGATGTCGGTAAATATTTCTATCAAGTACCAGCTGGTTTCACATACACTCGAATCGCCTACGCTATCGCCAACAGGATGGTTCGATCTGTATGCATCCCCTTGTTTGAGAATCTCCATGAACTGAATGATCTCCGAAGGCTTCACCGTCAAATAATTGATGATCCATTCCACTACCACACAGATGGTGAATATTTGACCGGTTCACCGAGGACAACAACTACCGACACAGCGAACAACCTGTTCGGTCGACTCATCACATATCTCAGAATCTTTGAGCCGGAAAGTGAACTGATGCTGTATCCTCAGTTGTCTGTGAATGGAGAGACGCGTGAGAAGCACTATTTCGACTACAGTGAACGTTGGGAGGATATTTTGCGTGTGATTCGTGATGAGAGATATATGCCTTGTGAACAATGTCTACGAGATGTGTTGAAAATAAGCTGTGGTATTGGGGATCACTTCCCACCGGATGAAGAGATGGTGAAGAGCTGTTGGGATGAATACGGCGTTAGCGATGACATTCGCCAGTCAATTCTCAGAAGTTATCAACCAAGCTAACAGATGGAGTTCCACTCAAGTGAAATTTCATGGTGATTTGCTAAATATTTCTTTTGACTTTAATTATAACATTTTGAATAAAGTTTACTTTATGTTGTGTGGTGTGTTTTCTCGTGATGGAGTGGTAGTGTATGTGAGTTAGTGTATACGCTCACGAGGGCGAGAGAGTGAGTGAGTGAGTTGGTCGTTCGTTGGTACTTCGTGGTTCGGTAAGCGTGACATTTGCGTTTCAGAGTTATATTACGTGGTCAACGTAGGCAGTGTATGATGTAGACGGTGGATGTGTTCGTATAATTACAAGGAAACTTAGTTGATATTGTGTGTAGGAGAAATAGGCGAATAGATTTGTGGGCTAGGTCAGCTTTCAAATCAGCCTGGAATGATGACGAAGGAGAGTAGAGTGTATCCAAGTCGAGTTGATTAGATAGTCGACAGTTATTTAGAATGACAACGCATGTATGAGAATGAGGATTTCGCGAATGATCTCCCATCATCCTTATTTTCACTCTCAATTTATCTTTAAGCTTAATGAGTTTCGATTTGATTCCATGGTGACCACTGGATAAACTGAGAACTGTCCGAAGTGTAGGTTATTAGACGGTTCCATTGGAAGATATATCGAGTGTTTGTTAACCAGTGTATTGGTCAGGTGTGAGGGCTGATTAACATTCGATTGTCAGTCGATTTGTCATTCTGAGTTGTGCGTTTTGGTGCACTTTGGGTGACGACGGTATGTGTGACTAGTGGAATTCAGCACAGAAAGCAACTTTAACAGTAGCTTTATATATTAATTGGAAGTGTTGGTCTCGCTTCCGTGACTTCGGACAGGTATAAATAAATACTGCGTCAGTTAGCTAGTGTAGTAGGAGAATATTAATTCGAATAAAGCAGGAATGACAAATGTACCGGGATAATTCATTTTTATTAATTCCTGGATACTTCTCAACTCGTATTGTCAAAAGGAATAGTACCGAAATTATCAATTGAATTGAATTAAATTAAATTAGCGATGTGGACATACTTGTTTTTAACAATGATAATGAGTAATTGATTGGAAGTGAGAGTAAGTAACATTGGTGAGGAATGATGTAGTCAGGTGTTGAATAGTAGAGAGTGAAAAGGATCTATTACTTCAATGAATGAATGAATGAATGGGTAATAAGAATTTGAAAGTAGGTCAAGTGAGGTGATAGTACTAAAAGTTCGAGGATCATAACCACAAAAAAGGTGAAGATGAAGTGGTGTGGATTGTGTGGATGGGATGAAAACCTCAACTATGTGTTGACAAATATTTCGTTCAATGTTTTGTTTGTATTACGAGTGCACAATATCGGGGGAAGAGACTCTCTTTTCAACGAATTTATTATCAAGCTGTACAATCGTATATGTATATGGTTTTTAATAAGAAATTATATCCGGTGAGGGAATTAGGTCACAGGTGTGAATACATGAAATAATAATAGTATTATTATTAGTAGTAGTATGAAATGCAATTGAAATATTTGTGATCATAATCACAGTTTAATGTCGAGAGGCAACATAATTAATGTCATATATAGAATAATATATAAGATGTATATATTTTGGAAAGTGGAGCATAGCTATAGGATTGGTAGGCGAATATAAAATATTACATAACATGGTGTGAAATTTGATGAGATAGAATTCAATGTTGTAGGAATAAAAAAGTAAAAAGAAAAATTTTGGGTTGTGAATGACAAGTGGGTGAAGTGGAAACAATTCACAGTGAGAATAGTAACAATAATAATAATAATGACGATAATGATGGTGATAATAATAATAGTAATAATCGTAGTAATGAGGGAAAGGTACATGGAATAACGAAATAAACAAAATAAATGTATGTCTATCCGTCCACGGCCAAGGCAGATGTAGGGATTCCACATACTTCTTTTTACACAAAGGTCTGACTTAAAGTCATGAATTTCTAAAGCCTCCTGTGACTTTACTAGTCTTTAACCAAGAAAACATGTGGAAAGTTATCATGGATTCTGCATATTATGATGTTGAAAGCATGTTCAGTGTTGACAGAGTGACAGAAGTCGACCGGGTGTTCCAGAATAAAGCTTCGTATACACTTCCTTTCTCACTTGTAAAACCATGATGCTGGAATATGTGCTCCTATGCGTGTGGAAAGCGTCCTCCGACTACGGTCAATATGACTTGCTCCACAAGAGTAGGTGAACTGATAGATGTACATGGAGGTGGCCAGACGGAGAAGCTTATCTTTTACAGAGGTAGAGAACAACTTTCGCCTGGTGAACGTCATATGCAATTTCGCTGAAAAGAACATCTTACTGACTGCTCGAGAGAGAGAGAGACGATGTTTGAGCATATCTGATGCTTGATCACCTTTGAATTCCATGTGCATGAATAAGGTTTTCTTTGAGAGTGAGTCGGTGACCAGTTTAGACTGCTTATCTTTCATGTTGGTGTCAATAAATCGGTTAGGGTGATCGTTTTCTGCGGTCGTTGCTTTTAGGATGTCAAGTTCTGAGTGAAGTCAATCAGAACTACAAACGTTCCTTATTTTAAAGCAGGACGAGTGGATTGGGTTCGTTTTCAATCAGATAGCCATGAAATTCATTCACTCTGCTTTAGGATGAAAGATAAGTAGTCTAAACTGATCGCCGTAGAGGGAGGGATAGACGTTTACTTATTTTGTTTATTTGGTAATTCTATATACCTTTTCCTCATGACTACGATCAATATTATCAAATAATTATTATCAACTGAAAGGGGCACATTGAGACGACCAGACGAGTCAGCCCATCTTCTACATAGACGGAGAACAACTCATGTCTGGGGAACATCATTTGTAATCTTGCAGCAAACAACGTCTTGCAGACTGATTTCATTAATCATATGACTGTCCGTGAAGTCATCATTACGTCTCTGCCTAACAAAGTCGACTATCTCCAATCCCTAATATCCTCACATGTGTGATAGAATGGTGGTGTTTCGGCTATACAAGAGACTTGGCTTCACAACATTCGACGATAATCTAATCTCTTTCAATGAATATGAAGTCTTCCATCAGGACATGCATGGTGTATAGAAAACGCATGACAGAGGAGTAGCCACTTCTATTAAAACAACGTCTTCTACATCTAATCATGCATGTCCTCATTCTTCCAATGACAATATAGACTGTTCCACTGAGACAGTGTGGTGTGGTGTGGTGTCGTCCAAGGCACTTCAGTGAATATTCCTATATGTGCATAACAAATGTTTGGGTGACTGCAGACTGAGGTCTCGCTGATATATCTAGCTTTGCGCACGAATTTACTGAATTCTCTGCTGCTATCTGCACAAATGGCTTGTCATTAGTCTGTGTTGACTTTATATTCTGCGATCACAGATTTCTGGTATCAGAGACTGTCTAGTTCGCTGCAAATAGCAAAACGCTCCGATATAGTTGTTTTATGAGGTGAGTTCGGCGCCTAAGTGTACTACCCATGCGAGACTGATGAGTATGTAGGTGGCAGGAACAAAGTTCTCTGTCGCAAACTGACAACGGAGATCGTCTCCCACAGATCTGTTCAGACAATCCTCGTTCCTGGTCGGCACCAACTTTAGGAACAAACAGTGACATTGCCTAACCTGGCCACTTCAGTCCCTGAGTCAATACTCGACACCGATTGACCACATGGCGATGGGGTATCGTTGGCGAGAGTGAGTAGAAGACTTCCACTCCTCCTGGAACACATGCGTTGACTCCATGAACTCCCTAGTTCGCACACTTTTATGCTCACTATTAAACGGACAATGGAAACTGTTGTCAGCGAAGCAGTCACGCCCACAACTAGATCGACACACAGTCTCTATTTAAGCAAGAAATATCGAGACGAGCACCTGAGGTCGATAACGAGACTCCTCCTGAAGAAGCCTCGCACAATATGCAGTTGGCTGTAGACACAGGTGTAAAGGCTGTTAATAACCTGAAACCGGAATTTAGTAAAATCCAGTGGATTTCTGCTACCTCATTCGAATCGATAGACGCGTGAAGACTGACTCCGGCGGATTAGCTCGACCAATATTTTGACTTAAATTCCTGGCTCAATAATCATTCGAAGTCTGAGAGGTTTCTCGCAAGGCAAAACCATGAGAGTATCACACAGGCTTTAGACTAGAAAGAGGGTGTATCGATCATATCTTCACTCTTCGACAGATTCTGGAACCGGCGTCCCTACAACAATCGTCATATTTCTCGACCTGAATGTACCTTTCGATTCGGTTGACCGAGCGGTACTACGGAGATGTTTGGCTGTGAATGGATGGAATTACGGGAAAATACATTGCACTGACCAAGAAACTCACTCCACTCCCATAACTCATGCAATCAGCCAGGTGAGAGTGTCAGTGATGTTCACTCTTCCCATTTCTGTTTAATTTCATCATGGTTCCGTGTGCTAATAGACTAAGCACGTATACCATTAAGCCACAGGGACCCGATCCAATGGCCCATGAAATCCAACGTCTGCTAATTGACGATATAGAGCAAACGCTAGCCAATGTCTTCGGCGAGTATTTGTCCTCACACCCGATATGATGCACCCTACTGGTCACGATTTCCCACTAGAACCCCAGGTAACTACCTACCTGAATAGGGCCAGTCTTTATGTTTGGTTGATCTTCCGGATCCTCCCAAAGCCAGCTTCATTAAATATGCCGATGATGATCTAACCATTCGTGTTCCAGTAGTTCCTGCATTCCACTGTTCTTATATGATGAGTAGATTCTTATCTGAAGTTGACAAGTCGTCTCATCTAAATGGTCTTAAAACTGAATCCATCAAATTGTCATACTGGTGATTTTGGTTTCATGTGTGAACAATACTTGAGTGGACTGACTTGTTCAATCCTATGATTTCTGAAATATTGAGCTGTGGAGCTGTGATAGACAGTGAATCGATTTTGCCGACAGATTAAGAGATCTGAGTGCGATTGATGGGTTTCTGATATCTCATCATGTATCCTCCTTGTCGACTTGACTACAATTCTGTGTATTGTATTAAACACGCTACACGTGTATATTAGAGTAGAGCCATAGATCGATGATTTAATTGGAAAGGAGATATTTCTCGCCTCAATCCTTCTCCTTTCTAAATGCCTTCTTAATCTTCCATATTCTCTACTCTGAGCAGAGTGATATGATACGAGATTTTACAAAAACTCTGCGTTGATATACACGTGAACCCGATCATAGTCCTGCATCATGGGGAAATGTTCACGTTGTTCAATGGATGAATCGGTCAAGATAACAAGCCATGTGAAGATTGTTTGTTTTGATGACTGCATGAACTACTGACTGAAACACGATTCCTTGATAACAATCAAAATCATGACAAGACTCACAGGTTTATTCTCGACTGTTTACATTACAGAGTATTTGGAGAGTGAACTATGTACTCTTCTCACAGCAGCTTCGATTATTATAGCATTCAACAGTATGTCGTGTGAGGCTGTTGTCTGTTGTTGAAGAAATGTCCGATAATGTGAGATACTTTTCGTCATTTCTGTTGAGAACTGCACCACTTTGCTTCGACAACAAACCTCGATTGTTGTCGAGGTCATGTAGTGATTCAGAAAAGTTAATGATAATGATAATCGTTGAAAATAAATTGGACATTGAGTCCACATAGAAGTATTTGATCTTTTCGGTATGATGTGGGCATTCCTACTTTGATGTACTCTCAGTGTCAGACTTATATTCCACAAAGAAATCTATATACAGAATGATTGAGTAGCTATGTGATCACCAATCAGTCCGATGCTAGCAGATTTCTCTATCGCGATTGTGGAAATCAGTACACTCACACGTGCTGTAAAAGGGCTGAAGTTCTACAAAATACGAAAATAATCATAGAATGATCAAATACAATGAGGATAGGAGATGGATGCAAATTTAGCTAGTCCAGCAATTCTGCAGGTCACCGTGATGAGAAATCCTCATTACATTCACGTTGATTATGTCAGTTTCACTTCTTCTTATTCTATGTCGTGGATATGCATGGTCGACAACTCTCCATGCTCTCTCAAAAACGCACATTTGGATGTCACAGTGATGTTGTGACAAGTGATGTTGTCGCATGACATTTACTCAATTAATAAGCGGAATGGAAAATCGATGTATGAGGTGTGTGGGAATCTCCATTTTAAAACACTTGGACTACTGTCGTTATTCTACCAACCCTGACGGTCATTTTACGATCATCTGTCGAATTGAGGCCAATCTGCAGGATTTCTTTCCTCTCAGGTCATTATAGGCAGCCAATGCCGCAACCATTCGTGATATCAAGTCAGACGTTCGCCTAATGGGTATGTGAAGGTGCATGCGTGTTTTTGTGTATATGCGTATGAAAGGAGTATGCATAGTTCCTATTCCTACCTTGGTCGTAGAGGGATAAACACTTATCTATTTGGATTGTGGGATTTGTGGGCATCTCGGATGAATCTCAGTTGTTAAGTACTCGTCACCAAATAAATATTAGTTACAGTTCTTTCATCCTATTTTCAGATTCCACAAAGGTGTGCATCCACGACCTGACCATGAATGGAAGTCGAGGTCTCCTCCAGGTGACGAGATCAATCTCATCGACACTTTAGCCACTTTAGCTGGAATTCAATCAACCCTGAATTCTAACTTCGACTACTCGTGACGAATGGATGAGAAATTATCGATTTTTTACTCTCCACTTTGTTTCTTGAGTGAATCTACCTACCTTTTCTTTATTACTACGGGTATTACTATTATTATCATCATCATCATCACTACCCTGAATGTTATCATTATTATTTTTATTATCATTATTAATAGTGGTATTATTAATAGTAGTTGTCGTAGTATTATCACTTCGACTGTTTCCACCATCATATCAGTCGTTCCATTTATGATTTGCTTGCCTACTACTAATTCTGGTCGAAGATGCCAAATCAAGGATCAGGAAGGCGAGCGAGAAACACATTCATCATCGAGGTGAAACCAATCTGGAGAACCAATCTTCGTCACTCAGCCATCATCAACAACAAAATTCGGTCGGATTTTCAATGCAAACGTCAAGTCAGTCAGTTCTTCTATACGGATCGGATCAGAAACTTGGCGGGCGGGTCACAAAGAATATTTCTAACAGCCTGTTGCAGACGTTAACTTCATCAACCAGCCACTGTCTTCGCTGGATCTATACTGAAGATCAGATGGCCGGGCCGAGCCGGAAAGAATCACCAACAAAGAACTATGGGCGCTAACTAACGAAGCCAGAACAAACCAATCGCCAGCCAACAAATATGCAGGAGAAAGTGGAGATGGATGGATTGGAAACTCGTGGCTGAGGAGGCCGCTGGGTGTCATCACTCGACTAGAACCCGTAAGAGAAGCGGCGAGTTGGTCGTCAGTTCAAGGGTGACATGGAGGCGACCGTGTGAAGAGGAGTTGGTTGAAACAGTGCGGACTAACATGGATTCAGGTGAGAAGCACAGCAGAAGACAGAAGCAAGTGGAGACGTGGAGTTGAAGCCCTATGTTCCACTAGGAACCCAAAGGAACACCAGTAGCTGCCCAGTACTCCCTGGTTTTCAATGGTTCTCTAACTGATATCAATCTGTGATCAACTCGGAAAAAAGCATAACTATCCCTTACAAACCAAACCAGAGAAAATTAGTCTGATGCTCGCTAGTGACTTACTACAGGTTGGAGTTTCCTCAGTTCTAGTGAGAATTCGTGACCAGTGAGGTCCATTTAGATGTCACGAGTATGGATGGATGTCCCACCAACGACAATGGTTGGGGTCGCGCTAAATCAAGAATTGGTGGAAGTTAGAATTCATGATCTGGCCATTGAATCGGGTCCCAGTGGCTGAATGGTATACGAGCTTTCCATAGTTTGGTTTGTAAGGATTAGTTATGTTTTACGAGTTGATCACGGATTGATATCAGTTAGAGAACCATTGAAAACCAGGGAGTACTGGACAGCTGCTGTTTCATCCTAGTTTGGGAATCATCGCCAGTACGCACCCACTGGGATTTGAACCCAGGACCTTCCGGTTACAAGGCAAGCTAGCTCGTATACCATTCAGCCACTGGGACCCGATTCAATGACCAACGCATGAATTCTAACTTCTACCAATTCGTGATTTAGCGCGACCCCAACCATTGTCGTTGTTGGGACATCCATCCACACACGTGACATCTAATTCGACCTCACTGGTCACGACTTCTCACTAGAGCGTACTGCCGATGATTCCCAAACTAGGATGAAACAGCAGCTGTCCAGTACTCCCTGGTTTTCAATGGTTCTCTAACTGATATCAATCCTTGATCAACTCGTAAAAATATAACTAACCCTTACAAACCAAACTATAGAAAATAAAATAACTACTAATTATGTGATTTTACATCTCTCTCTCCAATATCTAAACATTGAATGAAGTATTCGCCATCCATCCATGACCTTATTTCTTGTTTTACCACTTGATATTATTTCACTATGCTTCACATCGGAAACATTTGAGTTGTATTTCATATATTTATTATCATTATTTGAAGTATTCACACTTTCGTGTTGGATCCACCCAATACTCTAAGCCAGTTTACTCGTGTTTCTGTGGTTGTGTGTGTGTGTGTGTGAGTGGGTGTGTAGTTGGGCTTGGTCAAACATACTTCGAGTGGATGAATCGCCCTTTGCATATCCAATTCTATCTGTTCTGTATTGGGGCATAGGTGTGTTTATCTGCTGTCTAATATGCAGTGATAACTCGTTATTATTCAATATTGTCAAATGAAAGTATATAAGAGATGTGTGCAGTCATTGACAAAACATTCACAGATAAAGTGTGTGTTTGTGTGTGTGTGTGAACAGACAAACACGAGATGTACTCATGTATTTGTAGTCACGAGAATATACGTTTCATTGTGTGCGTATCTGCGCTTGTTCGTTAAAGTTAAACGGTCAATGGAAATCCTAATTTTGGTGTATTGGATTATGAGTCACAAACTGATCAGATATATGAATGAAAATAACTCAATTAATAAATAAATAAATGAACAATTCAAAGTCAATCTGAACGAAGAATATTCTTTTCAATAATTTCTCTTCAGGTCAACGTAAAGTTCAAGTGTGACAAGTGTGAAATAGATGAGTGGAAAATAAGGTACATTCGGAAATGTGAACACTTGTGAATATAATATGATGGATGGATGGATAGATGGATGGATGGATGATGATGATGATGATATGGATGAGTGAAGTGTTGTCCCAACAGTAGTAGACCAGACTAGATGGAAGTGTGTTAGAATGTGATGATACCCTGCCGTGATAAGTGAAATGAAATAAAAATGGAACCAAATGGAACACGGAGTAGAGAAGGATAACAAATAAAGTATAATTTTATTTCCTCAATGGTTTACACACAATGATAAGTTTTGTGTTACTGGTAATATTTCGAGCAAGACTACTTACTGCCCATGTTCATCCCACTGTTGGAATTGTCTTCTTTCTTAATTAAATCGAATCGTTGTCCTGGTTATAGAATAAGGCGCATGTATGTTGTACTCAGGATTGTATTGAAGATGACATCGAAAATCTTAAAACTAGCCTGCTTCAATATGGTTATCCAATCTACCAATTTTGTAAAGAAGTGTCTTTCCATGAAAATCGGTTATAAGACTGAGCGTGACACGGTGAATTAGGAGAGGCTTTGTTGAAGGAGGCCTTTCAAAGGTGATATTTGCAGTGATATATTAAGCCGTCGGTTGATCAGATCACTTGAAAGAACTTTCAGTGACACACAAGTACATATCAGTTTGTGAACCAGCGCGTCTGACACAGTGCACCGAAGACGGCCACATCATTGTGTGTGTGTATACAAGTTCAACTGGTCATGTGGAGCTAGTTGTATACGTCGAACTGATAAGAATTTAAGTTTACGCGGTTGTGAACATATTCCTGTTTGACTTGGAAGAAGTAAAACCAAATCAATAAATAGTGCCGTTTCGTCTCATCCAATAGACAGATCGAAATAGATGAGTCATTTATGTTTGCATATCGGGTAACAAACAATCTGACTAAAGACACACGATTACTTCTCTCAGCTGTAGTCGAAGCTATACAGATTCATGAGGGAAATATCTGACGCATGTGTGTTAGAGCAGCACATTCTTCCTGTTTGCCTCTTTGTTACTTTGCACTGGCCTACTTACAATGAGGTCAGCAGGGACATAATCATCGTCCATATTTTCATGTCATATATGCCTTTCTTGTTCCTTTTCAACTAGTTCACTTCACTCCATTATTACGACTATTATGTGTCAAGCTGTTGTAACTCACACTAAGCAGCTCATCACGTCTCTAGTATTCTAATTCAGTTCACAATCTAACTGCCTTATTCTATCACTACACTTGATATCTGTCAGCCCTTGCTCCAACCTACATTCGGTTTACCCGATTCTTTGTTATTTGATTGTATGTATTTTGGTGTAATCACTTTCCCCACACACCATTGAACTCGAAACCTCCCTTAAAAGCTTTGAAAACCCCAAACAATTTGCGTATAGACAGGGTAGGACCACTTTATATGCAGCAGCCGTCTTACACAACATTATCGTCGCATCATTAGATAAAGTTGCCAAATAAGTCCACTGCACGTTTCTCGACTTCACTTCTGCTTTCAACTCTGTACCTAGATGTCGTTTGCTAAATAAGCTCTCTATGACACAAACTGAGTCCTGGGTCACTAACTGGTTGCATTCCTACTTTTCAAACAGAATGCAGTACACTGTATACAAAGGTAAATCCTTCTCTGCTGTGGTCACTGAAGCTGGTGTCCCCCGAAGCACTGTACTCTCCCCACTTCTCTTTTCTTTCTTTCTCTCTACATGACTTACCATCTTCAAATGACATTAATTTTGTCAAATATGCTGACGACCTGACTGTATTTTTGCCTGTCAAATGTCAAAGTGACTGCTCCAAACTAAATGGATTTTTATCAGAAATTAGCCAGTCGTCCAAGGAAAACGTTCTCACCTTAAACCCCTCTAAATGCCAAACAGTCAATTTCACCTTAGGCATAAATTTGACTGACCTAAACAAACTGGTTAGCACTCTCGAGGTGTGCAACATAGATGGACAGCACTGAAATAGAAACCAAGTCAGAAATTAAATACCTAGGCGTCATTCTATCTGCTGATCTTTCCTGGTCGTCTCATCATATCTTGATGATTTCTAAGAAAATATTCCGTCCCACCTTCTACATCAAGAAGTTAAGACATTCTGGAATAACCCAACCCTTATTCCTACAATTCGTTAACTCCTGCATTCTGCCTATTATTCTCTATTGCTCTCTCGTTAGTTTTTCCAGGGCTGGCTACTGAAGAAAGACTATACCTTATTACGCTGGATGTTAAGGGTTGTCAGCAGGGCAAGCAATGTGCCACTTAACCAGCTTGTTAATATTCTGATTGACAGGCACATGGACTCATGTGAAAAATGGGCAAAATCCATTCTATCTATCTAACTCACACCATCACCCTCTTCATTCACAACTCTCTCCTTGTATCTCATCAGGCAGACAGACCACAAGCCTATAAGGAAAACTATATGCTTGCACGGGAAAGTACAAAAACTCAACTCAACTATACCCTACTTAGCTCGTGTTCTGTGTGATAAAGAAAGCATTAGGCGTGATACCTACAACTTATTAAATAGTCAGTAGAATAACTGGATCTCGTCTTTCCAACTCCTCATATCATTTATAGGTACAACGTTTTCTTTCTTTCTTTTCCTTTTCTCTCTCTCTCTTTTTTCTCTGTTATGTGCCGCTTTGTTTCTTTCTTCCGCTTACGCCAGTAAATATGCTAGTAGTATCTACTTTTCTAACACCTTCAAACGACATTCTGTTCACTTATGGCTGTACTACCAACATGCCAATACGTTGTTGTCATAATGAACTGAGATTACCGTAATCTATGTAGAATTTTATTTACTGATAATGTACTAACTGGATGCAATACTGTATGTGGTGAAATGCTGAGAATTCCATTCTGTATCACAAGTACTGTTTTGGAATAAAGCAAATTATTATTATTATTATTATTGTTATCCAACTCACCCCCACCGCATCCTACAATGTAACTTGTATGCTCTTCACTATAGACACACAGTGATCTGATCATACACGGAATTGTCACAGGAATCTACATATATGTATGATATTTACTAAGGAAATTAATCGGTTCAAGCGATTTGATTTGTGTTATTGGAAGACGGAGAATATCTGAGAAATGTGATGTACCATTTGTGGAATAGATTTTGAATAATCTGACCACATGTTTACTAGTCAAATCAGTTCATGCAGAGAAGAAAAGGCCAACTACAATCACCAAGTTGACGAGGGATTCGAGGAGAAGAATAATGAGGATAATCAGTACTATGCTTGGGGTTATACAATCAGATAAGGCTTACAACGGTGGATTGTATTATCATTGTTGTTATTGTATTATTATTACTTCGTTGGGTTCCTAGTGAAACATACGGAGGGCTGCAACAACACATCTACATCTGGAAAGCTGACCGATAGAATTCAGTCTGCACCCACTACTGTCCTACAGGAGTTCAATCGCCAGCCCAAATAGCTGGCTCAGTGGTAACGTCTCTGACTACGTCACTGGGTGACGCGGGTTCAAATCACAGAAGCAGGGACATGAGTTCCTTCAGGTAGTTCCAGATACGCCTTACTGACTGGCTAGCGCCAACTAGCACGAAATCTAGGTCAAGCAAGGCTTCCTCTGACCGATTTCCTCCAATTATCTAATATCACCAAATCAATGTGCACCGAGATGGCTCCCGAACTACCTAGAATGGTGGTCACATTGCAAATCTGACTGATGATAGAATTCAGTCTGCACCGAACGAAGGACTAGACACATCACAATATTTACTAGTGTCCAATCAAAATACATCTACATTGTCTTCTATTTTCTGCTGTCCTATTCAGGAGAGTACACAGTTGCCCAAAATCCCTAAAATCCTGCATCTCTCACCGTCTCCTGCATGTCACCCTCTAACCGATGACCAAGTCTGTGCTTGTCATTCAGATTTCACTCGAAAAATGGCCTCCATTGAGCACCATGTCATTGGATGGTCTCATCAAAGTATTCACAGTCCATCTGTATTTACGAATGAGAAGGAGAATAATTAAGACTACTTTCCGCGATATAAGCAGACAGAGATTGAGAAGGTGAGTGAAGAGGAGTGATTAGTTGTCTTCGTGAACAGGAAACAACACGCATCGACACGCAGTGGGTGGTTGGGCCTAATTCTACGAATACCTTCCATAAAACACTGGTTACTGGACACAGAATCTTCTTTTCGATAACATCATCAGGCTGTACAGCTAGCTATATACCGGTGATATATAGTCGACGAATCTCTCCTATGAACGAGATTGACACTTTTCAAATGAAAGGATGAGAATATTCTGAAAGGATTTCGAAGGTGTTCGGAGTATTATTGACGAGTCACTTGCATCTCGTGAATACGAGATTCACGAATAACAACACCACTTGTTACTGCTATTCCTGTTGCTGTTGTTGTTGTTGCATTGTTTGACTTCAGGTTATCGACAATTATAAGAGGGAACTCCTGTGGACCCACCTGGTCAACTCGCATTATCCTCTTCATAACCATGCCCGACAATGTTGTGAGATTCGTTTGGACATTGTGAGCAGTTTGGTGGTGACAACATAACTAGCTCGAAAGGAGAAGGTGACTCTCCACACCCACACTCACACATGGTGGAAAGCGACAGTGTCCTTCACACATCCATCCACCACTTCTCCAATCCACAAAATCATCTGTAACTCTGTCGAAAACAATGATTGCCTCAACAGTCTTCCTGTCTTTCCTAGACTACGCTTTACCATATTTTCTGATTCCATGAATCCATGTTCAATACAAAAGCTGCTACCTTGACGTGGTGGCCGGACTTGAACACCGCAATGACCTAATCAAGCTATACTGGCTGAGACGTATGCCTCTTGAGTTTCTGCCATGCCAGGAAGGTTGTTTGGATTGCGGTTAAACAAAAAGCAGCTACCCCATCCAATACCATGATTCAAACAAATTCACAAAATTTCATGCCGGATCGGCCGTGGCCCGGATTAACAACTACCGCGCTTCCTGCTGCCGTGTCACAGGGCAGGAGTGATAAGTATGCTACTGAGACACACCAAACAAAAGAGAACAAACAAAAACAGGTCGCATATGACCGGCCTCAAGCGGTTTCCCCTCTGGGCTCTGCGGTCACGCAACCAACTTCCACGGTGTGGGCAGCCGGGAAGTAACAATCGCCCTCACAATCCGAAATACACACAAAACCTCTCTAATCCTCACAATCCGAAATGTTCAATACTGACATTGATAATACTCCCATTGAGAAGACTATCTGCGATCATGTGTGGAATTCTCGACATGTAGTACTACATGTCAACTGATTTCCGCCTCACTCTACACAGCACAAGGAGAAATAACTAACGGAAGCATTTGGAGAAATCAAGTTGTCAGCAGAGTAGATAAGTGTCGAATTGAATGGATTCATCAAGAGAAATGGTGACGACGATATATTTGAAAATGAATAACTTTCCGTCTGATAGGTGACAGTGTTGAAATCTAAATGATATCACGACGAATTCCCCTGGTGTCAGACAGCCTACTTCACATTCAAGCGTGAACGTGATCCACACGAACTGGTCCGCTCATAAGATGCTTATAGTATAGAGGACACTGAAATAGAAAGAAACTAAGTCAAGCAGAGAATACCTTGCAATAGTTCCATCCACTGACCTCTCTTGCTCAGTCATTCCATACCTGATCGACTCCTTAGAAAGTGTGGAGATGGCAATGGGATGCCCAACTGAGAAGTGAAAAACGCGACAAAACGACAATCATTGGATTTCACATCAAGCCAACAACAACCAAACAACATTTCCATAATCTCCAGATATCACAGAAGGCGACGTGTCAAAAGAGACGTATCAACTCGATGCAGTGTAATGAGTCGAAATGAGGTAGGAATTAACTCAGGATAACAGATTATATTATATTAAAGAAACAAATACAAATACAAGTATAAACTATGTATGTACACCATAAACTTGAAAACACACATTGAGGAGATTTCCGTCACAATCATGTACAAGATTGAATTGTTTCAGTTCACCATCCTCCAGTAGATCAGAATCAAAGACATGAGAGGAATCAATATCTCTCGAGTAAATATACTTCACTATGGACTCCCATTTCGCACAGTAATCCTCGTAGTATTGTTCACGTGTCTCACCGAAAATCTTCAATTGAGGATAGGTGAACAATTCGCTGTCAGCTTCAGCATACTTCAAGAAGGTGATTAGTCGACCATACAAACACGGAATATTGGCTTTCTCAGTGTAACATTTCTCATCTGTTAGTGATTTACTCTCTGTGTGACAGGTGGTATATTGGATCGTTAGAAAGTGTGTGAACTAATCTCCTGTGTGATATCAAAGACGTGTAGTCACTGAAGTATTTTATACATCTTGATTTGACCAACTTCTCAGCGATACAGTCGACTAGATAGACATCAGTCCATCCACCTGGTACACCATGAAAGCATTCGATTATGATTTCAGGCATATATACCACTCCTAGACCGAATGTACGTACAGCACGTACTTTAGTCCTACTATTCCAGTGTTTCATGACCGACGTTAAAATGTTCAATTTCGATATCCACCTGCCAGTTGTATACATGAGGAAGAGTTTGTCACACTCCTCAACTACTCCATATCTATTCATCATGTTACTCTGAATGATTTGCATTAGGTAGTCCACATTTCTTCGATGGGGAATGTGTTGACCTTGACGGAAGAAGCAGATGACTGATGCAATTATCACTGTGACACAGTCATCCAACATTTCTGGTTGTATGACTGTCTCCATCTCCTCAGTACTGGCAATATTACTGTCTCTCCAGTCGCCATAAATCCAACTTCCATCCGGAACTTACGTCTTTGTTGATGGTGGTGATTCTTCGTCTGACTGTCGGACAGTCGGGGAACTCCAATCACTCCCATTTTTGTCGTCATCAGCATCATCATCACGCTGACCACCATCTTCGCCTTCGTTAGCCATCTTCTCACCGTCGGGCTTTCCACAGGGTACCATGTTAGAGGATTTCTTTCCAAGGAAACTAGAAAATCGTCCTGTAAATGATATCATCAGGAAATTGTCATTCGCTTTCCGATATTATTATGACATGTTCATCCTTGATTTATTATTTACTGGATGACGTTTCGAACAAAATTTATTGCTGTTCATAATCATTTCATCAGTAATAATCACACGACTTCGAATCTTCAGTTTTATTGTTTTCTTCTTTCTCTCCTATTTGTCGTTGTTGGGGTAGTAGAATTTTCCAGATATCTATGTGTACAGATGTTGAATCATTCTCATTACACGTATTTCCAGTTGATTCGATAAACAAAGCTTCCGCTATTATCAATCTCTCCCTCCACCCTATTGTTATATAAGATTTTAAAACTGTTAATTTATCCCATCATCACATTGTATGCTTGTGTGTAATTGCAATTATTGATTAAAATACAAAACAGTTCCAACAGTGGTGTGAGCACGGACAGTAATTTTGCTGGACATATTACCAAGAAGAAAACTTATCATTGTGTGTAAACTATTGAACTGCTGTTAAAACGACCTTTTATGCAGCTGATATCATAATAATTGAGAATGTGAAGCCAATATATTCATCTAAGCCCTTTGAACATGCGAAAAATGATGTCACATCCCACTGTATTCACCAACTTGAATGTATGTGTGGACACACACACACACACGCAAACAGGGAGGACTCATCGATCTCTGCAAGCAAGGACTAGCTTTATAAGCGAATGGAATATTCAGAGGCCATTAATGGTGAGAAGAGATGACTTAGCTCCTCTATTGCGAAACGTATTACATAGCAGGCACGTTATGCAATCGATGTCTGCACCCCTTTTAAGTCTATCAATCAGAGGTGTTTGGGGAATTTCGAAGAGTTTGTGTAAGCCCTAGTAATCAGAAAGTTCAAACCACCTTATGCGTTCGAAAGCGATTTGTCATCACAATAAAACTTCCTTGGTAAACTTTGTTTTGATACCAGCCAGATTAGATGTACTATTACCTTATATACGTCAAAACAAAGTTCACTTTTAACTTTTTGAAAAAATTTGGGCATTGGGTATATGACATTCATTATAATGAAGGTTTTCTTGTATTTCCCAATGAATCAAAAACAAAACGATATTGTCGTTTTTACTGACATTTCGCTATTTAACGCTAATAGCTTTGTCGAAGTATTATTAAACCGGAATTTATCGTCGTCATTCCATATATAGCAGAGACGTCACACGATATCAGAAGAGTATTCAATCAGCTCGACATTAGAGTTTCTTCGAAACATCAGACACACACACACACACACTGCAAAGTAACCTTGTCGATATAAAAGACCAAATCAGTGAACATACTCTATCTAATTGTGTCTATAGAATAAAATACCTGCTTGGAATGTGATGCGATCTACATCGGACAAACAGAAGAAATGAGCACTGTAAAGCCACATCTCTTTGACCACCGAGAAATCCGGTTGAACTAGAAAAGCTTGAAAAATCATCAGCTGTGGTCCTCAACACGCTGGGCTATAGAATCAGACCACAAAATTGATTTTGACAATATTGAAATCATCATCCAGAAAAAGCATTTCAGAAATCACAAAGAACGTCTCATTTCATCAAAAGCACTTCATATCAAGTGGAATCCAAATTGTCTGAATAGAAATGATAGACTAAAACAGAATTTAACATGGTTACAACACCTCCCTCCCCCGTCAAGTGACAAAATCAACACGAATGTGATGAGCAAATTCACTATGCAAAAACACACAAGCTGCTTTGATAAGTTTACACACTGATCAAATCCAACAATCTACACTTGGTTTTGTTATCTTTAACAACTGGCCGACTTGACAACGAAAAATGACTCCAGACAGACGAAAGATGATCAAGTTAGTCAACTTTCATTTGATATCATGACAGATGTACTATTACAAAATGCCTACTTCTCACTCAGCGCTCAATTATTTTGCAACTATCCGATCAAATCTTGATCACAGTTCATATGAGATGCACTATTACCTTTTTATTTGGTTTAGTGATCTTCATTGTTATTTTGACTTTCAATATGTCCTTTTAACTTGACCTAAGTCTATTTTCACACCTCTGGACTCTTCATTATATACATGCTGAGATTTTGTAAATTCCGGTTTAATAATACTACTTGATAAAGCTATTAGCATCATTAAATAGCGAAAAGTTAGTAAAAACAATATCGTTTTGTTTTCATTCATTGGGAAATACAAAAACCTCTATTAGAATGTACTATTTCCCCTCTCTTTTGGTTTAGTGATCTTCATTGTTATTTGACTTTCAATATGTCCTTTTAACTTGACCTGAGTCTATATTCTCACCGCTTAACACTTTAATAGTTTCATATACATTCTTATGAAAAGTTCGTGTGTGCTGGATCAAATTGTTCGCAATGTGAAAACAACTGACCTACTTTCAAATTATTAATATCAATTCACTCAATGGATAAATAACATTCTCCACTCAGTGATTCATCCCACTCACTTCTATCCCCCTAAACATCACCTGAACAATCCCCTGGTTGATCGTACATAAACGAGTATAACAAATCACACGCTAGCTTAACTCTCAGTCATATTTGATTGGTTTGGTTGAAAGTGACATCTCATTGGTGGACTGACGTGATGATGGGCTGTTCAAATACACACAAACACACATTAATTATCAAACTCGCACGAATTCACAATTCCCCATTCACATCAACGATATACACTGACAAATTTTGCACATTCGAAATCAGATGGAGAGATTGATCGATGAACTGGCTAGTGTTGTGACGCACAACATGAGACTTGATGACGATTTCGACTGTGGACCATCAGATGTTTCTTGTGATTGGACAAAGCGCGAATTCGTCTTGGTGCTTGACAAGATGTTTCTTCCCGAAGTTGATGATGGTGTGGATCCGATTGAAGCGAAGAAATTATGGATGAGGTTTGGTGTGACAGCGGCTGCTCATGTGTACAAATCTGTTGGTCAGTGTGCATCACAAGCACTGCGTGTGTGGCTGACGAATGCAGCGTTAGCGGTGATTCTCCATGGACTTCTGGGAGAGTTGACGACGTCAACAGAGGGAGATGCAGGTGGAAACACAGCTTCTCCTGAAGAAGCCACAAGCGAATATATATCACTACCGGATGATGTATGTTCAAATGGTCGTGAGGATGGAAATTGGAGTTATGGCTGTTGGACAGTGGAGAATTTGGCGAGTAGTTCCGAGATGAGAGATGTTGTGAGAGGAGAGATGATGAATGCATGCATCTCAGTGATGATGGCGGCTGTTGTGAACTACTTTGAGGAGAGGTGTTACACACCGAGTGGCTTTCGGAGGGACAGCTACGCGTGGCGAATACTTCGAAGTGGTGTGATGGAGAAATATGGTCTGACAGATGAGGGTGATAAGGAGAAGGCGATGCTGATCACTGGTCGATGGGTCTCGAAATTGGTTGTTTTCCGTATGGCGACGGAACACCGACAGCTTCATCATCCAATCAGATCTGTGAAGGCGATTGGTTACAACAATCAGTCACTCAAGAAACTGGATGTCGGTAAATATTTCTATCAAGTACCAGCTGGTTTCACATACACTCGAATCGCCTACGCTATCGCCAACAGGATGGTTCGATCTGTGTGCATCCCCTTGTTTGAGAATCTCCATGAACTGAATGATCTCCGAAGGCTTCACCGTCAAATAATTGATGATCCATTCCACTACCACACAGATGGTGAATATTTGACCGGTTCACCGAGGACAACAACTACCGACACAGCGAACAACCTGTTCGGTCGACTCATCACATATCTCAGAATCTTTGAGCCGGAAAGTGAACTGATGCTGTATCCTCAGTTGTCTGTGAATGGAGAGACGCGTGAGAAGCACTATTTCGACTACAGTGAACGTTGGGAGAATATTTTGCGTGTGATTCGTGATGAGAGATATATGCCTTGTGAACAATGTCTACGAGATGTGTTGAAAATAAGCTGTGGTATTGGGGATCACTTCCCACCGGATGAAGAGATGGTGAAGAGCTGTTGGGATGAATACGGCGTTAGCGATGACATTCGCCAGAGAATTCTCAGTTGTTATCAACCAATCTACAACATGGAGATTCACTCAAGTGAAATTTCACGGTGATTTGCTAAATATTTTGTTTAACTTTAATTATAACATTTTGAATAAAGTTTACTTTATGTTGTGTGGTGTGTTTTCTCGTGATGGAGTGGTAGTGTATGTGAGTTAGTGTATACGCGCGCGAGGGCGAGAGAGAGAGAGTGAGTGAGTTGGTCGTTCGTTGGTACTTCGTGGTTCGGTAAGCGTGACATTTGCGTTTCAGAGTTATATTACGTTGTCAACGCAGGCAGTGTATGATGTAGACGGTGGATGTGTTCGTATAATTACAAGGAAACTTACTTGATATTGTGTGTAGGAGAAATAGGCGAATAGAATTGTGGGTGAGGTCGGCTTCCAAATCAGCCTGGAATGATGACGAAGGAGAGTAGAGTGAATTCAAGTCGAGTTGATTAAATAGTCGACAGTTATTTAGAATGACAACGCATGTATGAGAATGATGATTTCGCGAATGATCTCCCATCATCCTTATTTTCACTCTCAATTTATCTTTAAGCTTAATGAGTTTCGATTTGATTCATGGTGACCACTGGATAAACTGAGAACTGTCCGAAGTGTAGGTTATTAGACGGTTCCATTGGAAGATATATCGAGTGTTTGTTAACCAGTGTATTGGTCAGGTGTAAGGGCTGATTAACATTCGATTGTCAGTCGATTTGTCATTCCGAGTTCTGCGTTTTGGTGCACTTTGGGTGACGACGGTATGTGTGACTAGTGGAATTCAGCACAGAAAGCGACTGTAACAGTCGCTGGATGTGTTAATTGGAAATGTTGGTCTCGCTTCCGTGACTTCTGACAGGTATAAATAAATACTGCGTCAGTTAGCTAGTGTAGTAGGAGAATATTAATTCGAATAAAGCAGGAATGACAAATGTACCGGGATAATTCATTTTTATTAATTCCTGGATACTTCTCAACTCGTATTGTCAAAAGAATAGTACCGAAATTATCAATTGAATTGAATTAAATTAAATTAGCGATGTGGACATACTTGTTTTTAACAATGATAATGAGTAATTGATTGGAAGTGAGAGTAAGTAACATTGGTGAGGAATGATGTAGTCAGGTGTTGAATAGTAGAGAGTGAAAAGGATCTATTACTTCAATGAATGAATGAATGAATGGGGTAATAAGAATTTGAAAGTAGGTCAAGTGAGGTGATAGTACTAAAAGTGTGAGGATCATAACCACAAAAAAGGTGAAGATGAAGTGGTGTGGATTGTGTGGATGGGATGAAAACCTCAACTATGTGTTGACAAATATTTCGTTCAATGTTTTGTTTGTATTACGAGTGCACAATATCGGGGGAAGAGACTCTCTTTTCAACGAATTTATTATCAAGCTGTACAATCGTATATGTATATGGTTTTTAATAAGAAATTATATCCGGTGAGGGAATTAGGTCACAGGTGTGAATACATGAAATAATAATAGTATTATTATTAGTAGTAGTATGAAATGCAATTGAAATATTTGTGATCATAATCACAGTTTAATGTCGAGAGGCAACATAATTAATGTCATATATAGAATAATATATAAGATGTATATATTTTGGAAAGTGGAGCATAGCTATAGGATTGGTAGGCGAATATAAAATGTTACATAACATGGTGTGAAATTTGATGAGATAGAATTCAATGTTGTAGGAATAAAAAAGTAAAAAGAAAAATTTTGGGTTGTGAATGACAAGTGGGTGAAGTGGAAACAATTCAGAGTGAGAATAGTAACAATAATAATAATAATGACGATAATGATGGTGATAATAATAGTAATAATCGTAGTAATGAGGGAAAGGTACATGGAATAACCAAATAAACAAAATAAATGTATGTCTATCCGTCTACGGCCAAGGCAGATGTAGGGATTCCACATACTTCTTTTTATACAGAGGTCTGGCTTAAAGTCATGAATTTCTAAAGCCTCCTGTGTCTTTACTAGTCTGTAACCAAGAAAACATGTGGAAAGTTATCATGGATTCTGCATATTATGATGTTGAAAGCATGTTCAGTGTTGACAGAGTGACAGAAGTCGACCGGGTGTTCCAGAATAAAGCTTCGCATACACTTCCTTTCTCACTTGTAAAACCATGATGCTGGAATATGTGCTCCTATGCGTGTGGAAAGCGTCCTCTGACTACGGTCAATATGACTTGCTCCACAAGAGTAGGTGAACTGATAGATGTACATGGAGGTGGCCAGACGGAGAAGCTTATCTTTTACAGAGGTAGAGAACAACTTTCGCCTGGTGAACGTCATATGCAATTTCGCTGCAAAGAACATCTTACTGACTGCTCGAGAGAGAAGAGACGATGTTTGAGCATATCTGATGCTTGATCACCTTTGAATTCCATGTGGATGAATAAGGTTTTCTTTGAAAGTGAGTCGGTGACCAGTTTAGACTGCTTATCTTTCATGTTGGTGTCAATAAATCGGTTAGGGTGATCGTTTTCTGCGGTCGTTGCTTTTAGGATGTCAAGTTCTGAGTGAAGCCAATCAGAATTACAAATGTTCCTTATTTTAAAGCAGAGCGAATGGATTAGGTTTCTTTTCCATGTGATAGCCACCCAAATTCATTCGCTCTGCTTTAGGATGAAAGATAGGCAGTCTAACCTGGTCACCGTAGAGGGAGGGATAGACGTTTACTTATTTTGTTTATTTGGTAATTCTATATACCTTTTCCTCATGACTACGATTAATATTATCAAATAGTTATTATCAACTGAAAGGGGCACATTGAGACGACCAGACGAGTCAGCCCATCTTCTACATAGACGGAGAACAACTAACGCCTGGGGAACATCATTTGTAATCTTGCAGCAAACAACGTCTTGCAGACTGATTTAATTAATCTTATGACTGTCCGTGAAGTCATCATTACGTCTCTGCCTAACAAAGTCGGCTGTCTCCAATCCCTAATATCCTCACATGTGTGATAGAATGGTGGTGTTTCGGCTATACAAGAGACTTGGCTTCAACAACATTCGACGATAATCTAATCTCTTTCAATGAATATGAAGTCTTCCATCAGGACATGCATGGTGTATAGAAAACGCATGACAGAGGAGTAGCCACTTCTATTAAAACAACGTCTTCTACATCTAATCATGCATGTCCTCATTCTTCCAATGACAATATAGACTGTTCCACTGAGACAGTGTGGTGTGGTGTGGTGTCGTCCAAGGCACTTCAGTGAATATTCCTATATGTGCATAACAAATGTTTGGGTGACTGCAGACTGAGGTCTCGCTGATATATCTAGCTTTGCGCACGAATTTACTGAATTCTCTGCTGCTATCTGCACAAATGGCTTGTCATTAGTCTGTGTTGACTTTATATTCTGCGATCACAGATTTCTGGTATCAGAGACTGTCTAGTTCGCTGCAAATAGCAAAACGCTCCGATATAGTTGTTTTATGAGGTGAGTTCGGCGCCTAAGTGTACTACCCATGCGAGACTGATGAGTATGTAGGTGGCAGGAACAAAGTTCTCTGTCGCAAACTGACAACGGAGATCGTCTCCCACAGATCTGTTCAGACAATCCTCGTTCCTGGTCGGCACCAACTTTAGGAACAAACAGTGACATTGCCTAACCTGGCCACTTCAGTCCCTGAATCAATACTCGACACAGATTGACCACATGGCGATGGGGTATCGTTGGCGAGAGTGAGTAGAAGACTTCCACTCCTCCTGGAACACATGCGTTGACTCCATGAACTCCCTAGTTCGCACACTTTTATGCTCACTATTAAACGGACAATGGAAACTGTTGTCAGCGAAGCAGTCACGCCCACAACTAGATCGACACACAGTCTCTATTTAAGCAAGAAATATCGAGACGAGCACCTGAGGTCGATAACGAGACTCCTCCTGAAGAAGCCTCGCACAATATGCAGTTGGCTGTAGACACAGGTGTAAAGGCTGTTAATAACCTGAAACCGGAAGTTAGTAAAATCCAGTGGATTTCTGCTACCTCATTCGAATCGATAGACGCGTGAAGACTGACTCCGGCGGATTAGCTCGACCAATATTTTGACTTAAATTCCTGGCTCAATAATCATTCGAAGTCTGAGAGGTTTCTCGCAAGGCGAAACCATGAGAGTATCACACAGGCTTTAGACTAGAAAGAGGGTGTATCGATCATATCTTCACTCTTCGACAGATTCTGGAACCGGCGTCCCTACAACAATCGTCATATTTCTCGACCTGAATGTACCTTTCGATTCGGTTGACCGAGCGGTACTACGGAGATGTTTGGCTGTGAATGGATGGAATTACGGGAAAATACATTGCACTGACCAAGAAACTCACTCCACTCCCATAACTCATGCAATCAGCCAGGTGAGAGTGTCAGTGATGTTCACTCTTCCCATTTCTGTTTAATTTCATCATGGTTCCGTGTGCTAATAGACTAAGCACGTATACCATTAAGCCACAGGGACCCGATCCAATGGCCCATGAAATCCAACGTCTGCTAATTGACGATATAGAGCAAACGCTAGCCAATGTCTTCGGCGAGTATTTGTCCTCACACCCGATATGATGCACCCTACTGGTCACGATTTCCCACTAGAACCCCAGGTAACTACCTACCTGAATAGGGCCAGTCTTTATGTTTGGTTGATCTTCCGGATCCTCCCAAAGCCAGCTTCATTAAATATGCCGATGATGATCTAACCATTCGTGTTCCAGTAGTTCCTGCATTCCACTGTTCTTATATGATGAGTAGATTCTTATCTGAAGTTGACAAGTCGTCTCATCTAAATGGTCTTAAAACTGAATCCATCAAAATGTCATACTGGTGATTTTGGTTTCATGTGTGAACAATACTTGAGTGGACTGACTTGTTCAATCCTATGATTTCTGAAATATTGAGCTGTGGAGCTGTGATAGACAGTGAATCGATTTTGCCGACAGATTAAGAGATCTGAGTGCGATTGATGGGTTTCTGATATCTCATCATGTATCCTCCTTGTCGACTTGACTACAATTCTGTGTATTGTATTAAACACGCTACACGTGTATATTAGAGTAGAGCCATAGATCGATGATTTAATTGGAAAGGAGATATTTCTCGCCTCAATCCTTCTCCTTTCTAAATGCCTTCTTAATCTTCCATATTCTCTACTCTGAGCAGAGTGATATGATACGAGATTTTACAAAAACTCTGCGTTGATATACACGTGAACCCGATCATAGTCCTGCATCATGGGGAAATGTTCACGTTGTTCAATGGATGAATCGGTCAAGATAACAAGCCATGTGAAGATTGTTTGTTTTGATGACTGCATGAACTACTGACTGAAACACGATTCCTTGATAACAATCAAAATCATGACAAGACTCACAGGTTTATTCTCGACTGTATTTGAACACGCAGTAGACGATTTACATTACAGAGTATTTGGAGAGTGAACTATGTACTCTTCTCACAGCAGCTTCGATTATTATAGCATTCAACAGTATGTCGTGTGAGGCTGTTGTCTGTTGTTGAAGAAATGTCCGATAATGTGAGATACTTTTCGTCATTTCTGTTGAGAACTGCACCACTTTGCTTCGACAACAAACCTCGATTGTTGTCGAGGTCATGTAGTGATTCAGAAAAGTTAATGATAATGATAATCGTTGAAAATAAATTGGACATTGAGTCCACATAGAAGTATTTGATCTTTTCGGTATGATGTGGGCATTCCTACTTTGATGTACTCTCAGTGTCAGACTTATATTCCACAAAGAAATCTATATACAGAATGATTGAGTAGCTATGTGATCACCAATCAGTCCGATGCTAGCAGATTTCTCTATCGCGATTGTGGAAATCAGTACACTCACACGTGCTGTAAAAGGGCTGAAGTTCTACAAAATACGAAAATAATCATAGAATGATCAAATACAATGAGGATAGGAGATGGATGCAAATTTAGCTAGTCCAGCAATTCTGCAGGTCACCGTGATGAGAAATCCTCATTACATTCACGTTGATTATGTCAGTTTCACTTCTTCTTATTCTATGTCGTGGATATGCATGGTCGACAACTCTCCATGCTCTCTCAAAAACGCACATTTGGATGTCACAGTGATGTTGTGACAAGTGATGTTGTCGCATGACATTTACTCAATTAATAAGCGGAATGGAAAATCGATGTATGAGGTGTGTGGGAATCTCCATTTTAAAACACTTGGACTACTGTCGTTATTCTACCAACCCTGACGATCATTTTACGATCATCTGTCGAATTGAGGCCAATCTGCAGAATTTCTTTCCTCTCAGGTTATTATAGGCAGCCAACGCCGCAACCATTCGTGATATCAAGTCAGACGTTCGCCTAATGGGTATGTGAAGGTGCATGCGTGTTTTTGTGTATATGCGTATGAAAGGAGTATGCATAGTTCCTATTCCTACCTTGGTCGTAGAGGGATAAACACTTATCTATTTGGATTGTGGGATTTGTGGGCATCTCGGATGAATCTCAGTTGTTAAGTACTCGTCACCAAATAAATATTAGTTACAGTTCTTTCATCCTATTTTCAGATTCCACAAAGGTGTGCATCCACGACCTGACCATGAATGGAAGTCGAGGTCTCCTCCAGGTGACGAGATCAATCTCATCGACACTTTAGCCACTTTAGCTGGAATTCAATCAACCCTGAATTCTAACTTCGACTACTCGTGACGAATGGATGAGAAATTATCGATTTTTTACTCTCCACTTTGTTTCTTGAGTGAATCTACCTACCTTTTCTTTATTACTACGGGTATTACTATTATCATCATCATCATCATCACTACCCTGAATGTTATCATTATTATTTTTATTATCATTATTAATAGTGGTATTATTAATAGTAGTTGTCGTAGTATTATCACTTCGACTGTTTCCACCATCATATCAGTCGTTCCATTTATGATTTGCTTGCCTACTACTAATTCTGGTCGAAGATGCCAAATCGAGGATCAGGAAGGCGAGCGAGAAACACATTCATCATCGAGGTGAAACCAATCTGGAGAACCAATCTTCGTCACTCAGCCATCATCAACAACAAAATTCGGTCGGATTTTCAATGCAAACGTCAAGTCAGTCAGTTCTTCTATACGGATCGGATCAGAAACTTGGCGGGCGGGTCACAAAGAATATTTCTAACAGCCTGTTGCAGACGTTACCTTCATCAACCAGCCACTGTCTTCGCTGGATCTATACTGAAGATCAGATGGCCGGGCCGAGCCGGAAAGAATCACCAACAAAGAACTATGGGCGCTAACTAACGAAGCCAGAACAAACCAATCGCCAGCCAACAAATATGCAGGAGAAAGTGGAGATGGATGGATTGGACACTCGTGGCTGAGGAGGCCGCTGGGTGTCATCACTCGACTAGAACCCGTAAGAGAAGCGGCGAGTTGGTCGTCAGTTCAAGGGTGACATGGAGGCGACCGTGTGAAGAGGAGTTGGTTGAAACAGTGCGGACTAACATGGATTCAGGTGAAAAGCACAGCAGAAGACAGAAGCAAGTGGAGACGTGGAGTTGAAGCCCTATGTTCCACTAGGAACCCAAAGGAACACCAGCAGCTGCCCAGTACTCCCTGGTTTTCAATGGTTCTCTAACTGATATCAATCTGTGATCAACTCGGAAAAAAGCATAACTATCCCTTACAAACCAAACCAGAGAAAATTAGTCTGATGCTCGCTAGTGACTTACTACAGGTTGGAGTTTCCTCAGTTCTAGTGAGAATTCGTGACCAGTGAGGTCCATTTAGATGTCACGAGTGTGGATGGATGTCCCACCAACGACAATGGTTGGGGTCGCGCTAAATCACGAATTGGTGGAAGTTAGAATTCATGATCTGGCCATTGAATCGGGTCCCAGTGGCTGAATGGTATACGAGCTTTCCATAGTTTGGTTTGTAAGGATTAGTTATGTTTTACGAGTTGATCACGGATTGATATCAGTTAGAGAACCATTGAAAACCAGGGAGTACTGGACAGCTGCTGTTTCATCCTAGTTTGGGAATCATCGCCAGTACGCACCCACTGGGATTTGAACCCAGGACCTTCCGGTTACAAGGCAAGCTAGCTCGTATACCATTCAGCCACTGGGACCCGATTCAATGACCAACGCATGAATTCTAACTTCTACCAATTCGTGATTTAGCGCGACCCCAACCATTGTCGTTGGTGGGACATCCATCCACACACGTGACATCTAATTGGACCTCACTGGTCACGACTTCTCACTAGAGCGTACTGCCGATGATTCCCAAACTAGGATGAAACAGCAGCTGTCCAGTACTCCCTGGTTTTCAATGGTTCTCTAACTGATATCAATCCTTGATCAACTCGTAAAAATATAACTAACCCTTACAAACCAAACTATAGAAAATAAAATAACTACTAATTATGTGATTTTACATCTCTCTCTCCAATATCTAAACATTGAATGAAGTATTCGCCATCCATCCATGACCTTATTTCTTGTTTTACCACTTGATATTATTTCACTATGCTTCACATCGGAAACATTTGAGTTGTATTTCATATATTTATTATCATTATTTGAAGTATTCACACTTTCGTGTTGGATCCACCCAATACTCTAAGCCAGTTTACTCGTGTTTCTGTGGTTGTGTGTGGTGTGTGAGTGGGTGTGTAGTTGGGCTTGGTCAAACATACTTCGAGTGGATGAATCGCCCTTTGCATATCCAATTCTATCTGTTCTGTATTGGGGCATAGGTGTGTTTATCTGCTGTCTAATATGCAGTGATAACTCGTTATTATTCAATATTGTCAAATGAAAGTATATAAGAGATGTGTGCAGTCATTGACAAAACATTCACAGATAAAGTGTGTGTTTGTGTGTGTGTGTGAACAGACAAACACGAGATGTACTCATGTATTTGTAGTCACGAGAATATACGTTTCATTGTGTGCGTATCTGCGCTTGTTCGTTAAAGTTAAACGGTCAATGGAAATCCTAATTTTGGTGTATTGGATTATGAGTCACAAACTGATCAGATATATGAATGAAAATAACTCAATTAATAAATAAATAAATGAAGAATTCAAAGTCAATCTGAACGAAGAATATTCTTTTCAATAATTTCTCTTCAGGTCAACGTAAAGTTCAAGTGTGACAAGTGTGAAATAGATGAGTGGAAAATAAGGTACATTCGGAAATGTGAACACTTGTGAATATAATATGATGGATGGAATGATGGATAGATGGATGGATGGATGATGTGGAATGGATGGATGGATGGATGGATGGATGGATGGATGGATGTGTGAAGTGTTGTCACAAGAGTAGTAGACCAGACTAGATGGAAGTGTGTTAGAATGTGATGATACCCTGCCGTGATAAGTGAAATGAAATAAAAATGGAACCAAATGGAACACGGAGTAGAGAAGGATAACAAATAAAGTATAATTTTATTTCCTCAATGGTTTACACACAATGATAAGTTTTGTGTTACTGGTAATATTTCGAGCAAGACTACTTACTGCCCATGTTCATCCCACTGTTGGAATTGTCTTCTTTCTTAATTAAATCGAATCGTTGTCCTGGTTATAGAATAAGGCGCATGTATGTTGTACTCAGGATTGTATTGAAGATGACATCGACAATCTTAAAACTAGCCTGCTTCAATATGGTTATCCAATCTACCAATTTTGTAAAGAAGTGTCTTTCCATGAAAATCGGTTATAAGACTGAGCGTGACACGGTGAATTAGGAGAGGCTTTGTTGAAGGAGGCCTTTCAAAGGTGATATTTGCAGTGATATATTAAGCCGTCGGTTGATCAGATCACTTGAAAGAACTTTCAGTGACACACAAGTACATATCTGTTTGTCAACCAGTGCACCTAAGATAAATTACCGAAGACGGCCACATCATTGTGTGTGTATATACAAGTTCAACTGGTCATGTCGAGCTAGTTGTAATCGTCGAACTGATAGGAATTTATGTTTACGCGGTTGTGAACATGTTCCTGTTTGACTTGAAAAAAGTGGAACCAAACCAATGAATAGTGCCATTTCGTCTCGTCCAGTAGACAGATAGTGAGGACGACATCGAAGTGGATGAGTCATTTATGTTTGCATATCGGGTAACAAACAATCTGACTAAAGACACACGATTACTTCTCTCAGCTGTAGTCGAAGCTATACAGATTCATGAGGGAAATATCTGACGCATGTGTGTTAGAGGAGCACATTCATCATGTTTGTCTCTTTGTTACTTTGCACTGGCCTACTTACAATGAGGTCAGCAGGGACATAATCATCGTCCATATTTTCATGTCATATATGCCTTTCTTGTTCCTTTTCAACTAGTTCACTCAACTCCATTATTACCACTATTTTGTGTCAAGCTTTTGTAACTCACACTAAGCAGCTCATCACGTCTCTAGTATTCTAATTCAGTTCACAATCTAACTGCCTTATTCTATCACTACACTTGATATCTGTCAGTCCTTGCTCCAACCTACATTCGGTGTACCCCAGTCTTTGGTATTTGATTGTATGTATTTTGGTGTAATCACTTTCCTCGCAAACCATTTGATATAACAAATCCCCAACACATCCCCCAATATAACTTGTATGCTCTTCAATATAGACACATAGTGATCTGATCATACACGGATTTGTCACAGGAATCTATATATACAACATTTACTAGGGATATTAATCCGTTCAAGGGATTTGGCTTGTGTTATCGGAAAATGGAGATTCACTAGTCACATCAGTTTATATGGAAAACAAGAGGAAAACTAAAATCAGCAAGTTAATGAGGGATTCGAGGAGTAGCTTCAGTGGCCAGTTTGTCGTAGAATCGTCTTTTGTCCTTCCTAGCACTCTTCTTCACTTCTTTGTCCAGTGCTGTGTAAGTTGAGCTCAGCGTCTCCTTCTCCTGTCCGTCCTTGCATTGAATCATTTTCTCTTTCACCATTCTCCTCTCTTCTATTAATTTCCAAGTGTCCGTTGAGAGCCATTCCTTGTCTTGTCTCTTCTTTCTTCCTAGAACCGTTGAACACGTTTCGTTGAGAATCGCCTTCAGAGACTTCCAATGTTCTTCCACGCATGATTCTTCAGTGATGTCGCGTAGTGTTTCCTGCTTTGCTCTGACAGTTGCAGTGAAAGTGTCCTTTGTGGTTGCATCCTTTAGTAATTGAGTGTTGAACTTGCATTGTGGCCTACACCCAGCTATCCTCGAGGCTTTTAGTTTCACCTTGAAAGTCCCTTCTACTAGATGGTGAACTGTCTGAACCCACATCTGCTCCTCTCCTTGACCTTGTGTCCAGTAGGCTCCGTCTCCACTTTCTTGAAATTGAGATGAAGTCTATTTGGTTTTTGGTGTTTCCATCTGCTGAAATCCATGTCGTCTTGTGTATATCCTTGTGTTTGAGCACACTACTGCCAATCACCAAATCATTGAAGGCACAGAAGTCTGAAAAGAGTTCACCATTGTCGTTCATTTCGTCGAGGGCCTCTAGGCCCATGTTGAGTTCTCTTCCTGTGTTGTCTCCTCCCAGCTGCTCATTCATGTCGCCCATCAGGATTTTGATATCGTCATTCGGGACGTTGTCCATTACTGTTTGTAGTTGTCTGTAGAGCGCCTCCTTCTTCTCTTGTTCTGAGACGTTTCTAGGCGCATAGCATTGAATGACTGTAACTTTCCTTCCTTTCGAGTTGAACCTGGCTGTCATTATCATGGAGGAGGTCGGTTCCCACTGCATGAGAGCTTTGGCTGCTGTTGGTGACATCATGATGGCCACTCCCTTGGTGTGCTCGTGGTTGTCATCTGGGTGGCCAGAATAGATTATTGTCTCTCCAGTTGGTAGTTGGCACCTTCCAGTTCCGTTCCATCTGCTTTCGCAGATTCCCAACACTTCTATTCTACACCTTCTCATTTCAGCGGCTATCTGGGCAGCCTTTCCAGTTTCATACATTGTTCGAACATTCCAGGTACCCATCCTTACTTTTGCTTTCATCGAAAGAAGGCACATCGGCTGACTGGCTTCCCGAAGGCTTTCACCAGCCTGCGTCATTTCACTTCCCCGATTCCAGCGAAAAATAAGGCTATTGTTTATGCTTTTAGAACTTTTAATGTATTTATACGTTGAAGTTTCTGTAGCGATTTGGTTGTTTTACGGGGGTGGAGTTGCTAGCACCACGCCCAAACCCTCCCTCTTTATCCGGGGTTGGGACGGGCAAGAAAACTAACAAGCCAGTAATCTAGTCGAGGTTACACGCGGTGGGTGGATGAGCTTAATTGTGCGAATACCTTACTCAATACACCGATTACTGAACACAGATTGTATGGTGAGTAACACGAGAGTGTTTTTGTCCACCTAACGAAGAAGTTTTGCAGACGATCCTATTCCCATGACAATATTCTTTCCCTATGATGCATGACGCATCATACTGACTGAAATCTATTCGTCGATGAAATGTTGAATGTTGCAGTCTCTAAGATTACATGCTACCTGAAGTTCTCCTTGAACATTTGCTGTTCTGACTGCTGAAACACTGACTATTTACGAGATTTGATAGGGTCTATTCTCAACAACTAAAACAGCTTCGAAGAAGAACAGAGAATTTTCATCAGTCACACGATAATGTTGAGCTTTGAAGGAAGAACTCTCTGATAACATCTGAATTACAAAGACTGAATCGATTATACAGTGGAAAATGTTTCTCTTGCGAAAATGCTTCCAAAATCTGGAAATATTTAATCCGCGTAAAGTACACTTCTGGACATAAATATAAGAACGGAGAGGTCAGCAAAGAGTCTCTTCTTTTTCGGTAAATTCATTCACTGGATGACACAGTTTCGAGCACAATTTATTGCGGTTCATAATCACACTACTTCGAAACTTGAGTTTTATAGTATCCTTCGTTCTCTCCTATTTGTCGTCGTTGGGGTAGTAGAATATTCCAGATGTCCAGCTGGACAGGTGTTGAATCATTCCTATTAGAAGTATCTCAGTTGATTCGATAAACAAAGCCACCGCTGTCATCAATCTCTCCTCCCACCCTGTTACATTGGATTTTAAAACTGTCATCCTATCCCATCCAGCCTATTGTATGGTTGTGTGTGTAACTGCATGCAGTGAGTGGTATAGCTGAACTATTCTCTAGATTCCTCATCTTATTCGGGTTAACTAATTTAGATTTTGCTAGATTTTTATGCTCCACTAGTCTGACTGACCCTGTTCTACTTTGACCTGACAATCATTACAGGGTACTAGGTAAACTAAATTGTTTTGCTTTAAGAGGTCCACAGGATTGATCCTTTAACCGACAAGGTTTGTTTTTAATTGAGATTGTGGTTGGTTTGAATGCCAGCCACTTTTATTCCTGCCAGCCTTGCTAAGAATTCCCCGTGAGGTTTCCGAGGTTCATTCTCTGTATGTAAGTACTATTGATGACTTATATTCTCTATTTTGGTGTTGTCATTATCTTGCGCATGTTTGACATGCATGTTGTCATTAATGTTACTATTATTATTATTATTATTATCACTATCACTACTAACATTATTAGTTTTATTTTTACATTTCCCTACATACTTTCTGACTAATTTGTCAGGGTAATTATTAATTTTCAAAGCTTCTCTTGTATGCTTCACCTCCTGTCTTAGATTTTCATCGGTGCTACTTAAACATTTCACCAATCCTATTTTCACTGACATAAGTGTGAGGCTGATCGGAAGTCCAAATATCTGTTTGAATGTGTGGGTTTTCTGTAAACACACACACTAGTGTTTAACTTCCCATATTCTTTCCTCACTTTCCAATTCATCATAAGTGAATTGAATTGCTTCCACCTTTGCATTAATGTGTTCAAAAAATCTATCTATATCCTGTGTTCTTAGTACCGTGAATATGTCATCTGCATACCTTCACCATACTTTTGTGGTGGGTGGGGGTGAACGTTTCAATCGCTATGTTTTCCCACCTACCGTGAATATATCTGCTACAACTTGGGATATTGGTGACCTCATAGTAACTCCGTCAGTTTGTTTGTATATTTTCCTTTGGAATTTAAATACTGTGGAAGTCAGGCATAGCTGCACTCCCAGTATTATGTTCTCAAGTGGCACCGTCGTTTAAAGTGTGATTTCTTGGTCAGAAATGAGTTCGTTTTTGACTGCCTCTTTAGCCATATTCAATGGAGACAACGTTAAAACTAACCATTTTCTCTTCATTATCTACTTTAAATTATCTAATCTGTGTTTTAGTTCATAAGAATTAGTTAGTTTAGATTTTGAGTGAATTGTAAGGGGATTCAATACCATGGATGAATATTTAGATAATTCATAAGTAGGTGAATTTCTAAGATCAACTATAGGTCTAATAGGGTATTCTGACTTACGAACATTAACAAGAGTATACAGCCTACTGGGGTTTTTAGTTTTGGACATTAAATTAAACCACTCAGACTCACCTAGAAACGGATTCATTCGGCTTATAGGGTCCGCTGTGTATTTCTTAACCTTATTCATAACGGTGTCTATTGATTTATTCATTTCCTCATATGATCCTGTTTGTATGTGAGTATTCACCTTGTCCATATAGTCTGATTTGTCTATTACTACTGTTGCATTTCCTTTGTCTGACTTTGTGATTACTATATCCTTGTTATTCTTGAGGTGTTTCAGAACTTCCATCTCTGATTTTATCACATTAGGCTTTCCTCATTTTCGTTGTTTTAATGACACTTCACATTGTGCCCGTACTTCGTCATCCGTTGTTTTGTCTATCCCACTTAGTGCTATTTCTATTTTAGGGATGATATCCTCAGGTTTCAGCTTGTCTACCGCTAAATTGAAATTTAGTCCCTTTTCTAATACACTTATTCCTGTGGGACTTAATATTTGTGTTGAGAGATTGATAACCCACATTGTTTTATCGATCATTTGTAATTAGTATTGTACTCTGAGCTGGTTGGTTTAGTTTCGGAGCTTTCGTCGTCCTTCTGCACAACGTCTTCAGCGCAATTTTCACTGTTAAGTGAAGTGATTTAAACTTTCCATGGTTGACAGAATTGCGTCTGCTTGTAACCATCTTTACATCTGTGTTGATCATTTTTCATGGATAATCCCCATCCAGGAATTGATCACTTTTATCTTTACAAATTTGGATAGTGTTATTTGAAGACGGAGATCATCTGCAAAACGTGGTGTATTTGCGCGATACACCTCGGACAATCTGATCACACACTTACTGGTGATAAACTTCTCTGGATATCTGTTTTCTCTAAGATTATCCCGGATGACCTGGAGTCCTTTCTCTACAGAATGCACAATTGCTCCCTCTACAATCCGTTCGCAGATATAGTTGACGGTTCCCACCAGTTGTGCATTGGTGAATAAAGGTGAAACATCAAGCGAATCCACATATTTGTCGATTGCTATCGATTATTTTTTCTGAGTATTTTAGTATTTTGGCTTTTCAACTGCAATCAAAATTTTATATTTTCATCCTTCCTGTTCTCCTGCCCCACTCGACTTAAATTCTACACTAGATTACTACGGTAACTGACTTGACCAACACTCAATTTCTAGTCATTTATGTTACGTCATCCAATTTATCTGTTCACTTTTAGTCCTAATTTAAATGGAATTATTCTCTACCACACTTCTACTTAGTCTCTACCTGTATTCACCTCTGTTGCTATCCTGATCTAAGTTGAAACGTTTTAGTCAATTATATTACGTCGTCATCTAACTTACTAACTCAATGTTACTTTGGATCCTGTCTAGTTGATCTTGTCTCTACATTAGATCATTCTTGTATTACCTGATCAATTATCTAAACTTGACAAACCTCATGTACACACACAAATAATTATATATAAATGCGATTGTACAGCTATGTGAATGAATTTGCAGGAAAGAGTTCCTTTTGTCTCTCTCTATCTCCACTTTCTATGTTTCGTCTTTAATTGTGTCTGTTTCTAAAACTTCCTGTCATCCTCTTGTATGTGATTGATTTTATTTAGGTAGTCAAATCTGTCCATAATTACTATTCTGGACAGCTTATCCGGTCTGATGATATCGACTATGTGTGCTTATCAAGTCTTAGTCTTGTAACAGTGTATCGACGTTCTCTGGTGAGTATAATGTAGGCTGTATTCTCATTCTTCTGTCTACACTGACAGCAACAGTCTACCAGAGTTGATTTGAATCATCCCAGGTACTCATCAGAAGAGACAACCAAATTATCTGCTTGTATATAGAGGTAGTCAAAAGGTGCACAGGTGTCTATCTCACTTTACAAGTACCACAGAATTCAGATTCAAGAGATAATACTTCAAGTTGTAATTTATCAGGAGTTGCACTACCGTCATTCTAAGTGAAAATGTATTAGCCGCATAATCGAACATTATGGTGACGATGGACGTCATACTTTATAATTGTGAGAACCTGAAGAGAAATTCTTGACGAGAATATTCTCAATTCAGACTGACTTATGGCCGGAAAGAATCACCACCAACAAGAAACTACGGGAACAAACAAAACAAGAACAAACAAATCGCCAACCAACAAATATGCAGGAGAAAGTGGAGATGGATAGATTGGACACTCGTGGCTGAGGAGGCCGCTGGGTGACATGGCGCGCGCGTCAGGCCATCGCTCGAGTGGAACCAGGCGGAAAGGGAAGCGGCGAATTGGTCGTCAGTGCAAGGGTGACATGGAGGAGATCGTGTGAAGAGGAGTTGAAAGAGTGTGGACTAGCATGGAGGCAGGTGAAAAGTACAGCAGGAGGAAGACAGAAGCAAGTGGAGACGTAAAGTTGAAGCCGTATGTTCCACTAGGAACCCAAGGGAACAATAATAACAATAAATAATAATAGACTGACTTATGCTTAACAGGACTAAATTAATTAAAATATGCCTCAATAGGCTAAGAATTTGTAAAATATATTGTAAGGTATGGATTTCAGCAATGGGGAAATTAATCTAACAATCATTCACCGAAACGTCCCTAAGCCTAACTCAAACCTTAAGCTTGAATCCTAACTTTCACCTAGTCTTCAATCTTAACCCTAATTCTAACTCCTAACCAAGTCCAAGTTAACTGTAATCCTAAAGTTAACTCTAAGTAGCTGACAATTATGTCAAATCTTCATTCCTTAAAGCTACAAGAAGGAATGAGACACCCACTCACTACACTGACTCAAGCGCGCATATATATATGAGGAGCAAAAGTCACTGTTTATGATTTTGTCATTCGAAGGTGACACTAGTGCTAGCTGGAGTTACTGAAATTCGTCCATCCAAGTGTATTCAGCATTCTTATTACACGGCTGATTTACACCTGGTATTTTCCAGCTTAAGTATGATTCGACTTTGCATTATGTTCAAAATAAACCCCATGTCCATCGCTATGGATGTTTTATGGAACCGTGTAGCTGAATAGCATCCTGTCTGACTGATAAAACGCTAGCATGGGATGAGGAAGTCCTCCATCTGTGAGCACATTCTAGGGCCAGGTCATTCAGCTCCACGTGATTTATGCATTAAGGTTGTCAACAGAGCGGAATTCAGTCATTCTAAGATATTGCGTTTTCTCTAATAATGTAGAGGCGAAGTTCTAGCTATATATAAACAGAAGGCTAAATAGCGCAACCAAAAACTCCTTCTCAAACGCTTTCCCTTACTTTGGTCACAATAATGTTCTTATTTACACTTTATTTTCCCTCTTGAAAAAATTACGTATGGAAATGTAATCACACGAATGTCAGCTGTTATAGACAAAGGAACATTAATGAATAAAGAGTTTACATCAGAAGTGTACATATTTTTATTCATAATATTAATATCATCTTTTGATGAACTAGCAATGTTAGGCTTTCCATTTGAAAGCGATTGTTTCCGTCAAGTTGATGGTGTTGCTGTGGTAATTCCTTTAGGACCCCTTCTGGCAGATAGCTATATGTTGCACATTGAGAGATTATCGGAGGATTTAATCGAAAATGTGCCACTTTATAGAAGGCATGTCGACGACATTGTAATCATAAGTGATGAAGTCCAGAATTGCACATCAAATCAGGTGACGCTTTTGCACGTGTTTTCGCTTATATTCATTTATTGGTTACTAATAATTGATCTTTAATAACGATGGTTCAAAATTCTAAAAAGCGTGTTCGTGTGAACACCAGTAATTTAGAAAATAGCACCGGCTCGTCTAATAACACATTACCACCCCATATTATTAGTAGTTCACCCAACATAAAAGCCTCGAACATAACTCTGACCCCTGTAATACAGGTGGAAGATGTTCTGTCTGAAAAAGTAGAGCTCTCTTACTTAACGTGCGTAATTAAAGAGATGCAGCTACAGATAGATGAATTAAAAACGAAATTAAGTTCCCTAGAATGTATACCTGAAACTATCTCACGTATGAAAAAAGAAATGCAGGATCCTACAATCCTAAAGCTTTTTAATATGACCTCTAGAATGACTCATACTGACTCAGAAAATGCGAAGGAGTTAGAAAACGCCATCGACTTTCTATCCAGCGAAGTTGTTAAAAGGCTGGCTTCAAAACAAAACGCAATAGTATATAATGTACCGGATAGTGAGCCCATAAAGTCAGTCCAGCACTCATTGCTGAAGGCTGCAAATCTATTGAATGCACCTTGTCAGTGCATTCGCCTAAGCAAAAAAGACCTGAAGTATCCTTGTCCTATACTCTTTAGGTTCGACAGCTACATAACAGCTGAACGATTTAAGATGGCCGAAGATCTTCTGGCTACTGCCACTAAATTCAAGACTATCAAAGTAGTCTCGGATAAAACACCAAACCAAAGGCAAGCAACCAAGAACTCCTTCGACACAAAGTTGACAACACTGAGAAATACATCTGGTATCAGTGCTAAAGTGTCGACGGACACTGAGGCACAGCAAGTCACGTGTATAGTGTTAGGAGAAAAAACGGCAAGTAAGAGCGACCCAAAACTCAGTAAGAGCAGTGCCACTGGGTGCAGTCTTAGAGTGCACGAGAGCACATCTCGAAAACCTGCTGACCTACATGAGGTTGACATAGACGCACAAACTATGGCTGACCAGAAACTACTGGCAGACCACACTCAATCTGGATCCAAGCCAGAGAGTCCCTCAGTAGAAACCGCAAAAAAGACCACAAAACCCAGAGTCCCACCCCAGACTTCGACATACCTCCCTCGTAATAAGTCAAATAAGCAGCGTGTCAGTCTAAAAAATGACAAAGCATGGGTAACGAAGCACATTCCCAAAGACGTCACGCAGCATATGAGAAGGAATACCCCTTCCCGGACTAGAAGTAACATGCCTAACAACGCACATAACTTGGGAATGCAACGTAGAATGGATCCTCGGGATACATGGGGCACTAAACGGGACTCATATAGGCACCATATTAACGAAAATTCTCGTCCAGACTCCCGCACTATATATGTTAAACCTCATCAACATAATGAGAACAGGTCGACACTTGATCCCCTCAATAACTTCACTCACGCACGTGACGTGAGCCAATATGCATACGGCTATGAAAGCCCCATGAGGTACAACTACCAGGGTAGTCTTAACACAGGGTACCCAGGTCCAGCAAACTACAACCCAAATTGCAGGGCAGACCATATATCACCAGTAGATCAACGCAGATGCCGACCCATGGATGCTAATAGTCAAAATATGCAACAGGATTATTTTCGGCTGCAGCAAGCAATAGCCCCCCTCGCAGCACAATTTGTCCAGGGAATAGTAAACACGCTGACAATGTCTCATATGAGGATCCCTCCGAACATAACATAGGCAACCAGGAGTTAGGGATAGTAACAAGAAAACCTACTAACTATCCCAACAACCCTGGTTTTCTGAAAATTATGCTTTTAAATGCTCGATCTCTCCTTAACAAAATAACTTCCCTTCGCAGCTTGGTATACATGGAGCGGCCAACACTGATTCTGGTAACTGAAACTTGGCTTACTATTGATATACCTGACACAAAGCTGATAATTGATAACTATAACATCCACAGGAATGACAGAGTGGACAAGAGAGGAGGCGGCTGTCTAATATATGCCTCTAAATCCACTAACTCCAATACCTTTACAAACCTAACTATCGACAAACTCCCAGAATCCAAGTGGATAAGCATCCACACGAATGAAAATAACATTCTTGTGGGATGTATATACAGAGCCCCTAACAGCCCTATAACGACTGATACGGTTATCGGAGAAATACTAGAGGTTGTACCTAAGCTGGAATTCGACTACAAACTAGTTTGTGGCGATTTCAACCTCCCTGGAGTGAACTGGGATACCTGCACTGGACCGAGAACCTACGAGGTGATCCTAGAAGCCATAGATGTAGGAGGATGGAAGCAGTGCGTACGCCTCCCAACACGACACAACAATATACCCAGGTGAGAGTGTCAGTGATGTTCACTCTTCCCATTTCTGTTTAATTTCATCATGGTTCCGTGTGCTAATAGACTAAGCACGTATACCATTAAGCCCAGGGACCCGATCCAATGACCATGAAATTTAACGTCTGCTAATTGACGATATAGAGCAAACGCTAGCCAATGTCTTCGGCGAGTATTTGTCCTCACACCGATATGATGCACCTACTGGTCACGATTTCCACTAGAACCCCAGGTAACTACCTACCTGAATAGGGCCAGTCTTTATGTTTGGTTGATCTTCCGGATCCTCCTCCCAAAGCCAGCTTCATTAAATATGCCGATGATGATCTAACCATTCGTGTTCCAGTAGTTCCTGCATTCCACTGTTCTTATAATGATGAGTAGATTCTTATCTGAAGTTGACAAGTCGTCTCATCTAAATGGTCTTAAACTGAATCCATCAAATGTCATACTGGTGATTTTGGTTTCATGTGTGAATAATACTTGAGTGGACTGACTTGTTCAACCTATGATTTCTGAAATATTGAGCTGTGGAGCTGTGATAGACTGAATCGATTTTGCCGACAGATTAAGAGATCTGAGTGCGATTGATGGGTTTGTTGAGTACGTAACAATGTGATTGTACACTTTTTGGTTAGTTGTATAAATTCGAGATAGTGTACATAATTTTTTTTAAAAACGCTTCTTGTTGAAATATACATAACTTCCTGGTACAATTGAAAAATACACTCTGCTGTTGGAGACTTCGTCTTCTCCCTGGTCACTTCTGCTTACTTGCTCCACTCACACCGTGTTGTATACTTCGGATTTATTGTAGGAGCCTACTACTTTTCAACCGAAGACATTTCTACAACCGGAACACAGCAACTACAGCAGACGCAGTCCAAACAGTTAACGTGCCTGTGGATTATATAATTATTTGTAGCCGAGGACTTATACTTTATAACCAAGTAATCCTTTTTGTTGCTATAACTCGTCACTGTATTTTTGGTAATATATTGTGATTTAACACTCCAACTGACTTGGATTATTACTTTTATATTTGGAATGTTAGTGAACTCTAATATTAGTCCCCTACAGGTTTCTGATATCTCATCATGTATCCTCCTTGTCGACTTGACTACAATTCTGTGTATTGTATTAAACTCGCTACACGTGTATATTAGAGTAGAGCCATAGATCGATGATTTAAGTGGAAAGGAGATATTTCTCGCCTCAATCCTTCTCCTTTCTAAATGCCTTCTTAATCTTCCATATTCTCTACTCTGAGCAGAGTGATGTGATACGAGATTTTACAAAAACTCTGCGTTGATATACACGTGAACCCGATCATAGTCCTGCATCATGGGGAAATGTTCACGTTGTTCAATGGATGAATCGGTCAAGATAACAAGCCATGTGAAGATTGTTTGTTTTGATGACTGCATGAACTACTGACTGAAACACGATTCCTTGATAACAATCAAAATCATGACAAGACTCACAGGTTTATTCTCGACTGTATTTGAACACGCAGTAGACGATTTACATTACAGAGTATTTGGAGAGTGAACTATGTACTCTTCTCACAGCAGCTTCGATTATTATAGCATTCAACAGTATGTCGTGTGAGGCTGTTGTCTGTTGTTGAAGAAATGTCCGATAATGTGAGATACTTTTCGTCATTTCTGTTGAGAACTGCACCACTTTGCTTCGACAACAAACCTCGATTGTTGTCGAGGTCATATCGTGATTCAGAAAAGTTAATGATAATGATAATCGTTGAAAATAAATTGGACATTGAGTCCACATAGAAGTATTTGATCTTTTCGGTATGATGTGGGCATTCCTACTTTGATGTACTCTCAGTGTCAGACTTGTATTCCACAAAGAAATCTATATACAGAATGATTGAGTAGCTATGTGATCACCAATCAGTCCGATGCTAGCAGATTTCTCTATCGCGATTGTGGAAATCAGTACACTCACACGTGCTGTAAAAGGGCTGAAGTTCTACAAAATACGAAAATAATCATAGAATGATCAAATACAATGAGGATAGGAGATGGATGCAAATTTAGCTAGTCCAGCAATTCTGCAGGTCACCATGATGAGAAATCCTCATTACATTCACGTTGATTATGTCAGTTTCACTTCTTCTTATTCTATGTCGTGGATATGCATGGTCGACAACTCTCCATGCTCTCTCAAAAACGCACATTTGGATGTCACAGTGATGTTGTGACAAGTGATGTTGTCGCATGACATTTACTCAATTAATAAGCGGAATGGAAAATCGATGTATGAGGTGTGTGGGAATCTCCATTTTAAAACACTTGGACTACTGTCGTTATTCTACCAACCCTGACGATCATTTTACGATCATCTGTCGAATTGAGGCCAATCTGCAGATTTCTTTCCTCTCAGGTTATTATAGGCAGCCAACGCCGCAACCATTCGTGATATCAAGTCAGACGTTCGCCTAATGGGTATGTGAAGGTGCATGCGTGTTTTTGTGTATATGCGTATGAAAGGAGTATGCATAGTTCCTATTCCTACCTTGGTCGTAGAGGGATAAACACTTATCTATTTGGATTGTGGGATTTGTGGGCATCTCGGATGAATCTCAGTTGTTAAGTACTCGTCACCAAATAAATATTAGTTACAGTTCTTTCATCCTATTTTCAGATTCCACAAAGGTGTGCATCCACGACCTGACCATGAATGGAAGTCGAGGTCTCCTCCAGGTGACGAGATCAATCTCATCGACACTTTAGCCACTTTAGCTGGAATTCAATCAACCCTGAATTCTAACTTCGACTACTCGTGACGAATGGATGAGAAATTATCGATTTTTTACTCTCCACTTTGTTTCTTGAGTGAATCTACCTACCTTTTCGTTATTACTACGGGTATTACTATTATCATCATCATCATCATCATCATCATCATCACTACCCTGAATGTTATCATTATTATTTTTATTATCATTATTAATAGTGGTATTATTAATAGTAGTTGTCGTAGTATTATCACTTTCGACTGTTTCCACCATCATATCAGTCGTTCCATTTATGATTTGCTTGCCTACTACTAATTCTGGTCGAAGATGACAAATCGAGGATCAGGAAGGCGAGCGAGAAACACATTCATCATCGAGGTGAAACCAATCTGGAGAACCAATCTTCGTCACTCAGCCATCATCAACAACAAAATTCGGTCGGATTTTCAATGCAAACGTCAAGTCAGTCAGTTCTTCTATACGGATCGGATCAGAAACTTGGCGGGCGGGTCACAAAGAATATTTCTAACAGCCTGTTGCAGACGTTACCTTCATCAACCAACCACTGTCTTCGCTGGATCTATACTGAAGATCAGATGGCCGGGCCGAGCCGGAAAGAATCACCAACAAAGAACTATGGGCGCTAACTAACGAAGCCAGAACAAACCAATCGCCAGCCAACAAATATGCAGGAGAAAGTGGAGATGGATGGATTGGACACTCGTGGCTGAGGAGGCCGCTGGGTGTCATCACTCGACTAGAACCCGTAAGAGAAGCGGCGAGTTGGTCGTCAGTTCAAGGGTGACATGGAGGCGACCGTGTGAAGAGGAGTTGGTTGAAACAGTATGGACTAACATGGATTCAGGTGAAAAGCACAGCAGAAGACAGAAGCAGGTGGAGACGTGGAGTTGAAGCCCTATGTTCCACTAGGAACCCAAAGGAACACCAGCAGCTGCCCAGTACTCCCTGGTTTTCAATGGTTCTCTAACTGATATCAATCTGTGATCAACTCGGAAAAAAGCATAACTATCCCTTACAAACCAAACCAGAGAAAATTAGTCTGATGCTCGCTAGTGACTTACTACAGGTTGGAGTTTCCTCAGTTCTAGTGAGAATTCGTGACCAGTGAGGTCCATTTAGATGTCACGAGTGTGGATGGATGTCCCACCAACGACAATGGTTGGGGTCGCACTAAATCACGAATTGGTGGAAGTTAGAATTCATGAGCTGGCCATTGAATCGGGTCCCAGTGGCTGAATGGTATACGAGCTTTCCATAGTTTGGTTTGTAAGGAATAGTTATGTTTTACGAGTTGATCACGGATTGATATCAGTTAGAGAACCATTGAAAACCAGGGAGTACTGGACAGCTGCTGTTTCATCCTAGTTTGGGAATCATCGCCAGTACGCACCCACTGGGATTTGAACCCAGGACCTTCCGGTTACAAGGCAAGCTAGCTCGTATACCATTCAGCCACTGGGACCCGATTCAATGACCAACGCATGAATTCTAACTTCTACCAATTCGTGATTTAGCGCGACCCCAACCATTGTCGTTGGTGGGACATCCATCCACACACGTGACATCTAATTGGACCTCACTGGTCACGACTTCTCACTAGAGCGTACTGCCGATGATTCCCAAACTAGGATGAAACAGCAGCTGTCCAGTACTCCCTGGTTTTCAATGGTTCTCTAACTGATATCAATCCTTGATCAACTCGTAAAAATATAACTAACCCTTACAAACCAAACTATAGAAAATAAAATAACTACTAATTATGTGATTTTACATCTCTCTCTCCAATATCTAAACATTGAATGAAGTATTCGCCATCCATCCATGACCTTATTTCTTGTTTTACCACTTGATATTATTTCACTATGCTTCACATCGGAAACATTTGAGTTGTATTTCATATATTTATTATCATTATTTGAAGTATTCACACTTTCGTGTTGGATCCACCCAATACTCTAAGCCAGTTTACTCGTGTTTCTGTGGTTGTGTGTGTGTGTGTGTGAGTGGGTGTGTAGTTGGGCTTGGTCAAACATACTTCGAGTGGATGAATCGCCCTTTGCATATCCAATTCTATCTGTTCTGTATTGGGGCATAGGTGTGTTTATCTGCTGTGTAATATGCAGTGATAACTCGTTATTATTCAATATTGTCAAATGAAAGTATATAAGAGATGTGTGCAGTCATTGACAAAACATTCACAGATAAAGTGTGTGTTTGTGTGTGTGTGTGAACAGACAAACACGAGATGTACTCATGTATTTGTAGTCACGAGAATATACGTTTCATTGTGTGCGTATCTGCGCTTGTTCGTTAAAGTTAAACGGTCAATGGAAATCCTAATTTTGGTGTATAGGATCATGAGTCACAAACTGATCAGATATATGAATGAAAATAACTCAATTAATAAATAAATAAATGAAGAATTCAAAGTCAATCTGAACGAAGAATTTTCTTTTCAATAATTTCTCTTCAGGTCAACGTAAAGTTCAAGTGTGACAAGTGTGAAATAGATGAGTGGAAAATAAGGTACATTCGGAAATGTGAACACTTGTGAATATAATATGATGGATGGATGGATGATGGATGGATGGATGGATGGATGTGTGAAGTGTTGTCACAAGAGTAGTAGACCAGACTAGATGGAAGTGTGTTAGAATGTGATGATACCCTGCCGTGATAAGTGAAATGAAATAAAAATGGAACCAAATGGAACACGGAGTAGAGAAGGATAACAAATAAAGTATAATTTTATTTCCTCAATGGTTTACACACAATGATAAGTTTTGTGTTACTGGTAATATTTCGAGCAAGACTATTTACTGCCCATGTTCATCCCACTGTTGGAATTGTCTTCTTTCTTAATTAAATCGAATCGTTGTCCTGGTTATAGAATAAGGCGCATGTATGTTGTACTCAGGATTGTATTGAAGATGACATCGACAATCTTAAAACTAGCCTGCTTCAATATGGTTATCCAATCTACCAATTTTGTAAAGAAGTGTCTTTCCATGAAAATCGGTTATAAGACTGAGCGTGACACGGTGAATTAGGAGAGGCTTTGTTGAAGGAGGCCTTTCAAAGGTGATATTTGCAGTGATATATTTAGCCGTCGGTTGATCAGATCACTTGAAAGAACTTTCAGTGACACACAAGTACATATCTGTTTGTCAACCAGTGCACCTAAGATAAATTACCGAAGACGGCCACATCATTGTGTGTGTGTATACATAAGTTGAACTGGTCATGTCGAGCTAGTTATAATCGTCGAACTGATAGGAATTTATGTTTACGCGGTTGTGAACATGTTCCTGTTTGACTTGAAAAAAGTAAAACCAAACCAATGAATAGTGCCATTTCGTCTCGTCTAGTAGACAGATAGTGAAGACGACATCGAAGTGGATGAGTCATTCATGGTTGTATATCGTGTACGAAACAATCTGACTAAAGACACATGATTGCTTCTCTCAGCTGTAGTCGACTCTATGCAGATTCATGAGGGAAATATCTGACGCATGTGTGTTAGAGGAGCACATTCATCCTGTTTGTCTCTTTGTTACTTTGTACTGGCCTACTTACAATGAGGTCAGCAGGGACATAATCATCGTCCATATTTTCATGTCATATATGCCTTTCTTGTTCCTTTTCAACTAGTTCACTCAACTCCATTATTACGACTATTATGTGTCAAGCTTTTTAACTCACATTAAGCAGCTCATCACGTCTCTAGTATTCTAATTGAGTTCACAATCTAACTGCCTTATTCTATCACTACACTTCATATCTGTCAGTCCTTGCTCCAACCTACATTCGGTGTACCCCAGTCTTTGGTATTTGATTGTATGTATTTTGGTGTAATCACTTTCCTCGCAAACCATTTGATATAACTGATCCCCAACACATCCCCCAATATAACTTGTATGCTCTTCAATATAGACACATAGTGATCTGATCATAAACGGATTTGTCACAGGAATCTATATATATAACACTTACTAGGGATATTAATCCGTTCAATGGATTTGATTTGTGTTATCGGAAAATAGAGATTCACTAGTCACATCAATTTATTTGGAACACAAGAGGAAATCTAAAATCAGCAAGTTAATGAGGGATTCGAGGAGTAGCTTCAGTGGCCAGTTTGTCGTAGAATCGTCTTTTGTCTTTCCTAGCACTCTTCTTCACTTCTTTGTCCAGTGCTGTGTAAGTTGAGCTCAGCGTCTCCTTCTCCTGTCCGTCCTTGCATTCAATCATTTTCTCTTTCACCATTCTCCTCTCTTCTATTAATTTCCAAGTGTCCGTTGAGAGCCATTCCTTGTCTTGTCTCTTCTTTCTTCCTAGAACCGTTGAACACGTTTCGTTGAGAATCGCCTTCAGAAACTTCCAATGTTCTTCCACGCATGATTCTTGAGTGATGTCGCGTAGTGTTTCCTGCTTTGCTCTGACAGTTGCAGTGAAAGTGTCTTTTGTGGTTGCATCCTTTAGTAATTGAGTGTTGAACTTGCATTGTGGCCTGTCCCCAGCTATCCTCGAGGCTTTTAGTTTCACCTTGAAAGTCCCTTCTACTAGATGGTGAACTGTCTGAACCCACATCTGCTCCCCTCCTTGACCTTGTGTCCAGTAGGCTCCGTCTCCACTTTCTTGAAATTGAGATGAAGTCTATTTGGTTCTTGGTGTTTCCATCTGATGAAATCCATGTCGTCTTGTGTATTTCCTTGTGTTTGAACACACTGCCACCAATCACCAAATCATTGAAGGCGCAGAAGTCTGAGAAGAGTTCACCATTGTCGTTCATTTCGCCGAGGGCCTCACGACCCATGGTGAGTTCTCTTCCTGTGTTGTCTCCTCCCAGCTTCGCATTCATGTCGCCTATCAGGATTTTGGTATCGCTATTCGGGACGTTGTCCATTATTGCTTGTAGTTGTCTGTAGAACGCCTCCTTCTTCTCTTGTTCTGAGACGTTTCTAGGCGCATAGCATTGAATGACTGTAACTTTCCTTCCTTTTGAGTTGAACCTGGCTGTCATTATCCTGGAGGAGATTGGTTCCCACTGCATGAGAGCTTTGGCTGCTGTTGGTGACATCATGATGGCCACTCCCTCGGTGTGCTCGTGGTTGTCCTCTGGGTGGCCAGAATAGATTATTGTCTCTCCAGTTGGTAGTTGGCACCGTCCAGTTCCGTTCCATCTGCTCTCACAGATTCCCAACACTTCTATTCTGCACCTTCTCATTTCAGCGGCTTTCTGGGCAGCCTTTCCAGTTTCGTACATTGTACGAACATTCCAGGTACCCATCCTTACTTTTGCTTTCATCGAAAGAAGCTACATCGGCTGACTGGCTTCCCGAAGGCTTTCACTAGCCTGCGTCATTTCACTTCCCCGATTCCAGCGAAAAATAAGGTTATTGTTTATGTTTTTAGAACTTTTAATGTATTTATACGTTGAAGTTTCTGTAGCGATTTGGTTGTTTTACGGGGGTGGAGTTGCTAGCACCACGCCCCAACCCTCCCTCTTTATCCGGGGTTGGGACGGGCAAGAAAACTAACAAGCCAGTAATCTAGTCGAGGTTACACGCGGTGGGTGGATGAGCTTAATTGTGCGAATACCTTACTCAATACACCGATTACTGAACACAGATTGTATGGTGAGTAACACGAGAGTGTTTTTGTCCACCTAACGAAGAAGTTTTGCAGACGATCCCATTCCCATGACAATATTCTTTCCCTATGATGCATGACGCATCATACTGACTGAAATCTATTCGTCGATGAAATGTTGAATGTTGCAGTCTCTAAGATTACATGCTACCTGAAGTTCTCCTTGAACATTTGCTGTTCTGACTGCTGAAACACTGACTATTTACGAGATTTGATAGGGTCTATTCTCAACAACTAAAACAGCTTCGAAGAAGAACAGAGAATTTTCATCAGTCACACGATAATGTTGAGCTTTGAAGGAAGAACTCTCTGATAACATCTGAATTACAAAGACTGAATCGATTATACAGTGGAAAATGTTTCTCTTGCGAAAATGCTTCTAAAATCTGGAAATATTTAATCCGCGTAAAGTACACTTCTGGACATAAATATAAGAACGGAGAGGTCAGCAAAGAGTCTCTTCTTTTTCGGTAAATTCATTCACTGGATGACACAGTTTCGAGCACAATTTATTGCGGTTCATAATCACACTACTTCGAAACTTGAGTTTTATAGTGTCCTTCGTTCTCTCCTATTTGTCGTCGTTGGGGTAGTAGAATATTCGAGATGTCCAGCTGGACAGGTGTTGAATCATTCCTATTAGAAGTATCTCAGTTGATTCGATAAACAAAGCCACCGCTGTCATCAATCTCTCCTCCCACCCTGTTACATTGGATTTTAAAACTGTCATCCTATCCCATCCAGCCTATTGTATGGTTGTGTGTGTAACTGCATGCAGTGAGTGGTATAGCTGAACTATTCTCTAGATTCCTCATCTTATTCGGGTTAACTAATTTAGATTTTGCTAGATTTTTATGCTCCACTAGTCTGACTGACCCTGTTCTACTTTGACCTGACAATCATTACAGGGTACTAGGTAAACTAAATTGTTTTGCTTTAAGAGGTCCACAGGATTGATCCTTTAACCGACAAGGTTTGTTTTTAATTGAGATCGTGGTTGGTTTGAATGCCAGCCACTTTTATTCCTGCCAGCCTTGCTAAGAATTCCCCGTGAGGTTTCCGAGGTTCATTCTCTGTATGTAAGTACTATTGATGACTTATATTCTCTATTTTGGTGTTGTCATTATCTTGCGCATGTTTGACATGCATGTTGTCATTAATGTTACTATTATTATTATTATTATTATTATCACTATCACTACTAACATTATTAGTTTTATTTTTACATTTCCCTACATACTTTCTGACTAATTTGTCAGGGTAATTATTAATTTTCAAAGCTTCTCTTGTATGCTTCACCTCCTGTCTTAGATTTTCATCGGTGCTACTTAAACATTTCACCAATCCTATTTTCACTGACATAAGTGTGAGGCTGATCGGAAGTCCAAATATCTGTTTGAATGTGTGGGTTTTCTGTAAACACACACACTAGTGTTTAACTTCCCATATTCTTTCCTCACTTTCCAATTCATCATAAGTGAATTGAATTGCTTCCACCTTTGCATTAATGTGTTCAAAAAATCTATCTATATCCTGTGTTCTTAGTACCGTGAATATGTCATCTGCATACCTTCACCATACTTTTGTGGTGGGTGGGGGTGAACGTTTCAATCGCTATGTTTTCCCACCTATCCGTGAATATATCTGCTACAACTTGGGATATTGGTGACCTCATAGTAACTCCGTCAGTTTGTTTGTATATTTTCCTTTGGAATTTAAATACTGTGGAAGTCAGGCATAGCTGCACTCCCAGTATTATGTTCTCAAGTGGCACCGTCGTTTAAAGTGTGATTTCTTGGTCAGAAATGAGTTCGTTTTTGACTGCCTCTTTAGCCATATTCAATGGAGACAACGTTAAAACTAACCATTTTCTCTTCATTATCTACTTTAAATTATCTAATCTGTGTTTTAGTTCATAAGAATTAGTTAGTTTAGATTTTGAGTGAATTGTAAGGGGATTCAATACCATGGATGAATATTTAGATAATTCATAAGTAGGTGAATTTCTAAGATCAACTATAGGTCTAATAGGGTAATCTGACGAACATTAAATATTCCCATTTATAATATTAGAACAAGACATATAGGCGAACAATATTGTTTTCAATTAGATTTTTCAGGCTTTACTCTAATTTACATAGACTTCTTCTTCACAAGTGAAGATAAGCGATGGATGTGCATCATTAAATTTTTTTAACATTTCATTCTTGTCAGCTTTCACATCAAGAATAATAAAGGTATCATCGACATAACGAAAATAAGAATCAGCTTTTTCTATTACTTTTTTCAATGGACCTTTCAAGCTGGCAAGAAAGAAATCTGCTAAAATTGACCCCAACGGAGAACCCATGCAATACCGTCGATTTGCCTGTAGTGAAGGTTGTTAAATATGAAATCTACATTCATAGTCATCTTAAAAGCAACTCTTTCAGACTACTAACCGGTATTCGATGGGGTTAAATCTTTCGTTTGTAGAGGGTTTCAAACTGGATGTTGGTATCGAGTTGTATATCATATTTAACAACCTTTATACAGGCAAATCGACGGTATTGCCATGGGTTCTCCGTGGGGCAATTTTAGCAGATTTCTTTCTTGCCAAGTTGAAAATGGTCCATTGAAAAAAGTAATAGAAAAAGCTGATTCTTATTTTCGACAAGAATGAAATGTTAAAAAAATTTAATGATGCACATCCATCGCTTATCTTCACTTGTGAGAAGAATATGATGGTGGACTACATTTTCTTGACGTCCAATTGAGCAGAAGAGAGATGGTTCACTAAAGAGAGATGTCTATAGAAAACCTACATCTGTAGGACAATATACACATTTCTCAGTTATGTACCAATCCGATACAAAATCAATTTGGTCAGATGCCTGGCGAATAGAGCGAGACGCATATGTACAGATGACTCCCTAGAGAATGAGCTAGGATACATCCAAAATACGTTAGTCCAAATGGGTTATCCTAGTAGATTTGTCAGGAGACACATGAATGCTAAGTACAATAAAGAGAAACCGACAACAGTTAAAAAGAAACAACTGTTCATGAAACTGCAATTTAATGGGGACGTGGCTAGTTAAGTCTTACATCAGAGATTATCGAGAGCGATAAAACGGACTTATACTGCCGCCACCCTCTGTTTATCATTTTCCAGCCGACCAATTTTGATTGCTCAAGTGAAAGATAAGTTACCGAGTTGTGCCACTTCCATGTGTATCTATAAATTTAGTTGCTCCTGTGGAGAAAGCTATATAGGCCGAACAACTAGACAGCTTAACAAACGCATTAATGAGCATCTTCCTTCATGGTTCGGAAAAGGTCAAATAAAATCCATACGAAGTTCTATTTTGGCTCATTTGATTGATAGTGGTCACCAAGTGGACAAAAATAGTGCTTTCAAAGTTATTTACAGCATTCCATCAAGTCTTTCGAACGGAATCAGAACCTGTCTTTTACACTTAGTCGAAGCTATGGGAATTCGAGAGAACAATCCTAGTCTTTGTATACAAAAGAAATTTGTTCTACCTTTGTCTCTCCTTTGCCTGGCCTAGGTGAATTCTATTCAAAACCCTCCCACCCTTTCTTATCATCCCTCTCCTTCGCACTTTTATGATATTTATTTAAACTCTGATTATCGTTCCATTTGATTTGACCTAATTTATTTATTTATTGAATTGTCTACATATATGCATATACTAACTTTGTTATTCTTATCACCTATATAAGCCTTATTAACAATATTTTGTTATCATTATGATCATCGTTATTAATTTCGTTCAAAACATTTACCACATTATTATTACTATTATTATTATTATTATTATTATCATGATTACTATTATTATTTGATCCACTAAATCACCGTCATTGGTTAAAATTTTATAATGCATAAGTCTATGTAAATTGGAGTAAAGCCTGAAGAAGATCTAATTGAAAACAATATTGTTCGCTTATATGTCTTGTTCTAATATTATGAACATTAACAAGAGTATACAGCCTACTGGGGTTTTTAGTTTTGGGCATTAAATTAAACCACTCAGACTCACCTAGAAACGGATTCATTCGGCGTATAGGGTCCGCTGTGTATTTCTTAACCTTATTCATAACGGTGTCTATTGATTTATTAATTTCCTCATATGATCCTGTTTGTATGTGAGTATTCACCTTGTCCATATAGTCTGATTTGTCTATTACTACTGTTGCATTTCCTTTGTCTGACTTTGTGATTACTATATCCTTGTTATTCTTGAAGTGTTTCAGAACTTCCATCTCTGATTTTATCACATTAGGCTTTCCTCATTTTCGTTGTTTTAATGACACTTCACATTGTGCCCGTACTTCGTCATCCGTTGTTTTGTCTATCCCACTTAGTGCTATTTCTATTTTAGGGATGATATCCTCAGGTTTCAGCTTGTCTACCGCTAAATTGAAATTTAGTCCCTTTTCTAATACACTTATTCCTGTGGGACTTAATATTTGTGTTGAGAGATTGATAACCCACATTGTTTTATCGATCATTTGTAATTAGTATTGTACTCTGAGCTGGTTGGTTTAGTTTCGGAGCTTTCGTCGTCCTTCTGCACAACGTCTTCAGCGCAATTTTCACTGTTAAGTGAAGTGATTTAAACTTTCCATGGTTGACAGAATTGCGTCTGCTTGTAACCATCTTTACATCTGTGTTGATCATTTTCATGGATAATCCCCATCCAGGAATTGATCACTTTTATCCTTTACAAATTTGGATAGTGTTATTTGAAGACGGAGATCATCTGCAAAACGTGGTGTATTTGCGCGATACACCTCGGACAATCTGATCACACACTTACTGGTGATAAACTTCTCTGGATATCTGTTTTCGCTAAGATTATCCCGGATGACCTGGAGTCCTTTCTCTACAGAATGCACAATTGCTCCCTCTACAATCCGTTCGCAGATATAGTTGACGGTTCCCACCAGTTGTGCATTGGTGAATAAAGGTGAGACATCAAGCGAATCCACATATTTGTCGATTGCTATCGATTATTTTTTCTGAGTATTTTAGTATTTTGGCTTTTCAACTGCAATCAAAATTTTACATTTTCATCCTTCCTGTTCTCCTGCCCCACTCGACTTAAATTCTACACTTGATTACTACGGTAACTGACTTGACCAACACTCAATTTCTAGTCATTTATGTTACGTCATCCAATTTATCTCCTCATTCTTAGTCCTAATTTAAATGGCATTATTCTCTAACCGACCTCTACTTAGTCTCTACCTGTGATCACCTCTGTTGCTATCCTGACCTAAGTTGAGACATTTTAGTCAATTATATTACGTCGTCATCTAACTTACTAACTCAATGTTACTTTGGATCCTGTCTAATTAATCTTGTCTTTACATTAGATCATTCTTGTATTACCTGATCAATTATCTAAACTTGACAAACCTCATGTACACACACAAATAATTATATATAAATGCGATTGTACAGTTATGTGAATGAATTCGCCGAAAAGAGTTCCTTTTGTCTCTCTCTATCTCCACTTTCTATGTTTCGTCTTTAATTGTGTCTGTTTCTAAAACTTCCTGTCATCCTCTTGTATGTGATTGATTTTATTTAGGTAGTCAAATCTGTCCATAATTACTATTCTGGACAGCTTATCCGGTCTGATGATAACGACTATGTGTGCTTATCAAGTCTTAGTCTTGTAACAGTCTATTGAGGATCTCTGGTGAGTATAATGTAGGGTGTATTCTCATTCTTCTGTCTACACTGACAGCAACAGTCTACCAGAGTTGATTTGAATCATTCCAGGTACTCATCAGAAGAGACAACCAAATTATCTGCTTGTATATAGAGGTAGTCAAAAGGTGCACAGGTGTCTATCTCACTTTACAAGAACCACAGAATTCAGGTTCAAGAGATAATATTTCAAGTTGTAATTTATCAAGAGTTACACTACTTTGAATCTACGTGAAAATGTATCAGCCGCATAATCGAACATTATGGTGACGATGGACGTCATACTTTATAATTGTGAGAACCTGAAGAGAAATTCTTGACGAGAATATTCTCAATTCAGACTGACTTATGGCCGGAAAGAATCACCACCAACAAGAAACTACGGGAACAAACAAAACAAGAACAAACAAATCGCCAACCAACAAATATGCAGGAGAAAGTGGAGATGGATAGATTGGACACTCGTGGCTGAGGAGGCCGCTGGGTGACATGGCGCGCGCGTCAGGCCATCGCTCGAGTGGAACCAGGCGGAAAGGGAAGCGGCGAGTTGGTCGTCAGTGCAAGGGTGACATGGAGGAGATCGTGTGAAGAGGAGTTGAAAGAGTGTGGACTAGCATGGAGGCAGGTGAAAAGTACAGCAGGAGGAAGACAGAAGCAAGTGGAGACGTAAAGTTGAAGCCGTATGTTCCACTAGGAACCCAAGGGAACAATAATAACAATAAATAATAATAGACTGACTTATGCTTAACAGGACTAAATTAATTAAAATATGCCTCAATAGGCTAAGAATTTGTAAAATATATTGTAAGGTATGGATTTCAGCAATGGGGAAATTAATCTAACAATCATTCACCGAAACGTCCCTAAGCCTAACTCAAACCTTAAGCTTGAATCCTAACTTTCACCTAGTCTTCAATCTTAACCCTAATTCTAACTCCTAACCAAGTCCAAGTTAACTGTAATCCTAAAGTTAACTCTAAGTAGCTGACAGTTATGTCATATCTTCATTCCTTAAAGCTACAAGAAGGAATGAGACACCCACTCACTACACTGACTCAAGCGTGCATATATATGAGGAGCAAAAGTCACTGTTTATGATTTTGTCATTCGAAGGTGACACTAGTGCTAGCTGGAGTTACTGAAATTCGTCCATCCAAGTGTATTCAGCATTCTTATTACACGGCTGATTTACACCTGGTATTTTCCAGCTTAAGTATGATTCGACTTTGCATTATGTTCAAAATAAACCCATGTCCATCGCTATGGATGTTTTATGGAACCGTGTAGCTGAATAGCATCCTGTCTGACTGATAAAACGCTAGCATGGGATGAGGAAGTCCTCCATCTGTGAGCACATTCTAGGGCCAGGTCATTCAGCTCCACGTGATTTATGCATTAAGGTTGTCAACAGAGCGGAATTCAGTCATTCTAAGATATTGCGTTTTCTTTAATAATGTAGAGGCGAAGTTCTAGCTATATATAAACAGAAGCCTAAATAGCGCAACCAAAAACTCCTTCTCAAACGCTTTCCCTTACTTTGGTCACAATAATGTTCTTATTTACACTTTATTTTCCCTCTTGAAAAAATTACGTATGGAAATGTAATCACACGAATGTCAGCTGTTATAGACAAAGGAACATTAATGAATAAAGAGTTTACATCAAAAGTGTACATATTTTTATTCATAATATTAATATCATCTTTTGATGAACTAGCAATGTTAGGCTTTCCATTTGAAAGCGATTGTTTCCGTCAAGTTGATGGTGTTGCTGTGGTAAGTCCTTTAGGACCCCTTCTGGCAGATAGCTATATGTTGCACATTGAGAGATTATCGGAGGATTTAATCGAAAATGTGCCACTTTATAGAAGGTATGTCGACGACATTGTAATCATAAGTGATGAAGTCCAGAATTGCACATCATTTACGTCTGTAGAAGACGAAGATAACTGTTTATCTTTCTTAGATATATTGCTTAGTCGACGGCCTGATGAATCAATAAAACGATGTATTCATAGAAAACCTACCTGGTCAGGACAGTATCTTAATTATCACAGTTTCTGTTCTGTTCGGTACAAAAGAGCCTCAGTGAGTAAAGTGCCTCCTTAGTAGAATCCAACGAATATGCACTAAAGACAGACACACTTGATGATGAGGAAGAAAGTAAGGAAGTTGACACAAACTCTGCTCTGATTGATAACAATTATCCGGACAAGTTCATTCGGAGACATAAAGTAGTCAGTGGAACACGGAGACCCACTCTCCAAATCGTCCCTAAGAAAGACATATGTACATCTAGCTACCCTATGTGGGTGATCATAGCAGCTAGACAGAGAGAGATTGAACACTGTTGTTAAAAAGACTTTTATGCGGCTGATATCATAATAATTGAGAATGTGAAGCCAATATATTCATCTAAGCCCTTTGAACATGCGAAGAATGATGTCACATCCCACTGTATTTACTAATTCGAATGTATGTGTGGACACACGCACACACACGCAAACAGGGACGACACATCGATCTATGCAAGCAAGGACCGGTTTCACAAGCAAATGGAATATTCAGAGGCCATTAATGGTGAGAAGAGATGACTTGAGGTAATTAGGTCACAGGTGTGAATACATGAAATAGTAATAATAATAATAATAGTAGTAGTAGTAGTAGTATGAAATGCAGTTGAAATATTTGTGATCATAATCACAGTTTAATGTCGAGAGGCAACATAATTAATGTCATATATAGAATAATATATAAGATGTATATATTTTGGAAAGTGGAGCATAGCTATAGGATTAGTAGGCGAATATAAAATGTTACATAACATGGTGTGAAATTTGATAAGATAGAATTCAATGTTGTAATAATAAAAAAAAAATTATAAATAATTTTGGGTTGTGAATGACAAGTGGGTGAAGTGGAAACAATTCACAGTGAGAATAGTAACAATAATAATAATGACGATAATGATTGTGATAATAATAGTAATAATATAGTAGCAATAATCGTAGTAATGAGGGAAAGGTACATGGAATAACGAAATAAACAAAATAAATGTATGTCTATCCGTCTACGGCCAAGGCAGATGTAGGGATTCTACATACTTCTTTTGTATACAAAGGTCTGGCTTAAAGTCATGAATTTCTAAGGCCTCCTGTGTCTTCACTAGTCTGTAACCAAGAAAACATGTGGAAAGTTATCATGGATTCTGCATATTATGATGTTGAAAACATGTTCAGTGTTGACAGAGTGACAGAAGTCGACCGGGTGTTCCAGAATAAAGCTTCGCATACACTTCCTTTCTCACTTGTAAAACCATGATGCTGGAATATGTGCTCCTATGTGTGTGGAGAGCGTCCTCTGACTACGGCCAATGTGCCTTGCTCCACAAGAGTAGGTGAACTGCTAGATGCACATGGAGGTGGCCAGACGGAGAAGCTTATCTTTTACAGAGGTAGAGAACAACTTTCGCCTGGTGAACGTCATATGTAATTTTGCTGCAAATAACATCTTAGTGACTGCTCGAGAGAGAGAGACGATGTTTGAGCATATCTGATGCTTGATCACCTTTGAATTCCATGTGCATGAATAAGGTTTTCTTTGAAAGTGAGTCGGTGACCAGTTTAGACTGCTTATCTTTCATGTTGGTGTCAATAAATCGGTTAGGGTGATCGTTTTCTGCGGTCGTTGCTTTTAGGATGTCAAGTTCTGAGTGAAGTCAATCAGAACTACAAACGTTCCTTATTTTAAAGCGGAACGAGTGGATTGGGTTCGTTTTCAATCAGATAGCCATGCAATTCATTCACTCTGCTTTAGGATGAAAGATAAGTAGTCTAAACTGATCACCGTAGAGGGAGGGATAGACGTTTACTTATTTTGTTTATTTGGTAATTCTATATACCTTTTCCTCATGACTACGATTAATATTATCAAATAGTTATTATCAACTGAAAGGGGCACATTGAGACGACCAGACGAGTCAGCCCATCTTCTACATAGACGGAGAACAACTCATGTCTGGGGAACATCATTTGTAATCTTGCAGAAAACAACGTCTTGCAGACTGATTCAATTAATCTTATGACTGTCCGTGAAGTCATCAGTATGTCTCTGCCTAACAAAGTCGGCTGTCTCCAATCCCTAATACCCTCACATGTGTGATAGAATGGTGGTGTTTCGGCTATACAAGAGACTTGGCTTCACCAACATTCGACGATAATCTAATCTCTTTCAATGAATATGAAGTCTTCCATCAGGACATGCATGGTGTATAGAAAACGCATGACAGAGGAGTAGCCACTTCTATTAAAACAACGTCGTCTCCACCTAATCATGCATGTCCTCATTCTTCCAATGACAATATAGACTGTTCCACTGAGACAGTGTGGTGTGGTGTGGTGTCGTCCAAGGCACTTCAGTGAATATTCCTATATGTGCATAACAAATGTTTGGGTGACTGCAGACTGAGGTCTCGCTGATATATCTAGCTTTGCGCACGAATTTACTGAATTCTCTGCTGCTATCTGCACAAATGGCTTGTCATTATTCTGTGTTGACTTTATATTCTGCGATCACAGATTTCTGGTATCAGAGCCTGTCTAGTTCGCTGCAAATAGCAAAACGCTCCGATATAGTTGTTTTATGAGGTGAGTTCGGCGCCTAAGTGTACTACCTATGCGAGACTGATGAGTATGTAGGTGGCAGGAACAAAGTTCTCTGTCGCAAACTGACAACGGAGATCGTCTCCCACAGATCTGTTCAGACAATCCTCGTTCCTGGTCGGCACCAACTTTAGGAACAAACAGTGACATTGCCTAACCTGGCCACTTCAGTCCCTGAATCAATACTCGACACGATTGACCACATGGCGATGGGGTATCGTTGGCGAGAGTGAGTAGAAGACTTCCACTCCTCCTGGAACACGTGCGTTGACTCCATGAACTCCCTAGTTCGCACACTTTTATGCTCACTATTAAACGGACAATGGAAACTGTTGTCAGCGAAGCAGTCACGCCCACAACTAGATCGACACACAGTCTCTATTTAAGCAAGAAATATCGAGACGAGCACCTGAGGTCGATAACGAGACTCCTCCTGAAGAAGCCTCGCACAATATGCAGTTGGCTGTAGACACAGGTGTAAAGGCTGTTAATAACCTGAAACCGGAAGTTAGTAAAATCCAGTGGATTTCTGCTACCTCATTCGAATCGATAGACGCGTGAAGACTGACTCCGGCGGATTAGCTCGACCAATATTTTGACTTAAATTCCTGGCTCAATAATCATGCGAAGTCTGAGAGGTTTCTCGCAAGGCAAAACCACGAGAGTATCACACAGGCTTTAGACTAGAAAGAGGGTGTATCGATCATATCTTCACTCTTCGACAGATTCTGGAACCGGCGTCCCTACAACAATCGTCATATTTCTCGACCTGAATGTACCTTTCGATTCGGTTGACCGAGCGGTACTACGGAGATGTTTGGCTGTGAATGGATGGAATTACGGGAAAATACATTGCACTGACCAAGAAACTCACTCCACTCCCATAACTCATGCAATCAGCCAGGTGAGAGTGTCAGTGATGTTCACTCTTCCCATTTCTGTTTAATTTCATCATGGTTCCGTGTGCTAATAGACTAAGCACGTATACCATTAAGCCACAGGGACCCGATCCAATGGCCCATGAAATCTAACGTCTGCTAATTGACGATATAGAGCAAACGCTAGCCAATGTCTTCGGCGAGTATTTGTCCTCACACCCGATATGATGCACCCTACTGGTCACGATTTCCCACTAGAACCCCAGGTAACTACCTACCTGAATAGGGCCAGTCTTTATGTTTGGTTGATCTTCCGGATCCTCCCAAAGCCAGCTTCATTAAATATGCCGATGATGATCTAACCATTCGTGTTCCAGTAGTTCCTGCATTCCACTGTTCTTATATGATGAGTAGATTCTTATCTGAAGTTGACAAGTCGTCTCATCTAAATGGTCTTAAAACTGAATCCATCAAAATGTCATACTGGTGATTTTGGTTTCATGTGTGAACAATACTTGAGTGGACTGACTTGTTCAATCCTATGATGTCTGAAATATTGAGCTGTGGAGCTGTGATAGACAGTGAATCGATTTTGCCGACAGATTAAGAGATCTGAGTGCGATTGATGGGTTTCTGATATCTCATCATGTATCCTCCTTGTCGACTTGACTACAATTCTGTGTATTGTATTAAACACGCTACACGTGTATATTAGAGTAGAGCCATAGATCGATGATTTAATTGGAAAGGAGATATTTCTCGCCTCAATCCTTCTCCTTTCTAAATGCCTTCTTAATCTTCCATATTCTCTACTCTGAGCAGAGTGATGTGATACGAGATTTTACAAAAACTCTGCGTTGATATACACGTGAACCCGATCATAGTCCTGCATCATGGGGAAATGTTCACGTTGTTCAATGGATGAATCGGTCAAGATAACAAGCCATGTGAAGATTGTTTGTTTTGATGACTGCATGAACTACTGACTGAAACACGATTCCTTGATAACAATCAAAATCATGACAAGACTCACAGGTTTATTCTCGACTGTATTTGAACACGCAGTAGACGATTTACATTACAGAGTATTTGGAGAGTGAACTATGTACTCTTCTCACAGCAGCTTCGATTATTATAGCATTCAACAGTATGTCGTGTGAGGCTGTTGTCTGTTGTTGAAGAAATGTCCGATAATGTGAGATACTTTTCGTCATTTCTGTTGAGAACTGCACCACTTTGCTTCGACAACAAACCTCGATTGTTGTCGAGGTCATGTAGTGATTCAGAAAAGTTAATGATAATGATAATCGTTGAAAATAAATTGGACATTGAGTCCACATAGAAGTATTTGATCTTTTCGGTATGATGTGGGCATTCCTACTTTGATGTACTCTCAGTGTCAGACTTGTATTCCACAAAGAAATCTATATACAGAATGATTGAGTAGCTATGTGATCACCAATCAGTCCGATGCTAGCAGATTTCTCTATCGCGATTGTGGAAATCATTACACTCACACGTGCTGTAAAAGGGCTGAAGTTCTACAAAATACGAAAATAATCATAGAATGATCAAATACAATGAGGATAGGAGATGGATGCAAATTTAGCTAGTCCAGCAATTCTGCAGGTCACCGTGATGAGAAATCCTCATTACATTCACGTTGATTATGTCAGTTTCACTTCTTCTTATTCTATGTCGTGGATATGCATGGTCAAAAACTCTCGATGCTTTTTGAAACACTCAGTTTTGGATGTCTTATTGATGTTGTGACAAGTGATGTTGTCACATGACATTTAGTCAATTAATAAGCGGAATGGAAAATCGATGTATGAGGTGTGTGGGAATCTCCATTTTAAAACACTAGGACTACTGTCGTTATTCTACCAACCCTGACGATCATTTTACGATCATCTATCGAATTGAGGCTATCTTGCAGCGTTTCTTTCCTCTCACGTTATTGTAGGCAGCCAGCGCCCGGACCATTCGTGAATTCAAGTCAGACGTTTGCGTAATGCGTATGTGAACGTGTATGTGTGTTTTTGTGCATGTGCGTATGAAAGGAGTATGCATAGTTCCTATTCCTACCTTGGTCGTAGAGGGATAAACACTTATCTATTTGGATTGTGGGATTTGTGGGCATCTCGGATGAATCTCAATTGTTAAGTACTCGTCACCAAATAAATATTAGTTACAGTTCTTTGATCCTGTTTTCAGATTCCACAAAGGTGTGCATCCACGACCTGACCATGAATGGAAGTCGAGGTCTCCTCCAGGTGACGAGATCAATCTCATCGACACTTTAGCCACTTTAGCTGGAATTCAATCAACCCTGAATTCTAACTTCGACTACTCGTGACGAATGGATGAGAAATTATCGATATTTTACTCTCCACTTTGTTTCTTGAGTAAATCTACCTACCTTTTCGTTATTACTACGGGTATTACTATTATCATCATCACATCATCATCATCATCATCACTACCCTGAATGTTATCATTATTATTTTTATTATCATTATTAATAGTGGTATTATTAATAGTAGTTGTCGTAGTATTATCACTTTCGACTGTTTCCACCATCATATCAGTCGTTCCATTTATGATTTGCTTGCCTACTACTAATTCTGGTCGAAGATGACAAATCGAGAATCAGGAAGGCGAGCGAGAAACACATTCATCATCGAGGTGAAACCAATCTGGAGAACCAATCTTCGTCACTCAGCCATCATCAACAACAAAATTCGGTCGGATTTTCAATGCAAACGTCAAGTCAGTCAGTTCTTCTATACGGATCGGATCAGAAACTTGGCGGGCGGGTCACAAAGAATATTTCTAACAGCCTGTTGCAGACGTTACCTTCATCAACCAACAACTGTCTTCGCTGGATCTATACTGAAGATCAGATGGCCGGGCCGAGCCGGAAAGAATCACCAACAAAGAACTATGGGCGCTAACTAACGAAGCCAGAACAAACCAATCGCCAGCCAACAAATATGCAGGAGAAAGTGGAGATGGATGGATTGGAAACTCGTGGCTGAGGAGGCCGCTGGGTGTCATCACTCGACTAGAACCCGTAAGAGAAGCGGCGAGTTGGTCGTCAGTTCAAGGGTGACATGGAGGCGACCGTGTGAAGAGGAGTTGGTTGAAACAGTATGGACTAACATGGATTCAGGTGAAAAGCACAGCAGAAGACAGAAGCAGGTGGAGACGTGGAGTTGAAGCCCTATGTTCCACTAGGAACCCAAAGGAACACCAGCAGCTGCCCAGTACTCCCTGGTTTTCAATGGTTCTCTAACTGATATCAATCTGTGATCAACTCGGAAAAAAGCATAACTATCCCTTACAAACCAAACCAGAGAAAATTAGTCTGATGCTCGCTAGTGACTTACTACAGGTTGGAGTTTCCTCAGTTCTAGTGAGAATTCGTGACCAGTGAGGTCCATTTAGATGTCACGAGTATGGATGGATGTCCCACCAACGACAATGGTTGGGGTCGCGCTAAATCAAGAATTGGTGGAAGTTAGAATTCATGAGCTGGCCATTGAATCGGGTCCCAGTGGCTGAATGGTATACGAGCTTTCCATAGTTTGGTTTGTAAGGATTAGTTATGTTTTACGAGTTGATCACGGATTGATATCAGTTAGAGAACCATTGAAAACCAGGGAGTACTGGACAGCTGCTGTTTCATCCTAGTTTGGGAATCATCGCCAGTACGCACCCACTGGGATTTGAACCCAGGACCTTCCGGTTACAAGGCAAGCTAGCTCGTATACCATTCAGCCACTGGGACCCGATTCAATGACCAACGCATGAATTCTAACTTCTACCAATTCGTGATTTAGCGCGACCCCAACCATTGTCGTTGGTGGGACATCCATCCACACACGTGACATCTAATTGGACCTCACTGGTCACGACTTCTCACTAGAGCGTACTGCCGATGATTCCCAAACTAGGATGAAACAGCAGCTGTCCAGTACTCCCTGGTTTTCAATGGTTCTCTAACTGATATCAATCCTTGATCAACTCGTAAAAATATAACTAACCCTTACAAACCAAACTATAGAAAATAAAATAACTACTAATTATGTGATTTTACATCTCTCTCTCCAATATCTAAACATTGAATGAAGTATTCGCCATCCATCCATGACCTTATTTCTTGTTTTACCACTTGATATTATTTCACTATGCTTCACATCGGAAACATTTGAGTTGTATTTCATATATTTATTATCATTATTTGAAGTATTCACACTTTCGTGTTGGATCCACCCAATACTCTAAGCCAGTTTACTCGTGTTTCTGTGGTTGTGTGTGTGTGTGTGAGTGGGTGTGTAGTTGGGCTTGGTCAAACATACTTCGAGTGGATGAATCGCCCTTTGCATATCCAATTCTATCTGTTCTGTATTGGGGCATAGGTGTGTTTATCTGCTGTGTAATATGCAGTGATAACTCGTTATTATTCAATATTGTCAAATGAAAGTATATAAGAGATGTGTGCAGTCATTGACAAAACATTCACAGATAAAGTGTGTGTTTGTGTGTGTGTGTGAACAGACAAACACGAGATGTACTCATGTATTTGTAGTCACGAGAATATACGTTTCATTGTGTGCGTATCTGCGCTTGTTCGTTAAAGTTAAACGGTCAATGGAAATCCTAATTTTGGTGTATAGGATCATGAGTCAAAAACTGATCAGATATATGAATGAAAATAACTCAATTAATAAATAAATAAATGAAGAATTCAAAGTCAATCTGAACGAAGAATTTTCTTTTCAATAATTTCTCTTCAGGTCAACGTAAAGTTCAAGTGTGACAAGTGTGAAATAGATGAGTGGAAAATAAGGTACATTCGGAAATGTGAACACTTGTGAATATAATATGATGGATGGATGGATAGATGGATGGATGTGTGAAGTGTTGTCACAAGAGTAGTAGACCAGACTAGATGGAAGTGTGTTAGAATGTGATGATACCCTGCCGTGATAAGTGAAATGAAATAAAAATGGAACCAAATGGAACACGGAGTAGAGAAGGATAACAAATAAAGTATAATTTTATTTCCTCAATGGTTTACACACAATGATAAGTTTTGTGTTACTGGTAATATTTCGAGCAAGACTATTTACTGCCCATGTTCATCCCACTGTTGGAATTGTCTTCTTTCTTAATTAAATCGAATCGTTGTCCTGGTTATAGAATAAGGCGCATGTATGTTGTACTCAGGATTGTATTGAAGATGACATTGAAAATCTTAAAACTAGCCTGCTTCAATATGGTTATCCAATCTACCAATTTTGTAAAGAAGTGTCTTTCCATGAAAATCGGTTATAAGACTGAGCGTGACACGGTGAATTAGGAGAGGCTTTGTTGAAGGAGGCCTTTCAAAGGTGATATTTGCAGTGATATATTAAGCCGTCGGTTGATCAGGTCACTTGAAAGAACTTTCAGTGACACACTAGTAGGTATCCTTTTGTCAACCAGTGCACCTAAGATAGATTACCGAAGACGGCCACATCATTGTGTGTGTGTATACAAGTTCAACTGGTCATGTCGAGCTAGTTATAATCGTCGAACTGATAAGAATTTAAGTTTACGCGGTTGTGAACATATTCCTGTTTGACTTGGAAGAAGTAAAACCAAATCAATAAATAGTGCCGTTTCGTCTCATCTAATAGACAGATCGAAATAGATGAGTCATTTATGTTTTGCATATCGGGTAACAAACAATCTGACTAAAGACACACGATTACTTCTCTCAGCTGTAGTCGAAGCTATACAGATTCATGAGGGAAATATCTGACGCATGTGTGTTAGAGGAGCACATTCATCCTGTTTGTCTCTTTGTTACTTTGCACTGGCCTACTTACAATGAGGTCAGCAGGGACATAATCATCGTCCATATTTTCATGTCATATATGCCTTTCTTGTTCCTTTTCAACTAGTTCACTTCACTCCATTATTACGACTATTATGTGTCAAGCTGTTGTAACTCACACTAAGCAGCTCATCACGTCTCTAGTATTCTAATTCAGTTCACAATCTAACTGCCTTATTCTATCACTACACTTGATATCTGTCAGCCCTTGCTCCAACCTACATTCGGTTTACCCCATTCTTTGTTATTTGATTGTATGTATTTTGGTGTAATCACTTTCCCCACACACCATTGAACTCGAAACCTCCCTTAAAAGCTTTGAAAACCCCAAACAATTTGCGTATAGGCAGGGTAGGACCACTTTATATGCAGCAGCCGTCTTACACAACATTATCGTCGCATCATTAGATAAAGTGGCCAAATAAGTCCACTGCACGTTTCTCGACTTCACTTCTGCTTTCAACTCTGTACCTAGATGTCGTTTGCTAAATAAGCTCTCTATGACACAAACTGAGTCCTGGGTCACTAACTGGTTGCATTCCTACTTTTCAAACAGAATGCAGTACACTGTATACAAAGGTAAATCCTTCTCTGCTGTGGTCACTGAAGCTGGTGTCCCCCGAAGCACTGTACTCTCCCCACTTCTCTTTTCTTTCTTTCTCTCTACATGACTTACCATCTTCAAATGACATTAATTTTGTCAAATATGCTGACGACCTGACTGTATTTTTGCCTGTCAAATGTCAAAGTGACTGCTCCAAACTAAATGGATTTTTATCAGAAATTAGCCAGTCGTCCAAGGAAAACGGTCTCACCTTAAATCCCTCTAAATGCCAAACAGTCAATTTCACCTTAGGCATAAATTTGACTGACCTAAACAAACTGGTTAGCACTCTCGAGGTGTGCAACATAGATGGACAGCACTGAAATAGAAACCAAGTCAGAAATTAAATACCTAGGCGTCATTCTATCTGCTGATCTTTCCTGGTCGTCTCATCATATCTTGATGATTTCTAAGAAAATATTCCGTCCCACCTTCTACATCAAGAAGTTAAGACATTCTGGAATAACCCAACCCTTATTCCTACAATTCGTTAACTCCTGCATTCTGCCTATTATTCTCTATTGCTCTCTCGTTAGTTTTTCCAGGGCTGGCTACTGAAGAAAGACTATACCTTATTACGCTGGATGTTAAGGGTTGTCAGCAGGGCAAGCAATGTGCCACTTAACCAGCTTGTTAATATTCTGATTGACAGGCACATGGACTCATGTGAAAAATGGGCAAAATCCATTCATTCTATCTAACTCACACCATCACCCTCTTCATTCACAACTCTCTCCTTGTATCTCATCAGGCAGACAGACCACAAGCCTATAAAGAAAACTATATGCTTGCACGGGAAAGTACAAAAACTCAACTCAACTATACCCTACTTAGCTCGTGTTCTGTGTGATAAAGAAAGCATTAGGCGTTAAACCTACAACTTATTAAATAGTCAGTAGAATAACTGGATCTCGTCTTTCCAACTCCTCATATCATTTATAGGTACAACGTTTTCTTTCTTTCTTTTCCTTTTCTCTCTCTCTCTTTTTTCTCTGTTATGTGCCGCTTTGTTTCTTTCTTCCGCTTACGCCAGTAAATATGCTAGTAGTATCTACTTTTCTAACACCTTCAAACGACATTCTGTTCACTTATGGCTGTACTACCAACATGCCAATACGTTGTTGTCATAATGAACTGAGATTACCGTAATCTATGTAGAATTTTATTTACTGATAATGTACTAACTGGATGCAATACTGTATGTGGTGAAATGCTGAGAATTCCATTCTGTATCACAAGTACTGTTTTGGAATAAAGCAAATTATTATTATTATTATTATTGTTATCCAACTCACCCCCACCGCATCCTACAATGTAACTTGTATGCTCTTCACTATAGACACACAGTGATCTGATCATACACGGAATTGTCACAGGAATCTACATATATGTATGATATTTACTAAGGAAATTAATCGGTTCAAGCGATTTGATTTGTGTTATTGGAAGACGGAGAATATCTGAGAAATGTGATGTACCATTTGTGGAATAGATTTTGAATAATCTGACCACATGTTTACTAGTCAAATCAGTTCATGCAGAGAAGAAAAGGCCAACTACAATCACCAAGTTGACGAGGGATTCGAGGAGAAGAATAATGAGGATAATCAGTACTATGCTTGGGGTTATACAATCAGATAAGGCTTACAACGGTGGATTGTATTATCATTGTTGTTATTATTATTATTATTACTTCGTTGGGTTCCTAGTGAAACATACGGAGGGCTGCAACAACACATCTACATCTGGAAAGCTGACCGATAGAATTCAGTCTGCACCCACTACTGTCCTACAGGAGTTCAATCGCCAGCCCAAATAGCTGGCTCAGTGGTAACGTCTCTGACTACGTCACTGGGTGACGCGGGTTCAAATCACAGAAGCAGGGACATGAGTTCCTTCAGGTAGTTCCAGATACGCCTTACTGACTGGCTAGCGCCAACTAGCACGAAACCTAGGTCAAGCAAGGCTTCCTCTGACCGATTTCCTCCAATTATCTAATATCACCAAATCAATGTGCACCGAGATGGCTCCCGAACTACCTAGAATGGTGGTCACATTGCAAATCTGACTGATGATAGAATTCAGTCTGCACCGAACGAAGGACTAGACACATCACAATATTAACTAGTGTCCAATCAAAATACATCTACATTGTCTTCTATTTTCTGCTGTCCTATTCAGGAGAGTACACAGTTGCCCAAAATCCCTAAAATCCTGCATCTCTCACCGTCTCCTGCATGTCACCCTCTAACCGATGACCAAGTCTGTGCTTGTCATTCAGATTTCACTCGAAAAATGGCCTCCATTGAGCACCATGTCATTGGATGGTCTCATCAAAGTATTCACAGTCCATCTGTATTTACGAATGAGAAGGAGAATAATTAAGACTACTTTCCGCGATATAAGCAGACAGAGATTGAGAAGGTGAGTGAAGAGGAGTGATTAGTTGTCTTCGTGAACAGGAAACAACACGCATCGACACGCAGTGGGTGGTTGGGCCTAATTCTACGAATACCTTCCATAAAACACTGGTTACTGGACACAGAATCTTCTTTTCGATAACATCATCAGGCTGTACAGCTAGCTATATACCGGTGATATATAGTCGACGAATCTCTCCTATGAACGAGATTGACACTTTTCAAATGAAAGGATGAGAATATTCTGAAAGGATTTCGAAGGTGTTCGGAGTATTATTGACGAGTCACTTGCATCTCGTGAATACGAGATTCACGAATAACAACACCACTTGTTACTGCTATTCCTGTTGCTGTTGTTGTTGTTGTTGCATTGTTTGACTTCAGGTTATCGACAATTATAAGAGGGAACTCCTGTGGACCCACCTGGTCAACTCGCATTATCCTCTTCATAACCATGCCCGACAATGTTGTGAGATTCGTTTGGACATTGTGAGCAGTTTGGTGGTGACAACATAACTAGCTCGAAAGGAGAAGGTGACTCTCCACACCCACACTCACACATGGTGGAAAGCGACAGTGTCCTTCACACATCCATCCACCACTTCTCCAATCCACAAAATCATCTGTAACTCTGTCGAAAACAATGATTGCCTCAACAGTCTTCCTGTCTTTCCTAGACTACGCTTTACCATATTTTCTGATTCCATGAATCCATGTTCAATACCCGACCAAAAGCTGCTACCTTGACGTGGTGGCCGGACTTGAACACCGCAATGACCTAATCAAGCTATACTGGCTGAGACGTATGCCTCTTGAGTTTCTGCCATGCCAGGAAGGTTGTTTGGATTGCGGTTAAACAAAAAGCAGCTACCCCATCCAATACCATGATTCAAACAAATTCACAAAATTTCATGCCGGATCGGCCGTGGCCCGGATTAACAACTACCGCGCTTCCTGCTGCCGTGTCACAGGGCAGGAGTGATAAGTATGCTACTGAGACACACCAAACAAAAGAGAACAAACAAAAACAGGTCGCATATGACCGGCCTCAAGCGGTTTCCCCCTGGGCTCTGCGGTCACGCAACCAACTTCCACGGTGTGGGCAGCCGGGAAGTAACAATCGCCCTCACAATCCGAAATACACACAAAACCTCTCTAATCCTCACAATCCGAAATGTTCAATACTGACATTGATAATACTCCCATTGAGAAGACTATCTGCGATCATGTGTGGAATTCTCGACATGTAATACTACATGTCAACTGATTTCCGCCTCACTCTACACAGCACAAGGAGAAATAACTAACGGAAGCATTTGGAGAAATCAAGTTGTCAGCAGAGTAGATAAGTGTCGAATTGAATGGATTCATCAAGAGAAATGGTGACGACGATATATTTGAAAATGAATAACTTTCCGTCTGATAGGTGACAGTGTTGAAATCTAAATGATATCACGACGAATTCCTCCTGGTGTCAGACAGCCTACTTCACATTCAAGCGTGAACGTGATCCACACGAACTGGTCCGCTCATAAGATGCTTATAGTATAGAGGACACTGAAATAGAAAGAAACTAAGTCAAGCAGAGAATACCTTGCAATAGTTCCATCCACTGACCTCTCTTGCTCAGTCATTCCATACCTGATCGACTCCTTAGAAAGTGTGGAGATGGCAATGGGATGCCCAACTGAGAAGTGAAAAACGCGACAAAACGACAATCATTGGATTTCACATCAAGTCAACAACAACCAAACAACATTTCCATAATCTCCAGATATCACAGAAGGCGACGTGTCAAAAGAGACGTATCAACTCGATGCAGTGTAATGAGTCGAAATGAGGTAGGAATTAACTCAGGATAACAGATTATATTATATTAAAGAAACAAATACAAATACAAGTATAAACTATGTATGTACACCATAAACTTGAAAACACACATTGAGGAGATTTCCGTCACAATCATGTACAAGATTGAATTGTTTCAGTTCACCATCCTCCAGTAGATCAGAATCAAAGACATGAGAGGAATCAATATCTCTCGAGTAAATATACTTCACTATGGACTCCCATTTCGCACAGTAATCCTCGTAGTATTGTTCACGTGTCTCACCGAAAATCTTCAATTGAGGATAGGTGAACAATTCGCTGTCAGCTTCAGCATACTTCAAGAAGGTGATTAGTCGACCATACAAACACGGAATATTGGCTTTCTCAGTGTAACATTTCTCATCTGTTAGTGATTTACTCTCTGTGTGACAGGTGGTATATTGGATCGTTAGAAAGTGTGTGAACTAATCTCCTGTGTGATATCAAAGACGTGTAGTCATTGAAGTATTTTATACATCTTGATTTGACCAACTTCTCAGCGATACAGTCGACTAGATAGACATCAGCCCATCCACCTGGTACACCATGAAAGCATTCGATTATGATTTCAGGCATATATACCACTCCTAGACCGAATGTACGTACAGCACGTACTTTAGTCCTACTATTCCAGTGTTTCATGACCGACGTTAAAATGTTCAATTTCGATATCCACCTGCCAGTTGTATACATGAGGAAGAGTTTGTCACACTCCTCAACTACTCCATATCTATTCATCATGTTACTCTGAATGATTTGCATTAGGTAGTCCACATTTCTTCGATGGGGAATGTGTTGACCTTGACGGAAGAAGCAGATGACTGATGCAATTATCACTGTGACACAGTCATCCAACATTTCTGGTTGTATGACTGTCTCCATCTCCTCAGTACTGGCAATGTTACTGTCTCTCCAGTCGCCATAAATCCAACTTCCATCCGGAACTTACGTCTTTGTTGATGGTGGTGATTCTTCGTCTGACTGTCGGCAGTCGGGGAACTCCAATCACTCCCATTTTTGTCGTCATCAGCATCATCATCACGCTGACCACCATCTTCGCCTTCGTTAGCCATCTTCTCACCGTCGGGCTTTCCACAGGGTACCATGTTAGAGGATTTCTTTCCAAGGAAACTAGAAAATCGTCCTGTAAATGATATCATCAGGAAATTGTCATTCGCTTTCCGATATTATTATGACATGTTCATCCTTGATTTATTATTTACTGGATGACGTTTCGAACAAAATTTATTGCTGTTCATAATCATTTCATCAGTAATAATCACACGACTTCGAATCTTCAGTTTTATTGTTTTCTTCTTTCTCTCCTATTTGTCGTTGTTGGGGTAGTAGAATTTTCCAGATATCTATGTGTACAGATGTTGAATCATTCTCATTACACGTATTTCCAGTTGATTCGATAAACAAAGCTTCCGCTATTATCAATCTCTCCCTCCACCCTATTGTTATATAAGATTTTAAAACTGTTAATTTATCCCATCATCACATTGTATGCTTGTGTGTAATTGCAATTATTGATTAAAATACAAAACAGTTCCAACAGTGGTGTGAGCACGGACAGTAATTTTGCTGGACATATTACCAAGAAGAAAACTTATCATTGTGTGTAAACTATTGAACTGCTGTTAAAACGACCTTTTATGCAGCTGATATCATAATAATTGAGAATGTGAAGCCAATATATTCATCTAAGCCCTTTGAACATGCGAAAAATGATGTCACATCCCACTGTATTCACCAACTTGAATGTATGTGTGGACACACACACACACACAGCAAACAGGGAGGACTCATCGATCTCTACAAGCAAGGACTAGCTTTATAAGCGAATGGAATATTCAGAGGCCATTAATGGTGAGAAGAGATGACTTAGCTCCTCTATTGCGAAACGCATTACATAGCAGGCACGTTATGCAATCGATGTCTGCACCCCTTTTAAGTCTATCAATCAGAGGTGTTTGGGGAATTTCGAAGAGTTTGTGTAAGCCCTAGTAATCAGAAAGTTCAAACCACCTTATGCGTTCAAAAGCGATTTGTCATCACAATAAGCCTGCCTTGGTAAACTTTGTTTTGATACCAGCCAGATTAGATGTACTATTACCTTATTTATGTCCAAACCAAGTTCACTTTTACCTTTTTGAAAAAATTTGGGCATTGGGTATATGACATTCATTATAATGAAGGTTTTCTTGTATTTCCCAATGAATCAAAAACAAAACGATATTGTCGTTTTTACTGACATTTCGCTATTTAACGCTAATAGCTTTGTCGAAGTATTATTAAACCGGAATTTATCGTCGTCATTCCATATATAGCAGAGACGTCACACGATATCAGAAGAGTATTCAATCAGCTCGACATTAGAGTTTCTTCGAAACATCAGACACACACACACACACTGCAAAGTAACCTTGTCGATATAAAAGACCAAATCAGTGAACATACTCTATCTAATTGTGTCTATAGAATAAAATACCTGCTTGGAATGTGATGCGATCTACATCGGACAAACAGAAGAAATGAGCACTGTAAAGCCACATCTCTTTGACCACCGAGAAATCCGGTTGAACTAGAAAAGCTTCAAAAATCATCAGCTGTGGTCCTCAACACGCTGGGCTATAGAATCAGACCACAAAATTGATTTTGACAATATTGAAATCATCATCCAGAAAAAGCATTTCAGAAATCACAAAGAACGTCTCATTTCATCAAAAGCACTTCATATCAAGTGGAATCCAAATTGTCTGAATAGAAATGATAGACTAAAACAGAATTTAACATGGTTACAACACCTCCCTCCCCCGTCAAGTGACAAAATCAACACGAATGTGATGAGCAAATTCACTATGCAAAAACACACAAGCTGCTTTGATAAGTTTACACACTGATCAAATCCAACAATCTACACTTGGTTTTGTTATCTTTAACAACTGGCCGACTTGACAACGAAAAATGACTCCAGACAGACGAAAGATGATCAAGTTAGTCAACTTTCATTTGATATCATGACAGATGTACTATTACAAAATGTCTACTTCTCACTCAACGCTCAATTATTTTGCAACTATCCGATCAAATCTTGATCACAGTTCATATGAGATGCACTATTACCTTTTTATTTGGTTTAGTGATCTTCATTGTTATTTTGACTTTCAATATGTCCTTTTAACTTGACCTAAGTCTATTTTCACACCTCTGGACTCTTCATTATATACATGCTGAGATTTTGTAAATTCCGGTTTAATAATACTACTCTGATAAAGCTATTAGCATCATTAAATAGCGAAAAGTTAGTAAAAACAATATCGTTTTGTTTTCATTCATTGGGAAATACAAAAACCTCTATTAGAATGTACTATTTCCCCTCTCATTCGGTTTAGTGATGCTCATCGTTATTTGAACTACAGTATGTCATTTTAACTTGACCTGAGTCTATATTCTCACCGCTTAACACTTTAATAGTTTCATATACATTCTTATGAAAAGTTCGTGTGTGCTGGATCAAATTGTTCGAAATGTGAAAACAACTGACCTACTTTCAAATTATTAATATCAATTCACTCAATGGATAAATAACATTCTCCACTCAGTGATTCATCCCACTCACTTCTATCCCCCTAAACATCACCTGAACAATCTCCAGGTTGATCGTACATAAACGAGTATAACAAATCACACGCTAGCTTAACTCTCAGTCATATTTGATTGGTTTGGTTGAAAGTGACATCTCATTGGTGGACTGACGTGATGATGGGCTGTTCAAATACACACACCCACACATTAATTATCAAACTCGCACGAATTCACAATTCCCCATTCACATCAACGATATACACTGACAAATTTTGCACATTCGAAATCAGATGGAGAGATTGATCGATGAACTGGCTAGTGTTGTGACGCACAACATGAGACTTGATGACGATTTCGACTGTGGACCATCAGATGTTTCTTGTGATTGGACAAAGCGCGAATTCGTCTTGGTGCTTGACAAGATGTTTCTTCCCGAAGTTGATGATGGTGTGGATCCGATTGAAGCGAAGAAATTATGGATGAGGTTTGGTGTGACAGCGGCTGCTCATGTGTACAAATCTGTTGGTCAGTGTGCATCACAAGCACTGCGTGTGTGGCTGACGAATGCAGCGTTAGCGGTGATTCTCCATGGACTTCTGGGAGAGTTGACGACGTCAACAGAGGGAGATGCAGGTGGAAACACAGCTTCTCCTGAAGAAGCCACAAGCGAATATATATCACTACCGGATGATGTATGTTCAAATGGTCGTGAGGATGGAAATTGGAGTTATGGCTGTTGGACAGTGGAGAATTTGGCGAGTAGTTCCGAGATGAGAGATGTTGTGAGAGGAGAGATGATGAATGCATGCATCTCAGTGATGATGGCGGCTGTTGTGAACTACTTTGAGGAGAGGTGTTACACACCGAGTGGCTTTCGGAGGGACAGCTACGCGTGGCGAATACTTCGAAGTGGTGTGATGGAGAAATATGGTCTGACAGATGAGGGTGATAAGGAGAAGGCGATGCTGATCACTGGTCGATGGGTCTCGAAATTGGTTGTTTTCCGTATGGCGACGGAACACCGACAGCTTCATCATCCAATCAGATCTGTGAAGGCGATTGGTTACAACAATCAGTCACTCAAGAAACTGGATGTCGGTAAATATTTCTATCAAGTACCAGCTGGTTTCACATACACTCGAATCGCCTACGCTATCGCCAACAGGATGGTTCGATCTGTGTGCATCCCCTTGTTCGAGAATCTCCATGAACTGAATGATCTCCGAAGGCTTCACCGTCAAATAATTGATGATCCATTCCACTACCACACAGATGGTGAATATTTGACCGGTTCACCGAGGACAACAACTACCGACACAGCGAACAACCTGTTCGGTCGACTCATCACATATCTCAGAATCTTTGAGCCGGAAAGTGAACTGATGCTGTATCCTCAGTTGTCTGTGAATGGAGAGACGCGTGAGAAGCACTATTTCGACTACAGTGAACGTTGGGAGAATATTTTGCGTGTGATTCGTGATGAGAGATATATGCCTTGTGAACAATGTCTACGAGATGTGTTGAAAATAAGCTGTGGTATTGGGGATCACTTCCCACCGGATGAAGAGATGGTGAAGAGCTGTTGGGATGAATACGGCGTTAGCGATGACATTCGCCAGAGAATTCTCAGTTGTTATTCATCAATCTACAACATGGAGATTCACTCAAGTGAAATTTCACGGTGATTTGCTAAATATTTTGTTTAACTTTAATTATAACATTTTGAATAAAGTTTACTTTATGTTGTGTGGTGTGTTTTCTCGTGATGGAGTGGTAGTGTATGTGAGTTAGTGTATACGCGCGCGAGGGCGAGAGAGAGAGAGTGAGTGAGTTGGTCGTTCGTTGGTACTTCGTGGTTCGGTAAGCGTGACATTTGCGTTTCAGAGTTATATTACGTTGTCAACGCAGGCAGTGTATGATGTAGACGGTGGATGTTTTCGTATAATTACAAGGAAACTTAATTGATATTGTGTGTAGGAGAAATAGGCGAATAGAATTGTGGGTGAGGTCGGCTTCCAAATCAGCCTGGAATGATGACGAAGGAGAGTAGAGTGAATCCAAGTCGAGTTGATTAAATAGTCGACAGTTATTTAGAATGACAACGCATGTATGAGAATGATGATTTCGCGAATGATCTCCCATCATCCTTATTTTCACTCTCAATTTATCTTTAAGCTTAATGAGTTTCGATTTGATTTCATGGTGACCACTGGATAAACTGAGAACTGTCCGAAGTGTAGGTTATTAGACGGTTCCATTGGAAGATATATCGAGTGTTTGTTAACCAGTGTATTGGTCAGGTGTAAGGGCTGATTAACATTCGATTGTCAGTCGATTTTTCATTCCGAGTTCTGCGTTTTGGTGCACTTTGGGTGACGACGGTATGTGTGACTAGTGGAATTCAGCACAGAAAGCGACTGTAACAGTCGCTGGATGTGTTAATTGGAAATGTTGGTCTCGCTTCCGTGACTTCTGACAGGTATAAATAAATACTGCGTCAGTTAGCTAGTGTAGTAGGAGAATATTAATTCGAATAAAGCAGGAATGACAAATGTACCGGGATAATTCATTTTTATTAATTCCTGGATACTTCTCAACTCGTATTGTCAAAAGAAGAGTACCGAAATTATCAATTGAATTGAATTGAATTAAATTAAATTAGCGATGTGGACATACTTGTTTTTAACAATGATAATGAGTAATTGATTGGAAGTGAGAGTAAGTAACATTGGTGAGGAATGATGTAGTCAGGTGTTGAATAGTAGAGAGTGAAAAGGATCTATTACTTCAATGAATGAATGAATGAATGGGTAATAAGAATTTGAAAGTAGGTCAAGTGAGGTGATAGTACTAAAAGTGCGAGGATCATAACCACAAAAAAGGTGAAGATGAAGTGGTGTGGATTGTGTGGATGGGATGAAAACCTCAACTATGTGTTGACAAATATTTCGTTCAATGTTTTGTTTGTATTACGAGTGCACAATATCGGGGGAAGAGACTCTCTTTTCAACGAATTTATTATCAAGCTGTACAATCGTATATGTATATGGTTTTTAATAAGAAATTATATCCGGTGAGGGAATTAGGTCACAGGTGTGAATACATGAAATAATAATAGTAGTAGTAGTAGTAGTAGTAGTATGAAATGCAATTGAAATATTTGTGATCATAATCACAGTTTAATGTCGAGAGGCAACATAATTAATGTCATATATAGAATAATATATAAGATGTATATATTTTGGAAAGTGGAGCATAGCTATAGGATTGGTAGGCGAATATAAAATGTTACATAACATGGTGTGAAATTTGATGAGATAGAATTCAATGTTGTAGGAATAAAAAAGTAAAAAGAAAAATTTTGGGTTGTGAATGACAAGTGGGTGAAGTGGAAAAAATTCAGAGTGAGAATAGTAACAATAATAATAATAATGACGATAATGATGGTGATAATAATAGTAATAATCGTAGTAATGAGGGAAAGGTACATGGAATAACCAAATAAACAAAATAAATGTATGTCTATCCGTCTACGGCCAAGGCAGATGTAGGGATTCCACATACTTCTTTTTATACAGAGGTCTGGCTTAAAGTCATGAATTTCTAAAGCCTCCTGTGTCTTTACTAGTCTGTAACCAAGAAAACATGTGGAAAGTTATCATGGATTCTGCATATTATGATGTTGAAAGCATGTTCAGTGTTGACAGAGTGACAGAAGTCGACCGGGTGTTCCAGAATAAAGCTTCGCATACACTTCCTTTCTCACTTGTAAAACCATGATGCTGGAATATGTGCTCCTATGCGTGTGGAAAGCGTCCTCTGACTACGGTCAATATGACTTGCTCCACAAGAGTAGGTGAACTGATAGATGTACATGGAGGTGGCCAGACGGAGAAGCTTATCTTTTACAGAGGTAGAGAACAACTTTCGCCTGGTGAATGTCATATGCAATTTCGCTGAAGAGAACATCTTAGTGACTGCTCGAGAGAGAGAAAGACGATGTTTGAGCATATCTGATGCTTGATCACCTTTGAATTCCATGTGCATGAATAAGGTTTTCTTTGAAAGTGAGTCGGTGACCAGTTTAGACTGCTTATCTTTCATGTTGGTGTCAATAAATCGGTTAGGGTGATCGTTTTCTGCGGTCGTTGCTTTTAGGATGTCAAGTTCTGAGTGAAGTCAATCAGAACTACAAACGTTCCTTATTTTAAAGCAGGACGAGTGGATTGGGTTCGTTTTCAATCAGATAGCCATGAAATTCATTCACTCTGCTTTAGGATGAAAGATAGGCAGTCTAACCTGGTCACCGTAGAGGGAGGGATAGACGTTTACTTATTTTGTTTATTCGGTAATTCTATATACCTTTTCCTCATGACTACGATTAATATTATCAAATAGTTATTATCAACTGAAAGGGGCACATTGAGACGACCAGACGAGTCAGCCCATCTTCTACATAGACGGAGAACAACTAACGCCTGGGGAACATCATTTGTAATCTTGCAGCAAACAACGTCTTGCAGACTGATTTAATTAATCTTATGACTGTCCGTGAAGTCATCATTACGTCTCTGCCTAACAAAGTCGGCTGTCTCCAATCCCTAATATCCTCACATGTGTGATAGAATGGTGGTGTTTCGGCTATACAAGAGACTTGGCTTCAACAACATTCGACGATAATCTAATCTCTTTCAATGAATATGAAGTCTTCCATCAGGACATGCATGGTGTATAGAAAACGCATGACAGAGGAGTAGCCACTTCTATTAAAACAACGTCTTCTACATCTAATCATGCATGTCCTCATTCTTCCAATGACAATATAGACTGTTCCACTGAGACAGTGTGGTGTGGTGTGGTGTCGTCCAAGGCACTTCAGTGAATATTCCTATATGTGCATAACAAATGTTTGCATGACTGCAGACTGAGGTCTCGCTGATATATCTAGCTTTGCGCACGAATTTACTGAATTCTCTGCTGCTATCTGCACAAATGGCTTGTCATTAGTCTGTGTTGACTTTATATTCTGCGATCACAGATTTCTGGTATCAGAGACTGTCTAGTTCGCTGCAAATAGCAAAACGCTCCGATATAGTTGTTTTATGAGGTGAGTTCGGCGCCTAAGTGTACTACCCATGCGAGACTGATGAGTATGTAGGTGGCAGGAACAAAGTTCTCTGTCGCAAACTGACAACGGAGATCGTCTCCCACAGATCTGTTCAGACAATCCTCGTTCCTAGTCGGCACCAACTTTAGGAACAAACAGTGACATTGCCTAACCTGGCCACTTCAGTCCCTGAATCAATACTCGACACAGATTGACCACATGGCGATGGGGTATCGTTGGCGAGAGTGAGTAGAAGACTTCCACTCCTCCTGGAACACATGCGTTGACTCCATGAACTCCCTAGTTCGCACACTTTTATGCTCACTATTAAACGGACAATGGAAACTGTTGTCAGCGAAGCAGTCACGCCCACAACTAGATCGACACACAGTCTCTATTTAAGCAAGAAATATCGAGACGAGCACCTGAGGTCGATAACGAGACTCCTCCTGAAGAAGCCTCGCACAATATGCAGTTGGCTGTAGACACAGGTGTAAAGGCTGTTAATAACCTGAAACCGGAAGTTCGTAAAATCCAGTGGATAAAAAAAAAAAAAAAAAAAAAAAAAAAAAAAAAAAAAAAAAAAAAAAAAAAAAAAAAAAAAAAAAAAAAAAAAAAAAAAAAAAAAAAAAAAAAAAAAAAAAAAAAAAAAAAAAAAAAAAAAAAAAAAAAAAAAAAAAAAAAAAAAAAAAAAAAAAAAAAAAAAAAAAAAAAAAAAAAAAAAAAAAAAAAAAAAAAAAAAAAAAAAAAAAAAAAAAAAAAAAAAAAAAAAAAAAAAAAAAAAAAAAAAAAAAAAAAAAAAAAAAAAAAAAAAAAAAAAAAAAAAAAAAGTTTGGCTGTGAATGGATGGAATTACGGGAAAATACATTACACTGACCAAGAAACTCACTCCACTCCCATAACTCATGCAATCAGCCAGGTGAGAGTGTCAGTGATGTTCACTCTTCCCATTTCTGTTTAATTTCATCATGGTTCCGTGTGCTAATAGACTAAGCACGTATACCATTAAGCCACAGGGACCCGATCCAATGGCCCATGAAATCCAACGTCTGCTAATTGACGATATAGAGCAAACGCTAGCCAATGTCTTCGGCGAGTATTTGTCCTCACACGCGATATGATGCACCCTACTGGTCACGATTTCCCACTAGAACCCCAGGTAACTACCTACCTGAATAGGGCCAGTCTTTATGTTTGGTTGATCTTCCGGATCCTCCCAAAGCCAGCTTCATTAAATATGCCGATGATGATCTAACCATTCGTGTTCCAGTAGTTCCTGCATTGCACTGTTCTTATATAATGAGTAGATTCTTATCTGAAGTTGACAAGTCGTCTCATCTAAATGGTCTTAAAACTGAATCCATCAAAATGTCATACTGGTGATTTTGGTTTCATGTGTGAACAATACTTGAGTGGACTGACTTGTTCAATCCTATGATGTCTGAAATATTGAGCTGTGGAGCTGTGATAGACAGTGAATCGATTTTGCCGACAGATTAAGAGATCTGAGTGCGATTGATGGGTTTCTGATATCTCATCATGTATCCTCCTTGTCGACTTGACTACAATTCTGTGTATTGTATTAAACACGCTACACGTGTATATTAGAGTAGAGCCATAGATCGATGATTTAATTGGAAAGGAGATATTTCTCGCCTCAATCCTTCTCCTTTCTAAATGCCTTCTTAATCTTCCATATTCTCTACTCTGAGCAGAGTGATATTATACGAGATTTTACAAAAACTCTGCGTTGATATACACGTGAACCCGATCATAGTCCTGCATCATGGGGAAATGTTCACGTTGTTCAATGGATGAATCGGTCAAGATAACAAGCCATGTGAAGATTGTTTGTTTTGATGACTGCATGAACTACTGACTGAAACACGATTCCTTGATAACAATCAAAATCATGACAAGACTCACAGGTTTATTCTCGACTGTATTTGAACACGCAGTAGACGATTTACATTACAGAGTATTTGGAGAGTGAACTATGTACTCTTCCTACAGCAGCTTCGATTATTATAGCATTCAACAGTATGTCGTGTGAGGCTGTTGTCTGTTGTTGAAGAAATGTCCGATAATGTGAGATACTTTTCGTCATTTCTGTTGAGAACTGCACCACTTTGCTTCGACAACAAACCTCGATTGTTGTCGAGGTCATGTAGTGATTCAGAAAAGTTAATGATAATGATAATCGTTGAAAATAAATTGGACATTGAGTCCACATAGAAGTATTTGATCTTTTCGGTATGATGTGGGCATTCCTACTTTGATGTACTCTCAGTGTCAGACTTATATTCCACAAAGAAATCTATATACAGAATGATTGAGTAGCTATGTGATCACCAATCAGTCCGATGCTAGCAGATTTCTCTATCGCGATTGTGGAAATCAGTACACTCACACGTGCTGTAAAAGGGCTGAAGTTCTACAAAATACGAAAATAATCATAGAATGATCAAATACAATGAGGCTAGGAGATGGATGCAAATTTAGCTAGTCCAGCAATTCTGCAGGTCACCGTGATGAGAAATCCTCATTACATTCACGTTGATTATGTCAGTTTCACTTCTTCTTATTCTATGTCGTGGATATGCATGGTCGACAACTCTCCATGCTCTCTCAAAAACGCACATTTGGATGTCACAGTGATGTTGTGACAAGTGATGTTGTCGCATGACATTTACTCAATTAATAAGCGGAATGGAAAATCGATGTATGAGGTGTGTGGGAATCTCCATTTTAAAACACTTGGACTACTGTCGTTATTCTACCAACCCTGACGATCATTTTACGATCATCTGTCGAATTGAGGCCAATCTGCAGAATTTCTTTCCTCTCAGGTTATTATAGGCAGCCAACGCCGCAACCATTCGTGATATCAAGTCAGACGTTCGCCTAATGGGTATGTGAAGGTGCATGCGTGTTTTTGTGTATATGTGTATGAAAGGAGTATGCATAGTTCCTATTCCTACCTTGGTCGTAGAGGGATAAACACTTATCTATTTGGATTGTGGGATTTGTGGGCATCTCGGATGAATCTCAGTTGTTAAGTACTCGTCACCAAATAAATATTAGTTACAGTTCTTTCATCCTATTTTCAGATTCCACAAAGGTGTGCATCCACGACCTGACCATGAATGGAAGTCGAGGTCTCCTCCAGGTGACGAGATCAATCTCATCGACACTTTAGCCACTTTAGCTGGAATTCAATCAACCCTGAATTCTAACTTCGACTACTCGTGACGAATGGATGAGAAATTATCGATTTTTTACTCTCCACTTTGTTTCTTGAGTGAATCTACCTACCTTTTCTTTATTACTACGGGTACTACTATTATTATCATCATCATCATCACTACCCTGAATGTTATCATTATTATTTTTATTATCATTATTAATAGTGGTATTATTAATAGTAGTTGTCGTAGTATTATCACTTCGACTGTTTCCACCATCATATCAGTCGTTCCATTTATGATTTGCTTGCCTACTACTAATTCTGGTCGAAGATGCCAAATCGAGGATCAGGAAGGCGAGCGAGAAACACATTCATCATCGAGGTGAAACCAATCTGGAGAACCAATCTTCGTCACTCAGCCATCATCAACAACAAAATTCGGTCGGATTTTCAATGCAAACGTCAAGTCAGTCAGTTCTTCTATACGGATCGGATCAGAAACTTGGCGGGCGGGTCACAAAGAATATTTCTAACAGCCTGTTGCAGACGTTACCTTCATCAACCAACAACTGTCTTCGCTGGATCTATACTGAAGATCAGATGGCCGGGCCGAGCCGGAAAGAATCACCAACAAAGAACTATGGGCGCTAACTAACGAAGCCAGAACAAACCAATCGCCAGCCAACAAATATGCAGGAGAAAGTGGAGATGGATGGATTGGACACTAAAAAAAAAAAAAAAAAACGGGTGTCATCACTCGACTAGAACCCGTAAGAGAAGCGGCGAGTTGGTCGTCAGTTCAAGGGTGACATGGAGGCGACCGTGTGAAGAGGAGTTGGTTGAAACAGTATGGACTAACATGGATTCAGGTGAAAAGCACAGCAGAAGACAGAAGCAGGTGGAGACGTGGAGTTGAAGCCCTATGTTCCACTAGGAACCCAAAGGAACACCAGCAGCTGCCCAGTACTCCCTGGTTTTCAATGGTTCTCTAACTGATATCAATCTGTGATCAACTCGGAAAAAAGCATAACTATCCCTTACAAACCAAACCAGAGAAAATTAGTCTGATGCTCGCTAGTGACTTACTACAGGTTGGAGTTTCCTCAGTTCTAGTGAGAATTCGTGACCAGTGAGGTCCATTTAGATGTCACGAGTGTGGATGGATGTCCCACCAACGACAATGGTTGGGGTCGCGCTAAATCACGAATTGGTGGAAGTTAGAATTCATGAGCTGGCCATTGAATCGGGTCCCAGTGGCTGAATGGTATACGAGCTTTCCATAGTTTGGTTTGTAAGGATTAGTTATGTTTTACGAGTTGATCACGGATTGATATCAGTTAGAGAACCATTGAAAACCAGGGAGTACTGGACAGCTGCTGTTTCATCCTAGTTTGGGAATCATCGCCAGTACGCACCCACTGGGATTTGAACCCAGGACCTTCCGGTTACAAGGCAAGCTAGCTCGTATACCATTCAGCCACTGGGACCCGATTCAATGACCAACGCATGAATTCTAACTTCTACCAATTCGTGATTTAGCGCGACCCCAACCATTGTCGTTGGTGGGACATCCATCCACACACGTGACATCTAATTGAACCTCACTGGTCACGACTTCTCACTAGAGCGTACTGCCGATGATTCCCAAACTAGGATGAAACAGCAGCTGTCCAGTACTCCCTGGTTTTCAATGGTTCTCTAACTGATATCAATCCGTGATCAACTCGTAAAAATATAACTAACCCTTACAAACCAAACTATAGAAAATAAAATAACTACTAATTATGTGATTTTACATCTCTCTCTCCAATATCTAAACATTGAATGAAGTATTCACCATCCATCCATGACCTTATTTCTTGTTTTACCACTTGATATTATTTCACTATGCTTCACATCGGAAACATTTGAGTTGTATTTCATATATTTATTATCATTATTTGAAGTATTCACACTTTCGTGTTGGATCCACCCAACACTCTAAGCCAGTTTACTCGTGTTTCTGTGGTTGTGTGTGTGTGTGTGAGTGGGTGGGTGTGTAGTTGGGCTTGGTCAAACATACTTCGAGTGGATGAATCGCCCTTTGCATATCCAATTCTATCTGTTCTGTATTGGGGCATAGGTGTGTTTATCTGCTGTGTAATATGCAGTGATAACTCGTTATTATTCAATATTGTCAAATGAAAGTATATAAGAGATGTGTGCAGTCATTGACAAAACATTCACAGATAAAGTGTGTGTTTGTGTGTGTGTGTGAACAGACAAACACGAGATGTACTCATGTATTTGTAGTCACGAGAATATACGTTTCATTGTGTGCGTATCTGCGCTTGTTCGTTAAAGTTAAACGGTCAATGGAAATCCTAATTTTGGTGTATAGGATCATGAGTCACAAACTGATCAGATATATGAATGAAAATAACTCAATAAATAAATAAATGAACAATTCAAAGTCAATCTGAACGAAGAATATTCTTTTCAATAATTTCTCTTCAGGTCAACGTAAAGTTCAAGTGTGACAAGTGTGAAATAGATGAGTGGAAGATAAAGTACATCCGGAAATGTGAACACTTGTGAATATAATATGATGGATGGAATGATGGATAGATGGATGGATGGATGCATGGATGGATGATGGATGGATGGATGGATGGATGGATGGATGGATGAGTGAAGTGTTGTCACAAGAGTAGTAGACCAGACTAGATGGAAGTGTGTTAGAATGTGATGATACCCTGCCGTGATAAGTGAAATGAAATAAAAGTGGAACCTAATGGAACACGGAGTACAGAAGGATAACAAATAAAGTATAATTTTATTTCCTCGATAGCTTACACACAATGATAAGTTTTGTGTTATTGGTAATATTTCGAGCAAGACTATTTACTGCCCATGTTCATCCCACTGTTGGAATTGTCTTCTTTCTTAATTAAATCGAATCGTTGTCCTGGTTATAGAATAAGGCGCATGTATGTTGTACTCAGGATTGTATTGAAGATGACATCGACAATCTTAAAACTAGCCTGCTTCAATATGGTTATCCAATCTACCAATTTTGTAAAGAAGTGTCTTTCCATGAAAATCGGTTATAAGACTGAGCGTGACACGGTGAATTAGGAGAGGCTTTGTTGAAGGAGGCCTTTCAAAGGTGATATTTGCAGTGATATATTAAGCCGTCGGTTGATCAGATCACTTGAAAGAACTTTCAGTGACACACAAGTACATATCTGTTTGTCAACCAGTGCACCTAAGATAAATTACCGAAGACGGCCACATCATTGTGTGTGTATATATAAGTTCAACTGGTCATGTCGAGCTAGTTGTAATCGTCGAACTGATAGGAATTTATGTTTACGCGGTTGTGAACATGTTCCCGTTTGACTTGAAAAAAGTGGAACCAAACCAATGAATAGTGCCATTTCGTCTCGTTTAGTAGACAGATAGTGAGGACGACATCGAAGTGGATGAGTCATTTATGTTTGCATATCGGGTAACAAACAATCTGACTAAAGACACACGATTAATTCTCTCAGCTGTAGTCGACTCTATACAGATTCATGAGGGAAATATCTGACGCATGTGTGTTAGAGCAGCACATTCATCCTGTTTGTCTCTTTGTTACTTTGCACTGGCCTACTTACAATGAGGTCAGCAGGGACATAATCATCGTCCATATTTTCATGTCATATATGCCTTTCTTGTTCCTTTTCAACTAGTTCACTTCACTCCATTATTACGACTATTATGTGTCAAGCTGTTGTAACTCACACTAAGCAGCTCATCACGTCTCTAGTATTCTAATTCAGTTCACAATCCAACCGCCTTATTCTATCACTACACTTGATATCTGTCAGCCCTTGCTCCAACCTACATTCGGTGTACCCCAGTCTTTGGTATTTGATTGTATGTATTTTGGTGTAATCACTTTCCTCGCAAACCATTTGATATAACAAATCCCCAACACATCCCCCAATATAACTTGTATGCTCTTCAATATAGACGCATAGTGTTCTGATCATACACGGACGTGTCACAGGAATCTATATATACAACATTTACTAGGGATATTAATCCGTTCAAGGGATTTGGCTTGTGTTATCGGAAAATGGAGATTCACTAGTCATATTAGTTTATATGGGAAACAAGAGGAAAACTAAAATCAACAAGTTAATGAGGGATTCGAGGAGTAGCTTCAGTGGCCAGTTTGTCGTAGAATCGTCTTTTGTCCTTCCTAGCACTCTTCTTCACTTCTTTGTCCAGTGCTGTGTAAGTTGAGCTCAGCGTCTCCTTCTCCTGTCCGTCCTTGCATTCAATCATTTTCTCTTTCACCATTCTCCTCTCTTCTATTAATTTCCAAGTGTCCGTTGAGAGCCATTCCTTGTCTTGTCTCTTCTTTCTTCCTAGAACAGTCGAACACGTTTCGTTGAGAATCGCCTTCAGAGACTTCCAATGTTCTTCCACGCATGATTCTTCAGTGATGTCGCGTAGTGTTTCCTGCTTTGCTCTGACAGTTGTAGTGAAAGTGTCCTTTGTGGTTGCATCCTTTAGTAATTGAGTGTTGAACTTGCATTGTGGCCTACACCCAGCTATCCTCGAGGCTTTTAGTTTCACCTTGAAAGTCCCTTCTACTAGATGGTGAACTGTCTGAACCCACATCTGCTCCTCTCCTTGACCTTGTGTCCACTAGGCTCCGTCTCCACTTTCTTGAAATTGAGATGAAGTCTGTTTGGTTTTTGGTGTTTCCATCTGCTGAAATCCATGTCGTCTTGTGTATATCCTTGTGTTTGAGCACACTACTGCCAATCACCAAATCATTGAAGGCACAGAAGTCTGAAAAGAGTTCACCATTGTCGTTCATTTCGTCGAGGGCCTCTAGGCCCATGTTGAGTTCTCTTCCTGTGTTGTCTCCTCCCAGCTGCTCATTCATGTCGCCCATCAGGATTTTGATATCTCTATTCGGGACGTTGTCCATTACTGTTTGTAGTTGTCTGTAGAGCGCCTCCTTCTTCTCTTGTTCTGAGACGTTTCTAGGCGCATAGCATTGAATGACTGTAACTTTCCTTCCTTTCGAGTTGAACCTGGCTGTCATTATCATGGAGGAGGTCGGTTCCCACTGCATGAGAGCTTTGGCTGCTGTTGGTGATATCATGATGGCCACTCCCTTGGTGTGCTCGTGGTTGTCATCTGGGTGGCCAGAATAGATTATTGTCTCTCCAGTTGGTAGTTGGCACCTTCCAGCTCCGTTCCATCTGCTTTCGCAGATTCCCAACACTTCTATTCTACACCTTCTCATTTCAGCGGCTATCTGGGCAGCCTTTCCAGTTTCATACATTGTTCGAACATTCCAGGTACCCATCCTTACTTTTGCTTTCATCGAAAGAAGGCATATCGGCTGACTGGCTTCCCGAAGGCTTTCACCAGCCAGTGACATTTCACTTCCCCGATTCCAGCGAAAAATAAGGCTATTGTTTATGCTTTTAGAACTTTTAATGTATTTATACGTTGAAGTTTCTGTAGCGATTTGGTTGTTTTACGGGGGTGGAGTTGCTAGCACCACGCCCAAACCCTCCCTCTTTATCCGGGGTTGGGACGGGCAAGAAAACTAACAAGCCAGTAATCTAGTCGAGGTTACACGCGGTGGGTGGATGAGCTTAATTGTGCGAATACCTTACTCAATACACCGATTACTGAACACAGATTGTATGGTGAGTAACACGAGAGTGTTTTTGTCCACCTAACGAAGAAGTTTTGCAGACGATCCTATTCCCATAACAATATTCTTTCCCTATGATGCATGACGCATCATACTGACTGAAATCTATTCGTCGATGAAATGTTGAATGTTGCAGTCTCTAAGATTACATGCTACCTGAAGTTCTCCTTGAACATTTGCTGTTCTGACTGCTGAAACACTGACTATTTACGAGATTTGATAGGGTCTATTCTCAACAACTAAAACAGCTTCGAAGAAGAACAGAGAATTTTCATCAGTCACACGATAATTTTGAGCTTTGAAGGAAGAACTCTCTGATAACATCTGAATTACAAAGACTGAATCGATTATACAGTGGAAAATGTTTCTCTTGCGAAAATGCTTCCAAAATCTGGAAATATTTAATCCGCGTAAAGTACACTTCTGGACATAAATATAAGAACGGAGAGGTCAGCAAAGAGTCTCTTCTTTTTCGGTAAATTCATTCACTGGATGACACAGTTTCGAGCACAATTTATTGCGGTTCATAATCACACTACTTCGAAACTTGAGTTTTATAGTATCCTTCGTTCTCTCCTATTTGTCGTCGTTGGGGTAGTAGAATATTCGAGATGTCCAGCTGGACAGGTGTTGAATCATTCCTATTAGAAGTATCTCAGTTGATTCGATAAACAAAGCCACCGCTGTCATCAATCTCTCCTCCCACCCTGTTACATTGGATTTTAAAACTGTCATCCTATCCCATCCAGCCTATTGTATGGTTGTGTGTGTAACTGCATGCAGTGAGTGGTATAGCTGAACTATTCTCTAGATTCCTCATCTTATTCGGGTTAACTAATTTAGATTTTGCTAGATTTTTATGCTCCACTAGTCTGACTGACCCTGTTCTACTTTGACCTGACAATCATTACAGGGTACTAGGTAAACTAAATTGTTTTGCTTTAAGAGGTCCACAGGATTGATCCTTTAACCGACAAGGTTTGTTTTTAATTGAGATCGTGGTTGGTTTGAATGCCAGCCACTTTTATTCCTGCCAGCCTTGCTAAGAATTCCCCGTGAGGTTTCCGAGGTTCATTCTCTGTATGTAAGTACTATTGATGACTTATATTCTCTATTTTGGTGTTGTCATTATCTTGCGCATGTTTGACATGCATGTTGTCATTAATGTTACTATTATTATTATTATTATTATTATCACTATCACTACTAACATTATTAGTTTTATTTTTACATTTCCCTACATACTTTCTGACTAATTTGTCAGGGTAATTATTAATTTTCAAAGCTTCTCTTGTATGCTTCACCTCCTGTCTTAGATTTTCATCGGTGCTACTTAAACATTTCACCAATCCTATTTTCACTGACATAAGTGTGAGGCTGATCGGAAGTCCAAATATCTGTTTGAATGTGTGGGTTTTCTGTAAACACACACACTAGTGTTTAACTTCCCATATTCTTTCCTCACTTTCCAATTCATCATAAGTGAATTGAATTGCTTCCACCTTTGCATTAATGTGTTCAAAAAATCTATCTATATCCTGTGTTCTTAGTACCGTGAATATGTCATCTGCATACCTTCACCATACTTTTGTGGTGGGTGGGGGTGAACGTTTCAATCGCTATGTTTTCCCACCTATCCGTGAATATATCTGCTACAACTTGGGATATTGGTGACCTCATAGTAACTCCGTCAGTTTGTTTGTATATTTTCCTTTGGAATTTAAATACTGTGGAAGTCAGGCATAGCTGCACTCCCAGTATTATGTTCTCAAGTGGCACCGTCGTTTAAAGTGTGATTTCTTGGTCAGAAATGAGTTCGTTTTTGACTGCCTCTTTAGCCATATTCAATGGAGACAACGTTAAAACTAACCATTTTCTCTTCATTATCTACTTTAAATTATCTAATCTGTGTTTTAGTTCATAAGAATTAGTTAGTTTAGATTTTGAGTGAATTGTAAGGGGATTCAATACCATGGATGAATATTTAGATAATTCATAAGTAGGTGAATTTCTAAGATCAACTATAGGTCTAATAGGGTATTCTGACTTACGAACATTAACAAGAGTATACAGCCTACTGGGGTTTTTAGTTTTGGACATTAAATTAAACCACTCAGACTCACCTAGAAACGGATTCATTCGGCGTATAGGGTCCGCTGTGTATTTCTTAACCTTATTCATAACGGTGTCTATTGATTTATTCATTTCCTCATATGATCCTGTTTGTATGTGAGTATTCACCTTGTCCATATAGTCTGATTTGTCTATTACTACTGTTGCATTTCCTTTGTCTGACTTTGTGATTACTATATCCTTGTTATTCTTGAGGTGTTTCAGAACTTCCATCTCTGATTTTATCACATTAGGCTTTCCTCATTTTCGTTGTTTTAATGACACTTCACATTGTGCCCGTACTTCGTCATCCGTTGTTTTGTCTATCCCACTTAGTGCTATTTCTATTTTAGGGATGATATCCTCAGGTTTCAGCTTGTCTACCGCTAAATTGAAATTTAGTCCCTTTTCTAATACACTTATTCCTGTGGGACTTAATATTTGTGTTGAGAGATTGATAACCCACATTGTTTTATCGATCATTTGTAATTAGTATTGTACTCTGAGCTGGTTGGTTTAGTTTCGGAGCTTTCGTCGTCCTTCTGCACAACGTCTTCAGCGCAATTTTCACTGTTAAGTGAAGTGATTTAAACTTTCCATGGTTGACAGAATTGCGTCTGCTTGTAACCATCTTTACATCTGTGTTGATCATTTTTCATGGATAATCCCCATCCAGGAATTGATCACTTTTATCTTTACAAATTTGGATAGTGTTATTTGAAGACGGAGATCATCTGCAAAACGTGGTGTATTTGCGCGATACACCTCGGACAATCTGATCACACACTTACTGGTGATAAACTTCTCTGGATATCTGTTTTCTCTAAGATTATCCCGGATGACCTGGAGTCCTTTCTCTACAGAATGCACAATTGCTCCCTCTACAATCCGTTCGCAGATATAGTTGACGGTTCCCACCAGTTGTGCATTGGTGAATAAAGGTGAAACATCAAGCGAATCCACATATTTGTCGATTGCTATCGATTATTTTTTCTGAGTATTTTAGTATTTTGGCTTTTCAACTGCAATCAAAATTTTACATTTTCATCCTTCCTGTTCTCCTGCCTCACTCGACTTAAATTCCACACTTGATTACTACGGTAACTGACTTGACCAACACTCAATTTCTAGTCATTTATGTTACGTCATCCAATTTATCTCCTCATTCTTAGTCCTAATTTAAATGGCATTATTCTCTAACCGACCTCTACTTAGTCTCTACCTGTGATCACCTCTGTTGCTATCCTGACCTAAGTTGAGACATTTTAGTCAATTATATTACGTCGTCATCTGACTTACTAACTCAATGTTACTTTGGATCCTGTCTAATTAATCTTGTCTTTACATTAGATCATTCTTGTATTACCTGATCAATTATCTAAACTTGACAAACCTCATGTACACACACAAATAATTATATATAAATGCGATTGTACAGTTATGTGAATGAATTCGCCGAAAAGAGTTCCTTTTGTCTCTCTCTATCTCCACTTTCTATGTTTCGTCTTTAATTGTTTCTGTTTCTAAAACTTCCTGTCATCCTCTTGTATGTGATTGATTTTATTTAAGGTAGTCAAATCTGTCCATAATTACTATTCTGGACAGCTTATCCGGTCTGATGATAACGACTATGTATGCTTATCAAGTTTTAGTCTTGTAACAGTCTATTGAGGATCTCTGGTGAGTATAATGTAATGTGTATTCTCATTCTTCTGTCTACACTGACAGCAACAGTCTACCAGAGTTGATTTGAATCATTCCAGGTACTCATCAGAAGAGACAACCAAATTATCTGCTTGTATATAGAGGTAGTCAAAAGGTGCACAGGTGTCTATCTCACTTTACAAGAACCACAGAATTCAGGTTCAAGAGATAATATTTCAAGTTGTAATTTATCAAGAGTTACACTACTTTGAATCTACGTGAAAATGTATCAGCCGCATAATCGAACATTATGGTGACGATGGACGTCATATTTTATAATTGTGAGAACCTGAAGAGAAATTCTTGACGAGAATATTCTCAATTCAGACTGACTTATGGCCGGAAAGAATCACCACCAACAAGAAACTACGGGAACAAACAAAACAAGAACAAACAAATCGCCAACCAACAAATATGCAGGAGAAAGTGGAGATGGATAGATTGGACACTCGTGGCTGAGGAGGCCGCTGGGTGACATGGCGCGCGCGTCAGGCCATCGCTCGAGTGGAACCAGGCGGAAAGGGAAGCGGCGAGTTGGTCGTCAGTGCAAGGGTGACATGGAGGAGATCGTGTGAAGGGGAGTTGAAAGAGTGTGGACTAGCATGGAGGCAGGTGAAAAGTACAGCAGGAGGAAGACAGAAGCAAGTGGAGACGTAAAGTTGAAGCCGTATGTTCCACTAGGAACCCAAGGGAACAATAATAACAATAAATAATAATAGACTGACTTATGCTTAACAGGACTAAATTAATTAAAATATGCCTCAATAGGCTAAGAATTTGTAAAATATATTGTAAGGTATGGATTTCAGCAATGGGGAAATTAATCTAATAATAATTCACCGAAACGTCCCTAAGCCTAACTCCAACCTTAAGCTGGAATCCTAACTTTCACCTAGTCTTCAATCTTAACCCTAATTCTAACTCCTAACCAAGTCCAAGTTAACTGTAATCCTAAAGTTAACTCTAAGTAGCTGACAATTATGTCAAATCTTCATTCCTTAAAGCTACAAGAAGGAATGAGACACCCACTCACTACACTGACTCAAGCGCGCATGTATATATGAGGAGCAAAAGTCACTGTTTATGATTTTGTCATTCGAAGGTGACACTAGTGCTAGCTGGAGTTACTGAAATTCGTCCATCCAAGTGTATTCAGCATTCTTATTACACGGCTGATTTACACCTGGTATTTTCCAGCTTAAGTATGATTCGACTTTGCATTATGTTCAAAATAAACTCCATGTCCATCGCTATGGATGTTTTATGGAACCGTGTAGCTGAATAGCATCCTGTCTGACTGATAAAACGCTAGCATGGGATGAGGAAGTCCTCCATCTGTGAGCACATTCTAGAGCCAGGTCATTCAGCTCCACGTGATTTATGCATTAAGGTTGTCAACAAAGCGGAATTCAGTCATTCTAAGATATTGCGTTTTCTCTAATAATGTAGAGGCGAAGTTCTAGCTATATATAAACAGAAGCCTAAATAGCGCAACCAAAAACTCCTTCTCAAACGCTTTCCCTTACTTTGGTCACAATAATGTTCTTATTTACACTTGATTTTCCCTCTTGAAAAAATCACGTATGTTAATGTAATCACACGAATGTCAGCTGTTATAGACAAAGGAACATTAGTGAATAAAGAGTTTACATCAAAAGTGTACATATTTTTATTCATAATATTAATATCATCTTTTGATGAACTAGCAATGTTAGGCTTTCCATTTGAAAGCGATTGTTTCCGTCAAGTTGATGGTGTTGCTGTGGTAACTCCTTTAGGACCCCTTCTGGCAGATAGCTATATGTTGCACATTGAGAGATTATCGGAGGATTTAATCGAAAATGTGCCACTTTATAGAAGGTATGTCGACGACATTGTAATCATAAGCGATGAAGTCCAGAATAGCACATCATTTACGTCTGTAGAAGACGAAGATAACTGTTTATCTTTCTTAGATATATTGCTTAGTCGACGGCCTGATGAATCAATAAAACGATGTATTCATAGAAAACCTACCTGGTCAGGACAGTATCTTAATTATCACAGTTTCTGTTCTGTTCGGTACAAAAGAGCCTCAGTGAGTAAAGTGCCTCCTTAGTAGAATCCAACGAATATGCACTAAAGACAGACACACTTGATGATGAGGAAGAAAGTAAGGAAGTTGACACAAACTCTGCTCTGATTGATAACAATTATCCGGACAAGTTCATTCGGAGACATAAAGTAGTCAGTGGAACACGGAGACCCACTCTCCAAATCGTCCCTAAGAAAGACGTATGTACATCTAGCTACCCTATGTGGGTGATCATAGCAGCTTGACAACTAGACAGAGAGAGATTGAACACTGTTGTTAAAAAGACTTTTATGCGGCTGATATCATAATAATTGAGAATGTGAAGCCAGTATATCCACTTTAGCCCTTTGAACATGCGAAAAATGATGTCACATCCCACTGTATTCACCAACTTGAATGTATGTGTGGACACACACACACACACGCAAACAGGGACGACACATCGATCTCTGCAAGCAAGGACTAGCTTTATAAGCGAATGGAATATTCAGAGGCCATTAATGGTGAGAAGAGATGACTTAGCTCCTCTATTGCGAAACGCATTACAGAGCAGGCACGTTATGCAATCGATGTCTGCACCCCTTTTAGGTCTATCAATGAGAGGTGTTTGGGGAATTTCGAAGAGTTTGTGTAAGCCCTAGTAATCAGAAAGTTCAAACCACCTTATGCGTTCAAAAGCGATTTGTCATCACAATAAAACTTCCTTGGTAAACTTTGTTTTGATACCAGCCAGCTTAGATGTACTATTACCTTATTTATGTCCAAACCAAATTCACTTTTAACTGTTTGAAGGCATTTGCGCATTGGGCATATGATATTCATTACAATAAAGGTTTTCTTGTATTTCCCAATGAATGAAAACAAAAGAATATTGTTGTTTTTACTGACATTTCGCTATTTAATGCTAATAGCTTTATCAAAGTATTATTAAACCGGAATTTATCGTCGTCATTCCATATATAGCAGAGACGTCGGACGATTTCAGAAGAGTACTCAATCAGCTCAACATTAGAGTTTCCTTCAAGACATCAGACACACACACGCACTGCAAAGCAACTTTCTCCATATAAAAGACGAAATCCCTAGATATTCCCTACCTCATTGTGTCTATCGAATAAAATGCCTGCTTGGAATGCGATGAGATATACAACGGACAAACATTACTAGAGATGAAACACAATCAGAAGAAATGAACATCGTAGAGCCGCATCTGTTCGACCACCGAGAAATCCGGTTGAACTAGAAAAGCTTGAAAAATCATCAGCCAACCACAGCTTGTCTACACGCTATAGAATCAGATCAGGCCACAAAATTGATTTTGAAAATATTGAAATCATCATCCAGAAAAAGCATTTCAGAAATCACAAAGAACGTCTCATTTCATCAAAAGCACTTCATATCAAGTGGAATCCAAATTGTCTGAATAGAAATGATAGACTAAAACAGAATTTAACATGGTTACAACACCTCCCTCCCCCGTCAAGTGACAAAATCAACACGAATGTGATGAGCAAATTCACTATGCAAAAACACACAAGCTGCTTTGATAAGTTTACACACTGATCAAATCCAACAATCTACACTTGGTTTTGTTATCTTTAACAACTGGCCGACTTGACAACGAAAAATGACTCCAGACAGACGAACGATGATCAAGTTAGTCAACTTTGTTTTGATATCATAACAGATGTACTATTACAGAATGTCTACTTCTCACTCAACGCTCAATTATTTTGCAACTATCCGATCAAATCTTGATCACAGTTCATATGAGATGCACTATTACCTTTTCATTTGGTTTAGTGATCTTCATTGTTATTTTGACTTTCAATATGTCCTTTTAACTTGACCTGAGTCTATATTCTCACCGCTTAACACTTTAATAGTTTCATATACATTCTTATGAAAAGTTCGTGTGTGCTGGATCAAATTGTTCGAAATGTGAAAACAACTGACCTACTTTCAAATTATTAATATCAATTCACTCAATGGATAAATAACATTCTCCACTCAGTGATTCATCCCACTCACTTCTATCCCCCTAAACATCACCTGAACAATCTCCTGGTTGATCGTACATAAACGAGTATAACAAATCACACGCTAGCTTAACTCTCAGTCATATTTGATTGGTTTGGTTGAAAGTGACATCTCATTGGTGGACTGACGTGATGATGGGCTGTTCAAATACACACAAACACACATTAATTATCAAACTCGCACGAATTCACAATTCCCCATTCACATCAACGATATACACTGACACATTTTGCACATTCGAAATCAGATGGAGAGATTGATCGATGAACTGGCTAGTGTTGTGACGCACAACATGAGACTTGATGACGATTTCGACTGTGGACCATCAGATGTTTCTTGTGATTGGACAAAGCGCGAATTCGTCTTGGTGCTTGACAAGATGTTTCTTCCCGAAGTTGATGATGGTGTGGATCCGATTGAAGCGAAGAAATTATGGATGAAGTTTGGTGTGACAGCGGCTGCTCATGTGTACAAATCTGTTGGTCAGTGTGCATCACAAGCACTGCGTGTGTGGCTGACGAATGCAGCGGTAGCGGTGATTCTCCATGGACTTCTGGGAGAGTTGACGACGTCAACAGAGGGAGATGCAGGTGGAAACACAGCTTCTCCTGAAGAAGCCACAAGCGAATATATATCACTACCGGATGATGTATGTTCAAATGGTCGTGAGGATGGAAATTGGAGTTATGGCTGTTGGACAGTGGAGAATTTGGCGAGTAGTTCCGAGATGAGAGATGTTGTGAGAGGAGAGATGATGAATGCATGCATCTCAGTGATGATGGCGGCTGTTGTGAACTACTTTGAGGAGAGGTGTTACACACCGAGTGGCTTTCGGAGGGACAGCTACGCGTGGCGAATACTTCGAAGTGGTGTGATGGAGAAATATGGTCTGACAGATGAGGGTGATAAGGAGAAGGCGATGCTGATCACTGGTCGATGGGTCTCGAAATTGGTTGTTTTCCGTATGGCGACGGAACACCGACAGCTTCATCATCCAATCAGATCTGTGAAGGCGATTGGTTACAACAATCAGTCACTCAAGAAACTGGATGTCGGTAAATATTTCTATCAAGTACCAGCTGGTTTCACATACACTCGAATCGCCTACGCTATCGCCAACAGGATGGTTCGATCTGTATGCATCCCCTTGTTTGAGAATCTCCATGAACTGAATGATCTCCGAAGGCTTCACCGTCAAATAATTGATGATCCATTCCACTACCACACAGATGGTGAATATTTGACCGGTTCACCGAGGACAACAACTACCGACACAGCGAACAACCTGTTCGGTCGACTCATCACATATCTCAGAATCTTTGAGCCGGAAAGTGAACTGATGCTGTATCCTCAGTTGTCTGTGAATGGAGAGACGCGTGAGAAGCACTATTTCGACTACAGTGAACGTTGGGAGAATATCTTGCGTGTGATTCGTGATGAGAGATATATGCCTTGTGAACAATGTCTACGAGATGTGTTGAAAATAAGCTGTGGTATTGGGGATCACTTCCCACCGGATGAAGAGATGGTGAAGAGCTGTTGGGAGGAATACAGCGTTAGCGATAATATTCGCCAGCGAATTCTCAGTTGTTATTCATCACCACATGAACATTCAAACGAAGATTCACACCAAGATCCGCAGAAAACACCACAGACAGATGAACACCAAGAACCACAAGAGGATCCAATCAATGATCCACAACAGGATTTAAACCAAGATTCACACAACCATGACAAACTTGACCATCACATACAGCACCATCACCACCGTAACCCTTTCGAAGAATTTTGTTCAAATTGGAACAGGTTTTGGGACAATCTTTTTCATTGGAGATTTTAATATATTGAGTACATTTTATCTAATCCTGTGGTATGTGTTTTGTTTTTCGCGTTGGACTTCAGTAGATAGTGGTGGTGACAGACTAGGTGAGTTGATGTATAAGAAATTCCTTGTTGCTACTTTGCATTTAGTCGAGCATAAGATTACATTGCATACGCGGACTAGATATGATATGACCAATAGGATACGTAATTAAACCCACTGGCTTTTGAATACATTAAGGTGATTAGGTGACTGAATATGCTTTTTTTGTATTCATTCTAGTTAGTGTATTCTTATTCTATTTAACTGCAATCTTGAATGAAATCTACACACTGATGATTATTTAGGCGGTAAAGAGAAGTTGTCGTGTCCTCTACCATTAAAAGCAGTAGGCATTCTGTAGACTGTGTTATCAAATTTTTGAAACGTCGTATTCATTTCGATAGGGTGTTTGTGTTCTTTCCTTTAAAGTGTTAAAACACGATTAAAAAAAAAAAGACATTTTTTCAACTCTACACATGCAGGCATTAATACACTTTCGTGTATTTCTCTCTGAATCATGCTCATGATGTTGAACCTTCTGGTGGTAAGCGTCTGTTGAATCTCTGTGTGTGTGTGTGTGTGCGTGGATGGGTGGGTGTTTAGGTTTCCAGTGATTGTTGCATTAGGACTCTACGCTGTTTACTCCACTCGGGTATAACTCAACCCCTCATCCTACAGTTCGTAAACTTTTGCATCCTACCTATTCTTCTTTATTGCTCACCCTTATTCTTTCCTGGTTTGCTTAAAAAAGACTATGTCACAATTCGTAGAATACTGAAGACTGTCAGTAGAGTGAGTGGTGTCCCAGTGGACCACATAGTTAACGTCGTTGTCGATAGGCACTTGACTTCGTGCAATAAATTTGCTAGAGGAATTTTGTCTGACTTGCAGCATCCACTTTACTTACTTTCAGATTTCACCTTAGATCTCCTCAGGTAGAACAAGGAGTAACTTCAGAAAACTGTATGCTCGCACGTCTAAGTATAAGAAGTCTATGATACCATACTTGGCATGTATTTTATGTGATGAAAATAGTGTCAGGCAACAATTAACTAACCTTCTTTCATCTAGTAAATAAACAATTTCCTCCATCCATCCTTACATACCTTCAAGTTTTACTTTTATTACTTCTATTATATTTATGGTCCTGTTAATTCTCTGTTTTACTCTCATAATTGCAAACACCAACTTATCTCCATGACGGCTGTAATCTTTGTTTTTTCCTTCACCATATCATGTAGAAAGAACATTATATTCAATACATTTTAAACATGTTAGGATTTCTATACCACATTGACAATACTGTGTGACACAAGCCAACGGCAATTTTCACTGGTATTCTTATTATTATTACCCTAGCTGTTATCATTATTATTGCTGTTTCCATTTTATATGCTGCATGTTTTTGACACTACCTCTATTGTAAATGTGGAAAATTTTCTGTGATTAATTTTATTTATAATTTGAGGAAATGAGATGGAATATTGTGATTAATGCTGAAAATTCCATTCTGTATCACAAGTACTGTTTTTGGAATAAAGTAAATCATTATTATTATTATTAGTAGTAGTAGTATTACTAACTGGAACTTACCCAGCTTTATTTGGTTTACAAGAGGTAGATTAAATTGACACATTACGTGACAATCCAACGTCAATCACCATCAACGGGAGGGATTTGAAAGAGGTTAATTCATTCACTTATCTAGGGACCATTGCCTCTACTACAGGAGGAGCGGACGAGGATGTCAAATCGAGATTCGGGACGGCGAGAAACACATTCATCAGCCTGAAATCAATCTGGAAATCTTCGTCACTCAGCATCACCAACAAAATTCGGATTTTCAATACAAACGTAAAGTCAGTTCTTCTATACGGATCAGAAACTTGGCGGGCGGGTCACAAAGAATATTTCCAAAAGGCTGCAGACCTTTATTAACAACTGTCTTCGCTCAATACTGAAGATCAGATGGCCGGAAAGAATCACCAACAAGGAATTATGGGAACAAACAAAACAAGAACCAATCGCCCAACAAATATGCAGGAGAAAGTGGAGATGGATCGGACACTCGCTGAGGAGACCGCTGGGTGACATCGCGCGCCAAGCCCTCGAGTGGAACCCGAAAGGGAAGCGGCGTGTGGGACGTCCAAGGGTGACATGGAGGAGATCGTGTGAAGAGGAGTTGAAAGAATATGGATTAACATGGATGCAGGCGAAAAATATAGCAGAAGACAGAAGAAGATGGAGATGTGCAGTTGAAGCCGTATGTTCCACTAGGAACCCAAGGGAGCAATAATAATAATACGTGACAACTTTGATGAGCATAACAGTGTCCTAACATTACCATTTATGTTACTATTATTCGTAATATAGAAGGCGAAATGTATGTTGTACCGTCTGTTCTTTAGTAAAGTGAATATTCCCATAATTTATTCAGTACAAATAATTAAAGCGAACAATTGTCGTCTCCAATAAATCCTTCTTAAGGTTCTACAATTATAATTCCATTAATTTAAGTATACAATAGCCAGTCAGGCAGTAAAGGCAAATTAGAATCATATCAGAAATGTGTATTGTGGAATCAAGTATAAGTGAGATGGGATGGGACAATAGTCAGATAGTCAGTTTTTTAATATGGATGGTCAATGAGAACATGGGGCAAAATGAGATGAAGTAATTTAATTTAATGATGTATATATATATATATATATATAAATATAGTCAACAGAAAATGCGGGTTTCTAGAGTGAGTATAATCAGGGTGTGTGAGACAATATGAAAATAAACCAACGAATGAGGCGGACTAGACTTAGGTTGAAGGTTGAAAATAACGACAATAAGAATGACTGTAAAATAATGACGATGATATGGTGTAAAATTACAAGCACTATCGGTGAATGATTGTTAAATAATAATAATAATAATGAAGTGGAATGAACAGGATTTTGTGAGTACAATAGCAAGTTAGAAAAGCACTACTTAATGAAATCATTAGAAAGGTCATGAAATTATAAAAGTTGAAAATGAACGTTTGTCAATGAAACAGAGGAATAGAAGTAGAAGAAGAAAAGAAAATTGTGAAAGGAATTTATAGTGTTAATGTTTATGGAGAATTTGTTGGCTTTATTGTAGGCCAAGGTAAACATAGAGGTTGAACATACTTCTTCTGTATGCGAAGAGATGGTCTTCTGGTATTAATTGCAACCGCTTCAGCTACTGAAAGAGGAGCTCGACTACGTCTTCTATCAGTAGCTGAAGCGATTGCAATTAAAACCAGAAGACCATCTCTTTGCATACAGAAGAAGTATGTTCAACTGACTATTTAAGTATAGGTGCGTACTAGGACGAAACAGCTGTCCAGTACTCCCAGGTTTTCCAATGGCTGTCTAACCGATGTCAGCTCATGATGAAATCCTGTAACTTACTATTGTTCCATCCCGTCTGTTCTTTCTCATTTCTAGATAGATATATATACTGCTAGAGACTCAATATGTGAATGTCAGTGTCATAGTAGTGTCGGATAGACTTACAATCCTGAATGTGATAGAGGTCGGTGCATGGAGAGAGGGAGGGAGAGAAACTGATTGTAGAATCTTTGTTTTTCGAATAATCTACACCCAACATAAGTGGAATACGCATGACTAATCGCTAGGTATCAGAAATATGGGGAATATTACTACCAATGAAATCAATAGATGAAAAGTAATGGAGTTGTGTGAGTAACATGATATGATTAGGAATTTAGAACAACACACATAAGCGAACACTATTGTGCTTTCAATTAGATCTCCTCATCACACTTAACTCTAATGTAACTACATAATTTACAAATAAAAATTCAAAAAAACCAATCATAGTGTTTTGTCTATAGGATAAGATGAGATTGGGATTCCATATTAGTTTGTTTATTCGATGTATCACACAGTGAAGAAACGGTATTATTTACTGGAAAATCTAAGACAAGAAGTGAGGCATATAAGTGAAGCTTTGAAACTTAATAATTACCCTGATACATTAGTTGGAAAGTATGTAGGGAAATGTAAAAATAATATAATAAATAATGATAGTAGTGATAGTGACAATAATAATAATAATATTAATGACGACACCAACAATAAGGAATCTAAATCATCAGTAGTAATTAATTCCATGCAAGGAAGGAAGGAACCTCGGAAACCACCTTATGCAGAATTCTTAGCAATACAAGCGGGAATAAAAGTGGCTGGCATTAAAACCAACCACGAACTCAATTAGAAACAAGCTTTGTCGGTTAAAGCAACAATCCTGTGGAGCCAATAAAACGAAACAATTTAGTTTATCTAATACCCTGCCTGCTGGAATGATTGTCAGGTCAAATAATGCATAGGTCAAACTAGTAGAACAGGGGCAGTCAGATTAGCCAAGCATAAAAACCCAGCAGCAAATCTAGATTAGTCTACTCGAATACGATAAGAAATCTAGAGAATAGTTCAGTTATAGCACCACTACATGCAACCACACACAATCATACAATATAATGGATGGGATAGGATGACAGTTTTAAAATCTAATGTCACAGGGTGGAGGGAGAGATTGATAACAGAAGTTTCGTTTATCGAATCAACTGTGAAGGAATACGAGTAGTAGGAACAGTTCAACATCTCTCCAGTTGAAGATGTGGAAAATTCTACTACCCCTAGGAAGACAAATAGTAGAGGACAAAGAAAACTATAAAGCTGAAGTTTCGAAGTCCTGTGATTATTACTGATGAAATGATTATGAACAATTAACAGTGTTCGAAACTGTGTCATACAGTGAACAATAATACTGTTTCACTGTGTGATACATCTAATGAGCAAATTAATATGGAATTGCTTACTACCACAGTGCCCAAGTTTTACACATATACGATATTAGTTTGTTTATTAGATATATCACACAGTGATGAAACAGTATCATTTACTGCATGACGTGTCGAACAAAATTTATTACTGTTCATAATCATATCAGTTGTAATCACTCGACTTTGAAACTTGAGTTTTATAGTTTTCTTTGTTTTCTCCTATTTGTCGTCGTTGGGGTAGTAGAATTTTCCAGATATCTGGGTGGACAGGTGTTGAATCATTCCTATTACATGTATTCTCCATCAGTTGATTCGATGAACAAAGCTTCTGTTATTAATCTCTCCCACAGTGCCCAAGTTTTACACATATACTAATTTTACACATATATTATGATGAGATTGTGCATATACATTGTGCGCTTAGTCCTAATAATAGTAATGGTAAAAATAATAATGGTTGTATCAGTAATAAGGATGAAAATGTGAGGCGATCTGTGATAACACGAATAACGAAAGACAGCATGATTAAACAAACAAACAAATTTTTACGTAGACGTGGTAGTCGATAGAGGCTAAGAAAAACAAATGAACCGATTATGCAATGCTAGACTGATTGTTAGGGAGGTATATAAAAAACTTTTTTAGTGAAGAAGTGATAAGATTAAGGGATGAAAAGGGAGGGGTTGAAAATAGAAGTATGGAGTGTTGGAGAAGTTACCAGTTAGTTATGTTTAAATAGGCCGTTAAGGGAGGAATAATAGCTGTACAGACCTCCTTTGAATGCATCGTCTAGGTTTAATAGTTTGAACGCCTATCACCTCAGCTGTGTGAGTGAAGTAGACGAATACGAAGTCTATGGGAAAGATTCTGTGGGATAAGATGGATTACACTGAGAGCTCTTGTTTTCTCCACTACATGATCACTATTAACTAAATGTGACAAAATGGAGTTATGGATTGCTTTTGTCTGTCCTTTTGCGAACCAATAAATTGTGCTCTAAATGTGGTCCTCAGTAAAACTGCTGTATAACAAAGACTGTGAGAGACTTTATCAAAATAATTTGGCTTCACAATGGAATTACACTCTACCACAGTGTACAATTGCTTTTCGTATGTCGGTGTCTTAAGAAGGTTGTACAAATCCAACACATCGAATAACTTTTATTCTGCACATTATAACATTTGTGTTTTACGTTTCATAAGCAACCAACAATAAAAATTTGTTAGTTGACGAGTTTACAACTATTATCTAGGGATAGATCTTTTCAGAGTCTCATCATCGCTTCTTGTCAATTCCACATCTAGAAATAGAATCTCTGAGTCATTCTCTGCTTCTAAAGTCAGTTCATCTGAAGAATGATAATTACTCAATTCTTGTAAAACAACATTCAAGTAGGAATCAGTCATCATGACAGACTATAAAAGTATCGTCAGCATTCCATGTATACATCAGTAACCCATGTGTTGTCTGTTTCAAGATTCCCTTTCCTCAACTAGAAGTGTATTATTTTTTGTCAGTTGTGGACTAAGAGTAGAGACCATATCAATCCCACCGGTTATTTTTCTCTGTAGATATCGTTGTTAAGAGTGAAGTGTGCACTGAGTGTGCATCCCAGTAACAACTCTTAAATGTGATACTGGTCATCCTATGCTCAAGTTTCTGTCATCCGTATACTTGTGCGCATCGATGGCAAAAATGTAGAATGGTCGCCAACTACGCAAGTGGTTCGTGGTTCAATCCCCGATCATCGACGCACTCCTTCGCCTCACTAATCTTGTAATAAGACTGGTAAAGAGGAACGGTTGGCCACGAGGTTACCAACCCCATCCCGTATAAATAAGCACCATCGTCACTGAGATGTCAAGCGTCTAGCTTAAAGCTCAATGTCCAACTGGGAAGGTAAAGGAAACAAGCTGTTTCTGTGAGTGGCACTTTAGTAAATATAGACACTACATTCAGTGGTTGTCTTCAGTTTTACAGTCACTGAGCTTCACTTCAAAACGTCTTTAAAGAGCACCACGCAGAATAGTTGCAAATTGGCGACAATGCTTCAGTCAGAAATAAAATGAAAACATTGGGTCACTCAAGAAATAAAGATCTTAAGAAGCATACAAAATAATACAACTTCTCGAAGGATTAGGAAGAATTCGACAAAGAAAGTCATAGGATTAGAGTTGGATAGAGTCACCAGAATGTCTATAATCTGAACGCCAATGTGGTCTATGAACAGCTGTTCATTCAAATCGTAGCATCATTCAGCCTTACAATCAATTCATTTGATTTAATCAAGAGATTTCATCTAACACGGGTTGACTGTAGAACTGTGGCGTACGTAACTACATGATTGTAGACTTTTTGTTAGATATTGAAATTACAGGCATGGTACATGACTTTGTTTAAAACGATTCATGCATAAATACAGATAACTTCTGAGTACAATTCGAAATGCAGTGTACTGTTGGTAGCTTTGCCTTCCCACTGGTCATTATTGTCTACTTGCTCCACTCACACCGTGTTGTGTACTTTGGATTCATTGCATGAACTTACTATCCTTATCCGAAGACAACTCTACAACCGGAACACAGCTTCTACTGTTATTATTAATCTCATATCCTTTAATTCCTAGAGGAACATAGGGCTTCAGCCGCCCAAGTCTCCATTGCCTTCTGTTTTCTGCCAACTTCTCACCCCGCTCCAAGTCTGCCCACATGCTTTCATGTCCTCTTCACATGACCTTCTCCATGTAACCCTTGGACGACCAACTCGCCGCTTCCCTTTCGGGTTCCACTCGAGCGATGGCTTGTCTAGTGATGTCACTCACTTGATGGTTTCCTCAGAGTATGGCCAATCCATCTCCATGTCTTCCTGCCTATCTGTTTCACAATCGGTTCCTGGTTGGTTCGCTCATTGCCTGAGATCCCTGTTGCTGATCTTTTCTGGCCGGCCATCTGATGTTGAGTAGTATTGAGTGAAGACAACTGTTAATGAAGGTCTGTAGTTTGTTTGAGATGCTCTTTGTGACTGGCAAAGTCTCCGATCAGTATAGTAGCACTGACTTCACATTGGAGTTGAAATCAGGACGTTATTTCTGATGCTGGGTGCTGTTGACCTCCACACAGACTTAAGGGTGTTAAAAGCTTGCCTTGCTTTTCTGATTCTGACTTCGATATCCTCGTCAGTTCCACCTGTAGTTGAAACGATGCTTCCTAGGTAGGTGGGTAGGGGAAGGAGGTTGTTTCTTTCAGGTTCCTTCCATTTATGCTGATTGTCGTCTGTTGTTGTTGTTGCTGTTGGTGTTGGCCAGGAATCTTCATCACCTCTGTTTTGTCGATATTCACCTGAGGTCCTTGCTATCTTTGATGCTTCTTCTGCCAGCTTGTTGCTTTTCACTTGCATATCTTCCAGTTTGTGGGAAATCAGACATATATCATAGGCGAAGTCCAACAGTGAACGCTTCTGTGGATTATGTCAATAATTTGTAGCAGTGGCCTTTAACAGTATATCCAAGTAACCTTTTAATTAATATAACTCATCACTGTATTTTTGATAACATATTGTTACACTATCATCTCAGTGACTTTGATTTTTATTCGCATATTTGTTATGTTATTGGGCTTGCTAGACAGTTCCCAACAGAACGGCATAAATCCGAAAGAATTTAAAATTGGGAATCTTCTTATCAATACAGATAATGGAGTCAAAATAGACAATATTGCGAATGAAGTACTTTATGGTGAGAACCAAAGGTGGCTCGTTTTTTGAGATTATCAATCTTCGGCAGTAATCCCACATGACTCCGCGAGGATCGAATTCAGGAATCTAGACTTATGAAATGACCTCCCCCCCCCACATAAATTCTTCTTATCTAGAATATACACCATTATCTCCTCACCAGGATCAAATAGTTGGTAGTGTAATCCACATTCAGGTAGATCAACTTCCCACATGACTAATAAGTGACAGCATGGAGAATTAAAATTGCTTTAAGGCATATCCGAGCTGCGTCAAAATAGTCTACGGGTCACTTATTTTTACATCAGTTAACACGAAATTTACAAAAACAGCAGTGTATGCATGTAAGGAAAAGAATTTATACCGAGCTCAGTATTGCTAAACAATTCTTACCGAACTAATAGGGGAATTTGAAAACTTATGTGGTAATCTAAATACACCAGAGAGATAAAAATATCACTCACATGCACAAATTCGCTTAGAAACCATCTGTATCTGCTAAGTGATCGTATGGAAGTCATCAATCAGTGTAGTTTAATCTGTCTAGTTAATACCTCTAAGTGGCTGAGAGATTAAAGACATCGGCTAGGACTGACTGTATCAGCGTAGCAAAATCTAGACTGTTAGACCTTGATAAAATAAGAAATCAACTGGAAAGCTCACTTATGTGAACACATGCAGTTACACACAGATATATTATTCAGTGAGACAATGTGAGTCTCCTAAGACCTAATATGGCAGGCTGCAGAGAGAGAGATATCGACAACAGAAGAATTGTATATGTAATCGATTGAGAAAACTTGTAATACGAAACAATCACTGCCTGATCTAGATATCTAGAATGTTCTACTAAACTAACAACAAATGAAAAAAGTCAAAGAGGACAACGATACCCAAGTTTCAAAAGTTGTCTAGGTGACCCAGGGTCCCCTAAATTTGAACAGGCTCACAACATAGATAAACAATTCGCTTTTACACTTTACATTCTCCCTACAGTTGCATCAATTCTGATTTATCCCCTCAGATATATGACAGCACGACAGTGTGATGTAAGACACGGTTAATCATAAGAATGTTTATCCTTGGTTAACAGTCTACTCAAAAGTATTAAAAGTCAATCTAAACAAAGAATATTCTTTTCAATAATTTCTCCTCTTCAGGTTCCTACAATTATAAAATATAATATTTCTTGTCGTTACAATAATGATAGCTAGTTAGTTATGCGGTGGATACATTTTTAATGTAGAATAACAGATTAGTAATTATGGGGTGACAAAATAAATAGTCGTATTTGTGTGACAGACGTGCTAGGCTGAAATCGATTACCAAAATATTGTAAAAGGTGAGACAATGGTGGTGATTAGACATAATGGATTTGTACAGTGTGGGATAGGAAAATCGACAAATCAGTTCAAGGTTAAAAAAGGTGTCAGGTGAGTGAGTGGCTAGTAGAAAGTGGTGTGTATTAAACAAGAGGAGAGAGTAAGACTGCAATGACAGGTTCATAATGAAATAATCAGTGTGCGAAATGAAACAGATGGAGGCATACATTGAGAAAAGATATCATATCACTAATAATAAGTCCGAATAGTATGAATGGAAAATTCAATAGTATTGAGAGAATGTTTGCATGAAGGGCGTTAATTATGACGAATAACAATAATAATTGTAATGATAAGCAAAGGAAAAAGCACAAAAATAAACCAAGAGGGTTAAGGGAAAGAGGCTCTCTTGGTGAGAAGAATCATTAATCCAAGTTTGGCCACGGTAGGAACAGCGTCTGGATGTGTTCTTTTCGGATACAAAGTTCCGGTTTAGTCGATCTTATTGCAACAGCCTCAGCAATGTGTAGGAGGCGTAAGCGAACTGTACGTGATAATGACTTCGGGATTCGATATATGACCCTGAAAGCTGTGTTGACATCGATGCGATGTCGAGTATCGACTAAGTCTGACAGAATCGAGCTTTTTATGTATTTAATTTACCCCCTGCTGAACTAAGTTGGTAAATGTACTTGAACTCGTCGACGAACCAGCCTAATCGTGCGCCCTTTATGACTTGAACGACAGGAACAGTTGAAATGGTATATGCATGAAGAAGAGCTAAGGTTAGGTAAGACATCTTTTAGTTGTTGGGTGAACATTGGACGGCTACTGAAGGATAGGTACAGATGTGCAGAGAAGAAAGTTTTTTGACTGCCCTGATTAAACGTTGTAATAGAATCTCTTCTGGAGTATCTCTCTTGAATTGGAGACGTAAAAACAGAGACTTTTTCTCCACCGTTGCCAATTCATGTTTACGACTATTGTAACCTATGTTGACTTTAATGAACTTCTCCGAATATTCGTCCTAGCTTAGAATGTCTCGGATGACCTGGAGTTCTTTCTCTACACAGTCTTCGAAACAAATGGACCTCGCTACAAATGCCAAGCACCTGATCAGATTATGTTTGTGTTTCATCGGTATGAAGCGAAGAAAGTGTATATACTGAGCTTTGGTCTTTAGCTTTCTAAATATGTTTCTATTGATGGAACCATCCTCTCTTCTCGTTAGTTATGTGTCTGTATAACCGCGTCAGGATCCTAACCAGTAGGCAAGAATATTTTAATAATGAAACCAAATGAATCAAGGAAATATTACTACTGAATAACAAACTACCCACCAGAATTTATTCATAAATCTAAGAGGAATGACGGAAAAAATAACACGAGTAATGGAAATGACAAAAATAAAATAATGGGGAAAATAATATAGAATTCAAAGCTTCTGTAGTACAGCCATGTAAACAGGGATAATCAGAGGCCTCACATGGAATTCTCAATGAGGCTGCAATTAGGGTGGCACATAAAACAGCCAACCAACCAGCCAGCCAACTCTCTCAGAGATAAACTTTATCGGCTTAAGAACCCAATTAAGAAAACTAATATAATTTATCAAATAACATGTAATGACTGTAGATGAGGTCAATTACATAGGTCAAACTAGTAGGTCGGGGTCAACTAGATTATTGGAAAATGAAAGCTTAGGCAGCTATACATAGAATGGTTTACCCTTCTGATGTTAAATAACCTAGAAAACAGCCCAGTCGTTGCACTGCATTGCATTCACTTGCATGTAATCCCACGATAGTTGGGTGGTAGACAGAGTATTAAGGAGTAATATAGTTAGAGAGGTTAATCACTGAAGCTTTGTTTATCATCGAGTCGACACCACGCACGTGCACTCGGAATGAAACTACGCCTACACCGGAGATATGGAAAGTGGCAAAAAGCAACAAGGAGAAGAGGGAGGGAGGGAAAGAGAGAGAAAATATGTGTGAAGCCGTGTGACTAAATCAATATGATTATCAACAGTAATAAATTGTGCTCGAAACCTTGTCATCCAGTAGTTAATACTGCATTATCACTGTGTGATATTTGAAATAAGCTTATCTCACATGGTAAGTAGTTGGAATTCAATCGAAGTATAATCTCAAGTGTAGTCCAGTTATAATTGACGGCATGATAACTACTGATAGTTTGGACATTAATCAATGAGAAATCATGATCACTAACCACCCGATACGCTTTTCTGACTCAATGAGATATTCCATCTCCTGCATATTTCGAAATTCACATGCATCCCAAACTAATGTCAGTAGAAAGTTTATGCTTTGTGGAATATATGAAATTAATTATAATTATATATTTCAGTAATAACAAAAATTTATGGAAATATAATTATGGAATATGCATAATAATAATAATAACTGTAATAATAATATTTATAATAGTAAGTAAAGTAAAAAAAAAGTAAAAAGAGAGAGAATAACAATAAAAAGACAGTCACAGCGAAGAAAATTTTCTTTTCGGCAAAATCATCAACTAGGTAGCTGTACATTCGTGTATTTATAATAAATGGATGTGAATGTTCCAGAATACTTTCCGGTCAAGGGTCAAATTAATAAAATTACAATTAGGAATTGAAGTGCCTTAAAAAACAAGTGCGGGGACGGATAAAAACTCAAACAAAGTAGAGTCATAATTACTGAGAAGATTGAAATATTGTGCAATTAGGGGTTAGAAATGTAGAAATAACAAAAGTAGACAGGATGTTTGGATATGATATTATGGTAGTGTAATTAGAGATTAAGAAAAACTTAAAAATAACATGAATAAACAGGAAGTTTGGATAAGAAAGGCAATGAGATAGTCACTATTAAAAGAATTACGTATTTATGATAGCCATGGCAGGGACAATGGTTGGACGTATTTCTTTTGAATACAAAGCATGGGTTTGAGCTTTTGGTTAGCTAGTGACTCGGTTATGCTCAGATGTCTTGATTTTACTCCCGTTGATAGGTTTGGTTGAATGTTGTATATTATTTTGAAGGATTTTTCGAATGGCTCTGAATGTCCTGAATCGACCAGATGTTCTGTTACTGAACTATATACACGTTTTCGTTCTTTTTTCACTAGCCAGACTGGATAGTGTCCATGAGCGCGTTTTTCAATTTGGCGCATGATACGGCCGATGTACTGAGCTTCGCATGAACAAGTAAATTGGTATATGCACATCGAAGTGACCCAGTGCGACAGCTTGTCTTTCGCGTTCTGGCTGAACAGTTTCTTGCAGGAAGACGTCAGTCGTAGCCTTGCGGCGAAGTATGTTTTCCTCAGAGATTTGGAGAGGCGTTTACGAAGGATTTCTGCTTCAATATCACTATTGAATTCTAGATTAAACAGAAATATCTTCTTCGGGACGGATTAGACTTGTTCGAAAGTCTTCTTTGATTCGAGATTCTTGTCTATGAGCGTAGGCGGAAAACCGTTTTCCATTAGGGTACCTCGGAGATTACGCATTTCTTTGTCAATCACTTCCTCGCAGCATATAATTATAATTGTTTTCATCCCAAACCTTGTATACAAAAACCAACAGACTTCAACCTATGCTTACCACGGGATACTTGACCTACTTAAATATAACTGGTTATTAGTAGTACATTGATGTGTCTTCCAATATATTTCAACACATCTATCATATTATAATTAATTACTCTACGCATCGTCATCAAACAAAGCATGGAATGGCAATCAAACCTCTACCTCAACTTTATAGACTTTGAGAAGGCCTTCGACAGCGTCGACCGCAAAGTAATTTGGAAACTACTCGAGTACTATGGCGTACAGTGCCCCAAATATTCATCAACCTCATTCAACAGATGTACGACAACGGAAAACTCAGCCAGGCGTTTGGAGTGAGACAGAGAAGTGAGACAAGGGTGTCTGCCTATTATCACCAATGATATTCCTAACTGTGGTGGACTGACTGGATTATGCTTCAGACAGTGAGTGGGAAACGAGAAGACAGGTAGGGATATCCTGGACCGATGTGAAGAACCTAGAAGACGTGGATTTCGCGCGTGGATGACCTATGTTTGATGTCACACAAAATCGAAGTTTTACAAGCGAGCGAAAACCGACAAACTGGTCGAATAAGCAGCCGGCGAAGACAGGAGTCTATGTGAACATAGACAAGACGGAGGTTATGAAAATAACCACCACCACCACCAACAACAACAGCAGCAGAAACATCCAGTGCCAATCACCATCAATGGGAGGGATTTGAAAGAGGTTACTTCATTCAGTCACTGATGTAGGGGGCATTGTCTCAACTACAGGTAGTCCGAACGGACGAGGATGTCAAATCGAGAATCGGGAACCTGAAACCAATCTGGAAATCTTCGTCACTCAGCATCAACAACAAAATTCTGTAGGATCTTCAATACAAACGTCGAGTCAGTTCTTCTATAAGGATCAGAAACTTGTCGGGCGGGTCACAAAGAATATTTCCAACAGCCTGTTGCAGACGTTACCTTTATCAACCAACAACTGTCTTTGCTGGATCTATGCTGAAGATCAGATGGCCGGGCCGGAAATAATCACGAACGAGAAACTATGGGAACAAACAAAACAATAACCAATCGCCAACCAACAAATATGTAGGATAAAGTGGAGATGGATGGATTGGACACTCGCTGAGGAGACCGCTGGGTGACATCGCGCGTGCGTCAGGCGATCGCTCGAGTGGAACCAGGCCGAGAGGGAAGCGGTGAGTGGGATGTCAGTGCGAGGGTGACACGGAGGAGATAGTGTGAGGAGGAGTTGAAAGAGTATGGACTAACATGGAGGCAGGTGAAAAGTACAGCAGGAGGAAGACAGAAGCAAGTGGAGACGTACAGTTGAAGCCGTATGTTCCACTAGGAACCCAAGGGAACAATAATAATAATGATTAGTAGTACATACTTTTGTTATATATAACTGACTAAATGTCATAGATTTTATTTTATTATTTTGCTATTTGCAATTTGTAAAGCAATGCTAGAGAAACTATGAAATAATATTAGCTCTTGACATTTACCCGCTAAATGGTTTATTCAAATTTATCAAAGGGAATAACTGTTTCGAAATTCACACATATCAGTTGTTTTTTTCACATTTCATGCGCCTAGTTTAATGCTGCTCTCAAAAGACAGATGTATTCATTTGTGAAATCATGTCTCAAGTAGCTTTCCATTGACCATGTGAGTTCGTGAAAACGAGCCGACCATTGATATCAGGTGTGCGTCGGCAGGGGGGCGAATCCCGGACCATGTACATGGTCGGCAAGAGTCGTAACCGCTGTTTCACCGACGCACAACCTGCTTAAGACACTGATATAAGAAAAGAAGTTGTACACTGTGGTAGAGTGTAATTCCATTGGGGAGCCAAATTATTTTGGTAAAGTCTCTCACAGTCTTTGTTATACAGCAGTTTTACTGATGACCACGTTTCGAGCACAATTTATTGGTTCGCAAAAGGACAGACAGAAGCAATCCATAACTCCATTTTGTCACATTTAGTTAATAGTGATCATGTAGTGGAGAAAACAAGAGCTCTCAGTGTAATCCATCTTATCCCGCAGAATCTTTCCAATAGACTTCGTATTCGTCTACTGCACGAACACAGCTGATGTGATAGGCATTCGAACTATTCCACCCAAACGATGCATTCAAAAGAGGTTCGTCCAGCGATAATCCCTCCCTTAACGGCCTATTAAGACATAACCAACTAATGACTTCTACTGCACCCCTTGTTTATATTTTCAACCCTTTCTTATCCTTACTTAATATTATCACATCTTAATTATAAACGTGTCTCATTTACTTCCCTTACAATCAGTCTAGCATTACGCAATCGGTTCATTTGTTTTTCTTAGCCTCTATCGACTACCACTACCTGAAAATTTGTTTGTTTGTTTAATCATGCTGTTTTCCGTTATTCTTGTTATCACATATTGTCACACCTTTTCATCCTTGTTATTGGTAGCACCATCGGTTTTATCACAATTACGATTACTATGACTAATTGCACAATTTGTATGCACAATCTCATCTTAAGATATGTGTAAAATTTGGACAATGTGATAGTAATTAATTCCATTTTAGTTTGTTTATTAGATGTATCACACAGCGAAACAATATTATTTACTGGATGACGTTTCGCAAAAAATTTATTGTGGTTCATAATCATCTCGTCAATTATAATCACACGACTTCGAAACTTCAGTTTTTTAGTTTCCTTTGTTCTCTCCTATTTGTCGTAGAGGTAGTAGAATTTTCCAGATCTCCAACTGGACAGGTGTTGAATCGTTCCTAGTACACGTATTTGCAGTTGATTCGATAAGAAAGCATTTCCAATAGGCTGCTGAAGACATTTATTAACAACCGCCTTCGCTGGCTGGCACCATATTAGAGATCAAATAGTCAGTTTGCCAGAAAGAATTAGCAACGTGAAACTCTGGCGGGAAACAAACCAATTCAGAACCTATTGCCCAATAAATATGCAGAAGAAAGTGAAGACGGTTCGGGCATACCCTGAGGCAACCGTCGGACGACATTGCACGCAATTCAGGCCACTGCTCGAGTGGAACCCGAATGTGAAATGATGAGTTTGGAGTTGGTCTGAAGGTGACATGGAGGAGATCATGCGACGAGGTGATCAGTGACTATTGGCAATTGTGGGTCCGGTTAAAGATGATCTCAGAGAATAGGACAAAGTGGAGACGTGCTGCTGAAGCCCTATGTTGCACTGAGAACCAAAGGAACAATAATAGTTGTAAATAATGTATATATGATTAACTAACGATATACATTCAGTTCAACCTTCCGTTGACTTCAGTTGTGTGTGGAGATGCCTATTTTAAATAGTATGTTTTGGCGTCATGTGGTTAGATGCAAGCTTCAATAAATCGTAATGCTAGGTTTCGTCTTTGTTGGCACTCGTCAGGAAGATGTATTTACAACGCTGAAGTAAATAATCTTCCCCCCCCCACACACACCTCTTTAACGGGATCCCATTTCGCCTAGTGCTGTAATCGGAAGCTTATGGTTTCATTAAACTTCATCATCACTCCGTTAAATAAGTCCTCTTAACATATTTCATTTAGGATTTCATCACGAGTTGACATTATTCAGAGAACCATTGGAAAACCTGGGAGTACTGGACAGCTGTTTCGTCCTAGTTTGGGACTCTTCGGCAGTACGCACCCACCGGGATTTCATTTATTTACCACATTACATATGTCAATGAGTGATGTTTATTGGATGAGTAAAATTCAATCCTGACTACTCAACAGTTTGAACCGCTTATCAGAGTTCTAACAAATGTCTTACAGGGAATGCTGTTAAAAAAACAGGGAATGTTTGTGTCTAACTAGTTGTCTGCAGAAGAATGAGTATCTGGTGTCAACTCAACCGCTGATTACTCTTTTAATTACAGCCTCAAATGTTCCTTCACTAACAAATGATGCCTAATAGTTCTCTTAACATTGTACAAGCCTAGGCAACATAATGCTGTGATCAAATCACAAATGGTAAATCTCCTCATTTTGCGGATTTGATAGTACCTGGCTATGCAATACAAGGTGAGACCTTGTGTTCACTTAAAAGAGGTAATTTTTATTCCCATAATCTTCAGGTGAAAGCCAACAAAGGTGACCAACTGAGCGAGAATAATAGTGCGGTGAGAGCTGTCTGCAAGCTACCATTGTAGACAGCAATTTACATCAATGTTACATCCCGAATCGGGGGCATGAGTAAAACAATAACAAAGCATAACCTTGAGGAACTCATCAACCAATCAAAGCAGACTTAACGTGTGTAAATACAGTTCGCAAATATATGACCTGACTTTCTAAGAAATGGTCACAAGCTGTACAGAACAACCTTCAGCGAGAAAATAACCGCTCAGAAGACGTTGCTTCTCTGCTAACAATAGCGCTAATAATAATGTACATAAAAATCTATAAATATGTGTTGATTTTCTCAATAAACGATCTGTTGCCTGGCCCTTCTTTTCTGTCGTTACAGGTACACGTACTGCTAACACCTGGCGTTATTCAATCAGTGATACTCGTATTATTCAAGGTATTATGTTGATATGCGTGAATTAAGAATATATTGGATAGAATTATGCTCAATATGAAACAGGTATCATTGACAAACAACATTAAATAAAAGTACACAAATGATTGGGGATACTGTCTAAGGTGGGCAGAAACCAGGTCCATTCACCGGATATCCTTGGATATTGTTCCTGAAGTAAACAGATGAAAACAGCAAAATTGCTCTTCATTATATCATGCATGATATTGGAATCTTCGTAAATGAGAATAATTAATAGATTTTGGAGATTACCACAGACAACTTGCTGATATACATAAATCTATGATTTCGGTAGTGTTATGGAACTCCGCAGTCTCAACTTATTACCCTTATTAACTATTTACTACACAATGAAATGTACTCATAGCTTTTAACAACTTCATAGTGTAAATCTTCCACATGTTGGCTTTTTGAAATAGAAATTTAGAGTCAATTAAGTTTATTTATCCGATCCCTTTCAACTTATCCCTTTCTTCCAAAGCTCTACAGTAAAAACTGCAATACTGTTATGACACAGATTCTATCTAGAATAAGTTGTGTTCTCTGAGCTGGTTGATTGGTTTAATTGCGAAACTTTTGTCTTCCTTCTGGACAACATTATCAGCGCAAGTTTTAGCATAAACTTGAATTGATTTGAACTCTCATTGAATGATAGATAGAATTGTGTTTCCTGGCAATAACCATCTTCGTGACTGGTAGTCGTTTTACGGCTGTATTGATCTGGAATTTGAACTTTCATGCCACATGATTTACTTTTAACTAGTTGGTCAATTTGGTCTATATTAATATGTTTGTTAATCCATTGTGGTTAAAATTTTATCAAAATAAGATTTTATCGATAATAGAGTCACACTTTACCACAGTGCCCAAGTTTTATCATCATATCAATGATGTTTGTTATTCGCTGATTCCCTTGAGTACCAGGCTTCTAGGAATTATCTGGCACTTTTGATGTTCCCTCTATTTTAAATTTCGACATTATCCCAATCATCTGTAATTATCTGCATGCATTGATATAAAAGAACATATATTATTATTATATCCTTTAATTCTGGAGGAACATAGGGCTTCAGCTGCGCGTCTCCATTGCCTTCGGTTTTCTGCCAACTTTTTCACTCCGCTCCAAGTCTGCCCACATGCTTTCATCTCCTCCTCTCACATGACCTCCTCCAAGTCACCCTCACACTGACGATCAACTAGCCGCTTGCCTTTCGGTAGGGTTCCACTCGAGTGATGTCACTTGATGGTTTCCTCAGAGGATGGCCATCCAACTCATCTCCATTTCTTCCTGCCTCTTTGTTTCGCAATCGGTTCCTAGTTGGTTCGCTCATTGCCAGAGATCCCAGTTGCTGATCTTTTCAGGCTAGCCATCTGATCTTGAGTATTGAGCGAAGACAACTGTTGATGAAGGTCTGAAGTTTGTTTGAGATGCACTTTATGACGCGCAGTGCAAGTCTCTGATCCGTAAAGTAAGTGGCACTGACTTGACATTGGAGTTGAAGATCAGGATCTTATTTTCATTTTCACGCTGAGTGCTATGGACCTCCTCCACACAGACCTGAGAGTAATGAAAGCTTGTCTTGCTTTTCCGATGATCCTGGCGTCGATATCCTCATCAGTTTCGTCCACCTGTAGTTGAAACGATGCTTCCCAGGTAGGTAGGTAGGTGGAGGAGGTTGTTTCTTTCAGGTCCCTCTCATTTATGCCGGCTGATTATTGTCTGTTGTTGTTGCCGGTGTTGGTGTTGGTGTTGGCGAGGAATCTTCATCACCACATCTGTTTTATCTATGTTCACTTGAAGTCCTATCTTTGATGCTTCTCCTGCCAACTTGTTGCTTTTCATTTGCATATCTTCCGGTTTGTGAGAAATCAGACATATATCATCGGCGAAGTCCAGATTCTCCAAGTTTCTTGTGTGAGTCCATTTCATTCCTGTTTCCTCATTGCCCACTGTCTGTCGCATTATCCAATCTACTGCGATCAGGAAGATCATTGGTGATAGTAGATAGCCTTGTTTCACTCCCGTCCTCACTTTGAAGGCTTCCGTAAGTTTCCCGTTGTGGACTACTTGGCATGCAGCATTGTCGTATAACTGTTGGATGAGATGTATAATTGTCGATGGGACCCGTATTAGCGAAGTAGTTTCCAAATCACCTCTCGATCGACGCTGTCGAATACTTTTTCAAATCCGATGATGAAATAAAAAGGCGACTGTCATTCCAAGCTTTGTTCAATGATGATTCGTACTGTGGCGATTTGATCAATACATGACTTGTTTCTCGTGAATCCAGCTTGTTCTGGTTGGAGTTTTTCATCCAGGTTGGCTTGTTTGATTCTCTCCAGGATGATGCAGCTTAGTATTTTGCTTGGGATGGACAGAAGCATAATTTCACGCCAGTTTTTGCATTGACTTAAGACTTAAGAACATATACAGCATGTCTTTTTACAGTTAATTTGTCTTCTTGGAATCGGATTCGAAGGGATGACGCCCACTCCAACCGATGTAATGTCTGTTACAGTTTATGGAGTTTATTTTGGTAAATGGTGTTTATCCTATCCTCTTACGCTGTTGGATCTTTCGGCCTGCACAATATCGGATGAAGTGATTGTGCTGCCTGGCAGGCAGGCTGGCTTGTGTGCTATATCTATTTCAAATGGTTTCAATATTCTAGCTGTTATTCCAGAGATATCTTTTATATATAGTAGGATGGATTTTCTTATGGCCTTTGGTGATAGTTTCTTGTTGGTGTTGCAACTCGATTTTAAACAGTTTTTGATGAAATTGTGAGGATATCCATTCATTTTGAAGACGTTTAGTAGGAATAATACCTCCAGTCTCTTCTATGCTTCAGTGCTACAGTATGTTTGAAATCTATCTATTTCTGAAGTTCTTCGACTCCCATTAAATAATTACTACTACCTTTATATCTCTAAGACTTCTTCTCCTCTCTCTCTCTCTCTCTCTCTTCAGACATCAGTTTTAAACCAATTACCCATGAGGATATTGAGTGTTGTTTCCCCCTTTCCAGACTACAGACAGTAGGAAATATGACGATAATGTGCACGAAATTTATCTAATCCCTGACATTAGATATTCTTGCTTGAAAATTACTGTTAGTGTCAGTTTAATCCTTCATCACTCATTGCAGCACTCTCACCATGAAGAAAGATATCTCATGGACGTCTTCAAAAGAAAAGATATCCACAGAATTTCATCAAAAGACATATACCTCCAAGCCAACCTATCAAATCAAAGGCGTCCGAGGAAAGAACAAAGAAAATCGCCCCACCATATATAGTAGACGTCTCAGAAATCACTGTAAAATTTTTTCAAACTCTAAGGAATTGACGTCACACACAAACCAAAAAAATCACTTTACTCAGCTGCCTCTATGTCAACCAAAAGATTCAACAACGAAAGAAGATAAAACCAACATCTGCATCTACAAAATAAATTGTAACAACTGCGAAAAACACTATATTGGTCAAAGTGGATGCCATCCTCTTCGCCTTCGTATCGACGAACATAAACTAGCCGTCAAAAGACATGACATCCACTCCTGCACATCACTACACACAGACAACCACGGATATCAATTCGACTGGGACAACCAAGGTTCAAATATATTACAAAGTGGAAGAAACACCAAGAATGCTAGAGAATGGTTCCAGAGACCTGGTATTCTAGTGAATCGTCAATTATTAATGGCGACACATTGATATCGACAAAATTCACCAACCGATAAGAAGGAAATCTCACACACACACAAAGGGTCAAAGTCTAAGTCAAGGAAACAATCAGTTCCAATACAAGTAGCCGCCTAGAGAGTGTGACAACACACAAGAAAAACAAAGAATCACCTTCAAGGTCAAGTCACCAGGAGAGATGACTAATAAACTCGAGAGAAAATCTAAAAGCTCAATTCAACAAATTGAAGTGTATGCGCTAAAGATGTTGCCTAGTAGGGCAACGAAAGCTTCGTAAATTGACTATCCAGCTCAAAAAACACAACCACATGAAAATCCTTCATACATCTTCAAGATGATTCCCAGCAGCTTCAATCAATTCTCAAGAAGAGTTGATGAAGGAGAATGAATATTTTCCAACCAACGCAGAAATTATAATCTGTTGAAGACACTATGAAGTGAGACGAAAAGAAGGGAGCATCAAGGCAGAAGAATTAAAATCGTCAGTGTATACTGATTTAAAAAGGAAAACATCAATTGAGATTTCTTGTCGTCACTTCCGATATGCTGATCTCTTCTAATCTGATTACATTATGAGTATGATAACATATTCACTTCTCAAGAGTATAAACATCAACCGGAAGGGAAATCATGTTGTCAGTCTACTTGATTACAACTTTTTGAGTTGCATAACAAATCTATACACTTCTCAAACTTTAATAGCGCCGATACACAAGCTAAAAAGCAAAAATACTCACTTGGCCATCCTGCAGTGAAGTTCACTTAATCGTTCACCGAACTTTTCGATATCTTCAGGATTTCGAGACCAAAGACGTTCAGCTGCAGCAGCAGCTCTAGGCCTTCAAAAAAATGTCAAGTAAGGATAAAATATCATGGTTATATTAAGATAGAAGACGTTCGGTGAAGAGACTGTTTTCAGCGAATTCATTCACATAGCTGAACAATCGGATTTATATATAATTATTTGTGTGTGTGTGTGTACATGAGGTTCGTCAAGTTTAGATAATTGATCAGGTAATACAAGAATGATCTAATGTAAAGACAAGATTAATTAGACGGGAACTAAAGTAAGATTGAGTTAGTAAGCTAGATGACGACGTAATATAATTGACTAAAACGTTTCAACTTAGATCAGGATAGCAACAGAGGTGATTACAGGTAGAGACTAAGTAGAAGTGGGGTAGAGAATAATGCCATTTAAATTAGGACTAAAAGTGAACAGATAAATTGGATGACGTAACATAAATGACTAGAAATTGAGCGTTGGTCAAGTCAATAACAGTGGTAGTGAGGTGTAGAAATTAAATCGGGTGGGGATAGAGAACGAGGAAGATGAAAATGTAAAGTATTACATTACGTCATTATTTCGTCATCTAACTTACTAACTCAATCTTACTTTAGTTCCCGTCTAATTAATCTTGTCTTTACATTAGATCATTCTTGTATTACCTGATCAATTATCTAAACTTGACGAACCTCATGTACACACACACACACACAAATAATTATATATAAATGCTATTGTACAGGTATGTGAATGAATTCGCCGTCGAAAAGAGTCTCTTCGCTGAACGTCTTCTCTTTTTCATATGACTCAATGGTTATATTAATTGAGACAACAGAATGCTGAATGAAATTCATTATTGACAACCTGTTTCTAAAATCCGTGGAACACTCAACTAACCATACTTCAAATGCTAACCAACTTCGTGTCAGTACAGAGTTTTTACCCTGGATGATAAGTTCAAAGTGCATGATGAAAAGACTATCCTTGTTATAGGAGTGAAATAGATTCAGTTGAATAGCTGCAGTTAAGTTATTCAGCGTCTAAGTGAATGTGGAATGTTAGTTCGGATTTGAGCGACAGCGAGAAATCATCAGTTTTAATTCACTTTTCAGCATTGTATGAGGGTAAGAGCTTAAAATATCGTCTGCCTCCCTTTCCTTTATGAACGATTGCTATAAATTGTTGCTTCTGTGATTGGGGATCGTAAAATTCGGACAGGAAACTCTGATGTATGTAGACAGAATAAAGATTCTCCATCCCCTCCTTCTATCTGTGGGTATAATTCCATGTTCATCTGTTAATGCAACTTAGGCTTCTATTTACCTTCAAGTGTTGGTTTGTAGGGATTTGATTGGTTACAGGATTTTCATCATGAGCTGACATTAGTTAGAGTACCATTGGAAAACCTGAGAGTACTGGACAGCTGCTTCGCACTTGTTTGAGACTCTTCAGCAGTACGCACCCACCGGGATTCAAAACCAGGCTAGCGAGCTCATAGACTATCAAGCACTGGGGCCCGATCCAATGGCCCACGAATTCTGCCTTCTGCCAATTCACGACATAGCGCGACCCCACCCAATGTCTTCGGCGAGTATTTGTCCTCACATCCGACCTGCTGCACCCTACTGGTCACAACTTCTATTTACTCTCTCCACCTAAAACATAATTTATTTGGGTACTTGCCTCCGTTCTCCACCCCTACCTGATTTTTAATTTCTACACCTCACTACCACTGTTATTGACTTGACCAACGCTCAATTTCTAGTCATTATGTTACGCCATCCAATTTATCTGTTCACTTTTAGTCCTAATTTAAATGGCATTATTCTCTACCCCACTTCTACTTAGTCTCTACCTGTAATCACCTCTGTTGCTATCCTGATCTAAGTTGAGACATTTTAGTCAATTATATTACGTCGTCATCTAGCTTACTAACTCAATCTTACTTTAGTTGCTGTCTGATTAATCTTGTCTTTACATTAGATCATTCTTGCATTACTGATCAATTATCTAAACTTGACGAACCTCATGTACATACACACACAAATAATTATGTATAAATCCGATTTTTCAGCTATGTGAATGAATCGCCGTCGAAAAGAGTTTCTTCGCTGAACGTCTTCTCTTTCATCAACATCCGATTCTTTCTGAACTTTTTCATAGTACGTAACCCTAATCTAGACTTGCCAGTGATGTAAGCAATAACCCTGAGTAATTTCTATTCTTGTGTGACAAACTCTGTATACAAACAAATATTTATTGTCAGGTAGTGGTTTTGTAGGGATTTTGTTTGATTGCTTAGAGGAATTCATCATGAACTGACATCAGTTAGAGAACAATTGGAAAATCAGTTGGCAGTACTGGCCAGCCAGCTGTCTCTTCAGTCTATCTTGGGACTCTTCGTCAGTACGCACCCACCGATAGCATTTAAACTCAGGACCTTCTGGTTACAACGCCAGAGAGCTCGTAGACTATTAGGCCACTAGGACACGATCCAATGACGCATGCATTCCAGTAGGGTACAGCAGGTTGGGTGTGAGGACAAATATTCGCCGAAGACAGTGGCTAGTAGTCGCGCTATGTCGTGAACTCCAGAAGTTGGAATTCATGAGTTGGCCATTGAATCGGGTCTCATTGGCTTAGTTGTTTACTAGCCAGGAGTTCCTGGGTTCGGACGCTGTGATAGGTGCGTACTGACGTATAGTCTCAAACTAGACTGACGAAACAGCTGGCTGTCCAGTACTCCCAGATGGTGTTACAATGGTTCTCTAAATGATGTCAACTCAAGTTGAAATCGTGTAACCAATCAATCAATCAATCAAATCCCTACAAACCAACACTTGAATCTGTAATTCAAATAATAATGAAATTATTATTGTCGACTTCTATCAATCAAAGTCGAATTGTTTTTAGAGATTTTTCAATTTCCGGATGGATGAATATTTATTCCTACACAGTGAATGTTTATTATTCGTGTGTTGGTAGTCAAACACACATCTCATCTAAGTATGTGTCATACCCTGTGATCCACTAGGAACCAAAGGGAATAATAATTATTATTATATATAAGTTTTAATGTGAACATTTAAGTATTGACATATGCACATTTCTCACCATGATAGGGATATGAGATTAGTTTCGTCTACGAGTCTTCCCCATACTGCAGCTAATCCACCAATAACCAGTTGTGATTGTTCATCTGTACCTATAAAGGAAGTAAAAAGGTATTTATGTTCGACCAGTAATATTTGTCAATATTTACCAATATAAGACTTCTTCTGTGTCAACAGAATGAAGTCACATGAATATGCATTTACAACAGAGTGCAAACCTGAAAACATTTATTTCCCGATACGAATTTAAAACAAGCAATAAAGGTTAATTAAGCAGGATGATTTAATGATGGATTCATCAAATTTCGGTAGAACTCCTCTTCAGCTGAATACTCTACACACACGGATGTACATTTACTTTTGAAATTACATTAGGAGATATAAGACTGGTAAGCAAATAAACTACATTGAATGTTAGTCATGCAGAAAGACGACAGGTGCGAATGTTTTCCATGTCACGTTCAAATAGATAAGGAGAGAGAGAGCATGAGAGATCAAAATTAAGATAAATTGCATTACGCTTCAAATGCATCACTTAGATAAACAATTAGTCATTAGAGAATATAACGAGAATTGCAAACAGACTAATATCAATAGTAATAGTTGTAATAACAATAATAATAATAGTGTTGAAGTGAGTTAAGATAATCTTACTGAAAAAGCATAGTTTTAGATAAATCAAGAATAATAATAATAATAATGGGAGGTAGAATAATAAGTAAAACGTATTACCATTGTAGATTCACAGTCACGACCATCTCCTTTTGTACACACAGACCTGGTTTATAAACTTGAATTGCACAAGCCTCCTCCACAATTGCAAGCATCTTCTTGTTTCTTTGTCTGCTGTCTATCTAAATGACGTAATTGAAGCTTAATGCAATTTATCTTAATTTTAATCTCTCATACTCTCTCTCTCTGCTTACTTATTTGAACGTGACATGGAAAACATTCGCACCTGTCGTCTTTCTGCATGACTAATTCAATGTAGTTTATTTACTTATCAGTCTCATATCTCCTAATGTAATTTCAAAAGTATATGCATATCCGTGTATGTAGAGTATTCAGCTGAAGAGGAGTTCTACCGAAATTTGATGAATCCATCATTAAATCATCCTGCTTAATTAACCTTTATTGCTTGTTTTAAATTCGTATCGGGAAATAAATGTTTTCGATTTGGTGATTAGCAGTGGAATCCTGAGTGCGTAGTTCGTTCGATTTGGCAGTAGGTGTCTAGATGTACCTGAATTCTCCCTGACACTGGAACCCAACACCCATAGTTTGAAACGCTAAAGTGTTATCCACTAGACTATCTGGGCCACAAGGGCTATCACTTGTGCAGCGAGTATCAGTTAACGGAGGCCGAGCACTTCAGTCCAATTAATCAGCGGGAAAGTCCTGACTGAATGAAATAACAGGCTCACTTGTGTTGCATAAGGAAAATGTGAAAAATAAACCGAAAATTTCAGCTTTCATACTTCGGAACACTTCACCCATTTACACAATTAAACGGAATGATCACACTTAAAACCAAACTGCATAGTGATGAATAATGTCTGTCATAAAAATAACAGGCAAGGTCTTTCAGAAGATTCTTCCAATAAGTTTACCTGATACTGAGTAGATTTTATTAGTCTTGAGGTAATGAAATAATGAAAGCATATACTAGGATCAGCAATATACAAGGATCTTAGCAATTATACCATGATTATTATTATTTATTATTGTTCCCTTGGGTTCCTAGTGGAATATAGGGCTTCAACTGCACATCTCCACCTGCTTGTCTTCTGCTGTACTTTTCACCTGCATCCAAATTAGTCCATGCTGTTTCAAATCCTCTTCAGATGATCTCATCCATGTCAACCTTGGACGTCCCACTCACTGCTTCCCTTTCGGCCTGGTTCCACTCAAGCGATGGCCTGACGCACGATGTCACCCAGCGGCGGCCTTCTCAGAGAGTGTCCAATCCATCTCCACTTCCTCCTGCATATTTGTTGGGCGATTGGTTTGTTCTGGCTTCGTTAGTTAGAGCCCATAGTTCTCTGTTGGTGATTCTTTCCGGCTCGGCCCGGCCATCTGATCTTCAGTATAGATCCAGCGAAGACAGTGGCTGGTTGATAAAGGTAACGTCTGCAACAGGCTGTTGGAAATATTGTTGGTGACCCGCCCGCCAAGTTTCTGATCCGTGTAGAAGAACTGACTGACTTGACCACGTTCGTATTGAAAATTCGACCGAATTTTGTTGTTGATGCTGGCTGAGTGACGAAGATTGGTTTTCCAGATTGATTTCAAGTTATTCCCCCCCGATTCTCGATTCTCTCGACATCCTCGTCTGTTCCGACTGGCTGTAGTTGAGACAATGCTCCCTAGATAAGTGAATGAAGTAACTTCTTTCAAATCCCTCCCATTGATGGTGATTGCGACTGGATGTTGCTGTTGTTGTTTTTGTTGTTGTTGGTTGGTTATTTTCATAACCTCCATCTTGTCTATGTTCACATGGACTCCTGTCTTCGCCGGCTGCTTATTCGACCAGTTTGTCGGTTTTCGCTCGCTTGTAAAACTTCGATTTTGTGTGACATCAAACATAAATCATCCACGCGCGAAATCCAGGTCTTCTAGTTTCTTCACGTCGGTCCAGGATATCCCTACCTGTCTTCTCGTTTCCCACTCACTGTCTGACGCATAATCCAGTCAGTCCACCACGGTTAGGAATATCATTGGTGACAATAAACATTCAGCCTTGTCTGACTCTTGTGTTTACTCCAAACGCCTCGCTGAGTTTTCCGTTGTGGATGGCTTGACATGTTCCGTTGTCGTACAGCTGTTGAATGAGGCTGATGAATATTTGGGGTACTGTATGCCCTAGTACTGGAGTAGTTTCCAAATTACTTCGCGGTCGACGCTGTCGAAGGCCTTCTCAAAGTCTATAAAGTTGAGGTAGAGGTTTGATTGCCATTCCATGCTTTGTTTGATGATGATGCGTAGAGTAATTAATTATACCATGATGGATGTGTTGAAATATATTGGAAGACACATCACTTGCTGACGACAATAGTATGTTGCTCTTATGAACAGTGAATTTTTCTATATCTTCGTTGAAAATTTATTTTCTGCCAACTGATTCCTTTGATTTTACTGACTCCATACTACACACATTTTTCAAACAGACTGTAAACTCTGATCCCTCCATACTTCAGGTTAGACGGCCAGAAGGGATTAGCATAGGGGAATTCTTGCAACTAACCAACTAACAACCTGTCGCCCGACAAATTCATACAAGGATATGGACATGGATTGGGTACACACTGAGAAGTGCTGCTATGTGACATCACTGACGAAGCTCTTGGATAGGGCTCTAATAGGAGACGACAATTTAGGCGTCCAATGGTAACAAAGAGGGAGATCGTGTGAAAAGGAGATAAAAAATCACAAGTAATGGTAGAATCAGTTTTAAAAAAAAAACTTAAGAAAGCAGAGAAAAATGAAGAGATACTGCTGACGCCTTACGGTCCATTTTCATAAAAGTACAACAACAGACCAAGTAACTTATTCAATCGATTGAAAAGTAATCGAATATAGCGAATATGCTGTTCACCTAAAAGAAATGCGACAGATAACTTACCTCCAAAGTCTCTGATATCCTGCTCATAATGCTGTTTCCAGTCATCTGCACTCAACCAAACATCAAGTTGCCATTCACCAGTAACTATAACGTTAAATCCTTCTGTAGTAGCTAATTGTGTCACAGTTTTCCGATCCAAGCTACTGGATACGTGAATTATTGCATTGGTTTTGCTCTGTCGATCACGAATACATTAAGAGATGGAGAAAAGATATAAAGTGCGCATTTGAAAAAAAAGTCATGAAGTAGAACATTAGAGAACATTAAAATAATGGGTAGTAAGGAAAATGAAAAAGAATGCCTGAATGTTTGTGAAACACAAGCTAATAATTTCTTATTATAGGAGATATATTTGATTTCTCACAGACTGGAGGATGTGCAAGTGAAAAGCAACAAGTTGATGATAGAAAAAGCATCCAGCGAAGATAGGACTTCAGGTGAACATAGAGAAAATAGAGGTGATGAAAATTCCTGGCATACAGCAACACCATCAACAACAGACAACAATCAGCCAGCATAAATGGGAGAAATTTGAAAGAAGGAACCTCCTTTGCCTACCTCCCAACCTGGGAAGCATCGTTTCAACTACAGGCGGACGGAACTGATGAGGATATCACAGAAGCGAGGATCATGAAAGCAAGGCAAGCTTTCGTTACTCTCAAGTCTATGTGAAGATCAACAACACTTAGCATGAAAATGAAAATAAGATCCGGATTTTCAACTCCATTGTGAAGTCAGCCAGTGCTACTCATCATACGATCAGAGACTTGCACTGCGCGTCATAAAGAGCATCTCAAACAAACTTCAGACCTTCATCAACAGTTGTCTTCGCTCAATACTCAAGGTCAGATGGCCAGCCAGAAAAGATCAGCAACAGAGATCTCTGGCAATGAGCGAACCAATGCAGCAGGAACGGATTGTGCAACAAATATGCACGAAAAAATTGAGGTGGATTGGCCATACTCTATGAAATCAAACCATCAAGTGACATCACTAGACAGACCCTCGAGTGGAACCCGAATAGGAAGCGGCGAGTTGGTCGTCAATGTGAGGGTGGACTGACATGGAGGAGGTCGTGTGAAGAGGAGATGAAAGCATGTGAGCAGACGTTGAGCCAGGTTAAAACGTTGGTGGAGAACCGAACACAGTGGAGACGTACGGCTGAAACCTTATGTTCCTCTAGGAACTGAAGGAAACAATAATGTAATAAATAATAATAGAAGATATATATGTGCCATAAACAGCAAAGTATCTCTCAAAAGTAGTATAACTTAATTACCTTTCACCAATATGATGAAATACATTTTGTGAATAAGGCTTTTTGGATCACTGTGTGTGTATATATATGGATCCAAAATCAGTGTGCAGATCAGTAGTGCTCAGCAGAAGAAACAAGATCAGAATTTTGAAGAGTAATGTGAATTAGTGCTTATACATGGTTCAGGAAATTCTAGCGAGCATCATAGTGTAACGGTGGAAGACGAAAGACTTGGTATCTCCATATAACCAAATTATGTACAGATTATCCTCAACGCACAATTTGCACAAACCTCAGTGTTGTCGTACTTCTGGCCTTCATATCATGTTTCTTTGTGTTCCTTTCACTTCTTTCATGCATCTCCACAACGCCATATCGTTTGCCTTCTCTGACATCAAATGTATCTCCTTGATATTTGATGTCTTTATGTCAATGAACTTCTCTTACATACTAATGATTATTCATATCAGTAGCAATCACAACGATAGATACTATCCTAAGAAGCTGCACACCTTCATCGACATCTATCTGTGCTCGATAGTAAAGATGAGGTGGCCGGTAGGGGTAAAACAGCAAGGAATTCAAGGAGTAAACTAGCTAATAACCCATTATCTAAAACATATGGAGAAGAAAATGAAGACGAACTGAAATTCTTCTCTTGGGAGGCCGCTGAATAACAACATACATGAAATTCTCTTATGGAGCCAAAATGGGAAGCAATGCGGCTGATATGGAGTTAATCGTGTGAAGAGGAAAATAAACATGCGGAATGACTAATAATATAACTTAGTGTACAATTGGTGGATGGTGGCTAGCAGTGGAATCCAGGATGCACATTTCGTCCTATTTGGGACTCGTCATCTGGATGTATTTGCACTTCTCAGTGAGTGATGGTGTTCCCACCGATTAAATACCCAGATATCGTCGAAGCATCTGCACAAGAAGCTGACATGTCAACCTGAGACCGAGCACTTCGGTCCAATCAATCGACGGGAAAATCAAAAATTCAATTCAATAAATAATATAACTTATTATTATTTCCTTTGGGACCCGGATGTAACACAGAGCTTTATCAGCACACACCTTCATTCCATCCTTTCTTGATACAGTCCTCTTTAGCTGGCATCACAATCGCCGACAACCTATCACTCTATCTACATATGATCTCCTCAAATCACTGTTGGACGCCAAGCCAGCAATATCACTGAACGGCTTTCTCTCCATATATTCGATCCTTCCCTACAGCCTTCTGCATATGTATCAGGGGATAGGTTCTTGGTTGGCCTAATTAACTAGTCGGCTATAATCCGAAAGAAGATGGAAGGTTGAGGTGCAGCTAGCGACCCTCCCACGGAAAACTAACTCAACCGCCATAGAAAGTTCAAGGAACATCAAATAATATTACTAGTTGTAGTCTAATTAGTCAATAGCTGAACAGTTTCATTGAGATAATACTTCCAATTCAAGGAAACGTGAAGGACTGTCAAAAATATTTTTTATAAATTGTGCTCATTAATAAAACGATTAGAAACACGTTTTCCAATTGTCATATAATTAACAAATACCAACAAGAATAATTCACCGGTGGGGTGGGGGGGGTATAAAATTACTCACGCGGAATCCATTTGTAAACACTGATTCATGTAGAATTGGTGTAATTGTACTTTCAGACCCTGTCACATTTTCAATGATTTCTACAAGCCTGTCCATGTAGTACGTGACTAGTTTACCATAATCGTCACCGAATTGCATACTATCCATAAACTGAACTATTTCAGGATTAGATTTCCTGTAAAAGGAAGCAGTAAACTTTATGCTAGTCTGATTAAACGAAAACAGGAGATAGTAGGTGCTGATGTTCTATTGTTGCAGTAATATTGGCAACACTGATGAACAATGGAGAAACATGTGACAATCGGAGCAGTGACGGTAACCTCGAGCTCCAGGTTATCAGACTCCATTTGACAGTAGTGGACTCAGTGAAGTGGCCTGCGTGGAACTTGGGTTACCAAAAACTTCCGTCTATATAATGCATATGACCAGTAGGGTGCAGCTGGTCGGGTGTGAGGACAAATACTCGCCGAAGACATTGGCTAGCGGTCGCGCTATGTCGTGAATTGGCAGAAGTTAGATTCAAGGACCATTGGATCGGGTCCCAGTGGCTTAATGGTATACGAGCTCACCTTGTAACCGGAAGGTCCTGGGTTCGAATGATGGCGGTGGGTGCGTACTGATGAAGAGTCCCAAACTAGGACGAAACAGCTGTCCAGTACTCCCAGGTTTCCCAATGGTTCTCTAACTAATGTCAGCTCATGATGAAATCCTGAAAGCATATAAATTCTCTTGGTAGTTTTGTTTTAATTGAATAAAATATGTCCCTAAGTGTTATTATTTGCTCTGGCGAGTATTTAAATTGTTTGCAATCTGCTGATTCGCAAGTTTCTACTAAACTTGAAAAACGGCCTGATTATGGGTAGCAACTCATTCCAATACATGGGACAGTTGCTCTTGAGCTATATCCTCGGGTCCCAAAATGCACTATTGAAATCTTTTACTATTGCCTTTCAATCAAGAGTCGTGGAGTTCTCGAAGGAGACAAGGACGAAACATTATAATGGATTGGGTTGTGCTTCAGCTTAGAGAGCTTCGTATCACAAGACCTACCCTCAGTTAACATTTTATTTGAAGATCCTGCACGGAAGGAAAATATCATACGATAAACTCCGCTAAAAATTTTGTACATTATAAAAGAACTGCCCAGAATAAAGTTGTTATTATCATTACTACTGGATTAGACAAAGACACTGAAAGTGACTCATTGCCTCCATTCAAATCTTTCCAATGGTCTTCCTATTCTGCCAGTTTACAATCCAAGATAATAACAATAATTTGCTTTATTCCAAAAAAGTACTTGTGATACAGAATGGAATTCTCACCACTTTACTACAGTATTGCATCCAGTTTCTAACTGAAATACCTGAAGTATAACGCTAAGCTCAATTACTGCTCATCAGTCCGCTCCGTCCTCCTTTATGGCTGTGAGACCTGGCCACTGAGAGTGGAAGACATGAAAAGACTAGCTGTCTTTGATCATAGGTGCCTGCGTTCAGTCTCCCGTATGAAGTGGTATATTAAGGTGAGCAATATTGAGGTTAGGCGTCGAGTGCTAGGTAAACAGGGGAAATCAATCGACGAAGTTATGAAGTTACAAAGACTGAGATGGTTAGGACATGTGTTACGTATGCCTAGTCATCGCCTTCCTCGACAATGGGCAATGTTAGCGGATATAGGGTCAGGCTGGAAAAAAGCTAGCGGCGGTCAAACAAAAACTTGGCCTCACCAGTCAATGAAATCTACAACAGTTAGTCTAAGCCATGTAGGAAGGTGTAGACTTCCTGGCTGGGGTCCTCGGGACGGTGAAAACCAATGGTTGGAAACAATTGGTGACATGGCTCAAAATCGTTCTCAGTGGCGCAGATGCATCCACTCCTTGTGACTTATGATTTCCAATGAAACTGTTTTGTTCTTCGTTACTACTATTCCTTTGTCTCACACCTCTGTTTACTGTCTTTATTATGCCTTTCTTCTACTTTCTTCTCTTACTTTGTGTGCTACATGGAGTGCGGCGACTTGAACTGGTGCACATATGTGCAAAGTTCTATGTCGAAAACAGACAGAGAGACAGACAGACAGCTAAGCTCAATGAAACAAGGGCTACATTGGGATTCCTTAACAATTGCATTGAGTCAAATCACTATCCTAAAGTTTATTACAAGTCTCTACGTCGAAGCAGGGTTCATCCCAATAGAAAGACGCTGAGACGATATGCACTCAACCAAACAGACTCTTTATCTACATTCATACAAGAGAATGAAATGAATATCGCTTGCAGGCAATATGTGGTGGATGAACTACCAGAAGATCTTAGAACGCCTTTTATGGAATACGTTACTCAAGTTAGTGAACAAAGGGCACAGAAGAAGCAGATAGAGCTTATGAAAGGACTTGAAAGGAAGCCAGAGGCTGGTAAATTTTCATCAGATCCTAAAAAGTACGTCTACAATTATAGTAGTGTTGAATTAAATAAGGTGCAACTTGAAGTACTTTCCCTTGGCCTTCGATTTTGTGATAGACCGAAACGAGTTAATCACTTAGATACAGATATTGAATTTGAAAACCTATTAGTCAAACAAGGATCTAGTTCCATCATCCACCCTGCAACTAGAACGCTTCAAATCCAGTCTAGTGGATTGTTGTTATCAGTACAAAAACCTCAAATGCGACAGTAAACGTTTCTTGACAAAGGAGCACAGAGAAGAACTGAAAAAACTGATTAATGATGAGAGACTGATAATCACAAAGCCGGATAAAGGATCAGGAGTAGTCCTCCTTGATAGAAGTGACTATATTAAAAAGATGAATGATATATATAAAGGACACACAGAAGTTTCAAAAACTTGAGGAGAAGAAAGATTTCAATAACAAAATAGAGAATGAATTAACCAGACGTTTGAAGAAACTAAAGGAAGAGCAGATATTTTCTGAAAGTTTATATGAAGAAATCAGACCAACGGGCACGTATACGCCAAGATTGTATGGCCTACCTAAAGTGCATAAACCAGGGGTACCATTAAGACCAATACTTGATATGCAAAATTCGCCCTACCATGCTCTAGCTAGATGGTTAGTAAATATTCTCAAACCTTTGCATGAGAAGATAGTGAAATATAGCGTCAAAGATGTATTTGAATTCGTAGACAAAATAAAAGATATTAACATCAAGGACAAAATCATGATATCTCTGGACATAACATCATTATTCACAAATGTACCTTTAATAGAAACAGTTAACTACATAGGCGAACAAGTGGACAAGCTGTCGATAAACATTGACATACATACTGAGATCCTAAAAGAATTGATATTGAGATGTACCATGAATGTAAATTTCAAATTTAACGGCATGATTTACAGACAAGTGGATGGGGTGGCGATGGGCTCCCCATTGGGTCCCATTCTGGCTGATTTCTTTCTAAGTAAGCTAGAAAATGGACCTCTGAACAACCTTATCAGTAAGTTCTCATTTTATTGCCGATATATGGATGATACCTTTATTCTTTGTGATAATGGTTCTGATAGAAGTACAATAATCACTAAATTCAATGAAGTATATTCGGCTATGAAATTCACATGCGAAGAGAAATCCCAAGACAGAATTGCCTTCCTGGATGTCCTACTTACAAGAAAACCAGATGGTAGCATAAAAAGAAATTTGCATAGAAAAAGCACTTGGACAGGACAATATACACATTTTCACAGCTTCGTTCCTATCAAGTATAAAAGAAATTTAGTGAAGACCCTCAGCCACAGAGTTAGAGCTATATGCTCAGAAGAAGTAATTGAAGATGAATTAAGCATTGTATATGATACTTTGATCGAAAATGGCTATCCCGAAAAATTTATCAAGAAACATATGACAAAGAAGAGGAAAAGGACTACTCACTATCTGTAAAAAAGAAGCCTCTTTATATACGACTACAATTCATGGGCGATATACCAAGCGAGATAGTTGCGAAGAAATTAAGAAAATCAGTTCAAAGAACTTTTACTGCTGGCGAACTACACGTCTTATTCTCTACACGACCGATGGTGATTCCTCGACTGAAAGATGAAGTACCTAGACTAGCCACTTCTAATTGTATCTATCAATTCAACTGCGCTTGTGGAGCCAGTTATATTGGCCGTTGCTCTAGGAACTTGATTTTTCGTGCTCACTGGAGAACATCTCCCAGCTTGGCTAAGTAAAGGTGTAGTGAAAACTATTAACAGCTCGATATTGGAACATCTGGTGCAAACAGGACACAAAGCCAGCGTAGATGAATCCTTCTCTACATTATACCGGGTGCCAAATAAATTACCGAAAACATCGAAGCCACGCAGGCTCCAAACAGCAGAGGCTATTGCGATTCGCCTCAAACAACCAGCACTCTGTGTCCAAAAGAAGCAAGTTCAGCCCCTACTATTGCCCTGGCCTTCAGTAGAAGCTATAAACTCATGAATTTGTACTATTATCTTTCTTAATGTTTTTGACATTCAGCTTATTCTATGTTGATGCGTTTCAGCTGTAATCCATCAATATTATTGATTTGATGTTATTTAAACATTAATGTCGTTTATAACACTAACTCATTCATTCACTATAATGTATGTATAAATGTAGAGCCTGATGATGAATTTATCGAAAAGAGTACTCTTTGTTCAGTATCCATTCTTTTGAAAAAATTTCAGAGGGCATTTTTAATCAGTTCAAATAAAATTCTACAAAGATGGACGTCATTATGACAACAACATATTGGCATGTCGGTAGCAAAGCCAAAATTGAACAGAATGTCGTTTGAAGGTGTTAGAAAAGTAGATGCCAGCATATTTACTGGCGTAAGCGGTAACAAAAGGTCAAGATTTACAGAATGTTTTAATAGGGTTTGTAAGGAAGAGAGAAACAAAGCAGCACATAACAGAAAAAAAGAGAGAAAGAAAACGTTGTACCTGTAAATGATATGAGTTGGAGAGACGAGATCCAATTGTTCTACTGACTATTTAATAAGTTATAGGTTTAACGCCTAATGCTTTCTTTATCGCACAGAAGCCGAGCTAAGTAGGGTATCGTTGAGTTTTTGCAGTTGCTAGTGCGAGCATATAGTTTTCTATATAGACTTCTGGTTTTCCCTGAAGAGATACAAGGGGGGAGAGTTGTGAATGAAGAGGGTGATGGTGTGAGTTAGATAGATAGAATGGATTTTGCCCATTTTTAACATGAGTCCATGTGCCTGTCAATCAGAATATTAACAAGCTGGTTAAGTGGCACGTCGCTTACCCTGCTGACAACCTTTAACATCCAACGTAATAAGGTATAGTCTTTCTTCAGTAGCCAGCCGTGGAAAAACTAACGAGAGAGCAATAGAGAATAATAAGCAGAATGCAGGAGTTAACGAATTGTAGGAGTAAGGGTTGGGTTGGGTTGGGTTATTCCAGAATGTCTTAACTTCTTGATGTAGAAGGTAAGACGGAATATTTTCTTAGAAATCATCAAGATATGAGACGACCAGGAAAGATCATCAGATAGAATGACGCCTAGGTATTTAATTTCTGACTTGGTTTCTATTTCAGTGCTGTCCATCTATGTTGCACACCTCGAGAGTGCTAACCAGTTTGTTTAGGTCAGTCAATTTATGCCTAAAGGTGGAATTGACTGTTTGGCATTTAGAGAGAGGGATTTAAGGTAAGACCGTTTTCCTTGGACCACTGGCTGATATCTGATAAAAAGCCATTTAGTTTGGAGCAGTCACTATGACATGTTCAGAAGATATTTGCACAGCCATTATCCCTCCGATGAAAAACCTAATAATTTACATCACCCCAAATTATTTGTAATCCATCGCTTTAAGGTCAATACATCTTGTCTCGAACTCCGATTATTTACTTTCCGTACACTTAGATTCTACCTAATCTCAGTTTTTCTATCCTAAGCTCTTATCTGTTACGTTCACAAATATCCAAACCAGAGATATTGCAAATTTCCCCAGAACAATTTGAACGCCAAACTTCACATTGAATTGTTTTAGCGTCATTTCAAATAATCCCCAGTGTGTTTAGAAAATGGAAACAACAGTTTTCATATAATTCTACTTACACACCTGAAGCTTAAAAAGAAAAGTTCAGCGAAATCTTGTCTTCATTTTGTAAACACACAGAGATTCACTTTTTCAATAAAATTTCAATGACTTTTGGTAGTGGAACCTTATGAAAATTAGTTTTGCAACTAACGTATTTTAAACATTCTTATCATCACAGATTTGTTGTCTTCTACTGTTTTTTTGCTACTATTATTGTACAGCAGGTACAACAACAAACATTGTGAAATAAACTTCCGATTACCTTCAAGTATACAACACCAGTACTTTGCGTATATTATACACATCAATAGTTCGCAGTTAATTTAGGATACTGAATCCTTGTTCATCGAGTCTACATCCAACATGTGGAATCGGAAAGACTCATAGGAATTGTACCAATCAGGTTTGCAATGTTTTAAGCGAAATAAGAGAGTTACCATTGTAGTGCACTTTGCATTGATTTTAGAAAGCCTGGTGGATAGGTATCGAGTTGCAGGATTGGGCAAGACAAGTCTGAATCTCTGCGGTGATATGATCTCCTTCCAGGTTGCAGTTACGCTTTGCTAAAGTGTGTCAATGAGCGCGAAAATTAGGCTCATGGCTTCCTTCTGTTTACCTCCAGCCATGTAACATCAGTACTTTGTGTATATTATACACATCAGTAGTTTGCAGTTAATTTAGGATGAAACATAAACATAACTAGTCAAAATAGTATTATCAGAATTTCTTTGGTCTAAATCTTCGTTTATTTTTAACGACGAGGATTTAATACTCGATTCGCAGTTAAACGTAAGGATAGTCAACAGTTTTATTTATTTGAAGGTTAGTACTTAATATGATGGTAGTCTTCCTGATTGTGATGAATTGGATTATGCGAAAAATTGAGCATGAGCGAGAGGGAGAGAGAGAAGGCAGGGATACGTTGAACCACCGATAAGGAGACTCTAGGAGGTCTGGATTTCGTGGATGATAAGTGTTGAATATCACACAAACTCGAAGATTTACGGGCGGGCTGAAACCAACAAACTGGCAGAAGAGGCAAGCAAAGAAGACAGAGTTCCATGTAAAGATAGAGAAGACAGAGGTGATGAAGATACTCACGCACCACCACCAACACCAACAACAACAACAATTACCAGCATTAGTCAACATCAGCGGGAGATATTTGACACAGGGTACTTGTAAGATCAATTCTATTCCCATCCTTGAATCAAGTCAACCTGTCCCGGATCAGCCTAGAGTTGTTGCAACCCAATTATCCATGCCTAACGTGTCTATCCCTGCTTGTTTAATGAACTGTGTGTATGTGTTTTTACCTCGATCTGTTTAGTCAGACAGTTGAACTCATGGCCCAATCAGAGTATTTTGTGAACTGTTATTTTTGCTGACCCATGTCTAACTTTGTACTATTCTGTCGAGTTTATCTTATTTATTGATTTTCATCTGTATTTTCCTACCTGGTTAAGTAGCCAATTAAATCCTATCTTTGTGCCTATGCTCGGTCTATCTCTCTTAAACGCTCTCTGTTTTATGCCATGCCTTACTTGGGTTCATTCTTCTACTGACTGCTTACCTGAACGGTCGTGTCTGGTTCCGGCTAGTTCGCAATTTTGGCTTTAACGGTATTCCGCTCTGATAGCGGTACCTTGCTTTCTGTTAAGCGTTGTGCTTTGTACTCTTGAAACCGTTAAGGTTTGTTGTATATATAATTATTGATTTGTTTATTAATAGTACCGTAGAAACAGTGACCGGCTTCTTGTTTGTTCTGGACCGGGATAGCCTTCATCTACGCGTGACTTAATTTCAAGCGATATTGCGCTTACAGTACTTCTTTCCTTCACTTATCTGGTCAGGAAGCATCACTTCAGCTATAGGCACTCGGAACGGATAAAGATTTTGAAAGTCAGCTAGAATCGGGGAAAAGTGGGGTAAACACCCTCAACAATGCGAAATCAATTTGGACATCTCCTTCACTCAGTCAACATAAAGAACAAGATTCGAATTTCCAACACATATGTGAAGTCAGTCAGTTAGTCACTGCTTCGTGCCACTGCATGTCATGAAAAACATTTCCAACAAGCTGTTGCAGTCTTTTATCAACACCTACCTGCCTTTGCTGACTCCATACTACAAAATGAAATGGTCAGTTGGGTAGAAAAAATTAGCGACAAGAAACTATGGAAACAACTAATCCTTCAACAAATATAAAAAGTAGAAAATGAAGCTGAGCTGGCATACGCTGAGGCATCTATCGAATGAAATAGCGCTCCAGGCCGTCTCCCAAGTGGAATCCGAATTGAAAACTGCGAGTCTGGCTTCATTTCGAGGGTTACAAGAAGCAAATAGTGTGTAGAGGAGGAGATGAGAAGTTATGAACACTTGCGGAGCCAACTAAAGAGGACCACAGAAAATTGAATGAAGTGAAGATGTGTTTTTGAAGGGAATAATAAATAATCATAATAATATTGATACTAAAACTGGTGTACTCACCAACAACTTAAAAATTCAACATCACCACCAAGGTAAAGATAGCTGTCAGAGAATCGAGTGACAACTTCTTTGTAAAAATTCTCCAGAAATGTGAAAGTTTCAGGATTAGTTGGATTCAATGGACCTAAATTTCCATCTGGTTCAGAATCTTTATAGCATTTTGTTAGTATGTCAGGATAACCATTTCCCCATGATAATGTATGATCTAAACGAAAGATATGTACACATATATATTTACTACAAATTCCTGATGACGTTGATAATAATAACAGTAATACAGATTCCAGTCTTATGGATTTGCGTGTTATTGAAGAAATTCTTAAGACATTAACAACAGTTAACCCTCATCATACTCAGTCATCATCACAGCCACTGCGAATGTTGGTGAACATTGAATGGTTTGTTTATTCGAAATGGTCTCCATCTCGCGGGAGATAATAAGGGCGACTTCGCTTAATCGTATACTGATTGGTAGTAGATTGGAGAAATACGATCAGAGGTATTATTCAACTTCATACTAACTTCTGTTCATAGACTCTGCTGACAGTAACTTATAATTCTGTTTGGTTATCTGTGGGGGAATAAATAATCGTTTCACGCCACCGTCTTCTGTTGTTCCTCGTCGAATAATGTGCGTAGCATTCTGCATGGGAGGCATAGTCTTCTGACACCAACGAAAGCATTTACTGAGATGGTTAGGACATGTGTTACGCATGCATCCCCAGCCATCGTCTTCCTCAACCGACGGACAATGTTAGCTGATATAGGATGAACCAGGTTGGAAAAGAGCTAGTGAGTGGTGGTCAAACTTAAACATGGATACATCAGTCAGTGAAATCCACAACAGTTAGTTTAAGCTAGTTACATAAAAAGATGTAGACTTCCTGGTTGGGGTTCTCGGGATTGTAAACACCAATGAAGACTGGAGACGAATAGTGATGTGACTAAAAATCCTCCTTCTCAATGGCTGGTGCAGATGCATTCACTCCTTGTGACTTATAATACCCAATGAGACTATATTGTTCTTCGTTATTACTATTCATTTTTGCGTTATTTCTCTGTTTACTGTCTCTATTTTGCATTTCCTTCCACTTTCTTCTCTTGCTTTGTGTACTACAAGAAGGGAGTGTGGTGACTGGAACTGCTGCATATCGGTACAAAGTTCTATGTTGAAACCAGCCAGCCAGCCAGCCAGCCAGTCAGTCAGTCAGTCAATCAACCAACGAAAGATGCAGCATCTTTACAATCTAGACAACTGACAGTCATCCTAATTGTACTGAGTCATGGATTCACGATTATCTGTCGGTAATTATTGCACTAACTACCCACTTTCTTACATGATAAAGTTTATTACCCACATAAAATGAACTTCCAGTAAATTACCTGGTGTATTAAATTCTGAAATAACACGTACTCCACGAAGACGAGCATATTCCAACAAATCGGCAACTTCCTCTTCATCATATGTGCAAAATTGTGGATGAAAAGCACCCTATTAATGAAGCAAGACAAGTCAACCATAGAAAGTGGAAATTCCGATAACTTCACTTACCTTGTTTGATAATTCTGGATAAGTTGAAGATACAAAAGGGAATGATTGACTGTCTGTTACACGCCAGTGGAATACATTCATTTTAACCATTGCCATAGCATCCTTTATAAGTGGAGAGACACCGAGGGAGAGAAAACAAAACGATGCATTCGTATTGGTTATACAGAGACTCACTATTGTTTTGAATAAATACTCCATAGGTATAAAGTTACTTCCAGTATTGACCAATACTCCTCGATATGCGAATACCGGATCATCTTCTATCCTACCTTTAAAAATCAAATTCTACACAAAGAAGAAGTACAATTAGTCAAGGTAACACAGAAAAAGACAAAACAAACGAAACCTCTCCAACTTCATTTGTATACACCAGTTGAAGTATTGTTTCCAGAGCATGTAATACACCCCAAATCTCATTTGATGTGATACTTATTTCTTGGTCATGAATAGTGATGTTATCTGTTATGAGATTATGAGTGAATTATACACACACACATAAGTTGTGACTACTCACATGATTCATCCATTGATCCACTTGGCCATAGTTTATACTCAGATTCATCACATCCATCTCTGATCTCCACCTTATTCTGTGTATGCTGCATTTTATTTCAGTAGGCTTATCAATTGGGATATGTCTTAGCGCTAGTCGAGATTCAAAATTCCTTAGAGAGTTTGTTAGTATCAAACATGATGGATAATTATGTTGATAAATTGGGGTATAGAGTAGACTGCATGCTGATGTAGTGATATCATAATTTGTTGGCTTAGGAACGAGTCCGGCAATGTGTGTGGAATAGACGGATAACCATAAAATCAAGTAGGAAAGGAGCCTCAGATACATGATAATATATACGACTCTTAATAAAGACTTATTAGTGTTATAGATCAATTGGATTTTTATAGCTTACTGGCACATAGGTGGATGCAAACTCTGTGTGGTAGCTGTTTTTCTTAGTCAGTTTCAGCCAATGGAATACGAATGGAATACGTGTTGACAGTGCACACAGACATAATTCACCTTTGTACCATACACTTGTGAAACGAATACTCATCGGAAATCATTATTAAGTGACCTAGAAATTTTTATGTAATAAGTTTATTTTTAAATTATTAAAAGTAGTGTTAGTGTTGGTGAATATTGAATGGTTTGTTTATTCGAACTGGTCTCCATTTCGCGGGAGATAATAATGAGGCTAATGTTGCTTAATTGTATACTGGTTGGCAGAAAATTGAAGAAATACGATCACAGGTATTATTGTATATTATATTAACGTGTAACTAAGCAATTGTAGCATCCTTCGAAGTGACGACGAGAGTGAAGCAAGGCTGTCTACTATCACCAATGATCTTCCTGATTGCAGTAGATTGGATAATGCGACATACAACGGGCTGAGCAATAAGGAAACAGGCATAAAATGGACTCACACAAAGACAAACTTGGAGGATCTGGACTTCGCTGATGATATATGTCTGATTTCCCACAAACTGGAAGATATGCAAGTGAAAAGCAACAAGCTGGCACAAGAAGCATCCAGAGAAGATAGGACTACAGGTGAACAATGATGAAACAGAGGTGATGAAGATTCCTGGCCAACACCAACAGCAACAACAACAACAGACAACGATCAGCCTGCATCTTAACGTTTGTCTCCAAGCCAAATAATACTTACATTACATAATTATCTAAACTTCATAAATCTAATGTACACACACACAAACAAATTTGTATATATATGCGATTGTACAGCTCAGTGAGTGAATTCGCCGAAAAGAGTCTCTTCGCTGAACGCCTTCTTTTCTTTTATATGACTGAATGGGGATTTTCAAGTTACTTAAACCTGAAAGAAGCAACCTCCTTTACATACCGAATTGGGAATCATCGTTTCAACTACAGATGGAACTGATGAGGATATCAAAGTCAGGATCATCAGAAAAGCAAGACAAGCTTTCATTACTCTCAAGTCTGTGTGGAGGTCAACAGCACTCATCATCAAAAATAACATCCGGATTTCCAACTCCAATTTGAAGTCAGTGCTACTCGTTAAATGGATCAGAGACTTGGAGCGTCATGAACAGCATCTCAAACAAACTACAGACCTTCATTAACAGTTGTCTTCGCTCAATACTCAAGATCAGATGGCCGGCCAGAAAAGATCAGAAACAAAAATCTCTGAGAGCGAACCAACCCAGTAGGAACCGATTGTGCAACAAATAGACAAAAAGAAATGGAGATGGATTGGCCATGCGCTGAGGAACCATCAAGTGACCTCACTAGACAAGCCATTGCTCGAGTGGAACCCGAAAGGGAAGCGGGCGGCGAGTTGGTCGTCAGTGCGACGGTAGGGTGACTTGTACGAGGTTATGTGAAGAGGAGATGAAAGCATGTGGGCAGACTTGGAGCGGGGTGAAAAAGTTAGTAGAAAACCGAACTCAATGGAGACTTGGACGGCTGAAGCCCTATGTTCCTCTAGGAATTAAAGGGTATAATAATAATAATAACGTGTATTCACAGACTTTGCTGACAGTAACTTGTAATTCTGTCAATAACCTAGAATATAATTCTGGTTACACAAAAATGAATGGACAGTAAGTAGACTACATATATTCATGATTACAAATCATGTGTGAATTCCGACAACTGATGTAATCGCGTGCAGTAATTTTGCTCGAAAATATTACCAAAGAGTAAAATATTTGCGATTTCCAAATTTGAATGGATTCAGTAAATTAGTTGATTAGACATATTGTAACGGCAGAAGATAATAATAATAATAATTTGCTTTATTCCAAAAACAGTACTAATGATACAGCAAGGAATTTTCAGCATTCAGTACAATATTGCATCTAATTTACTGAAAACGACAAGAGAATATCCAGTACGTAATAATAATAACAAAACGTTGTTATAGCAGCCATGTAGCAATTACAGTATGCAATACGGTGAAAAATATGTACAAAGTATAAAATTGTAGTAATAATAGTAATAATAACTAAAACAAAATAGCAACGTTATAAATAAACGACAGAAAGTGTGATACTATAAAATTAGAGAAAAATAAACGATGAAAGGGTCGATTCACTTTGCTAATTACATAGTAACTTATGTGTTTCACGTCTAACAGTGTCTCCATCACATAAAATACGGGCTAAATAGGGTATTATAGAATTTTTGTACTTAGTGGTTCAAGCATATAACTTCTTATGTTGACTTCTCGTCCCACTCGATGAGATGCAAGGGGATAGTTGTGAATAAAGTGGGGGTGCAGGGGTCTGACAGTACGGCCTTTACCTATTTTGTACAGGAATTTATGTGTCTCTCGACTATACTATTGGCGAGCTGACGCAATGGCAGACCACAAGCCCTACTCACAGCATTTAATACCCTTCGTAATATGATATAGTCTTTATTGAGAAGCCCAGGAAAGATTAATGGAGAGCAATTGAGTACAATAGGTAAAATACAGGAGTTTAAAAACTGCAGAAGTAAAGGTTGGTTGATACCTGATCGTCTTAACTATTTAATGTAGAAGGTAAGAAGAAACATTTTCTTAGAGATTGATTAGATGTGGGATGACTATGAAAGGTTACAGGAAAGAACTAATCCAAGGTAGTTAATGCTGCTTGACTTGGTTTCATTTTCTGTGCCATCTATGCTACAGGGATCATGGGAACTGACTAGTTCATGTATGTCACGTCGATGCTTGAAGTAAAGTTAACTGCCTGACATTTGGAAGGATTTAATATAAGACCATTTGACTTAGACCACTTGCTGATGTTCAACAGAAAGATATTAAGTTCTGAGCAGTCAGACTCGGAGGTGGTAGACAGTGATACAGTCAGATCATCCGCATATTTGACAAAGTTAGTTTCGTTTAAATGAGTTAGGTCATGTAGGAAGAAAGAAAAAAGAAAAGGAGAGAGGACGGCACCTTGAGGAACACCGGATTTTGTAAGCGAGGTAGAAGAATATTTACCATTATATACAGTATACTGCATTCTATTAGAAAAATAGGAATGCAACCAACTCTTAGCCCAGGATTCTGTTTGCGTCAACGAAAGCTTATTCAATAAAAGGCCCCTAGATACAGAGTCAAAAGCAGATGCTAACGGAATGTTTATTTGGTATTTGATATCTCTGTATAGGGAAATTCAATACATTTTCTCTGTGTTGAAGTCTCTCTAACGGTTTGAAAGATTTAGTGGTATGGGATTGCTAGCCCCACGCCCAACCCTCTCTCTTTACCCGGACTTGGGACCTGCTAGAGAACTAGCAATCTAGTTAACTAGGTGAGGTGATGAAAATAACCAGCCAACAGCAACAACAGCCAGTATCAATCACCATCAACGGGAGAGATTTAACAGAGGTTGCCTCCTTCCTTCACTTATCTGGCCAGGAAGGATCGTTTCAACTACAACCAGTGGAACAGACGAAGATGTCAAAGCTAGCCAGGATTGGAAAGGCAAGATACGCCTTCATCAATTTGAAACCAGTTTGGAAATCTTCTGCACTGCATTCAGCATAAGGAGAAAGAATCGGATTTTCAACAGCTTGTAGCAGACCCTGATCAACAGTTGACTTCACCGGTTCCATACTGGAGCTCAAATAGCAAGCCAGAAAGAATAAGCAACAAGAAGCTCTGACTGGAAACAAACCAACATGCAAAAGCCGATCGCTCAACAAATATGTTGAAGAAAATGAAGATTGATTGATCGGGCATACATTGAGGAGGCCGCTGAATGACATCACGTGCCAGGCCATTGCTCCAGTGGAATCCCGTCGGGAAGCGACGAGTGGGTTGTCGGTGCGAAGGTGACATGGAGGAGATTGTGCGGTGAGGAAGAGATGAGAGAGTTTGGTCAATCATGGACTCAATTGAAGGGGATGGAAGAAAATAGCGAAAAGTGGAGACGTGTTGTTCAGGCCCTCCCTATGTTCCACTCGGAACGCAAAGGAATAATAATAATAATATAATAAAAATAGGGAATTTGTATACACCTTAAATGAAAATCATCATTTACATAGATCTTCCACGTTGTGCTACTTCTACACCTCGTACTGCGTTTTTTGTCTTCTTTTCACGTCTCCCATAATTTTCCGCAATACTGACTGGTCTATTTGCTCTCTTTGACGTCAAATAATCTATCTCTCCGCTATTTAATATTTCTATGAACACCTCTTTATATACTACTGATAAAGCTTGTCAGTAGTACACGCATGAATATTCTTACTCAGTGGAAATAATTAAGAATTTTTCAGGAATTAGTTTGCAGGGAGTGTACTGATTTCAGGTTATTGCACCATGGATTGATATCAGTTAGAGAACCACCTGAAAACCACCAGGGAGAATAGGACAGCCAGTTGTTTCGTCCGAGTCTGAGAATCATCGGTAGTACATATCCGGGGACGTTTCGGATTACAAAGCATACTTGGATACCATTCAACCACTGGGACCTGATTCATTATTATTGTCATTCAAAAGCAATTCATAAAATATGTCCAATGGGTTATTTATTTATTCAACCTTCGATTCAGTACTTGTTTTTTAAAATGTATTTCCAAATCATTAAAAAAAAATTATTTCTCATATTTTTTATTCTTACTCTACCGACTTTATTCTGAGAAGTTTAAACTTCACTTGAGATATACATAATAGAAAAGTCATTTTGTGGTGGTGTCATACAGACAATGTATTCCAGCAGATTGTTATTCTCGCATGTTCCCACAGTTCAATCCATTCCAATCCACTTTCTCCTGCATATTTCTTGTTGTTGGGCGATTGGTTCTTGTTTTCTATTCTTTGTTTCCATAGTTTCTTCTTGTTGGTGATTCATTCCAGCCCGGCCATCTGATCTTAAGTATAGAGAAAAGACTGTTAGTTGTGGATAAAGGACACCTCTGCAACAGCCTGTTGGCGGGAATATTCTTTGTGACAAACCCGCCAATTTTCTCATGCGTTGATTTGTGCAGAATAACATGGTACCATCATTTATTTCGTTGGCTTCTCGTCAGCTGCTTACAGCCTAAATAAATTTTCAGGTTTAAGTACAGAAACGTTTTAACGTACTTGCAAATTTTACATGTTGACAGAAAGTTTCACAACTAGTAAACAGTGCTCAGAAAATTGCGCTTATATAGCTTTTACACAGGCAGTTCAAGTTAAAAAATAATAAATAAATGTATGTATATAATGGTAAGGGATGTGCGTTGGATGCATAGTGACTAATAAGTTAGGTAACAGTGTACTGAGTTGAACTCAAATCATAGAAACAAGAGACAAACAAAATTACAGATTATAAAAGGAGGGTGAGGTTAAAGACAAAATTACACAGTCAGATGAGAGATGCAAAGTGACTAATAAGTTGGCTTCTCATGCTTACAGCCTAAATAAATTTTCAGGTTTAAGTACAGAAACGTTTTAACGTACTTGCAAATTTTACATGTTGACAGAAAGTTTCACAACTAGTAAACAGTGCTCAGAAAATTGCGCTTATATAGTTTTTACACAGGCAGTTCAAGTTAAAAAATAATAAATAAATGTATGTATATAATGGTAAGGGATGTGCGTTGGATGCATAGTGACTAATAAGTTAGGTAACAATGTACTGAGTTGAACTCAAATCATAGAATTAAGAGACAAGCAAAATTACAGAATATAAAAGAGGGTGAGGTTAAAGACAAAGATTACCCAATCAGATGGGGAAAAAAAAAGACATCCAGTTACCAAGGCAAGGAAAGACTAATAACTGATTCTTTCTGAACACATAGATCTGGTTTCAAGCGTTTGATAGAAATTGCTTCGGCAAACTTGAGGAGAATGGAGCTCCTTTGTCTATTGATAATTTTGAAGGATTTCTCGATTTCCACCTCATGACCCGTGTCGAGGAGATGTCTGGTAATAGCGCTGCTATAAGAGTTTGTTCCCTTGAGACGTAGGCTTTTCGGCACATGTTCAGAAAATCGGAGGTGTGCCCTTCTTTCTGTTCTCCCAATGTAACTGCTCCCGCAGATACACGTAAATTTGTATACACAGTTGGAGTTAACATGAGAAGGGTATCTATCGACTTTTGACTGCACCAAAGAGCATGTTGTTCGATGGACGGGAACCAACTTAGCTGCAGGATAGGCTCTGGCTAGTGACGTCCTCAGTCTTCTGTTGACCATTTCTGCAATGTCTTCACCTTTAAAGTCTAGTTGAATGAAGACAGGCTTTTTTCGACTGTGATTTGTTTGGCATTTGGGCCTTCACATCTTCCATATTTGTTAATGAATTTTTGAGTATAGCCGTTGTTTTTCAGCACCTTTTCGAGATTCGTGAATTCTTCCTCTAGTTTCTCTGCAGAGCATATTCTCCTCGCTCTATAGTACAGAGTCTTGACTAGTGCTCGTTTATAGCTATTTGGACAAAAACTACTAAAATGTAAGTATTGTCCATTCCATGTGGGCTTTCGGTAGATTGACCTCTGGAGGCTACCATCTTCTAGGCGTTTTATGGCGACAGTCTCTCAACAGTCTGATCTTCTCCCACTACCAGAGCCGGAATTCAAACGCCTACTGCTGATGTGTACCATGGGTGTACAATTCCAGTTTGACAACACTCTTTACCGACAAATAGATGGTGTAGCTATGGGCAGTCCACTTAGCCCTGTTTTAGCAGATATCTTTATGTCAAACCTTGAGAAAACAAAGCTGAAGCATGCAATTGATCAAACAACTTCCTATTGTCGATATGTCGATGACACATTTGTAGTATGCAACAATGAAAGTCATGCCTCCTACCTACTCAGACTATTCAACAACGCACATACAAATATTGTATTTACTATGGAACATGAAAATGATGGACAGTTCCATTTCCTTGACGTCGCCATAAAACGCCTAGAAGATGGTAGCCTCCAGAGGTCAATCTACCGAAAGCCCACATGGAATGGACAATACTTACATTTTAATAGTTTTTGTCCAAATAGCTATAAACGAGCACTAGTCAAGACTCTGTACTATAGAGCGAGGAGAATATGCTCTGCAGAGAAACTAGAGGAAGAATTCACGAATCTCGAAAAGGTGCTGAAAAACAACGGCTATACTCAAAAATTCATTAACAAATATGGAAGATGTGAAGGCCCAAATACCAAACAAATCACAGTCGAAAAAAAGCCTGTCTTCATTCAACTAGACTTTAAAGGTGAAGACATTGCAGAAATGGTCAACAGAAGACTGAGGACGTCACTAGCCAGAGCCTATCCTGCAGCTAAGTTGGTTCCCGTCCACCGAACAACATGCTCTTTGGTGCAGTCAAAAGTCGATAGATACCCTTCTCATGTTAACTCCAACTGTGTATACAAATTTACGTGTATCTGCGGGAGCAGTTACATTGGGAGAACAGAAAGAAGGGCACACCTCCGATTTTCTGAACATGTGCCGAAAAGCCTACGTCTCAAGGGAACAAATTCTTATAGCAGCGCTATTACCAGACATCTCCTCGACACGGGTCATGAGGTGGAAATCGAGAAATCCTTCAAAATTATCAATAGACAAAGGAGCTCCATTCTCCTCAAGTTTGCCGAAGCAATTTCTATCAAACGCTTGAAACCAGATCTATGTGTTCAGAAAGAATCAGTTATTAGTCTTTCCTTGCCTTGGTAACTGGATGTCTTTTTTTTCCCATCTGATTGCGTAATCTTTGTCTTTAACCTCACCCTCTTTTATATTCTGTAATTTTGCTTGTCTCTTGTTTCTATGATTTGAGTTCAACTCAGTACATTGTTACCTAACTTATTAGTCACTTTGCATCTCTCATCTGATTGTGTAATTTTGTCTTTAACCTCACCCTCCTTTTATAATCTGTAATTTTGTTTGTCTCTTGTTTCTATGATTTGAGTTCAACTCAGTACATTGTTACCTAACTTATTAGTCACTATGCATCCAACGCACATCCCTTACCATTATATACATACATTTATTTATTATTTTTTAACTTGAACTGCCTGTGTAAAAACTATATAAGCGCAATTTTCTGAGCACTGTTTACTAGTTGTGAAACTTTCTGTCAACATGTAAAATTTGCAAGTACGTTAAAACGTTTCTGTACTTAAACCTGAAAATTTATTTAGGCTGTAAGCAGCTGACGAGAAGCCAACGAAATAAATGATGGTACCATGTTATTCTGCACAAATCAATGTTGTTCTCGCTTTATTCAAATTTATCAAGGGGAATAAATGCATGAAGTTTCTCATGCGTATAGAAGAACTGACTAACTTGACTTTGTTTGTATTGAAAATCCGACCGAATTTTGTTGTTGAGATAATGCCCCCCTCCTAGAATAGTGAATGAAGTATAACCTCTTTCGAATCCCTCCCGCTGATGGTGATTGGCGCTGGATGTAGTTGTTGTTGTTGTTGGCTGGTTATTTTCATAACCTCCGTCTTGTCTATGTTCCCATGGAGTCCTGTCTTCGCTGGCTGCTTATTCGACCAGTTTGTCGGTTTTCGCTTGTAATCTTCGATTTTCTGTGACATCAAACATCATCAATCATCCACGCGCGAAATCCACATTTTCTAGGTTCTTCATGTCTGTCCAGGATATCCCTACCTGTCTTCTCGTTTCCCATTCACTGTCTGACGCATAATCCAGTCAATCCACCACAATTAGGAATATCATTCATTGGCGATAATAAGCACCCTTGTCTGACTCTTGTGTTTACTCCAGACGCCTCACTGAGTTTTCCGTTGTGGATCACTTGATATGTGCCGCCGTCTATGGAATACATATATTTATGAAAAAAATTCGTAAAAAAAAGCGTAGAAAAGTGTCACAGAGGATACCTTCCTCTCACATGGGATAAAAATAGCTCTCAGTTTTAGCTTGGAGTATCAACAGAGTGTAATTCCATTGTGGGTAACATTTGTTTTGATAAAGTCTCATAGTGTTATACAGTAATATTTCCTTAGCAATAAATTCTGCTCGAAACTTGGTCATCAGTAAATATTACTACTCTATAACACTGTGAGACTTTATCAAAATAAATTTTACTCACAATCTTATTACACTCTACCACCACAGTCCACAAATTCCATTCTTATATCAACAGAGTAATTTTTTAACCACATTCTATGCATGTAATTATTTAGGCCTTCTAACGTCAAACATAACACAAATCTCTCCTGAGGCTAATCCTAACGTGAAAATATCCCTAAACTAACTGCAATCTAACTCGAACCAACTCTAATGTCGCCTTTTATTAGGTGGTTAACCTCCCCCTAACTTGTCCTTGGCTTAAAGCCTAGCTAAATCTTTCCCAAACCCGAGCTGAAACTTCCCAGATATCCTCCGATTTAATAACACATAACACTTCGATGAGCATTTTTTGTTGTTGTTCATGATGACAACATTATTTATTGGCCAGATTTCACTAACTTCCTCAGGTTTTCAAGTGGTGTGCTGAAAATTCGACACTGTACCACTAGTAGTACTGTTTCTGGAATAAGGCAAATTATTATTAATTTCAAAAAATTCTCAACTGGTGTCACCTCATGATGAAATCCTCCATCCAATCAAACATGAATCCCTACAAAACCAATACTTGAAAATTATTAATTAATCTGATGCTCACGAAAGACTCGCCCTATTCAGGTAGGCAGTGAGTGACCCGGGGTTCCAGTGGGAAACCGTGACCAGTAGGATACAACACGTTGAAGATGAGGCAGTAACTCACTCACTCACCGAAGAAGACATTTTGGAAATGGTCATGCTGTGTTGTGCGTGAATTGGCAGAAATTAGAATTGATGCACTTGCTGACAGGCCATTGGGTCGGGGGGTCAGGTCCCAGTGGCTTAATGGTCTACGCTACGAGCTAGCTCGCTAGTCTAGAAACCAGAAGGTCTTGCGTTCGAACATTGGCGGTAGGTGCGTACTGATGAAGAGTTCCAAATTAGGCTGACGAAACAGCTGGCTGTCCAGTAGTCCGTGCAGGTTTTCCAATGGTTCTCTAACTGATGTCAGCTCATGTTGAAATCCTCCATGAAATATATATATGGCTAGCTCAAACCAACACACCAGTTTTTAGTCCAATAATCCCCAACTCTCTTTTCCAACCTAATCCCTAAGCTGAGGACGAATTCGAAACCACCATATGCAGAAATCGATTACCACTGAGGTTTGTATGAGATAAGGTGAGAACTACTTCAATATTGAAATGTTACTCAAAAACAGTTTAAACGGGACAGAAACCAAACTATATTTTAATATATTTAACATTCATTAAGACATCTATAAAATACAATTTAACTGAGCCAGGCAAAAGAATATCCCCTTGTCGATAAATTCCTCCCCCTTCACCTCTTCTCGCTCTACAATTACATCTATATATGCATGCATGTTTATATACATAGAATATTCTAGATTAGTAGTAGTCAATAACAATATTAGTGTGCTTTTTAAATAATATCGATTTGTAAAGTAAGATCACAATGGAATCAACACCACAGTTCATTAAAGATGCTGAAATTACAATAATAATACTATTAAAGAAATAGTAGGGAATGGAATATTAACTAAAATTAGGAAAATTCCACAACAAATTCAGGATCATTCAAACCTGGATGGATGGCCAAGCGGGTAAGGATAATTAATGTCAGAACCAACCAACTTCTTTTCGACGCACAAATTAGGTTTGTTAATATGGATCCCAACACGGTCAGTCAGTCAGCCTCAGAAATATTTAGTAGTAGGTGAACTCTTAAGCCGAAATTGAGATTCGTTGGTTGGTATGCGGTAGGTAAATGACCCTGAAAGCCGCCACCATGTCAACATCAATCAGTCCTGTGTTCGGTATCCACATGATGATTGAGATGGATAGAATAGCGCTGTGAATAGATTTGGTTTGTCCTTCACTTAACCAACGAACCACTGTGCAGGGTGATGTTCGGAAACTCGATGAGAAACACGCCTAATTGTGTACGGTCTATGCAAGTAACTGGCTGTCTGGTTCACTCCACAAGAGCAGTTCAAATCGTAGATACACACACATAGAAGAGGTGAAATTAGTCAGTTTGTCTTTTACTCCCCAACTTAGAGAGTCACTGAAATTCTTTGCATATAAATAAAGTTGGCTTCCTGCTTTCCTGTCTTCAACCTCCTAATATCAGTAACTTACAGTGCACTGTGGGGGCAAGCAACCTAGTGTGGCATACTGGCCCCAACATTGCAAAGTTGACTAATGGTAGAATTCAGTCGGCATTAATCGAAGGGCTAGACACGCACACACTACACTAGTTACTACTAACTAACCAACTAGTGTCCAACTAAAAAGTGATAAGATGCTTAAAAGGCCTGCTACTACATATTTAAGCTTAAAAAGGGACATAATCCTATTTGCGCAAACACATCATTTACAACTACAAAAAAAGATTGCGCAAATGATAGTTGATCACAGTGGTTTACATTTGAACACGTCTCAAGAAATCGGAACTTTGTCATACAAGTGATACATGTGTGTGTGTGTGTGTATAAATAGTGTGATACGAGTAAATCTCCAAAATAATTACAGATGAAGAACTGAAGATGAATTCATCAACTTATTTTAAGCATACAAACAATCATATTTTACAGGATATCATCATGAGCTGACAATAGTTAGAGAACCACTTGAAAACCTGCAAGGAGTACTGGACAGCTCAATATACGTGTAAAACTTCGGGACTTTGGTGGTAGTAAGTAATGCCATATTAGTTTCTTTATTAGTTGTATCACACAGTCAGTGAGTGAAACAGTATTAGTATTAGTACTGGATGACGACGCCTTTCGAACACAATTCATTATTGCTGTTCATAACCATACACATCACCAATTATAATCACACGACTTCGAAACTTGACTTTTATAGTTTTCTTTGTTCTCTCCTATTTGTCATCGTTGGGGTAGTAGAATTTCCCAGATATTTGTGTGGACAGGTGTTGAAACATTGCACGTGTTGATTCGCAGTTGATTCAATAAACAAAGCTTCCACTACCAATCTTCCCGACTCGCCACCCTGTGACATTAGATTTTGAAACTGTCATCTTATCCCATCCAGCCTATTGTATGGTTGTGTGGTGTGTAACTGCATGTAATCCTGTGGTTGAACTATTCTCTAGATTTCTTATCTTAATCGGGTAAACCAAACTAGATGTCTCTGCTAGGTTTTTATGCTCGACTAGTCTGACTGACTCATTGACCCTGTTCTACTAATTTGACCCACCTATGTATTTGACCTGACAATCATTCCAGCAGGCAGGGTATTAGATAAACTAAATTGTTTTGTTTTAAAGGCGTCACTGTCAGGATTGATCCTTTAACCGATAACGTTTGCTTCTAATTGAGTTTGTAGTTGGTTTGAATGTCGGCTACTTTTATTCCTGTCTGTCTTGTTAAGAATTCTCCGCTCTAGGTTGGTTTCCGTGGTTCCTTCCTTGTATGGGATTACTACTGATGATTTAGATTCCTTATTGTTGGTGTTGTAATTAATAGTATAATTATTATTACTATCATTATTTATTTTATTTTTACATTTCCTTACACGTCTCCTGACTAATTTATCCGGGTAATTATTAAGTTTCGAGGCTTCTTTTATGTGTGTCACTTCTTGTCTTAGATTTCCCTTGGTATTACATATTTTTGTGCTCTATTGTCATCTATTTACTGATATAGATAGAATGAGATGACCGGAATTCCGAATGTATCTGTTTGAATGTGTGGGTTTCCTGTAAACACACACACACACACACTTGCGTGTTTAACTTCCCATCTCCTCCGTACTTTTTACGCCGCTGCAATCTAACATTGGAAGCATCCCTGCTTCCTGACTTTCCAATTCATCATAAGTGAATTGAATTTAGTCCCCTCTACCTTAGAGTGGATGTCTTCGAAGAAGCTGCTTTATCCTATGAGTGTGACATCAAGGATCTGCTGTTTTTCAGCTCAGTGATAGATTACTCCCCCACTCCACCCCACCCAACAGCGCATATATTGTAAAACAAATAGATATATATTTATATACATGAAGTCGTAAGATATTCAGTTTATTTAAAAAAATAGTAAAAATAAATGCATTCAAATAGAAAACAGAACAAAACAAAAAAGTCGATATATATATATCAAAAAGTCAATTCATTCACATGGATCCATTCATTCGCATCGATTTATTCATCTAACCATATAAACCTTGTGGGCCTCCTCCTCCTCCACCACCACCACTACCAGGAGCAGTTGGAAACCCTGTAAGACCTGAATTCAACGCGGCTGGACCAGCTGAACTGATCGGATAAGATGCAGCGACAGTTTGTGTGATCAATAGGACAAGTTGAACCAGCGCTGAATCACTACTGCTTGAAGCCATTGCATTCGCTTTCGATTCAACATCGGTATCATGCAGCAATCGTAGTAGGCTTGGACTGCTACCGCCGCCAGTATCCGACTGACCTCGTAGATTGTTGGACGAAGTACCAGGGCCACCAATACCAGTGTTATTACTACCACTATTATTGCCAACACCGCCTTGCTGTTGACCACTTGTTGGATAAATGACAACATGATTCGCCTCCCAATCATAACCGACAACGACGAGTTGTGCAAGTGGAACTGGACCTTTAGCCTAAAACATACACAAACACACACACACAAAAGAAAAGAAAATTCAAACAACATTATTGATTTATTTATTACAGTGAATACTTGCTTGCTTGCTTACTTGTGTTGATTGTAGGGAGGTTGAAATTTTTACGAAGCAAAAATTTCTAGCCAGCGAATCATCATTCTGATGTGCATACAATTCAGATTGCAGTAGCAAAGACAGGACTCCAAGTGAACATAGACAAGACGGAGGTTATGAAAATAACCAACCAACCAACCAACCAACAACATCCACCGCCAATCACCATCAACGGGAGGGATTCGAAAGAGGTTACTTCATCATTCACTTACTTATCTAGGGAGCATTGTCTCAACTACAGGCGGTCGGAACGGACGAGGATGTCAAATCGAGCGAGAATCCGGGGGTGAGGGTGGGGGTGGAGGGGCAAGAAACACATTCACTCATCAACGTGAAACCAATCTGGAAATCTTCGTCACTTAGCCAGCAACAACAACAAAATTCGGTCGGATTTTCAATACAAACAAAGTCAAGTCAGTCAGTTCTTCTATACGGATGAGAAACTTGGCGAGTTGGTCACACAGAATATTTCCACCAACAGCCTATTGCAGACGTTACCTTTATCCACAACTAACAGTCTTCGCTCTATACTTAAGATCAGATGGCCGGGCTGGAAAGAATCACCAACAAGAAGAAACTATGGAAACAAAGAAAAGAAAACAAGAACCAATCGCCCAACAACAACAAATATGCAGGAGAAAGTGGAATGGAATGGATTGGACTCTCTCTGAGGAGGCCGCGCTAGGTGACATCGCGCGTCAGGCCATCGCTCGAGTGGAACCAGGCCGAAAGGGAAGTGGCGAGTGGGTCGTCAGTGCGAGGGTGACTAGAAGGAGGAGGAGATCGTGTGAAGAGGAGTTGAAACAGTATGGCCTAATATGGATGATGCAGGTGAAAAGTAAGTATAACAGAAGGAAGACAGAAGCAAGTGGAGACGTGCAGTTGAAGCCCTATGTTCCACACTAGGAACCTTAGGGAACAATAATAATAATAAGTTCACAGTGCTGAATTTACAGTCCAATTATTCAGATGTCATGAAATATACACGTTTGATCACAGGGAATAAAAAGACAGTTGCAGCGAAGAAAATTTTCTTTTCGACGAAATCATCATCAACTAGGCAGCTGGTGGTGCATTCGTGTATTTATATCGAATGGATGGGAAAGTTCCAGAATAATTTCTGATCAAGGGTCAGATTAATAAAATTACAATTAGGAATTAAAACGCCATAAGAAACAGAGCGGTGGGACGGATAAAACTCAGACAAAGTAGCATCATAGATACTGAGATTGACACCGATTGTGTGCAATTAGGGGTTAGGATGTGGAATTAATAAAATAACAAAATAGACAGAAAGTTCGGATATGAAAATATGGTAGTGTAAATAGGAGGGAGGGGTTAAGAAAAACTAATTAATAATAACATGAATAAACAGGAAGTTTAGATAAGAAAGTCAATGGGATAGTCACTAGTAGAAGAATTACCTGTTTATGATGGCTATATTATAGAGAAGATTTGTAGCTCAGGTGGATGATTTTGATGTGGTTTTGTTCTCTGAGCTGGATGGTTAGTTTGCGAAGCTTTCATCACCTTACTGGGTGACATCTTCAGCGCATACTTCAAATTGAAGTATGCGCTGAAGATGTCACCCAGTAAGGTGATGAAAGCTTCGCAAACTAACCATCCAGCTCAGAGAACAAAACCACATCAATATGATGGCTATGTTAGGCTGGGACAAGGTTTGAACGTACTTCTTTTGGATACACAGTGTGAGTTTGGCTTTTGGATGGCTAGTGCCTCGACAGCTATGCCCAGATGTCTTAATTTTAAAATCTTTAATAGGTTTGATCGAATCTTGGATATTATTTTGAAGGATTTTTCGAACTATATTTTTGAACTATATACCCGTTTTTGTTCTCCTTTCACTAGCCAGGCTGGATAGTGTTCTATTTCTATTTATATATATTTAATCCCTGAGTGCATAAACAATTATCCGTCACATTAGTTATGATCCCATTAGATTCTTTTGTTATCCAACCATCTTGTCTATCTATTGTTGTTATTTCTACATTTCTAACATCCAACTGTGCACAATCAATGTCAATCTTCAATCAGTAATTATGAGATGCTACTTTGTTTGAGTTTTATCCACAGTCCCACCGTCCGTCCCTGTTCATTATGGCATGTTAATTCCTAGTTGTAATTTTGCTTTTATCTGATCCTTGACCAGAAATTATTCTGGAACTTTCCCCTGCTACCCATCCATTTATTGTTAATTATAAATACACGAATGTGTACAGCTCTGTTTACAGTTGACGATGATTTCGTCGAAAAGAAAAGCGTTTCTTCCTCGCTTCAACTGTCTTTTATTATTATTATTATTCCCTATGATCAAATAAATAACTCAGGAATCCAGTTAACGCTGATGATGTACTGTAGGGCACTAATCAAGGCACTCTATTCAAACTCACGTAGTCGTGTAAGGGCTTTCCTACCCATTTATTATAGATACGCGACTGTACAGCCTAGTTGGTGATTTTGTCGAAACTTTCTTTTTACACCCTATTATTCAGATGTTACAACTCAACTGACTATTTGTATGAATAGACAGAGAGAGATTATCTCTCTGTAAGCACAAAAGATAATACACCTGTCAACTACTTTCCACTGATGAGCGACAGCATCCTGACTGACTGACTGACTTACTCCTATTGTTAAGGTTAATTCTCCTTTCATTTCGAAGGAATACTTTATTTTTCTATCGTTGGTTTGTGTCAGGGCTAGTTTTTGTTTTACTAGCTGATCACGGATTGATATCAGTGACTTGTTACAGGATGGAGTTTCCTGAAGTCAGTTCTAGTGAGAAGTTGAGACGAGTGAGGTCCAAACAGTACAGTAGTCAGGTGAGAGGTTGGATTTCCCACCCATGACTACCGATGACATTGGTTGGTGCCAGTCGTGCTAAATGTATCACGAATTCGTAGAAGGTAGACTTCATGGGCTGGATGGCCATTGGGGAATCGGGTCCCAGTGAGTGGCTGAATGCTATACGAGCCAGCCAGCTAGCTGGCCTTGTAACCCGAAGCTCCTGGGTTCAAACCCTGGCGTGGTGGTGGGTGCGTGCTGGCGATGATAATTCCCAAACTAGGCTGATGAAACAGCTGGCTCGCCAGCACTCAATGTGGCTTGTTTTCAATGCTTCTCTAACTGATTGATATCAATCCGTGATCAACTCGTAAATGCTTATTTTATTCTATTTCACAAGTTTAATTTTCACATTTTTCTTGTGTAATGAAGTTTCTCTAGCGACTGAATCACGCTTTTCCGGAGTACAGTACAGTAGAGTACAGTCAAACTATTCCCCTTTTTTTCACAGACTTACAGTCGACAGGCACTTTGACTCATGTGAAATGTGGGCTAAATCCATTCTATCTATCTATCTAACTCACACCATCACCCTCTTCATTCACAACTCTCCAACCGCCCCTGTATCTCATCAGGCTGAACCAGAAGCCTATATAGCAAAATTATATGTGCTCTCACTAGTAAGTACAAAACCTCAACCATACCCTAATTAACTTGTATTCTGTGCGACAAAGAAGAAAGCATTAGGCGTGAAACTGATAACTTATTAAATAGTCAGTAGAACAATTTGCATCTCGTCTTTCCAACTCCTCATATCATTTATAGGTACAACGTTTTCTTTCTTTCTCTCTTTTCCTTTTCTCTCCTTTTATTTCTTCGTTCTTTCACACTCTCTGTATATCTCGATCATTTTGTTACCGCTTACGCCAGTAAATATGCTAGTCTATCTACTTTCCTAACACCTTCAAACAACATTCTGTTCACTTTTGGATTTGCTACTGACCGATATGCCACCGATTTGTTGTTGTCAAAAACGAACTGAGACTACCCACCCATAACCTAAGCAGAATTTTATTTATTGTTAATGTACAAACTGGATGCGCAATACTGTAGTGAAATGGTGAGAATTCCATTCTGTGTATCACAAGTATCGATTTGGTATAAAGCAAACGTTATAATAATAATAATTATTATTATTATTATAAAGTTTTGACGGTTGAATCGAAGCCTTCGAATTTCAGTGGGACCAACATCGTTCACTGGCAATTCATACAGTTGACGAGTACCAAAACAGGACGATACACATATGCAATTCCAACAGAACAGCACCCTATGCCAACAACTAGTTATTACAAATTGCTTCATCAGAGATTATAAAATTATGCATATTATAGTAGTGAAAGACAGAATTAAAAAAACAACAACAACAACAAATAAACAAGCCTACCTGATGACGAGAATGTGACCGCATAATCAACAATTGTAGTGTTATTTTAGGCGGACGTACAATTATTCCGGGCATACCGACTTGTAAATCTGTACCTGTATCAAATATGAGTAGATTTTGTTGTGCAGAATTCGTCGATTGATTATTATTATTATTATTCCCCATTGAATTGGCCACGGCAGTTACACGAGAATTGATCCCCATACCAATAAGACCAATACGAACATAAACAGGCGCTTGAGCAGGTGAGTGAAGATCAAAGGCTAGAACACGAGCCATTGCACGTAAAGCGTGTGGTGGAAGCAGCAAGAGTTGGAAAAATGCAGTGACTGCACTTGGTTGAAAAGGAAATGAGCAAACCTGAAATAAAGGCCAGAATACACACAAGAATCTAGCGGTAACACGAAGCAAGACAGTTGAACAGTTAAACAAAACATTAATGAGTAATAATAATAATGATAAGCTGGGAGAATGAATTCCAATATTCCAAAGCGCATATATTAAGTACCGAGGAATTACCATATTAGTTTGTTTATTAGTTGTATCACACAGTCAGTGGGTGAAACAGTATTAGTATTAGCACTGGATGACGACGCCTTTCGAACACAATTCATTATTGCTGTTCATAATCATAGACATCACCAATTATAATCAAACGACTTCGAAACGTGACTTTTATAGTTGACTTTGTTCTCTCCCATTTGTCGTCGTCATTGGGGTAGTAGAATTTTCCAGATATTTGTGTGAACAGCTGTTGAATCATTCCTATTGTAGGCTGTCTACTATCGCCAATGATCTTTCTGATTGCAGTAGATTGGATAATGTGACAGACAACGGCCAATGAGGAAACACGCATAAAATGGACTCACACACAAAACGAACTTGGAGGATCTGGACTTCGCCGATGATAAATGTCTGATTACCCACACACTGGAAGATATGCAAGTGAAAGGGAACTAGTTGGCCATAGAAGAAGCATCAAAGATAGGACCACCTTCAGGTGAACGTAGATAAAACAGATGTGGTGATGAAGATTCCTGGCCAACACCAACACCAACACCGGCAACAACAACAGACAATAATCAGCCGGCATAAATGAGAGGAACCTGAAAGAAACAACCTCCTTCACCTATCCGCCTACCTGGGAAGCATCGTTTCAACTACAAGTGGACGAAACTGACAAGGATATCAAAGCCAGGATCATCGAAAAAGCAAGACAAGCTTTCATTACTCTCAAGTCTGTGTGGAGGAGGAGGTCAACACCACTCAGCGTGAAAAATAACATCCGGATCTTCAACTCCAATGTGAAGTCAGTCAATGCTACTCGTTAAACGGATCAGAGACTTGGCCAGGACGTCATAACGAGCATCTCAAACAAACTTCAGACCTTCATTAACAGAGATTGAAAACTATTGAAACTTTCATTCCTATTGAATGGATGATCTGATTGGGAATTCAAATACTTATTTGAATGTGTAGGTTTTCTTTATATATTGTGAACTCTAGTTTCTCGTCAGTTTGTCTTTTTGTAAGACAACCAAGAAAGTTTAGAGTTCTCTTGTCGGATTCTACTTCATTAGGAGACTGGAATCGGGTCCAAGTGAGTGGCTGAATGCTATACGAATCAGGTAGCTTGCCTTGTAACCGGAAGCTCCTGGGTTCGAACCCTGGCGTGGTGGTGAGTGCGTACTGCCTACCGATGATTACCAAACTAGGCTGATGAAACAGCTGGCTCTCCAGTACTCCGCCCCCCTCCAGCTGGTTTTCAATGCTTCTCTAACTGATTGATATCAATGCATGATCAACTCGTAAAAACAAACAAAACTAATCCTTACGAACCAAACTATAGAATATTTATATATTTCTTGTTGACTATGCTCTTACTCTATTATCGAAAAATTCTTCAAAAACGCTAAGTGAATCTGGAGGCCATCGATGATCACAAGCACCACTTTGATTTTGAGTTAACTGAAGTTTTAATCGCCACCAACACGAGGAAGGAGAACAAGAAGACGATTCAATGCCAGTCGGTTGACGACAACAGGTTGACAACATTGACACATGGACAGTCAGCTGACAAATTGGCCAAACAGACATAAATGCAGCATTCGCATATACATCATTCGTATTCTGCTGATTGATTCGATGATCGTCCGCCTTCTGGTCATTCATCACAGCAAGTACAGGAACATCTAAGCTTTGATTGGCTAAAACAGCCGCGTGAAATAGAAGACTCGTTGACAAGTAGGATTCAAGCAGTGTTAGCTTAGAATTCATTCGATTAGAAGTAGTCATAGTAGTAGCAGTAGGAGTAGGGATAGTTGAACATTTTGAAGTTACTCTTAATTTCAGTTTGGTATAAGTTGGTCTGATTAGCTGAATAAATTGACTAACAGTCAATCCTGTCGATATTTCTGTCAACAAAAATTTAAACAAAATCAAAATCAATGATTCAAGAAGTGTGGAAGAGATTCCTCGATGATAAAAATAATTAATGAATTGATTATATTTAAAAACAATTGGTTTTCGGTTTATGAATTTAGATAAATCAAAAGAAGGATGACGTAAATTGTCTGAATCATGTACCTCTAGAAGAGGAGAATTGTTTATCTTTCCTAAACGACATATTGCTTAGTCGACGAATGGCTTGATGGGTCAACAAAAAGATCTATGTACATAGAAAACCTACCTGGACAGGACAGAACAGTGCCTTAATTACCACAGTTTCTGCCCTATTCAGTACAAAAGTGCCTTAGTGAGCAAGGTGCCTCTTCACAGTAGAATCCAACGAATATGCACTAAAGACAGATACACTTGACGATGAGGAAGAAAGAAAGTTGACACAACTCTGCTCTGATTGATAACAATTATCCAGACAAGTTCATCAGGAGATATAAAGTTGTCAGTGGAACACCAGGACTCACTCTAGAACTCACCCCTAAGACGTGTGCATGAAGCTATCCTATATGGGGGTGGCATCATAGCAGCTTGATAACTAGACAAAGATTGAACGCCGTTGTGGTTTAAAAGACTTTTTATGCAGGTAATATCAGAATAATTGAGAATGTGAAGCCAATATATCCATCCATCCATCCATCTAAGCCCGTCGAACATAAGAAAAATGATGTCACATCCCATTGTATTTACCAATTTGGATGTACGTGCGCATAGGGAGGACTTATCGATTTCTGCAAATAAGGGCTAGCTTCACAACATATTCCTAAATGGCTCCAGAAACAAGTGGAATCTTCAGAACCCATTAATGGTGAGAACAGACGAAGACCTAGCTGGCTCCTCTATTGCGAAACATATTGTAGAGAAGACAGGACATAAAATTGACGTTAACTAACATATATTTCAAAGGCACATCTAATAATAGCGTGTTTAGGTGAGGGCGTATCCTAACGTTTGTGGAATCCATCCGTAGCTGGCAGTTAGGATGTTTTCAAACCATCTTTATGCCTTCAAAGCAGGACCAATCCGTCATCACACTAACTAAACCTACCTGCCTTACTTGTTATTAGTGGTAAACTTTGTTTGTTTTGATCGCCACCAGCCAGTCAGGGTAGATGTACTATCTGACCTCTGTTATTTGGTTTAGTCATCATTCATCTTCATTGTGATTTTCACACCTTCAATATATCCTCCTTTTCACTTGACTTGACCTAAGAAGTCAAGTAGTTTATTTTCTCACCTATCCACCTCTTAACTCTCTTTATTATTTTCACATATTCTGTATATTCCTATGACAAGTTCGTGAGTGAGTGTGTGTCAACAGTTCAGTGGAGGACTGCAGAGACATTGCATCGTGGAAAATGGAGAGAATTACTTCTTTGTTGGGTAGAGAAGTGTTATGTACTGCTGCTGAGTGAGTTATCAGAGTTTTCCCCGTCGCCAATTATGTTATTTACTGCTCATCGAGTAGTTAATAGTCCTGACGCGGAAAGAGGGAAATCAGAAGACCATCAGGTTTACGAGGATACTTGTATTTTCCAGACAAGGAAAATAAATGTCACACAAGTATGTGAGTGGAAGGGAACTTAGATGTACGAAATGTGTGTGAACAGTAATGATAGTGATAAAATGTACAATGCAAGTATATATGAAAATGGCTAATACACATAAACCAATAAGATAACGTCTTACCATGATTGGTTGTAATGTCATGTGATAACAAGGTCATACATTGTTTAGTGGACAGACAAAAGCATATTGTCAGTTATAATGAAATATCGATCCATATACACATAGCAAAATATGATAGACTGTCAACAGCAAAACACACACACATCATGTGGACACATATCAAGAAGGCATCGTTCGTTGTACGAAACTGTGTTACTGAAGAAAAAGTACAACCGTGGTCGTCACCTCCCTGCGGAAAGGATTCTTGGAGAGAATACCAGACAGAAAGTCTACTACTCTAATACTTATTATTTATTACTAAACTGGTGAAACAGGGATCAATAATACATCCGGATGAATGGAAAGGTTATAACTATCTGTCATCTCTTGGATTTATTCATCATAGAGTGAATCACCATTCCAGTGATTTTGTCGATCCTATAACGACGAGATACACGAATTCTATTGAAGGATTTTGGAGAGATTGAACAAAAAAATAGGACCTGGGGCTATAAATAGATCTCAAAAGGATCTCATTTATAGTCATTTGAATGAATATGTATTATGATACAATTGGTGGATGGTGACTAGCAGTGGAATCGAGGATGCGCATTTCGTCCTATTTGGGACTCGTCAGCTGGATGTACCTGCATTTCTCAGTGAGTGATGATGTTCCCACCGAGGCTCGAACCCAGTACCCATAGTTTCGAACGCCAAAGCGTTATCCACTAGACCACTTGGGCCACGAGAGCCACCTCTTGTGCAACGGGCCTTGGTGGGAACATCATCACTCACTGAGAAATGCAGGTACATCCAGCTGACGAGTCCCAAATAGGACGAAATGCGCATCCTCGATTCCACTGCTAGTCACCATCCACCAATTGTATCCTAACTAAATGCCCAGACATCGTCGAAGCATCTGCACAAGAAGCCGACATGTCAACCATAGACCGAGCACTTCGGACCAATCAATCGACGGGAAAATCAAAAAATCCAATTCAATGAATATGTATTATATGTATAGAATATATGGTGTAACTTTTCTATTGACAGTCCTGTGCTAAACTGGGAGACGCTCCTCTCACGTGTTAGGGAAAGATATCCCCTGTAACAGTTTTATGCTTTTTTTTCCATAAATATACGTTATCCTTTTTATCAAAAATCCCTCTTTCATGTGATCCGTTGGTCCGTTCGCTTGGTTGTTCGCTGATTGGTGGTGGTTAGTGGTGCTGAAAGTTTAACTTTGCCAAATTCAGATACTCATACGAGAGAGAGAGAGACGATTCAAAATCCTTGTGGTTAGAACAAAGACGACAAAGATGAATGGTTACACATACATAACAACAACATTTGGCATCGATTAGCGTATAAATTACTCAAAATCACTTGTAAGTAAATAATTTGATAATATCAGATGTACACTTAATGTTGGGGGAAACATGTCACGTGAAACTAGTAATGATAACATAAATAAGAGTAAATATAAGGCATCTACATCAGTTATACCATATAAGGAGGGGATGTCTGAGACACTCACTCCCAACGTAGGATTCTCAATAACAAAGCAGGAATTAGGCTGGTGGTGGCATTTAAACCTACAAACTCACTCACTCAGGTAGGACAAGCTCTGTAGGCTAGAAGACCCGGTTGACCAAATTAGACAAAATATAAAATATTACAAAATACCCTCCAATGACTGTGAGTTAGGTCAACTACAAAGGTGAAACACACTAGTAGATCGGGGGTAGTCAGATTGTCGGAACATACGAATTTAGCAACGGTGTAAATGGTTGACCCCACTCGAAAAGATAAGTAATTTAGAAAAAAAAGCACTCAGCACTACCTTGCACTGCATGCATGCATTAACACACAACCACAAAACGGAATGGTGGGAGAGGGTTAAAATTCTGAAAAGTAATCTAGGTAGGTGGACAGTGAGAGCGGTTGATTACTGAATCCTGGCTGGTTCATCGAGTTTACACCCAACACATGCAATAGGCATAACTCATCACTAATACTGGAAATATGCAAAATACTACTACCAGTCAAATCAACCGACGAATTGAAATAATGGAATTATATAAACGGAGTTGGAAAGTTGTATGTGAGTAGTGCCTTGATATGATTATGAGCAGTAATGAGAATTGTGCTCGAAGCGTGTGGTCATCCTCAGTAAATATTACTGCATAACAACACTTTGAGACTTTATCAAAATAAATTATACCCATAATGGAATCAATCACACTCTATACCACCACCACAGTGCACAAGTTTTATTCTCATATATCAATTTAACTTCTGTTCTCAGATAACGTAGTCGCAATGTCATAGATTTTGTAACATTGTGAACAGAATGTCACCAGCGGCGGCAGCGAAACTATCCTCACTCCTTTTGTATTAGTCCACTCATATCTGTCCACTCCTCAGAATAAGCTGAAAAATCATCACCGTTCACACAAATAGTACCAAAAATGAGAAACAGTCACAGTGAACACTACAACTCGAGAGGTGGTCGGTGGTCACCTCACAGTTGCTTTATATAATAGTGCTTTCTTGGCTTGCTGCTAGATAACCAACCCTCACAACTGACTTCAAGATATACAACCCACACATATATATATATAACGCTGACAATTATTATTCTGGTTCATTTCGATGCTTGATTAACAAACAATATGTGAGACATTTAACTGAATTTTAGATTTTCCCGTCTATCGATTGATTAATTGACTGGACCGAAGTGCTCGGTCTCATGTGTTGACATTTAAATTAATATGATCCGTTGCACAAGACGTGGGGTGGCTCTCATGGCTCAAGTGTTGGAAACTATGGGCATTTGGCTAGAGCCTCCATGGTGTGAACATCATCACTGACTCACTGGAGAATGCAGATACATCCCCGGCTGGGGGACGAGTCCCAAATAGGACGAAATGCGCCTTATCCTGGACTGGATTCCACTACTAGTCAACATCCGCCGATTAAATTGTGAGATATTTGATTAAATTTATAATGGTTGACATACTGTGTCCAAGCGTGGAATTACAACAAACGAGAAACATGCGACGACTTCAGTCCCAATTGCATCGAGTAACAAAAAGCAGCTTAATTCAAGTGTTGGTTTGTAGGGATTTGATTGATTGGTCACAGGATTTCATCATGAGCTGACACCCGTTAGAGAACCATTGGAAAACCAGCTGGCAGTACTGGATAGCCAGCTGTTTTGTCAGCCTAGTTTGGGAAACTTCATCAATGCGCACCCACCCCACTGACAGGGTTTGAATCCAGGACCTTCTGGTTACAAGACTAGAGAGATAGCTCGTAGACCATTGAGCCACTGAAACCCGAACCAATGGTCAGTCAGCAAGTGCATGAATTCTAACTTCTGCCAATTCACGCACGACATACCGTGACTAGCACTAGCCAATGTCTTCGGCGAGTATTTGTCGTCACACCCGATCTGCCACATCCTACTGGTCACGACGGAACGTTTAGACAACAAATGTGTTGCCAGAGTATCCGTGTTACACACACACACACACTGATGAACAAAAGATCAGATTTCTGGAAACAACTTTTTCTTTTTTTTTATATAGTTTGGTTTGTAAGGGTTAATGGGTTACTGGACAGCAGTTTCGTCAACCTAGTTTGGGACTCTTCATCAGTGCGCACCCACTGGTGTTCACACCCAGGACCTTCATGATGAAATCCTCCCTCCGATCAAACAAAATCCTTACAAATCTAATACTTGAAAATTAAACTGATGCTGTAAGGAGTGACCTGGGGTTCTTTCCAGTGGGAAGTCGTGACCACTAGGGTACAGCAGGTTGAAGATGGGACAGTAACTCACTCATCGAAGAAGACATTTCGAAATGGTCGCGCTATGTCGCGCGTGAATTGACAGAAGTAAGAATTCATGCACTGGCTGACTGACCACTGGATCGGGTCCCAGTGAGTGGCTGAATGGTATACGAGCCAGCCAGCTAGCTGGCCTTGTAACCGGAAGCTCCTGGGTTCGAACCCTGGCGTGGTGATGGGTGCGTACTGCCGATGATTCCTAAAACTGTCCAGTTCTCCAGTGCTGGTTTTCAGTGCTTCTCTAACTGACTGATATCAATCCGTGATCAACTCGTAAAAAACAACCTTTTCTCTCGAAAAATCGACGATTAGGCTAGGCGAAACAAAAAATTTAAAAGCAAGCATATGTGTACACGCATCAGTTGAAGACTTACCCTCTGCATTCATTTCAAACAATTCCTCCAAGGATTTCAAAAATTTCTACAAAAAATTGGGAAAAATATAAGAGGAGTAAAAAGAAGCAGAACACAATCGGAGCAAAAAACACTTTACGAATAAAATGATCAAGAAATAAATGAAGAATCAAGTTAATAATAATAATAATAATAATCTACTTTATTCCAAAACGAACAGTACTTTGTAAATACAGAATGGAATTCTCAGCATTTGTCACAACACCTTACATCTGATTTACTTAATATATAAATAAAATTTAAAATTGAAACAAAAATTAACCAGAGGAATCTGTCCACATTTACGATACAAAGTCAAAAATATTCGAAGCACGAATTGAGAATATCAAATATAATAATAATCTGTCTGTCTGTCTGTTTTCGACATAGAACTTTGCACAAATGTGCGGAAGTTCAAGTTGCCACACTCCGTGTAGCACGCGAAGCAAGAGAAGAAAGTACAAGAAAAGCACAATAGAAACAGTGAGCCGAGGTGTGAGACAAAGGCGGAGTAATAACGGAGAACAAAACAGTTTCATTGGAGATCATAAGTCACAAGGAGTGGATGCATCTGCGCCACTGAGAACGATTTTGAGCCATGTCACCAATTGTTTCCAACCATTTGCTTTTACCGTCCCGAGGACCCCAACCAGTCAGGAAGTCTACACCTTCCTACGTGGCTTAGACCAACTGTTGTGGATTTCATTGACTGGTGCCAAGTTTTTGTTTGACCGCCGCTAGCTTTTTTCCAGCCTGACCCTACATCCGCTAGCATTGCCCATTGTCGAGGAAGGAGATGACTAGACATACGTTACACATGTCCTAACCATCTCAGTCTTTGTAGCTTCACGACTTCGTCGATTGATTTCCCCTGTTTACCTAGAACTCGACCGACGCCTAACTTTAATATTGGTCACCTTATTATGCCACTTTACACGGGAAATAGAACGCAGGCACCTATGATCAAAGACAGCTAGTCTTTTCATGTCTTCCACTCTCAGTGGCCAGGTCTCACAGCCAGCCATAAAGGAGGACGGAGCGGACTGATGAGCAGTACACCCGCTCTTTGGTCGATAGTCGAACATCTCGTCTACGCCAGAGTCGGCGTAAACTGGTGGCGTATGCGAAACGAGCCCCCTGTATTCGTGCTGAGATTTTGTCAGAGATCAACCCGTTGGCTTCGGCTGATGGTACTTCCCAAATAAGTGAAGCGGTCAACGTGCTCTACCACTTCACTTCCTATTTTTAAACTAGGCGTCGATGTAGTCCAGTCCTGTAACATCATCTTGCATTTCACAAGGGGAGCGAATCGCATACCAAACATCCGAAGATTGCAGCTCAAGGTGTTTAGAAGACTCTGCATTTTGTCAGAGTCATCGCCTAGTAGGACTATATCGTCTGCATATTCTAAGTCAACGAGATTATTCCCTCCCTGGTAGCAAGTCAATCCCTGAGTCACTGAAGTCACTTAGGGTTAAGTCCATTAACAGATCTATGATGAAGTTGAATAGAAAAGGGGATAATGGGCATCCTTGACGGACACCACTGGTCGTCATCAGTTCAGATGACAGCTCGCCGTAAGCCATCATAATACATACTTTAATGTTCGAGTGGTAGTGGTAGAGAAGAGATACTATGAAATTGACACATTCAAAATGAAAGCAGCATTACAATTTTTAGTTTAAGTTTTCATCATCAATTTGTACACTTTTAAAGTTGAAAGGAAGCAGGAGGAGGGGTAAAACAGAAAAAATTAATGAACAGGACAGTGTTCACATAACAACTCAAAAAAACAAAAGCGGTTACAGTTTATGAGATTAAGATTTTTTCACTGAGTTGAGATCACTGAATTAGATGACTAATGTAATTAACGTTATCAAAATCAAAATCCGCTTACCAAAGAAGTGAGAGGTTAATCAAACTCTCTTTCTGTATGCACAAGTCTGGTTGGTTTAAATCGTTTGATTGAGATCGCTTCGGCAAATCGTAGTAAATTTGCTGTCTTATGTCTATCCTTAGAAATCTCTACGAGATGTCCAGTATCAACAATATGTCTGGTAATTGCACTCTGAGAATATTTACTAACTTTCAGCGTCAGGTTCCTTGGAATATCTTCAGGAAACCACCGGATAGAAGCCCTTCTTTCCGTCCTTCCAATGTACTTGCTCTCTCAAGTGCATGTAAATTCTTAAACGCAGTTGAAAGACAAAATACGCAGTATAAAATGTGATATCATTATTTTATTTGACAGGTTCTCATCAGCAGCAAAACTCATAACATTACACAGCTCCACTTCTTCTATAAACCATTCAAAACTGGACAAATACCCTACTGATGTCACTCTGCAACTGAGTTTATGAATTTACGTGCCCCTGCGGGAGCAAGTACATTGAAGGGACAGAAAGAAGGGTTTCTATCCGGTTTTAAGAGTACTCTTTTTCCATCACGTTCCCCAGTGGAATATAGGGCTTCAAGCAAGCGACTTGAAGTTTCTGTAGTAGTGGTGTTTAATTTTACGGGATGGGGTTGCTAGCCAGCGTCATGTCCAAACTTTCCTCTTTACCAACATTATTTCTGGCTTAGCGAGGTAAAGGAGTGCGGCGTCGGCAGAGCGGGGATCGAACCCTGCACCGTGTGAGGCACGGTTGGCGAGCGTCCTAACCGCCATCAGTGCCACTGACGCGAAGAGAGCATATTCCGAGAAAATTATGTTTAAAAGGAAGTAGGTATTTACAAAGTGCAATTACCAGACACCCACCACCCTGTGGATACGCGCCATTTTTCAAATCCTTCAAAATATTGAACATACAAAGGACAGCGAATCTACTACGAATTTACAGCTGAAGCAACTACAGCAATCAAACGTCTCAGACTAAACTTATGCGCGCACACACACACACACAGAGACAGAGAGAGTGTGAGTGTAGTCGATCTCTCACTCCCTTGATAGCCGTATCACTTTCATTACACTGATTAGTCATGTACACTAGTGAGCTCAGCTCACTGAACAACTTTTCAATTAGATGAACTTTAACAATGTTGAGTTGAAAAGATGCTATAGGAGGCAATCGGTCACACAAAGCCTTATTATTATATCCTTTAATTCCTAGAGGAACATAGGGTTTCAGCAACGCGTCTCCATTGCCTTCGGTTTTCTGCCAACTTTTTCACTCCGCTCCAAGTCTGCCCACATGCTTTCATCTCCTCCTCTTCACATGACCTCCTCCAAGTCACCCTACCTTCGCACTGACGACCAACTCACCACCCGCTTCCCATTCAGTCGGGTTCCACTCGAGCAATGGCTTGTCTAGTGATGTCACCCACTTGATGGTTTGTTTCCTCAGAGTATGGCCAGCCAATCTATCTCCGTTTCTTCCTGCCTATCTGTTTCACAATCGGTTCCTGGTTGGTTGGTTTGCTCATTGTCAAAGATCCCTCCGTGTTGCTGATTCTTTTCTGGACGGCCAGCCATATGATCTTGAGTTATGTTGAGCGAAGACAACTGTTAATGAAGGTCTGAAGTTTGTTTGAGATGCTCGTTATGACGTCCTGGCCAAGTCTCTGATCCGTATGATGAGTATCATTGACTGTCTTCACATTGGAGTTTAAGATCCAGATCTTATTTTTGATGCTGAGTGGTGTTGACCTCCTCCACACAGATTTGAGAGTAATGAAAGATTGTCTTGCTTTTTCGATGATCCTGGCTTTGATATCCTTGTCAGTTTCGTCCACTTGTAGTTGAAACGATGCTTCCCAGGTAGGCGGATAGGTGAAGGAGGTTGTTTCTTTCAGGTTCCTCTCATTTATGCCGGCTGATTATTGTCTGTTGTTGTTGCCGGTGTTGGTGTTGATGTTGGCGAGGAATCTTCATCACCACATCTGTTTTATCTATGTTCACCTGAAGGTGGTCCTATCTTTGATGCTTCTTCTATGGCCAACTAGTTCCCTTTCACTTGCATATCTTCCAGTGTGTGGGTAATCAGACATTTATCATCGGCGAAGTCCAGATCCTCCAAGTTCGTTTTTTGTGTGAGTCCATTTTATGCGTGTTTCCTCATTTCCGGTTGTCTGTCTGTCGCATTATCCAATCCACTGCAATCAGGAAAATCATTGGCGATAGTAGACAACCAGCTTGTCTTACCCCCATGCTCACTTCTTCGAAGGATTCCGTAAGTTTCCCGTTGTAGATTACTTCCCATGCAGCATTGTCGTACAACTAACTGTTGGATGAGATGCATAATTGACGATGGCACCCCGTAGTAGCGAAATAGTTCCCAGATCACCTCTCCATCGACGCTACGCTATCGAACGCGTTTTCAAAGTCGATGAAGTTGAGATAGAGAGGTGACTGCCTGCAGTCAGAGACGTTACCACTGAGCTATTGACCGCAGGCGGCACTGGGTGATGCTGGTTCGAATCTCAGAAGAAGAGACATGAGCTGTTCCTTCAATGTGGTTGCAGATACGCCTTGCTCTCTGATTGAATGGTAAGTGCCAACCAGGACGAAACCTAGCTCCAGACAAGGCTTCCTCTTGTGGCCGATTGTCTCCAACAACTATCTAATATCATCAAATCAATGTGTGCACCGTCACCGAGACGGCGAGCTAGCCACCTAAGCTAGTTGCATGGTGGCCATATTACAAACCAAACCCGACTGACTAACTGACTGATAGAATTCAGTCTGCACCAATGAGAGGACTAGCCAGACACACATCACACTAGTTACTGACTAGTTTCCAATGAAAATATAAACCATCATTAATATAAAAATGAACAACACACCCCCACATACCGTGAAGGCTGGTAAAGGGACTAAATTGCACAAATCAGCGTTGCCACTATTCGTTTGACTATCCCATGACTCTGTAGGCACAGGAACAGATGGATACGAAATCTTCCCAGTTAACTGACTGTATCCATCAGATAACTGAATACACTTCAAGTACTTCCATGAATCGTTATGATTATAGGATGATGATGATGATGATTGCAGGCTGGGGAGTGTAGCTGGCTGCGGAAGTTTCTTCAGAATAATCCGTAGACTTAACGATGCACGATAGATAAGTATGAGATCATTTGATGACAAAGCGATAAGCACTATACCACGTACAGATTTGATAGAGTTGTTGGAGAAAGGGAAAACCTAGGAATAAAAACGATTTTTATGGAAAAAAAAGAGAAGAAAAACGAAGCAATTAATTGGTAATCGTCTCTCTGTCCTCCTTTCTCTCTGCGAATAGCCCTAAAATGAAGGTTAACTTTCAAATGAACTGTGTCTGTCGTCGTCAAGATGATTTGACAGAATAGTTCTAAAATATATTTAGGAGCCGAATGAGAAGTAGACATTTTAGAATTATTCTGTCAAATCTTGACGACGACAGACAGTTCATTTGAATTATTATTTTACAATCGAATTAAATTAACAAAGAAACGATGTGTAATTGGTACAATCATCGTTGTGCCAATCACTCTCTCCGTTGTCTGCAACACAGAATCCATATATCCTAAAGCCGTACGTAGGAGCTGTCGAGTCACCAACTGACAGACAACTCTCCAGTAGGTCGAATAAAGCACCTCAATCTTAACAAAACAACAACAAGAAGAAGAAGACAAAGCAATCAATTCGACAGGGTGTTTGCTCCTCATCACTAAACTCTAATCCTAAACACCAGAATTTCGAAAATATACGTCTCATCATAAAATTCTAGATATACTAACAATTTGAACAGACATGAAGGTGTGATGTGGTGTGGTGTGATGTTAGCTGACGATGCATTGGAAATTCTCATTAATAAACATATAAAAATGGATATGTATCACTAATAAATTATTAATAATACTTCCCCGAAATTCCCAACTATCTATATCTTCTTATGGAGATGTTGGAAATGCTTAACAACTGTTAACACACACACACACACACTGTTTGGAGTGTTTAACAAAGGTAAACCAATATTTGTAAGTCCGAGGTCAAACATTTTGATCACAGCTCACACAATTTTGTTTATTATACAACATGTTGATACTTGTTTCATGACTCATATAATTGGACAAAGTTTTTAAAAAGAGCAAGAGATGTCCCCCTTTTCTGCATATAAACCCCTGCTGTTATGTTAATTTCGATGTTAATTTCCCTGAAGAAGTTCGGACGAGATTTCAACGAACTCAGGAAACGTTGGAATTAATCATTCATTTCAATCTCGTGAGATTTTACAATTATAATTTTTCACAAAGACTAACTTTATCTCTCTCTCTCTCTCGGTATAAGAAGAATAATCCTTCCAAACCATTACGCAGAAAAGCATTATGTGAATTTAGGCTGGCTGACTGTATGAGTAGTATGACTGCCGTATTCTAAGCATTCACTACTGTGTTACTGGCTAAGATAGTAAAATCGCTTCCCCTTAAATAACTCGTTCTTATTTTAATTGAATTTGATATTTTCCCGTCGAATGATTGGACCGAAGTACTCGGTCTCAGGTTGACATGCAGGTGTGTATCCAGCTGACCACAATTAGTCCCAAATAGGACAAAATTAGCACATCCTGGATTCCACTGCTAGTCGCCATCCTCCAAGTAAACTCGTTCTTAGTTTCAGATACAATTGCAAAGTGGACTATAAAATAATTTAAACAATCTTCCGAAATAGGCAATACTATGGTAAAATTTCAGAATTGATTAACAAATCAGCTAAATTCATTGCATCATAGGTGAAAATGAAGAACATCCGTGTCATTACTATCTCTTAACAATACAACACTGCAATGAGTTGGAATACTCCACTCTCACAAGGAGGCAACTTTTCACGAACTAAAATCAATTACAGAATTACGGATAACCATGAAGCTCTGCACAGGTATTTTTCACCACTAATACAGATATTGTTAGCAGACAAACACGGTCTTCTGATTGGTGGTTTCTCGCTGAACGTTAATCTTTCATCTCTTTGTAACTGTTCCTTGAAGGTCAGATTATCTATCTATCTGCTAAGCTAATCGTATCCGCCTACGCAAACAAGGAGTGCTGTGATTGGTTGTTGAGTAAGTCAGTCAGTCAGTCTTTGTTCTAGTTCTTCTTCTCTCATGACCAATATTTGGGATGTAAACATTGTCGTAAATTACTGTCTATCAATTTTGGCTGGCTAGCTAGCAAACAGCTCTCACCACACTCCCCCCCCCGTCAAAGACTTCCGACTGAAGTTGGTTCGGTCTTCTTGGTTCTAAGGGCTTTTCCTCGTTTGTCTTGCTGTCTGGGATTTCGGTGCTCGTTGATGTTCACCTGTTTCTCTCTCTTTGTTTACCATTACGACTGTGTCTGCGTAACCCCATCTCCTTCCCACTTTGGAAACTGTTTGCCTGACTGACGCTGTCATACATTCCTCGGTATTTCGCCTCACACATGTTCATATGCTGCTTTCTCCCAATCACCCAGCACCGTCCCAAGTAACAGCCTCATCGCTGAAAGGTCTGAAAAAACACCACTGAAAAGCGCAGAAGCCTCAAAGTCCTTCCCGAAGATCCATAGGTCTCCATGAAAAACTGCAGAGCATAGGCTTTCTATGTGTCGGTAGCCAGTGACACCAAATTTAACAACAGAAGACAAGGGCTACGGAACAGATTGTTTATTTAGGAAATCAACAGATATTTATAGATTCACACGAGAAGGTGAATTTATAAACACACACACACATTGAGGTGGCCTGTCTAAAGCGGTAGTTTATCCTTCACACATCCATTGATCATTTGTCGGCTCTGAAGAAATTCATACGTAACTAAGCCATAAAGAAGGGGCTTTCCTCAGGTGATCGATTAGCATAACCACCGATTCTTCAGGATCTCGGTTGAGGTATCACCTTTAAATTCAACACTCAGAAATACCAGTTTCTTCTCCACACCGTCTGGCTTCTTTCAGGCTTTTCCCTTAACTTCATGTTGTTTTCTCGATAAACCTTGGGGATGTGATATCCATTCTGCATGAGGAGGACTTGTCTGAGTCGCTTTTGCTTTTTGGCTTTAATAATTAATTCACTATTATGTCACTCTCACGTGTTCCCTGTTGTACATTTTCACACCGTGTCGCGACCCACTTGTTAAATTGACACTCAACTACCACCACCTTTATTCTCTCTCACACAATAGCGATTTTAACCTTATCAAATTTCTATCTTTATACTGTTGAGTAACAAGTAATTTACAACTTTTCATATTTTTTTCACTTCTAAAGACACTTCCAAGTAATTATATCAGTTAGGTCACTCCCTCGTACTACTCAATAATAGACCACTATATATTTTTTGGGCAAGTATAAATACGACTGTACAGCCAAGCCAGCCTGTGAAGGAAGATGATTTCGTCGATAAAGTAGCATTATCTTCACTGAATTTGCCTTCTACTTTCTTCAACACTTTAAAAGCTTAAGTCTCAAGCCCGATGTTCTACTCAGAACGCAAAGGAATGGGGAAAAAAAGAATAGATCCCACTAGACCTCACATAATAGGTGTGGTTGACTCAATGTCAACTGCATGAAGATGCAGGTAATCAATCATAATGCTACCGCTATCACTGCTACGAATTTTAACAATAATAATAATAACAACAATAAATGACAACAAAGTATGATTGCAGAACAAGTTACCTTTAAACCATTATAGGATAAAACAAGATCCCGAAGATACTCCATAGATTGGAAGAACTTCAATGTATTCAACAATGTCTACAGGTAAAAGTAAAGTAATGCATAGAAAAAATTAATCAGTCTGCCATCTATTATTATTAATATACTACTACTGGAATCACTCCTATTACAGGAATATACAAGTAGAATAATATGCAAACAAATTGGTGCATAGGCTGATTATGTATCATGGTTTATGCACACACTTTGGATTCCAACTACTCGCAAGCAGGAAAAAACAATCGATACCCTAAAGAAATACAAACCGAAACAAACTGTAATGATAATGAGGAATTGGTGCGTCAGTGGCACAGCGGTTAGGACGCTCGCTGACCATGCCTCACATGGTCCGGGGTTCGATCTCCGCCCCGCCGACACCGCACTCCTTTACCTCGCTAAGCCAGAAGTATTGCTGGTAAAGAGGAAGGTTGGGCATGAGGCTAGCAACCCCATCCTCTAAAATCAAACACCACTACTACAGAAACTTCAAGTCACTAGCTTGAGCCCTATATTCCACTGGGGAACGTGAAGGAAAAAAATGAGGAATTGGCAATTCAGATTAAGAGGTGGGCAAAGTAAAAGAGTTTTTTAATGAGAAGGCTCCGTTAGTTGTTTTTTTATTCCTTAATATGGTGCCGCCACCCCTTGCGTGCATCAACACTATTATGTACTAAACAGTATACCTAAAGAAATCTGATGCTCGCTAGCAGTGACCACTAGCGCTACAGGACGGAGTTTCCTGGGGTCAGTTTTAGTGTGAAGTCGTGACCAGTGAGGTCCAAACAATACAGTAGTCAAGTGTGAGGATGGATTTCCCACCGATGACATTGGTTGGTGCCAGTTGCGCTAAATGCATCACGAATCGATAGAAGTTGGAATTCATGCAATGGCTGGCCATTGAGCAATCAGGTCCCAATGAGTGGCTGAATGGTATACGAGCAAACTAGCTTGCCATGTAACCAGAAGCTCTTGGGTTTAATTACGTGTGCGATCCGTCAGAAATGGTCTGTTAGAAGAAGGACGGACGGCGTTACTCGTCGCTAATAACTTAAAATCGAAAGTTACTAAGAGCCAGTGGATCTCTACTGCCTCATCCGAACTGATTGACGCAAGAAGACTGATTCCGGAAAGCTCCCAATATAATGATGAGGAGCGAAAGCTGCTTAAACGCAAATTAACAAGAAGCCTTTGCAACGACCGTGAACAGTGGTAGGTGACAAAAGCGAAAGAGAAGGAAAAGGCATCGGCAATTCGTAACACCAGACAACTATTTAGGCTTATCAGGGAAACAGGTGGAGAAGGCAAATCATAAGTGAAACAATCTCTGAGAAAAATGGCACCATAATTAGCTCTCAGGATAGTCAACTGGAAAGTTGGAAAGAGCACTATGAGGAGCAGTTTAGTTGGCCTACAGCCACCCTCAACCTGCCTAACATCCAACACCTCCGTGAATGGGATATAGACACAGATCCTCCGTCACTAACTGAGGTTACCAAAGATGTCACTAGTCTGAAACGAGGCAAAGCAGCAGGACCTGATGGAATGACTCCTGAGGTATCTAAGTACGGTGGAGACAGTTTACTGTCTGCGTTAACTAAGATACTAGGTAGAGTCTGGGAATCGGAGGAAGTCGCGAAATTCTTTAAAATTATCGACAGACAAAGGAGCTCGATTCTCCTCAATTTTACCAAAGCAATTTCTATTAAACGCTTGAAATCAGATTTATGCGTGTGTTCAAAAGGAAGCAGTTATTAGTCTTTCCTTGCCCATCCTGGCAACTGGATGTCTTTATTCTCTCCTTCATTCTAATTACCCAAACTTTTGCTTTAACCTCACCCCCCACCCTTTTATGTGTAATTTTGCTTATCTCCTAGAGGAACATGGGGCTTCAGCCAAACGTCTCCACTGCATTCGATTCGCTGATAGAGTTTTCACCTGGCTACAAGTCTGCGGACACGTCTTATTCTCTACACGACCGATGGTGATTCCTCGACTGAAACATGAAGTACCTAGACGAGACTAGCTGGCCAATTCAAATTGTATCTACCAATTCAAATGCAAATGTGCTTGTGGTGGAGCGAGTTAAATTGGCCGTTGTTGCTCTAGCTAGGAACTTGATTTCTAATGCTCACTCGGGGATGTCTCCCATTATGGCTAAGTAGAGGTGTAGTGAAAACCATCATTAGCAGTTGGATATTGGACCATCTGGTGAAAACCGACCGGTCGGTCACAAAGCCAGCCAGCCAGCGTGCAATAATCCTTCCTTCTCTATTGTCATCTACCGGGTGCCTCATAAATTGACAAAATCATCGTCGAAGCACCCATCGAATGCTCCAAACACCAAAGGCTATCACAATTCGCCTCAAACAACCAGTGAGTGCTCTGTGTGTGTGTGGAGACGAAGCAAGTCCAGCCACTACAACTGCCCTGACTGGCCTTCAGTGGGTAGAGACTATAAATTCATGAATTTGTGATATTATCTCTCCTAATTTCCCTTTCTGACATTCAGTTTATTGTTATGTTGATGCTATTGAACTGGAATCCATTGGTATTATTATTATTGATTCGATGTTATTTAAAAAGCAACATTAATGTTGCTGTTCATAACACTAATTCATTCATTGACTATAATGGATGGGTGTATAACTACTGTAGAGCCTGATGATGAGGATGAAGGGGTTATCGAAAAGAGTATTTATTCTTTGTTCAGTATCTCGATCGATTCTTTTGAAAACAATTTTAATAACTTATAATCGCTACAATATCTTCACATATTTCATTTTATTTTATTTGTACATGTGTAGCTCTGACTATATGAAGAGCAAGGAGATCGAATTACAAGAGTTATTAACTGTAAGTTTTGATATTATTATTATTATTTACTTTGATTACCGTTTTCCCTCCTTTTAACTAGGCAGCCAGTCTAGAAATGGTAGTTCACCGACATCTGATTCTGCCTGCTTACGAAGTAACCTGGATTTTGAGAGATAGACAGTTAATTATTATTTTCTCCAGGAATGAACTGTGTAGATCTCGTTTCATAGCTCTACAAAAGTTATCATCATCTACTTATATCTTAAGCCATATTTTAGGAGTAAGTATGCTTGAAAAGATGTTATCTTCGAGGAATCTATTCATGTAAAGGTCGGCGACTATTGGGGAGACTGATAAACCCATAGTAAAACACCATTTGTATGTCTATATAAACTCCCTGACATTGAAATGTTAAAAATAATTACTTTCTAGACAGAATTTCAAGCTCTTAATTATTATTATTATTTCACTGGTGTCCCCGTTCAGTAGACATCTTTGTGATAGCGTTCGTTGTATCTGATTCTAGTAGACTGGAAATGATACCAAAACTATCGGTTATAGGGGTGAATACTAGTTGATATATATATCCATATGTGTGTTTGTTTGACAGTCTGATATACTTTTGCTCTCACACTCTTGTGTGACTTGGATTGTCCTTGTGTTTGGAAAATAGAAGTATCATCGCAAACCTAGTGGTCTTCTGATTTCCGTCTTTCTTGCGTCAGGACTATTAAATTCTCGACCAGTACATAATAACAATTTGGCGACGGGGAAAACTATGGATCCTTCTAAATTGGAATTACTATTTGAACGACAAATGAAATTAATGGAAATGTTCGTCAACCAACAGACTGGTCCAACTTCACCTTCAAGCAATCCCAATCATACCATGCTACCATCTGTCGACGGCATTGTGAATAGTATTTCACAGTTCAATTATAATCCAGATGCGAATGTCACTTTTGACACATGGTATCAACGATATGAGGATTTATTCACTGTTGATCTCGCCTCACAAGACGATGCTTGGAAGGTGCGAGTGTTGTTACGTAAATTGGGTCCGGCAGAATATGAACGGTACTGCAACCTAATTTTACCCCAGAAACCACGTGACAAGTGTTTCGATGATACAATAAAGCTGCTGCGTGAACATTTTGGAGACCACTCCTCATTATTCAGCATACGTTATCGTTGCCTCAAGCTGACAATGAATGAAAATGATGATTTTCTTACTCACGTTGGCACAGTCAACCGAGAATGTGAGAGATTTCGACTCAGGTCCTTAACAGATGATCAATTCAAAGCCTTGATTCTCATATGCAGTCTTCAATCTCCTCGTTTCACAGATATCCGAACTCGACTGCTCAATCAGCTAGAACAAAATCCCAAGTTAACATTACATGACATAGCTGATGAATATCAACGGCTGATTAATCTGCAGAAAGACACACACCTGGTCGAATCAACACCTTCGAGAAGCTCTGATATTCGTGCATTACGAAAGAGCGAAAATCTCTCATCATCCACTCCTGACCCACCTTCTTCTCTAATGTTCCGCGGAAATCTACACATACTCGTCCAACTTCACAAAATACTGCAAAGAAGACCCCACCATCACCATGCTGGCATTGTGGCGCGTGGCACTTTGTAAAGTCTTGTCCATACAAAAATCATCGTTGCAGCAAGTGCAAAATCATTGGTCATAAAAATGGATTTTGTCAGCCACGCAAACCCAGATATCAAAATCCAGCGAAAGCTCGACAAACTGTTGGTCCTAAATCTCCAAGAAATCATTGAGTCTACTCGCAACCTGTCAAGTCACAACACCAGCTATGCGGAAATATCTTGATCTTCAGATGAATGGTCATGATGCACGTCTGCAGCTAGATACCGCCTCTGATATTACTGTTATATCAGAGAAACTTTGGAATAATATTGGCAGACCACCTATCACAAATACTTCCCAGACTCTTGTCAGCGCCTGTGGTGGGCGGCTCAAACTAATTGGTGAACTCAAATGTTCTGTTTCATTCCGTAACAATAAATTCAGAGGAATCTGCTACGTCACCAAGAGTGATTTAAATCTTTTGGGACTTGATTGGTTCGATCGTTTGCATCTGGCTGATGTCCCACTAAATTCGCTATGCAATGCAGTCAAGAAACATAAAATGCCAGACAATTCCGGACGAAGCCGAAGCCGCAAACCCAACAGGTAGACGAAGCAACAGACGTCAACAACAAGCTCAACGGTTCCAGATAAACCCCCAGGAAAACACCTACTAATCATCAATCTTCTCAAAAGGGGAGGTGATATATATATCCATATAATATGTGTGTTTGTTTGACAGTCTGATCTTGGTGACATGTATCCAAATAAATTGTTTGTTTGACAGTCTGATATACTTTTGCTCTCACACTCTTGTGTGACTTGGATTCTCCTTGTGTTTGGAAAATAGAAGTATCATCGCAAACCTAGTGGTCTTCTGATTTCCGTCTTTCTTGCGTCAGGACTATTAAATTCTCGACCAGTACATAACAATAATTTGGCGACGAGTACATAATACTAGTATATGATACGTTAATATCATCATAGCTTAGCATAATGTCTTTTTTTATCAAATTTCTTGGTGTTCTCTATTTGGGATTTGAAATCATGTTTTGATGTCATCAACAGATGTACTATGATACCTGTGTTATGTGGTTTAGTCATTCATCTTCATTGTGTTATATTTGACTTTCAATATGTCCTCCCCTTTTAACTTGACCTAAGTAGTCGAGTCAAGTCGATTTTCTCGTCCCTCCTCTTAACTTTTCGTTATATGTATATGCGCTGAGTGGATTTTGTAAATTCTTCTGGTTTCATAGTACTCCTCCTGAATTGATAAAGCTATTAGCAGCAGCTGCTTTAAAATAGCGAAACGTCGTCAGTCAGTAAGAGCAACGGCAACAAGAATATCGTTTTACTCTTTTTCATTCATTCATTGGAAAATACAGGAAAACAACCTTTATTATAATGAATATCATATACCAACCACCCAATGCCCAAATTGTTTTTTTCAAACTGTTAAAAGTGAACTTGGGGGGGGGGATTGGACCCACACATATATAAGAGTGTACTCTTTGTTCAGTATCTCTATCGATTCTGTTGAAAACAAATTTAATGGGCACTATTTTTTAATTAGTTAAAAAAAGGAAGAGAGAAAGGAACGCATTAACACACACACACTTACAGTAGCTAACACGTGTATCGATTTACTGGTATTCAGCAATTCTTCTAAATGTTGTCTAACAATCATATGATGGTTGAAATCCACATTAACGATATGATCATCATCGCCATCAGCACTGAAAGCAGCAATGCCATCATCGCCGCAGTCATCCGCATCACCATCATTATTATTATTGCGATTATCACCGTGACGATCATCATTAACAACAGAAGAGGAGGCGGAATCTAGTGGTCGGAAACCCAGAGACAGATTGAATCTATTCCCCCCCGTAGGCATTGATATCTCAGCCTGAGTGAAGTGTGTAAAAGTTTAAGGTAAGAGAAAAAGTAAAAAACAAAAAAAAATTCTGTGATGGTTTGGGTTTATATCACACACATATCTCACAAGTGACAAGTGAAAGTTGAACTGGAATTATCAAAAAAAAGAAAAAAGAGAAAAAAATAGATTCACCTTAAAACTTACACAGATCAAGCATTCTTACTTTGTAGAGTAGTGTGTTTTGGTATTTTTCATTTGTGTTCTAAATGAAACAAACCGGATTTAAAATAATTAATCCCTTTTATAAATTTGGATAGTGTCTGATTTCCCACAAACTGGAAGATATACAAGTGAAAAGCAGCAACAAGTTGACGGTAGAAGAAGCATTCAGATAGAAGATAAGACTTCCTTCAGGTGAACATAAAGAAAGCAGAGGTAGGTGATGAAGATTCCTGGCAGAAAGCAACAGCCAAAACAATAACAGACAACAATCAACCAGCATAAATGACAGGGACCTGAAAGAAACAACTTCCTTTACCTACCACCCACCTACCTAACTGGGAAGCATCGTGTCAACCACAGGCGGACAGAACTGACGAGAATATCAAAGCAGCGAGGATCATCGGGAAAGCAAGATAAGCTTTCATTACTCTCAAGTCTGTGTGGAGGAGATCAACAGCACTAATCAGCATGAACATGAAAATAAGATCCGAATTTTCAACTCCAATGTGAAGTCAGTCAGTGCTACTCATCATACGGATCAGAGACTTGGCCAGTGTGTCATGAATAGGGCACCTCAGACAAACGACACACCTTCCTTCCTCAACAGCTAACTGTCTTCGCTGAATACCACTCAAGATCAGATGACCGGCCGGCCAGAAAAGATCACCAACACAGAGGGATCTCTGGCAATGAGCGAACCAACCTAGCACGAACCGATTGTACAACAAATCTGCAGGAAGAAATGGAGGTGGATTGGATTGTGGCCATCCTCTGAGAAAACAAACCATCAAGTGGGTGACATCACTAGACAAGCCATTGCTTGAGTGGAACCGGACCGAAAGGGAAGCGGGTGGCGAGTTGGTCGTCAGTGTGAGGGTGACTTGGATGAGGTCATGTGAAGAGGAGATGATGAAAGCATGTTGACAGACTTGTAGCCAGATGAAAACTCTACCAGAGAACCGAACGCAATGTTGACGTGTGCGGTTGAAGCCCTATGTTCCTCTAGGAGTTAAACGTAACAATAATTAAAATAATAATATTAGAAGCGGAGATTATCTGAAACACGTGATGTAATGTTTTCGCGCTATACATTTTGAACAATCTGATCTCTCACACATTTACTTGTCAAATCAGTATATATATATATATATATATATATATGGAAAAGAATTAAGAGCAATTAAATGAAAAAAATGACAAAAAAGATTTAAGAATGATTAACACAACGTTTGGTAATCCAGTCAAATAAGGATTGTCAACTTAGGTAGGTTAAGATTAACAATAAACCGTTTTTGAATACACAGTTGGGAGTTGGGGCTTAAGTTTATGAATAGTTATAGCTTCGGCGTATTTCAATAAGCGCCCTTGACCATTTTGTGTAGATGACCTTAAAGGCTGAGTTAACATCAATCTTTTGGTTCATCTCGATTAGATGTTAGCTATGACGAAGTTGGTAGTCTCACACCTGTATCTATCGGCTTTCTGCAATTCACTTGTTTTTCTGACCATCTCGGGATATGCTCGCTGTCGCAACCTCACATGCAAAGCGCGATTACTCCTCCCCATGTATGTGTCTCCACACACACACGAAAACTGGTAAATAGTGTGGGATGTGACATAATCACTTATGCACTTTTGAGGTTTGAAGTGGAGCATATTTTAAGCTTTTTCGACAATTACAAGCTGGGCTGTATAAAATAGGTTCTACGGATGATGGAATTCAACCTTTGTCTCGAAAATTTCAGTAGGAGTGGTGTTGCTTTTATAATTCTCATATCCAACCCTCTTTCGTTCCAAGGCTTACCGCTGCTGGCCTGTAAACCAGACAGGGCCAAGTTTAACAATATAGCGTCCCAGGAGTGTGAACGCACAGGAGTGACTTTCAGCTAACCATTCATAAAAATGAGGAATGTTTGCTCAAAAAATGATTGTGTATATTGACAAGAAAATGCTTGAAAACGCACTAACATAGGTTATCTTTCTCTGACATGGCTTAAAGATACGTCCTAGTTGTCACGATGAGTATCAGTTGCTAAGTTAGACTAGTTTCTGTGTACATGTTTATTCACCGAGATAACTACAGATAAACTGTTATTGTGAATCGTTTATCTCCCTTATCCTGCTTGCAGTCTTCCAAAAAAGCCCGCGGTTGAAGTATTATGGTTCCCAGCAAGAGGATAGACGACTACTTACCAGAAAAACGTGGATAATAAAAAATTGAAATAAATGACATCAACTCTAAATCTAGCCTTAATCGTAACCATAAGCTTAATCATGACCCCTAACACTAAACCTAACTTTAATCCTAACCCTAATAATAACTCTTATTCAAACCGTAATTATAACCCTAATGCTACTTTTATAACCCTGATCCTAACCCTAACAAGCTATTAACACATTGTCCAAACAGTGAAATTTGCTCCCAAGTTAGTGAATAGCGTTGATATTTCAGCTGTGATAGTGACAGATGCCGTTGGCCAGCGACTAGCATGCGTTCAATGTGATTCGAGCGTTCACACTCCTAGGACGATATTGTTGAACTTACCCCAGACAGTGTTTAAGAGTGGTACTCAACGGAACAAAGGTAGAAATTTGATAAGGTTAAAATCGCTATTGAGTGAGAGAGAATAAAGGTGGTGGTAGTTGAGTGTCAATTTAACAAGTGGGTCGCGACACGGTGTGAAAATGTACAACAGGGAACACGTGAGAGTGACATAACAGTGAATTAATTATTAAAGCCAAAAAGCAAAAGCGACTCAGACAAGTCCTCCTCATGCAGAATGGATATCACATCCCCAAGGTTTATCGAGAAAACAACATGAAGTTAAGGGAAAAGCCTGAAGGAAGCCAGACGGTGTGGAGAAGAAACTGGTATTTATGAGTGTTGAATTTAAAGGTGATACCACAGTTGAGATCCTGAAGAATCGGTGGTTATGCTAATCGATCATTGAGGAAAGCCTCCTTCTTTATGGCTTAGTTACGTATGAATTTCTTCAGAGCCGACAAATGATCAATGGATGTGTGAAGGATAAACTACCGCTTTAGACAGGCCACCTCAATGTGTGTGTTGTTTATAAATTCACCTGCTCGTGTGGAGCTATTCATATTGGCCGAACAACTTAGCGAACACCTTCGAAACGCATCTCTGAACGTTATCCGGCATGGTTAGTGTCAGATCAATTCTATTCCCATCCTTGAATCAAATCAACCTGTCCCGGATCAGCCTAGCGTTGTTGCAACCCAATTATCCATGCCTAACGTGTCTATCCCTGCTTGTTTAATGAACTGTGTATATGTGTTTTTACCTCGATCCGTTTAGTCAGACAGTTGAACTCATAACCCAATCAGAGTATTTTGTGAACTGTTATTTTTGCTGACCTATGTCTTACTTTGTACTATTCTGTCGAGTTTATCTTATTTATTGATTTTCAAGAATTGGTTTTGTAGGGATTTTGTTTGAATGCATGGAGGATTTCATCATGAGCTGACATCAGTTAGAGAACCAGTGATCTTCATCTGTATTTTCCTACCTGGTTAAGTAGCCAATTAAATTCTATCTTTGTGCCTATGCTCTGTCTATCTCTTAACCCTCTCTGTTCTCCATACTGACTGCTTACCTGAACGGTCTTGTCTGGTTCCGGCTAGTTCGCAATTTTGGCTTTAACGTTATTCCGCTCTGATAGCGGTACCTTGCTTTCTGTTAAGCGTTGTGCTTTGTATTCTTGAAACCGTTAAGGTTTGTTGTATATATAATTATTGATTTGTTTATTAATAGTACCGTAGAAACAGTGACCGGCTTCTTGTTTGTTCTGGACCGGGATAGCCTTTATCTACGCGTGACTTAATTTCAAGCGATATTGCGCTTACAGTTAGGTTAGCGAAAGGTCAATGCAAGACAATTATTAGTTCAATTCACGATCACTTGGTGAACTCAAGCTACGTAGGTCCACCAGAGTCGTCTTTCAACATCATCTACCACATGAAGCCAAATGGTAGAAAGAGTGTCGTGTTTAGGTTTTTTTGTATGGCGGAGGCGCTGTCAATTGGTCAATGCAACCATGAACTCTGTAAATAGACAAAAAGTTTCTCCAGTCTCTTATTCTACCTTGGTCTTAATTTCTTCACACGTCGTTTCCTATAAAAATTTTAAAATTTTACTCCTAGTTAGATTTTGCTTTAATAATTAATTCACTATTATGTCACTCTCATATGTTCCCTGTTGTACATTTTCACACCCTCTAGTGACACACTTGTTAACTTGACACTCAATCAACTACCGCCTTTATTCTCACTCATTCAATAGAAATTTTAACCTTATCAAGTTTCTATGTTTGTTTTTCCGTTGAGTACAGTACTACGTAATTTACAACTTTTAATATTTTTTTTCACTTCTAAAGCCACTTCCGAGAAATTATATGAATTATATCACCCATTCAACCACTCCCGCTCTATTTCTCAATAATAGTAGACCACTATATATATTTTTCTGGGTAAGTATAAATACGACTGTACAGCCAAGCCAGCCGCCTGTGAAGGAAGATGATTTCCCCGATAAAGAAGGATTTTCTTCGCTGAATTTGTCTCTCTCTTACTTTCTTCATGACTATTCAATGGGTATTTTCGGTGATTTGAAGGAGACTTTCAACTTGTGTCCCTTATTACCAGCAATGATTCACTTTGTCACATTTTGTCAGATGGAAGAATAACATCATCACCATATTAGTTAGTAGTAGTAGTAGTAGTCAAATCTTCTTTGTAACCGAAGTTTCAAAGTTTCCCTTCTTTCTTCCTTCATACAGTGTAGTGATTCCTCTAAATTTTATCACAATGGAGACACAAGTGTCACAATCACAGTATTCACAAAAAAGTAGCTTAAAAATCCCCATTGAGTCATATGAAAAAAAAGAGAAGACGTTCAGCGAAGAGACTCTTTTCGCCGGCGAATGGTACACCGTGGGGGGGGGGGAGAGGGCTCTCGATTGGTTGCGCCACAGGATGATGATGATCCTGTATGCCGGGATCTCGTCTCGCAAGAGGTACGGATGGGTGTGGTGTTTGGTTCTCCTGCAAAACCAATACCCCAGTCACAATGGGTGTATCTCAATGTATCTCAATCACAAAAAGTAATTATTCTGAAAAGAAAAAATGAACACAACACAACACAACGACTTCAACTTAGTGATGCAAAAGTGTAGAAAACAAACCCACAAAAACTATACAATTCATTAATAAATAGATGAAAATAATGAAAACACTTACTAGATATGTTTTCCCATAAACCAATGCCAATGATTTCAAATTGTATGAATACACCTCGACACCATCCGGCAGATGAATCTCTGAATACAAGTTTAGGAAATAAGAGAATGAGTTTACAATTAATCAATAACTTTAAACAAAAAAAATACTGTATTTGAAATGAACTGTCTCGTCGTCATCGTCAGGATTTGACAGAAAAATAGTGTTGCAAAATATTTGGGCACTGAGTAAGATGTAGACATTTGTTAAAAAAAATTATTGCATACATGTGTAAAATCTCAGCGAGATTGAAATGAATGATTAATTCCAACGTTTCCTGAGTTCGTCGAAATCTCGTCCGAACTTCTTCAGGGAAATTAACATAACAGCAGAGGTTTATATGCAGAAAAGGGGGACATCTCTTGCTCTTTTCTAAAAACTTTGTCCAATTATATGAGTCATGAAACAAGTATCAACATGTTGTATAATAAACAAAATTGTGTGAGCTGTGATGATGTTCCTTTTAAATATATAAACCTCTACTGTTATGTTAATTTCCCTGAAGAAGTTCGGACAAGATTTCGACGAACACAGGAAACGTTGGAATTACTCATTTCAATCTCGCCAAGATTCTAAAAATTTAATAATATTTTACAAATGTTTACTTCTCACTCGTTACGCAAATATTTTAGAACGATTCTGCAAAATCTTGACGACAGTTCACTTGAATTATTATTTTACAATCGAATTAAATTAACAAAGAAACGATGTGTAATTGGCACAATCATCGTTGTGTCAATCACTCTCTCCGTTGTCTGCAAAACAGAATCCATATATCCTAAAGCCGTACGTAGCAGCTGTCGAGTCACCACTGACAATTCTCCAGTAGGTCGAATTATATTATTATATTATATTATTGTATCCTTTAGTTCTTAGAGGAACATAGGGCTTCAGCTGCGCACCTCCATTGCCTTCTGCTTTCGGACAACTTTTTCACTCCGCTCCAGGTCTGTCCACATGCTTTCATCTCCTCCTCGCATGACCTCCACCAAGTCACCCTTGGACGACCAACTCGCCACCCAATTCCCTTTTGGGTTCCACTCGAGCAATGGCTTGTCTAGTGATGTCACTTGCTGGTTTCCTCAGAGTATGGCCAATCCATCTCCATTTCTTCCTGCCAGTAGGTCGAATAAAGCACCTCAATCTTCACAAAACAACAACAAGAAGAAGAAGACAAAGCAATCAATTCGACAGGGTGTTCGCTCCTCATCACTAAACTCTAATCCTAAACACCAGAATTTTGAAAATATACGTCTCATCATAAAATTCTAGATATACTAACAATTTGAACAGACATGAAGGTGTGATGTGGTGTGGTGTGATGTTGGCTGACGATGCATTGGAAATCCTGATTAATAAACATATAAAAATGGATATGTATCACTAATAAATTATTAATAATACTTCCCGAAATTCCCAACTATCTATATCTTCTTATGGAGACGTTGAGAAATGCTTAACAACTGTTTACACACACACACACTGTTTGAAGTGTTTAACAAGGGTAAACCAATATTTGTAAGTCCGAGGTCAAACATTTTGATCACAGCTCACACAATTTTGTTTAATATACAACATGTTGATACTTGTTTCATGACTCATATGATTGGACAAAGATTTTAGTAACAAGAGTTGTTCCTTTAATATATAATCTTTTATTTTAATTGAATTTTAGATTTCCCCGTCGATGGATTGGACCGAAGTGCTCGGTCTCAGGTTGACATGTCTGTTGGCTTCTTGTGCAGATGCCCAGATATCGTCGAAGCAAAAATTTTCGGTGATTCACAAGTACAGTCCCCTGAGGTACTCCACTTAGTACTGCTTTCCACCTCGACAGGACACCACTAACTCTTACCTTCTGCCTTCTATCCCTCAGGTCTGTCTGCCTGTTTATCTGGATTCAACATAGAACTTGGCACCGAAGTGCACCAGTTCGAGTTGCCACCTTCCAAATACCACACAAAGGTGGGCGAGAAGATGAGTGAAGAGAATCAATACAGTCTGACAAGTATAAGAGTGAAACAGAATGGGTAATGGTAGAAAGAAATATGAAAGATTACAGAGACTGAATACATCTGCGCCAGCCATTGACAACGATTTTGAGCCATGTGTCACCTATTGTCTCCAGCCATTGATTCCTAGAGTCTCCCGAGGGCCCCAACCCGGAAGTCTGCATCTCCTACCTACCGACTCAGTTTAACTGTCAAGGATTTTATGGATTGGTGCCATGTTTTTGTTTGGCCACCACTTACTCTTTTCCAACCTGCACCTATATCAGCTAATAATGCCTGTCGGGGGAGGGGGGGATGGTTAGGCGTGTGCAGCACGTGACCTAGCCATCTCAATCTACATAACTCTATAGCCTTGTCGATTGATTTTCCCTATTTGCCCAACACTCTACGCCTAACGTCAACATTACTTAACTTACTATACCACCTAAAGTGAGAAAGAGATCGTAGACATCTATGATCAAAAACAGTCAGAGATGGTGTAAGTCAGCGAAAGCAGCTCGAGCTTTTTGCATCCGTGCTGAGATTTCGTCGCCAATCAGTCCGTTGGTGCTAATACAACTTCCCAAATAGGCAAAGTGGTCAACGCGCTCTGCCAACCACTTCACCCCCGATCAGTAAGCTAGGAGTTGATATAGTCCAGTCCTGTAGCAGCATCTTACATTTTACAGGGGCGAATCGCATGCCAAACATACGAAGATTGCTGCACAGCTCAAGGTGTTCAGAAAACTCTGCTGGATTTTGTCAGCATCCTCCCCTAACAGGACTATGTCATTTGCATATTCTAAGTCCATAAGACTATTTCCCTGGTAACAGGTCGATTCCTAAGTCGTTATGTTCAATTAAGGATACTTCCATTAGCATATCTATGATGAAGTTAAACAGAATGGGGAAAGTGGACATCCCTGGTTGTTATCAATTCAGCGGATGGGCGGACCAGTGTCTATGTCCCATTCGGATGTGTGCTGGATGGCGGGGAGGTTAAATTGTTCCTCAAAGTGTTCTTTCCAGCTTTCAAGCCGTCTATCCTGAGAGCTAATTAAGGAGCCATTTTTCTCAAAAATAGTCTCACTTATGATTTGCCTTCTCACACCCATTTCCCTGATGAGTCTAAAGAGTTGTATGGGAGCTAGAGATAAACTGCCTAATATCAACTCTTCTATGTGTATCTATCTACCAATTTAACTCATCCTATGGAGCCAGTTAGTTGCATAGGCCGTACAATCAGGCGTCAGATTTCCCGACATAATCCTGCGTGGTTTTTAAGTAAAGGACAAACCAAATCCATTCATCATAACTCTACTCTATCGTATCTTGTGGATAAAGAATACAAGATATGATATGTTAATGAGGTTTTCAAAGTCATCCATCTATCGCACACCGTTAACTTTCAGAGTTTGTCTAATTAATACCTATTGCTGATCCCCACATTGGGATGCCCACATTAAAAAACCTAAGTTATACATCCAAAAGAAGCTGGTTCACACATTGTCCTTACCTTCCTTGGTCATGAAAGCTTCAATGATCCTCAATTTGGTTGTTGTTGTGGAAATTCCCCTAATTTTATTTGATATTCTAATTGCTATTACATTCTTATGCTTATCACAATTTTTTTAATAACAATAGTAATATTAATTTGATTTATTCCAAAACAGTACTTGTGATACACAGAATGGAATTCTCACCATTTCACTACAGTATTGCGCATCCAGTTTGTACATTAACAATAAACAATAAATAAAATTCTGCATAGGTTATGGGTGGATAGTCTCAGTTAGTTTTTGACAACAACAAATCGGTGGCATATCGATCGGTAGCAAAGCCAAAAGTGAACAGAATGTTGTTTGAAGGTGTTAGCAAAGTAGATAGACTAGCATATTTACTGGCGTAAGTGGTAACAAAATGATCGAGATATACAGAGAGTGTGAAAGAACGAAGAAATAAAAGAGAGAAAAGGAAAAGAGAGAAAGAAAGAAAACGTTGTACCTATAAATGATATGAGGAGTTGGAAAGACGAGATCCAAATTGTTCTACTGACTATTTAATAAGTTATCAGTTTCACGCCTAATGCTTTCTTCTTTGTCGCACAGAACACAAGTTAATTAGGGTATGGTTGAGGTTTTGTACTTGCTAGTGAGAGCACATATAATTTTGCTATATAGGCTTCTGGTTCAGCCTGATGAGATACAGGGGCTGTTGGAGAGTTGTGAATGAAGAGGGTGATGGTATGAGTTAGATAGATAGAATGGATTTAGCCCACTTTTCACATGAGTCCAAGTGCCTGTCGACCAGAATATTAACAAGCTGGTTGCTTAAGTGGCACATTGCTTACCACCCTGCTGGCAACCTTTAACAAAACCCTACGTAATAAGATATAGTCCCTCTTCAGTAGCCAACTTTGGAAAAACTAACGGGGAACAATAGAGGAAAATAGGCAGGATGCAAGAGTTGAGGAATCGTAGGGGAGTAAGGGTTGGGTTGGGTTATTATTCCAGAATGTCGTAACTTCTTGATGTAGAAGGTGGTAAGACGGAATATTTTCTTAGAAATCATCAAAGTGTGAGACGACCATGAAGGAAAGATCAGCAGATAGAATGACGCTAGGAAATTTAATTTCCGACTTGGTCTCTTTCTCTATTTCAGTGCCATGTATGTTGCACACCTCGTGAGTGCATCTTTCATGAACTGTCTGTAATTCCATGGATCTAACACTTAACGAATCGACAGTAGTTAAAAACACCAATATATATATATATATATATATATATATATATATATATATATATATATAAACATCTATTGAGAAATGTATCGGCACTTCAAGGTGTGCACAGATCACGTGACATCAATAATTAATAACCCAATGTAATTCATTAAATAAAAGTTAGGTATTGGTTTATTTACACAAAAAATAACCGAGGTGATAAAATTACAATATTATCCACTATGCCAGATGCGTCTAGTGAAGAAAGTGAACTATCATCCTTTGCTGCAGATGATGACGATAGCGGTCAAGAAGGCGTAGGCACACTGGAATATTCATCAAACCAAAGGAGAATGTCTAGTTTAATCAAAAGCCAATTGAGTCATCAATCGTATGGAATCTACCATCTCATGAACTCTTAATAATGTGAAATGGTTGTCCTGTACTCCTTAGTTTTCAATAGTTCTCTAAATGTCATCTGAAGATCGCATGGAGGATTTCATCATGAGCCGACATCAGTCAGAGAACCACTGGAAAACCAAGCAGGGAGTACTGGACCACCAGCTGTTTCGTCAACCTAATGCTTGCCAATCTTCAGGGAGATCGAAATGAGTAATCCCAACGTTTGTTTGGAAATAATGTATCGGCTCTTCAAATTGCAGCTTAAAAATTCCCATTGAGTCATGCAGAAAAAGAGAAGACGTTCAGTGAAGAGTCTCCTCTCTCCGCTGGCGAATTCATTCACATAGCCAGCTAGTTGTACAATCCCATTTATATATAATCATTTCGCGTGTGTGTGTGTACATGATGTTTGTCAAGTTTAGATAATGAATCAGGAAATACAAGAATGATCTAATATAGAAACAAGGTTAATCATACAGCAACTGAAGTAAGATTGAGTTATTTAGTTAGATAACGGACGTAATATAATTGACTAAAATGTTTCAACCCTAAGTCATTGCAGCAACAGAGGTAATTACAGGTAGAGAGAGACTAAATAGAGGTGTGAGGTATAGAATAATGCTACTTAAATTAGAACTAAAATTGAGCAAATAAGTTAGATGACGTAACATAAATGAGTGACTATAAATTGAGCGTTGGTCAAGTCAGTAAGTAACAATGGTAGTGAGATGCAGAAATTAAATCGGGTGAAAGTGGAGAACAAAAAGGTTGAAAATGTAAAATATTACAATTGAGAAGACAAAATAATACTAATGAGGAGACAGAAGAAAGGAAAAAAGATTAGGTAGAATTTACCTGTTGGGTAATAAGATAGACTAGGTGTCTATTGCAAGTGTGGTGATTAAACGAACTTCTTCTGTATGCAGAGTTCAGGGCTTAGCAAGTGAAATCGCCATTGCTTCTGTAGTTTGACGAAGTCTGATTCTTACACCCCTTGAGGGAAGACTACTTCTTACTCTGTAGACGACTTTGAAGTTTGTTTTCGGGTGTAGTTTGGTGTTGCTATCCTGAACTAAGTTGAAACATTTTAGTCAATTATATTATGTCCGTCATCTAACTTACTAAATAACTCAATCTTACTTTAGTTGCTGTATGATTAACCTTGTTTCTATATTAGATCATTCTTGTATTTCCTGATTAATTATCTAAACTTGACAAACATCATGTACACACACACACATACACACACGCAAAATAATTATATATAAATGCGATTGTACAGCTAGCTGGCTATGTGAATGAATTCGCCAGCGGAAAGAGGAGTCTCTTCACTGAACGTCTTCTCTTTTTTCATATGTTCAAATTGTGCACAGAACACGTGACATCAAAAATCAATCAATAACCCAGTATTTAAATAAATAACTGTTATTAGATTATTTACACAAATAACAGAGGTGATAAAATTACACGATTAGATAGATAGACAATATGCCAAATGAATCTACTGAAGACAGTGACCTATCCTTTAATGATGATGACGATAGCGATCAAGAAAGCATAAGCACCCTAGAATCAAACCATAGCAGAAAGTCAAAAGAATTACACAGGATGTCTAGTTTAATCGAAACCCAATTGAATATGGGATTCCCAAGTACATATACTGTACAATTAATTCAATGGTCAACGGAAGTCGAGAGAGAACGTGAACGTCAAGCAATGAAATTCACTATGCGACAGTCACAATGGAATCAGTGGAGTCGACGAAGTACTATTCTATCACAATCATTTTCTAGCGGCATCAGACACGTTGTCATTCCATTGCCGACTGCTGTAAGAAATGCTCTGCATGAAACACAAATATTCTGGACGGCTATACAATTGATTTTAGTTATTTGGTTTATGACAAAAGTTGACTGGCAGTTAAGATTATATGGTCCGTTCAGCGAATTCCCTAATTACACACCTCGGAGAATGCCTTGGTTACCATCACAATATCAAATGCATATACGTCTGAAAGTGGCGCTGATTATGATAACATTGATTTATATTCCTGGAGTAATTGTACACTTTAATTATGTACTGGATGATTGCCCAGACGAGTGAGTTGTTGAATTTTATTTAAAATTTACGCCACAGAAAAATACAAAAACAAAACAACATCTCTGTTATTCAGGATATAGTTCACCACATTAGTTTAATTAAATTTATCTGCATACTAACATGCTTAACTATAGAAAAAAATTCATGACAATTGCTCAGTTATATGAAAAACCAAAAGTACATACTAATGACCAATCATATTTAAATAGGTCAAGTATTCCGCCCATGGTAGGCGAGATTATTATTATTCCTTCCTTTAATTCCTAGAGAAACATAGGGCTTCAGCCGCTCACATCTCCATGCATTCGGTTCTCTGCTAAAGTTTTCACCTGGCTCCATGTGTGTCCACATGCTTTCATCTCCTCTTCACATGACTTCCTCCATGTTACCCTCACCCTCACACTGACGACCAACTCGCCACCGGCTTCCCATTCGGTCGGGTTCCACTCAAGCAATGGTTTGTATAGTGATGTCACTTGATGGTTTCCTCAGAGGATGGCCATCAAACCCGTCTCCATTTCTTCCTACTTATTTGTTGCACAATCGGTTCCTGCTGTGTTGGTTCACCCATTACGAGAGATCCCTCCGTGTTGCTGATTTTTTCTGGCCAGCCGGTAATCTGATCTTCAGCAGTGTTGAGCAAAGGCAGCTGTTGATGAAGATCTGTAGTCCGTCCAAAGTACCCCTCGTGATGCGGCGATACGTCTCTGATCCGTAAAATAGCACTCACAGACCTCACATTGGAGTTGAAAATCCGGACCTTATTTTCATTTTCATGCTGATTAGTGCTGTTCACCTCCACACAGGCTTGAGAGTAATGAGAGCTTCTCTTGCTTTCCCGATCCTCGCTTCGATTAACTAGGTAGGCGAGATTAATTGAAGTCTATTGTGTTTTGACTGTACACACAGTTTAGGCTGTATGTGATTAATCCCCGAAGAGTGCTTCCATCACCTTCAATAACCAACCTTGAATTAGAGTTATGTGATGAAATAATTGTGAAACAGTCATTAATATTGATTGATTTTGTGACCTGACGTTAATAAACATTCCCCAAGTGTGAAAGGTTTGTTCTCAAGGGGGCCCAAAAAATATGCACGAGTGACAGACACATTGACGAATGAGTTTCGACGTATACACATTCAGTTTTATTAGCTAATGGTTATTCAGAAACCTTACTTTATCACTTTCACAGTAAAGAAAGACAACACCTAAAAAAAACAGCTTATGTACCAAAGAAAGCTATCTGTCTTTATTAACCAACAACCACCATTCAAGGGTGGGCCAGATTATGCAGTTGTGACAGCTACTGGCTGACAACTTTGGTCAGCCATCAAACGCACTTTCTACGCCACCGAATCTCTTTCTCTCACATCCCAAACATTTTCAATCTTTGTACCTACGATTAAAGGATGAAATTCTGTGGACTCTACTTCATCAAACTGTATTTACAAGTTCACCTGCAGTTGCTGCGGTGACAGCTATATAGGTAGCATCAATAGAATTAAAAAAAAAAAAACAAATTTTTATTAAAAACTCATAAAAAATAAATTTTCCTTTTTTTTTTTTAAAATAATAAAAAAAAAAAAAAAATTTTTTAAAAAATCCTTAATTTTAGGGATGGAAATTTAAAAAAATTTTCCCTTCCCGTTTACCCCCCCTTTTTTCCTTTTTTTTTTATTTCCTATTTTTTTTTTAAATTTTTTTTTTCCCCCCAAATTTTATTTTTTTTATTTTAAAATTTCCATTTTTTTTTCCAAAACCTTGGTTAAAAAATTTTTATGCATAAATCTATGTAAATTTGAGTACGCGGGCGTGAATAACTAGCATAATCCGTATAAAACACCACGACAGGCAACTGCACAGAGTCCACATACACTATTTCCGCAGAATCTCTTCTGTTCTCTTACCACATTGCAAATACTAGCAAAAAGTGCTGACTACTTCAAGCAGTTGGGAGATTAGACTGCTGTGTAAACGCTAACACAATTAACTAATATATATATGAATGACCGTACCATCGAACACCTGTCTGTTTTCGACATACAGCTTTTCAAAAATGTCCAGCAGTTCAAGTCGCCACACTCCCTCCATATAGCTACCACATAAACCAAGAGAAGAAAGTAAAAATGAGAAATGCATAATGGAGAGACAGTAAACACAGGTGTGAGACAACAAGGGAATAGTAATAACGAACGAAGAACAATATAGTTTTATTGGGTACTATAAGTCACAAGGAGTGGATGCATCTACACCAGCCAGTCATTGAGAACCATCACTTTGACCCAGCCATATCATCACCAATGGTTTCCAACCTTCATTGGTTTTTACCGTCATCCCAACGATCTCAACCAGTCAGGAAGCCAGTCTACACCTTCCTACGTGGCTGGCTGGCTGGCTGACTGACTGGTTGGCTTAAACTAACTGTTGTGGATTTCTTCATTGACTGATGATGAAGCCATGTTTTGGTTTGACCGCCGCTAGCTACCTGTTTTCCAGCCTGACCAATCCTATATCAGCCAGTTAACATTGCCCATTTTCGAGGAAGGCGATGACAAGGCATACGTAACACATGTCCTAACCATCTCAGTCGTTGTATCTTCACCGCCTCGTCGATTGACTTCCCCGCCGACCTACTTAGCACTCGACCGAGGACTAACCTCAATTTCGCTCAGCTTATTATACTACCACCTGACAAGGGAGACAGAACGCAGGCATCTACGATCGAAGACAGCTGGCCAGGCTTTTCATGCCTTCCACTCTCAATGGCCAGGTCTCACAGTTGGTCATAGAGGATGACGGATCATCGAACACCATCACACTATAGTAATCAGCGAGCGAGCGAGGCCATGTACAAATACTCAAGTCTGCATGTAAACCCTATAACAGACATTTGCAGTTGTAAAAAATGGATCCTGAAAAATCAATGACAAACTGGTGAAACAAGAAACTATATATTCTGCTTAACTTGTAAAATATCGCTTTTTCTATCAGCTTAATATATATATATATATATATATATATATATAGGACACTAGTAACTAGTGTGATGTGTCTAGTCCTTCCGTTGGTGCAGACTGAATTCTATCAGCCAATCAGTCAGGTTTGCAATGTGGCCACCAATAAGTCAGGTAGCTCACCATCACACTGCCTACTGATTTGATGATATAAGATATTTGGAGGCAATCGGCTAGAGGAAGCCTTGTCTGGACCTAGGTTTCGTGCTAGTTGGCACTCACCAGTCAGTCAGTCAGTCAGCAAGCAAGGCGTATCTGCAACCACATTGAAGGAACAGCTCATGTCCCGCCCATCTGAGGAGATTCGAACCCGCGTCACTCAGTGCCGCCTGCGGTCAGAGACGTTACCACTGAGCCAGCTATTCGGGCTGGCTCGCGATTGACCACCTGTAGGTCCAAGGCTTCTTGCCAATTGCCTCCAACTATCTAATATCATCAAATCAATGTGCACTGTGATGGCGAGCTACCTAGTGGCATGGTGGGCACATTGCAAACCTGACTGACTGACTAATAGAATTCATTCTGCAACAAAGAAAGAACTAGACACGTCACACTAGTTACTGACTAGTGTCTAATGAAAATACCCACTACAGCCCGAATAGCTGGCTCAGTAGTGGTAATGTCTCTGACTGCAGGCGGAATCGGGTGACGCGGGCTCGAATCTCCTCAGACGGTTGGGACATGAGCTGTTCTTTCAGTGTGGTTGCAGATACGCCTTGCTTGCTGACTGACTGACTGACTGGTGAGTGCAAACCAGCACGAAACCTATGGACGGGCAAGGCTTCCTCTGGCCGATTGCCTCCAACTATCTAACATCATATATATAGTAATTTCTTAAACCAATGAAAATTTAAGACTGCGTATATACACAACGATGTGTTTTTTTAATTCCAGGACACCATTACAAATGCTACGAAAAATGGTTGCGGCGGAAAATCGTGGTAAATCAATGCGCCAGTCAAAAAGATGGACATTCGATAGTCGATTCGATATGTACCGTCAACCACGTAGAAGACAGTGGGCAACCTGTACAATAACGATTTTCCTGATTTTCTTATGCCTTTACAATATTACTATAATAATCGGTAGGTTGTTCTTTTTCTTTTTGCATTACGGACACTTTTATGTTAGTAGACAGCATAGGATGGGAGAAGTATAATACGACGACAACCCAATTAAGAACCGACTAAGAAAGCAAATAGGAATCATCGATATAGATATGATAGAAATGATTTGTAGCTCAGGTAGATGATTTTGATGTGGTTGTGTTCTCTCAGCTAACTGGATAGTTGTTAATTTCCCTACTAGGCGACATCTTCCTTCGGAGCATACTTCAATTTCAATTGATGAAGTGAGCTTTTAGACTTCCCAACGACTTCACCACTAATCATCTCTATCCCGGTGACCACCACCTTGAACATGATCGGTTGTTTTTGTATGTTTTCACATCTTCTAGGCTACTTGTATTGCAACTGATCCTTCCCCTTTGACTTGAACTTTGACCGTTTGTATGTGTGAGAGGTTTCTTTCTTATCGGTTGATAAATTTTGTCTATGTCGATGTGTCTGTTGATTGATGATTAGCTGGAAAACCACCAGGTAGGCGGCTTCTAAAAGTTCTCTGGCTAGCCTGGCATTCTTGGCGTTGTTTCCTCTCTCTAATATTTGAATGTTGGTTGTCCCAGTCGAACTGATGTCCGTGATTTTCTGTATGCAGTGAAATGAGCGAGTGGATGGAATGTATAAACCTATGTCTAACAACGTACTTATAATTCAACGACCAAATATATGAACAAGTCAAATGAACACCCATGCGATGGATGGATCGCCAATATCAGGTTTGATTGTAGAAGCACTGCAGTGATGCAAAGGCCCGAAAACATAATCCTACCAAAGATCAAACGAAACATGTTGATACGTTACGTAAACGACACATCTATAATAATCAAAAGGTACCAGTAAGATAATACTTGCAACTTAATAAACAACGTCTTCAACGACAGCGAATTCACGAGGGAAGAGGAATCCGAGAACCAAATTCCATTTTTGGAGGTCTGAGTCAAGAGAAGAACCACAGAGGAATTAGAAACTCAAGTTCGTAGAAAATCAACTCACACAGACTAAATCGTGAATTACAACAGCGACAATCCAATAACACACAGAAAGAATTGTATACAAACACTATTCAACAAGGTCAGCCCATGACTCATAGCACCACTCTCACCTTAAGGAAAATTGAAGAAAGGGATCTCATGGACGTCTTCAAAAAAAAGGATATCCACGGAACTTCATCAAAAGACATATACCCCCAAACCAACCTACCAAAGCAAAGGCCACCAAGGAAAGCACAAAGAAAATCACCTTACCATATATAAAGGATATCTCAGAAATCACTGAAAGACTCTTCAAACCTTAAGGAATTGACGTCGCACACAAACCAACAAAATCACTTCACTTAGCTGGTTCTATGTCAACCAAAAGACTCAACAACTCAATGAAAGAAGATAAAATCAACATCATCATCTACAAAATAAATTGCAACAACTGCGAAAAACACTTCATTGGCCAAAGTGAATGTCCCCTCCTCTTCATCTTCGTATCCACGAACATAAGCTAGCCGTCAAAAGACATGATATCCACTCACTCACTCACTCATATCGCCTCACTGCATACAGACAACTACGGACATCAATTCAACTGGGACAACCAACGTTAAAATATTACACAGAGGAAATAACACCAAGAATGCTAGTCAGAGAATCTTTAGAGGCCTATCTGGTATTCCAGTGAATCATCAATCAACAGACACAACGAGATAGACAAAAATAACAGTGATCAAAGCGAAGTGTACGAGTATTTACTGGATGACAAAGTTTCCAACACAATTCATTATTCCTGTTCATAATCACACACATCACCAATTATAATCACATGACATCGAAACTTGAGTTTTATCGTCTACTTTGTCCTCTCCTATTTGTCGTCATTGGGGGAGTAGAATTTTCCAGATATTGGGGTAGACAGGTGTTGAATCATTCCTATTACACGTGTTGATTTGCAGTTGATTCGATAAACAAAGCTTCTGTTATCAATCTTCCCCAATCACCACCCTGTTACTTGTATTAGATTTCCAAACTGTCATCTTATCCCATCCAGCCTATTGTAATGTAGGTTGTGTGTAATTGCATGTAGTGCTTGCGATTGCTGCTGAACTATTCTCTAGATTTCTTATCTTATTCGGTCGGGTCAACTAATCTAGATTTTGCTGCTAAACTTTTTATGCTCAGCTAGTCTGACTGACTCACTGACGCTGTTCTACTACTTTGACTTATGTATTTGACCTGAGAATCATCGCAGTCACCGTATTAGGTAAACTAAATTGTTTTGTTTTAAAAGCTCCACTGTCAAGATTGATACTTTAACCGACAAAGCTTGTTTCTAAATGAGTTTGTCTGGGGCTTTGAATTCCAGCCATTTTTATTCCTGTCTGCCTTGTTAAGAATTCTCCGCTGTAAGGTGGTTTCCAAGGTTCCATCCTTGTAACACGAAGCTTTGTTTATCGAATCAACTGAAAATACATGACTACAATAATAAATGATTCAACACCTGACCACCCCAATATCTGGAAAATTCTCTTACCCTCATAACGACAAATAGGAGAGAACAAAGAAAGAAACTATACAACTCAAGTTTCAAAGTCGTGTGGTTATAATTGGTGATGTGTATGATTATGAAGAGTAATAATGAAATGTGTGTGTGTTCGAAACTTTGTCATCCAGTACTGATACTAATACTGTCTCACTGACTGACTGACTGTGTGGTGATACATCTAATAAACAAAGTAACATGGAATAACTTGGAATGGAATAAACACACTAAAAATGTGAGCGTTATTCAAGTAATGGTAATATAAATAAAGCTTAGTTATATTTAAGAAATTTCATAACCTAACCTAACAATCTATGTGATTCGCTCAGCTGACTGTCACTGTATCAATATGAACTCCTGGGAAATGCATATTCGGTCATGGCTTGAAGAAGGTAAACAGTTGCATTTTGATCATATGAATGAACTGCTCAAACAACAAAATTCATTTGAGTCATTCGAGATATCGAACAAAATTATGACCTTCCAGTTAAATACGCTTGACAGAATTCATACCATTTTCAAATGTTGTGGTCCAGATGGATTTATGGCATACAGAGAAGAAATTTTAAAACTTTTTCCAGAGAAGTAAGTCATTTAATATATATATATATATGCCTCCAAAGCCTCAGGATGGTCGGGGGTGGGTGCCTTGCGCTGCAGGTTGGCCACTCCTCCGTACACCTCTTGAAATGCTCCCATATGACCGGGCGTCTTAAATAGCCCCTCCTGAGGAAGTCCTACTCACTGCCTTCACGTGGCGGAGGTGTTTTTCACCGAAGTGAGAGGGCAAAAGCGGATGTCCGGCGCTCTTCACCGGGTGGACTGTCCATTGGATGACAGTCTAAGGGAGATGGCTAAACCCTGATTCCAAACCTCCAACGACTGGCGTATGTGGCTCACCGGAGCTCACCGACAGACGTATGGACAAAGGGCTTATTGGATTTCCTGGATTTCTGGCCCCATTGAAAAAGGCGTATGAACCGGACTCCGGTGACCGGTCACCGAGTGCCAATGGATAGTGGACTCCCTACTCCACTCCTACTGCCTTGTAGGTCACACTTGGTTGTGTAAAGGCTAGAGCTGCACTCTGAAACAAAAGGCCGAGCGATTCTGTGGACATCACTCGTACCTAATTCCCATGAAACTCCATGAACTCTCTCACCATGATACTGTGTTCCCGGTAAGTAAAAGTACATATATATATATATATATATATATATATATATATATTTCTTCGCTGCTCAATCTTTCTGTTTTCTAAATTTCTAAATGGGGATTTTTTTCTATATTGAAATGTTATTTAAACAGTGTGAAATATTTTGATATGATACTTGTAAGTAACTAGTGTGATGTGTCTGACTAGTCCTCTCATCGGTGCAGACTGAATTCTATCAGTCAGGTTGTAGTGTGGCGGCCGCCATGCCACTAGGTAGCTCGCCATCACGGTGCACACATTGATTTGATGGTATTAGATGGTTAGGGTTGGAGCAATCGAGTGCCAACTAGCTAGCACGAAGCCTAGGTCAGGAAAGCCTTCCTGCCGATTGCCTCCAACCTTCTTAATGCCAACATCACATCACAGTGCACCGTGATGGTGAGCCACTTAGTGGTATGGTGGCCACATTGCAAGCTTGACTGGTAGAATTCAGTCTCCACCGAAGATAGGAGTAGACACATTACACTAGTTACTGACTAGTGTGCAATCAAAAAATATCCACTACAGTCCTACAGGAGGTCAATCTCGAGCCAGCCCGAATAGCTGGCTCAGTGGTGGTAACGTCTCTGATTGCAGGCGGCACTGAGTGACGCGGGCTCGAATCTCCTCAGATGAGTGGAACATGAACTGTTCCTTCAATGTGGTTGCAGATACGCCTTGCTTGCTGACTGACTGACTGACTGACTGGTGAGTGCCAACTAGCACGAACCTATGGACGCGCAAGGCTTTCTCTGGCCGATTACCTGCAATCATCATCTTATATCATCAAGTGTGAAATATTTCCAAATAACTATTTGACATTTGCTTACAAGACAGTAATACCATTTGATATCCTTTTATAATATAATTTAGCAACATAGCACAACCACTAATGCGATGTCTTCAATGAGTAATTGTCCTCATCTTTGACCTGACCTGCTGTAGCCTACTAGAACCTCAAGTAACTTCCTGAATAAAACCAGTTGCCAGTGACCATCAGGCCAATTTTCAAGTATGACACTTTCACTCAGAGTGTTAAAACACAGAACATATCTCTCCCTAGCTTCTTCACACACACACACACACACACATAAACTCATTAGTGGAGGGAATAAAATTCACATTTGAATCGGAAAATGAACAAGGAGAATCAACTGTGATGTTAGATTGTAGAATAAAACGAATAGAGGAAGGTTAACTGCACACTAGTGTTTATAAATAAAAAAAACCAATGCATTTTGCTAATAGATATTTAGACCACTTTAATTCATCTCATCCGTGGACTGTTAAGGCAGGCTTAGTTGAATTAAGTGTTTAACAAACCAAGCAGTGGCACTAAGTAGTGATGAAATAAAACAGATGGAGGAAGCGTTGGTGTTAAATAACTAACTAATCCTATAAAATTCATTAGGAAGATCAGTAAAGGCCAAAAGCAAAATAAAAATAATTGTGAAACTAGTAATGATAACATATAAATAAGAGAGAATATAAGACATTTACAATAGTTATACCATATAAGGAGGGAGAGGACATCTGAGACACTCCCTACGTAGTATTCTGAATAAATCATAAGAATTCAGCTTAGGTAAGAATGGTTGACCCAACCCGAGAAGATAAGTAATTTAGAAAAATGCACTCAGCACTACCTTGCACGTTGCATTAACACACAACAACAGAGAAAATAGCATGGGGGTGGGAGAAAGTTAAGATTCTAAGAAGTAATCTATGTAGGTGGAGAGAGATAGGTTGACTACTGAATCCTGGCTGGTTCATCGAGTCTACACCCAACATGTGCAATAGGAATGACTCATCACTCCTACCGGATACATGGAAAACACCACCACTACCAATCAGCAAGTCAAGAGATGAGAAATAATGGAATTATATAAACGAATTTGGAAATTGTGTGTGAGTAGTACCTTGTTATGATTATGAGCAGCAATGAGAATTGTGCTCGAAGCGAGTGGTCATAAGTAAATATTACTGTACTACGAACACTGTGAGACTTTATCAAAATAAATTGTACCCATAATGGAATCAGTCACACTCTATACCACCACAGTGCATAAATTCTATTCTCATATCGGGAATTTTTGTTTGTTTGGTTGGATTTCACATGACGAACTGATATCCGTTAGAGAACCATTGAAAAACCAGCCAGGGAGTACTGCCAGACAGCTGTTTATATCCCTCTTCTGGGACTCTTTAGCAGTACGCACCCACCTCATTGACAGGATTCGAACCCGCGACCCTCCGGTTATGAGACTAGCGAGCTAGCTTGTAGACCATTAAGTCACTGGGATTCAATTCAATGAGGAGTGCATGAATTCCAATTCTACCAGTCGAAGACATACCGCGATTACGGTGGATGCGTACAGATGAAGAAGAGTCACAAACTAGGGTGAAACAGTTGTCTGTCTTGTACTCCCCGGCTGTGCGATGGTCCTTTAAACGATGTCACCTTATAATCGAATCCTCCAACCAACCAATTAAACAAAAAAACACCAGTACAAATCAATATCTCATAATTTAATATAATTTAATAAGAAGTAAGTCACTCATAAAACCGATCATTGGATATAGTTTAAGTGTACAATATATTTAGTGGTAAGTCTGTCTCTGTCTGGATTCAACATAGAACTTGCACCTGCAGACCGAAGTGGTAAGACATTTATGTTGATATCAGATAACCAATAGTGACCCCAATAGTGTAAAAATTCTTTAGCACAGCTTTATGTAACATTAGGAAGTATTAAAATAGAATGTACATCGACTTATATGCATTACTAAGCAAATTAAGACAGTAAGAAAATGGTATTTTTTCTATTCTTAATCTCTAGTGATCGAAACAGTGTATAAAGATAAAATTCGCTAACACGTATGTATATAGAACAGTTGAGGAAAGTACCAAATAGAAACTAAATTTAGGTGCAGAATGAAATCCACCGACCACATACCCAGGATGAAGTCCTGTCGGGTTGGTGTAAGTGATTGATTATCCCCATATACAAGAAGGGAGACAAGTCTTCCTGTGATATAACCAAAGGGTGATTAGTTTGACTAACATCGTGGCGTCTAAAGTTCTACACTCGATAATCATGCGCTGACTAAGGCATCCACGGAAGGGGGGGGAACATACACGAGAGAACCAGACAGGCTTTAGACCAGGAAGAGGGTGTATTGACTGATTCTGGAACAAAGGCATACTTACCGAAGGCATCCAACAATCGCCATATTTCTTGACCTGAAGGCAACATTCCATTCTGTCGACCAAAAGTTACTCTAGCGATGGATGTTTGGCTGTGAAGGGAATGACGTGAAAACACATTGCACTCATCAAAACTCTCACTCTACTCGAAATCATGCCGTCAGCCAGGTGAGAGCTTACGGCGAGTTGTCATCTGAAGTGGTGACGACTAGTGGAAGAAAATTCTACATAGATTAAGGGTAATCTCAGTTCATTATGACAACAACATATAGGCATGTCGGTAGGGTAGCCAAAATTGAACAGAATGTCGTTTGAACGTGTTAGAAAAGTAGATACTACTAGCATATTTACTGGCGTAAGCGGTAACAAAAGGTCAAGATATACACAGTGTGAGAGAACGAAGAAGAATGTTTTAAGCAGAGTTCGTAAGCAAGAGAGAAACAAAACAGCACATAACAAAACATGATATGAGTTAGAAAGACGAGTTCTACTAACTGTTTAATAAGTTATAGGTATCACCCATGCAAGCCTAATCATTGACTTCATCGACAATAGGAAATGTTAGCTGGCTGACATAGGATTGGTCAGGTTGGAAAACTGGTAGATAGCGGCGGTCAAACCAAAACATGGCTTCATCATCAGTCAATGAAGAAATCCACAACAGTTAGTTTAAGCCAACCAGTCAGTCAGCCAGCCAGCCAGCCACGTAGGAAGGTGTAGACTGGCTTCCTGACTGGTCGAGATCGTTGGGATGACGGTAAAAACCAATGAAGGTTGGAAACCATTGGTGATAATATGGCTGGCTCAAAGTGATCGTTCTCAATGACTGGCTGGTGTAGATGCATCCACTCCTTGTGAATTATAGTACCCAATAAAACTATATTGTTCTTCGTTCGTTATTACTATTCCTTTGTTGTCTCACACCTGTGTTTACTGTCTCTCTATTATGCATTTCTCATTTTTACTTTCTTCTCTTGGTTTGTGTGCTAGCTAGATGGAGGGAGTGTGGCGACTGGAACTGGTGCACATCAGTACAAAGTTCTATCTGTTGAAAACAGACAGACTACATACTCATCAAGGGGCTGTGACACACACACACACACACAAAAATGTGGTGCACTCCTCATAATACACAGTGGTGGTCTGACTGGAATCAGTTGATAGAGGAGAGAGGTACAGAGTTCTCAACTGTATATTTTTGTCGTCTGGGTAGATTATTAATTCACAACGGGAAGATTCTTCCGTGCAAGCAGATAGTCTTCTAAAGTATTTTCCGCCTTCAACCCTCGTCGCTTACTGGATGTCGTCGAGGCACTTGTCATCTGAATCAGAAATTTGTGTAAATTAAACAAATATGAAGTGTACCACAAAATAGAGAAGCGAAATGTAAGGTGCTTTTTTTGTCGTTTCGTTTCTTTTTTTGCTCAAAAATTCTCATCAAAAAGAAGAAGAAGAAAAAATGAAAAAAGGGCTTAATTTTACTTTTTTTTAATACTTCTTTTACTTAGTGAACAAAATAATACGGAGCATCAGCACATTGGCATACAGTACAGTTGTTGTACTGAAAACAATTTTGATTGTGATTACACTCATCTGGAGAACAGGGAACAATTTTATCAGAACGATTGTCTTCAACCAATAATTGAAAATATAATCTGTCGATGGAAAAAGTTGGCCTTCGGATGTCTATTCCCGATAACTTTAACAATGGTAAGTAACTTCAAGATCATAGGGACACACGGTAAAGTTAAACTTTAAGCACCACTAACTAACTAACTAACAATCAGTGAATGACCTCGAAGGCAACTATCACATGGAGAGGGCATTTTTGTCTATTATTTATTATTATTATTATTGTTTCCTAGGGTTCCTAGTGTGGGATATAGGGCTTCAACTGCACGTCTCCACTTGCTTCTGTCTTCTAGTTTTCACCTGCATCATCCATATTAGTCCATACTGTTTTAACTCCTCTTCACAAGATCTCCTCCTCCATGTCACACTTGCACTGACGGCCCACTCGAGCAATGGCCTAACGAGCGCGTGGCCTCCTCAGTGAGAGTCCAATCCACTTTCTCCTGCATATTTGTTGTTGTTGGGCGATTGGTTCTTGTTTCCATTTCTTTGTTTCCATAGTTTCTTGTCGGTGATTCTTTCCGGATCGGCCATCTGAGTATAGAGCATAGTATAGAGCGAAGACTGTTAGTTGTGGATAAAGGTCACCTCTGCAACAGCCTGTTGGTGGAAATATTCTTTGTGACCAACCCGCCAAGTTTCTCATCCGTACAGAAAAACTGACTGATTTGACGTGTTTGTATTGGAAATCCGACCGAATTTTGTTGTTGATGCTGGCTGAGTGATGAAGATTTCCAGATTGGTTTCAGGTTGATGAGTGAATGTGTTTCTTGCAGATATCCTCCGATTGAATAACATATAACACTTCGATGAGCATTTTTTGTTGTTGTTGATGATGACAACATTATTTATTGGCCAGATTTCACTAACTTCCTCAGGTTTTCAAGTAATGTGTTGAAAATTCGACACTGTACCACTAGTACTGCTTCTGGAATAAGGCAAATTATTATTCATTTTAAAAAATTCTCTAACTGGTGTCAGCTAATGATGACATCCTCCATCCAATCAAACATGAATCCCTACAAAACCAATACTTGAAAATTAATAATTAATCTGATGCTCACGAAAGACTCGCCCTATTCAGGTAGGCAGTGAGTGACCCGGGGTTCCAGTGGGAAACCGTGACCAGTAGGATACAACACGTTGAAGATGAGGCAGTAACTCACTCACTCATCGAAGAAGACATTTTGGAAATGGTCGCGCTATGTTGTGCGTGAATTGGCAGAAATTAGAATTCTTGCACTGGCTGACAGGCCATTGGGGTCGGGGGGTCAGGTTCCAGTGGCTTAATGGTTAGGGTTACGCTACGAGCTAGCTCGCTAGTCTAGTAATCAGAAGGTCTTGGGTTCGAACATTGGCGGTGGATGCGTACTGATAAAGAGTTCCAAATTAGGCTGACGAAACAGCTGGCTGTCCAATGGTTCCCAATGGTTCTCTAACTGATGTCAGCTCATGTTGAAATCCTCCATGCAATATATATATATATATATATATATGGCTAGCTAAAACCAACACACCAGTTTTTAGTCCAATAATCCCCAACTCTCTTTTCCAACCTAATCCCGTGTCAACTAACATCGCACGTAAACCCCGCATGAGGAACACATGTCCTAGCTATTTCGGTGGATTCATCTTGACAACCTCACTGATCGACGGACTCCTACTGGTAAGAACCAAACACACACACACACAAGCACAAATGACAAAAAGGTAAACGGGAAATATAAGTATAAAACTTAGGCACTGTGGTGGTAGAGTATAACTCCATTACGGATAAGATTTTATTTTGATAAACTGTCACACACACAGTGTAGTGTTTTGTACAGTAATATTAACTGAGGCCACCACACGCCATTTCGAACACAATTTATTATTATTGCCACTCACTCATAATCATATCAAGGTGCTCACTCAATGACTCGCTCACACAACTTTCTTGTTTCCTTCATTTATATAGTTGAGTGGAATTAATTGATAATTAGATATTGGAATACAAATCAGTAATATAGGATAAGGTACATTCAGAAATAATAATAATATGAGTGTTATGAGTGATCAATTACAATAATCCAATGGGAAATAAGACGATTGTTTCTATAGTCCATAATAAATAATCTGTTAGAATGTGCTTGTGATGTGCTTGAATTGAAATAGAATACAATTTGAGATTATCAATTATCATCCTGTGATTTGAGTGACCAGCTTGATATGATTATGAGTGGCAATAATAATAAATTGTGCTCAAAATGGCGTGTGGTCGCATCAGTTAATAGCACTTACTGTATAACACACAGTACACTGGCACTCTACTGTGTGTGACAGTTTATCAAACAAAATAAAATCTTATCTGATCATAATGGACCCTGCACTCTATTTCCCGTGTAAAGTGGCATAATAAGATGAGCAACATTGAAGTTAGGCGTCGAGTTCTAGGTAAACAGGGGAAATCAATCGAAGAAGTTATGAAGTTACATAGACTGAGATGGTTAGGACATGTGTTACGTATGCCAAGCCATCGCCTCCCTCGACAATGGGCAATGTTAGCGGATATAGGGTCAGGCTGGAAAAAAGCTAGCGGCGGTCAAACAAAAACTTGGCAACAGTCAATGAAATCCACAACAGTTAGTCTAGGCCTCGTAGGAAGGTGTAGACTTCCAGGCTGGGGTCCTCGGGACGGTAAAAACCAATGGTTGGAAACAATTGGTGACATGGCTCAAAATCGTTCACAGTGGCTAGCGAAGATGCATCCACTCCTTGTGACTTATGATCTCTAATGAAACTGTTTTGTTCTTCGTTACTACTATTCCTTTGTCTCACACCTCTGCACACTGTCTCTATTATGCTTTTCTTGTACTTTCTTCTCTTGCTTCACGTGCTACACGGAGTGTGGCGACTTGAACTGGCGCACATTTCTGCAAAAGTCTATATCGAAAACAGACAGACAGACAGATCATAATGGAGTAAACCAGGAATGACATTGATTTGTTATTTGTATTATAATCCTCTGAAGATATATATATATATATATCACAATTTTGTTTTAATTAACTCCAGATTCCACAGCTCATATTGTTTTTGAGTACTTTTAATATACGCATCGCAATACAACAATATCTTATGATTATTCTCGAGGTATATACACAGATAAAATACTGGCAAAAAATGCGAATTATAACTCAACAACGTGCAAGACAGCAATCGGTAAGTGAACACTTTAATAATAATATTATGACGAATAACCGGAAGGATATTTCTATCAGAGGCCTAACTCGTACCGACTAAAAGTAAGTGGATATAAATTATATAAGCAGTGAGATAAAAGATTTTGCCAGTTATTTTAGTGGACAGGAATTGCCGTCAAGCTAAATCACAAATTAGTAGAAGTTAGAATTCATGCAATGGCCATTGAGAGATCGGGTTCCAGTGAGTGGCTGAATCGCATATCTGCACAGTTTACACTCTCAAAACAAACAGCACACATGAGCCTGAAAGGATTAAAACTAAAATCTTCAGAATAGATTTATCCAAACATCACCCAGACTGATTCTATTGGGACCGAAGGGGGTTGATATTACTCAGTAGACCAACCTGAAGTAAGGTAAGTACGGGTTCGAAACTTCGCACCAACATATACAGAAATCAATTTCCAACGAGGTTTATAAAAGAAAAGGTGACAACTACTTCAATATTGAAACCCTACTCACAAAGAGTTTAACTGGACAGAAAACATGCTACGTTTTGACATAATGAAGCTTCATTCACACATCTATAGAACACAAAATCCAATTGAGCCAGCCAGAAAAGGAATATCCCCTTTTCGATAAATTCCTCCTCCTCCTCCTCTTCTCGCTCTACAATTATATCTATATATGCATGCATGTTTATATACATAGAATATTCTAGATTAGTAGTAGTAGTCAATAACAATATTAGTGTGCTTTTCAAATAATATCGATTTGTACAGTAAGATCACAATGGAATCACCACCACAGTTCATTAAAGATGCTGAAATTACAATAATAATAATAATAAAGATATAGTAGGAAATAGAATATCAACTAAAATTAGGAAAATTCCACAACAAATTCAGGATCATTCAAAACAGGATGGATGATCAAGCGGGTAAGGATAATTAATGTCAGAACCAACCAACTTCTTTTCGATGCACAAATTAGGTTTGTTAATATGGATCCCAACACGGCCAGTCAGTCAGCCTCAGAAATATTTAGTAGTAGGTGAACTCTTAAGACGAAATTGAGATTCGTTGGTTGGTATGCGGTAAGTAAATGACCCTGAAAGCCGCCGCCTTGTGTTCTCTTGAGTGAGATAGAATAGAGGTATGTGAATATATTTGTCTGTCCTTTACTTAACCAACCAACCAACCACTGTGCAGGATGATGTTCATAAAAATTCGACGAGAAACACGCCTAATTGTGTACGGCCTATGCAAGTAACTGGCCGTAAAATAAGCCTAGCTGAAATAATAAGGATACTAAAAGTCAATGGTTGACTACATGATATCCAGGTATGGACCAAAGGACTACTAACAAGTCCGCTCCGTCCTACTCTATGGCCAGCTGTGGGTGAGACCTCGCCATTGACAGTGGAAGACATGAAAAGATTAGCTGTCTTTGATCATAGGTGCCTGCGTTCTATCTCCTGTGTGAAGTGGTACAATAAGGTAACCAATATTAAGGTTAGGCGTCGGTCGAGTGTTGGGCAAGCAGGAAGGCAAGTTAATCGACGAGGCTGTAAAATTACATCGACTGAGATGGTTAGGACATGTGTTACGCATGTGTTATGCCTAGTCATTGCCATCCTCGACAATGGGAAATGTTAGCTGGCTGACATAGGATTGGTCAGGCTGGAAAACAGCTAGCTAGCGGTGGTCAAACCAAAACATGGCTTCATCATCAGTCAATGAAGAAATCCACAACAGTTAGTTTAAGCCAACCAACCAGTCAGCCAGCCAGCCAGCCACGTAGGAAAGTGTAGACTGGCTTCCTGACTGGTTGGGGTCCTCGGGATGACGGTAAAAACTAATGAAGGCTGCAGACAATAGGTGATGATGATATAGCACAAAATCGTTATCAGTGGCTAGTGCAGATGCATCCCCTCCTTGTGACCAATAATACCCAATAAAACTATTGCTTTTGTCTCTTAACCTTGTCTATTGTCTCTATTTTGCCTTCTTCTTTCTTCTCTCGCTTTGTATGGTACATTGAGAGAGTGTGGCGACTAGAACTGGTGCACATCGGTGCAGAGTTCTATGTCGAAAACAGACAGACAGACAATGGTTGAAGACTTTCCAACTAACGATAAAGCCATTATGATTTCTAAGCAAATCCGAGTTAATTCCACTGAAGAAGCTGTGGTTTCTACACACAGTGGACTGCTCAAAGTAGTAGTAGTCTTTTGTTTCGGATTCTCCAAAAACACATGGGAATGGTTTTATTTTTTATTATTGAATTCTTTTAAAATAATTTTATGATCCCAGTCAATATATATGAGATATTTTGACTGTATGATTTTATCAAAAAATAAAATTTAAAAAAAAATTATTCATAATGGAGTTATACTACTCTAACCTCAAACAGTGGCCAATTTTTATCCTTCTTATAATAATATCAATGTTTTTGATTTGTGTGAGTTTTTATATCATTGCCAATAATAATAATAGTAGTATTTATTTAATTATTGATTTATTTAAAGCAATTACTGAGCACTGCTCCAAGGAACACTTCATACGGAATAAACCGAAAATACATTTCGATGGAAAATCAATAGTACAAAGATTGGATGAGGAACTACAAAACAACTGGAACAATCCTAAAAGTTATAACTGTGTTTTCGCATCTCTGTTTCAATTATCGTTAACTATATTTTTCTATCCAATAGTTAAATAAATAGTAGTAGTAGTAATAGTAGTGTTTTTATGCATATGAGAATTCTGTAAAATTCTATCCTATCTCACTGTCTGCCTGTCTGTCTGTTTTCGACAGATAGAAATTTGTATTGATGTGCACCAGTTCCAGTCGCCACACTCCCTCCATCTAGCTAGCACACAAACCAAGAGAAGAAAGTAAAAGAAATGCATAATAGAGAGACAGTAAACACAGGTGTGAGACAACAAGGAAATAGTAATAACGAACGAAGAACAATATAGTTTTATTGGGTACTATAAGTCACAAGGAGTGGATGCATCTACACCAGCCAGTCATTGAGAACGATCACTTTGACCAGCCATATCATCACCAATGGTTTCCAAACTTCATTGGTTTTTACCGTCATCCCAACGATCTCAACAGTCAGGAAGCCAGTCTACACTTTCCTACGTGGCTGGCTGGCTGACTGGTTGGCTTAAACTAACTGTTGTGGATTTCTTCATTGACTGATGATGAAGCCATGTTTTGGTTTGACCGCCGCTAGCTACCTGTTTTCCAGCCTGACCAATCCTATGTCAGCCAGCTAACATTTCCCATTATCGAGGATGGCAATGACTAGGCATAACACATGCGTAACACATGTCCTAACCATCTCAGTCGATGTAATTTCACAGCCTCGTCGATTAACTTGCCTTCCTGCTTGCCTAACACTCGACTGACGCCTAACCTCAATATAGGTCACCTTATTGTACCACTTCACACGGGAGATAGAACGCAGGCACCTATGATCAAAGACAGCTAATCTTTTCATGTCTTCCACTGTCAATGGCGAGGTCTCACTCACAGCTGGCCATAGAGTAGGACGGAGTGGACTGGTTAGTAGTACACCCACCCTTTGGTTGACAGCCAGTCAGTCAGTCAGCCGGATATCACGTCTAGTAAGCCAGAGACGGCATCAACTGGCGGGCATATGCGAAACTAACCCCGTGTATCTGTACTCAGCTGAGATTTCGTCAGAGATCAACCCGTTGGCGTTGGCTGATGGTACTTTCCAGATAAGTGAAGCGGTCAACGCGCTCCACCACCAACCACTTCAGTCCAGATTTCTAAACTAGGAGTTAGTGTAGTAGTCCAGTCAGTCCCGTAACATCATTTTACATTTGACAGCAGTGGGAGCGAATCGGATGCCAACTATTCGCAGATTTCTGCTCCTTAAGGTGTTCAGAAGACTCTGCATTCTATCCTACGAAAAGCAAGCCAAAGTGACGTTGAGATCAGCATACTAGTTTTGGTAGTTGCGGATGCGGGAACTTAATCTCTGATCCGCACATATAGTATGACATGAAGCAGTTCCGAAACCTCAATGAACCACACCTGCAGTACTTTAAATATACTCAAAATGAGATATAAACAGAAATAAATGTAAGTCGAAGGGATTTTAATTACTGCGTGAGGATAGGAACCAACCCTAATGTTTTCGCATCTAGTAAAGCAAACGCCAGAATATATATATATATATATATATATATATATATATATATATTGAAAATGTTCAAAAGCGTCGGTGGCATAGCGGTTGAGACTCTCGCCGACCATGCCTCACATGGTCTGGGGTTCGACCCCAGGCTGATGCCGCACTCCTCTACCTCGATAAGCAAGAAATAAAACTGGTAAAGAGGAAAGGTTGATCATGAGGCTAGCAACGCCATCCTGTAAAAATAAACACCGCTACAGAAACTTCAAGCTTCTAGCTTGAAGCCCTATGTTCCACTAAGAATGTGAAGGAATAAAAAAAAGGGTGTAAAAAACCAATCGATAAAACACTTTGAAATAAACAACCAAATGTAACATCTGATATGATTACGGCATACTTGTAGGCATATCACAGGAAAGAAAACTATCTGAGGAAGTGTTCAAACCGCAACTGACTCACTCTACAGGAGCAGTTAAATTGGCAGATACACACACATGGAAGAGGAGGCGAAATTAGGCTCAGGTGTTGACATGTCTTTGGGTTTCTTGTGCGCAGATGCTTCGACGACGATGTCTGGGCATGTAATTAGAAGCTAATTAATCGGTGGATGGTGACTAACCGTGGAATCCAGTCCAGGATAACGCGCATTTCTTCCGTCCTATTTAGGACTCGTCCACCTGCTGGATGTACCTGCATTCCCCAGTGAGTCAGTAATGATGTTCACTGCACCGAGGCTCGAACCCAGCCGTTATGTCACCCTGAGACAGAGCACTTAGGTCAAATCAATCGACGCGAAAATCTAAAACTAAATTAATATGACCCATGGCCCAAGTGGTGTAGTGGCGTTTGAAACTGTGGGCACTGGGTTCGAGACTCCGTGGTGGGAACATCATCACTGACGCACTGGGGAATGCAGGTACATCCAGCCAACTGACCACGAGTCCCAAATAGGACGGACGAAATGCGCGTTATCCGGGACTGGATTCCACTGCTAGTCACCATCCACCAATTAATTAGCTTCTACTTACATGCCCAAGCATCTGCGCAGAAGAAGCCCACAGACATGTCAACACCTGAGACCAAGCACTTCGGTCGGTCCAATCAATCAATCGACGGGAAAAAAATCTAAAATTCAATTAAATATATAGAATAAATTACATGAAGTGAATAATTAAAGACAATAAGAAAGCGTCTAAAGCACTTGACTTACCAGGATTACTGACCACATGATAGCATAGCGCATGCATTAAACATAAACTTTCCCATTCAATGAGTATATTATGCACAACGATAATAAAGTGTTCCAGTCTTGAAACCGTCCATTCAGCTGTTTGATGACGTATATATTTTGAAGATTTGGATTTACGATTAGCTGCATTATTCAAATGTGGTTGAATCCCGGTGAACAGAATATCCAACTGCCAACTACGACGATGTGTAAATGGATCGAAATATGGACGAAGTACAATTTCATGAACATAATTCATCAGTGGGATAATACCCCCACCTGTCGGATACCAACTAGGTGGATTGAAAGGTATGCTGTAAAAAAACGGGAAATAGAAAATGGAATCGAATCGAAATATGTTGATGAGACCATCATCAGGTTCCATTAAAGTGACAGGTGATCGAGTGAAAGAAACACCAATAATAGGAGACAATGACACAGAGAAGACTAATTGAGTTAGAAACGACAGTTTGTAGGGCAGTTGATGATGATGCCAGTGGAAACTGATGGTACGGGATCGAGTACAATGGGGATGTGCTGATGGAGTCCTATGCGTCGGTGGCACAGTGGTTAGGACTCTCGCCGAACATGCACATGGTCCGAGGTTCGATCCCCTGCCGACGCACATCTGATATCTATGGTCGGCCTGAGAAATTTGGGCAACCGATATCCATGCTGATATCCATGCCCCCCTCCCCCGACAAAATGCTAAGAACGAACTCTGATAGTAATATAAGATACTGAGGCTATAATAAGATACTCTTGGGTCTGACCAGTAATTAACAACCTGTTCCTCCACTTACAAAACAGGTGAGCATCAGCGAGCACCGAGATTCTAGACACCAAGAGAAACGAACAAAGCCCCTAAAACCAAGAAGACCAAACGAACTTCAGTCGAAAGTGTTTGACGGGGGGACGAGTGTGGTGAGAGTCATAATGTCCTCACCGTGGCCCAAGTGGTCTAGTGGATAACGCTTTGGCGTTTGAAACTATGGGTAGTGAGTTCGAGACTCGGTGGGAACATCAGCACTCACTGAGAAATGCAGGTACATCCAGCTGACGAGTCCCAAATAGAACGAAATGCGCATCCTGGATTTCAGTGCTAGTCACCATCCACCAATTAAATACTAACTAAATGCCCAGACATCGTCGAAGCATCTACACAAGAAGCTGGCATGTCAACCTGAGACGGAGCACTTCGGTCCAATCAATCGACAGAAAAATCCCAAATTCAATTAAATTAGATAAAATCTGACCTTGGAAAAACAGCCACAAAGAGATGCAAGGTTAACTAACTTTCAGTGAGAAACAACCACCAATCAGAAGACTATGGTGTTTGTTTGCTAACAATAATCTATAATAATGTACATGAATATCTATAAATATGTGTTGATTTCCTTAATAAAACGGTTTATTGCCTGGCGATTGTCTCCTGTCGTTACAGTAATTCGACAAGAATGCTAAAAAAAAGGAAGTGAAAAGTAAAAAAATCGTGCATATTATCGTCTCATTTTTCTTCTTCCCAGTAGACTTGGTGCTATAAAATATCATATCTTTGAAACAGATAAAAGAGATTTTCTAAAATCGACTTCAACAACTTTGACTGAAATTTTAGTACTGTACACTTAGAAAAGACACTGTCACTATATCACAGAGTCACAATCGATATACACACAGAACCTCTTTCGACTGAGATTACTGTCACTGACTGATTAACAATAAAAACCACAACAATACACTGCAGAAAGAGGGGGAATGAATCAATGCCAGTTGGTAAACTTCGAGAAAGCATGGAAAAAAGTGGAGGAAAGAAGAATATATATAATGTAAAATGAAATAGATGAAGATGTATGGGCGTAATGAGAAAGACGAAAGAAGAAATAAATGAGAAAATTAGTGAGAATTTTCGCGTCGGTGGCACAGCGGTTAGAATGCTCGCCGACCATGCCTCACATGGTCCGGGGTTCGATCCCCGACAGACTCACTCCTTTACCTCGCTAAGCCAGAAATAATGCTGGTAAAGAGGGAAGGTTGATCATGAGGCTAGCAACGCCATCCTGTAAAAATAAACACTGCTACAGAAACTTCAAGCCACGAGCTTGAAGGTGCCCTATGTTCCACTGGGAACGTGACGGAAAAAAGGCGAGAATCTTCAGAATATCATTCATATTCAGGTGTGGGTTTGTAGGGATTTAATTGGTTACAGGATTGCATCATGAGCTGACATTGGTTAGAGAATCATTGGAAAACCAACCAGGCAGAGAGTACTGCCAGACAGCTGTCCCCCCCTCATCCTAGTTTGGGACCGGCTCTATTCAGCAGTACGCATCCACCCCACCCACTGGCGTTTGAACCCAGGGCTTTCTGGTTATAAGACTAGCTAGCTCGCTACGTAGACCATTCACACTCACTCCCTGGGACACACGATCCAATGGCCAGTTCAGCCTATGAATTCTTACTTCTGCCAGTTCACGATATACATAGAGCGCATAGTGACACAGCCAATGTCTTCGGCGAGTATTTGTCCGCACACACCCGACTGGCTGCACCCTACTACTTGTCATGACTCCTCACTAGAACCCCCTCCCCTGAATAGGGCCAGTCGCTAGTGAGCATCTCGTCGATATCCACCAAAAATATTACTCTCTCCCTCTTTCTCCATTAATTTTTATGAGTACACTCCTTTGTAAAAGATAATTTCAAGTACTGTCTGTCTGTCTGTCTGGATTCAACATAGAACTTGACACCGAAGTGCACCAGTTCGAGTTGCCACGTTCCAAATAGCACACAGAGGTAGACAAGAAGATGAGTGGAGAGAATCAATAGAGTTTGACAAGTATAAGAGTGAAACAGAATGGGTAATGGTAGAAAGAAATATGAAAGATTACAGAGACTGAATACATCTGCGCTGGCCATTGACAACGATTTTGAGCCATGTCACCTATTGTCTCCAGCCATTGATTCCTAAAGTCCCGAGGGCCCCAACCCGGGAGTCTCCATCTCCCTACCTGACTCAGCTTAACTGTCAAGGATTTCATGGATTGATGAGGCCATGTTATGTTTGGCCACCACTTACTCTTCTCCAACCTGCACCTATATCAACTAGTAATGCCCGTCGGGGGAGGCGGTGGTTAGGCATGCGCACCACGTCACCCAGCCATCTTAGTCTATGTAACTTTATAGCCTCGTCGATTGATTTTCCCTCTTCGCCCAACACTCTACGCCTAACGTCAACATTACTTACCTTAGTATACCACCTAACGTGAGACAGAGATCGCAGACATCTATGATCGAAACCAGTCAACCTTTTCATGTCTTCAACTCGTGATGGCCATGTTTCAGAGCCATAGACAAGGACGGAGGGAACTGGTGAGCAGTATACACGTCCCTTGGTCGATAACCGGATGTCACGCCTACGCCAGATATGGTGTAAGTCAGCGAAAGCAGCTCGAGTTTTTGGATCTGTGCTGAGATTTCGTCGCCAATCAGTCCGTTGGTGCTAATACAACTTCCCAAATAGGTGAAGTGGCCAACATGTTCTATCACTTCACTCCCTATCACTAAGCAGGAGTTGACGTGGTCCAGTCCTGTAGCAGCATCTTACATTTTACAGGGGCGAATCGCATGCCAAACATACGAAGATTGCTGCTCAAGGTGTTCAGAAGACTCTGCATTTTGTCAGCATCCCCCCTAACAGGACTATGTCATCTGCATATTCTAAGTCCATAAGACTATTCCCTGGTAACAAGTCGATTACTAAGTCGTTACGTTCAGTTAAGGATGCTTCCATCAGCATATCTATGATGAAGTTGAACAGAAATGGGGAAAGTGGACATCCCTGTCGGACACCACTGGTTGTTATCAATTCAGATGACAATTCCCTATAAGCCCTTACACGACTACGTGAGTTTGAATAGAGTGCCTTGATTAGTGCAATGTACTTTCTTGGCACTCCCTTCACAGTCAGACATTGCCATAGTACCTTTCGATCACGGAGTCGAAGGCCCCTTCAAGTCAAGAAATATGACAATTGTTGGACCCGAAAAGTGTGTACACGTTTTCATTTAATTTTTCAAATATCAACTTGATACTTAAGTGGGGTGGCTGCAAAACAAAAAAGCAAGTAACTCAAACACTCCCATAAACAACCAATTGAGATTTCCTTTGTTATAATATGCATATCCCCCAATTTTAATGTTGGAGAGCTCTTTTTGCTTGGTGTAAAATACGAATTCCTACACGTTTTCGGTTAGTATTATTATTAGAGTACCACAACAATCGTTTTGAGAATTAAACAATGAGACACTTTGTCTATTTAAATGCAAAATAATAATAATAATCTACTAAGGTAAGTAATACTACTTTATTACTTTACTTCGGCTATCTCCTACGGAAGGATGAGCCGGCCTCATGAATATCTCGAATCATCGCTGCCCAGGCGCGGCGATCTGATGCAAGGTTTTGCGACAGGGTTATCCAATTCTTGTTCCACAGACGACGAAGTCCGTAGACGGTTTGTAGCCCCAGCCCAGGCACTCCATATCAGCCTTGACTGACTGTAACAAGCCATGTTTTCAGCTGTCCACCCCTGCGACATCGCCAAGATGGAAATGGCGAGGGATTTACAACTAATTTGACCAGATCGTCATCTGGTCGGCTCACAACATGGCCAAACCACCGAAGGCGACGTTGTTCCACCAGTACTGGAATTTGGTTGATGTTGTTTGTAAGAGAGTTCATCAAGTTTCATGGAATTAGGTACGAGTGATGTCCCCACCATCGCTCGGCCTTTTGTTTCAGAGTGCAGCTCTAGCCTTTACACAACCAAGTGTGACCTACAAGGCAGTAGGAGTGGAGTAGGGAGTCCACTATCCATTGTCACCCGGTCACCGGAGTCCGGTTCATACGCCGTTTTCAATGGGGCCAGAAATCCAGGGAATCCAATAAGCCCTTTGTCCATACGTCTGCCGGTGAGCTTCATACGCCAGTCGTTGGAGGTTTGGAATCAGGGTCTAGCCATCTCCCCTAGACTGTCATCCAATGGACAGTCAACCCGGTGAAGAGCGCCGGTCATCCGCTTTTGCCCTCTCACTTCGGTGAAAAACACCTCCGCCACGTGAAGGCAAAGAGTAGGACTTCCTCTGGGGAGGCTATGTAAGACGCCCGGTCTTATGGGAGCAGGTAAGTAATACCTGTGTGCATGAATGAAGTACAACACAACAGACAGACTGACCTGGTTATTGCAATTGTAGGTAAACAGCCTGACCCATCATAATGTATCCCAGTGTGTTCGATTCCTGCACACGAAAGCTAAATTGAGATATGGAAGAATAAAATTTCAAAAAAAATAAATTTAAAAAACACACCGAAAGTTAAATGACTTAGTCAAACGACAAAATTGTTATATATAAACACAAAATCCAATTGAGACAGAGCCAAGAATAAATATCCTTTTCGATAAATTCCTACTCTTCTTGTTAAGAAAAGGACGCAAAAAAAATCTATTCACATAGCGCTACATTCTGTCTCACTCATTTTCTTCTGGATATAGAACACACACAAGACTGATTGATGATAGTGCGTCGGGGCACAGTGGATAGGAGGACTTTCGCCGACCATGCGCACATGGTCCGAGGTTCAATCAGCCCTGCCGACGCGCACATCTGATATCAATGCGGTCGGCCTGCAAAATTTGGGCTACCGATATCACATGCTGAAAAAAATTCCATACTTGTACCGAAAATACAGTGTAGAATCAAGCTATAATGAAAAAAATATGTTAACCAGGCGACTTTCAGGGTCATTCATTCATCTGCCGCATACTAACCAACCAACTAACCTCAATTTCGCCTTGAGAGTAGTTCGACTGCTAAATATTGCTGAGGCTGACTGGCTGGTTGCCTGGCCGTTGGGATCCATATTAACAAGCCTAATTTGTGTGCATCGAAAAGAAGTAAGTTAGTTCAGACATTATCCTTACCTGCTTGGTCGTCCATCCAGGTTTAATGATCCTGAATTTGTTGTGGAATTTTCCTAATTTTAGTTGATATTCCATTTCCTACTATATCTTTATTATTATTATTATTATTATTGTAATTTAAGCATCTTTAATGAACTGTGGTGGTGATTCCATTGTGATCTTACTGTACAAATCGATATTATTTGAAAAGCACACTAATATTGTTATTGACTACTACTACTAATCTAGAATATTCTATGTATATAAACATGCATGCCTATATAGATATAATTGTAGAGCGAGAAGAGGTGAAGGAGGAGGAATTTATCGAAAAGGGGATATTCTTTTCTGGCTGGCACAATTGGATTTTGTGTTTCATAGACCTTCATTTTTCTGAAGCCAGTTTAGAAATTGTCTACACTCAGCATATATCAACAAAATGATAAATTAGTCAATTCTTCTATGTGGATGAGAAACTTGGTGCTCCAATTTTTCAACATCTAATAGCTACCTTCACCAGCTCTACCTACTGAAGATCAAATGGCCGTTAGAAAGAATTATCAACAACAAAAAACTCTGAGGACAAACCACTAAGGCAGAACACCTATTGCTCAACTAATATCCCCAAGAAAAGACAGATGGATCAAGGACACAGTGAGGAGACCATCGAATGACATCGAGAGCCAGGCCACTGCGCTCGAGCGGGAACTTTATATGAAATGGCAACTGTTGAATCAACAATCATTGATTGTTGATTTATATTCCTCTCCTAGTCTAGTGAATATAACAAACTTTAAGGTAACACAATTTCTACATTTATTCCCAGGTAGATTAGACACCCTGCAATCTACGAATGCTTGGCATGCAGTTCGCTCGTGATGCTGTCAAAAGTAAGATGATGTTACAGGACTGAAGTGGACTACACTAACTCCCAGTTTAGAAATCTGGAGTGAAGTGGTTGGTGGTGGAGCGCGTTGACTGCTTCACTTATTTTAGAAGTACCATCAGCCAGTGCCAAGGGGTTGATCTCTGACGAAATCTCAGCTGAGTACGGATACAGGGGGCTAGTTTCGCATATGCCCGCCAGTTGATGCCGTCTCTGGCTTACTAGACGTGATATCTGGCTGACTGACTGACTGGCTGTCAACCAAAGGGTGGGTGTACTACTAACCAGTCCACTCCGTCCTACTCTATGGCCAGCTGTGGGTGAGACCTCGCCATTGACAGTGGAAGACATGAAAAGATTAGCTGTCTTTGATCATAGGTGCCTGCGTTCTATCTCCCGTGTGAAGTGGTACAATAAGGTGACCTATATTGAGGTTAGGCGTCGGTCGAGTGTTAGGCAAGCAGGAAGGCAAGTTAATCGACGAGGCTGTGAAATTACATCGACTGAGATGGTTAGGACATGTGTTACGCATGTGTTATGCCTAGTCATTGCCATCCTCGACAATGGGAAATGTTAGCTGGCTGACATAGGATTGGTCAGGCTGGAAAACAGGTAGCTAGCGGCGGTCAAACCAAAACATGGCTTCATCATCAGTCAATGAAGAAATCCACAACAGTTAGTTTAAGCCAACCAGTCAGCCAGCCAGCCAGCCACGTAGGAAGGTGTAGACTGGCTGGCTGACTGGTTGGGGTTCTCGCGATGATAGTAAAAACTAATGAAGGCTGGCGCAGATGCATCCACTCCTTGTGACTTATAGTACCAATAAAACTATATTGTTCTTCGTTCGTTATTACTATTCCTTTGTTGTCTCACACCTGTGTTTACTGTCTCTCTATTATGCATTTCTCATTTTTACTTTCTTCTCTTGGTTTGTGTGCTAGCTAGATGGAGGGAGTGTGGCGACTGGAACTGGTGCACATCAGTACCAAGGTCTATCTGTTGGAAACAGATAGACAGACAGACAGACAGATTAGACACACATCATCATAAGAAAAAATAAAACTGAATTATACACAACACATAAAAACATTATTATTATTTCGATGTATCACTTACTTCCATTGTAATATAACTGGTGATTACATTTTCGCCTAATCTTGAGAATAAATGAGCTAATGTTGGCACAGTAGCTTGAGGTTCATCTAGAGTACTACTACTACCACTATTACTACTACTAGAAATTGCCTCAGTGTCAATTGCATGCGATAATTTAATTCGATTTAATAGTTCAGTTAAACGCGATGAACGTCCATCTGCAATATTTGCTTGAGCCTTTCTGATACAAGCACATAATCGTTGCAACTGTAATCGAAAATAATTAAAATGAAAATAAATTAAGAAAAGAAAAAATTATCGATTGTATCACAGCATTACAATTATATATATATATATATATATATTATATATATATATATATATATATATTAAAATATATATATATATAATGTCAAAAAGAACAATTAATTTGTAAAAGTTGCTTGAAACTATATATGCACAAACGAAGTTCACTTTTAACAGTTTGAAAATAAAAACAATTTGGGCATTGGGTGGTTGGTATATGATATTCATTATAATAAAGGTTGTTTTCTTGTATTTTCCATTGAATGAATGAAAAAGAGCAAAACGATATTGTTGTTGTCGTTGCTCTTACTGACTGACGACGTTTCGCTATTTAAAGCAGCTGCCGCTAATAGCTTTATCAAAGCAGGAGTACTATGAAACCAGAAGAATTTACAAAATCCACTCAGCATATACATATAACGAAAAGTTAAGAGGAGGTGACGAGAAAATCGACTTGACTCGACTACTTAGGTCAATGTGTTGCAAGGTGTTTCGTTTCCACTCAGGTTTCCTCAGTGATAAGTATGCTACTGAGGCACACCAAACAAAAGGGAACGAACAAAAACAGGCCGCGTGTGACCGGCCACAAGCAGTTGTCCCCTGGGCTCTGCGGTCACGCAACCAACTTCCACGGTGTGGGCAGCCGGGAAGTAACAATCGCCCTCGCAATCCGAAACGCACGCGAAACCTCTCTATTCCTCATGATGATAGAGTGAAGGTATCCTTTGTAATTTCGTCCTTCAGTTTCTCAGTGTGTGTGTGTGTGTGTGTGGTAAATCTCCAACTTTTTTGAAGGCTTTCAACTTGACATTGAATATCCCTTGTGCTAGATCTGAACGGTCTGAACCTACATATACTTCTCTTCTTCATATTGTATTCGATAAGCCTACACATCCTCACACTTCTTTGACAATATAGAAAAGTTAATCCAAATTTTTAGCGTTTCCGTTTAGAGCAAATCCAATCTACCTCCTCGTTTCGCATTTTCCAGAGAACAATAATTTTTAAAAACTGACAAAGTGTGATTAAACAAATCTAGAAGTAATCACCATAGTCTAGGTGGAAAATAAGACCATCGAATTTAATGACCAGTCAATCACTCATAAGACGAAAATTGTTCGAAGAGTGGTGAGACAGCTGTCTGCTAACTAGCCAAAAATCGACAGGTAAGTAATTTACGTCAATGTTCCAAATGTCCCCAATTAGTGATCATGAGAAAAGAAGAACAAGAACAAAGAATGACTGACTCAACCAACAGCTAATCACAGCACACTTTGTTTGTGTAGGCGGATACGATTAGCAGATATATAGATGATCTGACCTTCAAAAACAGTCACAAAGAGATGAAAGATGTTTTTTCTGCTGACAATAATCAATAATAATAATAATCTTCATGAAAATCTATAAATATGTATTGATTTCCTAAATAAACGATCTATTTGGCTGGCCCTTGTCTTCTGTTGTTACATACGTTACATAAGTGTTTGGTTTCCTTGTGAATCGTGTTTGTTTTTAACTCAGCTGTCTGGAATACATCTTTCACATTGAGGGTTATGAGTCATAATATTGTGTTTATGAGCAGATGATGCTACTACCCACCCAGCCAGTTGACCACGGTGACCCAGGTGGTCCAGCGGTATCCAAACCTAATATGACGCGAAGAGACATATACTATGAGCCAGTGTTTCCAACATGGGCAAAGTTGAACAATAGCGTCCCAGGAGTGAGAATGCGCGAGTGACCTACAGGTGACCAATCATAAATAATATGTGGAATTTTTGCACGAAAAATGATTGTATAATAACAGCAAAATGCTCGAAAACACATTAAACAGGTTATCATTTCTCTGACATCATGACTTGAAAATATGTATCAGTTGCTAAGTTAGACTAGTTTCTGTGTATGTATTCACCATGGTGACTGGAGATAGGCTGTTTTTGTGGATTGTTTATCTCTCTTATATTGTTTTGTAGTCCTCCCCAAAGCCCTCACAGTTGAATTACTATGGTTTCCATTAGGAGAATCGACTACTACTTACTTCGTGGCAACTCGAACTGCTGCACTTCGGTGCCAAGTTCTATGTTGAATCCAGACAGACAGACAGACTACTTACTTACCAGGAAAGTGTGTGGATAATAAAACAAATTAAAATAAATGAGACATCAACTCTAAATCTATTCCTAATCGTAACCCTAACCTTAATCCTGACTTCTTAACCCTATGCTTAACACTGACAATAACATTCATCCTAAAGCTAATTATAATCTTTATCCTAACCGTAGACCTAACCCTAATCTTAATTATGACCCTAATCCTAACCGTAACCTCAATACTTACCTTGACCCTGATTCTAATCGTAGTGAGCTATTAACACACATTGTCCAAACAGTACTTAAAAAAACGTGATCTGGGTGAAATTTACTGCTTAGCTGGTGAATATCACTGATACTTCAGCTGTGATCATGACAGGTGCCATTAGCCAACGACTAGAATGCGTTCAAGGTCACTGGAACGTTCACACTCCTAGGACGGACGCTATTCTTGAACTTTTCGCCCCAACATGACCGGTCTATGGTGCAAACATTCGATCTTAAACGTGTTGGTGTCACTGGATTTTTTTTATTGGTGAATTCCAGCTAGTCAAAATAGTTTTAAAAAAACTGCATAACAAACTATAATTCCTAGATGTTGCCTTTTACTGACTCAATATAAATAAATTTTTTTTAAATGAAGAATAAAACGATTGAAGATTTTTTTCTTAAAACCCCAAAAACTTACTGTTATCGATGGATTATTCGACCAGACAATATCCGGTGAAAGTGGTGTGAAATGAGTCACCTGAAGAAATAATCCAGTTTCACCGGGATGTTGTTGTTGGTGGTGGTGTCCAGCGGTTGTGGTGGCGGTGGTGGTGGAACTCACTTCACCCTGGTTATTATAGACAAGCACCCCTTGAGAATTTGTGCTAATACTACTCATGTAATGTTCTGGAAGTGCACTACACACAATTAAGTAATACTTGTAGAGGACATTCAACGGAGCTAAAATTACTTCGCAGGCTATATAATATTCATTATTTGGAAATAATTGAGCAAATAGGATAGGCCAACGGCATGATTGTTGCAAGCGGATTAACATTTCACACCATGGAGTCTTGGCTGCTGCAACTTGCACAGGAGATAAGATTAGCGGAAGATGTCGTTTAAACGGATGCCAAAATGGTCGATGGATTTTTGCTGTTTGCATTAACCGCGTTAGGCCTAAACACAGTCGGAGATGTTCTAGACAATCCGATATTACAGTACGCCAACGAACATCACCGTGTGCCAGGTTACGTAGACTTCTTGATTGAATCGATGAAATACGATCACTTTCATGTGGTTGAACTAACCCGCCGCCTCCAGAGGCAGTGACAATACGAACACGATTCGAAGACGCTTGATTGAAGGCGGACTCCAATGAAGCGAGGGCATTGATAGCACTGGAACGTGAAAAATTTTCAGTAATCCCAGTAAAATTTGAAGGAATATTGACAGGGGAACTCAGAGCACCGAATTCGGTATCAAGGGAAGTGAGTAGTGGGAAAGAAGCGCATATAAAACCCTGGACAGGATCTATGCGAACTTGCAGGGATTCCTGTGATCCACATGGCCATAAAACTGGTACGTAAAGGCATAAAGGAGCGTCGGTCAAACGTACAGGTCCGGGACTAAGGACAAGTAACTCTTGTCGCAAATCCTGAAAGGAAATAAATAAAGTAGATAATAATAATAATAAGTAGGCCCCAGCTTGTCACTCATTAAGATGAAAGCAATACTTGATCCAAATTTTCAACCGATTGTTGATAAATATTCGGAAATTAATTGCCCGTCCAACGATCAACTGTGCATAACCAGCAATGCTATGCCCTACATCATAACCTCAGGACAGTCCGTGACAACTAAAGCACAACGACTTGCTCCTGATAAACTGAGACCAGCTAGAAATGAGTTTGACCATATGCTCACTCTTGGCATCAATCGGCCATCGAATAGCCCATGGGCATCCCCACTGCATATGGTACCGAAAAAGGAAAGCAACAATTGGCGACCCACTAGTGATTACCCGCGAGTGAATGCCAAAACAACCCCTGATTGCTATCCAATGCCTCATATACACGACTTGACGGCAACATTATCTGGCACAACTATGTTCTCTAAAAGCGTTTAACCAGATCCCGATAGCAACATAAGATAATCCAAAAACGGCTTTCATTACGCCTTTTGGACTTTTCGAATTTCTACGCATGCCGTTTGGTCTCTGGAATGCAGCCCAAACATTCCAACGCTTCATCGACGAAGTATTTCGTGGTCTCGACTTTGTATACGCATACTTAGACGACTGTCTCATTGCCAGTCCAGACAAAGAAACTCACCTTAGACACTTGGACTTGGCATTTGAAAGGTTACGCCAACATGGTGTTACCATCAATATTCAAAAGTATCAGAAAGGCGTTGATTCACTCGACTTTCTGGGCCACACTATGGACTGCAAAGGCTAGTAAAGTTCAGGCGATACTGAACTTTACAGAGCAACAGGCAGTGGAAAGTCTCCTCACTTTTAACGGCATGGTAAATTATTACCGACGTTTTATTCCCACACTGTGCCTCTCTAATTTAACCGTTGACAGACACCTTCTTCGAGGGAATAACAAGTCCATTGAAATTGACGTGTCTGCTCGAAATGCTTTTACTTAGGTTGATAATAATATATCCTCATTTTTGTACATGAGGTATGCCAGCTTACAGGCATCATCAATATGACAAATTACATATACGAACAGTGGGCATATTTATATGACAATAATTTAATAAAATACTTATTTATTCCTACCTGTGTAGAACACACAAAATATACAAACATGGATAAGAATTATTTAAATTACATTAATTTGGTTTATAGTGAATATACATGGTTTGTGAGAACAATCACCTAACTAGTCATTCAATGGACCACATCAAGAAATATAGAAATATTGTCTTCGCATTAACAAAAAAAACCAAGTATGTTATGGGTGGATTACAAATACTTGGGAAAATAAATAAAGCTTGAAGTCAATTCCTCCACATAACTTTGGTGTGTGTACGGCATCGAGTCTTAATCTTGATTAATATCCAAATTTGGTAGTAATTTAAAATAAGTGATGCACTTTTATAGTTTTGTAAGCATTTTCATCGTAGCATCACAAGTGAATTGTACTCAATGTAGACTAATAATAATAATAATAAAATAATAATAATAATAATAATAATAATAATAGTTTATATTTTCCTATAAACAAGTGTTTTCAAGAAATGCAAGCTATTTTTACAGACACGATCAGTTATGTTATAAATTACAATCGTGAAGTATTATAAATTCTTTTTATTCCTCCACATTCACAGTGGAACATAGGGCACCTTCAAGCTAGTGACTTAAAGTTTCTGTAGCAGTGTTATTTTACATGATGGGGTTGCTGCTAGCCTCATGATCAACCTTTCCTCTTTACCAGATTTTATTTCTTGCTTAGCAAGGTAGAGGAGTGCGGCGTCGGCCGGGGATCGAACCCCGGACCATGTGAGGCATGGTCGGCGAGCGTCCTAACCGCTATGCCACCGACGCACATTATATAAATTAATACTTTTTTATTGGTATAAAAGGTATATTCCACAACTGTTAATCCAGGTAGCGTCGTGGAGGAAGGTAAAGCGCAATTCACGACACAACTGGAAGATTTGGGACCAATAATGTTTGCAGATATGGAATACACATTGTTAATATCACTTAGAAATTCAATTTAACCGTTTTACGACTGGTTTCAGTGATAAACTTGCCTGTAACTCTTGTTGAAGGGAAATCTCATTTTTTTTCCATAAAACTCGAATAAACTACAACACTAAACGTATAAAACAGTCACAGAGTTAGACCATTTAGACGCCTGAATAAGCAACATCCACTCTTCGCATACTTTTCCTTGTGAAGAGGAGCAGGAGAATAAACTACATTTCCAAGGTGCCTTGCTAAATAGGCGAGAAGATGGGTCTGTCTGTCTATCTATTTTCGACATACGACCCCTTTGCACCAATGTGCACCAGTTCAAGTCATCACACTCCACTCCATGCATGCAGCACACAAACCAACAGAAGAGAGTAGAAGAAACGCATATTACAGACAGTAAACAGAGGTGTGAGACAAAAGAATCGTAATAACGAACGAAGAACAATGTAGTTTCATTGGAAATCATAAGTCACAAGGAGTGGATGACTCTCCGCCAGCCATTAAGAACGATTTTGAGCCATGTCACCAATTGCTTCCAACCTTTGGTTTTTACCGCCATCCTGTGGACCCCAACCAGTCAGGAAGCCAGTCTACATCTTCCTACATGGCTTAGACTAACTGTTGTAGATTTCATTGACTGATGAAGAAGCCATGTTTTGGTTTGACCGCCGCTAGCTTTTTTCCAGCCTCACCCTACATCCGCTAACATTGCCCATTGTCGAGGAAGGCGATAACTAGGCACACGTAACACATGTCCTAACCATTTCAGTCTATGTAACTTCACAACTTCGTCGATTGATTTCCCCCTCTTTACCTAGAACTCGACCGACGCCTAACTTCAATATTGGTCACCTTATTATGCCACTTCACACATGAAATAGAGCGCAGGCACCTATGATCAAAGACAGCTCGCCACGCTTTTCATGTCTTCCACTCTCAGTGGCCAGGTCTCACAGCCATAAAGGAGGACGGAGCGGACTGATTAGCAGTACACCCGCTCTTCGGTCGATAGTCAAACATCTCGTCTACGCCACAGTCGGCGTAAACTGACAGGCGTATGCGAAACGAGCCCCCTGTATCCGTACTCAGCTGAGACTTCGTCAGGGATCAACCCGTTGGCGTTGGCTGATGGTACTTTCCAGATAAGTGAAGCGGTCAACGTGCTCTACCACTTCACTTCCTAGGTGTCGATGTAGTCCAGTCCTGTAACATCATTTTGCATTTCACAAGGGGAGCGAATCGCATGCCAAACATTCGTAGATTGCGGCTCAAGGTGTTTAGAAGACTCTGCATTTTGTCAGAGTCATCGCCTAGAAGGACTATATCGTCTGCATATTCTAAGTCAACGAGATTATTCCCTCCCTGCTAGCAAGTTAATCCCTGAGTCGCTGAAGTAAGTCCCTTAGGGTTAAGTCCATTAACACATCTATGATAAAATTGAATAGAAAAGGGGATAATGGGCATCCTTGACGGACACCACTAGTCGTCACCACTTCAGATGACAGCTCGCCGTAAGCCCTCACCTGGCTGTATGACTACGAGTAGAGTGCCCTAATCAGTGCAATATATTTTCTTGGAATTCCCTTTACAGCCAAGCATCTCCAGAGAACTTCCCGATCGACAGAGTCGAATGCTGCCTTTAGGTCAAGAAATATAATGACTGTTGGATGCCGGTGGGAATGACTATGTTCTAGAATCTGTCGGAGGGTAAAGATATGATCAATACACCCTCTTCCTGGTCTAAAGCCTACCTGGCTCTCACGTGTTTGTGCTTCCCGAGCACCACTCAGTCTACGCATGATTATTGAGCCTAAGACTTTAGATACTATATTAGTCAAGCTAATCCCTCTGTGATTATCACAGGAAGACTTGTCTACCTTCTTGTATATGGGGATAATCAGTGACTTACACTAACCCGATGGGACTTCCTCTGATTCCCAGACGCTGCCTAGAACCTCAGTTAATGCAGACAGTAAACTGTCTACGCCGTAGTTAAATACCTCTGGAGTCATTCCATCTGGTCCCGCTGCTTTGCCTTCAAGATGGGTCACACTTGGGAGAAGCGTGTATAGGAAAAGCACATTCACAGGGCAATACCCACACTTCCTTGGTTACGTGTTAAGTGTTTTGCGAGCGGAGCAAGAAAAATATGTAGGGATGACTACTTACAAAAGGAATTTGAATATATTCACGATTCCTTAACGGAGATGGACTGGCTATCCGAGCAGTTTCATAAAGAAACATATGAAAACATAGGAGAGAAAGCCAACCTGAGAAGATGACTGCACGTAAAACAACCCCTATTTTTTAAGTTACTATTTAATGGTAACTTATCAAGTGAGATTTTATTCCAGAGACTTTCCAGGAGTATACGAAGAACGTTTTAAACAGAATACCCAGGTTTGTCATTCTCTAGCCGACGAATGATTGGGACGTAAACGAAGGATAAGCTAAATAGTTTTGCCACACCTATGTGCATTTATCAATTCAACTAAATCTGGGCGTACTATGTACGCAAAAAGAGACAGTGGTGAATCTTCCACTGCCCTGGTGATAACGAAATAAATATACAACCTTTATGAGTCACCCATTTCTCTTGTTTAGGAAACTCTACCCTCTCTCATCTAAACACGACTCACTCGACCTTGTTCTTTTCTTCTTTTTTTTCTATTGGCTATTAGATAAGACATTTTCTTTAGTTATGTAATCTACTTTTTTTGTTATGCTCTTTCAAGCTAAACCTTGTTTCTATACACACACATACACGCAACTCTGTTTTTTGTTTTCAAGCCTAATATTGTCTAATTATTTTATAAACAATACTTACTTACTTTACTTCGGCTATCTCCTATGGGAGGATGAGCCCGCCTCATGGACATCTCGAATCATCGCTGAACATCCAAGCGCGGCGATTTGATGCAAGGTTCTGCGACAGGGTTATCCAATTCTTGTTCCACAGACGACGGAGTCCGTAGACGGTTTGTAGCCCCAGCCCAGCCACTCCAAATCACCCTTGACTGACTGTAACAAGCCATGTTTTCAGCTGTCCACCCCTGCGACATCGCCAAGATGGAAATGGCGAGGGATTTAGAACTGATTTGACCAGATCGTCATCTGGTCGGCTCACAACATGGCCAAACCACCGAAGGCGACGTTGTTCCACCAGTACTCGAATTTGGTTGATGTTGTTTGTAAGAGAGTTCATCAAGTTTCATGGGAATTAGGTACGAGTGATGTCCCCACCATCGCTCGGCCTTTTGTTTCAGAGTGCAGCTCTAGCCTTTACACAACCAAGTGTGACCTACAAGGCAGTAGAAGTGGAGTAGGGAGTCCACTATCCATTGTCACTCGGTCACCGGTCACCGGAGTCCGCTTCATACGCCGTTTTCAATGGGGCCACAAATCCAGGAAATCCAATAAGCCCTTTGTCCATACGTCTGCCGGTGAGCTTCATACGCCAGTCGTTGGAGGATTGGAATCAGGGTTTGGCCATCTCCCCTAGACTGTCATCCAATGGACAGTCAACCCGGTGAAGAGCGCTGGTCATCCGCTTTTGCCCTCTCACTTCGGTGAAAAACACCTCCGCCACGTAAAGGCAGTGAGTAGGACATCCTCAGGAGAGACTATGTAGGACGCCCGGTCATATGGGAGCATTTCAAGAGGTGTACGGAGGGGTGGCCAACCCGCAGCGCAAGGCACCCACCCCCGACCATCCTGAGGATTTGGAGGCCTATAAACAATCAGTGTGTTTGTAACTCTTAATTAGTTAAATCATTCCGGACTAATGTTATTTTTACTTCCTACCAAACAATTACTACTCCTTGTGATCGTGGAAAAAAAGTATATTCAAATCTTTAATGTAATTCACATATATTTTTTATCGTTCAGGTTGTAACCAGTTGAGAAGAATCCTGGAAATAATAATAATAATAAAAGATGAGCTCATATTATCTCCTGGTACAATTGTTTTTTTTCCTTGCTTTCTTCAATATTTTGTAAGACAGATTCTAGTGACTAACACACCGATTGTGGTGTGTGACTCACTACGACGCCTAATATCATCATCATCATCAGTCGGTAAAAGACTGCTGTGAATCTTTCTTTTTTTTAATAATTGGCCTACGCCAGCCAATCGACAATAAAATAGTGTACAACAGTGTGTACACATGAAAAACAAGATTCGAATTTGCAACACAAAAATGTCAAGTCAGTCAGTTCTCCTATAACGACGAGTCATCAAAACCCAGTGTGTCATGAAAAGGATTTTCAACAGCTGGCTAGCTAGCTGACTAGCTCCAAACTTTTATAAACAACCGCCACCTTCGCTAGCTGGCTCCAACATTCTGAAGATCAAATGCCCAGTTGGCCGGCCAGCCAGAAAGAGTAAGTAAGCAAAAAAACACTCTGACTGATAACAAACCTACCCAAGAGCCGATCGTACAACAAATATTGTAGGAGAGGATGGAGGTGGATCACACATACGTTGAAGAGGCCGTCGAATGACACTGCACGGCGTAATGCAGGCCATCGCTTGAGTGGAATTCATCAAATGGGAAGCGATGAGTGCGTCATCGTTACAAGTGTGTGGATATGGAGAATATCGTGTAAGAGATTATGAAGAATCGTGGATTCACAGCTGAAGAGGATGGCAGAAAATCGGGGCGGGGCGAGTAGAGATGTGTTGTTGAAGCCAGCCCTGTGTTCCACACGGAACCCAAGGGAATAATTGTAATATATATTGTTTATTATTTATTTAAACGCAGAAGAAAAAAACTTCCTACAATATGGCACCAAGAAAGTTGCATCACAAAATAATAATAATAAAACAACATAGATCAAAAGTAAAAAAGAATATAAGTAGAGAACGGATAAAGAACTTCATCTGGAAGGAAAACAGTCATACTACTTAACAAGTTCAAACAGTATTCGTCAACCCACATCAGGAGGGGAAGAATGAAGGAAAATGCAACACGTTCGCCATTGATGACTGCGACTCTTGACCATAGCCAATAACGTTTCAAGCTATCTCGCCGACCCCAACCAGGGAGTCGTGATGCACCGCCAACCGATGCTGATCTAGCACAAACATCCTCCATCCCACGATGCCACGTCATGGACTGACTACCCCTCCGCCTTTTCCATCCCCTCCCCGGGCAAGCAAACAGAGACACATGTACGGAAGCCTCTGGGATGACATTCTCAGCACATGTCTAAGCCACCGAAGCCGGTGTTTCCAGATGACGACAACACTCAATGAATGGTGATCTCCGCTGTGTTCAAACACACGCCGCCCAAACTCAGAATTCCTCACGCGATGATGAGATCCACCGAACGCAAGCAATCCTGTGGAGACAGCGATGGTCGAACACGCAGGGCCGTCTCACATCCTCAGCCCACTCAGAGACCAGGTTTCACAGGCGTAGAGCAAGACAGCCCGCACCGAAGCATAGTATACCCGACCTTTGACAGCTGGGCTAACGTCGCGAATGCGACAGACCAGAGGTGGCTCAAGTTGACGTATACCAACCCTAGCCTTCATTACTATACGGTTGAAAATCTCATCCATCACCCCTCCACCGCCACCGCCGCCAGTACTCACACACACAACTATCCAGATATACAAACTTATCAACAACTTCACCTGCAGGCAAGAGTGAGAGTACAGGTACAGGCTTCTGCCAATAATCTTGAAAAACAGTACTTTTTGCACTTAGATGGTGAAAAGTGCACATACCATACTAATAAATAATAGTATGAAGCTACAATATTATTCAAGTGAAATAATGAAAAACGATAGTGTACATGATCTTTTCATACTTCTGATCATCTATTGGATACAGAAATTTTTAAAAACTACCCCACCACTAATTCAGCATGACAAATATTGAGGGGTGCAAAATCAATCACTTTGTGCAATCAATCAATCAATCAATTTGCATTTTTAACCAATTTAACCAAGAAGAAAAGAAATAATAATAACAATAATTACCTGTAACATTTGTTTGCCTCGAGCGAACATAGTTTGTGTTAAAAGGGTTTCAATCGAAAGACAGTTCCGCTGTTGAACACACACACACACACACACAAACATACACAAAGAAAAAAAGAGAAAGTAAAGTGAGTTAAAATACTTATGTCAAGTTTTATTTGAATAGATGCGTTATAATGAATAGAGCAGTCTGCTAACACATTTTGTAATACTTCTGTTTGATATATATATATATATATATATATATATATATATATATATATATATACTATATCTGTCTGTCTGTCTGTCTCTCTGGATTCAACATAGAACCTGACACCGAAGTGCAGCAGCAGTTCCAGTTGCCACGTTCCAAATACCACACAAAGGTAGACAAGAAGATGTAGAAGAATGAAGAGAATCAATAGAGTTTGACAAGTATAAGAGTGAAACAGAATGGGTAATGATAGAAAGGAATATGAAAGATTACAGAGACTGAATACATCTGCGCCAGACATTGACAACGATTTTGAGCCATGTGTCACCTATTGTCTCCAGCCATTGATTCCTAGAGTCAGTCCGAAGGGCCACAACCCGGAAGTCTGCATCTCCTCCCCTACCTGACTCAGTTTAACTGTCAAGGATTTCATGGATTGATGAGGCCATGCTTTTGTTTGGCCACCACTGGCTCTTTTCCAGCCTGCACCTATATCAGCTAGTAATGCGATGGTTGGGAGGAGGCGATGGTTAGGATACTATATCTGAAGAGAGCTGGACTAGACTTAAGCATAGCAACCACAGGAAAACGGCCATCGAAAACACCTCTAATAACCAATCAAATGAGCTAATAATAAAAGCGCGCGATTTGAAATTTTTCTAATCAAAGTAAGTGGCACAGCGGTTAGGATGCTCGCCGACCATGCCTCACATGGTCCAGGGTTCAATCCCCGCCCGGCGGACGCACTCCTCCTTTACCTGACTAAGCAATAAATAATGCTGGTAAAGAGTAAAGGTTAGGCATGAGGCTAGCAACCTCAACCTGTAAAAATAAACACTGCTACAGAATCATCAAGCCTCTAGCTTGGAGCCCTATGTTCCACCGGGAACGTGAAAGAAGGAAGAATTTACGTCAATGTTTATCTCCCAAATATTAGTCATGAGAAAAGAACAAAAACAAAGACTGACTAGCTCAACAACTAATCACAGAACACTTCGTTTGCGTAGGCGGATACAATTACCAGATAGATAGATGATCTGATCTTCACGGACACAGCCACAAAGAGAAACAACTAATCAGAAGACTGTGCTTGTCTTCTAACAATTAACAATAATAATGTACATGAAAATCTATAAATATGTGTTGATTTCCTTAATAAACGGTTTGTTGCCTGGCGATTGTCTTCTGTCGTTACAGTTGTATTTCTCTGAAACGAGTGGGATAATAATGTGTAAATCTCTTCACTGTCCTTTAATAAAAACAAAATCTTCTGCTCTTTTAATACAAAATGAGAAATTGATTAATATTCGATTAATTTTGTGAGTAGGTTGTCAATTCAAAAATTTGTCTTTCTAACAGCAGCGTTCAATCTTTGTCTAGTTATCAAGCTGCTATGATGCCACCCCATATAGGGTAGCTTCATGCACACGTGTTTCTTAGGGGTGAGTTGTACAGTGGGTCTTCGTGTTCCACTGACAACTTTATATCTCCTGATGAACTTGTCTGGATAATTGTTATCAATCAGAGCACAGTTGTGTCAACTTTCTTTCTTCCTCATCATCAAGTGTGTCTGTCTTTAGTGCATATTCGTTGGATTCTACTGTGAAGAGGCACCTTGCTCACTAAGGCTCTTTTGTACTGAATAGGGCAGAAACTGTGGTAATTAAGGTACTGTCCTGTCCTGTCCTGTCCAGGTAGGTTTTCTATACATAGATCTTTTCATTGACCCATCAAGCCGTTAGTAGTCGACTAAGCAATATGTCGTCTAGGAAAGCTAAACAATTCTCCTCCTCTTCTACAGACAGATGTAAGTGATACGCTTGGCTATTCTGAACTTCATTCACCATTCGATTGCAAAATTGAGATGACAGAACAAGGCGCTTATCACTCACTCACTGATGATGATGATGACAATATCATCTACATAATACCTTCTATAAAGTGGGACATTTTCGATTAAATCCTCTGATAAATTCTCAATGTACGACATATAAATAAATATCTGCTAAAAGGGGCCCTAACAGACTTCCCATAGAAACGCAATCAATATGGTGGAAATAATCGCCAAGACCCACTCTACAACTTGCCCCCCCCCCTAAGAAAGACGTGTACATCAAGCTACCCTCCTATATGGGCGGGGGATCATAGCAGCTTGATAACTAGACAAGGATTGAACGCCGTTGTGGTTTAAAAGACATTTTATGCAGCTAAATTCATAAACATTGAGAATGTGATGCTAATATATACATCCCTCTAAGCCCTTTGAACATGCGAAAAATGATGTCACATCCCACTGTATATACCAATTTGTATGTATTTGTGGACACACATACATGGGCAGGACTCATGGATCTCTGCATGTAAGGGCTGGCTGGCTTCACAGAATATTCCTATATGGCTCCGGAGGCAAATGGAATCTTTAGAACCCATTAATGGTGAGAACGGACGAAAACCTAGCTGACTCCTCTATTGCGAAACATATTGTACAGGAGACAGGACATAAAATTGACGTTTACACATCTTTAAAATCTATCCATCTATAAAAGCGTGTTTGGGGGAGGGTGTATCCTAAAGTTTGTGGAAGCCCTAGCTGGCAGTTAGAAAGTTTAAACCACTATTATGCGTTTAAAATACTTATTTTATGCATTCAAGTACAGTGAATACATCTCATGTGTCTATAAATCCTAACCGATTATATCTCAGTGTAGTCATCTGTAGTGTGGGAAAACATTATTCCACACGTGTCCAGTAGTGCCTGAACATTTTTTAACTCATAACTTGACTCATCAAAAGCCATACTCACAGAAAACGATTACCCTAACCGATTTACTGACAGCAATATGAAGATAAGCAGTCTAAACTGGTCACCGACTCAGTTCCAGACAAAACCTTATTCATGAACTTACACTTCAAAGGTGATCAAGCTTCAGATATGCTCAAAAATTGTCTCTCTAAATCAGTCAGTAAGGCGTTCTTTGCAGCAAAATTACACATGACGTTCACTAGCCGCAAGTTGTTCCCTACCTCTTGTAAAAGATAAGCTCCCCTGTCTGGCCACCTCCATGTGCATCTCTCGATCAGTTGACCTGCTCTTGTGGAGCAAGGTACATTGGCCATAGTCAAAGGAGGCTTTCCACACGGATACGAGAACAGATTCCAATAGCATGGTTTTACAAGAAGGAAAAGAAGTGTGTGTGTGTGTGTGTGTGAAGCTCGATTCTGGAACACCTGGTCGACTTCTGTCACTCTGTCAACCCAGACCATGATTTGAAGATCATGCCAACTCGCCGTTCGCGTTTTCTTCGTTACAGACTTCTAAAGACAGCTGAGGCCTTGGCCATTCATGACTTTAAGCCAGACAGGTCTTTATGTACAAAAGAAGTATGTACAATCCCTACTTCTACCTTGGCCGTATAGGGATAAACATTTACTTATTTTGTTTATTTAGTTATTCTATGTACTTTTCCCTTTTAACTACGATTATTATTATTATTATTCTCAGTCTGAATCTTTTCCAGTTGACCCACTTGTCATTTTAAACCCAAAAGTTTTATATTACTTATTTTTACAATATTGAATTCTATCTTATCAAATTTCACACCATGTTATGTAACATTTTATATTCGCCTACTAATCCTAAATTTATGTACCCTTTCCAACAATATCTATACACCTTATGTATTATATATATATTATTGATTGACGACTGGATCGCTGCAAAAAGCATTACGAGGAGCAATTTAATTGGCCCACAGCCACGCTCAACCTGCCGAACATCCAACGCCTCCCTGAATGGGATATAGACACAGGTCCTCCATCCCTAACTGAGGCTACTAAGGCTGTCACCAATCTGAAACTAGGCAAAGCAGCGGGACCTGATGGAATGACTCCAGAGGTATTTAACTACGGCGTAGACAGTTTACTGTCTGCATTAACTGAGGTTCTAGGCAGCGTCTGGGAATCAGAAGAAGTCCCATCGGGTTGGTGTAAGTCACTGATTATCCCCATATACAAGAAGGTAGACAAGTCTTCCTGTGATAATCACAGAGGATTAGCTTGACTAATATAGTATCTAAAGTCTTAGGCTCAATAATCATGCGTAGACTGAGTGGTGCTCGGGAAGCACAAACACGTGAGAGCCAGGTAGGCTTTAGACCAGGAAGAGGGTGTATTGATCATATCTTCACCCTCCGACAGATTCTAGAACATAGTCATTCCCACCGGCATCCAACAGTCATTATATTTCTTGACCTAAAGGCAGCATTCGACTCTGTCGATCGAGAAGTTCTCTGGAGATGCTTGGCTGTAAAGGGAATTCCAAGAAAATATATTGCACTGATTAGGGCACTCTACTCGTACTCATACAGCCAGGTGAGGGCTTACGGCGAGCTGTCATCTGAAGTGGTGACGACTAGTGGTGTCCGTCAAGGATGCCCATTATCCCCTTTTCTATTCAATTTTATCATAGATGTGTTAATGGACTTAACCCTAAGGGACTTACTTCAGCGACTCAGGGATTGACTTGCTACCAGGGAGGGAATAATCTCGTTGACTTAGAATATGCAGACGATATAGTCCTTCTAGGCGATGACTCTGACAAAATGCAGAGTCTTCTAAACACCTTGAGCCGCAATCTACGAATGTTTGGCATGCGATTCGCTCCCCTTGTGAAATGCAAAATGATGTTACAGGACTGGACTACATCGACACCTAGGAAGTGAAGTGGTAGAGCACGTTGACCGCTTCACTTATTTGGGAAGTACCATCAGCCAACGCCAACGGGTTGATCTCTGACGAAATCTCAGCTGAGTACGGATACAGGGGGCTCGTTTCGCATACGCCCGCCAGTTTACGCCGACTGTGGCGTAGACGAGATGTTCGACTATCGACCAAAGGGCGGGTGTACTGCTAATCAGTCCGCTCCGTCCTCCTTTATGGCTGTGAGACCTGGCCACTGAGAGTGGAAGACATGAAAAGCGTGGCGAGCTGTCTTTGATCATAGGTGCCTGCGTTCTATTTCCCGTGTAAAGTGGCATAATAAGGTGAGCAATATTGAGGTTAGGCGTCGGTCGAGTTCTAGGTAAACAGGGGAAATCAATCGACGAAGTTGTGAAGTTACATAGACTGAGATGGTTAGGACATGTGTTACGTGTGCCTGGTCATCGCCTTCCTCGACAATGGGCAATGTTAGCGGATGTTGGGTTAGGCTGGAAAAAAGCTAGCGGCGGTCAAACAAAAACATGGCTTCACCAGTCAATGAAATCCACAACAGTTGGTCTAAGCCACGTTGGAAGGTGTAGACTTCCTGACTGGTTGGGGTCCTCGGGACGGTAAAAATCTATGGTTGGAAACAATTGGTGACATGGCTCAAAATCGTTCTCAGTGGCGCAGATGCATCCACTCCTTGTGACTTATGATCTTCAATGAAACTGTTTTGTTCTTCGTTATTACTCCTTTGTCTCACACCTCTGCTTACTGTCTCTATTATGCTTTTCTTGTACTTTCTTCTCTTGCTTCGCGTGCTACACGGAGTGTGGCGACTTGAACTGACGCACATATGTGCAAAGTTCTATGTCGAAAACAGACAGACAGATTGTTTTGCCACTTGACATAAAACTATGATTATGATCACAAATAATTTAATTGCATTTCATACTATTATTACTTCATGTATTCACACCTTTGACCTAATTCTCTCACAGGATACCAATTTCTTAAAAACTATATGTATATAATATATATATATATATATATACGATTGTACAGCTTGATAATAAGTTCGTTTGCATAGAGGATTTCATCAAGAGCTGACATCAGTTAGAGAACCTCCGGAAAGCCTGGGAGTACTGGATAGCTAGCTGTTTCGTCAGCCTAGTTTGGGACTCTTCACAGTATGCACCCACGCCACTAACGTTAGAACCCAGGACATTCTGGTTACAGGACTAGCAAGCTACCTCGTAGACCATTGAGCCACTGGGACCTTGACCCGATCCAATGTCCAGTCAGCCCATGAATTCTAACTTCTGTCAATTCATGCGCAACATAGCACGACAATTTCCAAAATGTCTTTTTCGATGAGTGAGTGACTGCCTCATCTTCAACCTGCTGTACCCTACTGGTCACGAGTCCCCGCTAGAACCCCAGGTCACTGCCTACTTGAATAAGGCCAGTCGCTAGTGAGCGTCAGATTAATTAATTTTCAAGTATTGGTTGTGTAGGGATTCAGTTTGATTGCACGGAGAACTTCACCATGACCTGACATCAGTCAGAGAACCACTGGAAAGCATGTAGGGAGTACTGGACATCTGTTTCGTCAGCCTAGTTTGGGACTCTTCATCAGTACGAACCCACGTTGTAACCAGAGGGTCCTGGGTTCGAACACCGGCGGTGGGTGCGTGCCGATGAAGAGTCCCAAACTAGGCTGACGAAACACCTGTCCAGTACTCCTTGCAGGTTTTCAGTGGTTCTCTAACTGGTGTCAGTGCGCATGATGAAATTCTCCATGCAATCAAAATAAAAAAACCCTACAAAACCAATACTCGAAGATTAATATGAATGTCTGTATTAAAATAATAAATGCTGTTAACCTTGTGTTTTTCAAACATTTCACGTTTAATGTTTCGCATAAATTTATTCAACCACCAATCATTTTATCCAGCTCCATACTGTTGTGTAGTTAGTGTTTACTACTACGCAAAGTTCAACATCAAGTGAAAAATGTATAACGGTCTATTATTGAGTAATAGGGGGGCGGGGGTGACATAACTGATATAATTACCCGGAAGTGGCTTTAGAAGTAAAAAAAAATATTAAAAGTTGTAAATTAAGTGGTACTCAACGGAAGAACAAACATAGAAATTTGATAAGGTTAAAATTTCTATTGAATGAGTGAGAATAAAGGCGGTAGTTGAGTGTCCAGGTGTGAACAAGTGTGTCGCTAGAGGGTGTGAAAATGTACAACAGGGAAGAGCGTATGAGAGTGATACAATAATGAATTAATTATTAAAGTAAAATCGAAAGCGACTCAGACAAGTCCTCCTCATGCAGAATGGATATCACATCCCCAAGGTTTATCGAGAAAACAACATGAAGTTAAGGAAAAAACATGAGAGAACCCAGACGGTGTGGAGAAGAAACTGGTATTTATGAGTGTTGAATTTAAGGTGATACCACAGTTGAGATCGTGAAGAATCGCTGCTTATGCAGATCACTGACGAAAGCCTTCTTTATAGCTGAGCTACGTATCAATTTCTACAGCTGACAAATGATCAATGGATGTGTGAAGGATAAACTACCGCTTTAGACAGGCCACCTCAATGTGTGTGTGTTTATAAATTCACCTGCTCGTGTGGAGCTATTTATATTGGCCGAACAACTTAGCAAACACTTTCCAAACGCATCTCTGAAGGTTATCCGGCATGGTTAGGTTAGCAACAGGTCAATGCAAGACAATTACTAGTTCAATTCACGATCACTTAGTGAACTCAAGCCACGTAGCTCCACCAGAGTCGTCTTTCAACATCATCTACCACATGAAGCCAAATGGTAGAAAGTCTGTCGTGTTTAGGTTTTTGTGTATGGCGGAGGCGCTGTCAATTTGTCAATACAACCATGAACTCTGTAAATAGACAAAAAGTTTGTCCAGTCTCTTATTCTACCTTGGTCTTAACCTCTTCACTAGTCGTTCCCTATAAAAAGAAAAATTTGATTTTTCTTTTTTTTTAATTTTACTTTTAGTTTGATTTTGCTTTAATAATTAATTCACTATTATATCACTCTCATATGTTCCCTGTTGTACATTTTCACAACATGTCGCGACCCACTTGTTAAATTGACACTCCAACTCTACCACCTTTACTCTTTCCCACTCTCAATAGCAATTTTAACCTTCCTTATCAAATTTGTATCTATTTTGGCGTTGAGTACCACGTAATTTACAACTTTTAATTATTCACTGCAAGAAACTTTGGAAAACAGTTAAAACCACCAAAGCATGAATGAATGGTCTTTACTAGAGAGTGGAAAATTTACCGAATTCATTATTAGACTTCTCTGTGTTCAACTAACTGACCTGTACTGTAGTTCCAACTAACTGTGTTAAAGAAGTGGAAATTTCCGGACGATGGCTTAGACACAAAGGTCGCCGAGGTTCTGTCATATCAACATGAATGGTGAGCGAATAAGCTGGATAAAATCAAAAATAAAATATCCAAATTGAATTTTAATAAATAAATCTTACACAGTTGAGAGATTACAGAAGAAGTTACAACAACTACTTATTAAAATGTTATGTAAAGAAAAAGGCAAAGTTCAAGAATAGAGTCCCAGGAGTGAGAACGCTTATAAATGACGTTGAACGCTTGCTAGTCGTTGGTTGGTTGAAGAAACTGACCATTATTCTAGTGCGAAAATGAACAGTGTTCATCTGCTCAGATTGCAAATTTCACCCAGATCATGTATTTCAAATACTGCCTAGATAATGAATGAATTAATAGAATGTACTCAGATATGTATAGTTGTGGTGCTTCAATGAACCTGCAGCCGTGTATACCCAGGTCATCATTGATGGATATATATTTAGATGTACAGAGTGTGTAGGAGACGAATAAGTGTTCGTACACTGGTAAGTGACACACTCTCAGTTAAATTGTCTTCTAGGAATTTCTTTTTTTGAGGAATCGAAACTTTCCTTGACTAATATCCTGTTTCTGTGCCATTACTGCGGCACAGACACAAAACACGTTAACGTCTACTGTGCAATGGTTCCAGTTTTGTCGAGATTTAGCGTCGTGGAAAATAAAAAGCATTACTCAAGTGTTGGGAGGAGTCGGTGTAGTCGTTCATATCGACGAAACGGTCCTTATAAAGAAGAAATACAATCGGCGACGTGCCAGAGTAAATAACGTTTGCGTTCTGGATTTATCGAACTTATTCCAGATAGGAGTGCTGACACTCTTCTCCCTATTATTCAGTGACTCGTTTTGCCAGGCACTACCATTCACACGGAAGAATGGGCAGTATATAACCGATTATCGGATTTGGGATATATACATCATCAAGTTAACCATTCGGATGACTTCGTCGATCCCAGAACTGGTACTCATACTAATTCAATAGAAGGTTTCTGGGGAAGACGTCGGTGGCACAGTGGTTAGGACTCTCGCCGACCATACACATGGTCCAGGGTTCCATCCCCTGCCGATGCACACCCGATATCAATGATCGGCCTGCTAAATTTGGGCTACCGATATCACATGCTGAAAATGCCATAGTTGTATCAAAACTACGGTGTGAAATCAAGCCATAATCAAAATAAATAAATAAATAAAATTTAATAACTGGAGAAATAATTTTAAATGCGAATAAAAGGTTATAATTATTTTCAACTTGATATGAATTACAAGAGGCTAAGAGACACAGGGATAGAACGAATTACAGGCGTGAACAAAATGACCATGGAAACAAATTGGAATCAAAATTTTAGAGTCATTTACAAAGTAAACAGAAATCTACCAAAGGCAGTGGGTTTCCGACTTATTTGTACTGAAAAAGCTCTCGCCATATGCATCGAAAAGCCGGAGCTATGTGTTCAAAAGAAACTAGTCCAGCCTTTACAACTACCATGGACCTAGTTCGATATGTTCCCTTATCCTTCAGTTTTTTTTGTTTTGTTCTCTATGTGTGTAATTTTCTCTCTTTGCCTTCATTTAATTCATCCCATTTCCGTTTTCAGTTATTAAATCAGTTATTTTATGTTTGTTTCCATGCTCCCGCTGATCACACTTGTGATCCGTTTAGAATAACAGTTTTACAATTATATTCTAATTCTGTGTAATTTTTTTGTTTCTATGCCTCTTGTTATCTACATTCGCACACACCTCCTAACTTACATTTCAAGTTGAAAATTTTGATTTCAATTTGTTTCCATGCTTATTTTGTTCACAACTGTAATTTGCTCTATCCCTGCGTAACTTTCGTCTCTAAGCCCCGTTGTAATCTATATTCGTACCTTCAAACATTCATATCAAGTTGAAAATTATTATCTCCTTCGTTACTATGTGGAATTAAATAAATAAATAATAATTGTATTTATGTAAACTAATCTACATAAATGCGATTGTATAGCTGTTTTTGACAATGAAATCGACGAAGAGATCGACATCTTTGCTGAACATCTTGTTCTTTTCAATATAATAATAATCTCAAATAATAAATAATGGGAAGCATCGTTTCAACTACGAGCCAACAGAACTGATGAGGATGTCAAAGCAGTGAGGATCGGAAAAGCAAGACAAGCTTTCATTACTCTCAAGTCTGTGTGGAGGAGATCAACAGCACTAATCAGCATGAAAATGAAAATAAGATCCGAATTTTCAACTCCAATGTGAAGTCAGTCAGGGCTACTCATCATACGGATCAGAGACTTGACCAGTGCATCATGAATAGGGCACCTCAAACAAACGACACACCTTCCTTCCTCAACAGCTAGCTGTATTTGCTCAACACCGCTCAACATCAGATGGCCAGAAAAGATCAGCAACACGGAGGGATCTCTGGCAATGAGCAGACCAACACATCAGGAACCGATTGTGCAACAAATAAGCAGGAAGAAATGCAGATGGACTGGCCATCAAGTGACATCACTAGACAAGCCATAGCTCGAGTGGAACCCCACCAAATGGGAAGCGGCGAGTTGGTCGTCAGTGCGTGAGGGTGACTTGGAGGAGGAGGTCAAGCGAAGAAGAAGAAGAGATGATGAAAGCGCGTGGGCAGACTTGGAGCCAGGTGATGAAAACTCTAGCAGAGTACCCAACGTAATGGAGACTTGGGCGGCTGAAGAAACCCTATGTCCTATAGGAATTAGAGGAAATAATAATACTAACAATAAAAAAGAGTGGTTGATTTCAACCACATTTAAATTCACTGACGAGAAAAATTTAATAATAAACCACTCGGGGTGTTACGAGCGAACAAGTAAAATAAACACTTACCAGTAGGATATAATTTTCCATCTAGACTCATGATCGAGTTATACTGAGTTCTGGCTAAACCATGCCAATAACAGATCGATAGACATCTACTAGGTCTATACGCCTCTATGGTGAACTGATCCGGTGACCGTTTTGAACGTATCCGTTGCGCTTGTTCATGCAACATATCCAACTGAAGTGATAAGCTAAAAGCATCTTCACATTAAAAAAAAACTGTTAAGGTTGAAAAGCAAAATCATTAGTCTAAAAATTGACATTTTGGAAGTGTGTGTGTGGGCGGGCGGTTGTTACACTATCCGGCTGCCCACACCACTCACTGTGGAAGTTGATTGTTTCTTCGAATACCTGAAACACAGAGAGAGAGTTAGTGTTGCGTCGTACCGCAGAGCCCAGGGGACACAACTGCTTGAGCCAGGTCGGTCACACACACACAGCCTGTGTGAACTGGTTTCTTGGTTTGGCTGGCGTATTAGTAAACTTACCACCGGTTACGGACCACTGTAGGTGGGGTAAGTCGGGATGTACAATTGTTGGGGTCAACCTTTTTTCTAACCCCGACTCTCCAGTAGAGTGGAGAGACAGCATAGCTGGCTGTCTGGCATGCTGGACATCTGAGGGTAACACGTCACTACTGTTACACCCCTGTTCCCCAGCAGTGCGACTTCACCCACACATAGATTCCCGGCATAGTGCAAAAACAAAAATTCTTACACTATGCTGGTAACTGCTTTTAGTCTAATCGCTATCCTAACAACCTTCCTGGCACGGTAGGACCTGCAGGAACATTGATTCCAGCCAGTGTAGCTTGTTGGGTCATCGCGATGCGCAAGCCCGACCACCACGTCAAGGTAGCAGATATCGGTCGGGCCTTCCATGACGAACAATGTTAGGTGACATAGGGTCAGGCTGGAAAACAGCGAGCTAGCGGCGGTCAAACCAAAACATGGCTTCATCATCAGTCAATGAAGAAATCCACAACAGTTAGTTTAAGCCAACCAGTCAGCCAGCCAGCCACGTAGGAAGGTGTAGACTGGCTTCCTGACTCGTTGAGATCGTTGGGATGACGGTAAAACCTAATGAAGGCTGGAGACAATAGGTGATGATATGGCTCAAAATGGTTCTCAATGGTTGGCTAGAGTAGATGCATCCACTCCTTGTGACTTATGATTTCCAATGAAACTATATTGTTCTTCGTTCGTTATTAATGTTCCTTTGTCTCACACCTCTGTTTACTGTCTCTCTATTATGCATTTCTCATTTTTACTTTCGTCTCTTGGTTTGTGTGGTACATGGAGGGAGTGTGGCGACTTGAACTGATGCACATTGGTGCAAAGGGGTTCTATGTCGAAAACAGACAGACAGACTATTGGCAGTCACCAGTCAGCAAGGCGTATCTGCAACCACATTGAAGGAACAGCTCATGTCCCCCTCTTCTGAGATGCAAACCCGCGTCACCCAGTGTCGCCTGCAGTCAGAGACGTTACCACCACTGAGCCAGCTATTCGGGCTGGCTCGCGATTGACCTCCTGTAGGACTGTGTTGTAGTGGGTAGTTTGACTGAACACTAGTCAGTAGCTAGTGTCACACGTGTCTGGCTAGTCCTTTCTTTGGTGCAGACTGAATTCTGTCAGTTAGTCAATCAGGTTTGCAATGTGGCCACCATGCCACCAGGTGGCTAGCTCGCCACCATCTGTTTTATTACCTGGAATGTCAAGTTTTGTCTGTCTGTTTTCGACATAGAACCCCTTTGCACCAATGTGCATCAGTTCAAGTCGCCACACTCCCCCCATGTACCACACAAACCAAGAGACGAAAGTAAAAATGAGAAATGCATAATAGAGAGACAGTAAACAGAGGTGTGAGACAAAGGAACAGTAATAACGAACGAAGAACAATATAGTTTCATTGGAAATCATAAGTCACAAGGAGTGGATGCATCTGCACCAGCCAACCATTGAGAACGATCACTTTGAGCCATATCACCAATTGTTTCCAGCCTCCACTGGCTTTTACCATCTCGATAACCCCAAACAGGAAGTGCATACCTCACGAAGTGACTGGCTTAAACTAACTGTTGTGAATTTCATTGACTGATGAAGAAGCCATGTTTTGGTTTGACCGCCGCTAGCTCTCTTTTCCAGCCTGACCAATCATGTCAGCTAACATTGCCTATTGTCGAGGAAGACGATGACTAGACTCCCATGCGTAACACATGTCCTAACTATTTCAGTCGATGTGATTCCACAGCCTCGTCGATTGATTTCCCTTCCTACTTACCAAGCACTCGACCGACGCCTAACCTCAATATTTCCCACCTTATTATACCACCAACTAACACGGGAGATAGAACGCAGGCACCCATCATCGAAGACAGCTAGCCAGGCTTTTCATGTCTTCCACCCTTAATGGCCAGGTCTCACAGCCGGCCATAAAGGTGGACGGAGCAGACTGCTGAGTAGCACATCCAGCCCTTTGGTCGATAGCCAGTCAAATATCACGTCTACTCCAGAGATGGCGTAAACTAGTGGGCGTATGCGAAACGAGCCCCCTGTATCCGTACTCAGCTGAGATTTCGTCAGAGATCAACCCCTTGGCACTGGCTGATGGTACTTACTTCCCAAATAAGTGAAGCGGTCAACGCGCTCCACCAACCACTTCACTTCCTATTTCTAAACTAGGAGTCAATATAGTCCAGTCAGTCCTGTAACATCATCTTACATTTGACAGCAGTGGGAGCGAATCGCATGCCAAACATTCGTAGATTGCAGCTCAAGAATAACATGCACACAAATAATGCATAAAATCACTTTTCAAAATAAGTATTACACACACACACACACACAAAAGGATACGTAACATGTCGTAGAGATGAACAAGTGGTGGACGTTTATCGAACTGACGATGAAGAAGACGCGACTGAGCCTGGTTAATGATGAGTCTTGTCTGAGCCGGATGAACAAGATCCTGATAGTCTAAAAGAAGAATCAATACACAAAATGTGAAATTATTATTTAAAACAAAAAAACGTCGTTTGCAGTAGTGAACTATTTATCACGTCATTATTATTTTACATACATGACATTCGTTAGAAAAAAAACCCACCTACGATAAGAGGCATAATTAAAAAAAATTCACTTTATCCTACAAGACTAATCGACACGGCTCAGATGAATGTCTTGATGAAGAACTTAATAATATTAAACGGTTGCTGAGTGAAAATGGTTATCCAGAAAAGTTTATTGATAAGAATGAATATGAATCTAAAATCAAAGCAGCTCAAGGTACACCAACAGTTCCGATTCAAAGGAAGGCCTCATTCTTACAAATGCAGTCACTTCCTTTGGGACAACATCAGCGACTTAGAAATGAGGCGGTAAAAAGAGCATTCAGTGCTGCTGCCAAATCACGCTGTGTTTTCAAAACCACTCCTCATCTGAGTTTAGGAGTAAAAGACAAACTACTGAATTTCGCCTCTTCCATGTGTGTGCATCTACCAATTGAACTGCTCCTGTGAAGTGAGCCAGTCAGTTACCTGCATAGGCCGTGCACAATTAGGCGTGTTTCTCGTCGAATGCACAGTGGTTTGTTAAGTAAAGGACAGACAAAATCTATTCACATAGCGCTATTCTATCTCACTTATCATGTGGATACAGAACACAAGATCGATTGATGTTAACCAGGCGGCTTTCAGGGTCATTTACCTACCGCATACCAACCAACAAAGCTCAATTTCGCCTTGAGAGTAGTTCGACTACTAAATGTTTATTGGTGAGGCTGGCTGGCTGGCCGTTTGGGATCCATATTAACAAGCCTAATTTGTGTGCATCAAAAAGAAGTTGGTTAGTTCAGACATTATCCTTACCCGCTTGGTCATCCATCCAGGTTTGAATGATCCTGAATTTTTGTGAAATTTTCCTAATTTTAGTTAATATTCTATTTCCTACTATATCTTTATTATTATTATTATTGTAATTTAAGCATCTTTAATGAACTGTGGTGGTGATTCCATTGTGATCTTACTGTACAAATCGATATTATTTAAAAAACACGCCGATATTGTTATTGACTACTACTAATCTAGAATATTCTATGTATATAAACATGCATGCATATATAGATATAATTGTAGAGCGAGAAGAGGAGGAGGAGGAGGAATTTATCGAAAAGGGGATATTCTTTTGCTGACTCAATTGGATTTTGTGTTTCATAAAGCGTATAAGAAACGAACGGCCAACGTTAACATTTCTTATGGCTGTGCAAATTGTTCGCATTTCGTTTGAAATTTTACACCAGAAAAGAGAGAAGAAATAAGACAGCGCATTTGACATCCTGCCAAGTGTCATAAACTAAGGAAAAATAATGTGCTCTCCTCATCAAACACAACATATAAGGAGAGATAATACCTCTTTTGAACTGATTTTTCACATCTCCCTCCTATCTATCTAGATACAATCATGAAGACCAAGAAGCTTTTCAGCGTTGTAGAATTTGCAAAACTAATTTACTTTATGCAACTGATTTTAATTTTATCCATATATTCGATATCAGCAAATGGGTCTTCAGCGAATAATAATAATAAGCGATCCTTGTGGTGTTTTGTAATTTTTCTCGACATAGCTGACGAAATCTATTGACTGCCTTCATTACAAAAGCAATATGGAAAATTTGACACAAACCAACAAAATCACTTCAAACAACCAAGACTTAACAACGAAAGAAGATAAAAACCAACATCATCTACACAATAAATTTTAACAACTGCAAAAAACACTACATTGGCCAAAGTGGACAACGTCCCCTTCATCTTCGTCTTCGTATCCACGAACATAAACTAACTAACCGTCAAAAGACATGATATCCACTCCTTCATATCACTACATACAGACAACCACGGACATCAATTCCACTGGGAGAACCAACGTTCAAATATTAGACAGAGGAAACAACACCAAGAATGCTAGCCAGAGAATTTTTAGAAACCTCACTGGTATTCCAGTGAATCATCAATCAATAGGCACATGGAGATAAACAAAATTTATTAACCGATAAGAAAGAAACCTCACACACACACAAAGGGTCTAGTTTCAAGTCGAAGAAACAGTCAGTTCCAATGCAAGTAGCCACCTAGAGGGCATGAAAACACACGAAAACAACCAATCACGTTTAAGGTGGTCAATGACCAGGAGAGATGATTAATAAACTTGTCAAGAAATCTAAAAGCTCACTTCAAATTGAAGTGAGCGCTGAAGATGTCGCCTAGTAGGGTGATGAAAGCTTCGCAAATCAACTATCCATCTGCTCAGAGAATACAACCACATCAAAAAAAATGTCACTAAATCACAGATTCAGTGAATTTCAAAACTTTTGGCACTTCCAAAACAATGGTATTACAGACTCTTCAGGGACCTAATGCCTAAAATAGATTAATAAATAATGCGCATCGGTCATATACAAGCTTTTGTGCCACACATAAATTAGGGTATCGTTTTGTAGTAGGGTCAGTCAAATACTATTTTAACTAGCTTTGCATTGTGTAATGGCTCCAAAACTATTTTTTAGCTATCCTATTAGCTACGCAAATATCGATTGAATGCTGACAGTAGTTAGAACCAGTTAAGAAACTACCTCCTGCAATATAATATAATAATATCATTATAATACAATATAATATCATTACACCAGGCAAACGATTCACGGGGGCAATTAGAGGGATGAATTAATATATGTGTGTAAAACTTGGGCCCTGTGGCGGTGGTAGTAAGTAATTGCATATTAGTTTGTTTATTAGGTGTATCACACAAGAAAAATCTAAGACAGGAAGTCATACATATAAAAGAAGCCTTGAAACTTAATAACTACCCGGATAAATTAGTCAGGAAGTATGTAGGGAAATGTGAAAATAAAATAATGATAGTAGTCATAGTGATAATAATAATATTAATGACGACATGCATGTCAAACATGCGCAAGACAACACCAACAATAAGGAATCTAAATCATCAGTAGTAATTCCATACAAGAAACGGAACCACGGAATCCTTACAGCGGAGAATTCTTAACAAGGCAGGCAGGAATAAAAGTGGCTGGAATTCAGACCAACCACAAACTCAATTAGAAACAAGCTTTGTCGGTTAAAGGATCAATCCTGACGGTGGAGCCTTTAAAACTAAACAATTTAGTTTATCTAATCCCCTGCCTGCGATGATTGTCAGGTCAAATACATAGGTCAAAGTAATAGAACAGGGTCAGTGAGGTCAGACTAACCAAGCAGCATAAAAACGTAGCAGCGAAATCTAAATTGGTTCACCTGAATGATAAGAAATCTAGAGAAAAGTTCAGCTATCGCAACCACTACATGCAGTTACACATATCCTACCATACATAGGATAAGATGACAGTTTTAAAATCTAATGTCACAGGGTGACGAGTGGGGAAGATTGATAACAGAAGCTTTGTTCATCGAATCAACTGCAAACCAACACGTGTAGTAGGAATAATTCAACATTTATCCACCCAGATATCTGGAAAGTCCTGCTACTCCAAAGACCAAAACATGGCACCAGTCAATGTGATCCACAACAGTTAGTCTGAGCCAAGTAGGAAGGTGTAGACTGGCTTCCTGACTGGTTGGGGTCCTCGGGACGGTAAAAACTAATGAAGGCTGGAAACAATTGGTGATATGGCTCAAACTCATCGTTCTCAATGGTTGGCTGGCGCAGATGCATCCACTCCTTGTAACTTATAACACCCAATGAAACTATATTGTTCTTTGATATTACTATTCTTTTTGTCTCATACCCCTGTCTACTGTCTCCATTATGCATTTCTCCTACTATCTTCTCTTGCTTTGTGTGCTACATGGAGTGTGGCGACTTGAACTGGTGCACATATGTGCAAAGTTCTACATCGAAAACAGACAGACCAATGCCGACAAATAGGAGAGTGAACAAAGAAAACTATAAAATTCAAGTTTCGAAGTCGTGTGATTATAATTGGTGATGTGTATGATTATGGACAGCAATAATGAATTGTGCTGGAAACTTTGTCATCCATTAAATACTAATACTGTTTCACTGAGTGTGTGGTGATACGTCTAATAAACAAACTAGTATAGAAGGATGAATCATTATTGTAAAAGGCATCTGCAAGATACTGGAAGATATGATATGATATAAACAAACACATACATGATCGTGTCTTACAACCTGTCTCTCACAATCACGTAGTAGATACACACAGCCCTAGCATATACCCCAAAACCTCCAAAAATCAACTTAACAATGAGCACAAAAGGCCATTACATTTGTCTTAAAAAGTAGGTGGACACCAAACTTTATATATATATATATATATTATATAGTTTGGTTTGTAAGGGTTAGTTATGTTTTTACGAGTAGATCACGGATTGATATCAGTTAGAGAACCATTGAAAACCAGCCACAGGAAGTACTTGCAGAAAGCTGATTCATCAGCCTAGTTTGGGAATCATTCCGATATATCAATCCGTGATCAACTTGTAAAAACATAACTAACCCTTACAAACCAAACTATAGAAGATTAATCTGATGCTCGCCAGTGACTTGTTACAGCATGGAGTTTCCTGGAATCAATTCTAGTGAGAAATCGTGACCAGTGAGGTCCATCCATATGTCAAGTGTGAAGATGGATGTCCCACCGACGACATTGATTGGGGTCGCGCTAAATCATGAATTGGTAGAAGTTAGAATTCATAGACTGGCCATTGAGAAATCGGGTTCCAGTGGCTGAATGGTATACGAGCTTGCCTTGTAATGGAAGGTCCTGGGTTCGAGTCCCAGTAGGTGCATACTGCCGATGATTCCCAGCTGTCCCTGAGGCTGGTTTTCAATGGTTTTCTAACTGATATCAATCCCTGATCTACTCGTAATATATATATATATATATCATAAAGTCTGTTTTTCCTACATTATGTGCTGTTTTGAAGGATGATAGCCTGAACTAACTAACGCACTTTCCTACAAAGTTCTACATTGAGCTAGACATCGATTTCGCGATGATTGGTGCTTATTATTATCAGCTGGACTTCGGAGGTCACAGTCCAAAGATGTTTTCCTTGCTAGAAAACAGGCTGCAAAAGCAACTACCTATATATGTTGAGTAGTGTGTGAAAATCTATGACTAACTTGTCTGTTAGATATATAACGCATTATACATACTGAGGTACATACTACAATATCATGATTACGTAAGTGTATTTACAGAGATTGTATAAACAAATGATATGCGTTTAGAAATCAGTATGATTATAATAGTGCTTAAGATATTAATGGCTTGTTACCCGTACAAAAAATTAATGAAAAAATAGAACGGATCAGATGGAATCATTATTGTGTTAATCACAACTGATTCCTCCTTCCTATAAATGTGAAGGTCCAATCTCTTTGTTGGTCCGTAGCCACACCTGCTGATCTGACTCAATGGACATGCATATAACTTCACTTCAGTGTGCCTGTTTATTGTTAGTTGGGAATTAGGGGAAGTCGACCATAAAACTCAATAGCGCAATGTTTGCATTAAGTATTCATCCTCCTGAAGTTGCTATCCTCAGAACAGTTATTATTATTTAAACGCAGAAAAAAACTTGGCACAATATAGCACCAAGAAAGATGCGCCACACTGTGTGAGGGCTGAGATACTGCCCGCGCTCCCAGCACCGAAGTAGGTGGTTTTCTAAAGGGATCACCCCGCCCCCCTAGCCTTTGACTTGGAGTCTAATCTGCAAGGCAGCAGAGCAGCGTCAGGAGCTGCATTCTCATGGTTGCCGGTGACCAATATGGGTTCATACGCCATTTGATCCCATTGGATTCTGGAGCCAGTGTTACTCCATGGTACTCAGAACAGACATCATTTTGTAAATGTACGCGACTTAGCAATTACTATGGCTGTCTACAATATACCATCTACTTGTAAGGATTAACAAAAACTCCGATTGAATATGACTAATGGCGAGTAAATCCATGGAATTTATATTACAGTAGAGATTACACTTGTGACATAACTGGGGAGTAATAATTAGTATAGATTTTGTGAGGTTATTACAAAACAGTCACAGTGATTGGTGTTACAGTTTTACTGGACATATTCACCTATTTGGTTATATTTTTTTGCGAATGACATGGGGGCATTTAGTCAATCACAAACCGCTTCCAAAAAAAACTTAATTAATTTCGTCAAATATAAAAAGCTTAATTCAGAATTTACGCAGCACAGCATTTCCGAGGTGCGTAGTTGGCACAGAGGTAGAATGCTCGCCGAACAAGCAAGCATGTGGTTCGGTGTTCGATCCCCGGCCGACAAGGCACTCCTTTACCTCGCTAAGACTGATAAAGAGGGAAGGCTCGGCATGAGGCCAGAAGCAACCCCATCCCGTAGAAATAAATAACACTGCTACCGAAACTTCAAGTCTCTAGTTTGAAGCCCTATGTTCCATTGGAAACGTAAAGGAGTAAATAATAATAACCAACATTTCATCTGGAATCGACAATATGTCCTGTAATCGTGTTATGAAAAGAAGTTCGATATCGCCTACCGCAACCGTAAAGCAGGACTACTGCAGATTTATAATGTGGAATTACAGAGTGAAGGCAACAGCCTGTCGACCCTGAAACCTGTTATTTGCATTTAAGAAACTAAGAGGAATAACACTTCCATCAGTTCAGATTCACTTGAACTTAGGTGTCATAGTTAGCCACGGCTTAAAAACTACAGCACACTGTCGCGCGGTGGCTGCACGTAGTTTCAGATCCTTATGGGCAATTCGCAGAGCCTTTACTAGCTAGAATCACCAAAGATATGTTCACCTCCTTATATACATCTCTGGTGAGGTCAAGACTGGAAACCTGCATCCAGGCAGCCAGCCGGTCCTTGTCTAAAAAGGAATTCACACATTCTAAAAAGGGTTCAAAGGGAGACAACACGTATGGTTCTCGGCATGACTAATTTATCATACGAGGAAAGACTAGACAGTTTAAATCTCTTCTCCTTGTCATACCGTAGGCAGAGAGGAGATTGAATCACAATGTTTAAAATTCTAAATAATGACTACGGGGACCTGACCTATTCTCTCCGGAATGCAGATAATGATATTTTAAAAATATAGACATGTTCCTAGAATATTAATACAAATCATTTAAAATTTAGCCACCACAATAAGAATTTAGTGAAGCTAAAACACACACCACTGGGTTCACGTAAAGTATACCATTAATAAAGGGGACATGAAAACCTAGAGTATGAGTACCGACACAATTAAGCTTGACAATATATTACACATAATTTATAATTCATTCACTTACTCATCAACGGGTCTTTTATTAGAAACTTGATGTCCAGAATTCGCCATGGGAAATCAAGTGCTTCTGACATCAAAGTTAATGTGACCTAAAAAAACTTCAGCCAAAAACCACGCAAAACTTACACTGAATTCATTTGGAACAAGAAAATGGGCACGTCCATTAGCTGAAATAAAAGTTCGACTAGAGAACTGACAATATTTACTTATTTTTATTTTTCGGAATTGATTTGGTATTTGACTAAGGCTAAGACGAGTTTGGATCAAACTATTCAAATTTAATAAAACTTCTTGTTTTTCTTTTTCATTTATCGATTGTTCGACAACAGCACAATTCTTAGAAACCATAAAGGAATATTCAACTACTACCTTAATTGACTTAGGAAGACGAGTGTATCCTTTTTTCGTGAAAACCTCTATAGCACTAAGCACAGAAAAAGGAGGCAATCTGCAAACAAACAAAAAATTAGACGTAGTCACTGACTTACCTGGCACTGACAAGTGTTTCTCTGAGAAGTCTGGAAAGAGCGTTAGCTGTGCTAATTAAGAAGAATGTTTGTTCTTCCAAAAAGTTGGAGATTTTCTGGGTGACGTACGACATTAAAATTTTTGACGAAACAATACCTCACACTTGTCAACCTTCGATGCACTGTTGGACCATTTTACAAGTGCTTCAAGCCGAATAAATATATGCTGCGTTCGACTGAAGAACGTGGCAATCTCTATCTTTTTTTCAAGATCAGTTTTGCTTGGTAACCTGTTGAAAATATGAATTAACTACAAGAATACTCACAAATCAATAAGACGCATTAGATCTGTATACACTTTTTGCGAAATAAACTCAATGAGCACAGACAAAGGTATTGTGCCTACACTGAACCTGCTCACATGTTCCATTTCCGAACGTTCCGACATAGTTACGCACTCTTTGATTTAAGCGCTTCTTAATAGATAAGGAATTCCAGTCGTTGGCCACGCTGTGAGAGAATCTAAATTCTGCACTTATTTTAATCGTCCTCCGTTTGAGCAGCCTTTTTAAATGGCCTCATAAATGTATCTCAGAAGGGGAGAAAAGTTTAGAAAGGTCAGTTCATATATCACCCCTAAGTATACGGTATGCTAAAATTAAGTCGCCTCTCTTCCTTAGGTATGATAACGGGAAAAGATTTAAATGCTCCATCCTATTATCATAAGGAAGGTGTGTGATACTACTAACCAATTTCGTTCCTACCCTCTGTACTATCTCCAGGCTATGTGCCTCCTTTTTGAAGCATGGACTCGTCGCTTGTATGCAGTATTCTAGACGAGGCCTGACATATGTTGCGTGGAGTATTTAAAACATGCCCTCGTCTAATCGTTTGAAAGCCCTTCGAAGTGCCAATAGCATTCGAAAAGCTTTGGCTGCTCCTGCATTGTAATTTGAAGTTGCTTTCAGATCATTGCTGAAATGATTCCTAGGCCCTTCTGTTCGTTAACATCAGGTAGTTCTGTGTCAATATCAGTAAAAAGTTTGAGCATTGTGGATTAGATCCAATAAAGTATAATTATATTTTAATAGTTTATACACAATGATAAGTTTTGTTATCGGTAATTTTGCTCGAAATATTACCAATAACAAAACTTATCATTGTGTATAAACTATTAAAATATAATTATACTTTATTAGTTCTGTGTCCCCTAGGGAGTACGACGCATAAGACTTCTGACCTAAGTGCATTACCGTGCTTTTCCTAGAATTCACTTCCGAACTCCACAAGTTCAACCACTCAGCTAATTTACCTAGATCAGTTTGTAGAGCCGACCTCTCCCTGTTACTATTTACAGTTTTCCGTATCTTAATGTCGTCCGCAAATAATAATGAAGGTGAAGTAAGAATCCCAGGTAGTTAAATAACGCATAATAGGAATAGCAAGGGCCTATTACAGTTCCCTGAGCCACTCCACTGGATACCGGAGACCTAAGTGTGATACTTTAATCGAATGCCTTGCTAAGATCGATAAAAAACACGTCCAACAGAAGGTTTTTATCTCTGGCCTCAACCCAGTCATCCCCAGCCAGTAGTAGGTTTGTCAGGCACGATGGTCCTGGTCGGAATACAAGTTGTTCCACAGCCACCAAGCCGTGTGTTTCAACATAAGCCAATAGCTGATCCCTTTTAATAGTTTCCAATACCTTTGCTATAATGCATGTCAGACTTGCCGGCCGGTAGTTATATACCAATTGCCTGTCCTCTTTGTAGATAGGGTTTATAATGGCATCCTTCCAGTCTCTGGATAGCTTAGCCTGGGTCAGAGACATTTGGTACATCTCCGTAAGTGGAATATGCATCATATCCGCCAAGGAAATTAACAGTTTAGGGTGAAGTCCATCGGGCCCAGGTGACTTACCTGGCTTCAGTTTAGACAGTAGTTTTAGGACCTCTGTGTGCACTACCACAAGTGAGGGCATCTGAGTGGCGAGGGCAGTGATCTTGCCATATCCCTGGGTGATACGATCAGATGAAAGAACGTCATAGAACTATTCAGAGAGATTTTCAGCCTTTTCTACATCTGACTCAACCGCTTCTCCACTAATGCTTATGAGTAACTGTATACCACTGTTAGTTTTAGTCCTACGGTTAATATTTGAGTATAACCTTTTTGCGTAATGAACACAATCTAGTACTAGCCGTCTCTCGTACTCTATACGACTCTTTTTAATCGCATACTTACAGAAATTTCGAATTTTGCAGTAGTCTTTCGGGAAATTTTCCCTTCCTGTCATAATAAATTGGTCCCATAAGTTCTTTCACTGTCTTAATAGCCTCCTTATTTTACTAGTAATCCAAGGTGGCTTATGAGACAGCTTTAGAGGAGTATACCAAGGTATAAAAGGTGAAGTGACACGATCTAGTGTATTCCTAAATCCCACCCAGGCTTCCTCAGCGATCCGATTTGTATCAACTGACCAGTCAGCTGCAGTTGCTGCGTTCCGGATTCCCTGTATATCCGCTTTCTAAATATTTGGACGAGCAGATTTTGACCTGTGTGCGAGATAATGAATCTTAAACGCAAAAGCAATGACTATGTGTCCACTATGCCAAGCGGCGGAAGGCACCTAATGTTACTAGCGTCCCTCTTCTGATGTGTAAATATCAAGTCTAGAGTAGATGGATAATGCTCCGGGTGATATCGTGTTGGTGCATGCATATGTTGCACGAGTGCACATTCAAGCACTGTCAGTGTGAGCTCTTTATTGAAACAGGTGTACCAACCGGTGGAGCTTAATTCCCTCAATTAATATGTGGAGCACTAAAGTCGCGAACAACCAGACACTTATTCCTACTACTCAACACCCTGAAGTGATCTACAACGAAGTCATCAGCTTGGCTAGCAGGACTTCTGTAAATAACTCCGATCGTCAAAGTGCCTTTGTTCAAGCTAATGATTCAAATTGCGGCTTCACTGGTACCTCTGTCATGAGCTTCTTACAACGTTGACCTAATCCCTATGTCATCCCGGATGTGTAGACCAACTCCCATATTTCCAGCTACTTACTCCGTCTGCTTGAATGCAGATGTACCCAGATATGAGTGGAGTTAACTCTACAAACACTAATAACTATGTCTCAGTAATAGCAATCATATCAGGTTGTAGTCTTTCAGATAATTTTACTAATTTGGCGAGCTTAATCCTAGGATGACATGCGTTCGTGTAGCACACCGAAACAACTAAGTATTAACAATAAAAATAAACTATATTTTCATATAAACAAATAAATTTACATCAAAATACATGCAATTTTTCAGGCACGATCAAGTATGATATAATATCAAATTGTAGATTTTCTACAAGCTAATAATGCTTCAACAGCTAAGTTTTTGATATATATATATATATATATATAAACACCCGTTGTCTGAACCAGGCCGTCATCGGTCGCTGTTCAGAAAGAACCTAGTAAAAACTGTCAGAAGTAATACCTTGATTTATTGTTGTAATATTTCTTCTTAGACCTTAGTACGTAATACCAATAATGTTGGTTATATGCTGGTGTTAGAATAAAGAATTCCCGAGTCGCCAAACGGTGTTCTGGTTTTCGTCCGTTAGTACTAGGCGTTTCTGAAAGGCCTCGAGGGACAGCGTGAGGCCCAGCATAGCAAGTGCTGGGCAGTAGCGGTTTTTAACACATGATCGACAAATAAAAATATACTGATTGTCCGCACCAGGCTGTATAGTTATTGAATTGTACAGTTGTCCTCCAGGTTGAGCGGGAAAATCGACTTCGTTTCGTTTTCAACCCGTGGCCGTAGACATACGATAACCAACCAGCATTGAGGTAAGCACAACGTTTACAAGGGAGTGAAAGCTGTTTTAGAAAGGTAAAAGTGCTAAGGAGAATCATTAAAGTGTACTGAAATAAGTAAGTGCAAGTATCATTAATAAATACATTTATAAAAGAAATACGATGGGAAACCAGATAACTCCTAGGCTGACAACGTTGATTTGCAATGTATAATGCTACCCATGTAGGTCTCGCCATCATGATGTCCGCTTTTGCCTTTAATACAATTATTCTCAGGCCAGTTGTTTTATTTCATACCTTCATGTCTTTTTGGTGCACAAACGTACCCTACAGAGAATACGAATAGAAAAAGCAGAATCAAATTCATAAAGAGCTATAAAGTGTTAGGTTTAATGGAAAGTAATGAGGACCAAGTGAAGAGGTTACTAGAAAATGAATGAGATAAGACATTGTGAAGTGGTATTCATAGATCCGACAATGGATAGCAAGTTAATTTATAAGATACCATATAAATCTGTGCAGAGCCCACGTGGTCACATCTCAACAATAGGCTAAGCGAATGGTTTACATTTAAAGGCAAAGGCATGATCTATCTAGGCGTTCATTATTATCTTTTTCAAGATAAAGATCTAAGCCCTCAGAAAAATCTCGAGCCGTCAAATTGCATATTGCTGTTCCTGCAGAATGGGGCGATTCACCTTAGTGACCACTACCATATCTACTGATAAGCTAGCGCCACCCTCCCTCCTTTTATGATGTTAGGCTCCGAGAGTATGATTATTATGGCTACCGCAAATATATTGCTTGGTACCAGACATATTCGTACATCATATTCCATCTCTGTCAATGCAGTTGAAGATTGAACGATCAATTCTTGGTTGTTTGCTCAAAATCAACTTCCCCAATTTTCGCGGAGGCATCAATAATAATAATAATAATTTATTTTCATATAAACATAAATTTACATGAAAATGCATGCCATTTTTACAGGCACGATCAAGGATGATATAATGTCAAATCTTAAATTGTCTACAAGTTAATAATGTTTCAACAGTTAAATATTTGATATATATATATATTCACATTGTCAGAACCAGGCCGTATAGTTATTGAATTGTACAGTTGTCCTCCAGGTTGAGCGGGAAAATCGACTTCGTTTCGTTTTCATCCCGTGGTTGTAGGCATACGATAATCAACCAATATTGAGGTAAGTACAACGTTTACAAGGAATTGGAAGCTGTTTTAGAAAAATTAAAGTGCTGTGGTGTAACATTAAAGTGTAATAGATTAAGTGAGTGAAATATATCATTAATAAACACATTTATATAGAAAACAGAATGGGGAAGTAATTAATCCTTAGGCCGACAACGTTCATTTGCAATGTATAATGAAACCAATATATTTTATACTATCATGCGTTCACTTTTGGCTTTAATACAATTATTTTCAAGCCAGTTGTCTTTATTTCATGTCTTTTTTTCTATTTGGTGCACAACCGTACCCTCCAGAGAATAGGAATAGAATAAGTCGAATCAAATTCATAAAGAGCTATAGAATGTTAGGTTTAATGGAATATAATGAGAATCAAGTAAAGACGTTATTAGAAAATAAGTGAGACAAGATATTGTGAAGTGGTATTTAAAGATCTGACAATGGATAGCAAGTTAATTTATAAGATGCCCCATAAAACTGTGCAGATCCCACGTGGTCGCATCTCAACAATAGGCTGAGCGAATGGTATATATTTAAAGGTAGAAGCATTATCTGTCAAGGCGTTCACTATTATCTTTTTCTAGATAAAGATTTAAGCCCTCATAAAAATCAGAAATATCTCGAGCCTTTAATTTGTATATTGCTGTTCCTGCAGAATGGGGCGATTCACCTTAGTGACCACCACCATATCTACTGATCAGCTAACGACAGTCATCGTCTCATCGGTCGCTGTTCAGAAAGAAGTCAGTAGCAAACCGTCAGAAGTAATATTGTGATTTATTATTGTAATATTTGTTCACAGACTCAGTCATAAGTCATTTATAGGTTGGTGCAACAATAAAGAATTCTCGAGTGGCCAATCGGTGTTTTGGTTTTTCGTCCGTTATTACTAAGCGTTTCTGAAAAACTGCTAGGAACAGTGTGGGCCCGAGCGTAGCAAGAGCTGGGCATTAACGGTTTACCACACGTGACTGACAGTTTCTGACGATAGAAACAGATATGGCGGATTCAAACAGTTGGTGAAAGTTTGGATAGTCACCGTTCATCTTTCCTGGTGCGGGTCAAGTCCTCTTTACACAAGCAATATCTGGAACGTTTTTGGAATTGGGTCAAGTTCAACAATGCCTGGGTCAAAGAAGGGACAGAGCGTCTTGGATGCAAACAGGAAAGTAAGTCATTGTGACTTGTCTGTTAATTGTAACGATGTGTCTGATAATAAGCATGATATGGTTGATGTTATTGTTTCGCCGTTCAGGAATAATAGGAACATCAAACTCCCTAAGTTTGAACCACGGTGTTTCGATGGAAACCCGGCTGATTATTTACAATTTGTAAAGGAGTTTGAGATCATGTTGAGTAGTTTTCTATTAAGTGATGAATTGAAATTGATGTATTTAATGAGGTATTGCACTGGAGATGCCTCAAGAGCTATACAGTGCTGTAAGCTCATGCCCCCTAATGAGTGATACGCTGAGGCTATGAGCATATTAGCTCAAAGGTTTGGAAGACCTTCAATGATTGTAAGGAACGTATACGAAGCTGTCAAAGTAACGGCAGTCAACTTCAAGATGACTCCAAGGCACTTACTGAGTTTCTAGACAATCTTATGACTTATAAGAATACCTTGATTTCTATGAATTGCATGAGTGACCTCAACTCGAGTTTTATACAAGAAGTAATAGCAAGACGCCTACCTACTCGACTGCAAAGGAAGTGGGTGAAGATAAGCTCCCGTATGGAGGATGAGGGTATCGAGCCAAAATTTGATGATATCCTGAAACTGGTAAATACTACTGTCAATCAATCGATGAGGAAGTTCGCCAGTCTATTACATCTCACCCCTAGAATAGAGCATTCTGAGGGTAAAACGCAATCATTGATGACGAAAGGGCCTCAGAGAGGTGGATATCGAGAAGGCTCCATGATGTCCAGTAATGCATATAGACCTAGTGAGTGTAACAGGTTTCGTAGTACATCCTCAACAGATAAGTTACAAGATGCAAGACAAACACGGTTGTGTTTTACACGTTTGCAAGAGGTGTGTCAATCACGTCTCATAAACCGTTAATGCCCAGCTCTTGCTACGCTCGGGCCCACGCTGTTCCTTGAAGATTTCAGAAACGCTTAGTAATAACGGACGAAAAAACCAAAACACCGATTGGCCGCTTGAGATTTCCTTATTGTTAGGCCAACATATAAAAATAATAATTGAACTAAAGTCTGTGAACAAATATGCCAGTCACGTCTCGTAAAAAGTTAATATCCGGCTCTTGCTACGCTCGGGCCCACGCTGTTCCTAGCAGTTTTTCAGAAACGCTCAGTAATAACGGACGAAAAACCAAAACACCGATTGGCCGCTTGGGAATTCTTTATTGTAACACCAACATATAAAAAATATTTCTAATAATGTCTGTGAACAAATATTACAATAATAAATCACAATATTACTTCTGACGGTTTGCTACTGACTTCTTTCTGAACAGAGACCGATGAGACGATGACTGTCGTATTGATGCCTCCGCGAAAATTGGGGAAGTTGATTTTGAGCAAACAACCAAGAATTGATCGTTCAATCTTCAACTACATTGACACTCCCCGGCAAAAAAGGGATCCAACCCTTTTTTTCTTCACGACCAATACACGTTGACTTGGATGCCATTGCGAGAACCTGGGTCACACGGACAGAGCTGAAATGGAAAACAAACAGAAAAGCCAACACACCACAAGCATACCCACAGCACAATCCCACACATCAATGACGACCTGCGCCTTCCAGTTAAAGGCATCCTCTTGACATCTTGCAACACAATCGCCACTTCCTAGAATGACTCTTGCAGAATGCAACGTGACCATAGCACCAACTCATGATACTCTACGCACATCCTCTTATCTACTCACTACCAATTACCACTGAAATCGCTTTTCACTCATTCTGCCTCAGTTCTAGTAGCGGTGACGCATGCGAGCCTCAGTCGTTTACACTCTTTCTCCCCGGCGTGTCGGACCGCAGCTAACAATTATCTCCGTGTGCATTTCATTCTCAGCAATAGCCTAGCCTCCCCGGCGTATACGACCCATCTGCTGTCCTTAACATCAATCAATTCATTCATGCATGTAGAAGAGTGGACACAACTTCAGAAGTAATCACGACGAAAATTTTAACAAAATTACGCAATAACAACAAGATACGAAAACAACATATAAACACAATGAATCCAAAAAACACCAATTGATATGACACACCACACGTATATACAAATAGTACAAACAACCTCGCCGATCATGTCTTAGTGGAATTCCTTTGAAGAATTGCAGGACTTACACCAGTACGCCTACAACCATTCTCAGGTTGACGATTGTAATTTGTGGAATGTCAGGACACAAACAGAATTACAAACAGCTAGATGATAAATGATACCAATTCAGCATATACAATATGAACATATGTACAAAATCACACACCGAGCACATTGCACTGCTCATTGATGCGCTACCCTTTGAAGAATTGTAGGACTTACAGCAGTACGCCTACAACCCTTCTCAGGTTGACGCTCTAGGTTGGAAAATCGTCGCAGAGTTCATTTGCTAACTTCCTTCTATCAGCTATATCCTCAAATCTGAACGGCAACACGCCCATGTCATTGTATCGTAGAATATAGATGACCAACAAACACACGACATATGTGGTCAACCAAGCGTAGAAACAGAGCAATTTACACCGAAGATAATAACATTCAAATAGTAACTTGAAACTAGAAATGCCTTTATTCGTGCAAGTCAATTTAACAATTACTCTCTCCTTTACACTTGGCTTATCCTCACTAAACTGACCATTGATATTCGTCCTTTCAAACGAACTGATACTAGCATAGTCGTTGGACAAGATACTTGAGTTGATGGGCGTCTGTTTCATTGTGGATGACAGCACCAACGACGACCGATTGATATCAGTTGATGAAACTAGCGGTGGATCAGAAGCTGTTGTTGCTCGGCTTTCAGAAGTTTGTCTAACAGCAAGACCACCACCACTGGTATCTTTTACTATCAGCTCAGGTTTAACACTAGCATCTGATGATAGGTGGGCTACATGCTGATCAATCACACTGACGGTCTCACAAGTACGCATGCCTTCTGCAACTGCACCTGCATTTATTTCTACTTCACGTTGTAGTTGTACAGAACCTTTATTTAACTTAGCGGTAGTAGGCATTCCCTCCATTTCATCATGATCAACCAAAGGCAAATCTGCACTATTATGATCATTACCACGAATATTCAATTTACCGTCAAGTTCATCATTTTCAAACTCCTTAATAACAGAAGTAGACAATTTTGGTTCCTCCTCACAAATCATTAAAGGTTTTATATCTTCACTCTGACTAGTTATACTTTGTAAACTTTTGGAGTCAGAACTGCACTCTGAAGCAGCAACTCTATTCTGTGACACTCTATTCAACAATGGTTTACCAGTTGCAACTACAGACTTCTTCACCGCACCGTTATCGTCACACAATTCGGAGTCAGACCTTGATTTCACATTTAGCTTATCACTGAACTTGCTCACTGATTCACAGTTCACCTTTGTATGCACTTCTTGCAAACGTGTGAAACAACCGTGTTTGTCTTGCATCTTGTAACTTATCTGTTGAGGATGTACTACGAAACCTGTTACACTCACTAGGTCTATATGCATTACTGGACATCATGGAGCCTTCTCGATATCCACCTCTCTGAGGCCCTTTCGTCATCAATGATTGCGTTTTACCCTCAGACTGCTCTATTCTAGGGGTGAGATGTAATAGACTGGCGAACTTCCTCATCGATTGATTGACACTAGTATTTACCAGTTTCAGGATATCATCAAATTTTGGCTCGATACCCTCATCCTCCATGAAACTAGCATTCAGCAAACTACACAACAACCACACCTGCCAATGGAACTAGGAACTGATTTAGATACCAGTACCCCTGTAAAAAGCCTCATCGAAAGATGTTAAAATGACTAGAACTTCTGCAAGTTGTTCTAAGAAATTTCCCCCCAAACGTAGTAACCTCACCACGATGAACAAATTTCGCAGGGTTGAGACTAATGATGGGGAAGAATACTTTGTATTCAATAAGCCTGCTGAGAGTAAGAATGCCAACAAACCATCACTTGTTACGAAAAACTCCTCTCGAAACATAAGTACATCTGGAGGTGTTCCGCATGCTCCACCTTATAGAAAGTCAGGCTCCAAGACTCCTAAAGTCTTGCAGCCAAAGCACCTTCCTTCACAATTCCCTTTAAGTTATAAAAACAACCCGAAGGTGTATACCGGTATGACGAATAGCAGTTGGATGGGTAGACCTTTGATGCTATGCCTTTTAACCGTCAACCTAGGCCCAACCTGTACTACCCTTATATCCAGGAACACATGGTAAATTTTCCAGGTGTCCGAATCACTGGTACGACCCATGGCACCTAGGACCACCTCATTGCACACCAATCCGATGTACAGACACCCAGTCCGACCTCCTTTTCATTCATAAATTCTTGCGGTGCTGACGCACAAATAGATTTAGGTTATGGTGACATTTTAAGCCAGTTTGTAGTATCCCGTGACTTATTCACGATATTGCTAATTAATGCACGTCCTTAATCAATAAGATATCTGAACTAAGGACATTATTATTAGTCGCCAAGCCTACTGTAGCTCTGATTACTGAATCATGGTGCTCATCCTCTGTACTTGATGTGCATATAGGTATCGATGATTACACTGTACACCGTGCAAACAGAGATTGCAAGCGTGGTGGAGGATGTCTCATATATATACATAACTCATTTGTAGTCAGTAAGGTGGAAGATGAAACAATGAATAATGTACCTGACTCACTCTGGGTTGTCTTACATGGAGATAAGTACAAACTTCTCATAGGCTGTGTTTATCGAGCACCAAGCTCAACAAAAGAAACTGATGCGTTATTAGCTAAATCGTTTGCACACGCATCCTCGTTTAGTGCTAATTACAAAATAATTGCAGGGGACTTCAATCTTCCAGAAGTCAATTGGCTAACTAGTTCCGGCCCCCAACGCTTCGACGAGTTACTCGCCACTATCGACATCACTTGACAAGCCCTCGAGTGGAACCCGAAATGGAGGCGGCGAGTTGGTTGTCAATGCAAGGGTGACTTGGAGGAGGTCATGCGAGGAGGAGATGAGAGCATGTGGAAAGACCTGGAGCGGGGTGAAAAAGTTGTCAGAAAACAGAAGCAATGGAGGTGCGCAGCTGAAGCCCTATGTTCCTCTAGGAACTAAAGGATACAATAATAATAATCGACTGTTATGGATGACAACAACACGTCCAGACACATACTCGTGGTGACAACATGTTGGACCTTGGTTTTTGTCATGACACAATCCCAGTCTCCACCTATGTTGGTAATAGATTTTCCAGTCGTGACCATAGAATGGTGCTCTGCTCTCTGCCTTTCTCACCACTAAATACAGGAATCAAACAAGACTCAGGAAGCACAATATGTCGTAGTTACAAATATACAGACTGGGGATTAGTCCAAGAACTTATTCGACTCTGTCAATGGGATGACTATTTTACCACTGACTCCCTGGAGGCCTTAGTAACCCTGTTTTACAGGAATGTTACCCTTTGTCTAGATACAGTTGCTCCAAAGAAAATAGTGAAATTAGGTAGACACCGAACTGAATATATTCCAAGGGCACACCGTAATAAGTTAAGGAAGCTGAAGAAACAGTACTATTCCACTAAGGACATATCACTATTGCTCTCAATCCACGAGTCTCTTGAATCTATCAAGCTCCTACGCTCTCAAAAAGACCTCGACGAAGAGTTAACGGCACTTGAAATTACCTCCAAAGTTTATAACTTAACGGTACTTCTTAAAAAACGAATGCAGTCGGCGAGGGAAATCCCCTACTTACTTCACGACAAAGTAATCTACAATGAGCCCGCCACCATCTGTGGACTCTTCAGTGATTGGTTTGCAAACTTTAGTTTAGAAACACATATGCCTGGCGAAACCGCCCCCCTTACTATCTCTTCCCTTGAAAGCATTGTGTTCACTAATCAGTTAATAGTACAAGCAATTAAAAGCCTTAAATTTTCCATTAGTACGGGACTGGATAGCCTCGCTTCGATAATTTTCAAAAGCAGTGGGTGTGATATACCCTGTTACTTCTTAAATTCTTCTCAATATCTATGGACACTGGCACTTACCCTAGTGAGTGGAAAACTAGCTTCATAATTCCACATTACAAATCTGGTGATAGGGCAAACGTCCGCAATTACAGACCCATAAATATAACCCCAGTTATCTCACGAATCATGGAGAATGTTGTGAAAGATCATTTGTCAGACTACCTACTTAGGGAAGATCTTGTTACAAGGTCTCAACACGGATTTCTCAAAAATAGATTCTGCGTTACTTGCCACTTCGACCTTTTCAACTGCATCACTAGTAGTCGCGAAGCACGTAAGCTAGTCGTTGTTCTCTACTTCGATATATCTAGGGCATTTGACATGGTATCTCACAGTATTCTCTTTGAGAAGCTGTACTCTTGTGGAATTCGCAACCCATTACTGAACTGGTTAAAATCATTTCTAAGCAACAGGGTACAAATAACCAAAGTTGGATCTGTATTGTCTCATCCTAGGCAGATCTCAAGTGGGGTCGTGCAAGGTAGTGTCCTAGGTCCACTTTTATTCACAATCTACATTAACAGCATTTGCAAGTGCTTCACCTTAGGCAAACCATTCCTATATGCTGACGACCTCAAAGTCGTCTACTCCTGCTACACTCATGAATTAAGCGATATGGTTACTAAAATACATCTTGAACTAAGTAGCCTCGCAACATGGTGTGCTGATTCCTGTCTAAATTTTAACATTGAGAAATGCGGCTGGATTTGTGTCGACAACAGTAGTCTTGATCTAACTCTTGAAATAAATGGGCGAAAACTAGCTAAGCTCAACTCAGTCGTAGATCTCGGTATTAGATACTCTAGTAACCTAACGTTCGTTGAACAGACTGATTATGCCAGACGTAAAACGCGAAGGCTGATAGGATGCATAACACGCAATTTCTTTTGTTGTGAAACTAGGGTTTTATTATACAAAGTATGTGTCCGTCTGTTATGTTCTAGTTTTACCCGTCGCCAAATTGTTTTGTTCTAGTTTCCCCGTCGCCAAATTTTTATGTACTAGGTTCCCCGTCGCCAAATTGTTATGTACTCGTCGCTGAATTATTGTTATGGACTGGTCGAGAAATTAATAGTCCTGACGCGAGGAGGCGGAAATCAGAAGACCACTAGGTTTGCGATGATACATCTATTGTCCAAACACAAGGAGACGAAAATAAATGGTCTCACACCAAAGTGGTAAGCAAGTCAAGTAGTTGTAAAGTAAAGTAGTTCACACAAATTGTGAATGCGAATATATATAAATAATTCAGACAAGCGTGGGAAAAATCATTAGACAGTCTTAACATGAATGGCTAATTATAATGGAGTGTCGATCCAATTATACATGGCGAATATAGCAGACATGCCAACAAACATATATGGATATATGTCACCAAGCAACGGACTGTCAACAAACACTCATATTATATTTAATATAATATAAGGAGAATACACATTATTAAAGGAGACAAGTCCATACAAGTGAAGTGGTCACAGACTAACCGAGCAAACAGAAAGAGAGACCAACATGCACAGACACATAAATATATATATGTGGATACATATCACCGACCTATCTTAGAATACTGCCCGTTTATTCTTAGCGGACTCAGACAAAATGACAAGCTTAAATTAGGGGGAGTGCAACGGCAGTGTACCTCAAGAACTCTTCGTTTAGAAAGTGGTCTGGAATACCACGAGCGATGCGAAAGTCCAAGAAAAGAACCCCTTCTGGAAAACACGTTGTCAGCCACGTCTCATAAACCTTTAATGCCCAGCTCTTGCTACGCTCGGGCCCACGCTGTTCCTTGCAGTTTTTCAGAAACGCTTAGTAATAACGGACGAAAAAACCAAACGTCCGATTGGCCACTCGAGAATTCTTTATTGTTGCACCAACATATAAAAATAATGGTTTTACTAGGGTCTGTGAACAAATATTACAATAAATCACAAGATTACTTCTGATGGTTTGCTACTGACTTCTTTCTGAACAGCGACCGATGAGACGATGACTGTCGTATTGATGCCTCCGCGAAAATTGGGGAAGTTGATTTTGAGCAAACAACCATGAATTGATCGTTCAATCTTTAACTACATTGACAGACGTCTTAATCTAAACCTTACCTTTTACTATAAGCTAAATAATCTTCTCTTGCATTCCTCCGAACCAATAACTATACCTACCACTTTCATCAGTTTCAATCTTAGAAATCATCACAACCTAGCTGCTATAGAACACTGTCAGACTTACGTGAGGTACAACTTCTTCTTAAATAAGTTTTCAGTCATCTGGAATAGACTACCAGCTAATGTGTGCGATGCAAACACACTCCCAGTGTTCATCTCCTCAGTCACCAGACTACTCAAAGATGACAATGCACTTTTGCGCCTGACTCTTACACCTTCTTTTTCACCCTACATAGATATTTTAAGTTCTTTAAACGTGTAGTTACAACAAACTACAATTATAAATTTTAATATTATTGGAACTAGATGATTAACATTTCTACACAGGACAGTAATATTAGTTCACACATAATATAAAAGTTAGCATAACAGGACTAGTTAGTTTGTGTACCAAAATAACCACAGTTACTAAACAGAATATATATGTATATATTTATTAATCACTCCTTAAGGACTCCCGTTGCTTTCTTTTGCGTTGCTGTTGTTTGTCTTCTTTTTTCTCTCACCATTTCAGCTTCCATTTGACTTTTTGAATGAGAATGAATAATGTGGATATTTGACCATTTACAATGACAAATGATCTGCAAACATTATTGGTCCCGTATCTTTCAGTTGCCTGGTTAATAACGAATTAACTTTCTCCACGACGCAACCTGGATTACATTTGTGGAATATACCAATGGAAAAGTATCAATTTGTAATAGAACGTCACGATTGTAACTTATAACACAACTGATCGTATCTTTAAAAATAGCTTTCTTATTACCCTATTTGGATATAAATCAAAAATGAGATTCGGACTTGTACACACCCAAGTTATATTGAGGAATTACTTCAAGCTTTATTTTTTCGCAAGTATTTTAATCCATCCAAAACATACTTGGGTTTTTTGTTAATGCGAAGTCAATATTCCTATATTTCACGATGTGTTCCATTGAATGACTGGTTTTCATATTGTTCCCACAAACCTAAGACAAAAGCGTCAGCAACCATGTAATTTAACCATAAACCAGATTTATGAAATTTAAATAATGCTTATCCATGCCTGTATATTTGGTGTGTCCTACACAAGTAGGAAATAAAAATGTGTATTTTATTAAAACATTATTATTAATTATGATTGCTAATCGTATATGTAATTTATCATATTGATGATGCCTGTAAACTGGCGTCCCTCATGTAAAAAATGAGAATATATTATTATTACTTTCCATTAAACCTAACATTTTATAGCTCTTTATGAATTTGATTCTGCCTTTTCTATTCGTATTCTCTGTAGGATACGGTTGTGCACCAAATAGACAAGAAGGTATGAAATAAAACAACTGGCCTGAGAATAATTGTATTAAAGGCAAAAGTGGACATCATGATGGCGAGACCTACATGGGTAGAATTATACATTGTAAATCAACGTTGTCAGCCTAGGAGTTATCTGGTTTCCCATCGTATTTCTTTTATAAATGTATTTATTAATGATACTTGCACTTACTTATTTCAGTACACTTTAATGATTCTCCTTAGCACTTTTACCTTTCTAAAACAGCTTTCACTCCCTTGTAAACGTTGTGCTTACCTCAATGCTGGTTGGTTATCGTATGTCTACGGCCACGGGTTGAAAACAAAACGAAGTCGATTTTCCCGCTCAACCTGGAGGACAACCGTACAATTCAATAACTATACAGCCTGGTTCAGACAATGGGTGTTTTTATATACATATCATTTATTTAAATGTTGAAACATTATTAACTCGTAGACAATCTACGATTTGATGTTATATCATTCTTGATCGTGCCTGTAAAATTGGCATGTATTTTGATGTAAATTTATGTGTTTATGTGAAGATACACATTATTATTATGTGTCTGGTATTCAACCTAGAGTAATATGGCTGCACATTATTTTCTAATGATGCTTTCGATGCAGAATCTTTCGATAAAACAGCCTCGGTGCCATTTGAAAGTTTAATGTCGCTAATAATTATTATGCTCACATAATTGAAGAACCTGGCGATAAATTCATCGAGGAGGACATTCGCTGTCCATCGGTTGGCTTTTATGTAACTTTTAATGAGCGTTTTCAATCGATTCAAAGTGGGTGAATTACTCAGCCAAGTTCCCACAAGATTTTGCACGACGTTACCTCTGGTAGTAGGTGTGCGCAGTATGATATTGTCACCTATTTGTTTATATGAATATATAAATTATTATTTAATTTTCTGATCCCGAAATGCAGTTTGAGATTGGCTTTTTCCACTACATTATAGGAAAGACTTTGATGGCAGGCTACCAAAGGGATGCATTCTACGTACCTAATTTACTTTTGTTAACACCACATAAATATTTTCCATACTTTGAAAAGAGATTTTAGTCGATTAGTTCATCACTTGTACCATACATCTTGGGTACAAGATTCATATATGGGAATAATCATTGAATTTTTAAAATAGGCATCAGCCTCTGTGATGATTAGTAAACACGAGGTCGTATTTGCCGCATTTACGAAACGATGAGTCACAAATCTATCAGATTTCCAGTCGATTTCAAGTTTCAGGGTTTAATACTAAGCATCTAGTCATCTGTTTCACACTGAGCTGTACTTATAATATCAACTTTCCGTAGCAACTCCGGTTGTTATAACGTGATTTCCTACGCAAGTTTTAGTTAGTGCTTAGCGCGTGAATAAATTACAAAACTCCATAGTCCTCATTCTTATTAGGTTAGAATGCTTGGAAGCAATTTCATAGTCTGGACCTCGGTAAAGTTTCATCTGAAGAGATGAAATCGTCACTGTAGATTCTAGTGAAGCCCTTACTCATTGCCTGAAAGATCGTCAACCAGACTGCTGGGCAGTAGAGTTAATCATTCTTCACATTTACTTAGGAATTTAAGAAATAATGAATTCAGTTTCTAAAGTAATGACGTCGGCAGACATATCTACCATCGATAGCGTAAATCTTCGCCTGTCTGCTTGCATAGTATGGAGCATGTGCCGATTTCTGCACAAAACCTTCTATGGTCTGATGACTACCCGAAACAGATACCGACACCCCATTCCCATAGTGGCAACAAATTACCGAATGCTCATATCGGTTATACCTTAGGGCAGGATTTTCACCAGCGTCAGTTAACAGAAACACCTGGAATCATGCATATAGCACGCATGATATCGGATCAAATCCTCGCTGGCATAGCGAACAGTCTACAGCTAGGGCAAGGCATATTTCCCGGGAGATAGCTGACACGGTGTCGACACCAAACGCGGATAATAATATCTCTAAAATAATAATATCTGATCATCACACAGGTGTCTCTCACTGCACACCATATCCAAACGAAAGACCATCCCTGACTACCACCTCAAAAATCCACCTGAGGTCTTCCTACGATCCAAAGATATTGCTAAATGAGTCTGATAACATGTATATAGAGGATACTCAAGGATTATCTTGTCAAGATGTTGTCTGCTCACTGAAACCACGTAGCCAGTGTTTATCCATTATCCTAGTGAATACGAGATCAGTTCTGAGCAAACACTTAACACTAAGTACATTAGCTTCTATATGCAGGCCGTCATTAATTATGATCACTGAATCCTGGTGCACAGGCGAAATCTCCAATGATAGCCTGAGGATTGAAAAATACAAACTTTTTTGAGGGGACAGACGAACAGGTCGTGGGGGTGGAACACTAATTTACTGTGAACAATCTATGTGTGCAACCCAGATTCGTAACCCAATTCTGTCACAACTCAATGACTCGATCTCGGTCTAAATATATATATTTCTTCCTGTTTATGCAGGAACATACCAATTGTACAGGCATGGATAAGTTATTATATAAATTACACAAAATTTGATGTATAATGGATTTACAGTTTGGTTGTTCTTTCTGACATCAAAGTCAGTCGGAACAGTCTGCTATAAAGTTTGTTTGTGTAGCACATAAAGAGATATAGAAATATTGTCTTCGCATTAACAAAAAACCCAGACATCAGATGAATGTAATACAAATATCTGGGAAAAATAAAGCTTGAAGTCAATTCTCCTATATAACTTTGTTGTGAACAGCACCCTTGGCTTAAAGATTATTGATGTATTATGTTGAGATCAGTGATATATTTATTCCATTTTTTCAGTAGTCTTATCGTAGTTTTATAACAGGAAAGAAATTTGATCGTGGATACGAAAACTAGATAAGGTCATGTTGGGTTGTTTTACTGCATCAAATGGTGCCGAGGTCGATTCCAGAATTCTCCATTTGCTCCATTTGTGTCTGCATGGCGGACTGTATTCGTAAGTTGAGTAAAATGTTGAAAACTGTTTGAAAACCAGTTGCTTCTTCATTTCAGATCATGAATACTCATTTACAGCATGTTCGCCAGCGTCTTCAAATGGTAGAATTGGATCGTTCATGGAATTTGAGTGGTTATGAGATAGACGGTTTGGAATTAATCCTCATTTCAGTTTAGATGCAGGGTTGTTCGACCTCGACCAGAAGATGAATAGGAGCAGCAAAATACCAGAAAGAGAAAGTATGTGAACATGAAAAGGACATTTATATATTATGCATTTATAAATGTTTATCTTAATTGTATATTATACTTAAGTAAACATTTTTCTATATTGTATTTGTTTTCACGTATTTATGCGAAGTCTTAGAGTTTATTTAATGTCATAATGTGTATTAATGAGTCTGAGCGTTTTAGTGTTCTAATGACTGATGCGTTTTAGAAATAAGTGATGGGTTCTGGTAGGGATAGTCATTTGGACAAAACAGTTTATATAGCAAGCGTTTGAAGGTTACAATGAGGGATAGGTCCTATTTCTAAGGGTAAACTAATCCTGTATGTTCCGTACTATGTCTTTATGCATCCATGCTGCTAGTTTATTTATAGTTTAAAGATTGCTAAGGGTGTTGAAGTGCGTCTTTTAGGTGCTGTAGTAGATTAGTGCTTGATTCGTTCTAGGAGTAAATAGTTTATTAATATAATCAGTAGAGTGAAACAGTCTGTATAGAGAGCGTTTGAAGCTTGTAACCGAAGAGCAAGTTCTGACATCTAGGGGTAGGCTATTCCATATTTTAGAATACATGACTGTGAAGAAGTTTTCACGGAGTGTTGACTTAAAAGAATGAGTTGTCACTGTGGAAGTTTGGTTACGCAGATCGTAAGAACCTTCCTGTGCGAATTGTATGTCCCTGTTACCTGAGAAAGATATTTTGTGAAGGACCTTAAAGAAGAATATTAGGTTTATAATAAGTCGCCTTGTCCAAAGTGGGTCGAGTTTTAGGATCATGCACCGTGAGATGTAGTCTTTCTTACAATCGTAGCCAAGCAGTTTTGAGGTAAAATATCGTTGGATACTTTCCATCCTTAGCTTGTCGCGTGTGCGAGTGCTGCTTATAATAAATGGACAGTATTCTAGTAGTGGTCTGACACATGTTTTGTACAGAATTAGCTTGGCTTCATTGTCGTGAAAGTTCCTGAGTATGCATCCTAAGAGCATCCTCGATTTTCTAGTCTGTGATGCTACTTGCTCTGAGAATGTCAAGTCACTAGAGTACCTCAGGCCTAGGTCAACGACACTTCGGAGTCTTGTTAGGTTAGCAGATTGGAGCGTTAATTTCAGGTCAATTGAGGGTGCACCGAAGCAGATCCAGCCACATTTGTTCAGATTAAATTGGAGATTCCATAGGGACGACCAAGCAGCCATTTTATCTAATTCCTTCTGTACTACATTCTCGAAGTTCCCTAAGTCATCACGTTGGAATGTATAAGCTACTTTTAGGTCATCTGCAAAGATGAATGGTTTCCCGTGCGTGAAGCAAGCGCATATGTCATTGATGTATAGTGTAAATAGGAGGGGTCCAATGACACTACCTTGTACTACACCAGAAGTGATAGGGCTAGGTTTGGAGGTTGCAGACCCGAGTTTAACTATTTGGGACCTATTGTTAAGGAATGATTTAAGCCATCCTAATAATGGGTCACGTATTCCTAAGGAGTTCAGTTTATTTGTTAGCAGTAAATGGTCAACACGGTCAAATGCCTTAGAAATGTCAAAGTAGATGACAAGTACTAGTTGCCGTCTGTCACGACTGCTGGTTACAAAATTGAAGAAGTCTAGGTGACATGTTAAACATGATCTGGATTTCAGGAATCCATGTTGGTTCGGACTTATGATGTTGCAGCTAAGCATATGTTTGATTAAGTTATCTTTGACTAGTCTCTCCATGATTCTAGATGCTATAGGTGTGATATTGATTGGCCGGTAGTTACTGACTTCAGTTTTCGAGCCAGATTTGTGTTTAGGCATAATGAATGTTGTCTTCCATATGTCAGGGTAAGTTTGGGTTTCTAGGGACATTGTGAATATTTTAAGCAGCAGTAGAGGAATGTCAGGGCCACCATATTTATAGAAGTAAGATGATATACCGTCGGTACCGAAACCTTTTGAACTTTTGAGGGTTCTTATAGTTTGGTTAATATTAGCGTAAGTGAATTGAACAGTGCTAATTTGGTTTGGTGTGAGTGGAGATGGAGTTTGTGCCATTTTAGTAATAGGGTGTATATCGAGTAGCTGGACTGAGGGCTTAAGGTAGTTACCTGCAAACGTTTTGTTGAATAGTTCACATATGTCTGCAGAGTTAGTGCATAGCCTGCCTTTGTCTATGAGGAGAGAAATGCTGTGATTTTTGCGATTCATTCGCTTCCTTAAGATTTCTGTGAGTGCATACACTCTAGCAGGACTGGCTACTGCGATGCGTTCTTCCTTTCTCATACGGAAATCTTGAGCTTGTGTGATGGAGCTAAGGGTGTTAAGTATTAGACCTAGAGTGCCAAAGTCGTGGTGTTTGAAGTAACTTGTTGAGAGTTTCTTCAGTTTCTTACGATCCTTTGGTTTTATGAATGACTTTCTGTGTGGGGAAACCTTTAGTGTTTGGAGTGGAATGACAGCATCTAAGCATGTGTTAGAGTTATGGTAGAAGATGGTTAGGGCTCTCGATAGGTCATCAGTAGTGAAGTATTCATCCCATTTGGAGGATCTTAGCATCGATTCAACTAAGGCCCAGTTTGCCTTACTATAGTTCCTATATATTACTTGTTGTGAAGTGGAGGTATGAGATGCATTGCTACTCAGCGGAATTGGCAGTGCACACATTACTGTTTTGTGGTCGCTCCCTGGAAACTCAGAACCTACTAGCGTTGAAAGGGGGCTTATATTGTGGCAGAAGATTAAGTCTAGTACGTTGTTACCTCTTGTGGGAGTAGTGACAGTTTGTTTCCAGCCAAGTATATCCAGTGTGTCTAAGAACTTATCAAATTTAGTTGGACCTGTGGGTATATCCCAGTTGATTTCAGGTAAGTTAAAGTCCCCACATAGGATCTTAAAAAAAAAAAAAAAAAAAAAAAAAAAAAAAAAAAAAAAAAAAAAAAAAAAAAAAAAAAAAAAAAAAAAAAAAAAAAAAAAAAAAAAAAAAAAAAAAAAAAAAAAAAAAAAAAAAAGTGTACATTAACCCATAGAGTCTCAGGCATGTTAAGTGCACTACTTTCTAGCTGTGATACAGTAAGTTCATTCAGAAAGTACATGAGACAACCCCCTCCCTTACCACCTTCCCTGTCACACCGAAAGTGTGTGTAGTTATCTAAGCTTATTTCATCATCCAGGATGTCCGAATGGCACCAAGATTCAGTGATGACAATTACAGGGGGTTTGTATATTACTGCGAGTGCTCTGAGCATCGGCAATTTATTTAGAACAGATCTAGCATTTATGAGGATTACGTAAAGATGAGAGTTGAAGTAGCATTTGAAGTATTTAAGTTCGTTAGTCAGCCCCGAATATGGTTCAGCACCCAGTAGTTCTGCTGGACATGACGATCCTATGTTAAGAGGAGTTCCAGCATCATGCTCACCTTTGTCTATCGAGTTGTTGTGTGCTGTTTTCGGTGGAGAATTAGGAGTTGGAGTACTGGATTTGCTATAGGCTAAGGAACTTTTATTTTTAGTTAGGTTACAGAAGTGGGTAGGGTTCTTTATTTGGCCTATACTTGTGCAAGTGTCAAGTGTGTCCAATGGATACGGGTGCACTAGACCGTTCCTGTTTTCATGCAAGGAGGGAGCCAGCACTAGTGGTTTAGGAGTGTTAACATCCCTACCAGCTGCTTTTTCAACGCTGACAGGGACGCGGGGGATAAAAAATGATTGGATCCTTGTGATGACCATGGCTTTTTATTCCACCTATTGTTTGATGCTAGTTGTGTCCTTGTGTGGGTTTCGTGTGTACTGCATTTTGGGTTAGTTCCCAGCAGACTTGTACCATATATCCGGTCGAAATTTGTTTGTGTGCCATACTCTGAAGACCCTGAGTTGTTGGTAGCCGAGTTCTGACTATTACCACTTGTACTATTGAGGGTGACATCGTTGTGACATTGGATATTAGTGTGTGCCACGGTGCGATTTAGCACGTTGTGAGTGCTAATACTATTAACCGTGGGGAGTGTGGGCTTATTTAAGCTGCCACTGTTTTTGTTGGTATGATTTAGGGGCATATTTTCCTTATCTTTACCAATGGAATTATAGCTAGGAGAGGACGAAGTCGAATTTCGGGGGCTCTTAACTTTTCTTCTGGGGTTATTTAGTGGCATTTTAGATTCTGCGGTGATGGGTGGTATGGTTTTATTATTTATTTGGTTACAGTCTAGTGGCCTTTCGGCTGGTGTTGCACTCTGATGGGATATTTCTGTGTGTTTTGAGAGGGGTGATGCGGTGGGGTCTACTGTATCTTACACAGGGTTGGGAATAATGGCTGCTTGCAATGTCCTATTACCTATTTCACAATTAGTCTTAGTGAGGTAGTTGTGTGCGCGCCTTTCTATAACTGTTTTTTCCACCCCGACCTTTATATGTTTGTAGTTTCTGGCTTGCGATAGGGTGTGTTGGGAGTGAATGAATTTTCTGGTCTCTGCCGGTGTTTCGAACTGAAAACGAATAGGACAACACTTTTCATGTTGACTCTTCTTCAGCCTGTAGCACTTAGTCTTGGAGTTAGGCATTTTCGCTTCACTAAGTAAGATGCGCTGTACCTTTTTTAGTGCCTCATTGTCCGGAACGTTGTAGACAATAGCACTCAGTTTTGCGTCGAGTCGTTTTGTTACTTCTGTGGTAACAAAGTTAATGAGGTTATCTACCTTAGTTACCGATTCTGTGTCAAGCTTGTTAAGGTTTACCGTTTTCATGAGGATAGTTAGAGGTGTCAGTTCACAGACCTGCGATCTGATATCACTGATCTGATCTGATAATTTGGATATCTCGGTATTGGTTTCGATGTTTCCAGCATTTACTGACTTGCTGTTTTTTATTTCCCTTAACTCAGCCTTAAGTTCTCCTATAGAGAACTTTAGAAGTTCTATTTCTGAAGATAGTACTGAAAAAGAGCTTGATGGCTTGAGTTTCTCCATAAGCACATAAGGTGAAGGGAGGAGTTCTGTATGAGCAGAGGGTACCGAATTTTTAGGAGTAGTGCTAGTACTGGCTGTCAGTACAGTTTTATCCTCAGTTTCAGCTCGACGCTTACGGCATACACGTGAGTTATGTTACTCACTATAGCCGTTTGTTGGGGGTGTGTTGCTTGATGTAGCAATCAAGGACGTTAAATTAGACACCAGTTTTACAGGGGATTGGGTTCGTTGCTTTTTACTTTGATCAACCATAACTATTAGAAATGAGAGTTAGTGGTTACAAGTATGGAAGTGGTATAGTACTTGTGCAAGTATTACAACAAGATAAATTTTATGTAACGAATCACGTAAAAATGTAATGCAAACGTTGAACGTACCGCGATACAGAGTTGTGGGGCGGTCGAAGTAAAAGTTGTCAGAAGTAAACCTTTACTTGTGAGTTGTGTGTACCGACACTCTTCATCCAGCAGGGAATATGATAATATGCTCAGCAATATTTTTAATGGTACAGCCAATCTTCCTTTCAGTTATAAAATTATCGGAGGTGATTTCAACGTGCCAGAAGTATCATGGTCTTCACTCCGAGGACCACAAAGGTATGATAATCTCATGAATTCCATCGTCACAGGAGGGTGGACACAACACATAGATTCACACACTAGATCCACAAATGTCCGAGACCTTATTTTCATGAAAAACACAACACCATCTACTGCACATGTGGGATATGAAATTCCAGGTAGTGACCATAAAATAGTAGTGGGTTCTTTTGACATCTTTCCTGAAACAAAACGCAGAGATGAAGCTGGTTAGACAACTATGAGATTGTACACACATGCTGACTGGGACTTGTATCAGCAACCAATCAGATGTTTTAATCGGGACTCGTACTTTTTGAACTAGTCCTTGGAGGCAATACCCAAAAAATTTTATCAGAATAATAACTCAATTCATGACGTCGTTGCACCTGAGGAGATTCTTATCTTCAGATTTCCCCAAAGCGATTATATTCAGACATCGTTTAGAAGAAGTCTGTGAAAGCACTCAATAAAATACTACAGATATCATGACTTATCGTCATTAATTGCCATTACGTCCCTTCTCAATGGAATTGAAAAGTTGAGAAATATAGGCCTCAAAACAAAGAAATGCAGGCCATTCATGCACCGCATAACTCAGAAGAAATAGCCAAACTTTTTAAAAGTAGGTTGACGAACTCCAAAACAGTTTATCCAAATATAATATACTTAGACGGCATTGCTTACGAAAATAATGAGGCGATATGTGAACTGTTTGGCAAGCACTTCGCCAGATTATACACCTTAGAGAACGATGAGGTCGTGGATTTCCACGTAAAACAGACGAATGTTTAAGTGACATAATTTTCACCACACATGAGATCGATAAAGCTGTCGCAAATCTTAAGCTTAGTAACACTACTGGCCCAGACGGCATATCTTCCGTTCTGCTGAAAAAGGTGGTAATGACATGAATTTACTCTTACTCAAGTTATACTCAATTTCATTATGCGATGGATATACTCTTCCTGTTGGGAGAAGTTTTATATTGCACCTATCCATAAATGCGAGCCTATAGCTGATATCAACAACTACCGCCCCATCAAAATCACGTCTGTAGTTTCACGTGCAATGGAAAAGATAGTTAAGACTCAAATCATTCATTACTTGCTGTCAAATGACCTACTATCCCCATCCCAATACAGTTTCTTAAGTAGAAGGTCGTGCATTACGTGCCACTTATTTAAGGAAATTTTTAGCCAAAAACAAAAACACGAACGATAAAAATTTCTCCAAAAAGAGAATAAAACCCTCTTCATCAAAGCCGATAACTAGAGGCGTATTACAGGGTAGCGTTCTTGGCCCTATTCTATTCCTCTTATTTATAAATGACGCAGTCTCTGTGATTAAGCATGACAAGCCATACCTTTTTGCAGATGATCTCAAGGTTGTATATGATTATGGGTACGATGATATGAGCGCCGAAAGCAAGGTCCAACATGACTTAAATAATCTAGGCGATTGGAGCGAAAACTGGCAACTGACTTTCAACCCAGACATGTGCGGTATAACCCACCTTGGACGCTGGAAACCGATAATGTGCCCATATATGTACGGTAAGCTCCTCTCAAAACTGAACACAGTCACAGATCTCGGGATAACATACTCAGATTTATCCTTTTCCGATCATGCAAACAAGGTTGCATCTGACTGTAAACGACTTACTGGCTTTGCACTGCGTAACTTTTACACCCAAGTAGCAAGATTAGCTATATATAAGACATGTATCCGTCCCAAACTTGAATACTGTGCTCTCCTATTTAGTAGCGTCAGGTCCGTAGACAGAGAAAAATCGAAATTGTCCAGAGATTCCTCACGAAACGCATAATAGGGTTCGACCAACAGGTGGAATATGTTGACAGGTGTGTACGTCTGAAATTAGAACCTCTGTGGTTAAGGAGAGTGAAGTGCAACCTATTTCTACTCTTCAAAGTCATTAGGAAACATTGCTACAGTAACTCATCCATAACGTGGGCAAATATTAGATCATATCAGCTCCGAAACCACGATTACCTTGTCAAGGTGGCTACCCACAGAAAATCCATTAGGGCAAACGTTTTCATCATTTGATATTGCACTCTTTGGAACCAACTACCATCTGGAATAAGATGTTGTGAAAATCCTAATGGGTTCGAAATGAGCTTAGAAAAACACATTAACATGTCCACTCTAGCTAGTCTAAAAGACCACAACTGTTGGTAGAACTGAAGTTGAAAGCCAGTCCAGTCTTCAGTAAAGTCACATACGTATAACTCGACTCCACTATTTACGCAGCAAACCTTTAACTAATTTACTGATTTTCTATTCTCTCTAATCTTTGTGTGTCGGTATAAGTAACCCTAGAAATGATTATACTAGCAACCACACCTTTTAATATTTTGCGCATATATGCAGTTAATAATACAATGTTTTTTTTGGTGTCGAAATGACTTTACTCAATCAATCACTACCTTTTCTCACATACTTTCCCAAAAAATTTTACCTACTTACACAGGATGAAGGAGTTAAACACAAATTCAAACTGGGTGAAATACATAGAAGAAAGGTGAGGGCTTAATAATATCTACTGTCTTTTCTGATCTATATAGCTAGGTGTCTTTCTGAAATAGCGAACTTACACCAAGTACTTGCCTTCAGGGGTTTATATTTAAACTCCGGCGTCTAGGCGATTTTCAACTCCTATTTATTATTTAGTTATTCATTTATTTCCCGGAAGTCACTCAAAATCAGGAGCCCTAGCAACAGAGTGCTGTCCTACAATTCAGGGTGGCTCTCATATTGTGGTGAGAGCTGTCTGCTAGCTAAAACTGGTAGACAGAAATTTACGTCAATGTTTACGTCCCAAACCTTGGTCATGAGAAAAAACAAGAACAAAGACTAACTCGACAACAAATCGCAGCAGACTTAGAGTAGGCGGACACGATTAGCAGATATACTACTGGACTGTCTAGGAAACAGCAACAAAGAGATGACAGAATAACCCTCGGCAGGAAAACAATAAATCAGAAGACGTTGCTTATCTGCTAACAATAACGAATAATAATGCACATGAAAATCTATAAATATCTGTTGATTTTCTCAATAAACGATCTGTTGTCTGGCCCTTGTCTTCTGTCGTTACAATATGACCCCACCATCATATTCACTGAGTAGAAATCACCACCCTCTCCTCGTTTTATGTGTGATTCCCTGGCGAAATGCTTCTTTTGTTTAAATTTATGTTATTGTATGCCACACAGACTTTTTTCATATTCATTCGCCAACTGATCCAAAGTCATGGTATGAATGTCTACTTTCAGAAGGCCATCATGTATGTCTCATCTGTTGCAGCATTTCGGAGAAAAATAATAAAAATGTAAAGAAATTAAACTGTCATTGTCTACCTTTTAGATATAAATGTTTAATTCCGAAAAACAGTGCATAATGGTGCAGCATTATACATATAAACGGTAGCAAGTTATAATATATGGTTCCGAAAAATTTGACTTCTCAGGGTTAGTTATAGAACAACAAAATAAGATTCACTAATATTTAAGACTCATTGTATAGTTGATTATTTATACCATCACCAATTTGGTCTTAGTTTGTGTAGAGGCGGATAGTGCTTGCGTATAGCATTAGGCAGTCTTCAGAGACATTTTAATACCTGTCATCTTCAGGTGATTTACTCCTGGAACTTGAGACTGAATTCTTAGCACACTGAGATGCTCATGATGCAATTTTCATCGATGATGTATGCAAAAATATTTGATTAAATAAATAAATAAAATATAAAACTAAATGAGAACACGTGACTCGAATTGTGAAAACAATCATAGTGAAAGTAAAGTTAAATACAGTGTACATAGATTTCGGGAGCTAATAGTGAGGGTCAGAGGAGTTCAGTGTAAGGTCTCTTATTTTTAGTTTGTCACATACTACTTATAACCCGTTGCGGATAAAATATTTGTCCGGCAGAGATGAGAAGATTTTTGGGGTAGAAGTGTTTCTAATTTCAGTTGCAAGACGGTTTCAAATACAACGGTATTTAATAATAATAATAATAATAATGTATATTCTCATATAAACATATAAATTTACATGAAAATGCATGCCATTTTTACAGGCACCATCAAGTATGATATAATATCAAATCGTAGATTGTCTACAAGTTAATAATGTTTCAACAGTTAAATATTTGATATATATATAAATACACTCATTGTCTGAACTAGGCTGTATAGTTATTGAATTGTACAATTGTCCTCCAGGTTGAGCGGGAAAATCGACTTCGTTTCGTTTTCATCCCGTGGTTGTCGGCATACGATAACCAACCAATATTGAGGTAAGCACAACGTTTACAAGGGATTGAAAGCTGTTTTAGAAAAGTAAAAGTGCTGAGGTGAATCATTAAATTGTAATGAAATAGGTAAGTACAAGTATCATTAATAAATGCATTAAAAAAAGAAAACTCCCTAGGCTGACAACGTTCATCTGCAATGTATAATGCTACACGTATACCTCGTACTATCATGATGTCCACTTTTGGTTTTAATACATTTATCCTCAGTTGTGCCAGTTGTTTTTGTTTTATACCTTTTTGTGCATTTAATGTACAACCGTACCCTTCAGAGAGTAGGAATATAATAAGTCATAAAGAGCTGTAAAATGTTAGGTTTAATGGGATATAATGAGGATCAAGTAAAGACGTTATTGGAAAATGAATGAGATAAGACATTGTGAAGTGGTATTTAAAGATCAGTCAATGGACAGCAAGTTAGTTTATAAGATGCCCCATAAAACTGTGCACATCCCACATGGTCGCATCTCAACAATAGGCTGGGCGAATAGTATATATTTAGAGGTAGAAGCATGATCTGTCAAGGCGTTCATTATTATCTTTTTCAAGATAAAGATCTAAGCCCTCATAAAAATCAGAAATATCTCGAGCCTTTAATTTGTATATTGCATAATTTGATCTGCATGAGCGACTTTATTGCATATCCCCTCAGAGACGCTTGTTGCTATGTTGCTATTGGTTTCATGTGGCCTTGGTTTTGGGGGAAGATTTAACTGATGTAATATTGCGATTTCGTAGATATAACTCAGGCTCATAGGTGAAAAAATTATAATCCTGGAATAAGGACAAGTTGTTCAGAAGGTAAGGAGGACATTATTTTTCAGTTTATTTGTATATATACTATTGTGTATCGAGTTGCGTTGAGTTCTTAGTGCAACTGTATGTAACTGCATTTACATGAAGTAAAACATTACGAATGCTCCTGTTTTTAAAATAAAAAACATGATTCTTTTCATTAAGTGTAGTAATGAAGAATGGAATTTCTTCCACGTCAGTGGTATTTAATTGAAGAATTAATCTCTGTAGGCCCTTGAAGGAATAAATTCGGCACGGAGAACTCCTGTGGAAACCGAAAGCACTTTTAGTTTACTAAATCTTACTGACTTCCTGCATAAATTTGATCTGTCAAGTGTTTATGTAAAGTCTGCTGGTGTATTCAGTAAAGTAAAAGTTGTAGTGCATAACTCCTAGACTTGTTGTAGTCATTGGTATTCCCAGGATACTACTTACTCGTTTTATGCAGCCGAAATATTCAATTTTCACTTTATTGAGGAAATACGATAGTGCCTGCAAAAGTAGTGCGTCAGTTTACGAGTTTCATTAAGCCTACAGAATGTTTTCTATTCACTGAATACTGTTTGCGAATTATCCGAGAAAACACATTTCCGAGTGGGATGTAATACAAGGCTGAATTCTTAAACTGTCATCCTTATATCAGTTCAATTCAATCACACATATATTAATAGGATAGTCTGTAATTGACTTTAGAGACTTATCAGGGAATATTCTCATCAACTTACGGTTTGCTGATGATATTGTCCACCTAGACTATGAGAAGTAACCTCTGATGCTGTAAAATATGAAAATAATACCGGTGTTTGATTATAGGTGTCCGCGTTCTATCTCATGAGTAAAGCAGTATAATATGGCGAGTGCTGTTGAGGTTACGCATAAATGTTTAGGTGGGGAGGGTTAGTCTTCAAGGTAGGGAAGCTGAATAGGTTGAGATGGCTAGAACACGTGATGGCATACAACGCCATCGCCTTTCTCCAGGGACAATGCTAGCCAGCACATGTTAAGGTTTAAAATGTGTTTGGGTCGGTCAAATGAAAAAGTGATATTGGTTCATAAAATTGTTGACAGTCAGCTGGAAGAACTACCGGAGATGTGACTGCAAATCTTTGGTACTGGTACAGGTGCATTCACTCTGTGTAATCTCACGTATCTATTCAACTCATGTTTTTCCTTGTCACTATTTATTCTCCCTCACATTTTCGCTCGTTAAACTTCCATTTAGTTTTATGTCTCTACCTTTGTGTGCTACATGAAATGTGGTAAATTAAACAGGTGGACTTCTCTGCAAACTCATACTGAAAGCTAGTCAGAATGACACAGTCTGGGCATAACTAAATGCGAAACATTGATAAATGATCTCCAAAATTTCAACAAATGATAAGTGTAGTTCTTAATCTTGTCCTTTGCCAAATGAAAAATAGATACCTTTCAGTAATCTCTTCTTCCACCCGGGACTCGTCTCCTACTTTGCAACTGGATTTGTGCTTTGTCACTTTTGTGCTTAGCTTTCGGTCATTCAGCATTCGCCGTTGTTGTTGACTCAGCGCCTAGATGACTTTAGTTGAATAAGGTTTCGATCGTGCAAACACGGGTCCTGGGCAGTTGATTGGTTGCATTATCATTTCTCAAATGGAATGCAGCATACTGTATATTAGGGTAAATCTTCCGCCTCGCTTGCTGAAGCTGGTGTTCCTCAGGCTATTTTTATCACTCCTTTTCTTTTTTCTCTCTCGTCTTACATGACTTTTCTCTTTCTAATGAGAGCAACTTCGTCAAATACGCTGGTGATCTGACCGTCTCACTTCCTGTCATGTTACAATGTGACTGCAGCAAACTTAACTGCTTCCTGTCTGTAGTCTAAGGTACGTGGTCTTACGTTAAATCCCTCTAAATGTCAGGCAGTTAACTTTCCCCTCACTCATAAGCGTGAACTGCAAGAACTGTGTCGTTCACAAGATGCTTGTATCAAAGAGGGCACTGAAACAGAAACTAAGTCTAACATAAAATACCTTGGAGTAAATCTATCCTCTGGTCTTTCTTGGTCATTCTATATCTTGTCGATTTCTAAGAAAACCTTCAGTCTAGCTTACCATGTTATGTAGTCAAGACAGTCAGGAATCATTCAACCTCTCTTTTTACAACTTGTTAACTCTTGCATTGGTCTTTACTGCTCCCCCTTATTCTTTCCTGAATTACTCAAAAACGACTATGTCGTATTGTGCAGGGTATTAAGGTTGTCATTAGGGCAAGTGGTGTACCATTTAGTCAACTCGTTAATGCATTAGTTAAAAGACATCTAAACTCATGCGAGAAATGGTCTAAATCTATACTGTCTAACCCTCAACACCCCCTCTATTCTCAGCTCTTCCCTTTAATTTCATCTGATGGAACCAGAAGTCGGAATAAAAGATTATGTGATCGTTTTTGGAATTAAGTAATACCAAAAATTGTTGTCGTTTTCATTGCCAGCAGTTCACAGCCTATTGAGTTTACGCAAGTGCAATGCTCATTTCCCACTTTCCTGAGGAGACATCAACTAGGATTCTAGGAAAGTAGTACGTCAGTATGCGAATTTCATGAATCTGTAGACTGCATTCCATTCACTTATTACTGAAACTAAACTATGAAGGAACTGATATTTCAAAGAAGGATGTAGTACAAGGCTCATTTCTACAACTGTCGTCCTTATTTTAGTTCACTTTCATCATAAATGTATTAACCGAATTGTCTGTTACTCACTTTAGGCCCTTACCAGGGAACAGTCTTGTCAACTTAGTGTATGCTGATGGTATTGTCCACTTAGGCTGCGAGAAGTGACCATTGAAACTGGAAGATATGAAAAGACTACTGGTTTTTGATCGTAGTGTCTGTACCCTTTCTTCTGTGTTAAGTAGTCTAATATGGTGAGTAATATTGGGGTTAAGCTTAGTGTTAAGTAGAAATGTGATTCCAAACGTTGTTAATGACACAGATGCATTCACTCTGTGTAATCTCACATATCTGAGCAACCCTTATATTTTTTCCATATGACTGTTTGTTTTTCATCACATTTATGCTCATTAGAGTTCCATTTAATTTCTTTTTTCCTCTACCTTTGTGTGCTACATGGAATGTGGTAACTTAAGCGGGTGCACTTGTGTGCAAGCTTCTATGTTGAAAGTCAGTCTGTCAGAATGATCTATAGTCCAGGTATAATGAAATGCTAAAACGCGGATAAAAATAGGCAAAATGTCAACAAATGGTAATCGTATATTTTCATTTAGTTCTTGTCTAACTGAAAAAAGTGATCTTACAATAATTTCTCCTCTTACCCGAGATAACTCTCACACTCTGTCTCGTTATATCTCATTAGTTAGTTAATTTTATCGCGTAGCCCAAATGCGAAGTTGAAACACATCTGATGAAATATGTTTTGCTTATTACCAACTAAATATAATATTTTTCAAGTGTGGAACGTCACAAATCGAACTGCTACACTTCTGTGCTGAGTTCCATGTTAAAACTCAGTCAGTCAGCTTTGTCACTGCAGATGCGTAGTGTCACAACTACCTAGTGTTAATTAGCTTAAACAATTATTCATGCCGTTTCCTAAGTACTCTATGCATTTCCCGATTCCTTAAACTGTCCAGATAAAGTGCACCGAAGAGGAAAACATAAACCAAAAGTCAGTAACACGGACGTAAGAAATAGTGTGAATAGAAGTGAATGAGATGAGTGACCTTCTATCCCTGTAGTACGCTTAACTAAAATACTCATGTATATGAATGAGGCAAAAAGTTGTGTGACTGACTTGATATGATCATGAGCAATAGTTTGTGCTCAAAACGCCACCAAGTAATATTGCTGTACAACACTGTGTGATTTATCAAAATAAAATCGTATCCATAATGGAGTTATACTCTACCACAGTGCCCAAGTTTTATACTTATGTCAAAAATACTTATCTTATGTGTCTCCTAATTGTTTCATTTTTGTCTTCCTCATTGCAGGTTGTCAGTCTCCGTAGACATTCTACTAGATGTCGTCATACATAGTGTCTGCAAGCAGTCTTTCAATACATCTACCTCCCGCAAAGTTATTGTTACGATGCCTTTAAATCATTTACATTTGGCCGTAATACAATTAGTGTGCTAATATTACTGATGCAATGACATGCAAGACTTGTACATGTTACTGTGAAGTTTGCCTGTAATAACATTCCCTCCATAGTAAATAGAATGCTTGTGATAACAATTCGTCATTATCTTTTCATTGTGTTGATAGTTGCGTATATATTAGAAAAAAGCTAACCTTGTCGTATCAGTTCTCTAAATTACAATCACTAAGTGCCCATACCTCTGCTGAATACCAAGTGCTACTCGTGGCCCATGAAATACTTATTACTGCATTCGTAAATAACTATCAAACTATTATTACATGGAGTAGTGAGACAGAAGGCGTATGAAATTTAGATATTAGTGTGTATCTGAAGTTAACGACACAATATATATGTGCATGTTTCATTTCCAAACTAGAGAATTTTATAGGGTAATGTAGGAGTGAGCGCAATGAGTTAATAATGTATTCTTTACTGCATACATCTTGTATGAGTGAAATGCTTCTATTCAATTTTCGGCGAAGCTTCAATATCACCCTGCAGGGTTTCTTCAATGCACTCTCATAGGGAATAATACTTGGTACTGAGGAATCCAGCCAAAAGCATCTGTGACACAGTCGAATGACTTTTTCAACTAAAAGCCGCAATACTGATATTAAGTGTGATTTACCTGTAAACTGAGGGACTCTAGTGTAACACAGCACCATATCCCAGCAGGGTATTCTTTGTGTTTTACAGGTACAAGTAGAATTCATGGACTGAGCATTTGTTAAATATGGAGGCGACCCATTGAGTCACTTAGACGAAATGCGATACCTTACACACGCACTTTCAGATGTAGGCATGTGTCACTTCACATGAACTCTGGACCATATCGAGTAGGCATTCCTTTAAATTAATTATTGTTCGTATATGTGATGACTTGGTGCGTTTCCTAGTTTGCCTATAATTACGGAATGTACATTATATTAGGGAACACAAATGGATTTTGTGAAAACCAGTGGTGTTCCTTCTCTAGTCTTAATTGATGTCACATTGATTGACACGATTAAAGGAATAGATTGTAACGTGGTGTTTTCTGTAGCTGCGAAACGTAATTACCTAGTTTCGAATTGACATCATGCGTCTAATCCTATTAACCTATGTATATAGTTCTACCTTCACGAAACCTAGAAGTCAGGAGCAGACTCTCTTTGACAGATCTAGTTTTACTTTGTGACTAATTGGTGAGTCACCTGGTGTTGTGGTAGTAAAAAACAACTCCAAACCTTAGTATTTTCTAGAAATGAACATATTTACTTACTTTGGCGACAATTTAATCTTAGGGATATTAACCTTTACTTAGTAATTTGGATCCGAAAGTAAACGCCATGTTACTAAGTTATTCAAAAGACAGAATGATGAGTGAAACAGTACTCGGATACTTATTCTAACGAAACCGAATAATGATAATCGTTTAGCTTACCAATATGCCGCTTACTTTCAGTCTTAATTCAAAGACAAATTTAATTGCTCACTAAATTAATAGTTCCAGAAGACTGCTCTACTCCTGTCTTCGAAATACTTTACCCGATCGTGTTTTACTTCAAAATATGTGTATACTGGCCAGCTGATGTTGCTTATCCAGTTACACTGTTTTTCAGTTACAATGTCCCATCTATTTCCTATCAAACAGAACATCCCTTAAACCATCAACGAGTTACCATCATTTCTAAATAAATAACCTTAACTATTCGCATGTAAACAATGCTATAAACTTTATCACTTACGTGATGTTTCAACTTTCGATTAATCAGTTTTCCCTTACATGAGCACCTGTTTCAATTTTAACGGATATTTCTAACCTTTGACTACTGAATTAGTACGTTTCGTTATATACCATCCATACGAAATATAGGTACTGATAATAATTACTGCTAACAGATTTATCACGAGAATGTACTCCATATTGACGACAATATTCCTCAGGGGCGGACGTATCTTCTAAACGCGCTACTCAATACAACACATGACCCTAACCCCATAACTCTGTAGCTCACAACATTCTATAAAGTTAGTAGTGACTATTAACAAGTAGAATGTCTATTTGAGGTATAGAGAATACATTTATTAGTGATTCGACACAAAATACAAAATCAACGGTACTGGAAACCACTTTCTTCAGCAACGAATCCCACGAGGTCACTGGGACTACAGATTATCTAAAAAAGAAAACAAGGGTTCACAGGATGTATACATGAATATGACTACCAATATAATATTAACGAGATAGCACAGTAAGAATTAATGAAAGTTTATATCGATGTGCGATTACATCAGTCACTATTTTTGACACAAGTGAATATTTAGACGAAGTAATAAGAAGACGTAATTTGTCTGAGTCGTGTAGTGTTGTATTTGTGCAACACATTTTGGACAATCTGGTCACGCATGGACTTGTTATAGGAATACATATGAGATTAATACAGTTAAAAGTCTAGAAAATAAATTTAGGTGGAATTAAAACCACATATTGGAGGTCAAAATAACAATGAAGATCACTAAACCAAATATCAGAGAGACTAGTACATCTACCCTGACTAGTATCAAAACGAAGTTTAACAAAGAAGGTTTCGTGTGATGACGAATAGTCTTGGAATTCACAAAAGTGGTTTAAACTTCCTAATCACACTTCGGCTTCCACAAACTTTAGGATGCAATCCAAACACGTTTTACAGATAGGTTTAAAAAATGTGCAAACGTCAGTTTTATGTCCTGTCCCTATAATATGTTTCGAAATAGAGGAGCTGGGACCCCATTAATAACTTCTGAAGATTCTGTTGCTTCTGGAGGCATTTAGGAATATGATGCGTAGCCCTTACTTGCAGAAATCGATGAGCCTTCCCTAAATGGATACAGCAACCACTTCTAAACCTTACGTCCATAGCTTTAAGAGATGTCGGACACTACTTCTACGTGGTTTTAAAATAATTTTGTGAATTAACTTCGAACAAGCGCGAATAATGTGGCGTCAGGACAATAACAAAAATCGGAAGTTTATGAAACCAAACTCACTAATAGGACAAAGTGACGCACACGTCAGATGTCTTTACGTACCTGATCACGAGGATGGTATTGAAATCCACCAAGTTACTAAAATGTTGCAGTGTGCATATAACTCATTTAAAAATTTTGGCAGAAAACACTGAATGTTGTAAGTGATCGTAAAACATATTGCAGTTTCTTCCCATTTGTGAACACTAATTTTCGCTTGTATCTATGCATTCCATTGACTTTCAGCTATCAAAACACCACACAAAAGTGCGAAAGGATGCAAAATTTGATATCAACCATATTCCTCGGTTTCTGCAGCAGTAATAGGTACTGCACAAATGCTGATAAGGAAATTTGAGACCGAGTACAAGTTTCCGCCAATCTGCAAAGAAATTTATCGAATGGCAGTCATTGAAATGTACGCGAAGCTTACTCGGCATGCCAAAAATCACTGCATGAACCATGTATTTAAGCGTCCTGTCGCACAAGCAATAAGTAAATGCTCAAGAACAATATCAAACGATAATTTTTGTATAAATTCATCCAACAAGAGAAAAATAAGCACCGAAATCGCGTCTACTGCGTTCTCTGGACGACTAGCTCCAACTCGAATCAACGAAACCGCGCAAATGCCATCAAGGTTAAGCCAGAGGCGCCACTTCAAATAGGGGATATGCTTTATCAACGCCCGATCTGCATTTTGTATGACAGAGGGGCACTTTAAAAGATGAAGATTTATTTCTGAGGTCATATTTCTTAGGTGAACTAAAAGTAAAGTCATTTAAGGGCAAATACATAAGCCCTTTGGCAATCCTAAATGTAATTTTTAGGTTGAACTTCAGTCGTCTGTCCATAAGGGTTCCAAGTCGAATATGTCACATCTGTCGTAGTAAGAAATGCAAAGATTTTCACCTACCAGACATTTAGCAAACTCCCTTTGTAGACTTTCTAACTTGCATCTGTCTTTTATTGAGACGCTTTTCATGAAAGGGGTACCAAATTCAAGTAAGGGCTCTATGCATAACTTGTACAGCATAATTTTGGATTCACACATCTCAAAGTTTCGGAATAATAACTCAAGGAGCCTTTTTGACCTTTGATACCTGTAATTTAACATATTCTGTGGGGCCAAATTCTGGGGTGTATTTCGAACTCATATCTGTTGTAAGCGGCAGACGAGGAGTATGAATGTTGTGTAGGGAGATGAGAAGTTCAGATGAAATGTTTTTGGAGCATGGCACACCACACTTTTTAACGTTAAACCTCATTTTCCTCCTGCCACACGATAACTGAACGCTATCAATATCATCCTGAATCCTAACAAATACAAATGAAACGTCATTTCTGAATCAACGATACACTGTTTTGATGCAATCAGCAAATACTAGAGGTCCGCTGTTTTTAATAACGTCAGAAATGTCATTGAGAGTGGTAGGAATAATGGTGAACCTAGGACACTACCTCGTATAACTCCACTTGTTACCTGAACGGAGCTAGATGTGTGGGGACCTAACCTAACCATTTGCATTCGATTACTTAGGAAACGAATTGAGCCAGTTAAACAGTGAACCCTGAATCCCATAAGACTGGGCTTTTGAGATTGACAGTTGGTGGCTCACAGTGCCGAAGGCTTAACTAAGATCTAAGTATACAACAACTGTGATCATACCGGAATCTTTAAGTTGTGAGATGTGACCCAAAAATTGTTAATGGCATGTCGTGCAAGGACGTGATTTCATGAAGCCATGTTGATAAGGAGTGATAAGTTTCTCTTGGGAGAGGAATTCAAAAATGGTACTTTTCACAATCTTTCCCAGAAGCCTTGAAAGCAAGGAAGTTAGGTGAATGGGTCTGTAACTCATGACACTTGAACGGGAGCCTGACTTATACCTAGGGTTAATGTGGGTGGCTTTCCATGCATCTGTATATGTCCCAATTGACAGAAAGGTCGAGAACACTTTAAGGAAAAGAATGGGGATGTCCTGACAGACATATTTTAAAAAAGGTGAGGGGATCGTATCACTACCAGTATTGTTTAAACTTTTAAGAAAAGCGACTGCCTCCTTGATATTATCTAAAGAAAAGCCGATAATTTCTAAAGCTTTTTGTGAGCGTAGGGGGGAGAGAGGTTGTAGCGACGTGGGTATAGGACTGTGAGAAGTAGGGGCTTGGAAGCTCACAAATTATTTTAGTCTCACTGGCAGTCTTACCATTTTCTTAAATGAATGGTATATCCGTTTTATGAGTTTTTAGTCATTTGAGATAAAACTCACAGATTGCAGTGTATTTAGGGCTATCTTTAAGAGCTGCGTCTTCTTGTCCGGGTAGGACTTCGTCATTGTTTACTCTTAATCTGGGATAAATGTTCTGTATGTTCACAAGACAGGAGAAGTCGTTTTCTCTGTGGTACTATCTGTGCGGCTTTCGCGGCTTAGCCATCACCTTTCTGGGAATGAAGTTCTTTATTTTTTGGCTTGAGTTCTCTTTACGTTTAGGAAGAAGTTTATCATAGCATATGGAAACATGCTGGTAAAAGGCCAGTAGGATAGTGTCTAGTTTGCTACTAGAAAAGAACGGGTCCCAGTCTAAGCTTCGACTGAAGGAGTTAGATATGTCCCACCTAGCTTTTCTGAAGCACATGAATGTTTTGCGCATGGTAGAGCGTTTTATTGAGTGGATCTTGGTATTGAGAGAGCAGATTGTGGTGTTATGGTCATTACCTGGAAATGGTTGACTGATGTCTATGGTAGATAGGGTGGCCAGTCAGGAAGATAATCACCAGTATAGTGGGTGTGAATCTGCTGCGACGTGACGGAAAATTTGATCACAAGCAGGCTGGATTCTGAAAAACCGATCCATCTGCGGATCAGATTACATCGTCAGACACCACCCAAGAAAGCTTAAAATCTATCTCAACTATTTACCTGAATTACGCTGATTTTAGGAAATCTTCGGATACGATCAAACTTGGGATAGTTTGACCATTACATCGACACTAGGCAAATAATTGTAAATTCGATCAGTACCTATACCGTCATACTGCATAAAGAGCAGTTCACAACAGGAATCTCATTGAAGCGAGGACAGGAGTAAGACAGGGACGCCTGTCATCGCCGACGACCTCTCTATTTGTGGTGGATCAGATTATGAGTTAGACACTGTGGATTGAGAGGACGACCGTAGGTTGGACCAACAAAGCGTAACTGCGGCCCTGGATTTTTCGGACGGTATGTCCCACAATCAGTTAGAAGATACAACGAAGTCAACAGAACAGGCAGTGAGAACAGGATTCAGGAGGATATTGAGAAGATCCGGGTTATGCAGATTCACGAGGATTAACAAACAACACTAATCAGCATCCTGGAAACTGTCAAAGGGATCTCACCCAATCACCTGGTTAGTATCATTTCCACAACAGACACTGCTGACGAAGACATCGAAGCGAGTGAGAAAGGGATGTGGGAGGCTGATTGAGAATCCGCCACTCTGAAATCAGTAGGGAAACTAAGGTGCAATATCCGAATTCCTAACAGTAATGTCAAGTTTATGCATTTGTGCTTTCCAGACACCTAATAATCGCGTTACTTAATGATTTCTGACAGCTAGCTTGAGACTTACACCAAGAGCTGCCTTTGCTCTGTATTGAGGATCAAATAACCTTCCAGGAAGGATAAACGACGAGGAACTGTAGAAACCATTGGGTAAGTAAACAACTTGTCGTTCAACCAAAAAATATTTGGATGAAAATGAAGATGGGTTTGACATGTGCTAAAGTGATTATTAAGCGATATCACGCGTCGGGCCCTCAGATGCAACCCGGTTGGGAAGCGAAGAGTTAGGCATCTGAGGGTGATATGGGGATTAAGTAAAGAATAAATCGGGGCATTTCGGTAGTAGGTGGGGCAGTGGTTAAGACTCTCACCAATCATGCACATGGTCCGGCGTTCGATCCCCTGCCGACGCCCACCCGATATCTACAGTGGGCCTGCAAAATTTAGGCTACTGATATCACATGCTGAAAATTCCATACTAGTACTGAAAATACGATGTGGCATCAAGCTGTAATAAAAAATGAAATTATGACAAACCAGTACAGTGGAGGGGTACCTGTGAACACCTAGGTCCCACTCTCACCTCGAAGTAGGAACGACGGAAGTTAATATTAGTGTCACGAGGAACAAACAAGGTTTCGCAATAGAAGACCCAATAACATCGGTCAATCATGTTGAGAAATCTGTACACACTTGTAAGATACTGGTAATGCTGTCGATAAGTTACATTTCACCAGCACTTAACGTAATTTATCTATGTACCCAATGATCGAAAACTGTACTAGACCCGTAAGTACTGATGACAGAACACAAATTAAAAATGCTTGGTTACTAGGGAAATGTGCTCTGGTGCGCATTATATACATATATAAATATATTAAATGTAAAGATTATCCAAGGAAGGTGTAGAAATTATCTAAAGAATATGGCTGTGTTAAAGTCTCAACGAATGTGCCTGTTGACAGCACAACGGTAAAGAGCAAATTGGCGTTGGGAGGAGTTCGTATATGCACACTTTAAAACAAGATCGTAAAACATTGGAAATTGCACTAAACACTCACCAGCGCCATTTACAAACGGATTTCTACACTGCCTCTCACATATCGTCAGTCATGTCTGACAGAAAGGCTGAGTTAGAGAGAAAAAAGGCTAAACTTTTGGCTTTGCGCGAAGAAAAGAAGAAAAGGGAGGAGAGCAAAAAACCTGATATAGATGCAATCGATAAACTTCAAACAGCAGACGATTTGTTGAAAGGTCTCGGCTTACCTGCTATGCCATCTTCATCAAGCTTGAATTTACGCGAATTGGAGTCACCGTCTAGTACCATAAGTGATGGCCTTCCGTGAGTAAATTTTTGTATAAATGTCTATTTGTCGTTGCACAGATGTATGTTATAGATGTAAATTTTAAAAGAAATAACTGCAGTCATTTCATGATGTGATTTCTTAATGTTAAATTTTTTTCTCAGTTTGGTCTTATATTTTTTATTTGCACATTGCATGTAAGCATGATAGAAGCTAAATGAAATTGCTAATGTAGAACTTATCACTATACCGATAATGCTGAATTAAATCTCACTAGTTCTGAAATAATTCTAAAATTCTGTAGTGAGTAAATCCTGAATGTGTTCTGAAATGGATTGTTTATTGGCACAAACTAGAAATCAGTGCTGGTCTTCAGCATGACTGGCACTAATTCAGCACCATGTACCTTTTTCTAGGCATTTCAGGAGTAGATCAGAACCTTCTGGGTTTGCTTATCAGCGTTGTTCCAGTCCTTACAGGACCTATTGAGCTCGACTAGCGTTATTTCAGATAAAATCTTCATTTACCATAAAAAGGTGTCATCGAAGAATAGGTTAGAATAAGTTTAGAATTACTGGCAATAGTAAGCGATGCAATGTTTCTCCCTCTTATGATGTTAACTCTCTTAATCAGTCTTTTATACGCTCTCCTTCTAATATAATTACTTCTAATGTTAGAAATCATGCAACTCATAGCTTTCATGATTTTAACACTCTTGATGTTCTTAAATGTCTTAAAACTCTTAAGCCCTCATGCAGCCTTGACCTTGATGGTGTACCTGCTTATGTTCTAAAACAATGTGCAGATACTTTATGTTCTCCACTTACTAACATCCTAAATGCTTCTTTCTCCAAAAACGTTGCATGGAAAGACATTAAAACAGTCCCTGTCCCTAAACCTGGAAATAGCAAGAATGTAAAGTTCAGACCCATCGCCATCACTTCCCCGTTTCTAAAGCTGATGGAAAAACGAGTGCTTCTTAAAATTGAACCCTCCCTTAAAAGTTTTGAAGACCACAAACAATTTGCATATAGACAAAGTAGGAGCACTTTAGACGCTGCAGCCGTCTTACACAACAGTATCGTCTCATCATTAGATAAAGGTGCCAAATACGTTCGCTGCACGTTTCTCGACTTCACTTCTGCCTTTGACTCTGTACATAGGTGTCTCTTGCTAAATAAGCTCTCGATGACACAAACTGGTTGCATTCCTATTTCTCAAACAGAATGCAGTATACCGTGTACAAAGGCAAATCCTCCTCTGCTGTGCTCAATGGAGTTGGTGTCCCCCAAGGTGCTGTACTCTCCCCACTTCTCCTTTCTTTCTTTCTATATGACTTACCATCTTTAAATGACATTAATTTCGTTAAATATGCTGACGACCTGACTGTATCTTTGCCTGTCAAATGTTAAAGTGACTGCTCCAAACTAAATGGCTTTTTATCATAAATCAGCCAGTGGTCCAAGAAAACGGTCTTACTTTAGACCCCTCTAAATGTCAAACAGTCAATTTCACGTTTAGGCATAAATTTGACTGACCTAAACAAAGTGGTTAGCACTCACGACGTGTGCAACATAGATGGCATTGAAATAGAGACCAAGTCGGAAATTAAATATCTTGGCGTCATTCTATCTGCTGATCTCTCCTGGTCGTCTCATATCTTGATGATTCCTAAGAAAATATTTCGTCTTACCTTCTACATCAGGAAGTTAAGACATTCTGGAATAACCCAACCTTTACTCTTAGGTTTTGTTAACTCTTGCATCCCGCCTATTATTCTCTATTGTTCCCCCTTAGTTTTTCCAGGGCTGGCTACTGAAGGATGACTATACCTTATTACGCAGGATGTTAAAGGTTGTCAACAGGGTAAGCGATGTTCCACTTAACCAGCTTGTTAATATTCCGGTTGACGAGCACTCGGACTCATGTGTAAAATGGACTAAATCCATTTTATCTAACTCACACCACCACCCTCTTCATTCACAAATCTCACCTTGTATCTCATCAGGCAGGACCAAAAGCGTATATAGAAAACTATATGCTCGCACTAGTAAGTGCAAAAACTCAACCATACCCTCCCTACTTGGCTCGTGTTCTGTGCAATAAAGGAAGCATTAGGTGTGAAACTTATAACTTCTGAAATAATCAGTAGAACAATTGGATCTCGTCTTTCCAGCTCATATCGTTTATAGGTACAACGTTTCCTTTCTTTCTTTTCCTTTTCTCTTTTTTTCCTTTTTTGTTATGTGCTCTTTTTGTTTCTCTCTTCCTTACTAACTCTATTAAAAGATTCTTCGTTCTCTCACACTCTCTATATCTCGACCTTTTTGTTACCACTTACACCAGCAAATATGCTAGTATCTACTTTTCCAACACCTTCAAACAACATTTTGTTCACTTTTGGCTTTGCTACCGATATGTTGTTGTCAAAATGAACTGAGACTACCCATAATCTATGTACAATTTTCTTTATTGTTAATGTACAAACTGGATGCACATTACTGTAGTGAAATGGTGAGAATTCCATTATGTATCACAAGTACTGTTTTAGAATAAAGCAAAGTATTATTTTTATTATTATTGTCGTAAGCTTGGGTATATAGACTTGAAATCATACACTGAGCACATCTGTATTCTGTGAAAGAAAATTAACAGGAGTAATTCAGTCAAATGAAAGGATGACGATGATGAATTAATGATTAATAAAGACCACAAGAAGTTGGTGTATCAGCGACAAAAGGAAAGATTTAGTGTCATGACATCAAAAGCCTCAAACTACAGTTGACCCATACAAACTGAGTAACACAAAGTAGTCAGTCTTCGACTCTATGCGTGGCTACATCTCAACCACTAAGAGTGACGGAGTGAATTACTGCACAGTTTTTACACTTTGGTTAATAGCTAGACATTACATCTGCGCCGAAATTGATGCAAGTTAACGCCTGTCACTCAGACGAGTTTTTATATGCTGAAATTTAGTCAGCAATATGTCTATAAGGGTTGTTGCTGCTTCCTAAATATGTGGAGTACTGATCACGCAACTTGCCAATTCACTCCTAATCTCTAAATAAGGAGCTTGTGCAGACCTGTCCCGCAGCAGTATCTATTATTTGTCGGGATCTCGTCCCATCCCAAACCACGATTTTTTGTCAAGGTGTTCAAAAGACTACATCTTTCTAGAGTTATCTAAAGGACCTTGACACAATAAGACTTTTGTGTAGTAGCAGGTCAAACTTTACAACAGCGACACACCTTAAACCGACAATTTTCCCCGTGTAACATTTCAGTCTGTAAGTCGCCGGAATCGCTGACAGTCAACCCCATCAGTACATTGTTAATTAAATTGAATGAGAGTAAATATAGTAAGCCTGCCTGAACTCGATTGATCGCTGTTATTTCTGATGCAGCGCCACAATTTCAAACACAGTGCTTTAATTGGCTTAATATAATCCCCCCAGCCTTCTCTTTGCTGGGCAGATATGGCCACAGCACCTCTTGATGGGTGGATTCTTATTTATTTTGTTTCCGGGCCAACAAAAGTAAAAGTGTGTGTAGGATCTCATTAACCTTAATTCCGTTTTAGAACCAGTTGATGGGTGAATATGTGGTTGGTACATCATTTTATGAGTTGTCATGAGCACTACTCCTCATGTCTTTGGAAATTAGAATCTAAGAAAGGATCTATTTTAGGCACGCTGACTGAACACTATTGTTGAGGAGCGCAATGCTAGCTGAAATAAGAATCGTTATGGATAAGATTTTATTTTGATAAATCACACAGTGTTGTACAGTAATATTAACTAGTGACTACGTTTCGAGCACAATCTGTCTGTCTGTTTTCGACGTAGAACTTTGCACCGATGTGCAGCAGTTCAAGTCGCCACACTCCATGTAGCACACAAAGCAAGAGAAGATAGTAGGAGAAATGCATAATGGAGACGGTAGACAGGGGTATGAGACAAAAAGAATAGTAATATCAAAGAACAATATAGTTTCATTGGGTGTTATAAGTTACAAGGAGTGGATGCATCTGCGCCAGTTAGCCATTGAGAACGGTCACTGAGCCATATCACTAATTGTTTCCAGCCTTCATTAGTTTTTACCGTCCCGAGGACCCCAACCAGTCAGGAAGCCAGTCTACACTTTCCTACGTGGCTGGCTGGCTGGCTTAAACTAACTGTTGTGGATTTAATTGCCTGGTGAAGCCATGTTTCGGTTTGACCGCTGCTGGCTCTTTTGCAGCCTGACCAATCCTATGTCAGCCAGCTAACATTGCCCATAGTCGAGGAAGGCAAAGACAAGGCATGCATACGTAACACATGTCCTAACCATCTCAGTCGATGTAATTCCATGGTCTCGTTGATTGATTTCCCCTCCTTACCTAGCACTCGACCGATGTCTCACCTCAATATTGCTCACCTTATTATACCACTTCACACGGGAGATAGAACGCAGGCACATATGATCAAAGACAGCTAGCCGGCCTTTTCATGTCTTCCACTCTCAATGGCCAGGTCTGACAGCTAGCCATAAAGGAGGACGGAGTGAACTTTGTGCTGAGCATTACACCCGCCCTTTCGTTGATAGCCATCCGGATATCACGTCTACGCCATAGACAGGACATAAAATTGACGTTAACAGACCTTTTAAAGGCCTATCTATAAAAGCGTGTTTGGGGGCGGGGAGAACGTATCCTAAAGTTTGTGGAAGCTAGCCCTAGCTGGCAGTTAGATTTAAAGTTTAAACCACCTTTATGTGTTCAAAGCACCAATTCGTCATCACACTAAACCTACCTTCCTTCCTTGTTGGTGGTAAACTTTGTTTGTTTTGATCGTCACCAGCCAGTCAGGGTAGATGTACTATGTTATTTGGTTTGGTCATTCGTCTTCATTGTTATTTTCACCTTCAATATGTCCTCCTTTTAACTTGACCTAAGAAGTCAAGTCTATTTTCTCACTCACCAGCCTCTCATTCCTCTTATTATTTCCACATATTCCATATATTTCTATGACAAGTCCGTGTGTGTGATGGATCAGATTGTTCAAAATGTGTGTTTTGCGCAAATATGCACATTACATACACGATTCAGATAAATTACGTCTTCTTATTGCTTTATCTAAATTCATAAAGGGAACTAGTTGTTTTAAATTATTGTTTCTTAAAGATTTGCATTTTTGAGTTTAGTCTGACTTACATTTGAGTGGTATGCTGTGGTGTGGTGTAGCAACTTGTACTACTAATACTACTACCATTACTCTAGTCTGTGTGTGTAGTGCTTGATTGTTTGTCTGTTTATCTTTCAGCTCATTTTATTATTATTATGTTATTATTACCTTTAATTCCTAGAGGAATATAGGACTTCAGCCGCACACTTCTCCATTGCGTTCGGTTCTCTGCCAGAGTTTTCGTCTGACTACAAGTAACCCTACATGGTTGCATCATCTCCTCTTCACATGACCGCCTTCTCCATGTTACCCTCACCCTTGGATGACCAACTCGCTGCTTCCCATCCAGTCGCGTTCCACTTGAGCAACAGCTTGTCTAGTGATGTCACTCAATTGATGGTTTGTTTTCTCAGAGGATGGCCACAATCCAATCTACCTCCATTTCTTCCTGATTATTTGTTGCACAGTCGGTTCCTGCTGGGTTGGTTCGCTCATTATCGAAGATCCCTCGTTGTTGCTGATCTTTTCCAGTCGACCATCTGATCTTGAGTGGTATTGAGCAAATACACTTAGCTGTTGACGAAGGTCTGTAGTTTGTTTGAGGTGCTCTTTATGACGCGCTGGTCAGGTCTCTGATCCGTATAATGAGTAGCACTGACTGACTTCACATTGGAGTTGAAAATTCGGATCTTATTTCCTTTTTCATGCTGATTAGTGGTGTTGGCCTTCATACAGACTTTGAGAGTAATGAAAGCTTGTCTTGCTTTCCCGATCCTCGCTGCTTTGATATCCTCGTCAGTTCCCTTTCAGCTCATAGTGTAGTAAATTTCAGCCTTATACAAGAGAGAGTGTAACTGACTCCACTAACACGATTTTACGCTTCTGTTTTTCTTTTTTCAGTCGTGTTCCAAAAAAACGAAAGAATCTACAAACTTCGGAAATTTTTGAAGTTGTCATAACATCGGAAGTAATAGCTTACGACAAAGAAACACAAACACTGGAAGAACCTGAGGAGCGAGAAAGTAAGTAGCTATCATACTAGGTGTATAATGTATTACTTTTTTACAACCTAAATACGCATCTTTTTTCATGTTTAAATTATGTTTATAGTGATAGTAGTTGCCCTACTAGGATAGACCAAGCTACGTAGTTTGATTTTTTAATTCTCATTGTTTTGGGCAAAATATTGTCGACTGGTAGGATACGAAAGTGTCTGGTATGTTGGTACAGATAATCACTTCAATTGTACAAATCTCGATTTATCTCAATTAATTCGTCTTCATTTTTTGATGTGGTTGTATTCCCTGAACTAACTGGATAGTTAATTTGCGAAGCTTTCATCGCCCTAGTACTAGGCAGGCAACATCTTCCTTCAGCGAATACTTCAATTTCAGTTGAAGTGAGCTATTAGATTTCTCTACGAGTTCACCAAATAATCATCTCTCCTGGTTGGTCGGTGGGTGACCTTGCCTTGAACGTGACTGGTTGTTTTAGTGTGTTTTCACATACCCTGTAGTAGGCGGCTACTTGTATTGAAACTGCTTGCTTCTTTGACTTGAAATTTGACCCTTTCTGTGTGTGTGTGTGTGAGATTTTCTTCTTATCAGTTGGTAAATTTAGTCTATCTCGATGTGTCTATTGATTGGTGGTGATTCACTGAAATATCAGGGAAGCTTCTAAAAATCCTCTGGCTAGCATTCTTGGTGTTGTTTCCTCTGTCTAATATTTGAACCTTTGTTGTTGTCCCAATCGAGTTGATGTCCGTGGTTGCCTGTAGGTAGGTAGTGATATGAGTGATGGAGTGGATATCATGTCTTTTGACGGCTAGCTTATGTTCGTGGATACAAAGACCAAGGTCGATCTAGTGTTTTTCGCAGTTGATACAATTTATTTTGTAGATGCAGATGTTGGTTTTATCTTCTTTGCATTGTTGAATCTATCTTTTGGTTGACATATAACCAGCTGAGTGAAGTGATTTTGTTGGTTTGTGTACGACGTCAATTCCTTATCAAGGTTTGAAGAGTCTTGTATTGATTTCTGAGATGTATTTTATATATGGTAAGGCGATTTCCTTTGTGGTTTCCGTGAGGGCTTTTGGTTTATAGATTGGTTTGGGGGGTATATGTCTTTTGATGAAGTTCCGTGGATGTGCATTCTTCTTGAAGACGTCCGTGAGATATCTTTCTTCAATTTTCCTTAAGGTGGTGTAATGAGTCGTGGTTGGCCCTCTTGAATAGTGTTTGCATACAACTCCTTTTGTGTGTTATTGGATTGTTGCTGTTGTAATTCAGAATTTGTTTTGTGTGAGTTGATTTTCTATAAATTTGAGTTCCCAATTCTCCTGTGGTTGTTTGCTTGACTAAGATGTCCAAAGATGGGATTTTGTTCTCGGATTTCTCTTCTCTTGTGAATTTGATATCGTTGAAGACGTTGTTTATTAAGTTATGAGTTTTATCCAGTTCGTTTCTTTGGATTAATACAAATGTGTCATCGACGTAGCGTATCCAAATCTTGGGTTTGATCTTTGGTAGGATTATGTTTTCGAGCCTTTGCATCACTGCTTCTGCAATCAAACCTGATATTGGCAATCCATCCCATGGGTGTTCCTTTGACTTGTTCATATATTTGGCCGTTGAATTGGAAGTATGTTGTTAGGCATAGGTTTATGCATTCCATCTAGCTTGCAGTTGTATGCTGCATTTTTGATTGTTGTCCGAGGAGGTGTTCGTCGTTGCTGAGTAATTGCTCCATGGTCTCTTTTGCTAGTTTCTGTGAATTAAGTTTTGGTGTTAGTTATTATTACAGGCTCATCTATATTCTCGATTTTCACATTTCATGTTATTTTAAGTTTTTCTTAATCCCTGTTTACACTACCATATTTTCATACCCGAACTCCGTGTTTATTTTGTCATTTTACTATTTCTGCATATTTAATCCCTGATTGCATAAACAATTATTCATCACATTAGTTTCTTTTATCCAAACATCCTGTCTATTTTGTTACTTCTACATTTCTCACTCCCAGTTGACAATATCAATCTTTTTAGCTATCATGATGCTACTTTGTTTGTTTCATCCATCCCCCTGTTTATTATGGAATTTTAATTTTAATAAATTTGACCCTTAACCGGAAATTATTCTGGAACTTTCCCATCCACTTAATATAAATACACGAATGTACAGCCTAGATTGATGACTTCGTCGAAAAGAAAATTTTCTTCCTCGCTGCAACTGTCTTCTTAATAACTCTTATGATCCAATGTGTATATTCCGTGATTTTGAATACGCTAGTGAATCTGCCTTATGTGATGCCATTACTGGTGTTTTCTATCACTTATTATTCAGTTGGTGTGATTTATTCATAAGCACGTAACTTCATCATAGATGTACTAATGGACTTAACCCTAAGTGACTTCAGCAACTCAGGGATTGACTTGCTACCAGGGAATAATCTCGTTGACTTAGAATATGCAGACGATATAGTCCTTCTAGGCGAAGACGCTGACAAAATGCAGAGTCTTCTAAACACCTTGAGCTGCAATCTTCGGATGTTTGGCATGCGATTCGCTCCCGCCAAATGCAAGATGATGTTACAGACTGGACTGCAGCGACTCCTAGATTAGAAATAGGGAGTGAAGTGGTAGAGCACGTTGACCGCTTCACTTATTTGGGAAGTACCATCATCCAACGCCAACGGGTTGATCTCAGAGGAAATCTCAGCACGGATACAGTGGGCTAGTTTCTCATTTGCCAGTTTACGCCGTACAGTTTGATGATAAATTCGCTGTTGAAAAGAGTCTCTTCGCTGATTGGATCACTTGTTTTGATGTTCTTAGATGCAACCTACAACTGCGGAAATTTTTGTTTTTTGTTCACTTTTCTGATACTTAATGGCAATTTAGGAATTTTCACCTATTTGGTTGTGATAAATTAGTCTGTTGTGGAAGTTAATAGGAATCAGGGGAAAAAGTGAGCTCCTGTGTTTTTATTAACTTTCAGGTATCAATGTTTCGAAGCCCATTCTCATTATTAATAATATTTATTATTTGCCCTTCACAATTATCATTCTCTTTTTTTCTGAGCTCTCATCTTGTCTACCAAACAAAACGAAGATTCTAAGTAAAATTCATTCACTAATCTTAATTTCTCAAACAACGACGTCCACATATTTTGATATCACTTCCGTTAGGCTGTTTAGAGACAACTGCTATCTTGCCGTGGTGGTCGGGCTTGAATACCGCACCACAATGACCTAACAAGCTAAACTGGCTGGGACACATGTTCCTGTAGGTCCTACCTTGTCAGGAAAGTTGTTTGGATAGTGGTTAGACGAAAAGCAGTTACCATGGGGTTTATGGGCTCCAGAATCCAATCGGATTAAATGACGTATGAACCCATATTGGTCACCAGCAACCATGGGAATGCAGCTCCTGACGCCGCCCCACTGCCTTGGGGATTAGACTCCTAGTCAAAGGCTCGGGGGGGTGGTCCCTTAATAAAACCACCTGCTTCGGTCTAGGCGCTCGGGCAGTATCTCAGCCCTCACACAAGTGTGGCGCATCTTGGTGCCATATTGTGCCAAGTATTTTCTGCGTTTAAATTAATAGTATACATAATATTTGTCTTGTGCTAAGTCGCATAAATGCGCATACGTTATCTTACGAATGTTTTTTTCTATTATTAAGAAACTGACATTTAGTTGTGACATAGCTGTTTTAAAACTTTCTCTATCCTGTGATTTCTTACTCAAAATACCCACTACAGTCCTACAGGAGGTCAATCGCGAGCCAGCCCGAATAGCTGGCTCAGTGATACGTCTCTGACTGCAGGTGGCACTGGGTGACGCGGGTTCGAGTCTCCTCAGAAGAGGGGGACATGAGCAGCTGTTCCTTCAGTGTGGTTGCAGACACGCCTTGCTTGCTGACTGACTGACTGGTGAGTGCCAACTACCACGAAACCTAGGTTGAGTAGGGCTTCCTCTGACCGATTACCTCCAACTATCTAATATCACCATACACTTCTACATGCTGAAAAATCCTAGAAAATTCACAAGACCTAAAAACCATACTGGCAGATACATTCGTTGTATTTGGAGACTGCATATCTTTGTCGTAGTATATTCCTCCTTGCAAATTGTCCTGCCTACAAAGCGCGCTTATACTGTGATCTATTTTGCCTTGCCAAAAAAATCAATTTGATTGAGGGCAATGAAATCCAAATAGTGGTGGTTTCTCAGTCAGTATTTTATTATTATTATTATTTAAACGCAGACAAAACTTGGTACAATATGGCACTAAGAAAGATGCGCCACAAAATAATAAATAATAAAACAACATAGATCAACAGTTAAAAAAGAATATAAGTAGAGAACGGATAAAGAATTTCATCTGGAAGGAAAACAGTCATACTACTTAAAAGTTCAAACAGTATTCGTTAACTATCATTGAGAAGGGAAGAAAGAAGGAAATTGCAACACGTTCGCCATTGATGACTGCGATTTTGGCCATATCCGATAACTTTTCGAACCATCGATTTGAGCTATCTCGCGGACACCAACCAATGCTAATCTAGCACAAACATCCTTCGTCCCACGACGCCACGTCATGGACTGACCACCTCTTCACCTTTTCCATCGCGTCCCAGGGCTAGCAAACAGAAACCTGTACAGAAGCCTCTGGGATGACATTCGCAGCACATGTCCAAGCCGAAGGAGCCGGTGTTTCCAGATGACGACAACACTCAATGAATGGTGATCTCTGCTGTGTTCAAACAGTCGCCGCCGAACCTCAGAATTACTCACGTGATGATGCCATCCATCAAACGCAAGTAATCCTGCGGAGACAGCGATGATTGAACACGCGGAGTAGCCGCACATCCTCAGCCCACTTGGAGAGTCCAGGTTTCACAGGCGTAGAGGAAGACAGCAAGAACCGAAGCATTGTATACCCGACCTTTGTCAGCCAGACTAACGTCGTGACGGTGCCAGAGGTGGCTGAAGTTGACGTATGCCACCCTAGCCTTCATTATAATACGGTTGAAAATCTCATCCGTCACCCCTCCGACACCAGCACTCATACACCTAACCAGATACACAAGCTTATCAACAACTTCAAGCGAGTGATTGCAAGTACAGGCTCCTGTCAATCTTGTAACAGTGTGGTGAGAGCTGACTGTTAGCCAAAATTGGTGGGCAGTAATGTTTAACGCCAATATTTATGTCCCCAATATTGATCGTGAGAAAAATGAGAACAGAGACTTTGCGTAGGCGGATACAGTTAACATGATGATTTCCTAAGTAAAAGATCTGTTTGGCTGACGCTTGTCTTCTGTCATTACAATCATAGTCCAGTTACTTAGTGTTGGATAGATGAAAAAAAGAGAAAAAAACTCAATGCTCTCTGGATATATATTCGTTAGTCTTATTTTTATTTCAGATTCTTGGTCAATTTCTACGGTGTGTATGTGTCTGTCTGTCTGTCTGTTTTCGACATAGAACTTTGCACAAATGTGCGGAAGTTCAAGTCGCCACATTCCGTGTAGCACGCGAAGCAAGAGAAGAAAGTACAAGAAAAGCAAATAGAAACAGTGAGCAGAGGTGTGAGACAAAGGAGTAATAAAGAAATACAAAACAGTTTCATTGGAGATCATAAGTCACAGGGAGTGGATGCATCTGCGTCACCAATTGTTTCCAACCATAGATTTTTGCCGTCCCGAGGACCCCAGCCTGGAAGTCTACACCTTCCTACGTGGCTAAGACCAACTGTTGTGGATTTCATTGACTGATGCCAAGTTTTTGTTTGACCGCCGCTAGCTTTTTTCCAGCCTGACCCTATATCCGCTAACATTGCTCGTCGAGGGAGGCGATGGCTTGGCATACGTAACACATGTCCTAACCATCTCAGTCGATGTAGCTTCACGACTTCGTCGATTGATTTCCCCTGTTTACCTAGGACTCTACGCCTAACCTCCATGTTGCTCACCTTATTATGCCACTTTACACGGGATATAGAACGCAGGCACCTATGATCAAAGACAGCTAGTCTTTTCATGTCTTCCACTCTGAGTGGCCAGGTCTCACAACCATAAAGGAGGACGGAGCGGACTGATGAGCAGTACACCCGCCCTTTGGTCGATAGTCGAACATCTCGTCTACGCCAGAGTCGGCGTAAACTAACAAATGCGAAACGAGCCCCTTGTATTCGTGCTGAGATTTCGTCAGAGATCAGCCCGTTGGGGCTGATGGTACTTCCCAAATAAGTGAAGCGGTCAACGTGCTCTACCACTTCACTTCCTATTTCTAAACTAGGAGCCAGCGTAGTCCAGTCCTGTAACATCATCTTGCATTTGGCGGGAGCGAATGTGTGAGATGTCCAGCAGCAAAAAGCGCAGCACGTTTGTTTCGCGTCTCATTCCGTCCAGTCCAGTCCACTTCAGTCAGTTCCCATTAGACTAAAATAACCCGCATTTGTCGTTTTGCAATGCCAAGGTGTTGTTATCCACTAGATTACACACTGACCCAGAAGTTATTGTTGTTGTTGTTGTTTAACAGAGTTAGAAACTGCGGGGTGTTACCTTCACAATGGCTTTTATTTATTTTTAAGTCTAGTACGATAATGCGCTAAACACTTGTCAGAAATTCCCCTGAAATGTAAAGCTCTAATGCTGCACAACTCAATTTCATCAGAATTAATAAATGCTGAGAAGTATAGAGTTCCGTTATTACTATTATTAACTTGGGCGTGCATTCATTCGCAACTGTGGTGTATTCCAAGTTCAAAGTCTATTCGATCGATCAATCTATCTGTTCTGTTCTGTGATGATGATGATGAAGTCTGTTGATAACAGAGAAACTGTCACAATAATGCCCCACTGAATATCTGTCTGTCTGGATTCAACATAGAACTTGACACCGAAGTGCACCAGTTCGAGTTACCACGTTCCAAATACCACACAAAGGTAGACAAGAAGATGAGTGAAGGGAATCAATAGAGTTTGACAGGTATAAGAGTGAAACAGAATGGGTAATGGTAGAAAGAAATATGAAAGATTACAGAGACTGAATACATCTGCGCCAGCCATTGACAACGATTTTGAGCCATGTCACCTATTGTCTCCAGCCATTGATTCCTAGAGTCAGTCCCGAGAGCCCCAACCCGGAAGTCTGCATCTCCTCCCCTACCTGACTCAGTTTAACTGTCAAGGATTCCATGGATTGATGAGGCCATGTTTTTGTTTGGCCACCACCACTTACTCTTTCCCAGCCCGCACCTATATCAGCTAGTAATGCCCGACGGGGCGGCGGGGGGCGATGGTTAGGCGTGTGCAGCACGTGACCTAGCCATCTCAATCTATGTAACTCTATAGCCTCGTCGATTGATTTTCCCTCTTTGCCCAACACTCTACGCCTAACGTCGACATTACTTACCTTAGTATACCACCTAACGTGAGACTGAGATCGCAGGCATCTATGATCGAAAGCAGTCAACCTTTTCATGTCTTCAACTCGTGATGGCCATGTTTCAGAGCCATAAAGAAGGACGGAGCGAACTGCTGTGCAGTACACACGTCCCTTGGTTGATAACCGGATGTCACGCCTACGCCAGAGATGGTGTAAGTCAGCGAAAGCAGCTCGAGCTTTTCGGATCCTTGCTGAGACTTCATCGCCAATCAGTCCGTTGGTGCTAATACAACTTCCCAAATAGGTGAAGTGGTCAACATGTTCTATCACTTCACTCCCTATCACTAAGTTAGGAGTTGACGTGGTCCAGTCCTGTATCAGCATCTTACATTTTGCAGGGGCGAATCGCATGCCAAACATACGAAGATTGCTGCACAGCTCAAGGTGTTCAGAAGACTCTGCTGGATTTTGTCAGCATCCTCCCCTAACAGGACTATGTCATCTGCATATTCTAAGTCCATAAGACTATTCCCTGGTAACAAGTCGATTCCTAAGTCGTTACGTTCAGTTAAGGATACTTCCATTAGCATATCTATGATGAAGTTAAACAGAAATGGGGAAAGTGGACATCCCTGTCGGACACCACTAGTTGTTATCAATTCAGATGACAATTCCTCATAAGCCGTTACACGACTACGTGAGTTTGAATAGAGTGCCTTGATTAGTGCCCTACAGTACATCATCAGCGTTAACTGGATCCCTGAGTTATTTATTTGATCATAGGGAATAATAATAATAAAAGACAGTTCAAGCGAGGAAGAAACGCTTTTCTTTTCGACGAAATCATCGTCAACTGTAGACAGAGCTGTACACATTCGTGTATTTATAATTAACAATAAATGGATGGGTAGCAGGGGAAAGTTCCAGAATAATTTCTGGTCATGTGGCCGGATTAATACAATTACAATTATTACAGGAATTAATATGCCATTATGAACAGGGACGGACGGTGGGACTGTGGATAAAGCTCAAACAAAGTAGCATCTCATAATTACTGATTGAAGACTGATATTGATTGTGCACAGTTGGGGGTTAGAAATGTAGAAATAACAACAATAGATAGGAAGTTCGGATATGGAAATATGGTAGTGTAAATAGTGGAGGGATTAAGAAAAACTAAAAATAACATGAATAAACAGGAAGTTTAGATAAGCAAGTCAATGTGATAGTCACTAGTAAAAGAATTACCTGTTTATGATGGCCATGGCAAGCAGGGACAAGGTTTGGACGTATTTCTTTTGGATGCATGGTGTGGGTTTGAGCTTTTGAATGGCCAGTGCCTCGGCGGCTATGCCCAGATGTCTTAATTTCACTCCCTTTGATAGGTTTGATCGAATCTTGTGTGTGCGTCGGTGACACAGTGCTTAGGACTCTCGCCGACGATGCACATGGTCCGGGATTCGATCCTCTGCCGACGCACACCTGATATCTCTGGTCGGCCTGCAAAATCTGGGCTACCGATATCCATGCTGAAAATTCCATACTTGTACCAAAATACAGTGTGGAATCAAGCTGTAGTCAAAAATAAAAAAATAAAAAAGTACTTTAGAGGATTTTTCGAATGACACTGAATGTCCTGAAATGACCAGATGTTCTGTTACTGAACTATACACACTTTTTCGATCTCCTTTTACTAGCCAGGCTGGATAGTGTTCTATTTCTATATATTTAATCCCTGATTGCATAAACAATTATTCGTCACATTAGTTATGATCCCACTAGATTCTTTTGTTATCCAACCATCTTGTCTATCTATTGTTGTTATTTCTACATTTCTAACCCCCAACTGTGCACAATCAATATCAATCTTCAATCAGTAATTATGAGATGCTACTTTGTTTGAGCTTTATCCACAGTCCCACCGTCCGTCCCTGTTCATAATGGCATATTAATTCCTGTAATAATTGTAATTGTATTAATCCGGCCACATGACCAGAAATTATTCTGGAACTTTCCCCTGCTACCCATCCATTTATTGTTAATTATAAATACACGAATGTGTACAGCTCTGTCTACAGTTGACGATGATTTCGTCGAAAAGAAAAGCGTTTCTTCCTCGCTTGAACTGTCTTTTATTATTATTATTCCCTATGATCATCCAATGTGTATATATTCGGTGAGTAATCTATTTTTTTTAAATGTATTATTTGTCGGTATCAGTGTGTCGGTTATTTAGACCAGATATAATTAGTGTTAAAGTTGAGAAGACGAGGAGGAGGAGGAATACTGAGAAGCATCAAGGTAAGGTAAGATTTCAGAAAGACTGTTATGTGCTGGTCGAGTAATTTATAGTCCTGGCGCAAGAAGGCGGAAATCAGAAAACCACCAGGTTCACGATGATACTTGTATTTTTCAAACAAGGGAAATCAATGTCACACAAGTGTATGAGCGATTGTTCAAAAATGAACGAATCAATAGACAGTCTTAACATGATTGGTTGTAATGTCATGTGACAACAAGGTCAGACATGTTTGTTTAGTTAGTGGACAGACAAAAACATATTGTCAATTATAATGGAATATCGATCCATATATACATAGCAAAATATAATACAATGTCAAAAACAAACACACATATTATGTGGATACATATAACAGACACACACACACACTCACCGTCAACACACTCCTTTAGTGGGGGGGGTGTCTTTTTATATTCTTCAGTGTTTTTTCCATTATAGGTAACTTTTGTTTTGATAAAGTCTCACAGTGTTATACAGTAATGTTTACTGATGACGTTTCGAGCACAATTTATTGCTCATAATCATATCAAGGTAATCACACGACCTCCTAAATTCATTTATGTAGTTCCATTGCTTTTCGCTTGATTTTCACTTGATTTGATTGGTAATAGTATTTCCCATATTTCAGGAATGAGTGACGAGTCATTCCTATTGCATATGTTGGGTGTAGACTCGATGAACCAACCAGGATTCAGTAATCAACCTCTCTCTCCACCTACCTAGATTACTTTTTAGAATTTTAACCCTCTCCCACCCACCCTATTGTGTAGTTGTGTTAGCGCATGGATTGCAATTGCTGAGGTTTTATCTAAATTACTTATCTTCTCGGGGTCAACCATTCTTATCTTAGCTAAATTCTTATGCTCTGACAATCTGACTACCCCTGACCTACTAGTTTGACCTATGTAGTTGACCTCACAGTCATTGCATGGTATTTTGTAAATAATATTATTTTGTTTAATTGGGTCAACCGAGAGGGTCCTTTAACCTACAGAGCTTATCCCTGAGTGAGTTTGTAGGTTTGAATGCCACCCTAATTCCTGCTTTTTTCAGAATCCTACGTAGGGTTTCAGATGTCCCCATCTTTATATGGTATAACTGTAGATGACTTATATTCTCTCTTATTTATGTTATTATTACTAGTTTCACAATTATTTTTATTTTGTTTTTGGCCTTTTCTGATCTTCCTAATGAATTTTATAGGATAGTTATTCAACACCAACGCTTCTTCTATCTGTTTTATTTCATCATTCAGGTCTTTTTTGTGCTACTTAGTGCTATGGCTCGGTTTGTTAGACACTTTACTAAGCCTGCCTTAACAGTTAACGGATGAGACGAATTAAAGTCTAAATATCTATTAGAATGCGTTGGTTTTCTATAAACACTAGTGTGTAGTTTGCCTTCTTCTATTCTTTTTATCTTACAATCTAACATAGCTAATTCTCCCAGTTCATTTTCTGATTCGAATGTGAATTTTATTCCCTCTACTTGTGAGTTTATGTGTCAGGAAGCTAGAGATATGTTCTGTTTTTAACACCCTGAAAGTGTCATCCACGTATCTCCACCATATTTTTGGAGTAGGGTTAAACGTATTAAGAGCACTACTTTCCCAATAAATTGTGCTCGAAACTTGGTCATCAGTAAACATTAGTGTATAACAGCGCTGTGAGACTTTATCAAAACAAAAGTTACCCATAATGGATTTACACTCTACCACAGTGCACAAGTTTTATTCTTACTCAGTGTTTTTTGTTTTTTTAATTATTTTTATCTCTCTTTGGATGTCGATTATATTTTGTTTTTAATGTGTATGTGTGTGTGTTATCTATCTGTCTCCTGTTAAAAATTGAATTTTATTTGCATTGAATTTGATTAGCAGCAGATCGTTCAACTGACTATTATGGTAAGTTTTTCCAAAAAACTCCTTTGAAAACAAAACGCCTCTTAGTTTTTGTGGACAACCACTTCTGTCGTCTAACGCTTATTTATTTATTTTATTTAATTGTTTGCAAATTGATAAATTCACTTGGTTGGTATGCATTATTAATTAATTAATTATGTGAACAATAATATACTTTGATGTGATTGTGTTGTCTCTGAGCTATTTGGATAGTTAATTTGCGAAGCTTTCATCGCCCTAGTACTAGGCAGGCAACATCTTCCTTCAGCGACTACTTCAATTTCAGTTGAAGTGAGCTATTAGATTTCTCTACGAGTTCACCAAATAATCATCTCTCCTGGTTGGTCGGTGGGTGACCTTGCCTTGAACGTGACTGGTTGTTTTAGTGTGTTTTCACATACCCTGTAGTAGGCGGCTACTTGTATTGAAACTGCTTGCTTCTTTGACTTGAAATTTGACCCTTTCTGTGTGTGTGTGTGTATGAGATTTTCTTCTTATCAGTTGGTAAATTTAGTCTATCTCGATGTGTCTATTGATTGGTGGTGATTCACTGAAATATCAGGGAAGCTTCTAAAAATCCTCTGGCTAGCATTCTTGGTGTTGTTTCCTCTGTCTAATATTTGAACCTTTGTTGTTGTCCCAATCGAGTTGATGTCCGTGGTTGCCTGTAGGTAGGTAGTGATATGAGTGATGGAGTGGATATCATGTCTTTTGACGGCTAGCTTATGTTCGTGGATGCGAAGACAAAGAGCAGGGACGTCCACCTTGTCCAATGTAGTGGTTTCTGGCAGTTGATACAATTTATTTTGTAGATGCAGATGTTGGTTTTATCTTCTTCGCATTGTTGAATCTGTCTTTTGGTTGACATATAACCAGCTGAATGAAGTGACTTTGTTGGTTTGTGTACGACGTCAATTCCTTATCAAGGTTTGAAGTGTCTTGTATTGATTTCTGAGATGTATTTTATATGTGGTAAGGCGATTTCCTTTGTGGTTTCCTTGAGGGCTTTTGGTTTATAGGTTGGTTTGGGGGGTATATGTCTTTTGATGAAGTTCCGTGGATGTGCATTCTTCTGGAAGACGTTCATCAGATATTTTTCTTCAATTTTCCTTAAGGTGGTGTAATGAGTCGTGGTTGGCCCTCTTGAACAGTGTTTGTATGCAATAATATATAAAATTTGCATGATATAACATATAGCATAAAATTTTTGCTTTTTGCCCATAGTCTATCAGAATTGCTGCTGACAATTTTTATGCGTGTGTTTGTGTGTGTATGTGCACGTGTGTTTACACTGACATATTTTTGCTACTTTTTTAAAAGTTTTACATGCATGCTTGTGTCTCTGTAAATATGCATATATATAGTGTCTTGCATATTGTTATTTATATATATTATTATTATTATTTCCTTTAATTCCTAGAGGAACATAAGGCTTCTTCAGCCGTTCACGTCCATATCGCTTGTTTAGTGATGTCACTCACTTAATGGTTTGTTTTTTCAGAGTATGGCCAGCCAATCCAATCCACCTAACTCCATTTCTTCCTGGATATATTTGTTGCACAATCTGATCCTACTGTGTTGGTTGGTTCGCTCATTGCCAGAGATCCCTCCCTATTGCTGATCTTGAGCAGAATTAAGGGAAGACAGCTAGGTGTTCATGAAGGTGTGTAGTTTGTTTGAGGTGCCCTTTATGACGAGCTGGCCAAATCTCTGAACTGTATGGTGAGTAGCACTGACTGACTTCACATTGGAGTTGAAAATTCGGATCGTGTTTACATTTTCATGCGAGTGCTGTTGACCCCCTCCAAACAGACTTGAGAGTAATGAAAGCTTGTCTTGCTTTCCCGATGTAGTTGAAACGATGTATCTCAGGTAGGTAGATTGGTCAAGGAGGTTGTTTCTTTCAAGTTCCTCCATTTATGCTGGCTGATTGTTGTCTGTTGTTGCTTCTGTTGGTGTTGACCGGGAATCTTCATCACCTCTGTTTTACCTATGTTCACTGGAAGTCCTATCTTTGATGCTCCTTCTACCAGCTTGTTGCTTTTGACTTACATATCTTCCAGTTTGTGGGAAATCAGACATATATACCACATCAACGAAGTCCAGATCATCCAAGTTCTTGTTCCGTGAGGGTCCATTTTATGTCTGTTTCCTCATTTCCCGCTGTCTGTCGTATTATCCAATCTACCGAAATCAGGAAAATCATTGGCGATAGTAGGCAGCCAGCCAGCTTGTCTTACTCCCGTCTTCACTTCTTCGAAGGATTCCGTTGTGGATTACTTGGCATGCAGCATTGCTGTACAACTATCTGTTGGATGAGATGTATAATTGTCGGCGGGATCCCTTGGTGGTAGTAGCGAAGTAGTTTCCAAATCACCTCTCGATCGACGCTGGGCTATCGAAGGCCTTTTCAAAGTCGATGAAGTTCAGTGAGGTAAAGAAGTGACTGACCACCATTCCAAGCTCTGTTCAACGATGATCCATAGTGTGGCTAATTGATCAATACATGACTTGTTTCTCCTGAATTCAGCCTGTTCCGGTCGAAGTTTTTCATCCAGGTTGACTTGTTTGATTCTCTGCATGATGATACGGTTAAGTATTTTGCTTGAGATGGACAGGAGTATAATTCGGCGCCAGTTCTTGCATTGACTTAAATTTCCTTTCTTTGACAGTTTGAATAAGTAGCCTTTCTTCCAATCCGCAGGTACCCTGCCCTCCACACCTCCACAACTTCTCCAGTAGTGGTGTCATTAAGTCCGCTGTTGTCTTTGCGTCCATTTTCAATGCTTTTGCTGGGATACCATTTATATATATATATATATATATATATATATATATAGTGTCGTGAATGTGCATGTTGTATTAACGAATGAGATTAGCAACACTATGCATATATACGCCTATCATAGTGCTTCTTTTTTGCACATATTATCATGTAACCTTTTCTGTCATTTTAAAATCATTCATATTTTATTTGCAAATATGACTTTGTCTTTTTTTGCTCACGAAACAAAAGTCTGTATAACTAACTAACCGTGTTTGTGAAAGTGTTGATTGACTTGTCAGTGGCACAGTGGTTAGGACTCTCGCTGACCATGCTGATAGTTCACGGTTCGATCCTTTGCCGATGAACACCTGATATCTATGATCGGCCTGCAAAATTTGGGCTACCGATATCACATGCTGAAAATTCCATACCTGTACCAAAAAATACGGCGTGGAATCAAGCTGTAATCAAAAAAATAAAACTCACTAATCATTATTTTGTATTTCCCAATGAATGAATGAATGAAAAAGAGCAAAACGATATTGTCGTTGCTCTTACTGACTAACGTTTCGCTATTTAATGCTGCCGCTAATAGCTTTATCAAAGCAGGAGGAGTACTAATAAATCAGAAGAATTTAAAAAATCCACTCAGCATATACATATAACGAAAAGTGGGTGAGAAAATAGACTTGACTCTACTTAGGTCAATTTACCTACTACCACCACAGTGCCTAAGCTTTACACATATATTAATGTAGTTAAAATATTATATTGTCCGCTCTCCTACTTACTATTGGCTTTGCTGACGATTTCATTTATTTGATTAGTTAATGAAAAAGATCAGGAAGTTCTGTCCAAAAATGGGCCAAGGGGAGAGCTCATAGCAATCCTGTCTTTCTGTCTATAGATGACGTCGTTGAATGTAAGTTGTACGTTGAGTGTGTACACCTTAATAACAACTTTCAGCTGTGAGGTTGGTATTCCGATACTCTGAATTTCGTCATCCATATACTTGCAAAGGAAAAAAAATGTGTCTATGAGCGGCACATTCGTGCATAGAGATTCCATATCCAGTGATAACATTCGTTTGTTATTTACTTTCAAGTCTTTTATGCACTCAAAAGAGAGAGTACTTACAGAGTTGTCTTCTCATAGGCTCCAGCATCTCGGACAACCACTTTGCAATCGGATGGTATGGTGATCCCTCCCTGTCTAAAATTTATCAAAGTGGCAGACCTGCTTTGTATACCTTTGGTGGACCGTAGAGTCGGGGATAATTGATCCTTTTGGTCTCAGACGTTCAAATAGGTCTGCCTCAGTTATGAGGCAGTCGTTCTTCATTCTCCTAAGAACATTTGTCAGTTGCTGGTCCATCTGTCTGGTTTTGAAAATTTATTATCATTAGAGTTTAACGGTGTCAACTTATTGATATACACATCTCCGTCCATGAGGACGACTCCCAAATCTTTTTCTGGACGTGTAATGATTATATCTTTGTTGTTTCTCAAGTCTTTGAGCTGCTGTTTGTGTTTCGTTTGTCTGGAGTTGTCGGACTTTTGCTTTTGACTTGAGGGGTTTTGATTGCTGCAGTCAAAAATTGTAGACTTGAAATGTAAGAAATCTGCATTCAGAGACAGGAGTAATGTTGCTTGTTTGACTGATAAGATATAAGAATAAAACTTGTGCACTGTGATGGTATCGAGTGTAATTCCATTATGGGTAAATCTTTGTTTTGATAAAGTCTCACAGTGTTATACAGTAATGTTTACTGATGACCACGTTTCGAGCACAATTCTCATTACTGCTCATAATCATATCAAGACACTATCCACACGACTTATTAACTTCATTTATATAGTTACATTATTTTTCACTTGATTTGATTGGCAGTAGTATTTTCCATATTTCGCGTATGAGTGATGAGTTATTCCTATTGCATATGTTGGGTGTAGACTCGATGAGCCAACCAGGATTCAGTAATCAACCTCTCTCTTCCTACCTACATAGATTACTTTTTAGAATTTTAACCCTCTCCCATCCTATTGTGTTCTTTTTATTTCCTTCACGTTCCCAGTGGAACATAGGGCTTCAAGCTGGAGGCTTGAAGTTTCTGTAGCAGTGTCTATTTTACAGGATGGGGTTGCTACCCTCATGCCCAATCTTCCCTCTTTACCAGTCTTATTACTGGCTAAGTGATGTAAAGGAGTGCGTCGGCCGGGGATCGAACCCCGGACCATGTGCATGATCGGCGAACATGCTAACTGCTGTGCCACCGACTCACCATCCTATTGTGTGGTTGTGTGTTAATGCATGGATTGCAATTGCTGAGCTTTTTTCCAAATTACTTATCTTTTCAGGGTCAACCATTCTTACCTTAGCTAAATTCTTATGCTCTGACAATCGTCTCATCCTTTAACTGTTAAGGCAGGCTTAGTTAAATGTCTAAGAAACCGAGCAGTGGCACTAAGTAGCACAAAAAAGACCTAAATGATGAATTAAAACAGATAGAAGAAGCGTTGGTGTTAAATAACTATCCTATAAAATTCATTAGGAAGATCAGAAAAGGCCAAACGGAAAATAAAAATAATTGTGAAACTAGTAATAATAACATAAATAACAAAGAATATAAGTCATCTACAGTTATCCCATATAAAGAGGGGACATCTGAGACACAACGTAGGATTCTGAATAAAATAGGAATTAGGGTGGCAGTTAAACCTACAAACTCACTCAGGGACAAGCTCTGTAGGTTAAAGGACCCTGTCGGTTGACCCAATCAGACAAAATAATATAATTTACAAAATACCATGCAATGACTGTGAGGTCAACTACATAGGTCAAACTAGTAGGTCAGGGGTAGTCAGATTGTCAGAGCATAAGAATTTAGCTAAGGTAAGAATGGTTGACCCCGAGAAGATAAGTAATTTAGAAAAAAGAGAACACGAAGTTCAGCAAAGATATCTTTTCGGCGATTTCATTCTCAAAAGCTGTACAATCGCATTTATATAGATTATTTTAACATGGATAGATTTATTATTTGTTTAATTTCACATAGTAACGAAGGTGATAATTATTTTCGACTTGATATGAATTACAAGAGGTTTAGAAACGCAGGGATAGGACGAACTACGGGTGTGAACAAAATGAGCATGGAAACAAATTGAAATCAAAATTTTTAACCTGAAATGTCAGTTAGGAGGTATGAATATAGATTACAAGAGGCATAGAAACAAAAAATTACACAGGATTAGAATATAATTGTAGAATAGTTATTCTAAACGGATTACAAGTGTGATCAGGAGGAGTATGGAAACAAAATTAAAATAACTAGTTTTTTTAACTGAAAAAATAATTTGAGCCTGAAATGAATGTTAGGACGTGTGAATATAGATTACAAAAGCCTTAGAAACACAAAAATTGCACAATATTAAGATATAATTGTAAAATAGTTATTTCAAACGATTTATAAATGTGAACAGGGAAAGCATGGAAACAAACTTAAAATAACTGTTTTTATAGCTGAAAAAAAAATTAGGTGGATTAAACGAAGATTGAGGGACTAAGAATCAGACACACAGCGAACGAAAAATGCTCTAAAGGAAAAAACAAGAACGAAAACAGACGAGGAAGAGAAAAAAAAGACAAAAACAAAGGGAACATACCAAGCTAGGTCCATGGTAGTTGTAGAGGTTGGACTAACTTCTTTTGAACACACAGCTCCGGCTTCTCGATGCATATTGCGAGGGCTTCTGCAGTACAAAGAAGTCGGAAACATATTGCTTTTGGTAGGTTTCTGTTGACTTTGTAAATCACTTTGAAAGAATCGGTTGAGATTTTGTGGGAGGTGTTGACCAGATGTTCAATAATGGCACTTCTGATTGAACCGGTGCCTCCTCTTTGCAGCCACGCTGGGTAGTGTTCTCTAACACGTTTTGAGAGGACGCGCATACAACGACCTATGTACCTAGCTCCGCACGAGCAAGTGAACTGGTATATGCACATTGAATTGGTCATATGCGAAAGTTTGTCCTTCGTGTTGTTTCGAAGTATTGGGCGGCTAGAGAATGTCACTCTTAGTGTTGCTGCAGGGAAGGTCTTCTTTAGAGAGCTGGATATTCTCCTCTTCAGGATATCAGCTGCCAAATCTCCCTTGAAATTCAGATTTAGATACAGTGTTTTCTTTGGCGCTGAATCGCATTCTTCTCTTTTAGGTTTAGGTTTCATGTTCTTTTCGACAAAACGTGTCGGGTAGCCATTTTGAGCCAGGATATTTTTGAGGAATAGGAGCTCCTCTTCCATGCAATCGTTGCTGCAGATTTTTCTAACGCGATGGGTTAGTGCGCTGATGAGGGCTCGTTTTCGGCTCAGAGGTATCCAACTATAGAAATGCGTTAGTTGGCCATTCCATGTCGGTTTTCTGTGGATGGACCTCTTCAGGGTTCCATCATCTCTTCTCGTCAATTCCACGTCCAGAAATGGAATCTTTGAATCGCTTTCTAACTCCATTGTGAATTTAATCGAAGGATGGGAATTATTGAATTCTTGTAAGATGCAGTTGAAGTCCGAGTTCTCGTAGCAGACTATAAAGGTATCGTCAACGTACCTTTTGTATAGTATTAATTTGTTTATTGTTGATTTTAAAACTCCACTCTCCAAACTGGCCATAAAGCAGTCTGCTAAAAGCGGGCCAAGAGGAGATCCCATTGCAATTCCATCTTTCTGTCTGTAGATGTCGCCGTTGAAGGTGAATTGTACATTCAGCGTGCATCTCAGCAACAATTCCTTCAGATATGATATTGGTACTCCGACGTTTATATTAGATTTCTCCATATAATTGCACAGAAAGCAAATTGTTTCTGTTAGTGGCACGTTGGTAAAAAGAGATTCAACATCTAGTGATAGCATTCGTTTATCATTTACATTCAAATCTTTTATGCATTCGATGAACTCAAAAGTATCACGAAGAGAGTATTTGCATAGGTGTTGTCTTACCGGCTCCAACATTTCGGACAACCATTTGGCGATTGGATGGTATGGTGACCCTGACATGTCTAGAATCGGTCGAAGCGGCAAGCCAGGTTTGTGCACCTTTGGTAAGCCGTAGAGTCGGGGAATAGTTGATCCTGTCGGTTTGAGGCGGTCAAACAGGTCTTCAGATATCAGACGATCGTTCTTCATTCTTCTGAGAACATCTGTTAGTTGTCTTTCAATCAGTTCTGTCTTGTTTTTCTCATTGTCGGGCTTGGCAAATTTCTTGTCATCTGATATAAGTGTTGTCAGTTTGTTAATATATACATCTCTGTCCATTAGGACCACTCCTGATCCTTTGTCAGGACGTGTTATTATTAAATCTTTATTGTCTCTTAATTCTTTGAGTTGTTTTCTATGTTCTTTTGTCAGTAGACGTCGGGCTTGAGATTTTAGGCTAAGATATTGATTACAGCAATCGAAGATTGTTGACTTAAAGTGTAGAAAATCTGCGTCAGAGACTGGAGTAATATCATGAGTTTGGCTTATGAGGTTCTCGAATTGAATATACGTATGAAGTCTGTTGCTGTTAAGATTAACATCACAGAATTTTAGTCCAAGAGATAAAGCTTCTAGTTGTACCTTTGATAACGGAACTGAAGAGTGATTGAAAACAAATTTATTAGGATCGCTGGGGAATTTATTCTGGACTTCCACGGGCTTCAGGCTTTTGTTTAGATCTGATTTAACATATTCCGCTCTTCTGTTCTGCACCAGAGTAAGGTATTCATCGAACGATTGTCTCTCATCTGAAGATAATTCACAAAGAGCGGTAGATCGCTGTGATATGTTTCTTTGCAATTCAAAAATACGTGAACTTATAGAATCGATGACGTTTCTGGTGTGACGTTGAAGAGTTTTTGAATTAGGATATATATGATGTCTCCGCAGCGCTTTCCAGAACCATTTTGGATATTCACGATTAGTAATACAGCTCTCGAGAAATACCAATTTTGCATTAACTTCGGCAAGTTTGACAGAGTAACGTAGAAACCCGTTGAGTTCCTTCACTGTCGAAGGGTCCTTGCTCTTTTTAAGTTAAAATAAAAATTGATAAGATATCTTTGCCGAAAAGATATCTTTGCTGAACTTCGTGTTCTCTTCTTTCTAATGTCCATATGGGAATTTAGAAAAAAGCTCAGCAATTGCAATCCATGCATTAACACATAGCCACACAATAGGGTGGGAGAGGGTTAAAATTCTAAAAAGTAATCTAGGTAGGTGGAGAGAGAGGTTGATTACTGAATCCTGGTTGGCTCATCGAGTCTACACCCAACATATGCAATAGGAATAACTCATCACTCATACGCGAAATATGGAAAATACTACTGCCAATCAAATCAAGTGAAAAATAATGTAACTATATAAATGAAGTTAATAAGTCGTGTGGATAGTGTCTTGATATGATTATGAGCAGTAATGAGAATTGTGCTCGAAACGTGGTCATCAGTAAACATTACTGTATAACACTGTGAGACTTTATCAAAACAAAGATTTACCCATAATGGAATTACACTCTATACCATCACAGTGCACAAGTTTTATTCTTATATCAAGGGTTGTTTTTGCGTTTTTCTTTCTCGCATACACACACATATGTGAATGCAAACCTATTTCTCCTCTACCTCTAATTACACATGTGTGTGTGTGTGTGAAAAGTGTTCTCAGTTCACTTGAGGTGAGATTCACGCATTTTTATTATTATTTTAGTGTGTGTGAGATTAAAACACAAAAAAAAGAATCGTGTTGAGTAGTTGAGTTGATTGTCATCGATTATTATAATTATTATTGATATTAATTTATCTATCTGTTCCAGGTCATTACGTTTTGTCTTTTTTTGTTTTCTATTGTAAAATTCTCTTCGGTGCGCGTGCGCGCGCGCATACACATGCAAAAAGCGTTTACAATTTTTTCTTTCTGCTTATGTCTTATATCTGTTCCTCTTTTCTCTCTCTCTCTCTTCTCTTTTTGTACGTGAGCACGTTTTGTTGTTGTTGTTTTTTTTGTGTCATTATTGATTGTTATTGATCACTTGGGGTAGTTTTTTTCTCTTACAAAAATGTTCTATAAGCTGTGTTGTATGCATGCATGTGTTCTAGTAGATCTAGTAGGGACCTTGAAGGTTATTCATTGATTCTTTTGTCTTTCAGGGAAGGGGGTGGTGGTGGCGTAAAAGGCAGTTGTCGTTTAACGAGATCAATAGATCAATAATAGATCACAGTTAAAATTGATCATTTTTTTAAAAACAAGCTCTAACAATTACTTACTCTTTATCGAACCATCCTTTCTTCAATATTCTTAGATAAGATTGAGTGATATATGCATATATATATATATATATATATATATATATATATATATATATAAGATTATTTTCATTGATTGAAAACAGAGTAGGCCTTTAGAGATATGATTGGAGAACATTTGTAGCTCAGGTCGGATGAATGATTTTGATGTGGTTGTTTGTATTCTCTGAACTGGACGTATTCAGCGCCATACACTTCAATTTCAGTTGAAGTAAGCTTTTAGATTTCTTCACAAGTTCACCATTAATCATCTCTTCTGGTCGGTCGATGACCACCTTGAACGTGATTGGTTGTTTTTAGTGTGTGTTTTCACACTTTTTCCAGGCTACTGATATTGGAACTGATTGATTGTTTCTTTGATTTGAATTCACTGGAATACCAGACAGGCTTCTAAAAATTCTCTATGGCTAGCATTTTGGTGTTGTTTTACTCTGTCTAATATTTTAACGTCGGTTGTCCCAGTTAAATTGATGTCCGTGGTTGTGTCTGTATGCAGTGAGGCTCTATGAGTGAGTGAGTGAGTGACTGAGTGGATGTCATGTCTTTTGATGGCTAGCTTATGTTTATGGAGACGAAGACGAAGAGTAGGGGACGTCCACTTTGGCCAATGTAGTGGTTTTTGGCAGTTGTTACAATTTATTTTGTAGATGATGATGTTGTTGGTTTTATCTTCTTTCGTTGTTGAGTCATTTGGTTGACACAGGGTTGACTGAGTGAAGTGATTTTATTGGTTTGTGTGCGACGTCAAGTCCTCATCATGGTTTGAAGAGTCTTGCAGTGATTTCTGAAGTATCCTTCATATATGTTGTAGGGCAACTTTCTTTGTGCTTTCCTTGGGTCGCTTTTGGTTTTATGGTCATAATAAGTAACTTGTTAGAATGTTATAATGTACGTGGACTGAAATAGAATTTTAAGATTATGTATTATCCTCCTCTGATATCAAGGTGTCACCTTGGTATGATTATGAGCGGTAATAAATTGTGCTCGAAACGTGGTCATCAGTAAACATTACTGTATAACAGCGCTGTGAAACTTTATCAAAACAAAAATTTACCCGTAAAATGGAACTAGATTACTTTTTAGGATTTTAACCGTGTCCCACCATGCTGTTGTGTAGTTGTGTGTTAATGCATGCAGTGGAATGTAGTGCTGAGCTTTTTTCTAAATTACTTATCATCTCTGGGTTGGTTGACCGCCAGTCAAATCAGAGGACAGTAATAAATAATCTTAAATTGTTTTCTGTTTCAATTCAATTCACATACATCAATCATTTCAACATTCTAACAAGTTACTCACTTATTTTGACTATAAAAACACTCGTCTTATTTCCCATTTGATTATTGTAATTGATCACTCATAACATTCATATTATCATTATTATTATTTCTGAATGTACATTATCCTATATTACTGATTTGTATTCAAATATCTAATCATCAATTCCACTCATGTAAATAAATGAAGGAAACAAGAAAGTTGTGTGAGCAAGTGATTGAGTGAGCAGCTTGATATTGATTATGAGTGGCAGTAATAATAAATTGTGCTCGAAATGGCGTGTGGTCGCATCAGTTAATATTACTGTACAAAACACTACACTGTGTGTGTGTGTGACAGTTTTCAAAATTCATGGATAATCCTCATTCAGGAATGAATGAATGAATGAAAACAAAACACGTAGATCAGCGAAGAGTCTCTTTTCGTCGGCGAATTCACTCTCTTAGCTCTATAATCGGAAATATATATATGAGTTATTTTGTATGTATGTGTAGATTAAGTTTGTTAAAGAAAAATAGACAATTGGTTATGGCTATTTTAACCAACAAGGTGAAGATTGGTAATACAAGTCAAGAAAATTAGGTGTTAATGAAATTAGGATAGTAACAAAGGTGATAAGTTGTCACAAACAGTTGTTAAAAAAGAAGTTATGTAATCATATGAATAGTTTGATGAGTGAGTTTTACTCAGGGTTCACATAAGAACAAAGTAGATAATACGAAATTATGTAGGAGTTCTGAATGAATACAAGAATTATAAGGAATTAAAGAACAGACAAAGAAACAAAATTAAGTCATCAAAATCAACAAAGTTGTTACCATGACAATAGAAATGGTTGAGTAATCTTCTTTTGTATGCACAGCTCTGGTTTTTCTATGTGAATGGCCAGAGCTTCAGAGATACAAAGAGGACGAAACCGTATTGCCTTTGATAGGTTGTTCTTAACTCTGTGGATTACTTTGAAGCAGTAGGCGTTTGTTGAAATGGAATGATCAGTTTAACCAGGTGTTCAATTATCGCACTCTTTAATACACCACCACTATTTCTTTTTTGCAACCATGCTGGTTGGATAGTGTTCTTGAATCCTCTTGGATCCTCTTTATCAAAATAAAATCTTATCCATAATGGAATAATTAATGCCGAAGTTCACATGTGTGCATGCATAAAAAGGGGAATGCTGGCTGTTTAAAATTACATACATATACATGTATTTATGTATATGGTCATGCATAGTGTGATGGCGCATTTAACTCACGCTTCACTATTTTACCACTTTTATAATGAAAATGTTTTCTGATATAGGTAGGTAGGTAGGTGGATGTATGGTGAGGTTATGAAAATAACCAATCAACAACAACAACAGCAACATCCAACGCCAATCACCATCAGCAGGGGGGGGATTTGAAGGAGGTTACACTTCATTCACTTATCTAGGGAGGATTGTCTCAACTACACGCAGTCGGAACGGACGAGGATGTCAAATTGAGCGAGAATCGGGAGGACGAGAAACACATTCACATCAACCTGAAACAACCAATCTGGAAATCTTCGTCACTCAACATCAATAACAAAATTCGGTAGGATTTTCAATACAAACACATAAGTCGGTCAGTTCTTCTATAGAGATCAGAAATTTGGCGGGTTGGTTACAAAGAATATTTCCACCAACAGCCTGTTGTAGAACTTTATCAACAACTAACTGTCTTCGCTCTATATACTGAAGATCTGATATGGCCGGGCCGGAAAGAATCACCAATAACAAGAAACGATGGGAAGAAACAAAACAAGAACCAATCGCCCAACAACAAATATGCAAGAGAAAGTAGATTGGACACTCGCTGAGGAGGCCACTGCTGGGTGATATCACGCGCTCGTTAGGCCATTGCTCGAGTGGAACCAGGCCGAAAGGGAAGTGGCGAGTGGGTCGTCAGTGCGAGGGTGACATGGAGGAGGAGATCTTGTGAAGAGGAGTTAAAACAGTATGGACTAACATGGATGATGCAGGTGTAAAGTAATTACAGCAGAAGACAGACAGAAGCAAGTGGAGGCGTGCAGTTGAAGCCCTATGTTTCACACTAGGAACCCAAGGGAACAATAATAATAATAGATCAAGTTAAAAGGATGACATATTGAAGGTGAAAATAACAATGAAGATGAATGACTAAACCAAATAACAGAGGTAGGTAACAACACTGTGCGACAGTTGATCCAAAACAAAATCTTATCCATAATGGAGTTATACTCTACTCTACCACCACAGTGCCCGAGTTTTATAATTATGTCAAGAAGAATGGTGGCAATTTGAAATTATACAGATATATGGTTATGCATAGTGTGGTCACACAAAAACCTTGGAGGATCTGGACTTCGGCGATGATATAGGTCTGATTTCCCACAAACTGGAAGATATGTAAGTCAAAAGCAACAAGCTGGTAGAAGAAGCATCAAAGATAGGACTTCCAGTGAACATAGGTAAAACAGAGGTGATGAAGATTCCCGGTCAACACCAACAGAAGCAACAACAGACAACAATCAGCCTGCATAAATGGGAGGAACCTGAAAGAAACAACCTCCCTCACCTACCTGGGAAGCATCGTCTCAACTACAGGTGGACGAAACTGACGAGGATATCGAAGCCAGAATCGGAAAAGCAAGACAAGCTTTCACTACTCTCAAGTCTGTGTGGAGGTCAACAGCACTCGGAATCAAAAATAAGATCCGGATTTTCAACTCCAATGTGAATTCAGTGCTACTCACTATACGGATCAGAGACTTGGCGTGTCATAAAGAGCATCTGAAACAAACTACGGACCTTCACTAACAGTTGTCTTCGCTCAATACTCAAGATCAGATGGCTGGCCAGAAAAGATCATCAACAGGGATCTCTGGCAATGAGCGAACCAATCAGGAACCGATTGTGAAACAAACAGGCATGAAGAAATGGAGATGGATTGGCCATACGCTGAGGAAACCACCAAGTGACAACACTAGACAAGCCATTGCTCGAGTGGAACCCGAAAAGGAAGCGGGCGGCGAGTTAGTCGTCAGTGCGTAGATGAGGTGACTTGGAGGAGGTCATGTGAGGAGGAGATGAAAGCATGTGGGCAGACTTGGAGCCAGGTGATGAAAACATTAGCAGAGAACCGAACGCAGTGGAGACGCGCAGCTAAAGCCCTATGTTCTTTTAGGAATTAAAGGATATAATAATAATAATGGTTTGATCAGGGATTTTCTCAAGCTTCACTTATACCACTTATAATTATGTAAATCTTTCTTACAATCTTATTATCTCCAATGTTTTTTTTTCTTTTTTTGTTTGTTAAAATATGTATGGCTATACATCAAAATAATAATACTACTTCCATAAGTATTGACATACGATGATCGTATCACGAACATAAACTAACTAACCGTCAAGACATGATATCCACTCCTTCATATCACTACATACAGACAACCACAGACATCAATTCCACTGGGAGAACCAACGTTCAAATATTAGACAGAGGAAACAACACCAAGAATGCTAGCCAGAGAATTTTTTTGATTTTTGATTACAGCTTGATTCCACACTGTATTTTCGGTACAAGTATGGAATTTTCAGCATGGATATCGAGCCCAAATTTTGCAGGCCGACCAGTGAATCATCAATCAATAGGCACATGGAGATAAACAAAATATTAACCGATAAGAAGAAACCTCACACACACACAAAGGGTCTAGTTTCAAGTCGAAGAAACAGTCAGTTCCAATGCAAGTAGCCACCTAGAGGGCATGAAAACACACGAAAACAACCAATCACGTTTAAGGTGGTCAATGACCAGAGAGATGATTAATAAACTTGTCAAGAAATCTAAAAGCTCACTTCAAATTGAAGTGAGCGCTGAAGATGTCGCCTAGTAGGGTGATGAAAGCTTCGCAAATCAACTATCCATCTGCTCAGAGAATACAACCACATCAAAAAAAATGTCACTAAATCACAGATTCAGTGAATTTCAAAACTTTTGGCACTTCCAAAACAATGGTATTACAGACTCTTCAGGGACCTAATGCCTAAAATAGATTAATAAATAATGCGCATCGGCATATACAAGCTTTTGTGCCACACATAAATTAGGGTATCGTTTTGTAGTAGGGTCAGTCAAATACTATTTTAACTAGCTTTGCATTGTGTAATGGCTCCAAAACTATTTTTTAGCTATCCTATTACGCTACGCAAATATCGATTGAATGCTGACAGTAGTTAGAACCAGTTAAGAAACTACCTCCTGCAATATAATATAATAATATCATTATAATACAATATAATATCATTACACCAGGCAAAGGATTCACGGGGGCAATTAGAGGGATGAATTAATATATGTGTGTAAAACTTGGGCCCTGTGGCGGTGGTAGTAAGTTATTGCATATTAGTTTGTTTATTAGGTGTATCACACAAGAAAAATCTAAGACAGGAAGTCATACATATAAAAGAAGCCTTGAAACTTAATAACTACCCGGATAAATTAGTCAGGAAGTATGTAGGGAAATGTGAAAATAAAATAATGATAGTAGTCATAGTGATAATAATAATATTAATGACGACATGCATGTCAAACATGCGCAAGACAACACCAACAATAAGGAATCTAAATCATCAGTAGTAATTCCATACAAGAAACGGAACCATGGAATCCTTACAGCGGAGAATTCTTAACAAGGCAGGCAGGAATAAAAGTGGCTGGAATTCAGACCAACCACAAACTCAATTAGAAACAAGCTTTGTCGGTTAAAGGATCAATCCTGACGGTGGAGCCTTTAAAACTAAACAATTTAGTTTATCTAATCCCCTGCCTGCGATGATCGTCAGGTCAAATACATAGGTCAAAGTAATAGAACAGCGTCAGTGAGGTCAGACTAACCAAGCAGCATAAAAACGTAGCAGCGAAATCTAAATTGGTTCACCTGAATGATAAGAAATCTAGAGAAAAGTTCAGCTATCGCAACCACTACATGCAGTTACACATATCCTACCATACATAGGATAAGATGACAGTTTTAAAATCTAATGTCACAGGGTGACGAGTGGGGAAGATTGATAACAGAAGCTTTGTTCATCGAATCAACTGCAAACCAACACGTGTAGTAGGAATAATTCAACATTTATCCACCCAGATATCTGGAAAGTCCTGCTACTCCAAAGACCAAAACATGGCACCAGTCAATGTGATCCACAACAGTTAGTCTGAGCCAAGTAGGAAGGTGTAGACTGGCTTCCTGACTGGTTGGGGTCCTCGGGACGGTAAAAACTAATGAAGGCTGGAAACAATTGGTGATATGGCTCAAACTCATCGTTCTCAATGGTTGGCTGGCGCAGATGCATCCACTCCTTGTAACTTATAACACCCAATGAAACTATATTGTTCTTTGATATTACTATTCTTTTTGTCTCATACCCCTGTCTACTGTCTCCATTATGCATTTCTCCTACTATCTTCTCTTGCTTTGTGTGCTACATGGAGTGTGGCGACTTGAACTGGTGCACATATGTGCAAAGTTCTACATCGAAAACAGACAGACCAATGCCGACAAATAGGAGAGTGAACAAAGAAAACTATAAAATTCAAGTTTCGAAGTCGTGTGATTATAATTGGTGATGTGTATGATTATGGACAGCAATAATGAATTGTGCTGGAAACTTTGTCATCCATTAAATACTAATACTGTTTCACTGAGTGTATGGTGATACGTCTAATAAACAAACTAGTACAGAAGGATGAATCATTATTGTAAAAGGCATCTGCAAGATACTGGAAGATATGATATGATATAAACAAACACATACATGATCGTGTCTTACAACCTGTCTCTCACAATCACGTAGTAGATACACACAGCCCTAGCATATACCCCAAAACCTCCAAAAATCAACTTAACAATGAGCACAAAAGGCCATTACATTTGTCTTAAAAAGTAGGTGGACACCAAACTTTATATATATATATATATATATATATATATATATATATATATATATATATATATATATATATATATTATATAGTTTGGTTTGTAAGGGTTAGTTATGTTTTTACGAGTAGATCACGGATTGATATCAGTTAGAGAACCATTGAAAACCAGCCACAGGAAGTACTTGCAGAAAGCTGATTCATCAGCCTAGTTTGGGAATCATTCCGATATATCAATCCGTGATCAACTTGTAAAAACATAACTAACCCTTACAAACCAAACTATAGAAGATTAATCTGATGCTCGCCAGTGACTTGTTACAGCATGGAGTTTCCTGGAATCAATTCTAGTGAGAAATCGTGACCAGTGAGGTCCATCCATATGTCAAGTGTGAAGATAGATGTCCCACCGACGACATTGATTGGGGTCGCGCTAAATCATGAATTGGTAGAAGGTAGAATTCATAGACTGGCCATTGAGGAATCGGGTTCCAGTGGCTGAATGGCATACGAGCTTGCCTTGTAATGGAAGGTCCTGGGTTCGAGTCCCAGTAGGTGCATACTGCCGATGATTCCCAGCTGTCCCTGAGGCTGGTTTTCAATGGTTTTCTAACTGATATCAATCCCTGACCTACTCGTAATATATATATATATATACATTGAGCTAGACATCGATTTCGCGATGATTGGTGCTTATTATTATCAGCTGGACTTCGGAGGTCACAGTCCAAAGATGTTTTCCTTGCTAGAAAACAGGCTGCAAAAGCAACTACCTATATATGTTGAGTAGTGTGTGAAAATCTATGACTAACTTGTCTGTTAGATATATAACGCATTATACATACTGAGGTACATACTACAATATCATGATTACGTAAGTGTATTTATAGAGATTGTATAGAAACAAATGATATGCGTTTAGAAATCAGTATGATTATAATAGTGCTTAAGATATTAATGGCTTGTTATCCGTACAAAAAATTAATGAAAAAATAAAACGGATCAGATGGAATCATTATTGTGTTAATCACAACTGATTCCTCCTTCCTATAAATGTGAAGGTCCAATCTCTTTGTTGGTCCGTAGCCACACCTGCTGATCTGACTCAATGGACATGCATATAACTTCACTTCAGTGTGCCTGTTTATTGTTAGTTGGGAATTAGGGGAAGTTGGCCATAAGACTCAATAGCGCAATGTTTGCATTAAGTATTCATCCTCCTGAAGTTGCCATGCTCAGAACAGTTATTATTATTTAAACGCAGAAAAAAACTTGGCACAATATAGCACCAAGAAAGATGCGCCACACTGTGTGAGGGCTGAGATACTGCCCGCGCTCCCAGCACCGAAGCAGGTGATTTTCTAAAGGGACCACCCCGCCCCCCCTAGCCTTTGACTTGGAGTCTAATCTGCAAGGCAGCAGAGCAGCGTCAGGAGCTGCATTCTCATGGTTGCCGGTGACCAATATGGGTTCATACGCCATTTGATCCCATTGGATTCTGGATCCCATGTTACTCCATGGTACTCAGAACAGACATCATTTTGTAACTGTACGCGACTTAGCAATTACTATGGCTGTCTACAATATACCATCTACTTGTAAGGATTAACAAAAACTCCGATTGAATATGACTAATGGCGAGTAAATCCATGGAATTTATATTACAGTAGAGATTACACTTGTGACATAACTGGGGAGTAATAATTAGTATAGATTTTGTGAGGTTATTACAAAACAGTCACAGTGATTGGTGTTACAGTTTTACTGGACATATTCACCTATTTGGGTATATTTTTTTGCGAATGACATGGGGGCATTTAGTCAATCACAAACCGCTTCCAAAAAAACAATTAATTTCGCCAAATATAAAAAGCTTAATTCAGAATTTACGCAGCACAGCATTTCCGAGGTGCGTCGTTGGCACAGAGGTAGAATGCTCGCCGAACAAGCAAGCATGTGGTTCGGTGTTCGATTCCCGGCCGATAAGGCACTCCTTTACCTCGCTAAGACTGATAAAGAGGGAAGGCTCGGCATGAGGCCAGAAGCAATCCCATCCCGTAAAAATAAATAACACTGCTACCAAAACTTCAAGTCTCTAGTTTGAAGCCCTATGTTCCATTGGAAACGTAAAGGAGTAAATAATAATAATAACCAACATTTCATCTGGAATCGACAATATGTCCTGTAATCGTGTTATGAAAAGTTCGATATCGCCGACCGCAACCGTTAAGCAGGACTACTGCAGATTTATAATGTGGAACTACAGAGTGAAGACAACAGCCTGTCAACCCTGAAACCTGTTATTCGCATTTAAGAAACTAAGAGGAATAACACTTCCATCAGTTCAGATTCACTTGAACTTAAGTGTTATAGTTAGCCACGGCTTAAAAACTACAGCACACTGTCGCGCGGTGGCTGCACGTAGTTTCAGATCCTTATGGGCAATTCGCAGAGCCTTTACTAGCTAGAATCACCAAAGATATGTTCACCTCCTTATATACATCTCTGGTGAGGTCAAGACTGGAAACCTGCATCCAGGCAGCCAGCCAGTCCTTATCTAAAAAGGGATTCACATATTCTAAAAAGGGTTCAAAGGAAGACAACACGTATGGTTCTTGGCATGACTAATTTATCATACGAGGAAAGACTAGACAGTTTAAATCTCTTCTCCTTGTCATACCGTAGGCAGAGAGGAGATTGAATCACAATGTTTAAAATTCTAAATAATGACTACGGGGACCTGACCTATTCTCTCCGGAATACAGCTAATGATATTTTAAAAATATAGACATGTTCCTAGAATATTGATACAAATCATTTAAAATTCAGCCACCACAATAAGAATTTAGTGAAGCTAAAACACACACCACTGGGTTCACGTAAAGTATACCATTAATAAAGGGGACATCATGAAAACCTAGAGTATGAGTACCGACACAATTAAGCTTGAGACAAAATATTACACATAATTTATAATTCATTCACTTACTCATCAACGGGTCTTTTATTAGAAACTTGATGTCCAGAATTCGCCATGGGAAATCAAGTGCTTCTGACATCAAAGTTAATGTGACCTAAAAAAACTTCAGCCAAAAACCACGCAAAACTTACACTGAATTCATTTGGAACAAGAAAATGGGCACGTCCATTAGCTGAAATAAAAGTTCGACTAGAGAACTGACAATATTTACTTATTTTTATTTTTCGGAATTGATTTGGTATTTGACTAAGGCTAAGACGAGTTTGGATTAAACTATTCAAATTTAATAAAACTTCTTGTTTTTCTTTTTCATTTATCGATTGTTCGACAACAGCACAATTCTTAGAAACCATAAAGGAAATATTCAACTACTACCTTAATTGACTTAGGAAGACGAGTGTATCCTTTTTTCGTGAAAACCTCTATAGCACTAAGCACAGAAAAAGGAGGCAATCTGCAAACAAACAAAAAATTAGACGTTGTCACTGACTTACCTGGCACTGACAAGTGTTTCTCTGAGAAGTCTGGAAAGAGCGTTAGCTGTGCTAATTAAGAAGAATGTTTGTTCTTCCAAAAAGTTGGAGATTTTCTGGGTGACGTACGACATTAAAATTTTTGACGAAACAATACCTCACACTTGTCAACCTTCGATGCACTGTTGGACCATTTTACAAGTGCTTCAAGCCGAATAAATATATGCTGCGTTCGACTGAAGAACGTGGCAATCTCTATCTTTTTTTCAAGATCAGTTTTGCTTGGTAACCTGTTAAAATATGAATTAACTACAAGAATACTCACAAATCAATAAGACGCATTAGATCTGTATACACTTTTTGCGAAATAAACTCAATGAGCACAGACAAAGGTATTGTGCCTACACTGAATCTGCTCACATGTTCCATTTCCGAACGTTCCGACATAGTTACGCACTCTTTGATTTAAGCGCTTCTTAATAGATCAGGAGTTCCAATATCCAATATCGTTTTTACGAGCTAGTATAAACCAATTTGATTTCTTTGTGCTCGCTTCTTGATTGTGAGGTATAGATTCCTGATCTTCGTTAAACTTCTGCGTAGCTAGTCCCACCACTCGACTGTCGTAGCTTTGGTTGACTCCAAAGGGAGTAGTGCTGGGATTAATTATGTGGTTTGTGGTATGAGGTATGTTAAGACTGTTACTACTGTGATTGAAGTTGATCATTTCGCCAGTTAGTCCTTCGGTATCGTCGACAAGAGAAAAGAGATAGTAATAATGAGAAGAATAGATATAATTAGTGCAGTTATTCAGACTAAGAGACAGAAACGGAAATAGGAAAGCGTAACAACAGTCAGCTCATTAAGTTTGAAGAGTAATATATATCGGTAATAATAATAATAGTAATAGTAATTATAATACTAATGAGTTGTCAGGAGAGTAAGACGCGAGAGAATGTGAAGAAGTAAAATGACGAGTTTAATTATCTACCCTGATTGGTAAATGCGATTTTAAGGAGATAGGCCATTTGGGTGCAGTCCTTGTATCGCTGCATGGTTGTCCAGCCTTCGCTTAAAGGCGTCCAAAGACGGTGCCATAGCTACATCTGCCGGCAAGGAATTCCAGGGACGACAAACCCGCAGTGAAAAGAAGTGGGAGCGCACCCGGGTCCTTGTCCTCTGGTGAGCTATCCTTCTGGGATTTCCACGTGGAAGCCTATACCTACTCAATGGCAGAACACCTTTGTTTGGGTGATTCTGATCAGTTGTTGGCCACTCTGTGAGAGAATCTAAATTCTGCACGTATTTTAATCGTCCTCCGTTTGAGCAGCTTTTTGAAATGACCTCATAAATGTATCTTAGAAGGGGAGAAAAGTTTAGAAAGGTCAGTTCATATATCACCCCTAAGTATACGGTATGCTAAAATTAAGTCACCTCTCTTCCTTAGGTATGATAACGGGAGGAGATTTAAATGCTCCATCCTATTATCATAAGGAAGGTGTGTGATACCACTAACCAATTTCGTTCCTACCCTCTGTACTATCTCCAGGCTATGTGCCTCCTTTTTGAAGCATGGACTCGTCGCTTGTATGCAGTATTCTAGATGAGGCCTGACATATGTTGCGTAGAGTATTTAGAACATGCCCTCGTCTAATCGTTTGAAAGCCCTTCGAAGTGCCAATAGTACTCGAAAAGCTTTGGCTGCTCCTGCATTGTAATTTGCAGTTGCTTTCAAATCACTGCTGAAATGATTCCTAGGTCCTTCTGTTCGTTAACATCAGGTAGTTCTGTGTCCCCTAGGGAGTACGACACAAAAGACTTCTGACCTAAGTGCATTACCGCGCTTTTCCTAGAATTCACTTCCGAACTCCACAGGTTCAACCACTCAGCTAATTTACCTAGATCAGTTTGTACAGCCGATCTCTCCTTGTTCCTATTTACAGTTTTCCGAATCTTAATTTCGTCCGCAAATAATAATGAAGGTGAAGTAAGAATCCCAGGTAGTTCAATAACGCATAATAGGAATATCAAGGGCCTAATACAGTTCCCTGAGCCACTCCACTGGATACCGGCTTCCACCTTGATAGTACACCGTTAACTCTAACCTTCTGCCTCCTATCCGTTAGGTAATCTTCAAACCACTCACATAGGCTTGGGTTTAGTCCGAAACCTTTAGGTTTACTAAGGAGACCTAAGTGTGATACTTTATCGAATGCCTTGCTAAGATCGATAAAAAACACGTCCAACAGAAGGTTTTTATCTCTGGCCTCAACCCAGTCTTCCCCAGGCAGTAGTAGGTTTGTCAGGCAGGATGGTCGTGGTCGGAATCCAAGTTGTTCCACAGCCACCAGGCCGTGTGTTTCAACATAAGCCAATAGCTGATCCCTTTTAATAGTTTACAATACCTTTGCTATAATGCATGTCAGACTTACCGGCCGGTAGTTAGATACCAATTGCCTGTCCTCTTTGAAGATAGGGTTTATAACGGCATCCTTCCAGTCTCTGGATAGCTTAGCCTGGGTTAGAGACATTTAAATAAATAAATAAATTTATTCCCATGATGCAGTACATGAGGGACGCCAGTTTACAGGCATCATCAAATTGTTACAGAAATAGGACCATATTATTCAGTCACAATTTACAGTCGATAGCAAAATATGTTTAACATGTACACTGGAGATTATACATACACTTGATAAATGTTAATCCCAGTAGTATAGAAAACATCCTTTTCACTTATGTACAATCATTTCTGCGCATAGTTGAAAAAATCCGCTAGATTGTCAGTGAGTGCAACACATCAGGAATTACAGAAGTATTGTCTTCGCATTAACAAAAAAAAACCAGGTCTTTGGTGGATGGGTTATAGGTGCCTGGGAAAAAAAATAAAGCTGGAAGTCAGTTTTCATACATAATTTTGTTGTGTACAGAATTCTTGAATTATAGTTCATTGTTGTGTTATTTGGAAATCAGTGATTTGCTTAACTCATTTGATCTGCAATGTTATTGTTGGGAGCAAAATACATAGGCTTTGGACGCATTAATTAATGGATTTCTACTGCTTGTGGGTGTTTACTTCTCATGAGGAGGGATTTTGAATTTTAGTTGTTCCGACAGGAGTTGTGGATATTAACTGCTCAGCAACATTACGGATATAAGTTCATCACATTATCTCAGGAATGTTGGGTTGTAGTTGGTGAGGCATATATGATGTCCGACGAGCGTACATCTGTCCATGTGATGTTGTGGTGAGTTATATCTTTTTCATGCTGTCGGTTTATGTCCGTTTTATTCCACTTATTGTGTTGGGTAGAAGTTTTACAAACGAAACTTCTTGTCTGTTTGAGGGTAAGTATCTTAATCGTTAATGTTTTATCTAAAATTATAAATATGGGCAAAAACAACAGGTGTAGTATTTGAGCTTATATATTAAATGGACCTATAATTTCGGAGGCTCTCAGATAGGAACTAGGACTACTGTCGTTTGCAAACTCGTGTAATTTGTCGTTAAGCACTTTTTTGAATGAGGCCAATGTACCTGCTTTACGCATTTCCATTGGTAGTTTATTCCATATCTGTGCATACCTAATCAAATAAAAATTTTGCCTGGTAGCTGTTTTACATTGTTCGATAGCTACTGTACCCTTAGTGTGTCTTAGTTTGTAGCCACTGTCATCTGAAAGTCGAATGGAACATCTCCGTAAGTGGAATATATATCATATCCGCCAAGGAAATTAACAGTTTAGGGTGAAGTTCATCGGGCCCAGGTGACTTACCTGGCTTCAGTTTAGACAGTAGTTTTAGGACCTTTGTGTGCACCACCACAAGTGAGGGCATCTGAGTGGCGAGAGCAGTGGTCTTGCCATATCCCTGGGTGATACGATCAGATGAAAGGACGTCATAGAAGTATTCAGAGAATTTTTCAGCCTTTTCTACGTCTGACTCAACCGCTTCTCCACTAATGCTTATGAGTAGCTGTATACCACTGCTAGTTTTAGTCCTACGGTTAATATTTGAGTATAGCCTTTTTGGGTAATGAACACAATCTAGCACTAGCCGTCTCTTGTACTCTATACGACTCTTTTTAATCGCATACTTACAGAAATTTCGAATTTTGCAGTGGTCTTTCGGGAAATTTTCCCTTCCTGTCATAATAAATTGGTCCCGTAAGTTCTTTCACTGTCTTAATAGCCTCCTTATTTTACTAGTAATCCAAGGTGGCTTATGCGACAGCTTTCGAGGAGTGTACCAGGGTATAAAAGGTGAAGTGACACGATCTAGTGTATTCCTAAATCCCACCCAGGCTTCCTCAGCGATCCGATTTATATCAACTGACCAGTCAACTGCAGTTGCTGCGTTCCGGATTCCCTGTATATCCGCTTTCTTAATATTTGGACGAGCAGATTTTGAACTGTGTGTGAGATAATGAATCTTAAATGCAAAAGCAATGAGTATGTGTCCACTATGCCAAGCGGCGGAAGGCACCTAATGTTACCAGCGTCCCTCTTCTGATGTGTAAATATCAAGTCTAGAGTAGATGGATAATGCTCCGGGTGATATCATGTTGGTGCATGCATATGTTGCACGAGTGCACATTCAAGCACTGTCAGTGAGAGCTCTTTATTGAAACAGGTGTACCGACCGGTGGAGCTTAATTCCCCCAATTAATATGTGGAGCACTAAAGTCGCGAACAACCAGACACTTATTTCTTCTACCCGACGCCCTGAAGTGATCTGCAACGAAGTCATGAGCTAGGCTAGCAGGACTTCTGTAAATAACTCCGATCGTCAAAGTGCCTTTGTTCAAGTTAATGTTTCAAATTGCGGCCTCACTGGTACCGCTGTTATGAGCTTCTGACAACGTTGACCTGATCCCTATGTCATCCCGGATGTGTAGACCAACTCCCAGATTTCCGACTACTTACTCTGTCTGCTTGAATGCAGATGTACCCAGATATGAGTGGAGTTAACTCTACAAACATTAACAACTATGTCTCAGTGATAGCAATCATATCAGGTTGTAGTCATTCAGATAATTTTACCAATTTGGCGAGCTTAATCCTAAGATGACATACGTTCCTGTAGCACACCGAAACATCTATGTATTAAGAAAAAATAAACTATATTCTCATATAAACAAATAAATTTACATGAAAATACATGCCATTTTTACAGGCACGATCAAGTATGATATAATATAAAATCGTAGACCTTCTACAAGCTAATAATGTTTCAACAGCTAAATTTTTGATATATATATATATATATATATATATATATATATATAAATACCCGTTGTCTGAACCAGGCCGTCATCGGTCGCAGTTCAGAAACAACCTAGAAAAAACTATCAGAAGTAATAACTTGATTTACTGTTGTAATATTTGTTCTTAGAACTTAGTACGTAATACCAATAATGTTGATTATATGTTGGTGTCAGCCACGTCTCGTAAACCGTTAATGCCCAGCTCTTGCTACGCTCCGGCTCACGCTGTCGCTTGAAGTTTCTCAGAAACGCTTAGTAATAACGGACGAAAAATCCAAAACACCAATTGTTGACTCGAGGATTCTTTATTGTTACACCAACAAATAAATCACGTATGACTAAGGTCTGTGAACAAATATTACAATAATAAATCACAATATTACTTCTGACGGTTTATTGCTGACTTCTTTCTGAACAGCGACCGATGAGACGATGACTGTCGTATTGATGCCTCCGCGAAAATTGGGGAAGTTGGTTTTGAGCAAACAACCATGAATTGATCGTTCAATCTTCAACTACATTGACACTCCCCGGCAAAAAAGGGATCCATCCCTTTTTCCATCACGACCAATACACGTTGACTTGGATGCCATTGCGAGAACCTGGGTCACACGGACAGAGCTGAAATGGAAAACAAACAGAAAAGCCAACACACCACAAGCATACTCACAGCACAATCTCACACATCAATGACGACCTGCGCCTTCCAGTTAAAGGCATCCTCTTGCAACACAATCGCCACTTGCTAGAATGACTCTTGCAGAATGCAACGTGACCATGGCAGCACCTCACGATACTCTACGCACATCCTCTTATCTACTCACTACCAATTACCACTGAAATCGCTTGTCACTCATTCTGCCTCAGTTCTAGTAACGGTGACGTATGCGAGCCTCAGTCGTTTACACTCTTTCTCCCCGGCGTGTGGGACCGCAGCTAACAATTATCTCCGTGTGCATTTCATTCTCAGCAATAGCCTAGCCTCCCCGGCGTATACGACCCATCTGCTGTCTCTAACATCAATCAATTCATTCATGGATGTAGAAGAGTGGACACAACTTCAGAAGTAATCACGACGAAAATTTTAACAAAATTATGCAATAACAACAAGGTACGAAAACAACGAGTAAACACAATGAATCCAAAAACACCAATTGATATGACACACCACACGTATATACAAACAGTACACACAAACTCGCAGTTCATGTCTTGATGGAATTCCTTTGAAGAATCGCAGGACTTACACCAGTACGCCTACAACCCTTCACAGGTTGACGATTGTAAGTTGTGGAATGTCCGGACACAAACAAGATTAACCAACAATTACAATAATTGGAACTCACACAATTATTTAACACAAACATATGTACAATCAACACATCAAATGTTGTGGATTCTGGCACGACAAACTACCCTTGAAGAACTGTAGGACTTACAGCAGTACGCCTACATTCCTTCTCAGGTTGATGATCCAAGTGGAAGTCGTCCGGACACAAACAGAATTACCAACAGCTAGATGACAGATGATATCAATTCAGTATATACAATATGAACATATGTACAAAATCACACACCAAGCACATTGGACTGCTCATTGATGCGCTACCCTTTGAAGAATTGTAGGACTTACAGCAGTACGCCTACAACCCTTCTCAGGTTGACGCTCTAGGTTGGAAAATCGTTGCAGAGTTCATTTGCTGACTTCCTTCTATCAGCTATATCCTCAAATCTGAACGGTAACACGCTCATGTCATTGTATCGTAGAATATAGATGACGAACAAACACACGACATATCTGGTCAACCAAGCGTAGAAACAGAGTAATTTACACCAAAGATAATAACATTCAAATAGTAACTTGAAACTAGAAATGCCTTTATTCGTGCAAGTCAATTTAACAATTACTCTCTCGTTTACACTTGGCTTATCCTCACTAAACTGACCATTGATATTCGTCCTTTCAAACGAACTGATACTATCATAGTCATTGCACAAGATACTTGAGTTGATGGGTGTCTGTTTCATTGTGGATGACAGCACCAACGACGACTGATTGATATCAGTTGATGAAGTTAGCGGTGGATCAAAAGCTGTTGTTGCTCGACTTTCAGAAAGTTGTCTACCTGCAAGACCACCACCACTGCTGTCTTTTACTATCAGCTCAGGTTTAGCACTAGCATCTGATGATAGGTGGGCTACATGCTGATCACTCACACTGACGGTCTCACAAGTATGCATGCCTTCTGCAACTGCATCTGCATTTATTTCTACTTCACGTTCAAGTTGTACAGAACCTTTATTTAACTTAGCAGTAGTAGGCATATCCCTCATCTCATCATGATCAACCAAAGACAACTGTGAAGTATCATGATCATTATCACGAATATTCACTTTACCGTCAACTTCATCATTTTCAAACTCTTTAATAACAGAAGTAGACAATTTTGGTTCCTCCTCGCAAATCCTAAAAGGTTTTATAACTTCACTCTGACTAGTAATACCTTGTAAACTTGTAGGGTCAGAACTGGACTCTGAAGCAGCAACTCTATTCTGTGACACTCTATTCAACAATGGCTTACCAGTTGCAACTACAGACTTCTTCACCGCACCGTTATCGTCACACAATTCGGAGTCAGACCTGGATTTTACATTTAGCTTATCACTGAACTTGCTCACTGGTTCACAGTTCACTTCTGTATGCACCTCTTGCACACGTGTAAAACACAACCGTGTTTGTCTTGCATCTTGTAACTTATCTGTTGAGGATGTACTACGAAACCTGTTACACTCACTAGGTCTATATGCATTACTAGACATCATGGAGCCTTCTCGATATCCACCTCTCTGAGGCCTATTCGTCATCAATGATTGCGTTTTACTCTCAGACTGCTCTATTCTAGGGGTGAGATCTAATAGACTGGCAAACTTGCTCATAGATTGATTGACACTATCTTTTACCAGTTTCAGGATATCATCAAACTTTGGCTCGATACCCTCATCCTCCATACGGGAGCTCATCTTCACCCACTTCCTTTGCAGTCGAGTAGGTAGGCGTCTTGCTATTACTTCTAGTATAAAACTCGAGTTGAGGTCACTCATGCAATTCATCGAAATCAAGGTATTCTTATAAGTCATAAGATTATCTAAAAACTCAGTAAGTGCCTTGGAGTCATCTTGAAGTTGACTGCCGTTACCTTTGACAGCTTCGTATACGTTCCTTACAATCATTGAAGGTCTTCCAAACCTTTGACGTAATATGCTCATAGCCTCAGCGTATCCCTCATTAGGGGGCATGAGCTTACAGCACTGTATAGCTCTTGCAGCATCTCCAGTGCAATACCTCATCAAATACATTAACTTCATTTCATCAGTTAATGAAAAACCACTCAGCATGATCTCAAACTCCTTTACAAATTGTAAATAATCAGCCGGGTTTCCATCAAAACACCGTGGTTCAAATTTAGGGAGTTTGATGTTCCTATTATCCCTGAACGGCGAAACAGTAACATCAACCATGTCATGCTTAACATCAGACACATCGTTACAATTAACAGACAAGTCACCATGACTTACTTTCCTGTTTGCATCCAAGACGCTCTGTCCCTTCTTTGACCCAGGCATTGTTGAACTTGACCCAATTCCAAAAACGTTCCAGATATTGCTTGTTCAAAGAGGACTTGACCGGCACCAGGAAAGATGAACGGTGACTATCCAAACTGTTACCAGCTATCTGAATCGGCCAGAATCTGTTTCTACCGTCAGAAACTGTCAGCCACGTCTCGTAAACCGTTAATGCCCAGCTCTTGCTACGCTCGGGCTCACGCTGTCGCTTGAAGTTTCTCAGAAACGCTTAGTAATAACGGACGAAAAAACCAAAACACCAATTGTTGACTCGAGGATTCTTTATTGTTACACCAACATATAAATACACGTATGCTAAGGTCTGTGAACAAATATTACAATAATAAATCACAATATTACTTCTGACGGTTTATTGCTGACTTCTTTCTGAACAGCGACCGATGAGACGATGACTGTCGTATTGATGCCTCCGCGAAAATTGGGGAAGTTGGTTTTGAGCAAACAACAATGAATTGATCGTTCAATCTTCTCAAATGCATTGAGAGTTTGTGTCAAAATAAAGAATTCTCGAGTCGCCAAACGGTGTTTTGGCTTATTCGTCCGTTAGTGCTAAGCGTTTCTGAATGGTTTCGAGAGACAAAGTGAGGCCCGGAGTAGCAAGTCCTGGGCATTAAATGTTTTTGACGCATGATCGACACATAAAAATATACAGATTGTCTGAACCAGGCTGTATAGTTATTGAATTGTACTTTTGTCCTCCAGGTTTCGCGGGAAAATCGACTTCGTTTCGTTTTCAACCCGTGGTTGTAGACATGCGATAATCAACCAGTATTGAGGTAAGTACAACGTTTACATGTGAGTGAAAGCTGTTTTAGAAAGGTAAAAGTGCTAAGGTGAATCATTAAAGTGTATTGAAATAAGTAAGTGCAAGTATCATCAATAAATACATTTATAAAGGAAATACGATGGGAAACCAGATAACTCCTAGGCTGACAACGTTGATTTGCAATGTATAATGCTACCCATGTGGGTCTTGCTATCATGATGTCCACTTTTGCCTTTAATACAATTATTCTCAGGCCAGTTGTTTCTATTTCATACCTTCTTGTCTATTTGGTGCACAACGTTACCCTACAGAGAATACGAATAGAAAAGGCCGAATAAAATTCATAAAGAGCTATAATAATAATAATAATGATTTACTTTATTCCAAAAACAGTACTTGTGATACAGAATGGAATTTTCAGCATTAATCACAATATTGCATCTAATTTCCTCAAATTATAAATAAAATTAATCACACAGAAAATTTTCCACATTTACAATAGAGGTAGTGTCAAAAACATGCAGCATATAAAATGGAAATAGCAATAATAATGATAACAGCTAGGGTAATAATAATAATAATACAAGTGAAAATTGCCGTTGGCTTGTGTCACACAGTATTGGCAATGTGGTATAGAAATCCTAACATGTTTAAAAATATTGAATATAATGTTCTTTTTACATGATATGGTGAAGGAAAAAACAAAGATTACAGCCGTCATGGAGATAAGTTGGTGTTTGCAATTATGAGAGTAAAACAGAGAAGTAACAGGACCATAAATATAATAGAAGTAATAAAAGTAAAACTTGAAGGTATATAAGGATGGATGGAGGAAATTGTTTATTTACTAGATGAAAAAGGTTAGTTAATTCTTGCCTGACACTATTTTCATCACATAAAATACGTGCCAAGTATGGTATCATAGAATTCTTATACTTAGACGTGCGAGCATACAGTTTTCTGAAGTTACTCCTTGTTCTACCTGAGGAGATGCAAGGTGAAAGCTGAGGGTAAAGCGGATGCTCCAAGTCAGACAAAATCCCTTTAGCAAATTTATTGCACGAAGTCAAGTGCCTATCGACAACGACGTTAACTATGTGGTCCACTGGGACACCACTCACCCTACTGACAGTCTTCAGTATTCTACGAATTGTGACATAGTCTTTTTTAAGCAAACCAGGAAAGAATAAGGGTGAGCAATAAAGAAGAATAGGTAGGATGCAAGAGTTTACGAACTGTAGGATGAGGGGTTGAGTTATACCCGAGTGTCTTAACTTCTTAATGTAAAATGTCAGGCGGAATATTTTACTGGAGATTGCTAAGACATGGGAAGACCAGGAGAGATCAGAAGAGAGAATGAGTCCAAGATACTTAATTTCTGATTTGATTCCTATATCATTGTCGTCAATTTTACAAGTGTCATGAGAATCGATGACTTCTTTTAACTGTCGTTTACATCTTAAGCTGAAATCAACAGTTTGACACTTAGAAGGATTCAGTTTAAGACCGTTAGACTCAGACCATTTGCTGACTTCCGATAGAAAGCTATTTATTTTAGTACAATCTAGCTGGGAGTTAACAGCCATTGAAACCGTTAAATCATCAGCGTACTTCACAAAGTTTATTTCATCAGAGTGAGGCAAGTCATGCAAGAAGAAAGAAAAAAGAAAAGGAGAAAGAACAGCACCTTGAGGGACACCAGCTTCAGTAGGCAATGAAGTGGAAGACTTCCCTTTATATACGGTGTACTGCTTTCTATCTGAGAAATAGGAATGTAACCAGTTAACAGCCCAACATTCTGTTTGACTAGCAGCAAGTTTATTTAATAAGATGTCCCTAGGGACCGAGTCGAAAGCAGATGTATAGTCTAGGAAGGCGCAACGAACAAATTTAGCCCCCTTGTCTAGACTGGAAGCAATGTTATGATATAAGACGGCAGCTGCATCTAAAGTGCTTCTACTGTGCTTATAGGCAAATTGTTTAGGGTCATTAAAGGATTTAAGCGAAGGTTCAAGACTAAGTAAAAGTAATTTCTCCATAGTTTTCAAAAAAGGAGACGTAATAGCAATGGGTCTAAATTTGACACATGCTCCAGTAGAAGATTTAGGTATGGGTACAACTTTAATGTCCTTCCAAACGGCAGGCACAATATTATCGGAAAAAGATTTGTTAAATAGATCAGTAAGAGGGTGACACAGAATATCAGAACATTTTTTAAAAATAATACTAGGTACATAATCGGGACCTAAGCTCTGGGAAGGGTTTAGAGACTTGAGGCACTTTTGAACATCATTTGTGTTAAAACCTGGAAAGGGGCTATTATTAACACAAGTGATGCTGGGAAGCATGGCATTTGAGGGAGAGTAAATAAAAGATTTGTTAAGAGTACATACATCAAAAGAATATGGAATATTGTTTATCTGCTTACCACCAGTGATTTCCTTAAATAGTTTCCACATATTAGAAGGATTTTTGCAGGATATGAATTTCTGGTTATATATTACATTCAACCTCTGCATTTCAGACTTAATTAAGAAGTTAGTTCTTTTTACACCACTTTTATCTTTCATCTTATACAGTTTTTCCTTCTCTCTACGAAGCTTTTTAAGTTGAGGCGAGGAGAAACGGTCAAATTTGACGAATAGTGTTTCTTTTGGACAACAGATTTCAAAACAGAATTTCAGATAGGATGTAATATTAGAGATATTGTCATCAAGTGAATCATCATTAAACAAATCCCATCTTGTGTCACTGAGCATGTTTCTAAGATGATGTACGTTCTCATTTGAGTAGCATCTGTGAACAACTTTCTTAGACAAGTTTGAGAGGGCTTTACTGTGTAACTTTCCGTAAATTTTGGGTAAGACTCGTACAATACAATGATCAGAATTGAAGAGTGGGGCTCTTTTACGAGCTTCGTATATTCCAGAATCATTTATAAATACTAAATCAAGTGAAGTATTTTGTCGAGTTGGGAAATTAACAACATTTGCATGGCCCAGCAATGTAATAAAACTGCAGTCGCTGGAGTTGAAGTCGCCGGTCACTATAGATAAGGAGTTACCAAACGAAGCAGCAGCAAAAATAGTGAATTCATCAGCGAAGATAGATAGTTCTGAGGGACTGCAACAAGGTGTGATATAGATATTTGTGACAAAAATGAAGCTATACTTAGGTAAGTGTTTAGGTCGACATTTTACAGTTATACAGTCAATATTGTCATTTGAGAATTTGAAGCAGACGTTGTTGGCAGTAGACCACTGAGAATTAATAAAAGTGGCAACACCACCACCTCTCTTCTTCTTTGAGCTGCATCGGTCTTGTCTGTAGATTGTGAACCCACTTAAGGAGACTAAATTATCGTCATATGAATCATGGAGCCAAGTCTCTTGAAGAGTGATTACACCAGTATTACAATATACATTTGAGTATAATAGAGAATGCAAGTAGTTAATCTTGTTCGATAATGACCTGCAATTTGTGCTCATAATCACAGGAACAGTCATCTGATGCATTGGAGTACACTTTAATGATCTCTGCCAACCTCCATGATGCTTTTTCTTAACGTTATTATATACTCGTAAATCAAAGGGTTGAAGACATTTTAAATAATCGCGAGAGTAAGTAATGCGACTTGGATACATAATTGAATGATTAAAACAAAATAAATCCGAGGAAATAGATGCAATATGTAGGATGGAAATTTTGGTAGCCCAAGATTTAAGCAGGCCGCCAAAATGTTAGGTTTAATGGAATGTATTGATGAGGATCAAGAAAGGAGCTTACAAGAAAATTAATGAGATAAGACATTGTGAAGTGGTGTTTATAGATCCGACAATGGACAGCAAGTTAATCTATAAGATTCCATATAAATCTGTGCAGAGCCCACGTGGTCACATCTCAACAATAGGCTGAGAGAATGGTATATATTCAAAGGCAAAGGCATGATCTATCTAGGCGTTCATTATTATCTTTTTCAAGATAAAGATCTAAGCCCTCAGAAAAATCAGAAAAATCTCGAGCCGTCAAATTGCATATTGCTGTTCCTGCAGAATGGGGCGATTCACCTTAGAGACCACTACCATATCTACTGGTCGGCTAGCGCCACTCTCCCTCCTTTTATGATGTTAGGCTCTGAGAGTATGATTATTATTGCCACCGCAAATATACTTCTTGCTACCAGACATGTTCGTACCTCATATTCCATCTCCCCAGCCTTTTTAATGAGTGTTTCCAATAGGTCTCCACGTACATCTTTATGAACATGTATTATATTCATTATCAAAGTAATAGAGGATTTATTAATTTATAGATTTTATAGCAGTGCAGGGTAGCAATGGTGGCTACATCTCTTTCTTTTGCAGGTATGTGTCCATTTTATCTAGGAGAATTGGTATCTAGACACCTATGTTAATTACCAGAAACCTGGTAGTTGATGACGGAAGGCTAGTCAGTGCAACCTTTTTGGTCACTTCGGACAAGGTGATCTCATTCTGAACTGTCTATAGTTTTAATAACACCTTTATTTAGCCACCCTAGTAGGTGTCAGCGAGTATGAAAAGTAAGGTTTGCTCAGAGATATGTAATCTCATACTTTCCTCTGTCAGCTGATGCCAATAATTGACCCCAGCTGACAATTTTAAAATCGTTATTCACAGGGCTAAATATATTATTATTATTAAAACAATATTTATGTATGCCTATACAATTGGTGTACCATACATAGCTAGGGAAAAATGTACCTTATTATATTATCTTTACTAAATATGCTTAATAATATTATGTGTAACTTATCGAATTGATGATCCCTGTAAACTGGCGTCCCTGAGGTCTCGGAAACCGATGATGCTGAGACCTCTCTTCATAAGCCAGATGGAGACATATTGGAAACACTCATTAAAAAGGCTAGGGAGATGGAATATGAGTGTGGTGATTGACAATTTCTATCTCTGTATTGTTTAAATACTTACTGTTGACTGTTGATATGTTTCTCATATGAATTGCATAATAATTCCGCTAAATACAAATTCCTGAGTTCTGCCCTCTCTGTGTTTTGGTTTGGATTCGTGTAATTCGGTCATCTCGAAATACTAATACTACGATTACAATAAATTACTACAAATTGGCGTCGCGATGGAACTAAATAACCTGGGAAAATTCCCTATAAATGGTTCTCCGCGGGAAATTGCTGATTATTTGGAATGCTTCGATGCGTGGTGCATTTCAAAGAATGTTCGGGATGACAAAATACCAGCACATTTCATCACTGCTATTGGGCTAGATGCATATAGCCTAGTGAAGAATCTGGCGTTTCCAGATAAACCCATTTCTCTGTCATATGACAAGATCCGTGAACTTCTGATACATCACTTCCATATAACTACTTTTGAGACCAGAGAGAGGGCTCAGTTCAACAAACTGGTTCGTGCTCCCAACCAGAAGATTCGAGAGTTCATTCTTCAACTTCAAATTCAAGCTTCAAAGTGTAACTTTGGAGATCAGCTGCATACTCAACTACGTGATCGTCTAATTGATGGAATCAATATTCCTAAGTTAGCGAAAGAATTAATTCAGATTCCTTCTTGTACTTTTCAAACTGCTAAAGATTTATGTATTACACATGAAGATGTCAATAATGAATACTCTGCTCCCACTACGTCAGTATCTGATGTCATGTTGTCCAAAGTCGAAAATACAAGTGGTCATGGAAAGCAATCCAAATCGTCGTTCACAGGTAACAGAATGCAGCCATAGATCAAAAGCATTAAACCGTGTTTTTCCTGTGGAAAGTTACATCTACGAAGCACTTGCCGTTTTCGAGGTGCTAAGTGCCATAAATGTGGTAAAGTTGGACACATCAAGACTGTTTGCAGAAGTTCGAATACTTATGTTGCTCAACATTCTTATAATTCTCCCAAGCTGTCTAATAAAATGGAGTCAATGTGTCTTTCAACTTTTCAAAATACTCAAGCTAATCCAATGAAAACCTCCACTACAAGTTCAGCAACTCAAGTGTCAACTGTTTTCAAAAATGTGGTAGCCGAGTTACAATGTGAACTGTCGAAAACACGAAAAGACCTGAATGAGATGAGAGAGCAACTGATTAAAATTGAGGAATTACTGCATATGCATAGACTGCGTCTGTCGAATGCAGAGCATACAAGTACCCGTGAAAGTCCTGCAAAACTTTCCAAATCTCGAATTCTCAAAAAGCATCTGATGTCCACGACTTCCAATGTACATTATTACAAAGGTAATAACTATAGACCTTCTGTTGGAATTATACTACAAAAAATGGGAAATCGAGTGGTAAAGATATTAGACATCAAAGATCACTCAGTTCATAACAGACACCTGGACAAAGTGACAATAAATGAAGTAGGTCGTTCCAATTATTATTTTAATGATTCCGCTAATAATCCTGATTTGGTAGATAATTCAGAAATAGGTCCAGATAATACTGATGAAAATAATATCACAGCATCAGTTAGGTCGCAGCTACTTTCAAGCAAACCGAGACATCGTTATAAGTACGCAAGGAGATATTCGACGTGTGGCGAATGTGGTGATTGACAATTTCTATCTCTGTATTGTTTAAATACTTACTGTTGACTGTTGATATGTTTCTCATATGAATTGCATAATAATTCCGCTAAATACAAATTCCTGAGTTCTGCCCTCTCTGTGTTTTGGTTTGGATTCGTGTAATTCGGTCATCTCGAAATACTACTACTACGATTACAACACATTACTACAATGACGTACGAAAATGTCTGGTACCAAGCAGTATATTTTCTGTCAATCTAATTGAAGATTGAACGATCAATTTATTGTTGTTTGCTCAAAACCAACTTCCCTAATTTTCGCGGAGGCATCACTACGACAGTCATCGTCTCATCGGTCGCTGTTCAGAAAGAAGTCAGCAATAAACCGTCAGAAGTAATATTGTGATTTATTATTGTAATATTTGTTCACAGACCTTAGTCATACGTGATTTATTTGTTGGTGTAACAATAAAGAATCTCGAGTCAACAATTGGTGTTTTGGATTTTTCGTCCGTTATTACTAAGCGTTTCTGAGAAACTTCAAGCGACAGCGTGAGCCCGAGCGTAGCAAGAGCTGGGCATTAACGGTTTACGAGACGTGGTTGACATTTGCGGTAGCCATAATAATCATACTCTCAGAGCCTAACATCATAAAAGGAGGGAGAGTGGCGCTAGCCGACCAGTAGATATGGTAGTGGTCTCTAAGGTGAATCGCCCCATTCTGCAGGAACAGCAATATGCAATTTGACGGCTCGAGATTTTTCTGATTTTTCTGAGGGCTTAGATCTTTATCTTGAAAAAGATAATAATGAACGCCTAGATAGATCATGCCTTTGCCTTTGAATATATATCATTCTCTCAGCCTATTGTTGAGATGTGACCACGTGGGCTCTGCACAGATTTATATGGAATCTTATAGATTAACTTGCTGTCCATTGTCGGATCTATAAACACCACTTCACAATGTCTTATCTCATTAATTTTCTAGTAACCTCTTTACTTGCTGCTCTTGAAATTATGGTCCAAAGCTCTTAAAAACCTGTTTGTAGAAACACGTGTGTTTTCGATAGTGGCTCAAATTTGGTTGAAACTGCTTTACCGCCGTGTAATACAGTATCAACTACTAGCTGTCAAAATGGTTTGAGTGCAGATCTCACTCCTGTGATACAGGTGAAAGATGTTCTGTTAGAGAACTCTGGGTTCTGTAAATTAAACCTCCTTTGAAAGATATCCAGAGGCAAGTAAGTGAACTTCAGGAAAAATTAGATCAGTCTGACAGTATGTCACTTATTATTATTATTATTGTATCCTTTAGTTCCTAGAGGAACATAGGGCTTCAGCTGCGCACCTCCATTGACTTCGGTTTTCTGACAACTTTTTCACCCTGCTCCAGGTCTGCCCACATGCTTTCATCTCCTCTTCACATGACCTCCTCCAAGTCACCCTTGGACGACCAACTCGCCGCCTCCCTTTCGGGTTCCACTCGAGGGCTTGTCTAGTGATGTCACTTGATGGTTTCCTCAGCGTATGGCCAATCCATCTCCATTTCTTTCTGCCTATTTGTTTCACAATCGGTTCCTGATTGGTTCGCTCCCAGAGATCCCTGTTGCTGATCTTTTCTGGCCATCTGATCTTGAGTATTGAGCGGAGACAGTTGTTAATGAAGGTTTGAAGTTTGTTTGAGATGCTCTTTATGACTCGCCAAGTCTCTGATCCGTATAGTAGCACTGACTTCACATTGGAGTTGAAAATCCGGATCTTATTTTTGATGCTGATTGCTGTTGACCTCCACACAGATTTGAGAGTAATGAAAGCTTGTCTTGCTTTTCCGATTCTGGCTTTGATGTCCTCGTCAGTTCCGCCTGTAGTTGAGACGATGCTTCCCAGGTAGGTGAAGGAGGTTGTTTCTTTCAGGTTCTTCCCATTTATGCTTATTGTGGTCTGTTGTTGCTGTTGATGTTGGCAAGGAATCTTCATCATCTCTGTTTTATCTATGTTCACGTGAAGTCCTATCTTTGATGCTTCTTCTGCCAACTTGTTACTTTTCATTTGCATATCTTCCAGTTTATGGGAAATCAGACATATATCATCGGCGAAATCCAGATCCTCCAAGTCTTTTGTGTCAGTCCATTTTATGCCTGTTCCCTCGTTGGTTGCCGTTGTCTGTCGCATTATCCAATCAATTGCAATCAGGAAGATCATTGGTGATAGTAGACAGCCTTGCCTCACTCCCGTCCTCACTTCGAAGGCTTCCGTAAGTTTCCCGTTGTGGATTACTTGGCATGCAGCATTGTCGTATAACTGTTGGATGAGGTGTATAATTGTCGATGGGACCCCGTAGTAGCGAAGTAGTTTCCAAATGACCTCTCGATCGACGCTGTCGAAGGCCTTTTCAAAGTCGATGAAGTTGAGATAGAGAGGTGACTGCCATTCCAAGCTTTGTTCAATGATGATCCGTAGAGTGGCGATTTGATCAATACATGATTTGTTTCTCCTGAATCCAGCCTGTTCCGGACGAAGTTTTTCATCTAGGGCTTGTTTGATTCTCTCCAGGATGATGCGACTTAGTATCTTGCTTGGAATGGACAGAAGCATAATTCCACGCCAGTTTTTACATTGACTTAAGTCTCCTTTCTTTGGAAGTTTGAATAAGTAACTGTTCTTCCAATCCTCGGGTACTTTGCCCTCTTTCCACACCTTCTCCAGTAGTGGTGTCATCAAGTCCGCTGTTGTCTCTGGGTCTATTTTCAAAGCCTCTGCTGGGATTCCATCTGGTCCCGGTGTTTTCCCAGTTTTAAGCATCTTGATTGCATTCAGGACTTCTGATTTCGTCGGGGGGTCAGTGTTCACTGGTAGTTCTGCTTCCGTTGTTGGTATTGCTGGACGTGTTGTAGGTGGCGGACGATTTAGAAGTCTTTTGAAGTGTTCAACCCAGTGCTTTCTCTGTTCCACCTCTTTGGTGATTGACTTTCCATTGTCGTCCTTTATTGGCTTAATCTGTGTCGAACGTTTGCCCGATAGGTGCCTAGTTGTTTGGTAGAGTGTGGCGAGGTCTCCTTTGCCTGCAGCTTGTTCTGCTTCGTTTGCCATGGTTTCATAATATTTTCTTTTGTCTTCCCTGGCACTTTTCTTCACTCTTTTGTTCAGTGTATTGTAGCTTGCATTCAGCTCCTGTTTTTGTTGCTCGTCCGTGCACTGGATAATCTTTTGCTTCACTGTCCTTCTCTCTTCTATTAGTTTCCAAGTGTCCATAGTGAGCCACTGTTTGTCCTGTCTCTTTTTTCTGCCTAGAATTTCTATGCAGGTTTGGCTCCACACCGTTTTCAAGTTGTTCCAGTGCTTTTCAACGCCGACCTCTTCGCTAGTGTTGATTTGTGTCTCGGCTTTGTCCTTTATGCTTGCAATGAAGATGTCCTTTGTAGCCTGGTCCTTCAGCTTTTGAGTGTTGAACTTGGCTTGTGGTCTATCTGCAGCTCCTGATTCCCTGAAAGCTTTTAATTTGATTTGGATTGTCCCTTGTACGAGATAGTGGTCTGAGCCAACGTCTGCTCCTCTTCTTGCTTTTGTGTCCAGTAGGCTGCGCCTCCACTTCCTTGAGATTGAGATGAAGTCGATTTGGTTTTTGGTTTGCCCGTCTGGTGACACCCATGTAGCCTTGTGGATATCTTTGTGCTTGTATACACTGCCACCAATCACCAGTTCGTTGAAGGCGCAGAAGTCGGCGAAGAGTTCTCCGTTTTCATTCATTTCTCCTAGAGCTTCTCTACCCATGATGAGTTCCCTTCCCGTATTGTCTGGTCCCAGTTTGGCGTTCATGTCTCCCATTAGTATTTTCATGTCGCCAGCTGGAGTATTGTCCATTGTTGCCTGTAGTTGCCTGTAGAATTCTTCTTTCTTCTCGAGGTCTGCGTTGTTTGTGGGTGCATAACATTGTATGATTGACACTTTCCTTCCTTTGGAGTTGAACCTGGCGGTCATTATCCTGGACGAAATCGCCTCCCATTGTATCAGGGCTTTCGTTGCCGTTGGTGACATCATGATAGCCACGCCCTCGGTGTGCGTGTGGTTATCTTCTGGGTGACCGGAGTAGATCACTGACTCACCTGTTGACAATTTGGTGAGTCCACTCCCATTCCATCTGCTCTCACATATTCCCAGCACTTGTATTCCGTATCTTTTCATCTCGTTGGCGATCTGGGCAGCTTTTCCAGTCTCGTACATAGTTCGAACGTTCCATGTTCCTACACAGACTTTTTCTTTTGGTGCAAGGAGGTTCAGCATACTGAAGATTCTGTAGCAATTTTTGTTTACAGGGTGGGGTTGCTAGCCTCACGCCTGAGAAAAGAATGATTACATTAAGTAAAAGTTTAGAGAGAAGCAACTTTTTGGGTTGCTCCCCTCAAAATCAAAAATAACGGACAAACAATGAGAACAACATCAACAAAGGAAACAGTTCACAGAAAAAAGGGCAAAAAGCGACGACAACTATACAATAAGACAACATGCAATATAGTTCAGTATATGTAACTAAAATGATATCTTAACCATAAACTCACTGACTTGGAGCAACTTGAACATATAAATCCAACAATATATACAATTATAGATGTGTTTATGTTTAAAAATTCCACAAATCCAAACAGTGAGTTATGTGTATTATCTGTCAATAAGATTGTATTTTTTGGATTCAGTGTTCGAAAGGTTAATAATTGTGATAATTTCCGCAAACACTTTGCATAAAATTTTAGACAGTATGTCACTGCCAATCTCAAATACCACGGAAAGCCGTTCTGATATTGGCCAGGTTAAGTCTTTTCTGGATGTAACTCAAAATAAGCTTTCGGATTTAGACCCAATAGCCTGTCTGTTAAAACAACATCCAAAAATATCTCCACACAACCTAAATAAAGCTGAAAATCTGATTGACTGCTTGGCTACGGAGGTTATGAAGCGTATAACCTCTTCTCACTAAGCTATAGTTTACAACGTCCCAGATTCTCTGCCCCTGAAAACTGTAAGACACAAAATCCTGATTTGTTGCGGCATGGCTAGTGTTCCATGTGAATGCAAACGACTTCGTAAAAAGTCTAACCAGGCTAATTGCCCAATCATTTTTAAATTCAGTAATTCCCTTGATGCTAGTAAGTTTACTAAATGTCAGGATCACTTAAGACTGAATAGCAGTTATAAGTCTACAACCGCAGCTCAGGATAAAACACCGTGTCAGCGCAGAATATTGCGTAGTAATAACCTGGTCACCTCCTCTAGCTTTGATTTACCAAATAAGGATCGTGCACAGCAACAGACACCTAGTGCTGAAACTAGCATTCAGCAAACTACACAACAACCACACCTGCCAATGGAACTAGGAACTGATTTAGATACCAGTACCCCTGTAAATAAAGCCTCATCGAAAGATGTTAAAATAGCTAGAACTTCTGCAAGATGTTCTAATAATTTTACCCCAAACGTAGTAACCTCACCACGATGAAAAAATTTCGCAGGGTTGAGACTAATGATGGGGAAGAATACTTTGTGTTCAATAAGCCTGCTGAGAGTAAGAATATCTACAAGCTATCACTTGTTACGAAAAACTCCTCTCGAAACACAAGTATGTTTGGAGGTTTTCCGCATGCTCCACCGTATACAAAGTCAGGCTCCAAGACTCCTAAGGTCTTGTAGGCAAAGCACCTTTCCTCACAATTCTCTTTAAGTTATAAAAACAACACGAAGGTGTGTACCAGTATGACGAATAGCAGTCGGATGGGTAGCCCTTTTGATTCTATGCTTTTTAACCGTCAACCTAGGCCCCCCTTATATCCGGGAACACATGGTAAATTTTCCAGGTGTCCCGAATCACTGGTACGACCCATGGCACCTAGGACCACCTCGTTGCACACCAACCCCGATGTACAGACACCCAGTCCGACCCCCCTTTCATTTATAAACTCTTGCGGTGCTGACGCACAAATAGATTTAGGTTATGGTGATATTTTAAGCCAGTTTGTAGTATCCCGTGACTTATTCACGATATTGCTAATTAATGCACCTTCCTTAATCTATAAGATATCTGAACTAAGGACATTATTATTAGTCGCCAAGCCTGCTGTAGCCCTGATTACTGAATCATGGAGCTCATCCTCTGTACTTGATGGGCATATAGGTATCCACGATTACACTGTACACCGTGCAGATAGAGATTTCAACCGTGGTGGAGTATGTCTCATATAAATACATAGCTCATTTGTAGTCAGTAAGGATGTCAATGTAGTTGAAGATTGAACGATCAATTCATTGTTGTTTGCTCAAAACCAACTTCCCTAATTTTCGCGGAGGCATCACTACGACAGTCATCGTCTCATCGGTCGCTGTTCAGAAAGAAGTCAGCAATAAACCGTCAGAAGTAATATTGTGATTTATTATTGTAATATTTGTTCACAGACCTTAGTCATACGTGATTTATTTGTTGGTGTAACAATAAAGAATCCTCGAGTCAACAATTGGTGTTTTGGATTTTTCGTCCGTTATTACTAAGCGTTTCTGAGAAACTTCAAGCGACAGCGTGAGCCCGAGCGTAGCAAGAGTGGGCATTAACGGTTTACGAGACGTGGTTGACATTTGCGGTAGCCATAATAATCATACTCTCAGAGCCTAACATCATAAAAGGAGGGAGAGTGGCGCTAGCCGACCAGTAGATATGGTAGTGGTCTCTAAGGTGAATCGCCCCATTCTGCAGGAACAGCAATATGCAATTTGACGGCTCGAGATTTTTCTGATTTTTCTGAGGGCTTAGATCTTTATCTTGAAAAAGATAATAATGAACGCCTAGATAGATCATGCCTTTGCCTTTGAATATATACCATTCTCTCAGCCTATTGTTGAGATGTGACCACGTGGGCTCTGCACAGATTTATATGGAATCTTATAGATTAACTTGCTGTCCATTGTCGGATCTATAAACACCACTTCACAATGTCTTATCTCATTAATTTTCTAGTAACCTCTTTACTTGCTGCTCTTGAAATTATGGTCCAAAGCTCTTAAAAACCTGTTTGTAGAAACACGTGTGTTTTCGATAGTGGCTCAAATTTGGTTGAAACTGCTTTACCGCCGTGTAATACAGTATCAACTACTAGCTGTCAAAATGGTTTGAGTGCAGATCTCACTCCTGTGATACAGGTGAAAGATGTTCTGTTAGAGAACTCTGGGTTCTATAAATTAAACCTCCTTTTGAAAGATATCCAGAGGCAAGTAAGTGAACTTCAGGAAAAATTAGATCAGTCTGACAGTATGTCACTGCCAATCTCAAATACCACGGAAAGCCGTTCTGATATTGGCCAGGTTAAGTCTTTTCTGGATGTAACTCAAAATAAGCTTTCGGATTTAGACCCAATAGCCTGTCTGTTAAAACAACATCCAAAAATATCTCCACACAACCTAAATAAAGCTGAAAATCTGATTGACTGCTTGGCTACGGAGGTTATGAAGCGTATAACCTCTTCTCACTAAGCTATAGTTTACAACGTCCCAGATTCTCTGCCCTGAAAACTGTAAGACACAAAATCCTGATTTGTTGCGGCATGGCTAGTGTTCCATGTGAATGCAAACGACTTCGTAAAAAGTCTAACCAGGCTAATTGCCCAATCATTTTTAAATTCAGTAATTCCCTTGATGCTAGTAAGTTTACTAAATGTCAGGATCACTTAAGACTGAATAGCAGTTATAAGTCTACAACCGCAGCTCAGGATAAAACACCGTGTCAGCGCAGAATATTGCGTAGTAATAACCTGGTCACCTCCTCTAGCTTTGATTTACCAAATAAGGATCGTGCACAGCAACAGACACCTAGTGCTGAAACTAGCATTCAGCAAACTACACAACAACCACACCTGCCAATGGAACTAGGAACTGATTTAGATACCAGTACCCCTGTAAATAAAGCCTCATCGAAAGATGTTAAAATAGCTAGAACTTCTGCAAGATGTTCTAATAAATTTTACCCCAAACGTAGTAACCTCACCACGATGAAAAAATTTCGCAGGGTTGAGACTAATGATGGGGAAGAATACTTTGTGTTCAATAAGCCTGCTGAGAGTAAGAATATCTACAAGCTATCACTTGTTACGAAAAACTCCTCTCGAAACACAAGTATGTTTGGAGGTTTTCCGCATGCTCCACCGTATACAAAGTCAGGCTCCAAGACTCCTAAGGTCTTGTAGGCAAAGCACCTTTCCTCACAATTCTCTTTAAGTTATAAAAACAACACGAAGGTGTGTACCAGTATGACGAATAGCAGTCGGATGGGTAGCCCTTTTGATTCTATGCTTTTTAACCGTCAACCTAGGCCCCCCTTATATCCGGGAACACATGGTAAATTTTCCAGGTGTCCCGAATCACTGGTACGACCCATGGCACCTAGGACCACCTCGTTGCACACCAACCCCGATGTACAGACACCCAGTCCGACCCCCCTTTCATTTATAAACTCTTGCGGTGCTGACGCACAAATAGATTTAGGTTATGGTGATATTTTAAGCCAGTTTGTAGTATCCCGTGACTTATTCACGATATTGCTAATTAATGCACCTTCCTTAATCTATAAGATATCTGAACTAAGGACATTATTATTAGTCGCCAAGCCTGCTGTAGCCCTGATTACTGAATCATGGTGCTCATCCTCTGTACTTGATGGGCATATAGGTATCCACGATTACACTGTACACCGTGCAGATAGAGATTTCAACCGTGGTGGAGTATGTCTCATATAAATACATAGCTCATTTGTAGTCAGTAAGGATGTCAATGTAGTTGAAGATTGAACGATCAATTCATTGTTGCCAACTTCCCTAATTTTCGCGGAGGCATCACTACGACAGTCATCGTCTCATCGGTCGCTGTTCAGAAAGAAGTCAGCAATAAACCGTCAGAAGTAATATTGTGATTTATTATTGTAATATTTGTTCACAGACCTTAGTCATACGTGATTTATTTGTTGGTGTAACAATAAAGAATCCTCGAGTCAACAATTGGTGTTTTGGATTTTTCGTCCGTTATTACTAAGCGTTTCTGAGAAACTTCAAGCGACAGCGTGAGCCCGAGCGTAGCAAGAGCTGGGCATTAACGGTTTACGAGACGTGGCTGACAGTTTCTGACGGTAGAATCAGATTCTGGCCGATTCAGATAGCTGGTAACAGTTTGGATAGTCACCGTTCATCTTTCCTCGTGCCGGTCAAGTCCTCTTTGAACAAGCAATATCTGGAACGTTTTTGGAATTGGATCAAGTTCAACAATGCCTGGGTCAAAGAAGGGACAGAGCGTCTTGGATGCAAACAGGAAAGTAAGTCATGGTGACTTGTCTGTTAATTGTAACGATGTGTCTGATGTTAAGCATGACATGGTTGATGTTACTGTTTCGCCGTTCAGGGATAATAGGAACATCAAACTCCCTAAATTTGAACCACGATGTTTTGATGGAAACCCGGCTGATTATTTACAATTTGTAAAGGAGTTTGAGATCATGCTGAGTGGTTTTTCATTAACTGATGAAATGAAGTTAATGTATTTGATGAGGTATTGCACTGGAATTGCTGCAAGAGCTATACAGTGCTGTGAGCTCATGCCCCCTAATGAGGGATACGCTGAGGCTATGAGCATATTACGTCAAAGGTTTGGAAGACCTTCAATGATTGTAAGGAACGTATACGAAGCTGTCAAAGGTAACGGCAGTCAACTTCAAGATGACTCCAAGGCACTTACTGAGTTTTTAGATAATCTTATGACTTATAAGAATACCTTGATTTCGATGAATTGCATGAGTGACCTCAACTCGAGTTTTATACTAGAAGTAATAGCAAGACGCCTACCTACTCGACTGCAGAGGAAGTGGGTGAAGATGAGCTCCCGTATGGAGGATGAGGGTATCGAGCCAAAGTTTGATGATATCCTGAAACTGGTAAAAGACAGCGTCAATCAATCTATGAGCAAGTTTTCCAGTCTATTAGATCTCACCCCTAGAATAGAGCAGTCTGAGAGTAAAACGCAATCATTGATGACGAATAGGCCTCAAAGAGGTGGATATCGAGAAGGCTCGATGATGTCTAGTAATGCATATAGACCTAGTGAGTGTAACAGGTTTCGTAGTACATCCTCAACAGATAAGTTACAAGATGCAAGACAAACACGGTTGTGTTTTACACGTTTGCAAGAGGTGCATACAAAGGTGAACTGTGAACCAGTGAGCAAGTTCAGTGATAAGCTAAATGTAAACTCCAGGCCTGACTCCGAATTGTGTGACGATAACGGTGCGGTGAAGAAGTCTGTAGTTGCAACTGGTAAGCCATTGTTGAATAGAGTGTCACAGAATAGAGTTGCTGCTTCAGAGTCCAGTTCTGACCCTACAAGTTTACAAGGTATTACTAGTCAGAGTGAAGTTATAAAACCTTTTAGGATTTGCGAGGAGGAACCAAAATTGTCTACTTCTGTTATTAAAGAGTTTGAAAATGATGAAGTTGACGGTAAAGTGAATATTCGTGATAATGATCATGATAGTGCAGATTTGTCTTTGGTTGATCACGATGAGATGAGGGATATGCCTACTACTGCTAAGTTAATTAAAGATTCTGTACAACTACAACGTGAAGTAGAATTGAACGCAGATGCAGTTGCAGAAGGCATGGATACTTGTGAGACCGTCAGTGGGAGTGATCAGCATGTAGCCCACCTATCATCAGATGATAGTGCTAAACCTGAGCTGATAGTAAAAGACAGCAGTGGTGGTGGTCTTGGAGGTAGACAACTTTCTGAAAGTCGAGCAACAACAGCTTATGATCCACCGCTAACCTCATCAACTGATATCAATCAGTCGTCGTTGGTGCTGTCATCCACAATGAAACAGACACCCATCAACTCAAGTATCTTGTGCAATGACTATGATAGTATCAGTTCGTTTGAAAGGACGAATATCAATGGTCAGTTTAGAGAGGATAAGCCAAGTGTAAACGAGAGAGTAATTGTTAAATTGACTTGCACGAATAAAGGCATTTCTAGTTTCAAGTTACTATTTGAATGTTATTATCTTTGGTGTAAATTACTCTGTGTCTACGCTTGGTTGACCAGATATGTCGTGTGTTTGTTCGTCATCTATGTTCTATGATACAATGACATGAGCGTGTTACTGTTCAGATTTGAGGATATAGCTGATAGAAGGAAGTCAGCAAATGAACTCTGCAACGATTTTCCAACATAGAGAGTCAACCTGAGAGGGGTTGTAGGCGTACTGCTGTAAGTCCTACAGTTCTTCAAAGGGTAGCGCATCAATGAGCAGTCCAATGTGCTTGGTGTGTGATTTTGTACATATGTTCATATTGTATATACTGAATTGATATCATCTGTCATCTAGCTGTTGGTAATTCTGTTTGTGTCCGGACGACTTCCACTTGGATCATCAACCTGAGAAGGAATGTAGGCGTACTGCTGTAAGTCCTACAGTTCTTCAAGGGTAGGTTGTCATGCCGGAATCCACAACATTTGATGTGTTGATTGTACATATGTTTGTGTTAAATAGTTGTGTGAGTTCCAATTGATGTAATTGTTGGTCAATCTTGTTTGTGTCCGGACATTCCACAACTTACAATCGTCAACCTGAGAAGAGTTGTAGGCGTACTGGTGTAAGTCCTACAGTTCTTCAAAGGGTAGCGCATCAATGAGCAGTCCAATGTGCTTGGTGTATGATCTTGTACATATGTTCATATTGTATATACTGAATTGATATCATCTGTCATCTAGCTGTTGGTAATTCTGTTTGTGTCCGGACGACTTCCACTTGGATCATCAACCTGAGAAGGAATGTAGGTGTACTGCTGTAAGTCCTACAGTTCTTCAAGGGTAGTTTTCATGCCGGAATCCACAACATTTGATGTGTTGATTGTACATATGTTTGTGTTAAATAATTGTGTGAGTTCCAATTATTGTAATTGTTGGTCAATCTTGTTTGTGTCCGGACATTCCACAACTTACAATCGTCAACCTGTGAAGGGTTGTAGGCGTACTGGTGTAAGTCCTGCGATTCTTCAAAGGAATTCCATCAAGACATGAACTGCGAGTTTGTGTTTACTGTTTGTATATACGTGTGGTGTGTCATATCAATTGGTGTTTTTTGGATTCATTGTGTTTACTCGTTGTTTTCGTAGCTTGTTGTTATTGCATAATTTTGTTAAAATTTTCGTCGTGATTACTTCTGAAGTTGTGTCCACTCTTCTACATCCATGAATGAATTGATTGATGTTAGAGACAGCAGATGGGTCGTATACGCCGGGGAGGCTAGGCTATTGCTGAGAATGAAATGCACACGGAGATAATTGTTAGGTACGGTCCCACACGCCGGGGAGAAAGAGTGTAAATGACTGAGGCTCGCATACGTCATCGTTACTAGAATTGAGGCAGAATGAGTGACAAGCGATTTCAGTGGTAATTGGTAGTGAGTAGATAAGAGGATGAGCGTAGAGTATCGTGAGGTGCTGCCATGGTCACGTTGCAGTCTGCAAGAGTCATTCTAGCAAGTGGCGATTGTGTTGCAAGAGGATGCCTTTAACTGGAAGGCGCAGGTCGTCATTGATGTGTGAGATTGTGTTGTGAGTATGCTTGTGGTGTGTTGGCTTTTCTGTTTGTTTTCCATTTCAGCTCTGTCCGTGTGACCCATAATCTCGCAATGGCATCCAAGTCAACGTGTATTGGTCGTGATGGAAAAAGGGATGGATCCCTTTTTTGCCGGGGAGTGTCAATGTAGTTGAAGATTGAACGATCAATTCATTGTTGTTTGCTCAAAACCAACTTCCCTAATTTTCGCGGAGGCATCAATACGACAGTCATCGTCTCATCGGTCGCTGTTCAGAAAGAAGTCAGCAATAAACCGTCAGAAATAATATTGTGATTTATTATTGTAATATTTGTTCACAAACCTTAGTCATACGTGATTTATTTGTTGGTGTAACAATAAAGAATCCTCGAGTCAACAATTGGTGTTTTGGTTTTTTCGTCCGTTATTACTAAGCGTTTCTGAGAAACTTCAAGCGACAGCGTGAGCCCGAGCGTAGCAAGAGCTGGGCATTAACGGTTTACGAGACGTGGCTGCCAAATTTGGAAGGTGAACTAATGGATAATGTACCTGGCTCATTCTGGGTTGTCTTACATGGAGATAAGTACAAACTTCTCATAGGCTGTGTTTATTGAGCACTAAGCGCAACAAAAGAAACTAATGCGTTATTAGCTAAATCGTTTGCACACGCCTCCTTATTTGTGCTAACCACAAAATAATTCCAGGGGACTTCAATCTTCCAGAAGTCAATTGGTTAACTAGTTGCGGCCCCCAACGCTTCGGCGAATTACTTTCCACTATCGACATCACTAGACAAGCACTCGAGTGGAACCCGAAATGGAGGCGGCGATTTGGTCGTCCATGGGTGACTTGCAGGAGGTCATGCGAGGAGGAGATGAAAGCATGTGGACAGACCTGGAGCGGGGTGAAAAATTTGTCAGAAAACAGAAGGCAATGGATGTGCGCAGCCGAAGCCCTATGTTCTCTAGGAACTGAAGGATACAGTAATAATAATAATAATAATAGACTGTTATGGATGACAACAACACGTCCAGACACATACTCGTGGTGACAACGTGTTGGACCTTGTTTTTTATCATGACACAATCCCAGTCTCCACCTATGTTGGTAATCGATTTTCCAGTAGTGACCATAGAATGGTACTCTGCTCTCTGCCTTTCTCACCACTAAATACAGGAAACAAACAAGATTCAGGAAGCACAATACAGAGATTGGGGATTAGTCCAAGAACTTATTCGACTCTGTCAATGGGATGACTATTTTACCACTGACTCCCTGGAGGCCGTAGTAACCCTGTTTTACAGGAATGTTACCCTTTGTCTAGATACAGTTGCTCCAAAGAAAATAGTGAAATTAAGTAGACACCGAACTGAATATATTCCAAGGGCACACCGTAATAAGTTAAGGAAGTTGAAGAAACAGTACTATTCCACTAAGGATATATCACTATTGCTCTCAATCCACGAGTCTCTTGAATCTTTCAAGCGCCTACGCTCTCAAAAGGACCTCGACGAAGAGTTAACGGCACTTGAAAGTACCTCCAAAGTTTATAACTTAACGGCACTTCTTAAAAAACGAATGCAGTCGGCGAGGGAAATCCCATACTTACTTCACGACAAAGTAATCTACAATGAACCTGCCACTATCTGTGAACTTTTCAGTGATTGGTTTGCAAACTTTAGTTTAGAAACACATATGCCTGGTGAAACCGCCCCCTTACTATCTCTTCCCTTGAAAGCATTGTGTTCACTAATCAGTTAATAGTACAAGCAATTAAAAGCCTTAAACCTTCCACTAGTACGGGACCGGATGGCCTCGCTTCGATAATTTTCAAAAACAGTGGGTGTGATATACCCCTGTTACTTCTTAAATTCTTCTCAATATCTATGGACACTGGCACTTACCCTAGTGAGTGGAAAACTAGCTTCATAATTCCACATTACAAATCTGGTGATAGGGCAAACGTCCGCAATTACAGACCCATAAATATAACCCCAGTTATCTCACGAATCATGGAGAAAGTTGTAAAAGATCAATTGTCAGACTACCTAATTAGGGAAGATCTTGTTACAAGGTCTCAACACGGATTTCTCAAAAATAGATCCTGCGTTACTTGCCACTTCGACTTTTTCAACTGCATCACTAGTAGTCGCGAAGCACGTAAGCTAGTCGTTGTTCTCTACTTCAATATATCTAGGGCATTTGACATGGTATCTCACAGTATTCTCTTTGAGAAGCTGTACTCTTGTGGAATTCGCAACCCATTACTGAACTGGTTAAAATCATTTCTAAGCAACAGGGTACAAATAACCAAAGTTGGATCTGTATTGTCTCATCCTAGGCAGATCTCAAGTGGGGTCGTGCAAGGTAGTGTCCTAGGTCCACTTTTATTCACAGTCTACATTAACAGCATTTGCAAGTGCTTCACCTCAGGTAAACCATTCCTATATGCTGACGACCTCAAAGTCGTCTACTCCTGCTACACTCATGAATTAAGCGATATGGTTACTAAAATACATCTTGAACTAAGTAGCCTTGCAACGTGGTGTGCTGAATCCTGTCTAAACTTTAACATTGACAAATGCGGCTGGATTTGTATCGGCAACAGTAACCTTGATCTAACTCTTGAAATAAATGGGCGAAAACTAGCTAAGCTCAACTCAGTCGTAGATCTCGGTATTAGATACTCTAGTAACCTAACGTTCGCTGAACAGACTGATTATGCCAGACGTAAAACACGAAGGCTGATAGGATGCATAACACGCAATTTCTTTTGTTGTGAAACTAGGGTTTTATTATACAAAGTATGTGTCCGACCTATCTTAGAATACTGCCCGTTTATTCTTAGCGGACTCAGACAAAATGACAAGCTTAAATTAGAGGGAGTGCAACGGCAGTTTACCTCAAGAACTCTTGGTTTAGAAAGTGGTCTGGAATACCATGAGCGATGCGAAAGACTAAGATTAGAACCCCTCTGGAAAAGACGCCTTAAGCTAAACCTTATCTTCTACTACAAGCTAACTAATCTTCTCTTGCATTCCTCCGAGCCAATAACTAAACCTACCGCTGTCATCAGTTACAATCTTAGAAATCATCACAACCTAGCTGCTATGGAGCACTGTCAGACTTACGTGCGGTACAACTTCTTCTTAAATAAGTTTTCAGTCATTTGGAATAGACTACCAGCTAATGTGCGCGATGCAAACACACTTCCAGTGTTCATCTCCTCAGTCACCAGACTGCTCAAAGATGACAATGCACTTCTACGTCTGACTCTTACATCCTCTTTTTCACCCTACATAGATATTTTAAGTTCTTTAAACGTGTAGTTACAACAAACTACAATTATAAATTTTAATATTATTGGAACTAGATGATTAACATTTCTACACAGGACAGTAATATTAGTTCACACATAATATAAAAGTTAGCATAACGGGACTAGTTAGTTTGTGTACCAAAATAACCACAGTTACTAAACAGAATATATATGTATATATTCATTAATCACTCCTTAAGGACTCCTCTTGCTTTCTTTTGCGTTGCTGTTGTTTGTTTTCTTTTTTCTCTCACCATTTCAGCTTCCATTGGACTTTTTGAATGAGAATGAATAATGTGGATATTTGACCATTTACAATGACAAATGATCTGCAAACATTATTGGCCCCGTATCTTTCAGTTGCCTGGTTAATAACAAATTAACTTTCTCCACGACGCAACCTGGATTACATTTGTGGAATATACTCTTATACCAATGGAAAAGTATCAATTTGTAATACAACGTCACGATTGTAACTTATAACATACCTGAACGTATCTGCAAAAATAGCTTTCTTATTACCCAATTTGGATATAAATCAAAAATGTGATTCGGATTTGTACACACCTAAGTTATATTGTGGAATTACTTCAAGCTTTATTTTTACCCAAGTATTTTTAATGCATCCAAAACATTCTTGGGTGTTTTTGTTAATGCGAAGAGAATATTTTTATATTTCATAATGTGCTCCATTGAATGACTGGTTATCATATTGTTCCCACAGACCTAAGACAAAAACGTCAGCAACCATGTAATTTAACCATAAACCAAATTTATGAAATCTAAATAATGCTTATCCATGCCTTTACATTTGGTGTGTCCTACACAGGTAGGAAAAAATATGTGTTTTATTAAAACATTATTATTAAGTAGGACTGCTAATCGTATATATAATTTATCATTTTGAAGATGCCGGTAAACTGGCGTCCCTAATGTACAAAATGAGAATATATTATTATTACTTTCCATTAAACCTAACATTTTATAGCTCTTTATGAATTTTATTCGGCCTTTTCTATTCGTATTCTCTGTAGGTAACGTTGTGCACCAAATAGACAAGAAGGTATGAAATAAAAACAACTGGCCTGAGAATAATTGTATTAAAGGCAAAAGTGGACATCATGATAGCAAGACCCACATGGGTAGCATTATACATTGCAAATCAACGTTGTCAGCCTAGGAGTTATCTGGTTTCCCATCGTATTTCCTTTATAAATGTATTTATTGATGATACTTGCACTTACTTATTTCAATACACTTTAATGATTCACCTTAGCACTTTTACCTTTCTAAAACAGCTTTCACTCACATGTAAACGTTGTACTTACCTCAATACTGGTTGATTATCGCATGTCTACAACCACGGGTTGAAAACGAAACGAAGTCGATTTTCCCGCGAAACCTGGAGGACAAAAGTACAATTCAATAACTATACAGCCTGGTTCAGACAATGGGTGTTTTTATATACATATCATTTATTTAAATGTTGAAACAGTATTAACTCGTAGACAGTCTACGATTTGATATTATATCATACTTGATCGTTCCTGTAAAATTGGCATGTATTTTCATGTAAATTTATATGTTTATATGAAAATACTCATCATTATTATTATGTGTCTAGTATTCAACCTAGAGTAATATGGCTGCACATTATTCTCTAATAATGCTTTCGATGCAGAATCTTTCGATAATACAGCCCCGGTGCCATTTGAAAGTGTAATGTCGCTAATAATTATTATTATGCTCATATAAATGAAGAACCTGGTGATAAATTCGTCGAGGAGGACATTCGCTGTCCATCGGTTGGCTTTTATGTAACTTTTAATGGGCATTTCCAATCGATTCAAAATGGGTGAATTACTCAGCCGAGTTCCCACAAGATTTTGCAAGACGTTACCTCTGGTAGTTCGTGTGCGCAGTATGATATTGTCACCTATTTGTTTATATGAATATGTAAATTATTATTATGTAATTTTCTGATCCCGAAATGCAGTTTGAGATTGGCTTTTTCCATTACATTATAGGAAAGACTTTGATGGCGGGCTACCAAAGGGATGCATTCTACGTACCTAATTTACTTTTGTTAACACCACATGAATATTTTCCATACTTTGAAAAGAGATTTTAGTCGATTAATTCATCACTTGTACCATACATCTTGGGTACAAGATTCATATATGGGAATAATCATTGAATTTTTGAAATAAGCATCAGCCTCTGTGATGATTACTAAACACGAGGTCGTATTTGTCGCATTTACGAAACAATGAGTCACAAATCTATCTGATTTCCAGTCGATTTCAAGTTTCAGGGTTTAATACTAAGCATCTAGTCATCTGTTTCACACTGAGCTGTACTTATAATATCAACTTTCCGTAGCAACTCCGGTTGTTATAACGTGATTTCCTACGCAAGTTTTAGTTAGTGCTCACTACGTGAATAAATTACAAAACTCCATAGTCCTCATTCTTATTAGGTTAGAATGCTTGGAAGCAATTTCATAGTCTGGACCTCGGTAAAGTTTCATCTGAAGAGATGAAATCGTTACTGTAGATTCTAGTGAAGCCCTTACTCATTGCCTGAAAGATCGTCAACCAGACTGCTGGGCAGTAGAGTTAATCATTCTTCACATTTACTTAGGAATTTAAGAAATAATGAATTCAGTTTCTAAAGTAATGACGTCGACAGACATATCTACCATCCATAGCGTAAATCTTCGCCTGTCTGCTCGCATAGTGGGGAGCATGTGCCGATTGCTGCACAAAACCTTCTATGGTCTGATGACTACCCGAAACAGATACCGACACTCCATTCCCATAGTGGCAACAAATTACCGAATACTCATATCGGTTATACCTTCGGGCAGGATTTTCACCAGCGTCAGTAAACAGAAACACCTGGAATCATGCATATAGCACGCATGATATCAGATCAAGTCCTCGCTGGCATAGCGAACAGTCTACGGCTAGGGCAAGGCATATTTCCCGGGAGATAGCTGACAGTGTCGACACCAAACGCGGATACTAATATCTCTAAAATAATAATATCTGATCATCACACAGGTGTCTCTCACTGCACACCATATCCAAACGAAACACCATCCCTGACTACCATCTCAAAAATCTGCCTGAAGTCTTCCTATGATCCAAAGATATTGATAAATGAGTCTGATAACATGTATATAGAGGATACTCACGGATTATTTTGTCAAGATGTTGTCTACTCACTGAAACCACGTAGCCAGTGTTTATCTATTATCCTAGTGAATACGAGATCAGTTCTAAGCAAACACCTAACGCTAAGTACATTAGCTTCTATATGCAGACCGTCAATAATTATGATCACTGAAGCCTGGTGCACAGGTGAAATCTCCAATGACAGCCTAAGCATTGAGAAATACAACCTTTTCCGAGGGTTCAGACGGACAGGTCGTGGGGGTGGAACACTAATTTACTGTGAACAATCCATGTGTGCAACCCAGTTTAGTAACCCAATTCTGTCACAACTCAATGACTCGATCTCGGTCGAAATAAAAGTTGTCAGAAGTAAACCTATAATTGTGGGTTGTGTGTACCGACTCTCTTCATCCAGCAGGGAATATGATAATATGATAATAATATGATAATGGTACAGCCAATCTTCCTTTCAGTTATAAAATTATCGGAGGTGATTTCAACCTACCAGAAGTATCATGGTCTTCACTCCGAGGACCACAAAGTTATGATAATCTCATGAATTCCATCGTCACAGGAGGGTGGACACAACACATAAATTCACCCACTAGATCCACAAATGTCCGAGACCTTATTTTCATGAAAAACACAACACCATCTACTGCACATGTGGGATATGAAATTCCAGGTAGTGACCATAAAATAGTAGTGGGTTCTTTTGACATCTTTCCTGAAACAAAACGCAGAGATGAAGCTGGCTAGACAACTATGAGATTGTACACACATGCTGACTGGGACTTGTATCAGCACCCAATCAGATGTTTTAATCGGGACTGGTACTTTTTGAACTAGACCTTGGAGGCAATTCCCGAAAACATTTATCAGAATATTAACTCAATTCATAACGTCGTTGCACCTGAGGAGATACTTATCTTCAGATTTCCCCAAAGCGATTATAATAATAATAATAATGTATTTCATACAAATTTAAAGAATTTACATGAAAATGCATGCCCTTTTTTTACAGGCACGATCAAGTAAGATATAGTCTCAAATCTCAGATTGTCTACAAGTTAATCATATTTCAACTGTTAAATATTTGATACATATAATACACTCATTGTCTGAACCAGGCCATTTAGTTATTGAATTGTACAATTGTCCTCCAGGTTGAGCGGGAAAATCGACTTCGTTTCGTTTTCATCCCGTGGTTGTAGGCATACGATAACCAACCAATATTGAGGTAAGTACAACGTTTACAAGGGATTGAAAGCTGTTTTTAGAAAAGTAAAAGTGCTAAGGTGAATCAATAAAGTGTAATGAAATGGGTAAGTGCAAGTATCACTAATAAATGCATTAATAAAGGAAACTCCCTAGGCTGACAACGTTCATTTGCAATGTATAATGCTACACGTATATCTCTTACTGTCATGATGTCCACTTTTGGTTTTAATACATTTATCCTCAGTTGTGCCAGTTGTTTTTGTTTTATACCTTTTTGTGCATTTAATGTACAACCGTACCCTTCAGAGAGTAGGAATATAATAAGTCATAAAGAGCTGTAAAATGTTAGGTTTAATGGAGTAAAATGAGGATCAAGTAAAGACGTTATTAGAAAATAAATGAGATAAGACTTTTTGAACTGGTATTTAAAGATCTGACAATGGACAGCAAGTTAGTTTATAAGATGCCCCATAAATCTGTGCAGATCCCACATGGTCGCGTCTCAACAATAGGCTGAGCGAATGGTATATATTTAAAGGTAGAAGCATGATCTGTCAAGGCGTTCATTAATATCTTTTTCAAGATAAAGATCTAAGCCCTCATAAAAATCAGAAATATCTCGAGCCTTCAAATTGCGTATTGCTGTTCCTGCAGAATGGGGCGATTCACCTTAGCGATTACCACCATATCTACTGATCAGCTGGCGCCACCCTCCCTCGTTTTTTGATGTTAGGCTCTGAGATTATGATTATTATGGTTACCGCAAATATACTGCTTGGCACCAGCCATGTTCGTACCTCAAATTCCATCTCCCTAGCTTTCTTAACGAGTGCTTCCAATAGGTCTCCACATACATCTTTATGAACATATTATATATGTGTGCATGCGTCCCAATGAACAGATTACTTTATAAGAAGTCAAAACCTTAAAGAGTAAAAAGAATAGGTTTCGTGAATAGTGGAGCAAGATTCAGCAGAACACTATAGTTAGGATTCAATGTAGCTAGTAAGAACTGAAGGTAAGGTCGGTTGGCAGGACTCAGTGTACTAAATTATCATGACAGTCTTGTATATAGTAGACATCTGACATTGCAAAGTAACGTGTCTAAACATATTATAAAAGATATTAACAGAAATACGACATAGCTTTAACATTATGAACTTTAGAAAATTATATGAGAATGGGTAACTGTTGACTGAAGATAGTCAATTCAACTCAAAAATAGTGGTGTATTATGCTAATAATATAAGTATATTTATAAAATATTAAAAGATATGGTTGCTAATGTAATGGTTTTCGGAAATAATTATACTGACGAACTTATTGAAGATTACAGTGAAGAGGAATCCAGTGAGTTAGTTAAACGGCTACTGTGAAGTTAGTAATTAAAACGTCTTTTTTAAAAGTAAAAGGTAGAAGAGTTTTGAGTACCGGAGCAAATTAAGTCATATTCTACTGAGTAGAGTGTAGTGAATAGTGGTACGATTAGGGTAGGTTGAATGGACTTGGGGAAAATGGTTGGTTGGCTGAGTTTGTTATTGCTAGGTATTCCTGGCCACTTTTCATATGGCATGCTTTAGACATTACAAAGTACCAGTTTGCTTATATTATGGGAGAACTATCACAACTAATTTGGGATTATACATCCAGGAAAATTATAGAGAGTCTTATGAGTTTATAAACCCGATTGAAGAAATATCGATAGGATCTCTAGTAAGCTGAATAACCGAACCTTAGGTAAAGGCATGTGGGAGAGATTAGGTTGGTTTTATCACGTTATAGATGAGGTACGGTTGCCGGGGCAAATGAATTTCCTCATACTGGAGGTATTGCAATGGGGTCTGTAGTACTAAAGCTAGTTGGGCGGCCCATGTGGATAAAGTATGGTGTCAATCACGTCTCATAAACCGTTAATGCCCAGCTCTCGCTACGCTCGGGCCCACGCTGTTCTTCGAAGATTTCTCAGAAACGCCTAGTTACAACGGACGCAGAAACCAAAACACCGATCTGCCGCTTGATTTTTGTTTATTGTTACACCAACATATAAAAGGAATAAGCGAACTAAGGTCTGAAAACAAATATTACAATAATAAATCATAAGATTACTTCTGACGATGTTTCACTCTTCTTTCTGAACAGCGACCGATGAGACGATGACTGTCGTATTGATGCCTCCGCGAAAATTGGGGAAGTTGGTTTTGAGCAAACAACAATGAATTGATCGTCCAATCTTCAACTCCATTGACACTCCCCGGCAAAAAAGGGATCCAACCCTTTTTTCCTTCACGACCAATGCACGTCGACTTGGATGCCATTGCGAGAACCTGGGTCACACGGACAGAGCTGAAATGGAAAACAAACAGAAAAGCCAACACACCACAAGCATACCCACAGCACAATCTCACACATCAATGACGACCTGCGCGTCCAGACAGAGACCTCCGCTTGACATCTTGCAACACAATCGCCATTTGCTAGAATGACTCTTGCAGAATGCAAAGTGACCATGGCAGCACCTCACGATACTCTACGCACATCCTCTTATCTACTCATTACCAATTACCACTGCAATCCCTTGTCACTCATTCTGCCTCAGTTCTAGTAACGGTGATGTATGCGAGCTTCAGTCGTTTACACTCTTTCTCCCCGGCGTGTGGGACCGTACCTAACAATTATCTCCGTGTGCGTTTCATTCTCAGCAATAGCCTAGCCTCCCGGCGTATACGACCCATCTGCTGTCTCTAACATCAATCAATTCATTCATGGATGTAGAAGAGTGGACACAACTTCAGAAGTAATCACGACGAAAATTTTAACAAAATTATGCAATAACAACAAGCTACGAAAACAACGAGTAAACACAATGAATCCAAAACAACACCAATTGATATGACACACCACACGTATATAAAAATAGTACACACAAACTCGCGGATCATGTCTTGGTGGAATTCCTTTGAAGAATCGCAGGACTTACACCAGTACGCCTACAACTCTTCTCAGGTTGCGATTGTAAGTTGTGGAATGTCCGGACACAAACAAGATTGACCAACAATTACATCAATTGGAACTCACACAACTATTTAACACAAACATATGTACAATCAACACATCAAATGTTGTGGATTCCGGCATGAAACCTACCCTTGAAGAACCGTAGGACTTACAGCAGTACGCCTACATTCCTTCTCAGGTTGATGATCCAAGTGGAAGTCGTCCGGACACAAACAGAATTACCAACAGCTAGATGACAGATGATATCAATTCAGTATATACAATATGAACATATGTACAAGATCATACACCAAGCACATTGGACTGCTCATTGATGCGCTACCCTTTGAAGAACTGTAGGACTTACACCAGTACGCCTACAACTCTTCTCAGGTTGCGATTGTAAGTTGTGGAATGTCCGGACACAAACAAGATTGACCAACAATTACATCAATTGGAACTCACACAACTATTTAACACAAACATATGTACAATCAACACATCAAATGTTGTGGATTCCGGCATGAAACCTACCCTTGAAGAACCGTAGGACTTACAGCAGTACGCCTACATTCCTTCTCAGGTTGATGATCCAAGTGGAAGTCGTCCGGACACAAACAGAATTACCAACAGCTAGATGACAGATGATATCAATTCAGTATATACAATATGAACATATGTACAAGATCATACACCAAGCACATTGGACTGCTCATTGATGCGCTACCCTTTGAAGAACTGTAGGACTTACACCAGTACGCCTACAACCCCTCTCAGGTTGACGCCCTAGGTTGGAAAATCGTCGCAGAGTTCATTTGCTAACTTCCTTCTATCAGCTATATCCTCAAATCTGAACGGAAATACGCCCATGTCATTGTATCGTAGAATATAGATGACGAACAAACACACGACATATCTCATCAACCAAGTATAGAAACAGAGTAATTTACACCAAAGATAATAACATTCAAATAGTAACTTGAAACTAGAAATGCCTTTATTCGTGCAAGTCAATTTAACAATTACTCTCTCGTTTACACTTGGCTTATCCTCTCTAAACTGACCATTGATATTCGTCCTTTCAAACGAACTGATACTAGCATAGTCATTGCTCAAGATACTTGAGTTGATGGGTGTCTGTTTCATTGTGGATGACAGCACCAACGACGACTGAGTGACACAAGTTGATGAACTTAGTGGTGGATCAGAAACTGTTCTTGTTCGGCTCTCAGATAGTTGTCTACCTCCAAGACCACCACCACTGCTGTCTTTTACTATCAGCTCAGGTTTAGCACTAGCATCTGATGATAGGTGGGCTACATGCTGATCACTCCCACTGACGGTCTCACAAGTATCCATGCCTTCTGCAACTGCATCTGCATTTATTTCCACTTCACATTGTAGTTGTACAGAATCTTTAATTAACTTAGCAGTAGTAGGCATATCCCTCATCTCATCGTGATCAACCAAAGACAAATCTGCACTATCATGATCATTATCACGAATATTCACTTTACCGTCAACTTCATCATTTTCAAACTCTTTAATAACAGAAGTAGACAATTTTGGTTCCTCCTCGCAAATCATTAAAGGTTTTATAACTTCACTCTGACTAGTAATACCTTGTAAACTTGTAGGGTCAGAACTGGACTCTGAAGCAGCAACTCTATTCTGTGACACTTTATTCAACAACGGCTTACCAGCTGCATCTACAGACTTCTTCATCGCACCGTTATCGTCACACAATTCGGAGTCAGGTCTGGAGTTTACATTTAGCTTATCACTGAACTTGCTCACCGGTTCACAGTTCACCTTTGTATGCACCTCTTGCAAACGTGTAAAACACAACCGTGTTTGTCTTGCATCTTGTAACTCATCTGTTGAGGATGTACTACGAAAGCTGTTACACTCACTAGATCTATATGCATTACTAGACATCATCGAGCCTTCTCGATATCCACCTCTCTGAGGCCTACTCGTCATCAATGATTGCTTTTTACCCTCAGACTGCTCTATTCTAGGGGTGAGATCTAATAGACTGGAAAACTTGCTCATAGATTGATTGACGCTATCTTTTACCAGTTTCAGGATATCATCAAACTTTGGCTCGATACCCTCATCCTCCATACGGGAGCTCATCTTCACCCACTTCCTTTGCAGTCGAATAGGTAGACGTCTTGCTATTACTTCTAGTATAAAACTCGAGTTGAGGTCACTCACGCGATTCGTCGAAATCATTCCATTCTTGTAAATTAGCAAATTATCTAAAATCTCAGTGAGTGCCTGGGAGTCATCCTGTAATTGACCACCATTACCCTTAACAGCCTCGAATAATTTCCCTGCAATCATCGAAGGTCTTCCAAACCTTTGACGTAATATGCTCATAGCCTCGTAGTAGCCCTCTTTTGGCTTCATAAACTTACAGCACTGTATAGCTCTTGCAGCATCTCCAGTGCAATATCTCATCAAATACATTAACTTCAATTCATCATTTAATAAAAAACTACTCAGCATGATCTCAAACTCCTTTACAAATTGTAAATAATCAGCCGGGTTTCCATCAAAACATCGTGGTTCAAATTTAGGGAGTTTGATGTTCCTATTATCCCTGAACGGCGAAACAGTAACATCAACCATGTCATGCTTAACATCAGACACATCGTTACAATTAACAGACAAGTCACCATGACTTACTTTCCTGTTTGCATCCAAGACACTCTGTCCCTTCTTTGACCCAGGCATTGTTGAACTTGACCCAATTCCAAGAAAGTTCCAGATATTGCTTGTTCAAAGAGGACTTCACTGGCACCAGGAAAGATGAACGGCGACTATCCAAACTTTCACCAACTGTTTGAATCCGCCAGATCTGTTTCTATCGGCAGAAACTGTCAATCACGTCTCGTAAACCGTTAATGCCCAGCTCTCGCTACGCTCGGGCCCACGCTGTTTTCCGAAGATTTCTCAGAAACGCCTAGTTATAACGGACGCAAAAAACCAAAACACCGATCTGCCGCTTGATTTTTGTTTATTGTTACACCAACATATAAAAGGAATAAGCGAACTAAGGTCTGAAAACAAATATTACAATAATAAATCATAAGATTACTTCTGACGATGTTTCACTCTTCTTTCTGAACAGCGACCGATGAGACGATGACTGTCGTATTGATGCCTCCGCGAAAATTGGGGAAGTTGGTTTTGAGCAAACAACAATGAATTGATCGTTCAATCTTCAACTCCATTGACATATGGATAAGTAGACCGAAGCTCTTTTGTTGATAGGAACTCGTTAAGTAGACGCTGGAATTCAGTAGGAGATCGGCAACTACGTACAGTAAGTGGAAGTTCGTTCCATAATGCACTGTACTGTATTTTAAAGAAACGTGATCGCAGTTTTGTCCGGAACCGGCTTATGGATAGAGTATTTTCATGATTCCTAAGAGTATATATGGGTAAATTGTTGAAAGCTATTGGATTACTGCTTTTGGTGTAGCCGTGTAAAAGGCGAAAGAGGAATGTAAGGTTGAGTTTCAGGCGCCTTAACCAAAGTGGCTGAAGTCCATACATTTTGCACCTATCAGCGTAAGTCAGTCCTTCATGTTTGTATAATAGGCGTCGAGTAAAACTTCGCTGAATATTTTCAATACGAACCCTGTCATACCCATGCATGAAACCGAAGACAATTGTGCAGTATTCAAGTACTGGACGAACCATGACTTTGTATAAAAGGACTTTAGCCTCATTTGTGTACATTTTTCGATGTAACAAGCCTGTGAGTCTTCGGCATTTAGAAACAAGTGCTTTTGCGTACTGACTGAATGTTAAGTTTTGTGAGTAGGTAACTCCCAGGTCTTTTATGGAACTGAGGGTTTGGAGAAAAGAGTTACCTAGGTGTAACCTGAAATTCGGATGGGAGTTATTGAAATATAGGACACCACATTTATCAGAATTGAATGGCAGTTGCCAGTCATTGCTCCAGTTATGTAACCTATCCAGATCATCTTGAATATGTGTGAATCCTTCGTTTAGTGTAGAATGGGGGAAGCTGTATACAATCTTTAAGTCGTCAGCAAAGAGGTATGGGGTACCATGCTTGATTACGCTGCAGATGTCGTTAATGTAGATTACGAAAAGCAGTGGACCTAGTACACTACCCTGAATCACTCCACTTCTTATAGGTCTGGGTGACGAGTAATTATTTGCAAATTTCACAACTTGGGAACGATCTTCCAAGAAAGAAATGAGCCAGGATAACAAGGGGTCTTGGAACCCGTACGACTTTAGCTTAAGGATTAGTCTCTTGTGTGGGACTTTATCAAAGGCTTTTTTGAAGTCAAAGAAGAGAGTTGTGACATACAAACCATGATCACGCTTAGCGGTAACATCATCAAAGTAGTCAAGTAGGCAGGTGGAGCATGATCGATTTTTCAAGAAGCCGTGTTGTGCTGGAGTAAACACTTTGTGAAGGTGGAGGTATGAAGCAATATCTTGCCCTATAACCTTTTCCATAACCCTGGAAACTACTGACGTGATATTAATCGGTCGGTAGTTTTCGATGTTAGAAGTTGGTCCTTGTTTGTGCCTAGGGGTTATAAACGACAGTTTCCAGCATTCTGGGTAACTGCCATTATTTAAGGACAGAATGAAAAACTTTAGTAGGATAATGGGTATATCCTCACCACCTCTTTTCAACAAGATAGATGGAATTCCATCGGGCCCAGCGTTATATGATGTCCGGAGGGATGCTATAGCGGAGGAAATCTTTTGTTGGGTGAATGTTATATTACCCAAAAAGTGATTTGGTATTGTCGGAACTTCAAGACTATCTACTGTTTCTTCGATAGTATAGTAGCTAGAAAAGTGGGAGCTGAATAACTCACATATCTCCTGCGGGTCTTCGTGTAGTTTTTCTCCATCTAGTAATAAGTTAGGGATACTTATTCTGTTGTTGTTGATTCGTGACTTAATTAGTTTAACTAATGCCTCTGTATTATCAGGTCGTGAGTGGAGGATGCGTTCTAGTTTGATGGACTCAGATAACTGATTAGATTTGTATGAATCATAAGTTTGCTTGAGTGTAATGAGTGATGAAAAGTCATTATATCTGTAGAATTGCCTAGCATGCTTACGCAGTCGGTTTCGAATCTTTACGGGGATGAAGTCGGGCTGTTTAGGCCTCGTTTTCACAAGTCTTACTGGAGCGATGAAGTCATGTGCAAATCCTAGGTTCTCATAGAGTAATTTGTTTGTCTCTATAGCCGAGCTGCACGTAAAGTATGGCTCCCAGTCTAGGGTGCGTATGTATGGTTTCAGTTCATCCCACTGAGCATGTCTGTAACCCCTGAGTAATACTTTGTTGGCGTTTATTGTCGAACTCATGCTAGTGCAAATATTAAATGTACCGAATACTACTCTGTGGTCGCTGCCAGGAAACTCTTTACCTACTCGAAGGGTAGTGGGGATGATACCATTAGTGAAAACTAGATCTAAAATCTTAGATAGCCTGGTAGGATACTGTACGTGTTGTTGCCATTCTTTTGTTTCTATTATGTTGATAAATTCATTGTACCGTTTTGGTGAGGAAAGTGGTTGCCAGACTACATCGGGCATATTAAAGTCCCCACATATAATTTTAGCCGTGTGAGGTAGTGAAGTGGCGTAAGCGAACGTGCTAGCAAGCTTCATATTACCTTCAACGGTTGAGCACGGGGGGTGATAGATGCAACCTATAAGATAGGAACTGGAGTGAGACAGTCTTAGAATAGCCCACACTGAATCGTTATCTGTGATGAGCTCTGGGTAGAAGCACTGTGTGGCCTTAATATCAGACCTGATATACATAGCACATCCTCCTCCTCTACCATAGTTTCTGTCGCCTCTGAATACATAATAGTTATCAATAGAAATATCTTTATCGCAAATCTGAGGAGTGCACCATGTCTCAGTAATCATTATGAGAGACGGATTGCAAATTAGGGATAATGTCGTGAAGTCGAACATTTTGTTGAGTAAGGAGCGAGCATTGATAAGACAGAATGAGAGAGAGTTAGGGGTGACGGTGAAATCGCATATATCTTTAAAAATATTCTCTCCAAGGTTTATGGCGTCTAGAACAGATTGTTTGATGGGTGCTAACTCAGATGGTGGCCACTTACTAGCAGTGCTGGAAAAGTGCCCTACACCAGTATCAGCACAGAGAGATGTGCCATCGTTTGTTACCCCGGCGGGTGTGAGGTGTTCATAATACCGTGCCTCCAATGCATCGCCCTCCCATCCGGTGATAAGTGGCTTGACAGTATGTGTGCTATTTGCGTCAATATTGAGGCTGAAATTTCGTGTTGGCTGAGAAAATTTAGATTGGATGGGGGGAGGTAGGTATTCCTTGTGGATAGTATGCTGGGGTAGAGTTACGTGTATCGCAGTTATGACTAATATTTTGTGTGTTTAAGTTATTTTCGTAAATATTAGTCCATTGACGGTCTTGGGTGGTCTGTATGCGATGGTTTTCGGGGATGTGGTGAGTCAAAAGGCCACCTTTAGGAAACATGCCTAGCGCACTTGTTCCTTGTTGTAGAGGTCCCTGGATCAAACTTTTGTCTATAGTAGCCATAGATTGGAAAGTTGTGTCGGGGTAGGTGTATGCCTGCCCGTCGGGCTTCGACTTATTTTTAGGGTGCCCAGACATATAGCGTCTGTTGTGTCTATCGGACGAAGACTTGTTTGATGTTGGATGAATCGGCGGGTTACCTCTCTTTTCATTGACGTTAGATTTATGGCGGTATGAGGGCTTATTCTGCTTCCCTGGTTTAGTGGTATGATTGGGGTCGCTTAAGTTAATGTTATCTGGTTCGCTGCTGAGAAACCTATCAGTGATGTGTTTGAGTACAGGTATTCTGGATGGCAGGGTTATTTTACTTCGTTTTGTATGCTCACTAATCTGAGTGCTGCTCGGGGAGGATATGCTTAATGCTACATGCTCGAGCTTAGTCTTTTGCTTAACGTTGGTAGTGGTATTAGCGGCTGATGGTGATGTGGCTAGCGAGCATAACTCTGAAGATGCATCTAAGTCTATGACCGTAGTTGCTTCATCGTTGAGTTTACTAGGTAAATTTTTATTATTTAAGAGTATTTCATGTATGTCTGTACCATTAGGTTTACTCAAGTTTAAGGCGACAGAGTCTTCTATAGGACATTCTGCTGTTACGTAAGTTTTTGCGACACTTGGTACACTTGCGCGGCTACGTCTTTGACATGGCGTTAGGTCATGGGCAAGTTTAATATTACCATAAGGTGTGGATGAACTAATTAACTTATTTGACGACTGAAATTTCCTAGCATCATTAGGACTACTGAATTTAAACAGCACAGGGCAAGTATACTTTCCTGATTTTTTCCTGAGTCTGATTAGGTGGCAATTCGCTGATGGCATGCCACACGCTTGGAGACATGTCACTTTGATTTTGTCCAGAGGCGTCCGATCAGGCAGATTGTAAGCGAGAACGTTGTACGAGGACATGATTCGTTTAGTAACTTCACTGGCTATAAAGTCTAACATACGCTCAGATTTCAGCAGACTTTCCGGATTAGCATCATGAGTTGGGTTACAAAGAAGCAGTAGTGGCTTAATGGTGTTTATATTCTCATTTAATTCCTTCACAGAGTTTCCTAGAGATATAAGGTCCAACTTATTTTGTTCAGCAGTTGCATATACCTCTGACAACAAGTCGGGAACAATGACTTCGGGGACATTGTTGAGGCTACGCGGAACGCACAGTGATGTACGTATCTTCTTAGCTGAGTGACCCAAACTATTCTTACGTATGGAAAGTACTCGTTTATTACGTTGTGCCATTGCTGAAAACTAATCAATATGGTTTAAAGTTAAAGCCGAGCTAAATCGAAAACGGGTATATGGAAAAATAGTATATCGAGTGGATATACAGATTAAGTACTACTATGGATACCGTATGGAATTTTATTGCTTATAAATAAACAATAAATTTACAAAGTACTAAAAAGTAAAATACAGAGTATATAGAAACCAATTATCCTGTAAATTGATCCTGGTATGTAAACCAAAAAATGATGAACTTCTCTACAGTTTTCTTTTCTGTGACGTTGTTCTAAAGTTACAATAAGGAGGATGAGCCCTGCGAAAGAGTGGATCCAAACTTGATAACTGGCGGTGATATATCTGCAGAATTGGAAGCTAGAGTAGCAGCCAATATAAGTTATAGTTGAGCAGTGGTATAATATCCACTACAATATTCCAGAAATCGACAAAAATATATCCACGTTATGGGGAGAGATTGTAACGTCCGATCAGAATCGCGCGCGTCACAGGACATCGTTTAGAAGAAGTCTATGAAAGCACTCAATAAAATACTACAGATATCACGAATATCATCATAAATTGCCATTACGTCCCTTCTCAGCAGAATTAAAGAGTTAAGCCATATAGCCATTGGAAACAAAGATGTCAATGTAGTTGACGATTGAACGATCAATTCATTGTTGTTTGCTCAAAACCAACTTCCCCAATTTTCGCGGAGGCATCAATACGACAGTCATCGTCTCATCGGTCGCTGTTCAGAAAGAAGTCAGCAATAAACCGTCAGAAGTAATATTGTGATTTATTATTGTAATATTTGTTCACAGACCTTAGCATACGTGATTTTATTTGTTGGTGTAACAATAAAGAATCCTCGAGTCAACAATTGGTGTTTTGGATTTTTCGTCCGTTATTACTAAGCGTTTCTGAGAAACTTCAAGCGACAGCGTGAGCCCGAGCGTAGCAAGAGCTGGGCATTAACGGTTTACGAGACGTGGCTGACAGTTTCTGACGGTAGAAACAGATTCTGGCCGATTCAGATAGCTGGTAACAGTTTGGATAGTCACCGTTCATCTTTCCTCGTGCCGGTCAAGTCCTCTTTGAACAAGCAATATCTGGAACGTTTTTGGAATTGGATCAAGTTCAACAATGCCTGGGTCAAAGAAGGGACAGAGCGTCTTGGATGCAAACAGGAAAGTAAGTCATGGTGACTTGTCTGTTAATTGTAACGATGTGTCTGATGTTAAGCATGACATGGTTGATGTTACTGTTTCGCCGTTCAGGGATAATAGGAACATCAAACTCCCTAAATTTGAACCACGATGTTTTGATGGAAACCCGGCTGATTATTTACAATTTGTAAAGGAGTTTGAGATCATGCTGAGTGGTTTTTCATTAACTGATGAAATGAAGTTAATGTATTTGATGAGGTATTGCACTGGAATTGCTGCAAGAGCTATACAGTGCTGTGAGCTCATGCCCCCCTAAGAGGGATACGCTGAGGCTATGAGCATATTACGTCAAAGGTTTGGAAGACCTTCAATGATTGTAAGGAACGTATACGAAGCTGTCAAAGGTAACGGCAGTCAACTTCAAGATGACTCCAAGGCACTTACTGAGTTTTAAGATAATCTTATGACTTATAAGAATACCTTGATTTCGATGAATTGCATGAGTGACCTCAACTCGAGTTTTATACTAGAAGTAATAGCAAGACGCCTACCTACTCGACTGCAGAGGAAGTGGGTGAAGATAAGCTCCCGTATGGAGGATGAGGGTATCGAGCCAAAGTTTGATGATATCCTGAAACTGGTAAAAGATAGCGTCAATCAATCTATGAGCAAGTTTTCCAGTCTATTAGATCTCACCCCTAGAATAGAGCAGTCTGAGGGTAAAAAGCAATCATTGATGACGAGTAGGCCTCAGAGAGGTGGATATCGAGAAGGCTCGATGATGTCTAGTAATGCATATAGATCTAGTGAGTGTAACAGCTTTCGTAGTACATCCTCAACAGATGAGTTACAAGATGCAAGACAAACACGGTTGTGTTTTACACGTTTGCAAGAGGTGCATACAAAGGTGAACTGTGAACCGGTGAGCAAGTTCAGTGATAAGCTAAATGTAAACTCCAGACCTGACTCCGAATTGTGTGACGATAACGGTGCGATGAAGAAGTCTGTAGATGCAGCTGGTAAGCCGTTGTTGAATAAAGTGTCACAGAATAGAGTTGCTGCTTCAGAGTCCAGTTCTGACCCTACAAGTTTACAAGGTATTACTAGTCAGAGTGAAGTTATAAAACCTTTAATGATTTGCGAGGAGGAACCAAAATTGTCTACTTCTGTTATTAAAGAGTTTGAAAATGATGAAGTTGACGGTAAAGTGAATATTCGTGATAATGATCATGATAGTGCAGATTTGTCTTTGGTTGATCACGATGAGATGAGGGATATGCCTACTACTGCTAAGTTAATTAAAGATTCTGTACAACTACAATGTGAAGTGGAAATAAATGCAGATGCAGTTGCAGAAGGCATGGATACTTGTGAGACCGTCAGTGGGAGTGATCAGCATGTAGCCCACCTATCATCAGATGCTAGTGCTAAACCTGAGCTGATAGTAAAAGACAGCAGTGGTGGTGGTCTTGGAGGTAGACAACTTTCTGAAAGTCGAGCAACAACAGCTTATGATCCACCGCTAACTTCATCAACTGATATCAATCAGTCGTCGTTGGTGCTGTCATCCACAATGAAACAGACACCCATCAACTCAAGTATCTTGTGCAATGACTATGATAGTATTGGTGCGTTTGAAAAGACGAAAGATATTGCCCAGTTTAGTGAGGGTAAGCCAAGTGTAAACGAGAGAGTAATTGTTAAATTGACTTGCACGAATAAAGGCATTTCTAGTTTCAAGTCACTATTATTATTGCTCTCTTGTGTTCCTAGTGAAACATACGGCTTCAACTGCACGTCTCCATTTTCTTCTCTCTTCTGCTATACTTTTCGCCTGCATCCATGTTAATCCATATTCTTTCAACTCCTCTTCACACGATCTCCTCCATGTCACCCTTGGACGTCGCACACGCCGCTTCCCTTTCGGGTTCCACTCAAGGGCTTGACGTGCGATGTCACCCAGCGGTCTCCTCAGCGAGTATCCGATCCATCTCCACTTTCTCCTGCATATTTGTTGGACGATTGGTTCTTGCTTTGTTTGTTCCCATAATTCCTTGTTAGTCACTCTTTCCGGCCATCTGATCTTCAGTATTGAGCCAGCTAAGACAGTTGTTAATAAAGGTCTGCAGCCTTTTGGAAATATTCTTTGTGAACCGCCCGCCTAGTTTCCTATCCGTATAGAAGAACTGACTTTACGTTTGTATTGAAAATCCGAATTTTGTTGGTGATGCTGAATGATGAAGATTTCCAGATTGATTTCAGGCTGATGAATGTGTTTCTCGCCTTCCCGATTCTCGATTGGACATCCTCGTCCGTTCCTACTGCTTAGTTGAGACAATGCTCCCTAGATAAGTGAATGAAGTAACCTCTTTCAAATCCCTCCCGTTGATGGTGATTGACGCTGGATGTTGCTGCTGTTGTTGTTGGTTGGTTATTTTCATAACCGCCGTCTTGTCTATGTTTACCTGGAGTCCTGTCATCGCCTGCTGCTTCTTCGACCAGTTTGTCGGTTTTCGCTTGTAAGTCTTCGATTGTTTGTGACATCAAACATAAGTCATCCACGCGCGAAATCCAGGTTTTCTAGGTTCTTCACGTCGGTCCAGGATATTCCTGTCTTCTCGTTTACAACAATCTGACGCATAATCCAGTCCACCACAATTAGGAATATCATTGGTGAGAGTAAGCATCCTTGTCTGACTCCTGTGTTTACTCCAAACGCCTCGCTGAGTTTTCCGTTGTGGATCACTTGACATGTGCCGTTGTCGTACAGCTGTTGAATAAGTTTGATGAATATTTGGGGCACGTCATAGTACTCGAGTAGTTTCCAAATTACTTCGCGGTCAATGCTGTCAAAGGCCTTCTCAAATTCTATAAAGTTGAGGTAGAGGTTTGATTGCCATTCCATGCTTTCTTCTGTGATGATGATGCGTAGAGTTTCAATTTGGTCAGTACATGATTTGCCTTTCCTGAATCCAGCTTGTTCTGGTCGGAGTTCTGTCTCCAATGCGTCCTTTAATCTCTCCAGGATGATGCGACTCAGGATTTTACTTGGCGTCGATAGGAGCATGATTCCTCTCCAGTTCTTGCACAGTGAGCGTAAGTCGCCCATCTTTGGCAGTTTCACGAGGTAACCTTTCCTCCAGTCAATAGGCACCTTTCCCTCCTTCCAGACCTTTTGCAATAATGGAGTCACCATGTCTGTTGTCGTCTCTGGGTCTGCTTTCAGTGCTTCAGGGGGTATTCCGTCTGGTCCGGCTGTTTTTCCAGCTTTCAGAAGTTTGATTGCGTTCAAGACTTCAGCTCTCGTTGGAGGATTGGTGCCAACTTGCAGTTGTGTGCGCGCTGTTGTTGGTATTTCTGGACGGGTTTCAGGTGGTGGTCTGTTTAAGAGTCCTTTGAAGTGATCCGCCCATTGTTTAATCTGTTTTTCTTCCTTGGTAATGGGCTTCCCTTGGCTGTCTTTTATAGGTTTCGCTTGTGTTGGTCTCTTCCCGGATAGAGATTTGGTTGTCTGATATAATGTCCTCAGGTCCCTTTTGCCTGCTGCCTTCTCAGCTTCAGTGGCGAGGTTGTCGTAGAATCGTCTTTTGCCCTTCCTAGCACTTTTCTTCACTTCTTTGTCCAATGCTTTGTAAGTTGAGCTCATCGTCTCCTTCTCCTGTCCGTCTTTGCATTGAATCATTTTCTCTTTCACCATTCTCCTCTCTTATATTAATTTCCATGTGTCCGTTGAACTTGCATTGTGGCCTATCCCCAGCTATCTTCGAGGCTTTTAGTTTCACCTTGAAAGTCCCTTCTACTAGATAGTGGTCTGAACCCACATCTGCTCCTCTCCTTGACCCTGCGTCCAGTAGGCTTCGTCTCCACTTTCTTGAAATTGAGATGAAGTCTATTTGATTCTTGGTGTTTCCATCTGGTGAAATCCATGTCGTCTTGTGTATATCCTTGTGTTTGAACACACTACCGCCAATCACCAAGTCATTGAAGGCGCAGAAGTCTGAGAAGAGTTCACCATTGTCGTTCATTTCACCGAGTGCCTCACGACCCATGGTCAGTTCTCTTCCCGTGTTGTCTCGTCCCAGCTTCTCATTCATGTCGCCCATCAGGATTTTGATATCGCCATTTGGGACGTTGTCCATTATTGCTTGTAGTTGTCTGTAGAACGCCTCCTTCTTCTCTTGTTCTGAGACGTTTGAAGGCGCATAGCATTGAATGACTGTAACTTTCCTTCCTTTTCAGTTGAACCTGGCTGTCATTATCCTGCAAGAGGAGATTGGTTCCCACTGCATGAGAGCTTTGGTTGCTGTTGGTGGCATCATGATGGCCACTCCCTCGGTGTGCTCATGGTTGTCCTCTGGGTGGCCGGAATAGATTACTGTCTCTCCAGTAGGTAGTTGTCACCTTCCAGTTCCGTTCCATCTGCTTTCTCAGATTCCCAACACTTCTATTCTGTACCTTCTCATTTCAGCAGCTAGCTGGGCAGCCTTTCCAGTTTCGCACATTGTGCGAACCTTCCAGGTACCCATCCTTACTTTTGCTTTCATCGAAAGAAGGCACATCGGCTGACTGCCTTCCCGAAGGCTTTCACCAGCCTGCGTCATTTCACTTCGCCGATTCCATCGAAAAGTAAGGCTATTGTTTATGTTTTTAGAATTTTTAATGTATTTATTCGTTGAAGTTTCTGAAGCGATATGGTTGTTTTACAGTGGTGGAGTTGCTAGCACCACGCCCCAACCCTCCCTCTCTACCCGGGCTTGGGAGCGGCGAGAAAACTAGTAAGCTAGTAGCTTCGCAAGCTAGTATCTGGCGAGGTTTTCAAGTTACACTTTGAATGCTATTATCTTTGGTGTAAATTACTCTGTGTCTACGCTTGGTTGACCAGATATGTCGTGTGTTTGTTCGTCATCTATGTTCTATGATACAATGACATGAGCGTGTTACCGTTCAGATTTGAGGATATAGCTGATAGAAGGAAGTCAGCAAATGAACTCTGCAACGATTTTCCAACATAGAGAGTCAACCTGAGAGGGGTTGTAGGCGTACTGGTGTAAGTCCTACAGTTCTTCAAAGGGTAGCGCATCAATGAGCAGTCCAATGTGCTTGGTGTATGATCTTGTACATATGTTCATATTGTATATACTGAATTGATATCATCTGTCATCTAGCTGTTGGTAATTCTGTTTGTGTCCGGACGACTTCCACTTGGATCATCAACCTGAGAAGGAATGTAGGCGTACTGCTGTAAGTCCTACAGTTCTTCAAGGGTAGGTTTCATGCCGGAATCCACAACATTTGATGTGTTGATTGTACATATGTTTGTGTTAAATAGTTGTGTGAGTTCCAATTATTGTAATTGTTGGTCAATCTTGTTTGTGTCCGGACATTCCACAACTTACAATCGTCAACCTGTGAAGGGTTGTAGGCGTACTGGTGTAAGTCCTGCGATTCTTCAAAGGAATTCCATCAAGACATGAACTGCGAGTTTGTGTTTACTGTTTGTATATACGTGTGGTGTGTCATATCAATTGGTGTTGTTTTGGATTCATTGTGTTTACTCGTTGTTTTCGTAGCTTGTTGTTATTGCGTAATTTTGTTAAAATTTTCGTCGTGATTACTTCTGAAGTTGTGTCCACTCTTCTACATCCATGAATGAATTGATTGATGTTAGAGACAGCAGATGGGTCGTATACGCCGGGGAGGCTAGGCTATTGCTGAGAATGAAATGCACACGGAGATAATTGTTAGGTACGGTCCCACACGCCGGGGAGAAAGAGTGTAAACGACTGAGGCTCGCATACGTCATCGTTACTAGAATTGAGGCAGAATGAGTGACAAGCGATTTCAGTGGTAATTGGTAGTGAGTAGATAAGAGGATGTGCATAGAGTATCGTGAGGTGCTGCCATGGTCACTTTGCATTCTGCAAGAGTCATTCTAGCAAGTGGCGATTGTGTTGCAAGAGGATGCCTTTAACTGGAAGGCGCAGGTCGTCATTGATGTGTGAGATTGTGTTGTGAGTATGCTTGTGGTGTGTTGGCTTTTCTGTTTGTTATCCATTTCAGCTCTGTCCGTGTGACCCATAATCTCGCAATGGCATCCAAGTCAACGTGTATTGGTCGTGATGGAAAAAGGGATGGATCCCTTTTTTGCCGGGGAGTGTCAATGTAGTTGAAGATTGAACGATCAATTCATTGTTGTTTGCTCAAAACCAACTTCCCTAATTTTCGCGGAGGCATCAATACGACAGTCATCGTCTCATCGGTCGCTGTTCAGAAAGAAGTCAGCAATAAACCGTCAGAAGTAATATTGTGATTTATTATTGTAATATTTGTTCACAGACCTTAGTCATACGTGATTTATTTGTTGGTGTAACAATAAAGAATCCTCGAGTCAACAATTGGTGTTTTGGATTTTTCATCCGTTATTACTAAGCGTTTCTGAGAAACTTCAAGCGACAGCGTGAGCCCGAGCGTAGCAAGAGCTGGGCATTAACGGTTTACGAGACGTGTCTGATAAAAGGAATGCAGGCAATTGAAGCACCGCATAACCCATAAGAAATAGCCAAGCTTTTCATAAGTAGGTTGGAAAATTCCAAGACAGCCTATCCGAATATAATATACTTAGACTGCATTGCTTACGAAAATAATGAGGCGATATGTGAACTGTTTGGCAAGCTTTTTGCCAGAACTATGAGGTCGTGGATATCTAAATTAAAACCGACGAATGTTTAAGTGGCATAATTTTCACCACACAAGAGATCGATAATAACGATAAAGCTGTCGCAAATCTTTAGCTTAGTAAATCTATTGGTCCAGGCGGTATATCTTCTATTCTGTTGAAAACGGTGGTAATGACATGAATTTACTCTTACTCAAGTTATACTCAATTCCATTATGCGATGGATATACTCTTCCTGTTGGGAGAAGTCTTATATTTTACCTATCCATAAATACGGGCCTATAGCTGATATCAACAGCTACCGCCCCATCAACATCAGGTCTGTAGTTTCACGTGTAATGGAAAAAGATAGTTAAGACTCAAATCATTCAGTACTTGCTGTCAAATGACCTACTATCCACATACCAATACAGTTTCTTAAGTAGAAGGTCGTGCAATACTTGCCACTTAGATTATTTTGACTGCATTACACAATGCATTGATAATGGGAGTTCAGTAACAACACTGTTTCTGGACGATAGCAAGGCCTTCGATAAAGTCTCATATATCAGACTCCAAACAAAACTCCAGTCCTATAGAATAACCGGAAGACTTCACAAATGGATAAGTTCTTTTCTCACAGAAAGAGAGCAATTAGTCAAAATCAGCCACCAGCTGTCTTCCTCAAAGCCGATAACCAGTGGTGTAATACAAGGTAGTGTTCTTGGCCCTATTCTATTTCTCTTATTTATAAATGACATAGTCTCTGTAATCAAGTATGGCAAGCCATACCTTTTTGCAGATGATCTCAAGATATTATATGATCATGGGTACGGTGATATGAGCGTCGAAAGCAAGATCCAACAAGACTTAAACGATCTAGGCGATTGGAGCGAAAAGTGGCGACCGACTTTCAACCCAGACAAGCGCGGCTTAGTCCACCTTGGACACTGGAAACCGATAATGTGCCTATATATGTACGGTAAGTTCCTCTCAAAACTGAACACAGTCACAGACCTCGGGACAACATACTCAGATTTATCTTTTTCCGATCATGCAAATAAAATTGAATCTGACTGTAAACGACTTACTGGCTTTGCACTGCGTTACTTCTACACCCAAGTAGCAAGATTAGCTATATATAGGACATGTATCCGTCCCAAACTTGAATACTGTGCTCTCCTATTTAGTAACCCAGGTCTACAGACCGGAAAAACGTCGAAAGTGTCCAGAGATTCCTCAAGAAACGCATAACAGGGTTTGATCAACAAGTGGAATATGTTGACAGGTGTGTACGTCTGAAATTAGAACCTCTGTGGTTAAGAAGAGTGAAGTGCAACTTATTTCTGGTCTTCAAATTCATTAGGGAACATTGTTACAGTAACTCATCCATAACGTGGGCAAATATTAGATCATATCAGCTGCAAAACCACGACTACCTTGTCAAGATGGCTACCCACAGAAAATCCATTAGGGCAAACGTTTTCACCATTTTATATTGCACTCTTTGGAACCAACTACCATCTGGAATTAGATGTTGTGAAACCCTAATGGGTTCGAAATGAGCTTAGAAAAACACATTAACATGTCCATTCTAGCTAGTCTAAAAGACCACAACTGTTGGTAGAACTGAAGTTGAAAGCCAGTCCAGTCTTCAGTATAGTCACATACGTATAACTCGACTCTACTATTTACTCAGCAAACCTTTAACTAATTTACTGACTTTCTATTCTCTCTAATCTTTGTGTGTCGGTATAAGTAACCCCAGAAATGATTATAATAGCAACCACACCTTTCAATATTTTGCGCATATATGCAGATAATAATACAATGCTATTTTTGGTGTCGAAATGACTTTACTCAATCAATCACTACCTTTTCTCACATACTTTCCCAAAAAATTTTACCTACTTACACAGGATGAAGGAGTTAAACACAAAAGTCAAACTGGGTGAAATACATAGAAGAAAGGGCTTAATAATATCTACTGTCTTTTCTGATCTATATAGCTAGGTGTCTTTCTGAAATAGCGAACTTACACCAAGTACTTGCCTTCAGGGGTTTATATTTAAACTCTGGCGTCTAGGCGATTGTCAACTCCTATTTATTATTTAGTTATTCATTTATTTCCTGGAAGTCACTCAAAATCAGGAGCCCTAGCAATTGAGTGCTGTCCCAAAATTCAGGGTGGCTCTCATATTGTGGTGAGAGCTGTCTGCTAGCTAAAACTGGTAGACAGAAATTTACGTCAATGTTTACGTCCCAAACCTTGGTCATGAGAAAAAACAAGAACAAAGACTAACTCGACAAGAAATCGCAGCAGACTTAGAGTAGGCGGACACGATTAGCAGATATACCACTGGACTGTCTAGGAAACAGCAACAAAGAGATGACAGAATAACCTTCGGCAGGAAAACAACAAATCAGAAGACGCTGCTTATCTGCTAACAATAACGAATAATATTGCACATGAAAATCTATAACTATCTGTTGATTTTCTCAATAAACGATCTGTTGTCTGGCCCTTGTCTTCTGTCGTTACAATATGTCCCCACCATCATATTCACTGAGTAGAAATCACCACCCTCTCCCCGTTTTATGTGTGATTCCCTGGCGAAATGCTTCTTTTGTTTAAATTTATGTTATTGTATGTCACACAGACTTTTCATATTCATTCGCCAACTGATCCAGAGTCATGGTATGAATGACTACTTTCAGAAGGCCATCATGTATGTCTCATCTGCTGCAGCATTTCGGAGAAAAATAATAAAAATGTAAAGAAATTAAACTGTCATTGTCTACCTTTTAGATATGAATAAGTTTAATTCCGGAAAACAGTGCATAATGGTGCAGCATTATACATATAAACGGTAGTAAGTTATAATATATGGTTCCGAAAAATTGACTTCTCAGGGATAGTTATAGAACAGCAAAATAAGATTCATTAATATTTAAGACTCACTGTATAGTTGATTATTTATACTATCACCATTTTGGTCTTAGTTTGTGTAGAGGCAGATAGTGCTTACGTATAGCATTAGGCAGTCTCCAGAGACATTTTAATACCAGTCATCTTCAGGTGATTTACTCCTGGAACTTGAGACTGAATTCTTAGCACACTGAGATGCTCATGATGCAATTTTCATCGATGATATATGCAAAAATATTTGATTAAAGAAATAAATAAAATATAAAACTAAATGCGAACACGTGACTCGAATTGTGAAAACAATCATAGTGAAAGTAAAGATAAATACAGTGTACACAGATTTCGGGAGCTAATAGTGAGGGTCAGAGGAGTGCAGTGTAAGATCTCTTATTTTTAGTTTGTCACATACTACTTATAACTCGTTGCGGATAAAATATTTGTCCGGCAGAGATGAGAAGATTTTTGGGGTAGAAGTGTTTCTAATTTCAGTTGGAAGACGGTTTCAAATACAAAGGTATTTAATAGTGAAGGAATTTGATCTGTATTTTGTATGACAGTGGGGCACTTTAAAAGATGAAGATTTATTTCTGAGGTTATATTTCTTAGGTGAACTAAAAGTAAAGTCATTTAAGGGCAAATACATAAGCCCTTTGGCAATCCTAAATGTAATTTTTAGGTTGAACTTCAGTCGTCTGTCCGTAAGGGTTCCAAGTCGAATATGTCACATCTGTCGTAGTAAGAAATGCAAAGATTTTCACCTACCAGACATTTAGTAAATTCCCTTTGTAGACTTTCTAACTTGCATCTGTCTTTTATTGAGACGCTTTTCATGATGGGGGCACAAAATTCAAGTAAGGGCTCTGTGCATATCTTGTACAGCATAATTTTGGATTCACACATCTCAAAGTTTCGGAATAATAACTCAAGGAGCCTTTTTGACCTTTGATACCTTTAATTTAACATATTCTGTGGGGCAAAATTCTGGGGTGTATTTTGAACTCATATCTGTTGTAAGCGGCAGACGAGGAGTATGAATGTTGTGTAGGGAGATGAGAAGTTCAGACAAAATGTTTTTGGAGCATTGCACACCAGAGTTTTCAACGTTAAACCTCATTTTCCTCCTGCCACACGATAACTGAACGCTATCAATATCATCCTGAGTCCTAATAAATACAAATGAAACGTCATTTCTGAGTCAATGATACACTATTTTGATGCAATCAGCAAATACCAGAGGTCCGCTGTTTTTAATAACGTCAGAAATGTCATTGAGATATGGTAGGAATAATGGTGAACCTAGGACACTACCTCGTATAACTCCACTTGTTACCTGAACGGAGCTAGATGTGTGGGGACCTAACCTAACCATTTGCATTCGATTACTTAGGAAACGAATTGAGCCAGTTAAACAGTGAACCCTGAATCCCATAAGACTGGGCTTTTGAGATTGACAGTTGGTGGCTCACAGTGCCGAAGGCTTAACTAAGATCTAAGTATACAACAACTGTGTCAATCACGTCTCATAAACCGTTAATGCCCAGCTCTCGCTACGCTCGGGCCCACGCTGTTCTTCGAAGATTTCGGAAACGCTTAGTTATAACGGACGCAAAAACCAAAACACCGATCTGCCGCTTGTTATTTGTTTATTGTTACACCAACATATAAAAGGAATAAGCGAACTAAGGTCTGAAAACAAATATTACAATAATAAATCATAAGATTACTTCTGACGATGTTCCACTCTTCTTTCTGAACAGCGACCGATGAGACGATGACTGTCGTATTGATGCCTCCGCGAAAATTGGGGAAGTTGATTTTGAGCAAACAACCAAGAATTGATCGTTCAATCTTCAACTCCATTGACACTCCCCGGCAAAAAAGGGATCCAACCCTTTTTTCCTTCACGACCAATGCACGTCGACTTGGATGCCATTGCGAGAACCTGGGTCACACGGACAGAGCTGAAATGGAAAACAAACAGAAAAGCCAACACACCACAAGCATACCCACAGCACAATCTCACACATCAATGACGACCTGCGCGTCCAGACAGAGACCTCCTCTTGACATCTTGCAACACAGTCTCCACTTGCTAGAATGACTCTCGCAGAATGCAAAGTGACCATGGCAGCACCTCACGATACTCTACGCACATCCTCTTATCTACTCACTACCAATTACCATTGAAATCGCTTGTCACTCATTCTGCCTCAGTTCTAGTAGCGGTGACGCATGCGAGCCTCAGTCGTTTACACTCTTTCTCCCCGGCGTGTGGGACCGCAGCTAACAATTATCTCCGTGTGCGTTTCATTCTCAGCAATAGCCTAGCCTCCCCGGCGTATACGACCCATCTGCTGTCTCTAACATCAATCAATTCATTCATGGATGTAGAAGAGTGGACACAACTTCAGAAGTAATCACGACGAAAATTTTAACAAAATTATGCAATAACAATAAGGCACGAAAACAACGAGTAAACACAACTGATCCAAAATCACAAATTGCGAAGACACACCACACGTATACACAAACAGTACAAATAACCTCGCGGATCATGTCTTGGTGGAATTATTTTGAAGAATTGGAGGACTTACACCAGTACGCCTACAACCCTTCTCAGGTTGACGCCCTAGGTTGGAAAATCGTCGCAGAGTTCATTTGCTAACTTCCTTCTATCAGCTATATCCTCAAATCTGAACGGCAACACGCCCATGTCATTGTATCGTAGAATATAGATGACCAACAAACACACGACATATCTCATCAACCAAGTATAGAAACAGAGTAATTTACACCAAAGATAATAACATTCAAATAGTAACTTGAAACTAGAAATGCCTTTATTCGTGCAAGTCAATTTAACAATAACTCTCTCCTTTACACTTGGCTTATCCACACTAAACTGACCATTGATATTCGTCCTTTCAAACGAACTGATACTACCATAGTCATTGCACAAGATACTTGAGTTGATGGGTGTCTGTTTCATTGTGGATGACAGCACCAACGATGACTGAGTGACACAAGGTGATGAACTTAGTGGTGGATCAGAAGCTGTTCTTGTTCGGCTCTCAGATAGTTGTCCAACTGCAAGATTACCACCACTGCTGTCTTTCACTACTAGTTCGGGTTTAGCACTATCATCTGATGATAGGTGGGCTACACGCTGATCAATTACACTGACTGTCTCACAAGTATGCACACCTTCTGGAACTGCATCTGCGTTCAATTCTACTTCACGTTGTAGTTGTACAGAACCTTTATTTAACTTAGCAGTAGTAGGCATATCCCTCATCTCATCATGATCAACCAAAGACAAATCTGCACTATCATGATCATTATCACGAATATTCACTTTACCGTCAACTTCATCATTTTCAAACTCTTTAATAACAGAAGTAGACAATTTTGGTTCCTCCTCGCAAATCATTAAAGGTTTTATAACTTCACTCTGACTAGTAATACCTTGTAAACTTGTAGGGTCAGAACTGCACTCTGAAGCAGCAACTCTATTCTGTGACACTCTATTCAACAACGGCTTACCAGTTGCAACTACAGACTTCTTCACCGCACCGTTATCGTCACACAATTCGGAGTCAGGTCTGGAGTTTACATTTAGCTTATCACTGAACTTGCTCACCGGTTCACAGTTCACTTCTGTATGCACCTCTTGCACACGTGTAAAACACAACCGTGTTTGTCTTGCATCTTGTAACTTATCTGTTGAGGATGTACTACGAAACCTGTTACACTCACTAGGTCTATATGCATTACTAGACATCATGGAGCCTTCTCGATATCCACCTCTCTGAGGCCTACTCGTCATCAATGATTGCATTTTACCCTCAGACTGCTCTATTCTAGGGGTGAGATCTAATAGACTGGAAAACTTGCTCATAGATTGATTGACACTATCTTTTACCAGTTTCAGGATATCATCAAACTTTGGCTCGATACCCTCATCCTCCATACGGGAGCTCATCTTCACCCACTTCCTTTGCAGTCGAGTAGGTAGACGTCTTGCTATTACTTCTAGTATAAAACTCGAGTTGAGGTCACTCATGCGATTCATCGAAATCATTCCATTCTTGTAAATTAGCAAATTATCTAAAAACTCAGTGAGTGCCTGGGAGTCATCCTGTAATTGACCACCATTACCCTTAACAGCCTCGAATAATTTCCCTGCAATCATCGAAGGTCTTCCAAACCTTTGACGTAATATGCTCATAGCCTCGTAGTAGCCCTCTTTTGGCTTCATAAACTTACAGCACTGTATAGCTCTTGCAGCATCTCCAGTGCAATATCTCATCAAATACATTAACTTCAATTCATCATTTAATAAAAAACTACTCAACATGATCTCAAACTCCTTTACAAATTGTAAATAATCAGCCGGGTTTCCATCAAAACACCGTGGTTCAAATTTAGGGAGTTTGATGTTCCTATTATCCCTGAACGGCGAAACAGTAACATCAACCATGTCATGCTTAACATCAGACACATCGTTACAATTAACAGACAAGTCACCATGACTTACTTTCCTGTTTGCATCCAAGACACTCTGTCCCTTCTTTGACCCAGGCATTGTTGAACTTGACCCAATTCCAAAAACGTTCCAGATATTGCTTGTTCAAAGAGGACTTGACCGGCACCAGGAAAGATGAACGGCGACTATCCAAACTTTCACCAACTGTTTGAATCCGCCAGATCTGTTTCTATCGTCAGAAACTGTCAATCACGTCTCATAAACCGTTAATGCCCAGCTCTCGCTACGCTCGGGCCCACGCTGTTCCTTGAAGTTTCTCAGAAACGCTTAGTTATAACGGACGCAAAAACCAAAACACCGATCTGCCGCTTGTTATTTGTTTATTGTTACACCAACATATAAAAGGAATAAGCGAACTAAGGTCTGAAAACAAATATTACAATAATAAATCATAAGATTACTTCTGACGATGTTTCACTCTTCTTTCTGAACAGCGACCGATGAGACGATGACTGTCGTATTGATGCCTCCGCGAAAATTGGGGAAGTTGATTTTGAGCAAACAACCAAGAATTGATCGTTCAATCTTCAACTCCATTGACAAACTGTGATCATACCGGAATCTTTATGTTGTGAGATGTGACCCAAAAATTGTTAATAGCATGTCGTGCAATGACGTGATTTCATGAAACCATGTTGATAAGGAGTGATTAGTTTCTCTTGGGAGAGGAATTCAAAAATGGTACTTTTCACAATCTTTCCCAGAAGCTTTGAAAGCAAGGAAGTTATGTGAATGGGTCTGTAACTCATGACACTTGAACTGGAGTCTGACTTTTACCTAGGGTTAATGTGGGTGGCTTTCCATGCATCTGGATATGTCCCAATTGACAGAAAGGTCGAGAACACTTTAAGGAAAAGAATGGGGATGTCCTGACAGACATATTTTAAAAAAGGTGAGGGGATCGTATCACTACCAGGATTGTTTGAACTTTTAAGAAAAGCGACTGCCTCCTTGATATCATCTAAAGAAAAGCCGATAATTTCTAAAGCCTTTTGTGAACGTAGGGGAGATAGAGGTTGTAGCGACGTAGGTATAGGACTGTGAGAAGTAGGAGCTTGGAAGCTCAAAAATTATTTTAGTCTCACTGACAGTCTTACCATTTTCTTAAATGAATGGTATATTCGTTTAATGAGTTTTTAGTCATTTTAGATAAAACTCACAGATTGCAGTGTATTTAGGGCTATCTTTAAGAGCTGCGTCTTCTTGTCCGGGTAGGACTTCGTCATTATTTTCTCTTAATCTGGGATAAATGTTCTGTATGTTCACAAGACAGGAGAAGTCGTTTTCTCTGTGGTACTATCGGTGAGGCTTTCGCGGCTTAGCCATCACCTTTCTGGGAATGAAATTCTTTATTTTTTGGCTTGAGTTCTCTTTACATTTAGGAAGAAATTTATCATAGCACATGGAAACATGCTGGTAAAAGGCCAGTAGGATAGTGTCTAGTTTGCTACTAGAAAAGAACGGGTCCCAGTCTAAGCTTCGACTGAAGGAGTTAGATATGTCCCACCTAGCTTTTCTGAAGCACATGAATGTTTTGCGCATGGTAGAGCGTTTTATTGAGTGAAGCTTGGTATTGAGAGAGCAGATTGTGGTGTTATGGTCACTACCTGGAAATGGTTGACTGATGTCTATGGTAGATAGGGCGGCCAGTCAGGAAGATAATCACCAGTATAGTGGGTGTGAATCTGCTGCGATGTGATGGAAAACTTGATCACAAGCAGGCTGGATTCTGAAAAACCGATCCATCTGCGGATCACATTACATCGTCAGACATCACCCAAGAAAGCTTAAAATCTATCTCAACTATTTACTTGAAGTACGCTGATTTTGGGAAATCTTCGGATACGATCAAATTTGGGATAGTTTGACCATTACATCGACACTAGGCAAATAATTGTAAATTCGATCAGTACCTATACCGTCATACTACATAAAGAGCAGTTCACAACAGGAATCTCACTGAAGCGAGGACAGGAGTAAGACAGGGACGCCTGCCATCACCGATGACCTCTCTATTTGTGGTGGATCAGATTATGAGTTAGACACTGTGGATTGAGAGGACGACCATAGGTTGGACCAGCAAAGCGTAACTGCGGCCCTGGATTTTTCGGACGGTATCTCCCACAATCAGTTAGAAGATACAACGAAGTCAACAGAACAGGCAGTGAGAACAGGATTCAGGAGGATGTTGAGAAGATCCGGGTTATGCAGATTCACGAGGATTAACAAACAACACTAATCAGCATCCTGGAAACTGTCAAAGGGATCTCACCCGATCACCTGGGTAGTATCATTTCCACAACAGACACTGCTGACGAGGACATTGAAGTGAGTGAGAAAGGGATGTGGGAGGCTGATTGAGAATCCACCACTCTGATATCAGTAGGGAAACTAAGGTGCAATATCCGAATTCCTAACAGTAATGTCAAGTTTATGCATTTGTGCTTTCCAGACACCTAATAATCGCGTTACTTAATGATTTCTGACAGCTAGCTTGAGACTTACATCAAGAGCTGCCTTTGCTATGTATTGAGGATCAAATAACCTTCCAGGAAGGATAAACGACGAGGAACTGTAGAGACCAGTGGGTAAGTAAACAAGTTGTCATTCAACCAAAAAATATTTAGCGGGAAATGAAGATGGGTTTGACATGTGCTAAAGTGATTATTAAGCGATATCACGCGTCGGGCCCTCAGATGCAACCCGGTTGGGAAGCGCAGAGTTAGGCATCTGAGGGTGATATGGGGATTAAGTGAAGAATAAATCGGGGCATTTCGGTAGTCGGTGGGGCAGTGGTTAAGACTCTTGCCAACCATGCACATGGTCCGGGGTTCGATCCCCTGCCGACGCCCACCCGATATCTACAGTCGGCCTGCAAAATTTAGGCTACTGATATCACATGCTGAAAATTCCATACTAGTACTGAAAATACGATGTGGCATCAAGCTGTAATAAAATATGAAATTATGACAAACCAGTACAGTGGAGGGGTACCTGTGAACACCTAGGTCCCACTCTCACCTCCAAGTAGGAACGAAAGAAGCTAATATTAGTGTCACGAGGAACAAACGGGGTTTCGCAACAGAAGACCCAATAACATCGGCCAATCATGTTGAGAAATCTGTACATACTTGTAAGATACTGGTAATGCTGTCGATAAGTTACATTTCACCAGCACTTAACGTAATTTATCTATGTACCCAATGATCGAAAACTGCACTAGACCCTTAAGTACTGATGACAGAACACAAATTAAAAATGCTTGGTTACTAGGGAAATGTGCTTTGGTGCGCATTATATACATATATAAATATGTTAAATGTAAAGATTATCCAAGGAAGGTGTAGAAATTATCTAAAGAATATGGCTGTGTTAAAGTCTCAACGAATGTGCCTGTTGACAGCACAACGGTAAAGAGCAAATTGGCGTTGGGAGGAGTTCGTATATGCACACTTTAAAACAAGATCGTAAAACATTGGAAATTGCGCTAAACACTCACCAGCGCCATTTACAAACGAATTTCTACACTGCCTCTCACATATCGTCAGTCATGTCTGACAGAAAGGCTGAGTTAGAGAGAAAAAAGGCTAAACTTTTGGCTTTGCGCGAAGAAAAGAAGAAAAGGGAGGAGAGCAAAAAACCTGATATAGATGCAATCGATAAACATCAAACAGCAGACGATTTGTTGAAAGGTCTCGGCTTACCTGCTATGCCATCTTCATCAAGCTTGAATTTACGCGAATTGGAGTCACCGTCTAGTACCATAAGTGATGGCCTTCCGTTAGTAAATTTTTGTATAAATGTCTATTTGTCGTTGCACAGATGCATGTTATAGGTGTAAATTCTAAAAGAAATAACTGCAGTCATTTCATGGTGTAATTTCCTAATGTTAAATATTTTTTCTCAGTTTGATCTTATATTTTTTATTTGCACATTGCATGTAAGCATGATAGTAGCTAAATGAAATTGCTAATGTAGAACTTATCACTATACCGATAATGCTGAATTAAATCTCACTAGTTCTGAAATAATTCTAACATTCTGTAGTGAGTAAATCCTGAATGTGTTCTGAAATGGATTGTTTATTGGCACAAACTAGAAATCAGTGCTGGTCTTCAGCATGACTGGCACTAATTCAGCACCATGTACCTTTTTCTAGGCATTTTCAGGAGTAGATCAGAACCTTCTGGGTTTGCTTATCAGCGTTGTTCCAGTCCTTACAGGACCTATTGAGCACGACTAGCGTTATTTCAGATAAAATCTTCATTTACCATAAAAAGGTGTTATCGAAGAATAGGTTAGAATAAGTGTAGAATTACTGGCAATAGTAAGCGATGCAATGTTTCTCCCTCTTATGATGTTAACGCTCTTAATCAGTCTTTATACGCTCTCCTTCTAATTTAATTACTTCTAATGTTAGAAATCATGCAACTCATAGCTTTCATGATTTTAACACCCTTGATGTTCTCAAATGTCATAAAACTCTTAAGCCCTCACGCAGCCTTGACCTTGATGGTGTACCTGCTTATGTTCTAAAACAATGCGCTTACTTATTAACATCCTAAATGCTTCTTTCTCCAAAAACGTTGTACCTGTTGCATGGAAAGACATTAAAATAGTCCCTGTCCCTAAATCTGGAAATAGCAAGAACGTAAAGTTCAGACCCATCGCCATCACTTCCCCGTTTCTAAAGCTGATGGAAAAACGAGTGCTTAAGATTGAACCCTCCCTTAAAAGTTTTGAAGACCACAAACAATTTGCATATAGACAAAGTAGGAGCACTTTAGACGCTGCAGCCGTCTTACACAACAGTATCGTCTCATCATTAGATAAAGGTGCCAAATACGTTCGCTGCACGTTTCTCGACTTCACTTCTGCCTTTGACTCTGTACATAGATGTCTCTTGCTAAATAAGCTCTCGATGACACAAACTGGTTGCATTCCTATTTCTCCAACAGAATGCAGTATACCGTGTACAAAGGCAAATCTTCCTCTGCTGTGCTCACTGGAGTTGGTGTCCCCCAAGGTGCTGTACTCTCCCCACTTCTCTTTTCTTTCTTTCTATATGACTTACCATCTTTAAATGACAGTTAAATATGCTGACGACCTGACTGTATCTTTGCCTGTCAAATGTCAAAGTGACTGCCCCAAACTAAATGGTTTTTTATCATAAATCAGCCAGTGGTCCAAGAAAACGGTTTTACTTTAGACCCCTCTAAATGTCAAACAGTCAATTTCACGTTTAGGCATAAATTTGACTGACCTAAACAAACTGGTTAGCACTCACGACGTGTGCAACATAGATGACATTGAAATAGAGACCAAGTCGGAAATTAAATACTCAGGCATCATTCTATCTGCTGATCTCTCCTGGTCGTCTCATATCTTGATGATTCCTAAGAAAATATTCCGTCTTACCTTCTACATCAGGAAGTTAAGACATTCTGGAATAACCCAACCTTTACTCTTACGATTTGTTAACTCTTGCATCGCGCCTATTATTCTCTATTGTTCCCCCTTAGTTTTCCCAGGGCTGGCTACTGAAGGATGACTATACCTTATTACGTAGGATGTTAAAGGTTGTCAACAGGGTAAGCAATGTTCCACTTAGCCAGCTTGTTAATATTCCGATTGACGAGCACTCGGACTCATGTGTAAAATGGACTAAATCCATTTTATCTAACTCACACCACCACCCTCTTCATTCAAAACCCTCCGTTTGTATCTCATCAGGCAGGACCAAAAGCGTATATAGAAAACTATATGCTCGCACTAGTAAGTGCAAAAACTCAACCATACCCTCCCTACTTGGCTCGTGTTCTGTGCAATAAAGGAAGCATTAGGTGTGAAACTTATAACTTCTTAAATAATCAGTAGAACAATTGGATCTCGTCTTTCCAACTCATATCGTTTATAGGTACAACGTTTCCTTTCTTTCTTTTCCTTTTCTCTTTTTTTCCTTTTTTGTTGTGCTCTTTTTGTTTCTCTCTTCCTTACTAACTCTATTAAAAGATTCTTCGTTCTCTCACACTCTCTATATCTCGACCTTTTTGTTACCACTTACACCAGCAAATATGCTAGTATCTACTTTTCTAACACCTTCAAACAACATTTAGTTCACTTTTGGCTTTGCTACCGATATGTTGTTGTCAAAATGAACTTAGACTACCCATAATCTATGTACAATTTTCTTTATTGTTAATGTACAAACTGGATGCGCATTACTGTAGTGAAATGGTGAGAATTCCATTATGTATCACAAGTACTGTTTTAGAATAAAGCAAAGTATTATTTTTATTATTATTGTCGTAAGCTTGGGTATATACTTACTTTACTTTACTTCGGCTATCTCCTACGGGAGGATGAGCCGGCTTCATGAACGTCTCGAATCATCGCTGCCCAGGCGCGGCAATTTGTAAGAGAGTTCATCAAGTTTCATGGGAATTAGGTACGAGTGATGTCCCCACCATCGCTCGGCCTTTTGTTTGAGAGTGCAGCTCTAGCCTTTACACAGCCAAGTGTGACCTACAAGGCAGTAGGAGTGGAGTAAGGAGTCCACTATCCATTGGCAGCCGGTGACCGGAGTTCGGTTCATACGCCTTTTTGAATGGGGCCAGACATCCAGGACATCTTGGGTATATAGACTTGAAATCATACACTGAGCACATCTGTATTCTGTGAAAGAAAATTAACAGGAGTAATTCAGTCAAATGAAAGGATGACGATGATGAATTAATGATTAATAAAGACCACAAGAAGTTGGTGTATCAGCGACAAAAGGAAAGATTTAGTGTCATGACACCAAAAGTCTCAAACTACAGTTGACTCATACAAACTGAGTAACACAAAGTAGTCAGTCTTCGACTCTATGCGTGGCTACATCTCAATCATTAAGAGTGACGGAGTGAATTACTGCACAGTTTTTACACTTTGGTTAATAGCTAGACATTACATCTGCGCCGAAATTGATGCAAGTTAACGCCTGTCACTCAGACGAGTTTTTATGTGCTGAAATTTAGTCAGCAATATGTCTATATGGGTTGTTGCTGCTTCCTAAATATGTGGAGTACTGATCACGCAACTTGCCAATTCACTCCTAATCTCTAAATAAGGAGCTTGTGCAGACCTGTCCCGCAGCAGTATCTCTTATTTGTCGGGATCTGGTTGCATCCCAAACCACGTGTTTTTTGTCAAGGTGTTCAAAGGACTACATCTTTCTAGAGTTATCTAAAGGACCTTGACACAATAAGACTTTTGTGTAGTAGCAGGTCAAACTTTACAACAGCGACACACCTTAAACTGACAATTTTCCCCGTGTAACATTTCAGTCTGTAAGTCGCCGGAATCGCTGACAGTCAACCCCATCAGTACATTGTTAATTAAATTGAATGAGAGTAAATATAGTAAGCCTGCCTGAACTCGATTGGTCAGTTATTTCTGATGCAGCGCCACAATTTCAAATACAGTGCTTTAATTGGCTTAATATAATCCCCCAGCCCTCCCTTTGCTGGGCGGATATGGCCACAGCACCTCTTGATGGGTGGATTCTTATTTATTTTGTTTCCGGGCCAACAAAAGTAAAAGTGTGTGTGGGATCTCATTAACCTTAATTCCGTTTTAGAACCAGTTGATGGGTGAATATGTGGTTGGTACATCATTTTATGAGTTGTCATGAGCACTACTCCTCATGTCTTTGGAAATTAGAATCTAAGGATATATTTTAGGCACACTGACTGAACACTATTGTTGAGGAGCGCAATGCTAGCTGAAATAAGAATCATTATGGATAAGATTTTATTTTGATAAATCACAGTGTTGTACAGTAATATTAACTAGTGACTACGTTTCGAGCACAATCTGTCTGTCTGTTTTCGACATAGAACTTTGCACCGATGTGCACCAGTTCAAGTCGCCACACTCCATGTAGCACACAAAGCAAGAGAAGATAGTAGGAGAAATGCATAATGGAGACAGTAGACAGGGGTATGAGACAAAAAGAATAGTAATATCAAAGAACAATATAGTTTCATTGGGTGTTATAGGTTACAAGGAGTGGATGCATCTGCGCCAGCCAACCATTGAGAACGATGAGTTTGAGTCATATCACCAATTGTTTCCAGCCTTCATTAGTTTTTACCGTCCCGAGGACCCCAACCAGTCAGGAAGCCAGTCTACACCTTCCTACGTGGCTGGCTGGCTTAAACTAACTGTTGTGGATTTCATTGACTGGTGAAGCCATGTTTCGGTTTGACCGCTGCTGGCTCTTTTTCAGCCTGACCAATCCCATGTCAGCCAGCTAACATTGCCCATTGTCGTGGAAGGCGACGACAAGGCATGCATACGTAACACATGTCCTAACCATCTCAGTCGATGTAATTCCATGGTCTCGTTGATTGATTTCCCCTCCTTACCTAGCACTCGACCGATGTCTCACCTCAATATTGCTCACCTTATTGCACCACTTCACACGGGAGATAGAACGCAGGCACATATGATCAAAGACAACTAGCCGGCCTTTTCATGTCTTCCACTCTCAATGGCCAGGTCCGGCCATAGCTAGCCATAAAGCAGGATGGAGCGGACTGACGAGCAGTATACTCGCCTTTTGGCCGATAGCCATCCGGATATCACGTCTACGCACACAAAACCTCTCTAATCCTACGCCATAGACAGGACATAAAATTGACGTTAACAGACCTTTTAAAGGCCTATCTATAAAAGCGTGTTTGGGGGCGGGGAGAACGTATCCTAAAGTTTGTGGAAGCTAGCCCTAGCTGGCAGTTAGGTTTAAAGTTTAAACCACCTTTATGTGTTCAAAGCACCAATTCGTCATCACACTAAACCTACCTTCCTTCCTTGTTGGTGGTAAACTTTGTTTGTTTTGATCGTCACCAGCCAGTCAGGGTAGATGTACTATGTTATTTGGTTTAGTCATTCGTCTTCATTGTTATTTTCACCTTCAATATGTCCTCCTTTTAACTTGACCTAAGAAGTCAAGTCTATTTTCTCACCCACCAGCCTCTTACTCCTCTTTATTATTTCCATATATTTCTATGACAAGTCCGTGTGTGTGATGGATCAGATTGTTCAAAATGTGTGTTTCGCGCAAATATGCACACTACATACACGATTCAGATAAATTACGTCTTCTTATTGCTTTATCTAAATTCATAAAGGGAACTAGTTGTTTTAAATTATTGTTCCTTAAAGATGGGTTCACAAGATTTGCATTTTTGAGTTTAGTTTGACTTACATCTGAGTGGTGTGCTGTGGTGTGGTGTAGCGACTTGTACTACTAATACTACTACCACTACTCTAGTCTGTGTGTGTAGTGCTTGATTGTTTGTCTGTTTATCTTTCAGCTCATTTTACTATTATGTTATTATTACCTTTAATTCCTAGAGGAATATAGGACTTCAGCCGCACACGTCTCCATTGCGTTCGGTTCTCTACCAGAGTTTTCATCTGACTACAAGTTACCCCACATGGTTGCATCATCTCCTCTTCACATGACCGCCTCCTCCATGTTACCCTCACCCTTGGACGACCAACTCGCTGCTTCCCATTCGGTCGCGTTCCACTCGAGCAATAGCTTGTCTAGTGATGTCACTCACTTGATGGTTTGTTTTCTCAGAGGATGGCCACAATCCAATCTACCTCCATTTCTCCTGATTATTTGTTGCACAGTCGGTTCCTGCTGGGTTGGTTCGCTCATTATCGAAGATCCCTCGTTGTTGCTGATCTTTTCCAGTCGACCATCTGATCTTGAGTGGTATTGAGCAAATACACTTAGCTGTTGATGAGGGTCTGTAGTTTGTTTGAGGTGCTCTTTATGACGCACTGGTCAGGTCTCTGATCCGTATGATGAGTAGCACTGACTGACTTCACATTGGAGTTGAAAATTCGGATCTTATTTCCTTTTTCATGTTGATTAGTGGTGTTGGCCTTCATACAGACTTTGAGAGTAATGAAAGCTTGTTTTGCTTTCCCGATCTTCGCTGCTTTGATATCCTCGTCAGTTCCCTTTCAGCTCATAGTGTAGTAAATTTCAGCCTTATACAAGAGAGAGTGTAACTGACTCCACTAACACGATTTTACGCTTCTGTTTTTCTTTTTTCAGTCGTGTTCCAAAAAAACGAAAGAATCTACAAACTTCGGAAATTTTTGAAGTTGTCATAACATCGGAAGTAATAGCTTACGACAAGGAAACACAAACACTGGAAGAACCTGAGGAGCGAGAAAGTAAGTAGCTATCATACTAGGTGTATAATGTATTATTTTTTTACAACCTAAATACGCATCTTTTTTCATGTTTAAATTGTTTATAGTGATAGTAGTTGCCCTACTAGGATAGACCAAGCTACGTAGTTTGATTTTTTAATTCTCATTGTTTTGGGCAAAATATTGTCGACTGGTAGGATACGAAAGTGTCTGGTATGCTGGTACAGATAATCACTTCAATTGTACAAATCTCGATTTATCTCAATTAATTCGTCTTCATTTTTTGATGTGGTTGTATTCCCTGAGCTAACTGGATAGTTAATTTGCGAAGCTTTCATCGCCCTAGTACTAGGCAGGCAACATCTTCCTTCAGCGAATACTTCAATTTCAGTTGAAGTGAGCTATTAGATTTCTCTACGAGTTCACCAGATAATCATCTCTCCTGGTTGGTCGGTGGGTGACCTTGCCTTGAACGTGACTGGTTGTTTTAGTGTGTTTTCACATACCCTGTAGTAGGCGGCTACTTGTATTGGAACTGCTTGTTTCTTTGACTTGAAGTTTGACCCTTTCTGTGTGTGTGATTTTCTCCTTATCAGTTGGTAAATTTAGTCTATCTCGATGTGTCTATTGATTGGTGGTGATTCACTGAAATATCAGGGAAGCTTCTAAAAATCCTCTGGCTAGCATTCTTGGTGTTGTTTCCTCTGTCTAATATTTGGACCTTTGTTGTTGTTGTCCCAATCGAGTTGATGTCCGTGGTTGCCTGTAGGTAGGTAGTGATATGAGTGATGGAGTGGATATCATGTCTTTTGACGGCTAGCTTATGTTCGTGGATGCGAAGACAAAGAGCAGGGACGTCCACTTTGTCCAATGTAGTGGTTTCTGGCAGTTGATACAATTTATTTTGTAGATGCAGATGTTGGTTTTAACTTCTTCGCATTGTTGAGTCTGTCTTTTGGTTGACTTATAACCAGCTGAGTGAAGTGATTTTGTTGGTTTGTGTACGACGTCAATTCCTTATCAAGGTTTGAAGAGTCTTGTATTGATTTCTGAGATGTATTTTATATATGGTAAGGCGATTTCCTTTGTGGTTTCCTTGAGAGCTTTTGGTTTATAGGTTGGTTTGGGGGTATATGTCTTTTGATGAAGTTCCGTGGATATCCATTCTTCTGGAAGACGTTCATCAGATATTTTCTTCAATTTTCCTTAAGGTGGTGTAATGAGTCGTGGCTGACCCTCTTGAATAGTGTTTGCATACAACTCCTTTTGTGTGTTATTGGATTGTTGCTGTTGTAATTCAGGAATTGGTCTGTGTGAGTTGATTTTCTATGAACTTGAGTTTCTAATTCCTCTGCGGTTCTTCGCTTGACTAAGATGTCATCGACGTAGCGTATCCAAATCTTGGGTTTGATATTTGGTAGGATTATGTTTTCGAGCCTTCGCATCACTGCTTCTGCAATCATACCTGATAGTGACAATCCATCCCATGGGTGTTCCTTTGACTTGTTCATATATTTGGCCGTTGAATTGGAAGTACGTTGTTAGGCATAGGTTTATGCATTCCATCTAGCTTGTAGTTGTATGCTGCATTTTTGATTGTTGTCCGAAGGGGTGTTCGTCGTTGCTGAGTAATTGCTCCATGGTCTCTTTTGCTAGTTTCTATGAATTAAGTTTTGGTGTTAGTTATTATTACAGGCTCATCTATATTCTCAATTTTCACATTTCATGTTGTTTTTAAGTTTTTCTTAATCCCTGTTTACACTACCATATTTTCATACCCGAACTTCGTGTTTATTTTGTCATTTTACTATTTCTGCATATTTAATCCCTGATTGCATAAACAATTATTCATCACATTAGTTTCTTTTATCCAAACATCCTGTCTATTTTGTTATTTCTACATTTCTCACTCCCAATTGCACAATATCAATTTTCTTAGCTATCATGATGCTACTTTGTTTATTTCATCCATCCCCCTGTTTATTATGGAATTTTAATTTTAATAAATTTGACCCTTAACCGGAAATTATTCTGAAACTTTCCCATCCATTTAATATAAATACACGAATGTACAGCCTAGATTGATGACTTCGTCGAAAAGAAAATTTTCTTCCTCGCTGCAACTGTCTTCTTAATAACTCCTATGATCCAATGTGTATATTCCGTGATTTTGAATACACTAGTGAATCTGCCTTATGTGATGCCTCATTGTGATGCCATTACTGGTGTTTTCTATCACTTATTGTTCAGTTGGTGTGATTTATTCATAAACACGTAACTTCATCATAGATGTACTAATGGACTTAACCCTAAGTGACTTCAGCAACTCAGGGATTGACTTGCTCCCAGGGAATAACCTCGTTGACTTAGAATATGCAGACGATATAGTCCTTCTAGGCGAAGACGCTGACAAAATGCAGAGTCTTCTAAACACCTTGAGCTGCAATCTTCGGATGTTTGGCATGCGATTCGCTCCCGCCAAATGCAAGAAGATGTTACAGACTGGACTGCAGCAACTCCTAGATTAGAAATAGGGAGTGAAGTGGTAGAGCACGTTGACCGCTTCACTTATTTGGGAAGTATCATCATCCAACGCCAACGGGTTGATCTCAGAGGAAATCTCAGCTGAAAACGGATACAGAGGGCTAGTTTCTCATTTGCCAGTTTACGCCGTACAGTTTGATGATAAATTCGTTGTTGAAAAGAGTCACTTCGCTGATTGGATCATTTGTTTTGATGTTCTTAGATGCAACCTACAACTGCGGAAATTTTTGTTTTTTGTTCACTTTTCTGATACTTAATGGCAATTTAGGAATTTTCACATATTTGGTTGTGATAAATCAGACTGTTGTAGAAGTTAATAGGAATCAGGGGAAAAAGTGAGCTCCTGTGTTTTTATTAACTTTCAGATATCAATGTTTCGAAGTCCATTCTCATTATTAATAATATTTATTATTTGCCCTTCACAATTATCATTCTCTTTTTTTCTGAGCTCTCATCTTGTCTACCAAACAAAACGAAGATTCTAAGTAAAATTCATTCACTAATCTTAATTTCTCAAACAACGGCGTCCACATATTTGGATATCACTTCCGTTAGGCTGTTTAGAGACAACTGCTATCTTGCCGTGGTGGTCGGGCTTGAATACCGCACCACAGTGACCTAACAAGCTAAACTGGCTGGGACGCATGTTCCTGTAGGTCCTACCATGTCAGGAAAGTTGTTTGGATAGAGGTTAGACGAAAAGCAGTTACCATGGGGTTTATGGGCTCCAGAATCCAATCGGATTAAATGACGTATGAACCCGTATTGGTCACCAGCAACCATGGGAATGCAGCTCCTGACGCCGCCCCACTGCCTTGGGGATTAGACTCCTAGTCAAAGGCTCGGGGGGGTGGTCCCTTAATAAAACCACCTGCTTCGGTCTGGGCGCTCGGGCAGTATCTCAGCCCTCACACAAGTGTGGCGCATCTTGGTGCCATATTGTGCCAAGTATTTTCTGCGTTTAAATAAATAGTATACATAATGTTTGTTTTGTGCTAAGTCGCATAAATGCGCATACGTTAACTAACGAATGTTTTTTTCTATTATTAAGAAACTGACATTTAGTTGTGACATAGCTGTTTTAAAACTTTCTCTATCCTGTGATTTCTTAATCAAAATACCCACTACAGTCCTACAGGAGGTCAATCGCGAGCCAACCCGAATAGCTGGCTCAGTGATACGTCTCTGACTGCAGGTGGCACTGGGTGACGCGGGTTCGATCTCCTCAGAAGAGGGGGACATGAGCAGCTGTTCCTTCAGTGTGGTTGCAGACACGCCTTGCTTGCTGAGTGACTGACTGACTGATGAGTGCCAACTAGCACGAAACCTAGATTGAGCAGGGCTTCCTCTGGTCGATTACCTCCAACTGTCTAATATCACCATACACTTCTACATGCTGAAAAATCTTAGAAAATTCACAAGACCTAAAAACCATACTGGCAGATACATTCGTTGTATTTGGAGACTGCATATCTTTGTCGTAGTATATTCCTCCTTGCAAATTGTCCTGCCTACAAAGCGCGCTTGTACTGTGATCTATTTTGCCTTGCCAAAAAATCAATTTGATTGAGGGCAATGAAATCCAAATAGTGGTGGTTTCTCAGTCAGTATTTTATTATTATTATTATTATTATTATTTAAACCCAGACAAAACTTGGTACAATATGGCACCAAGAAAGATGCGCCACAAAATAATAATAAAACAACATAGATCAACAGTAAAAAAGAATATAAGTAGAGAACGGATAAAGAATTTCATCTGGAAGGAAAACAGTCATACTACTTAAAAGTTCAAACAGTATTCGTTAACTATCATCGAGAAGGGAAGAAAGAAAGAAATTGCAGCACGTTCGCCATTGATGACTGCGATTTTGGCCATATCCGATAACGTTTCGAACCATCGATTTGAGCTATCTCGCGGACACCAACCAATGCTAATCTAGCACAAACATCCTTCGTCCCACGACTCCATGTCATGGACTGAACACCTCTCCACCTTTTCCATCGCGTCCCAGGGCTAGCAAACAGAAACCTGTACAGAAGCCTCTGGGATGACATTCGCAGCACATGTCCAAGCTGCAGGAGCCGGTGTTTCCAGATGACGACAACACTCAATGAATGGTGATCTCCGCTGTGTTCAAACAGTGGCCGCCGAACCTCACGTGATGATGCCATCCATCGAACGCAAGTAATCCTGCGGAGACAGCGATGATTGAACACGCGGAGTAGCCGCACATCCTCAGCCCACTCGGAGAGTCCAGGTTTCACAGGCGTAGAGGAAGACAGCGAGGACCAAAGCATTGTATACCCGACCTTTGTCAGCCAGACTAACGTCGCGACGGTGCCAGAGGTGGCTGAAGTTGACGTATGCCACCCTAGCCTTCATTATCATACGGTTGGAAATCTCATCCGTCACCCCTCCGACACCAGCACTCATACACCTAACCAGATACACAAGCTTATCAACAACTTCAGGCGAGTGATTGCAAGTACAGGCTCCTGTCAATCTTGTAACAGTGTGGTGAGAGCTGACTGTTAGCCAAAATTGGTGGACAGTAATGTTTAACGTCAATATTTATGTTCCCAATATTGATCGTGAGAAAAATGAGAACAAAGACTTTGCGTAGGCGGATACAGTTAACATGATGATTTCCTAAGTAAAAGCTCTGTTTGGCTGACTCTTGTCTTCTGTCTTTACAATCATAGTCCAGTTACTTAGTGTTGGATAGATGAAAGAAAAGAGAGAAAAAACTCAATGCTCCTGGATATATATTCGTTAGTCGTATTTTTATTTCAGATTCTTGGTCAATTTCTACGGTGTGTATGTGTGAGATGTCCAGCAGCAAAAAGCGCAGCACGTTGGTTTCACGTCCCATTCCGTCCAGTCCAGTCCACTTCAGTCAGTTCCCATTAGACTAAAATAACCCGCATTTGTCGTTTTGCAATGCCAAGGTGTTGTTATCCACTAGATTACACTCTGACCCAGAAGTTATTGTTGTTGTTGTTGTTTAACAGAGTTAGAAACTACGGGGTGTTACCTTCACAATGGCTTTTATTTATTTTTAAGTCTAGTACGATAATGCGCTAAACACTTGTCAGAAATTCCCCTGAAATGTAAAGTTCTAGTGCTGCACAACTCAATTTCATCAGAATTAATAAATGCTGAGAAGTATAGAGTTCCATTATTATTATTAACTTGGGCGTGCATTCATTCACAACTGTGGTGTATTCCAAGTTCAAAGTCTACTCGATCGATCAATCTATCTGTTCTGTTCTGTGATGATGATGAAGTCTGTTGATAACAGAGAAACTGTCACAATAATGCCCCACTGAATATCTATCTGTCTGGATTCAACATAGAATTTGACACCGAAGTGCACCAGTTCGAGTTGCCACGTTCCAAATACCACACAAAGGTAGACAAGAGGATGAGTGGAGAGAATCAATAGAGTTTGACAAGTATAAGAGTGAAACAGAATGGGTAATGGTAGAAAGAAATATGAAAGATTACAGAGACTGAATACATCTGCGCTTGCCATTGACAACGATTTTGAGCCATGTCACCTATTGTCTCCAGCCATTGATTTCTAGAGTCAGTTCCGAGGGCCCCAACCCGGAAGTCTGCATCTCCCTACCTGACTCAGTTTAACTGTCAAGGATTTCATGGATTGACACCATGTTTTTGTTTGGCCATCACTTTTTTCCAACCTGTACCTATATCAGCTAGTAATGCCCGTCGAGGGAGGTGATGGTTAGGCATGCGCAGCACGTAACCTAGCCATCTCAATCTATGTAACTTTATAGCCTCGTCGATTGATTTTCCCTCTTTGCCCAACACTCTACGCCTAACGTTAACATTACTTACCTAGTTATACCACCTAACATGACAAAGAGATCGCAGACATCTACGATCAAAAACAGTCAACCTTTTCATGCCTTCAACTCATATTGGCCATGTTTCAGAGCCATAGAGGAGGACGGAGCGAACTGCTAAGCAGTACACACGTCCCTTGGTTGGCTGACTGAGTGACTGACTGGTTACACCAATGTGAAGCAGTTCGAGCCGCCACACTTCACTTAGCACACAAAGCAAGAGAAGAAAGTAAAAGAAGTGCAAAACAGAGACAATAAGCAGAGATATGAGGGAAAAGAATAGTAATATCGAAAGACAACATAGTTTTATTGGATATCATAAGTCACACTTGTTTCACTTAGATGTCAACTGTCCCCCTACTTGTGAGTTTATATGTGTCAGGAAGCTAGAGATATGTTCTGTTTTTAACACCGTGAAAGTGTCATCCACATATCTCCACCATATTTTTGGAGTAGGGTTAAACGTATTAGGAGCACTACTTTCCCAATAAATTGTGCTCGAAACGTGGTCGTCAGTAAACATTACTGTATAACAGCGCTGTGAGACTTTATCAAAACAAAAGTTACCCATAATGGAATTACACTCTACCACAGTGCACAAGTTTTATTCTTACTCAGTGTTTTTTGTTTTTGTTTTTTTAATTATCTTTTATCTCTCTTCGGATGTCGATTATATTTTGTTTTTAATGTGTATGTGTGTGTGTTATCTATCTGTCTCCTGTTAAAAATTGAATTTTATTTGCATTGAATTTGATTAGCAGCAGATCGTTCAACTGACTATTATGGTAAGTTTTTCCAAAAAACTCCTTTGAAAACAAAACGCCTCTTAGTTTTTGTGGACAACCACTTGTGTCGTCTAACGCTTATTTATTTATTTTATTTTATTGTTTGCAAATTGATAAATTCACTTGGTTGGTATGCATTATTAATTAATTAATTAGGTGAACAATAATATACTTTGATGTGATTGTGTTGTCTCTGAGCTATTTGGATAGTTAATTTGCGAAGCTTTCATCGCCCTAGTACTAGGCAGGCAACATCTTCCTTCAGCGACTACTTCAATTTCAGTTGAAGTGAGCTATTAGATTTCTCTACGAGTTCACCAGATAATCATCTCTCCTGGTTGGTCGGTGGGTGACCTTGCCTTGAACGTGACTGGTTGTTTTAGTGTGTTTTCACATACCCTGTAGTAGGCGGCTACTTGTATTGGAACTGCTTGTTTCTTTGACTTGAAGTTTGACCCTTTCTGTGTGTGTGTGTGTGTGATGTTTTCTTCTTATCAGTTGGTAAATTTAGTCTATCTCGATGTGTCTATTGATTGGTGGTGATTCACTGAAATATCAGGGAAGCTTCTAAAAATCCTCTGGCTAGCATTCTTGGTGTTGTTTCCTCTGTCTAATATTTGGACCTTTGTTGTTGTTGTCCCAATCGAGTTGATGTCCGTGGTTGCCTGTAGGTAGGTAGTGATATGAGTGATGGAGTGGATATCATGTCTTTTGACGGCTAGCTTATGTTCGTGGATGCGAAGACAAAGAGCAGGGACGTCCACTTTGTCCAATGTAGTGGTTTCTGGCAGTTGATACAATTTATTTTGTAGATGCAGATGTTGGTTTTAACTTCTTCGCATTGTTGAGTCTGTCTTTTGGTTGACTTATAACCAGCTGAGTGAAGTGATTTTGTTGGTTTGTGTACGACGTCAATTCCTTATCAAGGTTTGAAGAGTCTTGTATTGATTTCTGAGATGTATTTTATATATGGTAAGGCGATTTCCTTTGTGGTTTCCGTGAGGGCTTTTGGTTTATAGGTTGGTTTGGGGGTATATGTCTTTTGATGAAGTTCCGTGGATATCCATTCTTCTTGAAGAAGTCCGTGGGATATCTTTCTTCAATTTTCCTTAAGGTAGTGTAATGAGTCGTGGCTGGCCCTCTTGAACAGTGTTTGTATGCAATAATATATAAAATTTCTGTCCGTCTGTCTGTTTTCGACATAGAACTTTACACAAATGTGCGGAAGTTCAAGTCGCCACACTCCGTGTAGCACGCGAAGCAAGAGAAGAAAGTACAAGAAAAGCATAATAGAAACAGTGAGCAGAGGTGTGAGACAAAGGAGTAATAAAGAAAAACAAAATAGTTTCATTGGATATCATAAGTCACAAGGAGTGGATGCATCTGCGCCACTGAGAACGATTTTGAGCCATGTCACCAATTGTTTCCAACCATAGATTTTTACCGTCCCGAGGACCCCAACCAGCCAGTCAGGAAGTCTACACCTTCCTACGTGGCTTAGACCAACTGTTGTGGATTTCATTGACTGGTGCCAAGTTTTTGTTTGACCGCCGCTAGCTTTTTTCCAGCCTGACCCTATATCCGCTAACATTGCTCGTCGAGGGAGGCGATGGCTTGGCATACGTAACACATGTCCTAACCATCTCAGTCTTTGTAACTTCACGACTTCGTCGGTTGATTTCCCCTGTTTACCTAGAACTCTACGCCTAACCTCAATGTTGCTCACCTTATTATGCCACTTTACACGGGAAATAGAGCGCAGGCACCTATGATCAAAGACAGCTAGTCTTTTCATGTCTTCCACTCTGAGGTTTTGCATGATATAACATATAGCATAAAACTTTTGCTTTTTGCCGATAGTCTATCAGAATTGCTGCTGACAATTTTTATGCGTGTGTTTGTGTGTGTATATGCACGTGTGTTTACACTGACATATTTTTGCTAATTTTTAAGTTTTACATGCATGCTTGTGTCTCTGTAAATATGCATATATATAGTGTCTTGCATATTGTTATTTATATATATTATTATTATTATTATTTCCTTTAATTCCTAGAGGAACATAAGGTTTCTTCAGCCGTTCACGTCCATATTGCTTGTTTAGTGATGTCACTCACTTGATGGTTTGTTTTTCCAGAGTATGGCCAGCCAATCCAATCCACCTAACTCCATTTCTTCCTGGATATATTTGTTGCACAATCTGATCCTACTGTGTTGGTTGGTTCGCTCATTGCCAGAGATCCCTCCCTATTGCTGATCTTGAGCAGAATTAAGGGAAGACAGCTAGGTGTTCATGAAGGTGTGTAGTTTGTTTGAGGTGCTCTTCATGACGAGCTGGCCAAGTCTCTGAACTGTATGGTGAGTAGCACTGACTGACTTCACATTGGAGTTGAAAATCCGGATCGTGTTTACATTTTCATGCTGAGTGATGTTGACCTCCACACAGACTTGAGAGTAATGAAAGCTTGTCTTGCTTTCCCGATGTAGTTGAAACGATGTATCTCAGGTAGGTAGGTTGGTCAAGGAGGTTGTTTCTTTCAAGTTCCTCCCATTTATGCTGGCTGATTGTTGTCTGTTGTTGCTGCTGTTGGTGTTGACCGGGAATCTTCATCACCTCTGTTTTCTCTATGTTCATCTGAACTCCCTCCTATATTTGATGCTTGTTCTACCAACTTGCTGCTGCTTTTCACTTGCATATCCTTCAGTTTGTGGGATATATACCACATACCAGACATATATACCACATCAACGAAGTCCAGATCATCCAAGTTCTTGTTCCGTGAGGGTCCATTTTATGTCTGTTTCCTCATTTCCCACTGTCTGTCGTATTATCCAATCTACCGAAATCAGGAAAATCATTGGCGATAGTAGGCAGCCATCCAGCTTGTCTTACTCCCGTCTTCACTTCTTCGAAGGATTCCGTTGTGGATTACTTGGCATGCAGCATTGCTGTACAACTATCTGTTGGATGAGGTGTATAATTGTCGGCGGGACCCCTTGGTGGTAGTAGCGAAGTAGTTTTCAAATCACCTCTCGGTCGACGCTGGGCTATCGAAGGCCTTTTCAAAGTCGATGAAGTTCAGTGAGGTAAAGAAGTGACTGACCACCATTCCAAGCTCTGTTCAACGATGATCCGTAGTGTGGCTATTTGATCAATACATGACTTGTTTCTCCTGAATTCAGCCTGTTCCGGTCGAAGTTTTTCATCCAGGTTGACTTGTTTGATTCTCTGCATGATGATACGGTTAAGTATTTTGCTTGAGATGGACAGGAGTATAATTCGGCGCCAGTTCTTGCATTGACTTAAATTTCCTTTCTTTGACAGTTTGAATAAGTAGCCTTTCTTCCAATCCGCATTTACCCTGTCCTCCACACCTTCCACAACTTCTCCAGTAGTGGTGTCATTAAGTCCGCTGTTGTCTTTGCGTCCATTTTCAATGCTTTTGCTGGGATACCATTTATATATATATATATATATATATATATATATATATATATAGTGTCGTGAATGTGCATGTATTAACGAATGAGATTAGCAACACTATGCATATATACGCCTATCATAGTGCTTCTTTTTTGCACATATTATCATGTAACCTTTTCTGTCATTTTAAAATCATTCATATTTTATTTGCAAATATAACTTTGTCTTTTTTTGTTCACGAAACAAAAGTCTGTATAACTAACTAATCGTGTTTGTGAAAGTGTTGATTGACTTGTCAGTGGCACAGTGGTTAGGACTCTCGCTGACCATGCTGATGGTTCACGGTTCGATCCTTTGCCGACGAACACCTGATATCTATGATCGGCCTGCAAAATTTGGGCTACCGATATCACATGCTGAAAATTCCATACCTGTACCAAAAAATACGGCGTGGAATCAAGCTGTAATCAAAAAAAATAAATAAAATTCACTAATCATTATTTTGTATTTCCCAATGAATGAATGAAAAAGAGCAAAACGATATTGTCGTTGCTCTTACTGACTAACGTTTCGCTATTTAATGCTGCTGCTAATAGCTTTGTCAAAGCAGGAGGAAGACTAATAAACCAGAAGAATTTAAAAAATCCATTCAGCATATACATATAACGAAAAGTGGGTGAGAAAATAGACTTGACTCTACTTAGGTCAATTTACCCACTACCACCACAGTGCCTAAGTTTTACACATATATTAATGTAGTTAAAATATTATATTGTCCGCTCTCCTACTTACTATTGGCTTTGCTGACGATTTCATTTATTTGATTAGTTAATGAAAAAGGTCAGGAAGTTCTGTCCAAAAATGGGCCAAGGGGAGAGTCCATAGCAATCCTGTCCTTCTGTCTACAGATGACGTCGTTGAGTGTGTACACCTTAATAACAACTTTCAGCTATGAGGTTGGTATTACTTACTTTACTTTACTTCGGCTATCTCCTACGGGAGGATGAGCCGGCTTCATGAACCATGAAGTTTCATGGGAATTGGGTACGAGTGATGTCCCCAGAATCGCTCGGCCTTTGTTTGAGAGTGCAGCTCTAGCCTTTACACAACCAAGTGTGACCTACAAGGCAGTAGGAGTGGAGTAGGGAGTCCACTATCCATTGTCACCCGGTCACCGGAGTCCGGTTCATTCGCCTTTTTCAATGGGGCCAGTCATCCAGGGAATCCAATAAGCCCTTTGTCCATACGTCTGTCGGTGAGCTCCGGTGAGCTTCATACGCCAGTCGTTGGAGGTTTGGAATCAGGGTCTAGCCATCTCCCCTAGACTGTCATCCAATGGACAGTCAACCCGGTGAAGAGCGCCGGTCATCCGCTTTTGCCCTCTCACTTCGGTGAAAAACACCTCCGCCACGTGAAGGCAGTGAGTAGGACTTCCTCAGGAGGGGCTATGTAAAACGCCCGTTCATGTGGGAGCATTTCAAGAAGTGTACAGAGGGGTGGCCAACCCGCAGCGCAAGACACCCACCCCCGACCATCCTGAGGCTTTGGAGGCTGAGGTTGGTATTCCGAAACTCTGAATTTCGTCATCCATATACTTGCAAAGGAAAAAAATTGTGTCTATGAGTGGTACATTCGTGCATAGAGATTCTACATCCAGTGATAACATTCTCTTTTGAGTGCATAAAAGACTTGAGTGTAAATAGCAAACGAAAGTACTTACAGAGTTGTCGTCTCATAGGCTCCAGCATCTCGGACAACCACTTTGCAATCGGATGGTACGGTGATCCCTCCCTGTCTAAAATTTGTCAAATTGGCAGACCTGCTTTGTGCACCTTTGGTAGACCGTAGAGTCGAGGGATAATTGATCCTTTTGGTCTCAGACGTTCAAATAGGTCTGCCTCAATTATGAGGCAGTCGTTCTTCATTCTCCTAAGAACATTTGTCAGTTGCTGTTCCGTCTGTCTGGTTTTGAAAATTTATTATCATTAGAGATTAGAGGTGTTAACTTATTGATAGACACATCTCAGTCCATGAGGACGACTCCCAAATCTTTTTCTGGACGTGCAATGATTATATCTTTGTTGTTTCTCAAGTCTTTAAGCTGCTGTTTGTGTTTCGTTTGTCTGGAGTTGTCGGACTTTTGCTTTTGAATTGAGGGGTTTTGATTGCTGCAGTCAAAAATTGTAGACTTGAAATGTAAGAAATCTGCATTCAGAGACAAGAGTAATGTTGCTTGTTTGATTAATAAGATATAAGAATAAAACTTGTGCACTGTGATGGTATAGAGTGTAATTCCATTATGGGTAAATCTTTGTTTTGATAAAGTTTCACAGCGCTGTTATACACTAATGTTTACTGATGACCACGTTTCGAGCACAATTCTCATTACTGCTCATAATCGTATCAAGACACTATCCACACGACTTCCTAAATTCATTTATATAGTTCCATTATTTTTCACTTGATTTGATTGGTAATAGTATTTTCCATATTTCTGGTATGAGTGATGAGTTATTCCTATTGCATATGTTGGGTGTAGACTCGATTAGCCAACCAGGATTCAGTAATCAACCTCTCTCTACCTACCTACATAGATTACTTTTTAGAATTATAACCCTCTCCCATCCTATTGTGTTTTTTTATTTCCTTCACGTTCCCAGTGGAACATAGGGCTTCAAGCTGGAGGCTTGAAGTTTCTGTAGCAGTGTCTATTTTACAGGATGGGGTTGCTACCCTCATGCCCAACCTTCTCTCTTTACCAGTCTTATTACTGGCTAAGTGACGTAAAGGAGTGCGTCGGCCGGGGATCGAACCCCGGACCATGTGCATGATCGGCGAACATGCTAACTGCTGTGCCACCGACGCACCATCCTATTGTGTGGTTGTGTGTTAATGCATGGATTGCAACTGCTGAGCTTTTTTCTAAACTACTTATCTTCTCGGGGTCAACCATTCTTACCTTAGCTAAATGCTTATGTTCCGACAATCTGACTACCCCTGACCTATGTAATTGACCTCACAGTCATTGCATGGTATTTTGTAAATAATATTATTTTGTCTAATTGGGTCAACCGACAGGGTCGTTTAACCTACAGAGCTTGTCCCTGAGTGAGTTTGTAGGTTTAAATGCCACCCTAATTCCTGCTTTATTTAGAATCCTACGTAGGGTTTCAGATGTCCCCTCTTTATATGGTATAGCTGTAGATGACTTATATTCTCTCTTATTTATGTTATTATTACTAGTTTCACAATTATTTTTATTTTGTTTTTGGCCTTTTCTGATCTTCCTAATGAATTTTAAAGGATAGTTATTTAACACCAACGCTTCTTCTATCTGTTTTAATTCATCATTTAAGTCTTTTTTTGTGCAAAATTAAGATTAGTAGGAATGCGAATGTTATTTACAAAATATCCTGCAATGACTGTGAGTTAAACCAACTACATCCGTCAAACTAGTAGATTAGGGATAATCAGATTGTCAGAGTATAAGAATGGTTGACCCCACCCAAGAAGATAAGTAATTTAGAAAAAAGCTCAGCAATTACAATCTATGCATTAACACACAGCCACACAATAGCAAGGTGGGAGAGGGTTAAAATTCTAAGAAGTAATCTATGTAGGTAGGAAGAGAGAGGTTGATTACTGAATCCTGGTTGGCTAATCGAGTCTACACCCAACATATGCAATAGGAATAACTCATCACTCATACCCGAAATATGGAAAATACTACTACCAATCAAATCAAGTGAAAAATAATGGAACTATATAAATGAAGTTAGGAGGTCGTGTTAATAGTGTCTTGATATGATTATGAGCAGTAATGAGAATTGTGCTCGAAACGTGGTCGTCCGTAAACATTAGTGTATAACAGCTCTCTGAAACTTTATCAAAACAAAGATTTACCCATAATGGAATTACACTCTATACCATCACAGTGCACAAGTTTTATTCTTATATCAAGGGTTGTTTCGGCGTTTTTCTTTCTCGCATACACACACAAATGTGAATGCAAACCTATTTCGCCTCTACCTCTAATTACACATGTGTGTGTGTGTGTGTGAAAAGTGTGCTCAGTTCACTTGAGCTGAGATTCACGCATTTTTATTATTATTTTAGTGTGTGTGAGATTAAAACACAAAAAAGGAAGCGTGTTGAGTAGTTGAGTTGATTGTCATCGATTATTATAATTATTATTGATATTAATTTATCTATCTGTTCCAGGTCATTACGTTTTGTCTTTTTTTGTTTTCCATTGTAAAATTCTCTTCGGTGCGCTGCGCGCGCGCGCATACACATGCAAAAAGCGTTTAAAATTTTTTCTTTCTACTTATGTCTTATATCTGTTCCTCTTTTCTCTCTCTCTCTCTTCTGTTTTTGTACGTGAGCACGTTTTGTTGTTGTTGTTTTTTTTGGTGTCATTATTGATTGTTATTGATCACTTGGGGTAGTTTTTTTCTCTTACAAAAGTGTTCTATAAACTGTGTTGTATGCATGCATGTGTTCTAGTAGATCTAGTAGGGACCTTGAAGGTTATTCATTGATTCTTTTGTCTTTCAGGGGGGGGGGTGGCGTAAAGGGCAGTTGTCGTTTAACGAGATCAATAGATCAATAATAGATCACAGTTAAAATTGATCATTTTTTTAAAAACAAGCTCTGACAATTACTTACTCTTTATCGAACCGTCCTTTCTTCAATATTCTTAGATAAGATTGAGTGATATATGCATATATATATATATATATATATATATATATATATATATATGCATAAGATTATTTTCATTGATTGAAAACAGAGTAGGCCTTTAGAGATATGATTGGAGAACATTTGTAACTCAGGTCGGATGAATGATTTTGATGTGGTTGTGTTCTCTGAACTGGACGTATTCAGCGCCATAAACTTCAATTTCAATTGAAGTAAGCTTTTAGATTTCTTCACAAGTTCACCATTAATCATCTCTTCTGGTCGGTCGATGACCACCTTGAACGTGATTGGTTGTTTTTAGTGTGTGTTTTCACACTTTTTCCAGGCTACTGATATTGGAACTGATTGATTGTTTCTTTGATTTGAATTCACTGGAATACCAGACAGGCTTCTAAAAATTCTCTATGGCTAGCATTCTTGGTGTTGTTTTACTCTGTCTAATATTTGAACGTTGGTTGTCCCAGTTAAATTGATGTCCGTGGTTGTGTCTGTATGCAGTGAGGCGATATGAGTGAGTGAGTGAGTGTGAGTGGATGTCATGTCTTTTGATGGCTAGCTTATGTTTATGGAGACGAAGACGAAGAGTAGGGGACGTCCACTTTGGCCAATGTAGTGGTTTTTGGCAGTTGTTACAATTTATTTTGTAGATGATGATGTTGGTTTTATCTTCTTTCGTTGTTGAGTCATTTGGTTGACACAGGGTTGACTGAGTGAAGTGATTTTATTGGTTTGTGTGCGACGTCAAGTCCTCATCATGGTTTGAAGAGTCTTGCAGTGATTTCTGAAGTATCCTTCATATATGTTGTAGGGCAACTTTCTTTGTGCTTTCCTTGGGTCGCTTTTGGTTTTATGGTCATAATAAGTAACTTGTTAGAATGTTATAATGTACGTGGACTGAAATAGAATTTTAAGATTATGTATTATCCTCTCTGATATCAAGGTGTCACCTTGGTATGATTATGAGCGGTAATAAATTGTGCTCGAAACGTGGTCATCAGTAAACATTACTGTATAACAGCGCTGTGAAACTTTATCAAAACAAAAATTTACCCGTAAATGGAACTAGATTACTTTTTAGGATTTTAACCGTGTCCCACCATGCTGTTGTGTAGTTGTGTGTTAATGCATGCAGTGGAATGTAGTGCTGAGCTTTTTTCTAAATTACTTATCATCTCTGGGTTGGTTGACCGCCAGTCAAATCAGAGGACAGTAATAAATAATCTTAAATTGTTTTCTGTTTCAATTCAATTCACATACATCATTCATTTCAACATTCTAACAAGTTACTCACTTATTTTGACTATAAAAACACTCGTCTTATTTCCCATATGATTGTAATTGATCACTCATAACATTCATATTATCATTATTATTATTTCTGAATGTACATTATCCTATATTACTGATTTGTATTCAATATCTAATCATCAATTCCACTCATGTAAATAAATGAAGGAAACAAGAAAGTTGTGTGAGCAAGTGATTGAGTGAGCAGCTTGATATTGATTATGAGTGGCAGTAATAATAAATTGTGCTCGAAATGGCGTGTGGTCGCATCAGTTAATATTACTGTACAAAACACTACACTGTGTGTGTGTGACAGTTTTCAAAATTCATGGATAATCCTCATTCAGGAATGAATGAATGAAAACAAAACACGTAGATCAGCGAAGAGTCTCTTTTCGTCGGCGAATTCACTCTCTTAGCTCTATAATCGGAAATATATATATGGGTTATTTTGTATGTATGTGTAGATTAAGTTTGTTAAAGAAAAATAGACAATTGGTTATGGCTATTTTAACCAACAAGGTGAAGATTGGTAATACAAGTCAAGAAAATTAGGTGTTAATGAAATTAGGATAGTAACAAAGGTGATAAGTTGTCACAAACAGTTGTTAAAAAAGAAGTTATGTAATCATATGAATAGTTTGATGAGTGAGTTTTACTCAGGGTTCACATAAGAACAAAGTAGATAATACGAAATTATGTAGGAGTTCTGAATGAATACAAGAATTATAAGGAATTAAAGAACAGACAAAGAAACAAAATTAAGTCATCAAAATCAACAAAGTTGTTACCATGACAATAGAAATGGTTGAGTAATCTTCTTTTGTATGCACAGCTCTGGTTTTTCTATGTGAATGGCCAGAGCTTCAGAGATACAAAGAGGACGAAACCGTATTGCCTTTGATAGGTTGTTCTTAACTCTGTGGATTACTTTGAAGCAGTAGGCGTTTGTTGAAATGGAATGATCAGTTTAACCAGGTGTTCAATTATCGCACTCTTTAATACACCACCACTATTTCTTTTTTGCAACCATGCTGTTGGATAGTGTTCTTGAATCCTCTTGGATCCTCTTTATCAAAATAAAATCTTATCCATAATGGAATAATTAATGCCGAAGTTCACATGTGTGCATGCATAAAAAGGGGAATGCTGGCTGTTTAAAATTACATACATATACATGTATATGGTCATGCATAGTGTGATGGCGCATTTAACTCACGCTTCACTATTTTACCACTTTTATAATGAAAATGTTTTCTGATATAGGTAGGTAGGTGGATGTATGGTGAGGTTATGAAAATAACCAAACAACAACAACAACAGCAACATCCAACGCCAATCACCATCAGCAGGGGGGGGGATTTGAAAGAGGTTACACTTCATTCACTTATCTAGGGAGGATTGTCTCAACTACACGCAGTCGGAACGGACGAGGATGTCAAATTGAGCGAGAATCGGGAGGACGAGAAACACATTCACATCAACCTGAAACAACCAATCTGGAAATCTTCGTCACTCAACATCAATAACAAAATTCGGTAGGATTTTCAATACAAACACATAGAGTCGGTCAGTTCTTCTATAGAGATCAGAAATTTGGCGGGTTGGTTACAAAGAATATTTCCACCAACAGCCTGTTGTAGAACTTTATCAACAACTAACTGTCTTCGCTCTATATACTGAAGATCTGATATGGCCGGGCCGGAAAGAATCACCAATAACAAGAAACGATGGGAAGAAACAAAACAAGAACCAATCGCCCAACAACAAATATGCAAGAGAAAGTAGATTGGACACTCGCTGAGGAGGCCACTGCTGGGTGATATCACGCGCTCGTTAGGCCATTGCTCGAGTGGAACCAGGCCGAAAGGGAAGTGGCGAGTGGGTCGTCAGTGCGAGGGTGACATGGAGGAGGAGATCTTGTGAAGAGGAGTTAAAACAGTATGGACTAACATGGATGATGCAGGTGTAAAGTAATTACAGCAGAAGACAGACAGAAGCAAGTGGAGGCGTGCAGTTGAAGCCCTATGTTTCACACTAGGAACCCAAGGGAACAATAATAATAATAGATCAAGTTAAAAGGATGACATATTGAAGGTGAAAATAACAATGAAGATGAATGACTAAACCAAATAACAGAGGTAGGTAACAACACTGTGCGACAGTTGATCCAAAACAAAATCTTATCCATAATGGAGTTATACTCTACTCTACCACCACAGTGCCCGAGTTTTATAATTATGTCAAGAAGAATGGTGGCAATTTGAAATTATACAGATATATGGTTATGCATAGTGTGGTCACACAAAAACCTTGGAGGATCTGGACTTCGGCGATGATATAGGTCTGATTTCCCACAAACTGGAAGATATGTAAGTCAAAAGCAACAAGCTGGTAGAAGAAGCATCAAAGATAGGACTTCCAGTGAACATAGGTAAAACAGAGGTGATGAAGATTCCCGGTCAACACCAACAGAAGCAACAACAGACAACAATCAGCCTGCATAAATGGGAGGAACCTGAAAGAAACAACCTCCCTCACCTACCTGGGAAGCATCGTCTCAACTACAGGTGGACGAAACTGACGAGGATATCGAAGCCAGAATCGGAAAAGCAAGACAAGCTTTCACTACTCTCAAGTCTGTGTGGAGGTCAACAGCACTCGGAATCAAAAATAAGATCCGGATTTTCAACTCCAATGTGAATTCAGTGCTACTCACTATACGGATCAGAGACTTGGCGTGTCATAAAGAGCATCTGAAACAAACTACGGACCTTCACTAACAGTTGTCTTCGCTCAATACTCAAGATCAGATGGCTGGCCAGAAAAGATCATCAACAGGGATCTCTGGCAATGAGCGAACCAATCAGGAACCGATTGTGAAACAAACAGGCATGAAGAAATGGAGATGGATTGGCCATACGCTGAGGAAACCACCAAGTGACAACACTAGACAAGCCATTGCTCGAGTGGAACCCGAAAAGGAAGCGGGCGGCGAGTTAGTCGTCAGTGCGTAGATGAGGTGACTTGGAGGAGGTCATGTGAGGAGGAGATGAAAGCATGTGGGCAGACTTGGAGCCAGGTGATGAAAACATTAGCAGAGAACCGAACGCAGTGGAGACGCGCAGCTAAAGCCCTATGTTCTTTTAGGAATTAAAGGATATAATAATAATAATGGTTTGATCAGGGATTTTCTCAAGCTTCACTTATACCACTTATAATTATGTAAATCTTTCTTACAATCTTATTATCTCCAATGTTTTTTTTTCTTTTTTTGTTTGTTAAAATATGTATGGCTATACATCAAAATAATAATACTACTTCCATAAGTATTGACATACGATGAAAGTAGTCGAGATGAAGTCGATGCAAAAGCAGCATTGGCTGAACTTGAAAAAATGCCACATATTGGCGTATCACGAGTTGGACAAACTGGAGTTGGCGTCTTAGACAAAATCGATGGAATCCGTACAGTCAGTGAAGCAGCAGGTGATGAAGGCGCCTTAAATGATCCGGAACACACTGAAGGTGAGTCAGTATTTTATATTTTACATTGAATGATGTGATTTAGAAAACAGAAAGATTGAGCTGAGCGAAGAAATATTTTTACTTTTCAATTAGATCTTCCCTCATCTCACTCTGGCTCTGTTGGTGTAAGTCACTGATTATCCCCATATACAAGAAGGGAGACAAGTCTTCCTGTGATAATCACAGAGGGATTAGCTTGACTAATATAGTGTCTTAAGTCTTAGGCTCAATAATCATGCGTAGACTGAGTGGTGCTCGGGAGGCACAAGCACGAGAGAGCCAGGCAGTCTTTAGACCAAGAAGAGGGTGTATTGGTCATATCTTCACCCTCCGACAGATTCTAGAACATAGTCATTCCTACCGGCGTCCAACAGTCATTATATTTCTTGACCTAAAGGCAGCATTCGACTCTGTCGATCGAGAGTCTCTCTGGCGATTCTTGGGTGTGAAGGGAATGCCGAGAAAATATATTGCACTGATTAAGGCACTTTACTCGTACTCATACAGCCAGGTGAGGGCTTACGGCGAGCTGTTATCTGAACTGATGACGACCAGTGGTGTCCGTCAAGGATGCCCATTATCTCCTTTTCTATTCAACTTCATCATGGATGTACTAATGGACTTAACCCTAGGTGACTTCAGCGACTCAGGGATTGACTTGCTACCAGGGAGGGAATAGTCTCGTTGACTTAGAATATGCAGACGATATAGTCCTACTAGGCGATGACTCTGACAAAATCCAGCAGAGTCTTCTAAACACCTTGAGCTGCAATCTTCGATGTTTGGCATGCGATTCGCTCCCGCCAACAAAATGAGGTTACAGGACTGGACTACATCGACACCTAGTTTAAAAATAGGAAGTGAAGTGGTAGAGCACGTTGACCGCTTCACTTATCTGGAAAGTACCATCAGCCAACACCAACGGGTTGATCTCTGACGAAATCTCAGCTGAGTACGGATACAGGGGGCTCGTTTCGCATTTGCAGTTTACGCCGACTCTGGCGTAGACGAGATGTTCGACTATCGACCAAAGGGCGGGTGTACTGCTAATCAGTCCGCTCCGTCCTCCTTTATGGCTGGCTGTGAGACCTGGCCACTGAGAGTGGAAGACATGAAAAGCCTGATTAGCTGTCTTCGATCATAGGTACCTGCGTTCTATCTCCCGTGTGAAGTGGTAGTTGTAATAGGGTGAGCAATATTGAGGTCAGGCGTCGGTCGAGTTCTAGGTAAACAGGGGAAATCAGTCGACGAATTTGTGAAGTTACAAAAACCGAGATGGTTAGGACATGTGTTACGTATGCCTAGCCCAGTCATCGCCTTCCTCAACGAGCAATGTTAGCGGATACAGGTTCATGCTGGAAAAGAGCTAGTGGAGGTCAAACAAAAACTTGGCATCAGTCAATGAAATCCACAACAGTTGGTCTAAGCCACGTAGGAAGGTGTAGACTTCCTGACTGGTTGGGGTCCTCGGGACGGTAAAAACCAATGGTTGGAAACAATTGGTGACATGGCTCAAAACCGTTCTCAGTGGAGCAGATGCATCCACTCCCTGTGACTTATGATTTCCAATCAAACTATGTTGTTCTTCGTTACTACTATTCCTTTGTCTCACACCTCTGTTTACTGTGTCTATTATGCCTTTCTTGTACTTTCTTCTCTTGATTTGTGTGCTACATGAAGGGAGTGTGACGACTTGAACTGGCGCACATCGGTGCAAAGTTCTATGTCAAAAACGGAGAGACAGACTCTGGCTCTACTCTAATATTATAATAAAGAGCATTTTTATTACAATACACAACAACAATTTACCAATCAAGTAGCGATATGTTTGTTAACAGTAATTAGTGTCAAAATGTCAATGGGGCGATAATTAACGAAGAAAATTAATACACACACGATTAAAAGGTTGAAATGGTTATATGCAACCTGTGGATTGCATAATGCATAATTTTGGAACAAAAGTGAGTAGTAATTAAGGAATCAGCGTATGTGTGTGTGCACAGGTTTATTCCTCAATGACAGATTGTTAAAGAAAATAGAATACGATTTGGACAATGATAATTTGTAACTAACTAGGGATGAAGTGATCATAAGAATAAAATAATTTGGACAGTTATAAATTTTTATAGGTTTAAGGGAAAGGGAGGCGAATTAGTCGATCCGTTTTATACAATCATATAACGATGGCCAAGGAAGGTGAGGAAAGTGGCTGTGAAAATTTCATCTGAAGACACCCACACATAGGTTTGGCTTCTTCTTCGTCAGGTGGATTCCTATTGTTTCAGCTGTCGTATGCAAAAGACGAACTCGTAAAGCAAAATTAAGATTAGTAGGAATGCGGTAAATAATTTTAAATGCATTATTAACGTCTACCTTATGCTCACTATCTACAAGGTGGGCTATAATAGAGCTGTTACGAATAGGTCTTGTTTGTCCCTTGTCGTTTAACCGTGCTGCAGGATGATGTTCGGAAATACGATGATGAACATGACTAATTGTACGCCCTCCGATATAGCTGGCTCCGCAGCTGCAGTCGAACTGGTAGATACACACAGATGTGGGGGCAAATTTAGGTAGCTTATCCTTATTTCTCGAAAATAGAATACGAGTGGTTGTGAAGAGACAACGTACCTCTGCTGCTTAATAAGAAGCTCTTTTAACTGCATTCTTTAGGTGCTCGCCGTGTTATTATTTCACTGATGTTGTCACCGAGGAACTGCAATTTTATGAACAGTGGTTTTTTTGGAACTGTTACAATACTGACTCTCCTAGGTGCTGCTGAATTCATATTTTTCTCAATGAATTTATCTGGATAACCATTTCTTTTTCTAAGTAATTCTCTAATAATCTTAACCTCTTCATTGAACCAGTCGTCTGAACAGATCAACTAAGCTCTATGAACCGGACAACTTACCAGGTTACGCGTTTATATTTCAAAGATACAAAACTCAAAAAATGAGTGTACTGACCTGTGATTTACTCACTCACTCACTGTCTGCCTGTCTCACTTAGATTTTAAACAGTAATCGATGTAACAGTTAAACTCTCTCTTTCTTACCAAGGAAGGTTTAATTAGTGTGCTGACGAATTGTTTCTTTGAGCACATAAAGGTGCTTTAAACTTTAAACCTAACTGCCAGCTAGGGCTAGCTTCCACATACTTTAGGATACGCTCTCCCCCACCCCCCAAACACGCTTTTATGGATAGATAGGCCTTTAAAAGATGTGTTAGTTAACGGCAATTTTATGTCCTGTCTCCTGTACAATATGTTTCGCAATAGAGGAGCCAGTTAGGTTTTCATCTGTTTTCACCATCAGTGGATTCTGAAGATTCTATTTGTTTTTGGAGCCATTTAGGAATATGTTCTCAAGCCAACCAGCCAGCCCTTACTTGCAGAGATCGAGGGCTCCTCCCTATGTATGTTTGTGTGCGTGTGTGTGTGTGTGTGGCCACACGTACATTCAAATAGGTGAATACTGTGAGAGGATGTGACATCATTTTTCGCATGTTCGACGGGGCTTAGATAGATGGACATATTGGCTTCAAATTTTCAATTATTCTGATATTAGCTGCATACAAAGTCTTTTAAACCACAACGGCGTTCAATCTTTGTCTAGTTATCAAGCTGCTATGATGCCACCCCGATATAGGGTAGCTTCATGCACACATGTTTCTTAGGGTGAGTTGTAGAGTGGGTCTTCGTGTTTCACTGACAACTTTATATCTCCTGATGAATTTGTCTGGATAATTGTTATCAATCAGAGCAGAGTTGTGTCAGCTTTCTTTCTTCCTCATCATCAAGTGTGTCTGTCGTCAATGCATATTCGTTGGATTCTACTGTGAAGAGGCACCTCACTCACTAAGGCTCTTTTGGACTGAATAGGGCAGAAACTGTGGTAACTAAGATACTATCCTGTCCTGTCCAGGTAGATTTTCTATAATTGAAAGGGCCTTAGTAAGGTGCCTCTTCAGTAGAATCCAACGAATATGCATAGGCCGTACACAATTAGGCGTGTTTCTCGTCGAATGTCCGAACATCACCCTGCACAGTGGTTGGTTGGTTGGTTAAGTAAAAGACAGCCGAAATCTATTCACATAGCGCTATTCGATCTCACTCATCTTCCTGTGATACAAGAGAACACAAGACTGATTGATGTTGACAAGGCGGCGGCTTTCAGGGTCATTTACCTACCACAAACCAACCAACAAATTTCAATTCCGCCTTAAGACTTCGACTACTAAATATTTCTGAGGCTGACTGGCTGGCCGGCCGGCCGTTGGGATCCATATTAACAAGCCTAATTTGTGTGCATCGAAAAGAAGTTGGTTAGTTCAGACATTATCTAGGTTGCAATGATCCTGAATTTGTTGTGGAATTTTCCTAATTTTAGTTGATATTCTATTTCCTACTATATCTTTATTATTATTATTATTATTATTATTATTATTATTATTATTATTATTATTATTATTATTATTGTAATTCAAGGATCTTAAATGAACTGTGGTGTTGATTCCATTGTGATCTTACTTTACAGATCGATATTATTTGAAAAGCACACTAATATTGTTATTGACTACTACTAATCTAGAATATTCTATGTATATAAACATGCATGCATATATAGATATAATTGTAGAGCGAGAAGAGGTGAAGGAGGAGGAATTTATCGACTAGGGGATATTCTTTTTTTATTTTTTTATTTACAGCTTGATTCCTACTGTATTTTTGGTACAAGTATGGAGTTTTCAGCATGGATATCGGTAGCCCAAATTTTGCAGGCCTACCATAGATATCAGGTGTGCGCCGGCGTGGGCTCGAACCCCGGACCATGTGCATGATCGGCGAGAGTCCTAACCACTGTGCTACCGACGCACAGTTGGACTCGGTGGGGTTTTGCGTTTCATAAGATATTAGTTGGTGCTAGTTAAAATCCAGAAATTTTTAAAATTCTGTTCAAATTTTTATTTTACTCTTAACGGTATGTGTATCGTCTTTCTTAATCTCTCTTTTTTTGTATGTGTTGGTTTTTTTTTCAGTGAATACATTAACAGAAGAGGAGAAATCTCGGATTATGTCATCAGAGTCATTTTTACGCTTCTTTCAGCGTTCCTCACGGATTGTCGAACGAGTGTTATCGCGTAATGAAGACCTTTTTCAAGAGTATACAGGTGAAGATGATCACGAGGCCAAGGAGTAAGTCCTCTCTCTGTGTTTTTCCTTTTTTTTTTTACATCTAACGACTATTTCCAACTTTAATTGATTTTTAGATTTTCCCGTCGATTGACTGGACCGAAGTGCTCGGTCTCAGGCTGACATGTCTGTTGGCCGGGTTCTTGTGCAGATGCTTTGACGATGTCTGGGCATTTAATTAGTAGTTAATAGGTGGATGTTGACTAGTGCTAGTTGGGACTCGTCAGCTAACTGGAAGTACCTGCATTTCTCAGTGAGTGATGATGTTCCCACCACGGAGGCTCGAACCCAGTGCTTATCCTGGATTCCATTGCTAGTCACCATCCACCATGATATTTTTCGCGCATACATTTCGCCTATTTATGTCACAGATAATTCCTATTTTGAACAAAGAAGGAAGAAACATTGAGGCTCAGAATAATCTGGATCCATTTTACTTCGTCGTTTCTCATCACCAGCTGCGTACAAACTGAATTCTTTAGTAAAAGAAAAAGAAAAATAAAAAAGTGTACAATTTTAACAAACTCTTGTCCATTAGCAGGAGCATATTGTCAGAGCGTCATAGTAAATGAAATAAGGCGTTGCGATTTACAATGTGTCTAAAGTGTTACGACACATACATATATATGTTTTGTTAGAGAGAAGTTTGTTGAAAGAAAATTAATTAAAAGTTGTGTTGTTTGGGTGGCAACAAAAGACAATTAGTAATAGTTACGTAATTAGGTAAGAGAAGATCAAAATTTTCGGTAAACATGAAGTCAGATGAGAGAGAAGTTAATGATGTAATACAGTGAGCAGAGCTCAGAATAGAGTCAAGCGAAAAATAAATGGTGTGGAGGTGGGTAGTGAAAAGATAAATTAACAAAATTAGAAAACAAAGAGAGTAACTAAGAGGTGAGTCACCAGGGTAATTGAAGTTTAACAACGATTTCTTTTTGGACACATAAGTGAGTCAGGCTTCAATCGTTTTATTGCTATAGCTTCAAGAAACCTGAGAAGACTTGAGGTACTTTTTGTCTGTTAGTTTTTTTATTTTGATTGATTACAGCACATCTACTCGGTGCTGTCCTGTGTCAGTCAGGTGTTTGGCGGTTGGCGATTGAAGAGCTTAAAAAATTCTGTCCCTTTAACCGGAGGATCACTCTTTGGTACATGTTCGCAGAATCTGACGTAGGCCCTCGCCTCTCTGGTTCTTCCAATGTAACTGCTTCCGCAGATACATGTAAATTGGTATACACAGTTGGAGGTAACATAGAAGGGGTACTTGTCAGTCGTTGAATGCACCAGTGAGAAGGTTGTTTTCGGGGTAGATAGAGACTAATAATGCTGTAGGATACAGCATTCAGACTAAAGTCGTATTTTTAAATAAATCGTGTTTTCATGTTTACTACTTATGAATATATAAGTAGTAAAAATAGAGTGGCAAAATCTTCAATGAACTAACAATGAAAATTTCTGTCGATGGCCAAAGTGTTTGGAGAAGACACGCAAGCAGAAGGTGGCAACACTGAGAAAGTACCGAATAAGAAATAGAAAAGAATGAGATGATGATTATCATTTCGGTTTTGATCACGGATTGATATGAGTTAGAGAACCATTGAAAATCAGGGAATACTGGACAACTGTTTCGTCCAAGTTTGTGACTCATAGGCAGTACAGTACGCACCCACCACAGAGGGTTCGAACCCAGGACCTTCCGGTTACAAGCCCAGCTAATTGGTTCGTATACCATTCAGCCATCACTCACTGGAACCCGATTCCTCAATGCCTAGCCATTGCATGAATTCTAACTTCTACTAATTTGTGATGCATTTACCGCGACTGGCACCAACCAATGTCGTCGGTGGAACATCCATCCTCACGCATGACATCTAGGTGGACCTAACTGGTCATGACTTCTCACTAGAACTGACACTCCATCCTGTAGTAGTTAGAATTCATGCACTAACCATTGAATCGGGTCCCAGGGGAGAGGTGGCTGAATAGTATGCGAGTCAGCCAGCTAGCTGGCCTTGTAACCGGAAGGTCTTGGGTTCGAACCGCCTGTGGGAGGTGCGTACTTCCGATGATTCCCAAACTAGGCTGATATAACAGCTCTGTCCAGTACTCCCTTTGGCTAGTTTTCAGTGGCTCTCTAACTGATATCAATCCGTGATCAACTGGTAAGAAAAAAAGAGCTAAACGTGATGGGCAATGAGATCAAAAATGATCTGAAAATCCACACAAGTTAACAAGCTCCTCCACCGACCCTTAGACTAAAGTGCTGAAAAAAAGGAGTGTGCAGTAAAGCGCCAAATTTTACACATTTACGTGATTCTTGCATCTCTTAAATCAAACAATAGAACACAAATAGATTTAGAGGACAAGAAGAATTAACTGTGTCTTTCGTTGTATTTTTTGTTTTTATTGAATGGATAGGTCGGATCCAAATTATTCGGTGAATTATTTGAAAACTACTAACTAACAGGGGAGGCATAACACTGAAGACTAAAATTTTGTCATTTTATATTGATGAAGAGTGATTACGGTTTTTTCTCTTAAGGGAATTAGAACAACCATTGCTTTCTCCCTCTAACATATAGAAAAATAAGTGATCTCTTCTTTTGTGATTTCACTTCCAGGAATTAATAAAACCCGCCTGTAGTCAGTCAGTATTACTTGTAATGCAGCGAATAAGAAATAGAAAATTATGAGATGATGATGATGATTATCATTTCAGTTTTGATCACGGATGATTGATATGAGTTAGAGAAGCATTGAAAACCAGGGAATAAATACTGGACGGGTGTTTCGTCCAAGTTTGGAACTCATCGGTAGGGTTTCGAGCTCAGGACTTCCCGGCTACAAGACACGCTCGTGTACCACTGAGTCGCTGGGACCTGAATCAAATGGCTCATAAATTCTAAATTCTACCAATTTGTGATGCATTTCGCGCGACCGCTCTCAGCCAGTGTCTCATAGGCAGGCAGGCAGGCATTCTTCTTCACCCCACCCCACCCGGTGCTTTCCACTGGTCACGATTTCTCACTCAAGCTGCAGGCGAACTCGTCCTGGTTGGTTTTCAAGGGTTCTCTAACTTATATCAATCCTACAAACAAATTCATGGGGATTTTTTTAATTTTTATTACTATTATAGTATTATTCGATCAGTGTTTATGATTCTCTTATTGTAAATTTCATTTTTTTTTACAGTAATCATTACTTCTAACCGTACTAGTTTTCTTCACTACGATATTATGTTAACAAGATAGCGTAGGTTTTCCGGCTCCAGTGGTTATATACATATTTCGACCCCCCCTTAGGAAACAATTGTAATATATCATCGTGAGATGACATCAGTTAGAGAACCACTAGAAAACCTGTAAGGAATACTGGACAACTGTTTCGTCAGCTTAGTTAGAGACTCTTCAGCAGTACGCACCTACCGACAATGTTCGAACCCAGGTTGCTCTGGTTACGGGGCGAGCTGAAGAGACCCAAACCAGGAAGAAACATCTGTCCTTGCAGGTTTTCCAGTGGTTCTCTAACTGATGTCAGCTTATGATGAAATCCTCCATGCAATCAAACAGAAATCCCTACAAAACCAATACTTGAGAATTGTAATCTATGTTCATATAATCGATTAACAAACATTTGTAGGTTTCACACGCTTACTGGCACTCCTCGAAAATGTCGTTGCTAGGATCTGCAATACTGATTACTAAGGCCTGAGGCGTTGTCAAATAACTGTGTCGGTTACGAGTACTTTGTAAATGTGACGAGTAGGTGGAATGTTAGTTATCTTGTTTGTTTGTTTGTCCTCAATTACTTTCCCGTACACAAGTTGTGACTTCTAACCAATTTCGTGGACAGGCGTATTCATCAAATCGCGTATCCCTTCATTACTGGTAGATGTGGCTAGTGCTACCTACTGTGTGCCTTGTTGCATATGGACAGGAAGCGACTTCAATTGAAATCAACATTTAAATCCAATCATTGTAAACGTAAAAGTGTTTAGTTTACGTTGTGTCGACATGAAATAACCTCATTAGACAACTGGTTTGATCTTCAGCCGTTTATCAACCAATCAGAAAAATTTTTTCTCCTCTGACCTAGCCCAACTTTAATGTGACTAAGAATGTATAAATATATGATGTGTTTTTCCTTACTGAAAGTCCATTGCCAAGTGTCTTATTTATTAAATAAACAACAGACCTTCGCCAACAGCTGTCTTCGCTTAATTCCACTCAAGATCAGATGGCCAGCTGACCAGAAAAGATCAGAAACACGGAGGGATCTCTGGTAATGAGCAAACCAACCAAGCAGGGAACCGATTGTGCAACAAATAAGCAGGGAGAAATGGAGGTGGATTAGCTGGCCATCCTCTGAGAAAACAAACCATCAAGTGTCATCACTAGACAAGCCCTCCAGTGGAGCCCGAAACGGGAGCGGCGAGTTGGTCATCAGTGTGAGGGTGAGGGTGACTTGGAGGAGGTCATATAAAGAGGAGATGATGAAAGCATGCGGGGAGACTTGGAGCCAGGTGATAAAAACATTAGCAGAGAACCGAACGCAGTGGAGACGTGCAGCTGAAGCTCTATGTTCCTCCAGAAATTGAAGGAAATAATAATAATAATCCTACTGCAGCTGAGCTATTAATTGTTGCTTTGTTCAAATTGACCTAAATGTGTTTGTTTTTCGTAGACTTATTATGTATGAGAGATAAAAAGCCATACTTCAAGTCTGCTGAGTTTCTTCTCATAAAGCAAAAAGGATGAATGGGTATCCACTGAGATTTCTCGAGCAAAAAGGATGCACTATTACCATCTCTACCAGTATTCATGCTTCATACTTCTGGTTATCTTGATTAGTTTGAACCAAGCGAGGATGTGAATATATATTCACAATTTTTCTTCACTTTCCTAACAATCTAAAATGACGTATTTTAAAAAAATTGAATTTTAGATTTTCCTGTCCATTGATTGATTGAACCGAAGTGCTCAGTCTCAGGTGTTGACATGTCTGTCGGCTTCTCGTACAGATGCTTCAACGACGATGTCTGGGCATTTAATTAGAATTTAATTGGTGGATGGTGACTAGCAGTGGAATCCAGTACAGCATAACGCGCATTTCGTCTTATTCGGGACTCGTCAGTTAGCTGATGTACCTGCATTTCCCAGCGAGTCAGTGATGATGTTCCCACCACCGAGGATCGAACCCAGTGTCCATAGTTTCAAACACCAGCCAAAGCGTGATCCACTAGACCACTTCGATCACAAGGCCACGGGACTCGTGGTCACCTGGCTCTCGTGACCCAAGTGGTCTAGTGGATCACGCTTTGGCTGGTGTTTGAAACTATGGACACTGGGTTCGATCCTCGGTGGTGGGAACATCATCACTGACTCGCTGGGAAATGCAGGTACATCAGCTAACTGACGAGTCCCGAATAAGACGAAATGCGCGTTATGCTGTACTGGATTCCACTGCTAGTCACCATCCACCAATTAAATTCTAAAATGACGTATGTTATTATACCTGCAAATATTCAACAACAAGATTATGATAGGTCGTGGGATTAAATGAGCTTTCGGCAAAGTTAAACTTTAAGGATCACTAACTACCACCAATTAGCGAATGACCTCGCATGCAACAATCACATGAAGGAGGCATTTTTGTGTATGTATGGATTACATATATATTTATGAAAAAAATGTTTAAAAATTGTATAAAAGTGTTACAGAGGATACTCGTCTCTCACATTTGAAAAAAAATAGTTCTCAGTTTTAGTTTGGACTATCAACAGAGTACAAATTCCATTGCGGGTAAAATTTATTTTGATAAGGTCTCATAGTGTTATACAGTAATATTTATTGAGTAATAAATTGTGCTCGAAACTTGATCATCAGTAAATATTACTACTGTATAACACTGTGAGATTTCATCAGAATATTATACGCTATCGCAGTTCTATTCTTATATCAACAGAGTAATTTAACCACATTCTATGCATTTGATTATTTAGTTCTTCTAATCCTTACAATGACCTTAATTCTTCCTGAACCTAGCCCTAACGTGAGAATATCCCTAAACTAACTGTAATCTAACTCGAACCAACTCTGATATCGCCTTTAATTAGGTTAACCTAACCCCCCCAAACTTGTCCTTGGCTTAAAGCGTAGCTAAATGTTTCCCAAACCCAAGCTGAAACTTCCCAGATATCCTCCGATTTAATAACACATAACACTTCGATGAGCATTTTTGGTTGTTGTTGATGATGACAACATCATTTGCCTGGTTTTTCACTGATTCGGTCGGTGAGCGTTTCAAGGTCATTGGTGCGGTCGCGCACTCCACTGGTAATTAGTTAATGGTGCCTAAAGTTGAACTTGGCCCCGTTTGCCTTTTGTTACGGTTAAAGTTAATCCCTAATTACTGGATATGGTTTTTTTAAATTTTTTTAAAATATTTTTTTCTGCCTTGACTAGATCTGATGAATTGCTGACTGTGTCACTAGAGTTTTTCGATGATCGATGGTCTAAAAATCGTAAAGTCACCGATTTGGATTGGTCAACAATATTCCCTGAGTTATGCCTTGCAGCGTATAATTCAAATGAACAAAGTGCTCATGAACCAGAGGGGGTGTGTTTAGTCTGGAATATTAAATATCCAAAGCTAAAAACTCCAGAGCATGTATTCCACTGTCAATCCGCTGTGACTTCAGCGAGTTTATCACGTTTTCATCCAAATATTGTTGTCGCTGGAACGTATTCTGGACAGATTGTTCTATGGGATAGTCGGTAAGCTACTTTGTTTATATATATATATATATATATATATATATATATATATATATATCTTCAATATAGCAAAAATATTCATTCCGACATCTATAAAACACAAAATATAATTGAGCTAGCAAAGTATATGCTTTTCGATAAATTCCATTCTAACCGACATTTTCCTTGCGAAACTAGAAAATAATGGGCCTTTGAAGGATATTATTACTATTATTGAACTTGAATTCTATTGTCGGTACATGGATGATACACCTTTTTGATTATGAAAAATGCGAAAGAACATGCAAAGAACATCCTAGATAAATTTAACGAGGTTCATTTCTTGCAATAAATTTTACTATTGAGAAAGAGAGAAAATGACTAGTATTTCATTTCTAAACATCCTTATGACCAGAAAAGAGGATGGCACAATAAGAAGAAGTGTATATATGGAAACTGACTGTCAGTATATTCACTTTCTCAGCTTCGTGCCCTTGAAATACAGACGCAATGTGATAAAGTGCTTGGTCCACCACAAAGGAAGAGCAATCTGCTCGGATGAATATCATGATGAGGAAGTTATTAATATTAAACGGTTGATGAGTGATGAGTGTGCCAGTATATTGAAAAAGTAAATTAAAAATTGAGGTTGTACATATTTGGTAATTGGGGTATTAAAATTTAAACGAAAGAGACACTGTGAAACTTATTCGCTTGAATATGTAGTTTCCACTACGATTTGAGTGTCCAGCGGTGACGTCAAGAGAGTCGTTTGAGGAAGAGATGAGAGTTTACGGGTAATCTTCGACGAGCTAGCTAAAGAGAAGTGTAGAGAAGAGGATAAATTGGAGTTGTGCTGTGTTCCAGAATCTCAGGGAATAAATCATACTTCCATATTAGTTTGCTTATCAGATGTATCACACAGTGAGTGAGTAAAACAGTATTAGTATTCACTGGATGACAAAGTTTCGAACACACACACAATTCACTATTGCAGTTCATAATCATACACATCACCAATTATAATCACACGACTTCGAAACTTCAGTTTTATAGTTTCTTTCTTTGTTCTCTTCTATTTGTCGTCATTGGGGTAGGAGAATTTTCCAGATATGTGGTTGGACAGGTGTTGAATCATTCCTATTCTCGGTCTGTTTTCGACGTATAACTTTGCACCGATGTGCTGCAGTTCAATTCGCCACACTCCCTCCTTGTGGCACACACACACACACAGTGCAACAGAAGAAAGTAGAAGAAATGCATAATAGAGACAGTAAACAGAGGTGTAAGACAAAGGAATAGTAATAACGAAGAGCGATCTAGTTTCATTAGAAATTATTCCTATTACACGTGTTGATTTGCAGTTGATTCGATAGACAAAGCTTCCTGTCACACAGTAGATGATGACAACACCAACAATAAGGAATCTAAATCATCAGTTGTAATTCCATACCAGGAAGGAATCTCGGAAACCTTACAGCGGAGAATTCTTAACAAGGCGGACTGGAATGAAATTGGCTGAAATTCAACCCCTCCCCACAAACTCAATTAGAAACATGCTTTGTCGGTTAAAGGATCAATCCTGACAGTGGAGCCTTTAAAACAAAACAATTTAGTTTATCTAATCCCCTGCCTGAGATGATTGTCAGGTCAAATACATGGGTGGGTCAAAGTAGTAGAACACGGGGCAGTCAGTGAGTCAAACTAGCCGAGAAGCATAAACACCTAGCAGCAAAATTTAGATTAGTTTACCCGACTGAATAAGATAAGAAATCTAGAGAATAGTTCAGCAGTTATCGCAAGCACTACATGCAATTAAGGACAACCTACCATACAATAGGCTGGACGGGATAAGATGACAGTTTTAAAATCTAATAGAGCTAACAGGGTGGCGAGTGGGGAAGATTGATAGTGGAAGCTTCGTGTATCCATTCAGTTGCAAACACATGTAATAGGAATGATTCAACACCTGTCCAGCCACATATCTGGAAAATTCTCCTACCCCAATGACGATAAATAGAAGAGAACAAAGAAAGAAACTATAAAACTGAAGTTTCGAAATCGTGTGATTATAATTGGTGATGTGTATGATTATGAACTGCAATAGTGAATTGTGTGTGTTCGACACTTTGTCATCCAGTGAATACTAATACTGTTTTACTCACTGACTGTGTCACACATTTAATAAACAAACTAATATGGAATTACCTACTATCACCACAGTGCTTTAATTTTACACATTTACTAACCGTTTAAGATTCTCAGATCTTGAGTCTTCGTATCGGTCCAACTTATATTCCTGTCTTTCCGCTTTCCGCAGTCTACCTCATGATCCGGTCGACCATCGGTGATGATGGTTGACAGTATTGTCATACCTTCTGTCTTCACTTCAAAGGTGTCTCTGAATATTCCGTTGTAAATTACACCTAGCGTGTGGGGCATCGTCATATATATATATATATATACGTATATCTGTTGAAATAAATTCTCTCGTACATTCAACAATTCTGCATAAATTTGAACAAAGAAAGAAGAAACATTGGCGCGCAGAATAATCTGGGTTCAATTGAATTTCGTCCCGATCGAAAGCTGCTACCTTGACGTGGTGGTCAGGCTTGAATACCGCAATGTCCCAAGAAGCTATACTGGTTGAGACTTATGTCTCTTGAGGTTCTACCATGCCAGGCAGGTTGTTTGGATAGCGGTTAAACAAAAAGCAGCTACCAAATCCAATACCATGATCCAAACAAATTCACAAAATTTCATGCCGGATCGGCCGTGGCCCGGATTAACAACGACCGCGCTTCCTGCTGCCGTGTCACAGGGCAGGAGTGATAAATCTGCTACTGAGACACACCAAACAAAAAAGAACAAACAAAAACAGGCCGGGTGTGGAGCAGTTGTCCCCTGGGCTCTGCGGTCACGCAACCAACTTCCACGGTGTGGGCAGCCGGGAAGTAACAATCGCCCTCACAATCCGAAATGCACACGAAACCTCTCTAATCCTCACTCATCTTTGTCTTCATCTTCATCTCTATTATCTTCCCTTCCTTCCACTGATGCAACTCCTCTACTTGATGGCTCCTCACTTCCTCTTCACTCTGTGTCCACTAAAAACGACGGAAGCCAAAAAACCACCACCGATAGTCTCCTAAAGCCACGCCACCAATTTCATATAGGAGCATTTAATGTTAGGACACTTTGCCAAATAGGACAACAAGCATCACTAGCCAAGACCCTGGCATCCCGAGCCATTGATGTATGTTGTGTTTCAGAAACACGCATACAAGACCCAAGTGTGGTTATTCACCTAACCCCACCTGGCCAACAGGATGAATCTGCAAAATTCACCTTGAGGGTGTCAGGAGATGCCACAGCTAGTTCACGAGGATTAGCTGGCGTAGGGATAGCTTTGAGTACTAGGGCAGAAAAGACATTGCTTGACTGGATCCCGGTAGATAGCCGAATGTGTGCTGTCCGTCTGAACGGATCAGTAAGAAGGAGAAAGGACTGCACTACTCGCCGATGCCTTTTCGTAATCTCCGCCTACGCCCCCACTGACTGCAGTTCGGATGAAACGAAGGATGAGTTCTACCAAAAGCTGTCTAGTTTGGTGAGAAAGGCTAAACGCTCAGACATAGTCGTTCTAGCTGGTGACTTTAACGCTCAAGTAGGGAAATTGTGTCAATCTGAGAAGGATGTCGGTGGCACCTATGGAGTTCCGTGCCAGCGAACCGACAACGGTGACCGTCTCCTACAGTTCTGTTCAGATAATCATTTGTTTCTTGTAAGCACTAACTTTAAACACAAGGAGAGACACTGTTTGACTTGGAGACCCCCTTCATCAAACCAACGCTGGACACAAATAGACCACATAGCAATAAGCTATCGTTGGCGTGGGTCGGTAGGAGATTGTCGCTCCTTCTGGAACACGTGTGTAGATACCGACCACGCACTGGTCCGCGCTCGGGTGTGCTTACGACTGAACGGACGTAGGAAACAGCTGGCGGTAAAACCATCACGTCCCCAGCTCGATCAGGAAACTAAATCCGTATTTGAGGAAGAACTAGCTAAACACATATCTGTGTTCGACAGCTGTGCTCACCCTGAAGAAGCTTGGAAGAATATCCAGGCAGCCATAGATACAGCTGTAAAAGCTGTGAATAAGGTAAACCCAAAGGTGAGTAAAAACCACTGGATTTCCACCGCCTCATCCGAACTGATAGATGCTAGAAGACTTATTCCGGCGAGCTCCGAATTCAATGAGGAGCGAAAGCTGCACAAAAGGAAACTTACGAAAAGTCTCCGCAAGGACCGTGAACAGTGGTGGGTGACAAAGGCGAAAGAGATGGAAAAAGCATTGGCGATAGGCAACACTAGGCAACTCTTTAGACTCATCAGGGAAACGGGTGGGAGAAGGCAAATCATAAGTGAGACTATTTCTGAGAAAAATGGCTCCTTAATTAGCTCTCAGGATAGACGCCTTGAACGCTGGAAGGAACACTTTGAGGACAATTAACTTGCCTACAGCCACACTGAACCTCCGTGACATCCAGCACACACCCGATTGGGACATAGACACTGGTCCGCCGTCTGCTGAATTGATAACAACCAGTGGTGTCCGACAGGGATGTCCACTTTCCCCATTTCTGTTTAACTTCATCATAGATATGCTAATGGAAGTATCCTTAACTGAACATAACGACTTAGGAATCGACCTGTTACCAGGGAAATAGTCTTATGGACTTGACAGTTAAACTGAGTCAGGTAGGGAGATGCAGACTCCCGGGTTGGAGCCCTCGGGGCTCTAGGAATCCAATGGCTGGAGACAATAGGTGACATGGCTCAAAATCGTTGTCAATGGCCAGTGCAGATGTATTCAGTCTCTGTAATCTTTCATATTTCTTTCTACCATTACCCATTCTGTTTCACTCTTATACTTGTCAGACTGTATTGATTCTCTTCACTCATCGTCTTGTCTACCTTTGTGTGGTATTTGGAACGTGGCAACTCGAACTGGTGCACTTCGGTGCCAAGTTCTATGTTGAATCCAGACAAACAGACAGACAGAAGTGTATTTTGTCGTTGGTTCTCATCACCAGCTGCCTAGAATGTGAATTCTTTAATAAAATAAAATAAAAGATGTACAATTTTAATAAAATGTTGTCCATTAGTAAAAAAAATTGTCATAGCTTCATAGTGAAATAAGGCGTTGCGACTTACAAGGTATCTAAAGTGTTACACGAAATGGATATATCTTGATAGAGAGAAGTTTCTTGAGAAAAAAATTAATTGACAGATGTGTTTGTTGTGGTGGTAACAAAAGACAATTAGTAATAGTTACATAATTAGATAAGAGAAGATCAAAATTTTACAATTTCATTGCACATGAGGTCAGATAAAAGAGAAAATTTGACGATGCACTATAGTGAGCAGAACTCAGAAGAGAGTCAAGCGAAAAATAAACAGTGTACGCGGGGGGGAGTGAAAACATAAGTTAACAAATTTAGAAAACAAAGAGAGTTACTAAGAAGAAGAAGAAGTGAGTCACACCAGGGTAATTGTTGAAGTCCAACAACAGCGGATTCATTTTAGACACATAAGTCAGGCAGGCAGGCTTCAATCACTTTTTTATTGCTATAGCTTCAACAACCGACAAAATATAAAGTGGGTCCAGATTATTCTGCGCGCCAATGTTTCTTCTTCTCTCTTTGTTCAAATTTATTAAAAAGGGAATCTCACTGTATGAAATTCTGCATAAGGGGCTACATCTCTAATGTTTTGAACTCAGCTTATTCTTTTACTCTTACTGGTTCATCTTCTCTTTTCTATCTACCATCCATCTCTTCTTCTCTATTTAGCTTCCTTGTGTTTTCGTAGGAAGCCATTCCTTTTTTTTTGTCCATTCCTTCTTAAGATGGTGTTGGTTGGTTATACAGGTGTTTCCTTTAGATTCACGTGCAGAGAGAGTTGGTTGCAGTATCTTCGGCTGTGCTCACACAAATGGGGGGCTGTAGTGAATGTGTCCTTTGTAGTTTCATCCTATAGTTTGTGATTGTGATTTCTCCCCCGCCCTCCAAGCTTCTTTAAGGGCCTGTAGCCTTGATTTTGACTGTGTTCCTTGGACACTGGATAATGTTCTGAGCGGACATCTGCTCACCTTTTGGGACTGTTTGTCTAGCAAACTGCGTCTTAACTTCCGTGATTATATATCAAGCCTATCCGGACGAGTATATACAGCTTTGTTACACATACACTCAGCATTTTCTCAAATATATCTTATATGCAACACATTTATAAACCGATTTTCAAAAGAATGGATAGATAGCCTCCAAAGCCTCAGGATGGTCGAGTGTGGGTGCCTTGCGCTACGGGTTGGCCACCCCTCCGTACACCTCTTGAAATGCTCCCATATGACCGGGCGTCTTACATAGCCTCTCCTGAGGAAGTCCTACTCACTGCCTTCACGTGGCGGAGGTGTTTTTCACCGAAGTGAGAGGGCAAAAGCGGATGACCGGCGCTCTTCACCGGGTTGACTGTCCATTGGATGACAGTCTAGGGGAAATGGCTAAACCCTGATTCCAATCCTCCAACGACTGGCGTATGAAGCTCACCGGGAGACGTATGGACAAAGGGCTTATTGGATGCCCTGGATGTTTGGCCCCATTGAAAAAGGCGTATGAACCGGACTCCGGTGACCGGGTGACAATGGATAGTGGACTCCCTACTCCACTCCTACTGCCTTGTAGGTCACACTTGGTTGTGTAAAGACTAGACATGCACTCTGAAACAAAAGGCCGAGCGATGGTGGGGACATCACTCGTACCTAATTCCCATGAAACTTGATGAACTCTCTTACAAACAACATCAACCAAATTCCAGTACTGGTCGAACAACGTCGCTTTCGGTGGTTTGGCCATGTTGTGCGCCGACCAGATGACGATCTGGTCAAATCAGTTCTAAATCTCTCGACATTTCCATCTTGGCGATGTCGCAGGGGTGGACAACTGAAAACATGGCTTGGTACAGTCAGGGCTGATATGGAGTGCTGGGCTGGGGCTACAAACCGTCTACGGACTTCGTCGTCTGTGGAACAAGAATTGGATAACCCTGTCGCAAAACCTTGCATCAGATCGGCGCGCCTGGGCAGCGATGATTCGAGATGTTCATGAAGCCGGCTCATCCTCCCGTAGGAGATAGCCGAAGTAAAGTAAAGTAAGTATACTGAACAAAGAATAAATACTCTTTTCGATAACCCCTTCATTCTCATCATCAGGCTGTACAGTTATATATCCATCCATTAAAGTGAATGAATGAATTAGTGTTATGAACAACAACATTTAATATTGCTGTTTAAATAACATCGAATCAATAATAATAATAATAATAGTGATACCAATGGATTCCAGTTCAATAGCATCAACATAACAATACACACTGAATATCAGACAGAGAAATTAGGAGAGATAATATTACAAATACATGAATTTATAGTCTCTACCCACTGAAGGCCAGTCAGAGCAGTAGTAGGGGCTGGCTAGCTGGCTGGACTTGCTTCGTCTCCACACACACAGAGCACTCACTGGTTGTTTGAGGTGAATTGTGATAGTCTTTGGTGTTTGGAGCATTCGATGGGTGCTTCGGTGATGATTTTGTCAATTTATTAGGCACCCGGTAGATGAAAATAGAGAAGGAAGGATTATTCTGCTCTGACTGCCTGGCTGGCTGGCTTTGTGACCGACCGGTCGGTTTGCACCAGATGGTCCAATATCCAACTGCTAATGATGGTTTTCACTACACCTCTACTTAGCCATAATGGGAGATGTCCCCGAGTGAGCATTAAAAATCAAGTTCCTAGCTAGAGCAACAACGGCCAATTTAACTCGCTCCACCACAAGCACAAGCACATTTGCATTTGAATTGGTAGATACAATTTGAAGTGGCCAGCTAGTCTCGTCTAGGTACTTCATGTTTCAGTCGAGGAATCAGCATCGGTCGTGTAGAGAATAAGACGTGTAGTTCGCTGCCAGCATTAAAAGTTCTTTGAACTGATATTCCTCATTTCTTCGTAATTATATCTCACTTGGTATATCTATTGCCTTTGAATTGCAGTTGTATATTAAGAGGCTTCTTGTTTACGGATGGATAGTGAGTAGTCCTTTTCCACCGCTTTCTCTGTCATGTGATTCTTGATAAATTTGTCGGGATCAAAGTATCATATACAATGCTCAATTCATCTTCAATTACTTCTTCTGAGCACATAGCTTTACTTTACTAAATTTCTTTTGTACTTGAGAGGAACGAAGCTGTGAAAGCGTGTATAACGTTGTCCTGTCCAAGTACTTTTGTCTATGCAAATTTGTTTTTTTTATGCTACCATCTGGTTTTCGTGTAAGGAGGAGGCCGGGATCCAGGAAGGCAATTCATTTCGTTATGGGATTCCTCTTCGCGCATGTGAATTTCATAGTGAAGAATTTACTTCATTGAATTCAGTAGTTGTTGTACTCCTATATCCGAATCATCATTATATCACAAAGAATGAAGGTATCATCCATATACCGGGAATAAAATGAGAATTTTCTGACAAGGTGGTTGTTCAAAGGTCCATTTTCTAGCTTACACTTAGAAAGAAATCAGCCGAAATGGGGAGCCCATGGCCATTACCATTGTCCACTTGCCTGTAAAGCGTGCCGTCAAAGTTTTAAATAAGTTAATCAGTTAAACGGATTTTATTGTCAGTCGTACACCTGAAAAAGTGTTGTCGTTGATTTGATGATAAATAAACAAAACACATATAGATCAGCGAAGAGTCTCTTTTCGGCGGCAAATTCATTTTCTCAACTGTACAATCGCAAATTTATACACATGTGTTATTTTGTATGTGTGTGTACCTTAATTTCGTCAAACAAAAATAGACAATTGGTTATAGTTATTTTTACTAAACAGGTGAAGATTGGTAATTGGAGTTACGTAATACAAAATCAGTCAAGAAAATTGGGTGTAAATGAAATTAAGGTAATAACAAAGGTGATAAGTTGTCACAAACATCTGTTAAATATATCAGTTGTTGCATATATCAGTTCACCTGCTACTGTGGAGCCAGCCAGGTACATCGGTCATTCGACGCGCATCCCGTCCAAGAGGATTCAAGAACACTATCCAACCAGCATGGTTGAGAAAAGGTAATAGTGGTGCAATAATTGAACACCTGGTTAAAACTGATCATTCCATTTCAACAGATACCTCCTGCTTCAAAGTAATCCACAGAGTTAAGAATAACCTATCAAAGGCAATACGGTTTCGTCCTCTTTGTATCTCTGAAGCTCTGGCCATTCACATAGAAAAACCAGAGCTGTGCATACAAAAGAAGATTACTCAACCATTTCTATTGTCATGGTAACAACTTTGTTGATTTTGATGACTTAATTTTGTTTCTTTGTCTGTTCTTTAATTCTTATAATTCTTGTATTCATTCAGAACTCCTACGTAATTTCGTATTATCTACTTTGTTCTTATGTGCACCCTGAGTAAAACTCACTCATCAAACTATTCATATGATTACATAACTTTTTTTAAACAACTGTTTGTGACAACTTATCACCTTTGTTACTACCCTAATCTCATTAACACCTAATTTTCATTAGTTTACGCCGACTCTGGCGTAGACGAGATGTTCGACTATCGACCAAAGGGCGGGTGTACTGCTCATCAGTCCGCTCCGTCCTCCTTTATTGCTCGCTGTGAGACCTGGCCACTGAGAGTGGAAGACATGAAAAGGTGACTAGCTGTCTTTGATCATAGGTGCCTGCGTTCTATTTCCCGTGTAAAGTGGCATAATAAGGTGAGCAACATTGAGGTTAGGCGTCGAGTTCTAGTTAAACAGGGGAAATCAACAGACGAAGTCGTGAAGTTGCAAAGACTGAGATGGTTAGGACATGTGTTACGTATGCCAAGCCATCGCCTCCCTCGACGAGCAATGTTAGCGGATATAGGGTCAGGCTGGAAAAGAGCTAGCGGCGGTCAAACAAAAACTTGGCATCAGTCAATGAAATCCACAACAGTTGGTCTAAGCCACGTAGGAAGGTGTAGACTTCCAGGCTGGGGTCCTCGGGACGGTAAAAATCTATGGTTGGAAACAATTGGTGACATGGCTCAAAACCGTTCTCAGTGGCGCAGATGCATCCACTCCCTGTGACTTATGATTTTCAATGAAACTGTTTTGTTCTTCGTTATTACTCCGCCTTTGTCTCACACCTCTGCTCACTGTTTCTATTATGCTTTTCTTGTACTTTCTTCTCTTGCTTCGCGTGCTACACGGAATGTGGCGACCTGAACTTCCGCACATTTGTGCAAAGTTCTATGTCGAAAACAGACAGACAGACAATTTTCATGACTTGTATTACCAATCTTCACCTTGTTGGTTAAAATAGCCATAACCAATTATCTACTTTTGTTTGACACAATCTACACATACATACGAAATAATATATATATATATATATATATATTTGCGATTGTACAGCTAAGAGAGTGAATTCATCGCCGAAAAGTGTCTCTTCGCTGATCTACATGTCTTGTTTTCATTGATGCCTGGATGGGGATTATCCATGAATTGATGATATGTGTCTGTCTTTTCATTTTTGATTTTGTTTTTCTGTGCAGGGTTTTGAAACGTACCCCAGTTCAACGCAGTCCACTAACATCATGGGCTCATACACATCCAGTATTCGCAATCACCTTAGTCGGTACACAAAATGCGCATAATATAATAAGCCTGGGAACAGATGGATCATTATGTGCATGGAGCTTGGAAATGTTATCACAACCAAGAGAGAAAACTAAAGTATGCGAAATGTCCTCCGGTGGTTTATTCGATGTCTACCCGACGTGTATGTCATTCTTTGCTAACGATGTGAACAATTATGCAGTTGGAGCGGAAAATGGGAATGCTTATTGTGGACAACGGCATAGTAGGTAGGTGTGAACTACAATGACTTTATTTATTGTTATTATTATTATTTCCTTTAATTCCTAGAGGAGAATAGGGCTTCAACTTCCCAACTCTCTATTGCCTTCGGTTCTCTACCAGAGTTTTCATCTGACTCAAAGTCAGCCCACATGCTTTCATCATCTCCTCTTCACATGACCTCCTCCTCCAAGGCACCCTCACGCTGACGACCAACTCGCCGCTTCCCATTCAGTCGGGTTCCACTCGACCAATGGCTTGTCTAGTGATGTCACTCAATTGATGGTTTGTTTTCTCAGAGGATGGCCACAATCCAATCTACCTCCATTTCTTCTTGATTATTTGTTGCACAATCGGTTCATTCTGTGTTGGTTCGCTCATTGCCAGAGATCCCTCAATGTTGCTGATATTTTCTGGCCGCCCGGCCATCTGATCTTGAGTAGTATTGAACAAATACACTTAGCTGTTGATGAAAGTCTGTAGTTTGTTCGAGGTGGTCTTCATGGCGCGCTGGCCAAGTCTCTGAACTGTATGGTGAGTACCACTGACTGACTTCACATTGGAGTTGAAAATCCGGATCGTGGTTACATTTTCATGCTGAGTGCTGTTGACCCCCTCCAAACAGACTTGAGAGTAATGAAAGCTTGTCTTGCTTTCCCGATCTTCGCTGCTTTGATATTCTCGTCAGTTCCATTGGCTTGTGGTTGAAACTATGCTTCCCAGGTAGGTAGGTGAAGGAGGTTGTTTCTTTCAGGTTCCTCCCATTTATGCAGGCTGATTGTTTTATGTTGTTGGTGTTGGCCAGAAATCTTCATCACCTCTGTGTCCACCTGAAGGAAGTCCTATCTTTGATGCTCGTTCTGCCAACTTGTCGCTTTTCTTCTCTTGCTTCGCGTGCTACACGGAATGTGGCGACTTGAACTTCCGCACATTTGTGCAAAGTTCTATGTCGAAAACAGACAGACAGACTTGTCGCTTTTCACTTGTATATTTTCCAGTTTGTGGGAAATCAGACATATATCATCGGCGAAGTCCAGATCCTCCAAGTTCTTTCTTCGTGTGGGTTCATTTTAGGCCTGTTTCCCCGCTTCCCGTCGCTGTCTGTCTGTCGCATTATTCAATCTACTGCAATCAGGAAAATCATTGGCGATAGTAGGCAGCCAGCCAGCTTGTCTTACTCTCGTCTTCACTTCTTCGAAGGATTCCGTAAGTTTCCCTTTGTGGATTACTTGGGATGCAGTGTTGTCTTACAACTAACTGTTGGATGAGATGTATAATTGTCGGTGGTACCCCTTTGGGGCGGTAGCGAATTAGTTGCCAAATCACCTCTCGATCGACTCTGGGCTGTCGAAGGTCTTTTCAAAGTCGATGAAGTTGAGCGAGGAGATAGAGAGGTGACAATCAATAGACAGTCAATAACTTGATGTAGTTATACAGTAACACAAATACGACTTCACTCATCGTTTTAATTTATCTCTTTTGCGATCAGCTAATAATTCATTTCATTACTGAAGCATTAGACAGTGTAATTTCGCATCATCTATTGAACACTGGTGGTCATATTGTAGAAGTCAACTTGAAATCGTTCAGAATAATCAACAAGCAAAAGAAATCTAGCTTGCTACGCTTTACTAAAGCAATTGCTATCACAAACGACTTTAAGCACCAAATTTATGTACGCAGAAAGGGACAGTGGTGTGAATCTTCCACTGCCATGGTGATAACAAAATAAATGTACAACTTTTTAATGAGTCATTCTTGTTTCTTGTTTAGAAAAATCTACCCTCTCACCCTCTCTCATCTAAACATGACTCGATATTAGATAAAACATTTTCCATAGTTACGTAATCTACTCTTTTTTTTGTTATGCTCTTTGTAGCTAAACCTTGTTTCTATACACATGCAAATATACACAACTCTGTTCCGTTTTTATTTCCCAGCCTAATATTGTATAATTATTCTATAAATAGTCAGTGTGTTTGTAACTCTTAATTAATTAGTTAAATCAGCATATTCCGGACTAATGTTACTTTTACTTCCTACCACCAACCAATTACTACTCCTTATGATCGTGGAAAAGTTGTAATCAGTTGAGAAGAATCTTCGAAATAATAATAAAAATCATAAAAGAAATAGCTTATATTATCTCATATTCTGGTACAATTGTGTTTTTTGTTTCTTGCTTTGTTCACGTATTATTTGTATTGTGTATGTTTACAATAAATAGACAGTTAATAACTTGTGTGTGGCCACAAGTACATTCAAACTGATAAGTATAATGGGCATCATGTGACATCATTCTTCGCATGTTCGAAGGGCTTAGATGGATAGATATATTGGCTTCACATTCTCAATTACGACAAACATCCATCTCTGTCTGTCTGTTTTCGACATAGAACTTTGCACAAATGTGCGGAAGTTCAAGTCTCCACACTCCGTGTAGCACGCGAAGCAAGAGAAGAAAGTACAAGAAAAGCATAATAGAAACAGTGAGCAGAGGTGTGAGACAAAGGCGGAGTAATAACGAAGAACAAAACAGTTTCATTGAAGATCATAAGTCACAGGGAGTGGATGCATCTGCTCCACTGAGAACGATTTTGAGCCATGTCACCAATTGTTTCCAACCATAGATTTTTACCGTCCCGAGGACCCCAGCCTGGAAGTCTACACCTTCCTACGTGGCTTAGACCAACTGTTGTGGATTTCATTGACTGATGCCAAGTTTTTGTTTGACCGCCGCTAGCTCTTTTCCAGCCTGACCCTATATCCGCTAACATTGCTCGTCGAGGGAGGCGATGGCTTGGCATACGTAACACATGTCCTAACCATCTCAGTCTTTGCAGCTTCACGACTTCGTCGATTGATTTCCCCTGTTTAACTAGAACTCGACGCCTAACCTCAATGTTGCTCACCTTATTATGCCACTTTACACGGAAGATAGAACACAGGCACCTATGATCGAAGACAGCTAGCCAGGCTTTTCATGTCTTCCACTCTCAATGGCCATGTCTCACAGCCAGCCATAAAGGAGGACGGAGCGGACTGATTAGCAGTACACCCGCCCTTTGGTCGATAGTCGAACATCTCGTCTACGCCAGAGTCGGCGTAAACTGTCAAATGCGAAACGAGCCCCCTGTATCCGTACTCAGCTGAGATTTCGTCAGAGATCAACCCGTTGGTGTTGGATGATGATACTTGCCAGATAAGTGAAGCGGTCAACGTGCTCTATCACTTCACTCCCTATTTTTAAACTAGGCGTCGATGTAGTCCAGTCCTGTAACATCATTTTGCATTTCACGGGGAGCGAATCGCATGCCAAACATTCGTAGATTGCGGCTCAAGGTGTTTAGAAGACTCTGCATTTCGTCAGCGTCTTCGCCTAGAAGGACAATATCATCTGCATATTCCAAGTCAACGAGATTATTCCCTGGTAGCAAGTCAATCCCTGAGTCGCTGAAGTCACCTAGGGTTAAGTCCATTAACACATCTATGATGAAGTTGAATAGAAAAGGGGATAATGGGCATCCTTGACGGACACCACTGGTCGTCATCAGTTCAGATGACAGCTCGCCGTAAGCCCTCACCTGGCTGTATGAGTACGAATAGAGTGCCTTAATCAGTGCAATATGTTTTCTTGGAATTCCCTTTACAGCCAAGCATCCATAAGGAGGACTCGTCGATGATCTCTGCAAGTGTAAGGGCTGGCTGGCTGTCTTCAGAGGATATTCCTTAATGGCCCCAGAGTCAAATAGAATCTTCAGAACCCATTAATCTTGAGAACAGGAGGCCTAGCTCGTCTATTGCGGAACATATTTATAGAGGAGACAGGACATAAAATTGACGCTAACACATTTATTAAACCTATCTATTAAACGTTTTGCGGAAGCCCTAGCTGGTAGTTAGGATGTTCAAAATACCTTTATGCCTTCAAAGCAGCAGCAATTCGTCATCACACTAACTAAACCTACCTTCCTTCCTTGTTGGTGGTAAACTTTGTTTGTTTTGATCGCCACCAGCCAGTCAGGGTAGATGTACTATGTTACCTAAGTTATTTGGTTTAGCCATTCATCTTCATTGTTATTTTCACCTTGAATATGTCCTCCATTTTTAACTTGACCTAAGAAGTCAAGTCTATTTTCTCACCCACCCACCTCTGAACTCTTTTTATTATTTCCATATATTCCGTATATTTCTATGACAACCCCGTGAGTGTGTGTCATGGATCAGATTGTTCGAAATGACAAATTACGTCTTCCTTCTTATTGCTTTATTTAAATTCATAAATGGAACACCGATTGTTTTAAACTGAAGATAATTATGATTTATTTATTTATTTTCATAGTCGAACTGGTACTGCTGACGAATCTTCGCGTCATGTTACTTACAAAGGTCATAAAGCACCTCTGACAGCCATATCGACTCATCCAAGTCCGGGGGCTTTTAGTTTCTCTTCCTTTTTCCTCACCGCATCATTTGATTGGACTGTACGCTTATGGTCTACCCGGGAGAATAAGCCAATATACACATTCGATGACTATTCAGACTATGTTTACGATGTGTCATGGAGTCCTGTACATCCAGCTGTATTTGCTTCTGGTGATGGGACTGGATATATCAGTGTATGGAATGTAAATCAAGAGCCTGAAGTGAGTGTGGTTGTTGTTCTCATTACTTTATCGTGCTTTGATTGGTGTTCTTTATATATTTCACTCTTTTTTTATTCATTACCTCTGTTATGTTTATCTTTTTTTTTAATATAGCAAAATATTCATTCAGACATCTATAAAACACAAAATAATCGAGCAAAGAATATCCCCTCGTCGATAGATTCCTCCTCCTCCTTTCTCGCTCTACAATTATATCTATATATGCATGCATGTTTATATACATAGAATATTCTAGATTAGTAGTAGTAGTCAATAACAATATTAGTGTGCTTTTCAAATAATATCGATTTGTACAGTAAGATCACAATGGAATCACCACCACAGTTCATTAAAGATGCTTAAATTACAATAATAATAATAATAATAATAATAATAATAATAATAATAAAGATATAGTAGGAAATAGAATATCAACTAAAATTAGGAAAATTCCACAACAAATTCAGGATCATTGCAACCTAGATGGCCAGGCAAAGTGGGTAAGGATAATGTCTGAACTAACCAACTTCTTTTGATGCACACAAATTAGGCTTGTTAATATGGATCCCAACGGCCGGCCGGCCAGCCAGTCAGCCTCAGAAATATTTAGTAGTCGAAGTCTTAAGGCGGAATTGAAATTTGTTGGTTGATATGTGGTAGGTAAATGACCCTGAAAGCCGCCTTGTGAACATCAATCAGTCTTGTGTTCTGTATCGACAAGATGAGTGAGATGGATAGAATAGCGCTGAGCATAGATTTTATTTATCCTTTACTTAACCAACCAACCAACCACTGTGCAGGTTGATGTTCGGACATTCGACGAGAAACACGCCTAATTGTGTACGGCCTATGCTTATTCGTTGGATTCTACTGAAGAGGCACCTTACTAAGGCCCTTCAATTATAGAAAATCTACCTGGACAAGACAGGATAGTATCTTAGTTACCACAGTTTCTGCCCTCTTCAATACAAAAGGGCCTTAGTGAGCAAGGCGCCTCTTCACAGTAGAATCCAACGAATATGCACTGGAGACAGACACACTTGATGATGAGGTAGAAAGAAAGTTGACACAACTCTGCTCTGATTGATAACAATTATCCAGACAAATTCATCAGGAGATATAAAGGTTAATTCAAATATTATCATTTCCTATCGTAATGTGTATATAGATGCTTGGTTAATTAGTCCATTATAATAAAGGTTTTTGTATTTTCTATAGTTTGGTTTGTAAGGGTTAGTTATGTTTTTTTACGAGTTGATCACGGACTGATATCAGCTAGAGAAGCATTGAAAACCAGCATTGCGGTAAGTACTGGACAGCTGTTTCATCAGCCTAGTTTGGGAATCATCGGCAGTACGCACCCTCTACATCGGGGTTCGAACCTAGGACCTTCCAATTGCAAGGCCAGCTACCTGGCTGGCTCGTATATCATTCAGCCACCACTCACTGGGACCCGATTCCTCAATGGACAGCAGCCAGTATATGAATTGTAACTTCTATATATATGCACACTTAAACAATGATTGATTTCTTCTACGCAACATTGAACAGAATGTTTCAGATCCCTGGATCATATGGTTGACTGATCACTTTGCAGTCGTCGTTAGCAGACTTCACTGACCGGTGTACTGTTTTACAATCGAATTAAATAATAGTTAGAAAGAAGAGAACACGAAGTTCAGAAAAGATGACAATCATTTCGGCGATTGTAGAGCTACTTTTGATAAATGGAATCGCCGAAATGATTGTCATCATTTTTGAACTTCGTGTCCTCTTCTTTCTAACCTTTGAACTAGTTTAAACCTGTACAAATACCGCTTTACTGTTGTTACTGGTCTTCCTCGAAAATAACTTAGTGTATTTTGTTATCTCTGTATGGCTGTCTGACTAAACTTATTTTCTCAGTATTGGTTTTTGAGTGATTTAGCTTGATTAGATGGAGGACTTCATCATTAGCTGACATCAGTTAGAGAGCCACTGGAAGCTGTTTCGTCCTAGTGCTCCCCTTGTAACGAAAAGGTTCTGAGTTCGAACATTGGAGATAGGTGCGTACCGATGAAGAGTTCCAAAGGAGTCTGTCGAAACAGGTGTCCAGTACACTCCTTGGAGGTCTTCCAGGGGTTCTCTGATTGATGTCAGAGGTGATGATGAAATCCTCCATGCAATTAAACTTTTTTCTCCAATAATAAATCATGCTATGTTTTAATTTTCTTTTCTTTTTCACTTCAGGTGCCTGTTGCTCGTCGTATGCTATTGTCATCCAGTAATATAGGTGTTCCGTCCACATCACTATCCTCATCCATATCAGCAGTTGATGTAGTCTCTATAAATAAATGTCGTTGGCATACATCTGGTTCATACTTAGCCGCTGGTGATGATATTGGTCGTGTCAGTATATGCAATGTTCACGAAAGTCTTTCACAACCAAACACTGAAGATTGGTCAACATTTGCACATGTGCTGGCTGATTTTAAACACTATGAAATGGAGCCTGAGATGATCGATTCTGAACATCAACAACAACAACAACATTTTTGAATAAAACAAAGAAAAAATAAATAAATAAAATCTTTCTTATCTCACTCATCATTGTGTTGAAATCTCCTCTCAGATATAAACTAGTATGATTACTATTAGTATTATTTCTCTGCGGGAATACAATGTCTCTGATATATATATTTTTTCTCTGTTTGTTGTAATTTAAATGGAGCTGTCCCCCTTTTTACTTATTTATTTCATAATATTATCAAAGTATTTTCTTTGGTTTGTATGGATTACACATTATTATTATTATTATTGTTATTATTATTATTATACGGGTAGAGGTATTGCTACAAAAATGCTCCCTACCGCTCCTCCTACTACTACTGTGGTGTTTATTTTATTCTTTTTTTTAAATTTTTGTTTTGACTTTATTTATTTTTATTTTATTTCACTTTAAGGAGTTTTTTTGGTTTTTTTAAACATGGTGTTACATGGACTTCACTCACTCACTACGTTCGCATAGAGACAGGCGGATAGAAAGAGCCGCCAGACGGGTGATATTTCTTTAATATTTTCATTTTTCTTTGTTGCACACTTCTTTAGATATCAGTGATAAATAAATAAATAAAAACAACAACAACAACAACTTGAATTGAGAATATTTATATAATATAGCTTGTGATTTTTATTGTTAACTCGCTACTCCCGCTACTACTGATGTATGTAACAACAGAAGACAGGGTCTAGGCAAACAGATCGTTTGTTAGCAGTAAAACACAATCTTCTAATTGGTGGTGCTAAATTCTTATATTCCAACAATCCAACTACCCCTGACCTACTACTAGTTTAACTGACCTATGTAGTTGACCTAACTGACAGTCATTGCAGAGTATTTTGTAAATGATATTATTTTGTCTAATCGGGTCAACCGACAGGGTCCTTAAGTTAACTTAACCTACAGAGCTTGTCCTACCTGAGTGAGTGAGTTTTTAGGTTTAAATGCCACCACCTGCTTTATTCAAAATCCTACGTAGGGATTGAGTGTCTCAGATGCTCCCTCGTTATATGGTATAACAGTGGATGACATATTCTCTGTGCATTTTTCACTTCTCTTCATTCACCACCACCACCATGGTGTTTGATAATGATTTAGCTGAAATATTTATTTAAAATAAATAAATAGGCATTGTCGGCCACCAACTCAGACAATCGGGTTCCAGGGGTTGAATTGCCTAACAAGCTAGTTGGCTTTCAAAATACGGTGTTTATTTCATTCCATTCACAGTTCACAAGCAACCTTCCCGGACTTAGAAACCGGTTAGATGAGGGTTTAGAAGTGTGTTGGAGCCGAATTGAAAAGCACACAACGTGAGTGATTGCAGACATTCTACTCCTGCTGAATCACCACCTACAGGGAATTGGATGGTAATAATAATAATATAAATAGATCTTGTATGATGTGTAGTAAACAATACTTAACACGGCATATTAACACGAGTTGTTCAGACAATCCAACTACCCCTGACCTACTAGTTTAACTGACCTATGTAGTTGACCTAACTGACAGTCATTGCAGAGTATTTTGTAAATGATATTATTTTGTCTAATCGGGTCAACCGACAGCGTCCTTAAGTTAACTTAACCTACAGAGCTTGTCCTACCTGAGTGAGTGAGTTTGTAGGTCTAAGTGCCACCTGCTTTGTTAATAAGGATCCTACGTAGGGATTGAGTGTCTCAGATGATCCCTCCCTCCTTATATGGTTTAGCAATCCATGGTAAGCGGGTTTTGATAACATTAATTACAATAGTCATCTAATTCAGTGATCTCAACTCATTGAACACGTCTTAATCTCATAAACTGTAACCGCTTTGCTTTTTGGAGTTGCTATGTGAACCTACAAGCTAACACCGTTCTGTCAATCAATTTTTTCTGTCTTACCCTCCTCCTCTTTTCAGCTTCAAAAGCGTATAAATTGATGATGAAAACTTAAACTAAAATTGTAATGCTTTCATTTTGGATGCGTCAATCCTAACTCTTCTTTAGTACCACTCGAACATTAAAGTAAGTTATTATCATTTATATAACCATTGTGGTGGAATAGCGGTCAAGACGCTCGCCGACCATGCACATGGTCCGGGGTTCGATCCCCGGCCGACGCACTCCTTTACCTCTCTAAGCCAGAAATAATTCTGGCAAAGAGGAAAGGTTGTGCATGAGGCTAGCAACCCCATCCTGTAAAATAAACTCTGCTACAGAAACTTCAAGCTACTAGCTTGAAGCCCTATGTTCCACTGGGGAACGTGACGGAAAAAAAAAATATAACCATTGTAATTTTAGGTAGTCTGCATCTGATGAGAACCTGTAAAATAGAATGATATCATTTTATACTGCAAGCTTCGTCTTTCTTTCTTTATCGAAATTTATTAAGGCAACCAATTGTATGAAGTTTATGATTTTATTGTAAACTCGCTACTACCACTACTAGTGTAACAGCAGAAGACAAGGGCCAGGCAACAAATCGTCTATTGACGAAATCAATCGATATTTGTTAGCAGACAAACACCACAGTCTTCTGATTGGTTGTTTCATCTCTTTGTGACTGTTTCCTGAAGGTTAGATCGCCTATCTATCTGTCTGGTCATTGTATCCGCCTACGCAAACAAAGTGTGCTGTGATTTGTTGTTGGTTGAGTCAGCCTTTGTTCTTCTTCTTCTTTTTATTTTTCTCATGATCAATATTGGGGACATTTAGAACATTGACGTAAATTATTGTCTACCAATTTTGGCCAGTTAGCAGACAGCTCTCACCACAATTACAGGATAGGTGGAGTAGTGATTGACTGGGTAATTAGATATACTAAATTTAGTAAGGCCGCTATAGAGCAGTTAGTCAGTAGCACTATTAGTACCTTACAAGACCATGGCGAGGTTGTGCGTTTAGTTAGTTCTTTTACACCTTAGTTTTGAGGTGTTGCAGAGCGAGATTATAATTTTCTTTATTCGAAAACATTATCTACGATACAGAATAAAATTCTCACCATTTCACTACAGTATTCTATCCATTTAGTACATTAACAATAAACAATAAAATCCTACATAGATTATGGGTGGGTAATCTCAGTTAGTTATGACAACAAGATATTGGCATGTCGGTAGCAAAGCCAAAATTGAACAGGGTGCTTGAAGGTGTTAGAAAAGTAGATATACTAGCTTATTTACTGGTGTAAGCGGTAACAAAAGGTCGAGATATACAGAGTGTGAGAGGACGAAGAAGAATGTTTTAAGTAGAGTTTGTAAGAAAGAGAGAAACAAAACAGCACATAACAGAAAAAAGAGAGAAAAGGAAAAGAAAACGTTGTACCTATAAATGATGTGAGTTGCAAAGACGAGATCCAGTTGTTCTACTGACTATTTAATAAGTTATAGGTATCACGCCTAATGCTTTCTTTATCGCACAGAACACGAGCTAAGTAGGGTATGGTTGAGTTTTTGGACTGTTCGCAAATAATTTAAAGAGCAAAGTCAACAAACAAATAGGTAGACTGTCAACAAAGGAAATTAGAAATATAAAACAGGTGGACAAGTAGTACAGCCAGAAGGGTGAGACAAAGGAGACTGAGTGGCGCTTCAAGTGATTTCAATTGAGACTCGCTGATAAATTCAGTATATCACTGCTACATCAAAGGTGATACGGCTGCTTGCAAATAGTTTCATAAGCGGCAGACTTTATGAAAAAAAAGAAATAGGAGCGTAATAAATTCTATTTCCATCTCGTCTTCGATCCTTCGTTAGTTTCCATGACATAATCCGTTATGATTTAATGGCAATATATCCTTTTCGACATTCTGCTGGGCATTTGTTATCTGAGAAACTGGTTATATCACCCATTTGTCGGTAGTAACTCCGTGCAGGAAAACTTTGTTACCTCAACCTTTCGTTATACGATTTTTGCCTCAACCTCCTGCGTTGAACTTCTTTGGTACCTTGTCAAGATGTTTTTGCCACTTTGAGGTGGGAATGGTGCTGCTGGCAGAAATATTACTATGCCCCTCAGACTGAAGTTATATACATTTTTTATACGAATTTAGAAGGAGTCCTGGCACAATGGCACGAAAATGCCTACAGGCGGAGTGCAAAGAACTCATACCCTGCACAGGTTACAGGGTTAATTCGCAATTGCATTAGTTTTGTCCATTAGAGCGGAAAGTAAATTGTGCTGTGACGCTCGCTGTACAGGTCAAGTTATCACCACCTAGGTAGGGAGTAACTTGATCTCTTCATCGGATGCTAACTGCCTTGCTTTTGATGAGGTTGAAAAGCATTCCATGCATTTGTACCCAATCTCCTAGAGTTTTTAGGTATACCTCAGACCTGTTGGGTTCTTATTTTAGATGCTGACAGTATTGACGTTCACGGATAGTACGAAGTATACTAACGCAAGATCTAATACCAACAACTTCTATAGTATTCGTTCAGCGTAGACCAAAGGCAAAACAAAACACAATAGTTCATCGTCCAAATTACGAGATATATTTCGGGACCAAATCTGAGTGCGAGATGATTGCTTGCGTTACATTTGCGTTCGAACTCTTTCATACTGTAAACAAGCTATTTACATACAATATCTGCTAGAAACTTTCGAATTTTCACATTCTAAACATAGAAATACATTAGATACATTTACACCTTGGAATTATTGTATAAACTCTGTTTTCACTGACCCTGCCCTTTGCAGGTTTTGGATGTATATTTTATGAGATGTATCAGGCTCAATTCGGTGAGTCTGTGCAATTTTTAGAAGTTTTATGCTGGATATTATCCTTAACCCTATTCCTAACCTTAACAAGCTGTTAATACACTGTCCAAACATTACTTAAAAACGTGATCTGGATGCAATTTGCTCCTAAATTAATGAATAGCGTTGATATTTCAGCTATGATAATGATAGATGCCGTTAGCCAATGACTAGCATGCGTTCAAGATCATTGGAGCGTTAACACACCTGGGACGCTATTGTTGAACTTCGCCTGACATTCAACAAAATGTCGTCTTGTATTTCTCAAAGGAGAAAAAGAAGAGATATCATAGTGGATTGGTTCGCACTTCAGGTCATAAACAATTATGTCACACAATCTCTGCTGTCGATTAATATTTTATTTGAAGATCTTGGAGGAAGGGAAATATCATGCAATAATAATTATTATTATTATATCCTTTAATTCCCAGAGGAACATAGGTCATCAGACGCGCGTCTCCATTGCCTTCTGTTTTCTCACAACTTTTCCACCCCGATCCAAGTCTGCCCACACGCTTTCATCTCCCCCCTTCACATGACCTCCTCCAAGTCACCCTTGCACCGACAACCAACTCGCCACCCGCTTTCCTTTCGGGTTCCACTCGAGCGATGGTTTGTCTAGTGATGCCACTTGATGGTTTCCTCAGCGTATGGCCAATCCATCTCCATTTCTTCCTGCCTATTTGTTTCACAGTCGGTTCCTGCTGGGCTGGTTCGCTCCCAGAGATCTTTGTTGCTGATCTTTTCTGGCCGGCCATCTGATCTTGAGTATTGAGCAAAGACAACTGTTGATGAAGGTCTGTAGTTTGTTTGAGGTGCTCTTTATGACGCGCCAAGTCTCTGATCCGTATAGTGAGTAGCACTGACTTTATATTAGAGTTGAAAATCCGGATGTTATTTTTGATGATGAGTGCTGTTGACCCCCACACAGACTTGAGAGTAATGAAAGCTCGCCTTGCTTTCACGATCCTCGCTGCTGTGATATCCTCATCAGTTCCACCCGCCTGTAGTTGAAACGATGCTTCCCAGGTAGGTAGGTAGGCAGGTAGGTAAAGGAGGTTGTTTCTTTTAGGTTCCTCCCATTTATGCTGGCTAATTGTTGTCTGTTGTTGCTACTGTTGGTGTTGAACGGGAATCTTCATCACCTCTGTTTTATCTATGTTCACCTGAAGTCCTATCTTCGCTGGATGCTTCTTCTACCAGCTTGTTGCTTTTCACTTGCATATCTTCCAGTTTGTGGGAAATCAGACATATATCAAGCAATAAACCCCATGGAAAATTCTGTACACTACCTAAACATTGCTCAGAGTAAAGCTATTATTATCATTACTCAGACAATTTATGTACTCAAGTCCAATTGATTCTGTCAGATTAGATGTTCAGTAGTGATGTTAAGCATTGCTGGTTACTTTTCTTATATCATTTGTAGACTTCTTCAATAAATTGATGTATAATTGCAAATTGTTGTTTCAGAGTATAGTCAAATATTATATATTGCTTTAAATTTAGCGAGCGTATTCCAACTCAAGGAAAGAAAACCCCTCGGTTATTTAATAGCCTGGCATCTGATTAAAATCAAACGTACATAGCATTCTCCAAGACAGATTGAGACACAATATATCTCAAGTGTTGTGATGCTTACTCACTTTTTAAAGATTAAACAAAGGAAACTCATTTGTACTTTGTGCAGAATAACATTATACCATTGTTTCTTTTCGCCGGCTTCTCATCAGCTGCTCACAGCCCCAAGAAATGACTAAGCTTATGTACAGTACAATTTTTAACATCCTTGAAAATTTTTTCGCGATGTCAGTTCACAGGGGGGGGCTGCAGACTTAACGAGCAGTGCTCAGAAAATTCAATTTCTACCGTCTTTAGCCAGAGAATTCAGTTTTAAGGAAAAAATCATTATATCCGTACAATGATAAGGGAGTTACATTAAAAAGACAAGATGTGAGTAGGCTGATGACTAACTAATAAATAGCTCTACCTATAATTAAACCGAAAATCTGGGTACGCTACGTTGATGATACATTTGTAATAATGAACAAAAATGATTTAGAATATACCCATAAATTAATAAACAACATATTTGAAGATATAAAATTTACAAGAGAAGAATTAGATGCCAACAAAATCCCATTTTTAGATGTCTTCCTTAATCAGGAGAACCAACACAGGAAATTTAGATACACAAGTATATAGAAAATCAATGCACACAGATCAAATACTCAACTATTCTAGCAATAATCCAATTATTCACAAAAGAAACTGTGTGTAGAAGAGTTCAAACACATTGTAGCACACCAGAGTTGAAAAGAATGGAAGAAAAATACTTACAAACGGTTTTCAAGAAGAATGGTTATCCAAAAAATTTCATCAAGAAGTGTTTAAAGTCGAATCAAAGCACCAACCAAAGACCAAAAAGAAATTTATCCTACCATACATCAGAAATATCTCTGAAATAACGGCTAGAATAATGAAACCGTTTGATATAGATGTAGCACACAAACCAGCCGAATCGCTTAATTCGATCTTATGCAAATCAAAAGATCCGATAGAAAAAGGAGATAAAATTAACACCATTTACAAAATAAATTGTATGAACTGTAACAAACATTACATCAGCCAAAGTGGGCGTCCCCTTCGAATAAGAATCCAAGAACACAAGTCAGCCATGAAAAGATATGATATAAATTCTTTAGTATCAATGCATACAGATAATTATGGACATCATTTTGATTGGGATAATATCAAAATCTTAAACAGAGAAAACACCAAATGTGCCAGGGAATTCCTGGAAGCCTGGTACTCACACGAAAATGCCATTAATAAACACGTTAATATAGATGAAATATATCAACTAATAAAAAGCAAATCAGGTGACCAGAAAGTTTAAAATCCCAATCAACAGAAAACAGTCAATACATATGTGAAGATGGTTGGTCACCAGAAGACGCAATTGTACCATTATTCATGGAGATTTTTAAATCATTTAACTTTATGCTAAATACTGTGCTGAAGATGCCGTCCAGAAAGACGACGAAAGCTCCGCAACTAAACCAACCAGCTCAGGGAACACTATTAATTGCAAAATTGAGTAACAATATGGTGAGTTCAACTCAAATCATAGAAGCGAGTGACAAGCAAAAGGTTCTACTGTGGAAGAGTGGAGGTGGGCGAGGGGTTCGTGAGACTAAAGACAAAGGGTACGTAGTCAAATGATGTAGGGAACCAAGACATCCAGTTACCAGGGCAAGGAAACAATGATTAGTGCTTCTTTCTTAGGATAAATAAATCGGGTTTCAAGTGTTTGGTAGGAATTGTTTCAACACACTTGAGGAGAACTGAACTATTTTATCTATTCGTGATTGTAAAGGAAGTGATAATGTCAGTCTCATGACCCATATCAAAGAGATGCCCTACAATGACAATATTGAAAGCGATTATTCCTTTGAGGTGTAGGCTTTTTTGACATATATATTCAGAAAATTGGAGGTGTTCCCTACCTTTGTCGCTATGTTTTGAATTGGCAGAAGTTAGAATTCATGCGCCATGGGATCAGGTCTCAATGGTCTACGGGCTAGCCCGTTGGATGTTTTTTTGCTGAAGAGTCCCTAACTGGGACCAAACAGCTGTCCAGTACTCCCAGGTTTTCCAGTGGTTCTCTAACTGATTTCAACTCATGATGAAATCTTCCATCCTTTCTGTTCTGTCAATATAACTCCTCCCACAGATACATGTGAATTTGTATACACACGTTAAGTCTCTGATCCGTATAGTGAGTAGCACTGACTTCATATTGGAGTTGAAAATCCGGATCGTGTTTTCATTTTGGTGCTGAGTGCTGTTGACCCCCACACAGACTTGAGAGTAATGAAAGCTCGCCTTGCTTTCACGATCCTCGCTGCTGTGATATCCTCATCAGTTCCACCCGCCTGTAGTTGAAGCGATGCTTCCCAGGTAGGTAGGTAGGCAGGTAGGTAAAGGAGGTTGTTTCTTTTAGGTTCCTCCCATTTATGCTGGCTAATTGTTGTCTGTTGTTGCTACTGTTGGTGTTGAAACGGGAATCTTCATCACCTCTGTTTTATCTATGTTCACTTGAAGTCCTATCTTTGATGCTACTTCTACCAGCTTGTTGCTTTTCACTTGCATATCTTCCAATTTGTGGGAAATCAGACATATATCATCGGCGAAGTCCAGATCTAATCGCATATATGCATAGTAAATTTTCTTAGCCATAAAATGAATATTTCCAAATAATTTTGATTAGAAGTGTAAATTTTAGTTAACAAATACGTAAACTAGAAAGCGTTAGTCGGGTAAAAACAAAAAAAAATTAGATAAGTTAAGTATTGCATATTAATTTCCCTTGTTTAGTTTGCTTAAATCCAACAAAATATGACCTCTGATAGCATTTATCTTCTCTGGAGTGTCTTTAGGAAATTTGCAGCCTGCTGTTTAGCAGGTTTCTACTAAATATGACAGGAAGGATTGTAACGACAGAAGACAAAGGCCGGGCAACAGATCGTTTATCGAGAAAATCAACAGATATTTATGGATTTTTATGTACATTATTATTCGTTATCGTTAGCAGAGAGACAACGTTTTCTGACTGGTTGTTTTCCTGCTGAAGGTTATTCTTTCATTTCATTTCTTAGGCAGTCCGTCGATATATCTGCTAATCATATCCACCCACGCTAAGTTTGTTGTGATTGGTTGGTGAGTTCCTCAAGGTTATGCTTTGTTCTGGTTTTTTCTCATGACCAAGATTTGGGACGTAAGCGTTCACGTAAATTTCTGTCTAGCAATTTTGGCTAGCAGACAGCTCTCACCACAGTATTATTCTTGACGGATGGCAGCTTATCTATCCTAGTACATGAAATGATCGTTCTTAAGTGGTGTCTTTGCTTCACAAAACGTATCGCTGACATTTTTATGATTAGCATTCGACAAGATGTCGTCGTGTATTTCTCGAGGGGAGAAAAAGAAGAGATTGGTTCGCACTTCAGGTCAGAGGTAACTATGTAACACAATCTACTGTCAATTAGTTTTTTTACTTGCAAATCCTAGAGGAAAGGAAACTATCTTGTAATAAACTCAGTTGAAAATTCTGTAAGTCGTTCAGAATAAGGGTATCATCTTTATTCTTAAGTCAGTCAACATTAGTATCCTTTTATTCTAACCTCTTATGACCCTTAATACACTTGGTAATTTCGGCTAATGAACTTCCTACCTACTCGATTTGCGGGCCTACTATTCTAATCACTATTTAGTAACAACACCAACGACACAACGCCACCAAACAAAGAGGCAAGAAGGCAGACAGCTGACGTAGAATGGTTTTACTGTCTCGAATCAATATGCTGTAAATGACCTTCAGAAACACTAATTACATTGATAAGATAAAATGGAAGACAACCAATAGGGTTCCAAGGTCATAAGTACGAGGGGAATATATACAGCGCTCTACTGTGAAGACAAATGTAGTATTTTAGGAGAATTAGATCTAATAGAACATGATTTTCATACACGAAAAGCATATGAGGTTATTCATATCATGATAACCTCCCCAGTTGACTGGCTTAAACTGTTAGGCATTTCATTGACTAATGAAGCCATATTTTCCTTTGACAATCACTAGCTCTTTCCTAGCATGATGCGTACTATATCATCTAACATTGCCCGTCGAGGAAAGCGTTAGCTACACGTGTATAAGTAACGCATGTCCTATCTCAATCGATATAACTTCACAACCACATCGACTGATTTTTCCTCCTTACCTAGCCTACCACACGACGCCTAACCTCAATATTGCTCACCTTATTATACCACTTCACACGGGAAATAGAACGCAGGCACCTATGATCAAAGACAGCTAATCTTTTCATGTCTTCCACTCTCAATGGCTTCTATGTCTTACTCACGTCCATAAAGGAGGACGAAGTGAACTGCTGAGCGGTATACACACCATTTGATCGACAGTCAGACATCACATCTACGCCAGAGATGGCGTAAGTTGGCAGGTGAATGCCAAACGAGTCTTCTCTAACCATGCTGAGATTTCATCAGCGATCAACGCGCTGTGAATGACTGACGCAACTTCACAAATAAGTGAAGTGGTCAACACTCTCTACCACTTCACTGCCCATCTTTAAGCTAGGAGTCGGTGTAATCCACTCCTGTAACATAATCTTACATTCGACTTGCCATAAGCGGTTAGACTTCGAGTATCGTAAACAGAAGAAACGACAGCCACCCGGATAAAAACAGCCCCAATCACGCACGCAGAAAAAAATATTTAACTACCTTCACTATATTGGCTGTCTTTGGAATTAAGCATTTCGCAAGCACCATAAACACGAAGCTGTTTAATTTCGGTTCTAGAAATATTTTCCTAGCCCACATTATCTTAAATATTCCTGTCAAACTTTTCTCACCTTACACTCATGTACATTTACTCAGAACTATAATCTCATTTATATTATGTGTTTATCTAATCCTGACGCATAAACACACACACCACCCTTTTTTACCCATTCGATCTTTTATGGCCAGCCTCGAAAACAACTTCTTATCATCGACTATCACTGACCTCCATCTTTACAACAGATACATTGATGATACTTTCATCATTTGTGATGAGAACCTGGACCTTGAATACTTATTTCAAACCTTCAACAACGCCTACCAAAACACCAACTTTACTGTCGAAGCTGAATCCAACAGAATGTTCCACTTCCTCGACGTTCATCTGAAAAGAAACGCTGACAACTCTCTGAAAAGGTCCATATACAAAAAGTCTACATGGAATGAACAATTCATCAAATTTTCAAAGCTTCGTGCCTCTTAGCAGAAACAGGAACCTTTTTATACTCTCTTTCCTCGAGAATAGAGAAGATATGCAGCGAAGAAGTGATTGACGAAGAATTGTCTAATCTCAGAGGAACTCTAATGGAAAACGGTTTTCCGCCTAGGTTCATAGACAAGAATCTCACATAAAGAAGATTTCCGAACAATTCCAATCCGCCCCGAAGAAGATACTTCTGCTTAATCTACAATTCAAAGGTGACAATAAAGCAGAAATCATTCGTAAACGCATCTCCAAATCTCTGAGGAAAACATACTTCGCCGCAAGGCTACGACTGACGTTTTCCTGCAAGAAACTGTTCAGCCAGAACGCGAAAGACAAATTGTCGCAAGGGCCACTTGAACGTGCATATACCAGTTTATTTGCTCCTGCGGAGCTGAGTACATAGACCGTGCCATGCGACAAATTGAAAAGCGCACTTGTGAACACTATCCAATCTGGCTAGTAAAAGGAGAACGAAAACATGCATACGGTTCAGTGACAGAACATCTGGTCAGCTCAAGACGTTCTGTGTCATTCGAAAAATTCTTCAAAATAATATACCAGATTCAATCAAACCTATCAAAGGGAAGAAAATTAAGACATCTGGGCACAGCCAGGGCACTAGCCATCCAAAAGCTCAAACCCACGCTATGTATCCAAAATAAATACGTCCAACCCTTGTCCCTGCCATCATACACAGGTAATTCTTTTATTAGTGACTATCCATTGACTTTCTTATCCAAACTTCCTGTTTATTCATGTTATTTTTTAAAGTTTTTCTTAACCCCTTTTTACACTATCATATTCTCATATCCGAACTTCCTGTCTAATTTGTCATTTTTCTATTTCTACATATTTAATCCCTAGTTGCATAAACAATTATTCATCACATTAGTTATGATCCCATTAGATTTTTTATCTAAAAATCTTGTCTATTTTTGTTATTTCTACATTTCTAACCCCTAATTGCACAATATGTCAATGGCCTCAGTGATTATGATGCTACTTCGTTTGAGGTTTATCCGTCCCCTTGTTTAATATGGCATTTTAATTCCTAATTTTAATTTTATTAATATGACCCTTAGCCGGAAGTTATTCTGGAACTTTCCCACCTATTTATTATAAATACACGAATGTACAACTATCTAGGTGACGGTGACTTCGTCGTAAAGAAAATTTCCTTCGCTGCAACCGTCTTTTTACAAACTCCTATGATCGAATGTGTATATTCCGTAATCTTTATTCACAAAACGGAAGGGAGAAGGAATTCAAAGTTAATGGCATTAAAATTTCAAGATCTACAATCTATTTGGCTTTTTTTCGAAACAGCATAACACACTAAAGTATATTACAAAAGAAAAGAAGGTTATTTTAAAGTGGCCACTTCCATTGGTCACGAGGAGCTTCTTCAAGCAGTTTTTCCCATGGCTTCCATTTAAGCATATTACGAGCTAAATCATATTCCCTTTCAGCCTACAATAATAAAGGTAATAAGAAAAAATAATGATAATTTAGTCAGGAGTGTAAATATTAAGTCACTTAGATAAATATATGTGGGGTCTAGGTGTATCAGGTTATGGTGTCACACTTGCAATGTGTAGTCTGATTTTAACTATTCAAAGATTCGGAAGTCTGTAAAAGAAAAGAAAAGACAAATCCAGCGAAGAAAATGCTTCTTTATCGACGAAATCATCTTCCTTCAGAGGCTGTACAGTCGTATTTATATTTAACAAAAATGTATAGTAGTCTATTATTGAGTAATAGCTGTCGGGGTGACATAATTGATACAATTATTCAGAAGTGGTCTTGAAAGCAAAAATAAAAGTTGTAAATTACGTGGTACTCAACGACACAAAGATAGAAATTTGATAAGGTTAAAATTGCTATTGAGTGGTGAGAAGAAAGGTGATAGTTGAGTGTCAATTTAAAAAGTGTGAAGAGGGTGTGACATGTACCAAAGGAGCATATGAAAGTGATAATAGTGAATTAAGTATTAAAGTGAAAGCAAACTGAAAGTAAAATTTAAAAAGAAAAAGAAAAAATTAAAATTTTATTTTCCAGGGAACGACTAGTGAAGAGGTTAAGACCAAGGTAGAATAAGAGATTGGACAAACGTTTTCTGTATACAGAGTTCGGGGTTGTATTGACAAATTGTCAGCGCCTCCGCCGTACACAAATGCCGAAACCTGACGCCCTTTGCACCATTTGGCCTCACCTTGCAGGCAATTTTGAAAGATGACTCCGGTGGATCTGTGTGGTCTGAGTTCACCAAGTCAGCACAAAGCGCACACTTTCCAAACGCATCTCTGAACATTATCCGGCATGGTTAGCAAAAGGACAATGCAAGACGATTACTAGCTCATTCTTGAACACTTGGAATGGCAGTCACCTCTCTACCTCACTCAACTTCATCGACTTTGAAAAGGCATTCAGCAGACAACATCGATCGAGAGGTCATTTGGCAGCTACTTCGCTACTGCACGGTGCCATCAACAATTATACATCTCATCCAACAGTTATACAACAATGCTGCATGACAAGTAATCCACAAAGGGAAACTCACGGAAGCCTTCGAAGTGAGGACGGGAGTGAGGCAAGGCTATCTACTATCACCAATGATTTTCCTGATCGCAGTAGATTGGATAATGCGGCAGACAACGGAAAAAGCAATGAGGAAACAGGCATAAAATGGACTCACACAAAAAACTTGGAGGATCTGGACTTCGCCGATGACATATGTCTGATTTCCCACAAACTGGAAGATATTCAAGTGAAAAGCAACAAGCTGGCAGAACAAGCATCAAAGATAGGACTTCAAGTGAACATAGATAAAACAGAGGTGATGAAGATTCCTGGCCAATACCAACAGCAACAACAACAACAGACAACAATCAGCTTGCATAAGTGGGAGGAACCTGAAAGAAACAGCCTCCTTTACCTACCTGGGAAGCATCGTTTCAACTACAGGCGGAAGTGATGAGGACATCAAAGCCAGAATCGGAAAAGCAAGACAAGCTTTCATTACTCTTAAGTCTGTGTGGAGGTCAACAGCAATCATCATTTTCAAGCATTTTCTTCGCTGAATTTGTCTTTAATTTCCTCATGGTTCAATGGGTATTTTCGGTGGTCTGTGTAAAAGAGTTGCATAATAGTGATTTATTGGTTGGGATTTAAGTGAGTAAAAGCTCCGAAATCAGCAGAAAAAGAAACAACAAACTTCTCACTTGAACTATTAACTATGACATTCAACCAAACACACCATCTCCTCATATGTTGCATGATGCAACAAATCAGGAATGCTAATTAATAAGCCATACTACACGTATGACTAATTCAATTCAAGAGTGGGTTTCATTTACGAACAGGTTGCTATTGTCATCTTATCACGTGGTGAATTGGCAAAAGTTGGAATTCATGCGTTGACAATTGGATAGGGTCCCAGTGGCTTAATGGTCTACGAGATCGCTAGTCGTGTCACCAGAAGGTCCTGGGTTCGAACTCCACTTGGTGGGTGGGTACTGCTTAAATTCCCAAACTAGGCTGACGAAACAGCTATCTGGCAGTACTCCCAGCTGGTTTTCCAATAATTCTCTAACCAATATCAGCTTATGATGAAATCCTGTAACCTACCACATTTGTATTGACTAAATTTCAATATTACAGTTGAGAGAAAAGGATATATTAGAGCACTAGGAATACTGTTTTTATCAAGAACTGCATAATATTGTCTAAATGCAATCAGTTGTCGAATCTGGCCAGTTCAAGGTGTACATATCAGTTCACCTGTTGCTGTGGAGCCGGGTACATTAGCTATTAGGCGCGTATCCTATCTTCAAGCATTTAAGAACACTGTCTCTCTTGACTGCAGAAAGGTAGTATTTGTTCGATAATAAGCGCGGTAATCTAACACATTTTGTCAATATTGGTTATTCCATCTCAAAAAAGTCTGTCTGTCTATCTGTTTTCGACATAGAACTTTGCACATGTGTGCGCCAGTTCAAGTCGTCACACTCCCTTCATGTAGCACACAAATCAAGAGAAGAAAGTACAAGAAATGCATATTAGAGACAGTAAACAGAGGTGTGAGACAAAGGAATAGTAGTAACGAAGAACAAAACAGTTTCATTGGAGATCATAAGTCACAAGAAGTGGATGCATCAGTGCCGGTCATTGAGAATGGTTTTGAGCCATGTCACCAATTGTTTCCAACCATTTGTTTTTACCGTCCCGAGGACCCCAGCCTGGAAGTCTACACCTCCCTATGTGGCTTAGACTAACTGTTGTAGATCATATTCGTACACATATCAAAGCCACCGAAGTCAGCATCCTAGGACAAAAGCACCCACTGACAGAAGATCTCCACCTTCTAAAAACACACACAATCAGACCTAAGAAATGCTTACCAAGTGCATGTGATTTTATTAAAACATTTAGGTTTGAAACCTCATTTTTGCAAATTTACGACTAGTGAAGTTCTTAAGGAAAGACTGTACACACTAAATCATCATAGAAGTGTCTCTTGACAGTCAAACTAACATTGTGACATCACAAAAGATGGAGCGGACTGTTGTTGTGTGTAACTTGACTTTGGCATACAACTAACAACCTCATTTCTCGCCCAACTAGGACTTGTTCAACTATATCGATACACACACTTGATGAACACTAAATTTCATCTGACGGTTATGCGTCATACAATTCTTCTGTTTTATGAATTTGAATATAACAAGAACAACAGTTTCTGCAGAATAAGATGAGACTATCATTTATTTTGTTGGCTTCTCATCATCTGCATAAAAAGCCTTGAGAAATTATTAAGTTTGTGCGCAGACGGTTACTTTTGTAACGGGAAATAAACTGTAGCTGAGGGCGTCAAATCCATCATAAATTATTATTACAATTGCTTCATTTAGTTCCTAGAGGAACATAGGGTTTCAACCACCCGTCTCCATTGAGTCCGATTCTGCACAAACGTCTTCACTTGGCTCCACGTTTGCCCACATGCTTTCATATTCTCTTTGCATGACCTCACCCTCGCACCAACTCGCCGCTTCCCATTCGGTTCCACTCGAGAAATGGCCTAGCGTGTGATGACACCTCTATTTCTTCTTGCATACTTATTGCACAATTGGTTCCTACTGAGTTGGTTCGCTCCAAGAGATCCCTGTTGCTGATCTTTTCTGGCTGGCCGTCTGATCTTGAATCGTATTGAGCGAAAACAACTGTTGATGAAAGTCTGTAGTGTGTTCGAAGTCGCCTTCGTGACGCTGCGCCAAACCTCTGGATCCGTATAGTAGCGCTAACTTCACATTGGAGTTGAAAATCCACATCTTATTTTTCATCCTGAGTGCTGTTGATCTCCATACACACGTGAGAGTAATGAAAGCTTGCTTTGCTTTCCCGATGGTCCTTGCTTTGATATCCTCATCAGTTCCGTCCGCTTGTCGTTGGAACGATGCTTCCCAGGTAGGTAGGTAGTTGGTAGGTAAAGGAGGTTGCTTCTTTCAGATTCCTCCAATTTATGTTAGATGGTTGTTGTCTGCTGTTGGCCAAGAATCTTCACCACCTGAAATCCTATCTCCTCTGGATGTTTCTTCTGTCAACTTGTTGCTTTTCACTTGCATATCTTCCAGTTTGTGAGAAATCCATGATAAAATATGACAACTATTCATTGTCATATTATTTAAATATTTCTTAAAATAATTCTTTAAGGGATCTACTATTTCCATTCCAATATGTAAAAGGTTTAATGAATTCCTTGGGAAGAGCAGGAAGTTACTCATGGAAACAGTATAAATGGTTTAAATAAAAACAAATTTGTTCACTTGTTTAAATATAAACGGCAATGTAATTATTATGCACTGAACAAGACAGTACAGTAGATAATATTCAGCAGAAGTAGTCCATAACAAAATATACTTTACCTGTACGATAACTTCTTCAATTTGACCACAATCGATAGTCGATTCAAGAGTAGGAACATCTGGTATCTTTTATAAATTAGAATTTGCTATCACACATCACAATATCAAGTTACCTTATTAACAGCATTTAGCCTAGATTGTACTACTTCACTTGTATGTCTACGATAACTAGATTCTTCAGGCATAAGTGCTAACACCTTGAGAATACGATTATACAAGGATGTTAAAATCTAAAAGTTAACGGGGGTTCATTACACATCACACACATCAAGTGAAATGAAATTACAAGATGAGGATTTTTCGACACTGGTAATCCAGTTAGTAGTGTACTCTAAAAAACACATTGAAACTGTAGCTTTAAGGTTGAAAGAAGTCTTACTCTCTTTATTGATTGCATTATCTACTCAGGCCTATAAATAAAAAAGGCAATAATTAGACAAATAAGACTTATATTATTGTGATCAGCAAAAGGTTTTAAAATAACCCTTCTGATGTGTTTCTCCTCCAATGAAGCACTAGCGAACGCCATAAAGCCGGAATAAAGCAATCCCTGTTGTATTGAAAGATGACACCATCCCTCGAATTTAAGCTTCAACTTCTTTTCTAATGAAGGAGTTGGTTTCCCAAACCACTATAGTCATCATAGTTTATTTTTCTCAAACGAACCTTGTGCTCCTGCAGAAATGCATACCGACCACCATGTATTGCCTTTACGATGATATTAGATGGGAACACATGAAGCAAATATGTCGGTTGGGTAACTGCAGACAACCCAACCTAAACTTTGAAAAAGGGAGAGTGGCATTTTTCACGCTGTGAAGTAACTTCTGCTTTTGTTGTGTAAATCCTACCAGAAGCCTTTTGGTATACTCTAATCAGCATAATTAGCTCAAATATTTTTTGTCTCCTTTCGTGGCTTCTCCTAAGGTTTATATACAGCTGTGTGTATCCACATACACACATATTTGTCTCTGTAATCTTATAAACATACCGACATAAATCTCACGAATAACTGTGGACGACTAAACTGCCACTTTCATGTTGATGATGGATGCAGTATGATAGATGTAGTAAGCTATCGTCCCTGACGGTGTTGCAGCAGTTCGTTGGACGTCCTCATCCAAGAGGCCGTAGGACTTCTTATGTCGAAGAAATTGACAAAAGTCTCATAAGACTGAGACTGAACCATATTCAGAAGCGCTAGACGCAAAAGAGGCACAGTATACCAAAAGGTCTGCAATGGTACGCAAAAGGTCGCGATAAATCTAAGAGGGCAAGTAGTAGCAACATTGTAAGATCACTGGGTGACACTACCACTACCTCTTAGGAATAAGGTCCCTGAATTGGAAGTATTATCTGAAAGACTACAACTTGATATGGCTGCTATCACTGAAACATGGTTGTTAGTGGGTGTGGACTTAACTCCACTCATATCTGGGTACACCTGCGTTAGAGCAGACATTGATTTGTTGGAAAGGTGTTGGGGTTGCCTTATATATCCGGGAAGACATAGGAATTAGGTCAACGTTGTCAGAAGCGCATGGCAGCGGCACTAATGAAGCAGCAAGCTGTCATTAACTTAAACAAGGGTAGTTTGATGATTGGGGTTATTTATAGAAGTTCTACCAGCTAAGATGATAATTTCGTACTAAATAACCTCGGGTGTGGAGTAGTAGAAATAGGTGTCCAATAGTAGGTGATTTGAACGCCTCAACTATTGATTGGGAGGAATTAACATCCACTAGGTTGCGTACCTGTTTCAACAGGAAACACGCCGACAGTGTTTGAATGTGCACTTGTGCAGAATGTACATGCACCAAAACGATACCACTCTGAACATGATCCGTCTACTCTAGACCTGGTGCTAACACACCAGAAAGAGGATGTCGGTGACATTAGGTGCCTTCCGCTGCTAGGCAGTAGTGATCATGTAGTTAACACTTTTACGTTTAAGATTCACGCTACTATACATAGGTCAACAACTGCTCGTCCAAATATTTGAAAAGTGAATATATCTGCGATCCGGAGCGCAGCAACCCAAGCTGACAAGTCAGTTTTGATATAAATCAGACTGTCGAGGAAGCTTGGGTAAGATTTAGTAATGCACCAGATTGCGTCACCGCACCTTTTATACCTTGGTCTATGCTTCAAAAGCTGTTGCATAAACCACCTTGGATTAGAAATGAAATGTGGAAGGTATTAAGACAGCGAAAGAACCCATGAAACCGGTTTACTGTCACATGAAGGGAGGAGTTTCGGATGGACTACCGCAAAATTCAAAACTTCTGTAAGTATATGACTTACAAAAGTTGTGTAGAGTATGACAGATAGTTAGTGCATCATCCAAAAAGCCTGTACTTGTATATCAAACGTAGGACTAAAACTAGCAGTGGTATACCGTCACTCATAAGCAGTACTATAGAGGCGGCCGAGTCAAATGAAACGAAAGTCGGAAAGCTCTCGGGATACTTTTGCGATGTTTTTTCATCTAGTCGTGCAACCCAGGGCATAGCGAAGTCACTGCCATCGCCACTAAAGTGCCCTCGATCGTGATATAGGACGCAGAGATTCTCAAATTACTGCCCAAACTGAAGTTAGGTGAATCATCGGGACCCAACAGACTTCACCCTAGACTGCTAATCTCCTTGGCGGATATAATATACATTCCACTTACACAGATTTTTCAAATGTCTCTGACTCAGGGACTGAAAGAATACAATTGTAAGCCCTATCTTCAAAAAGGGAAACAAGCGGTTGGTATCTAACTACTGACATGGATTAGAGTGAAGGTATTGGAAACAATCATAAGGGATCAGCTCGTAGCTCATAAGGGGAAATATAGCTTAATGGCGGGGGAACAGCATGGATTCCGACCAGGATGATCCTATCTGACAGACCTACGGCTAGCTAGGGAAGAATGGCTTGAAGCCAGGAATAAGAACCTTATATTTGACGTTGTCTTTACCGATCTTAGTAAAGTAGTCGATAAGGTATCCCATTTAGGTCTTCTTAGTAAACTAAGAGGTTTTGGATTAGACCAACGCCTCTGTGAGTGCTTTAGGGACTACCTGATGGATAGGTCAGAATTAATGGTGTACTATCACGGTGGAAAGCAGTAATGAGTGGAGTACCTCAAGTAACTGAACTTGGCCCCCCTTCTAATCCTATTATACGTAAACGAACTGCCGAAAGTTTTTACATCAACTTTATTATTTGCAGACGATGTTCAATTCAGGCTTATAGTCAGTTGCAGAAACTTAGGGTGCATTGAAGAATGTTTGAGGGTAGGTTTCGGACGCACTGCAGAATCCTTAGGCAGACTGCAGATCATTATTCCACGTTTTGCGGTTCATCCGAAGAAAATGCTAGCTGCGATTTATTCGGATACACGCGGTGATACATAAATTACACAAAATGCCTCGAAAGTGGACATAAAGCAATACTTGAACTAATTGGGACAGTTAGAGTAAATGAAAAAGCTTCTGATTTGATTTACACAAGAAAAGTAAAAGTTACTTCACAAGGAAAAAATGTCACTCGTTTGTCGAAGTGGTTCAAGAGACCAAATTCATTAAAGGAAACTATTTTGGCAGGCAAGAGTAAACAATAGCCACCAAAATCAAATGAGCTTTAGTTAGATCACTCAGCATTACGAATGAACGCTGTTCATAATAATCTTTTCAAGTTTCCCCTTGACTTAGTTTTTGACTTCTGCATGTAAATTAGGTTGATACGGAGGACTAAAAGATTGATATGTGGAGGGACAGTGACTTTGCAGAAGTAGTACCAGGCTTTCGATGGTCATGCATTCAGTAAAACCACTGTTAAATGAGTGAGTTGTAAATTACGGTGGCTTTTGGGCACCTTCCTCTTGGAATCGAAACTCCCTAAGAAAAATATGATAGATAGTCACTTAGATTTTTTATCGACACTGGTTTTATATGTCTGCAGACACTCCTGTGAGTTGCCGACGCCTATTTTCACAGCATATTAGGGATATTCACCCTGTGTGATTCATTTCGGTAACATGTATTTTAAGAATACATTTTTCGTTAGTTAAATACCAACCTACACTTAGAACCTGATTGGATCTTTCAAGGTTGTCTGTTCCTTACTGTTAATACCTTAATTTGAGCCGAAGTGTCATCTCTCAGTTGGACAGGGGCTGCTCAAGTTCGGCATAATGGCAACATTGCATTAATTTTCGTGAACTGAACCAATACGTACCGTTTCAAAAGTTTCGAGCGCCTAAATAAAACCACATGTCAATGATCAATGTCGTTTTTCTTTTCAAAATAAACGAAATAGACTTCTTTTTGCTTGCCTCCTAGTTTTAAGGTAAAAGTTTCTGGTCTTTCGTAGACTTCGCAAATATGCGTCTCCCCACTGTTTATAGACTTTCGGGGATTAATACCTCTAGGCTCATATTAATCGTCACATAATATACACAGCTAATATGAAATCATCCCAAAGCCCCAGTGTGTAAATAGCAATGTATATAGCGGAAGAGGTCTTAACAATAATGGTAAATGCTATATTTCTACTATAAGTTAACTCCCAATCTCTTGAAACCTCTCTAATTTGTCCGCTTTTTGGTAAAACCTAGCCCCCCTCCCGGATATTATACTCCAAGCGTAGTGTGACTTATGCTGCATACAGTGAAGGATATGCATCAGCGTCTGTTTCTAAGTGGAACCTGGAGTGCACCTTTCAGGGCACCAATTATACTTAGGCCCAAAATGAGTAGTCCAAGCTAAACTAACTTAATATTGCACAATGATATAAAAGTAAAACTTGTGCACTGTGGTTGAGTATCATTCCATTGTGGGTAGAATTTGTTTTGTCAAAGTCTCACACTGCTATACACTAATGTTTACTGATAACGTTTCGAGCCCAATTTAATGCTCATAATCATATCAGAGTACTCACGCAACTTCCTAAATTCGTTTATATAACATACATTTATATATATAGACAAATTTTACCCATAATAATAATAATTAATACTACGCAAACAAAAGCCTAATCTTCCTGCTGACGTCTCGTATCTTCTAGGTTTTGTTTCAACTGGCACTCATCCAACCAGGCTTGGATGCCACATAGCGCTCCACCTTTGTTTTGCATGCCTGCACATCCTCTGAGTATGCAATAAAGATACAGATAATTTCTAAAATCTTCACACCAAACGACTTTATTAATTTATTGTATGTATTATATATAGTGAACCTTCAAAGACACCAGACAGACTACGGCTAAAATGAGTAGATGAAAGTGAAGCAGCTTGATCTCGACTACAAAGTGCCTAGCTCGTCTGTGGACGCATTAGGTGCAAGTGCAATGTAATAATAATAATAATAATTTACTTTATTCCAAAAACAGTACTTGTGATACAGAATGGAATTTTCAGAATTAATCACAATATTGCATCTAATTTCCTCAAATTATAAATAAAATTAATCACACAGAAAATTTTCCACATTTACAATAGAGGTAGTGTCAAAAACATGCAGCATATAAAATGGAAATAGCAATAATAATGATAACAGCTAGGGTAATAATAATAAGAATACCAGTGAAAATTGCCGTTGGCTTGTGTCACACAGTATTGTCAATGTGGTATGGAAATCCTAACATGTTTAAAAATATTGAATATAATGTTCTCTTTACATGATGGTGATGGTGAGGGGAAAAACAAAGATTACAGCCGTCATGGAGATAAGTTGGTGTTTGCAATTATGAGAGTAAAACAGAGAATTAACAGGACCATAAATATAATAGAAGTAATAAAAGTAAAACTTGAAGGTATGTAAGGATGGATGGAGAAAATTGTTTATTTACTAGATGAAAGGTTAGTTAGTTCTTGCCTGACACTATTTTCACTATGTATCATTAATAAATGCATTCATAAAGGAAATACAATGGGAAACCATATAATCTTTAAGCTAGAAACGTTCATTTGCAATGTAAAATGCTAACCACATAGGTCTTACTATCATGATGTACACTTTTGTCTTTAATACAATTATTCTCGAGCCGATTGTTTTTATTTCACACCTTCTTGTGTATTTGGTGCTACAACCGTACCCTACAGATAATAGGAATAGAATAAGTCGAATCGAATTCATAAAGAGCTATAAAATGTTAGGTTTAATGGAATATAATGAGCATCAAGTAAAGACTTTATTAGAAAATGAATGAGATGAGACCTTGTGAAGTGGTATTAAAAGATCCGACAATGGGAAGCAAGTTAATTTATAAGATGCCATATAAATCTGTGAAGAGCCCACGTGGTCGCACCTCAACATTAGGCTCAGCGAATGGTATGTTTAAAGGCAGAAGCATAATCTGTCTAGGCGTTCATTATTATCTTTTTCAAGATAAAGATCTAAGTCCTCATAAAAATCTCGAGCCGTCAAATTTCATATTGCTGTTGTTGTTCCCATCCATAAATATGGGCCTATAGTCGGTATCAACAACTGCCGACCCATCAGCATCACTTCTGTAGTTTCACGTGTAATGGAAAAGATAGTGATGACTCAAATCATTCAGTACTTGCTCTCAAATGACCTACTATCCCAATGCGGTTCCTTCATTAGAAGTTAGTGCATTACTTGCCACTTAGATTATTTTGACTTCATTACCCTGCGCACAGAAAATGGGCATTTAGTAACAATATTATTTCTCGACATAAGTAAAGCCTTTGACAAAGTCCTACATATCGGACTCCAGTCCAACGACATAACTGGAAATCTCATTTGGATAAATTATTTCCCACAGAAAGAGAGTCTTCAGCTGTCTCCATCAATGCCGATATCTAGTAGTGTAACACGGATTAGTGTTCTTGGCCCTACTCTGTTCGTTTTATTCACAAATGCCATAGTCTCTGTTATCAAGTATGGCGAGCCATACCTCTTTGCAGGTGATCAAAAGGCAGTATGTGATTATTTGTGCGATGAAATGAGCGTTGAAAACAACTTCCGGCGTGAGTGAAACAATCCAGTTCAAATAGATGATGGAATGTAGAGATGTGAAAGTATTTTTATAAATCATCAAATTATTCAAAAATAAGGTGAGATCCTCGGAGTCATCTTTTTTAATTGCTGACAACTGTCTTTGAAAATGCCAAATACGCCCTCAGAAATCATGGATGGCTTTCCAATTCCCTGGCTTTCGCGTAACCCTCCTAATGATACAAGGATTTACAGAATTGCACTGCACTTTTAGCCGCTCCAGTACAATTCCTCAATAAGTACATCAATCTTACTTCATCAGTCAGTCTGTTATCACTCAGCATAACTTCAGTCTCCCTCCATAAAGTGAGGGTAGTCTGCTGGGTTTCCATCAGAAGACCGTAGCTCAAAGTAAAATAAATCAGGGGCTATGCTTTCCTGGATAGACTTGTTCCTCGACAAACGATTTTCACAGCACTTACCAACCTATATCTCAAACATATCATCAGTAACATGAAGCATTTCATTAAAGACACTTGCCTTGTGCTTGCGTCCAAACTATCTCGTCTTTCCTTGGCCCAGGCATTATAGCGCGAAACCAGAATCCGGACCAGAATGCATATAGTAAACAGTGCTTGTAAAAAGGATAAGAATTAAGGACCATCAATGGAGTAACCAGAGTGCTGACAATATCCAGGCAAATCCACACAGAGGAAGCAAAGGAAACTGCCAGTAGTTAAGCAGGTAAATCCAGAAAAAATAGATCATGAAATATACCATCTTTGAATGAAACTGGAACTCAGACACCGTAGCGCAATAGATGAGTAGATCGGAATCCCTCATAAAGACATCAGGGAGAGGCTCCGTAGCCAGAAGACAACTATCGGGAACTCAAAATATTCTTTTATGCACATAACCAACTCAATTTCACGCGAGCGGTGTTCAAAGACAGACGGTGGGTCAAAAGCTTCTTGATCCTCTAAATGTAAGGCAATACGACAGGTTAATTTCACATTAGTTTGGTAGTATAATTCATAGCCATTCATGAGGTAATCCTGGTACTCCCTAAATTGCTGATGTTTTCGCGCATGCTTTCTGTGATATACATTAATCGCTCATTGATAGATGATCCTGAAATTTATGGTCGAAATTTCTGAAAGCGAGTTCGTACAAACACAACTGTTTTATATAGTGGCTCAATCTCAGTTATAACGGCATTTCTGTAAACTAAATCTCCTTATGAAAGATATCCAGAGGTAAGTAAGTGAACTTCGGGGAAAATTAGGTCAGTTTGACAGCATGAAACTGCCTGTCAATGTAGTTGAAAATTGAACGATCAATTCATGGTTGTTTGCCTAAACCCAACTCTGTATTTTTCGAGGGAGTCATCAATATGGCATTCATCGTCTCACCGTTCGGTGTTCGTTGGAGGACAGAGAAAACTATCAGAAGTATTACCGTGATTTCTTGTTATAACATTTATTCTTAGACTTTGTGTACAATAACCTAATGGTTGGCTCTGTATTGTTGCAAAAACAAACGGTTCTTGAGTCACCAATTTGCGTTCTGCATTTTCGTGTTATTTATTACGCATAGTTTCTGAAAGTCTTCCAAGGACAGCGTGAGGTCCAGTGTAGTAAGACCTGGACATTTACAAATGCTGTTGCAGAAATCTACCAATCGGGGATGAAATCCGAAGCACATCTGGGTTAGAAAACAACTACATGACCTAAGAAAATTTTCTTATATATGATATTTAGGAATAAGACATCCAGTCGGGCCCCAATCCTGACTATTGACAACGACACAATAGAAGCAGAAGCAATAACAGACTATTTCTCCCAGGTATTTACACAAAAGTTGTCACTCTCCATAGGATCAGCTCTCTCTGCATCAGAAGAGCACGGAGTAAACTCCGTTGACGTTGATCAGGACATTGTGCTCAACTGCCTGAAGTAAGTTAACGCAGGGAAATCAGTGGGTCCTGATAATCTTCACTCAAGGCTTCTCAAGGAGCTATCAGCTCACATAGCTGGCCCATTGACCGTGATCTTCAAGCTATCTCTCCTATATGGAGTGTTACCACGTGGCTGGAAAGACGCCATAGTAACCCACATCCACAAAGAAGGATCAAGACAAAGCCCTTCAAACTACAGGCCTATTAGTCTCACCAGCACTTTAATCAAGACACCGGAACGGATAATCAAGAAAAGTATCATACTTGATCGTGCCTGTAAAAATGGTATGCATTTTCATGTAAATTTATATGTTTATATGAGAATATACATTATTATTATTATATCTGGAAAACAACAACTTGGTATCCAGAGCACAGCATGGCTTCCGGAGGAACCTCTCATGCCTGTCAAATCTTCCTACTGCCATAGGAGGATGGTTCAAATCAAGGGACAACAGAGGACCCGTTGACGTCGTCTTCATAGACTTCAGCAAAGTCTTCAATAAAGTTCCCCACAAAAGACTACTCATGAAGTTGGAAAGTCTTGGTATCAAAGGCAGCTCACTAAACTGGATTACGGAATCACTCATAGATGACAGACAGAGGGAGGAAGTCGTGGTCAAACCGAAACCCTCCTCCCAGACAAGTGTTAGCAGTAGAGTGGCAGAAAGCTCGGCACTCGGACCTCTCCTATTTATTTTGTATATCAATGAGTTATCTCTGCTCACTGATTCCCCTATGGTCCTATATGCAGATGACTTAAAAATCTGGAGAGAGCTGAAGGGCGAAAGTGATACGTTCACGTTGCAGGAAGACTTCAACAATTTGCTGGAGTGGTTCAGAGAGTGGATGCTGCCGATCAATGCAGCGAAATGTGCAACCGCAGATCATCGCTGCGGTGGCTGCGATTCATATAGCATTTACCGAAATCACCAGAGATATGTTCACCTCCCTACATACATCTCTGGTGAGGTCAATAATGGAAACTGTATCCAGGCAGACAGCCAGTCCTTGTCTTAAAGAGGACTTGCGTATTCTAGGAAGGGCTCAAATGAAGACAACACGTATGATTCCCAACATGACTAACTTATCATACGAGGAAGGAATAGACAGTTTAAATCTCTTCTCCCTACCATACCGTAGGCAGAGAGGAGATTTAATCACAATGTTTAAAATTTTAAATAATGACTATGGACATGGCTTATTCTCTCTTTCCCTTCCCACCAGGTCGGAAAACCTCGGATGACATATCAGGAGAGTTCAAATCCAAGGAAAAACCATAATGCTGTGGAGTCCTGGCTCTCACACTGAGTCGTTAACTACTGGAACCGACTCCCAGAAGAGATGAACTTGCTGTCTCAACCTCAATTGACCAATTCAAGAAGGGCTTAGACAGATGCAGATATTGACTAGAAAAGGATTAACACAGGCTCAGAGCATTCTGTCCTTAACCAGTTAATCCGAATATTAAATCTGAATCTAGTGAAAAAGAACATTGGATATTGGGTAGCATGAGCACAGAGCGCTCAGTATGCAGTTTTGCGGTACCTTCATTTTCGGCATTTCTTATGTTTAATCTAAACAGACCTTTCTTTTTTATGTTTTGAGTCATTAAAATGCCATTAACTGATGTTTAGAGTCCATTTATTGCGAAATCAAAAAGTCCTATTCCTTCGAAAGGCACATGTTCTCGCTGTCTGACATCGTACGATGTCACCTTTCTTCAAAAGCTTTCTACCGGTCTGATCTACCAATTTTTAACGTTAAGATTAACATTTAGATTCCGATTAGAATTCAGAGATTAGATAAAGTTAAGGTTTATGTCACATTTTGGAGTTAGGCCATAGCATCCACCTTTGTACATAACCTTGGACAACCAACTCGAGCAACAGGTGATATAACCAAACCAAGTCATATCTCCTGTTATGCATTTGCTTAACGAGTTCCAAGAAAATCAAGTGTTTGGTTGCTGCCTGAATAAAATACTGGAGTTAATTGGAGTGATGTTTAGCATTAGGGGTTATGGTAGCTGCTAATCATCCCTCTAAGTAGCCTAACCGTGTAAATGTATAATTTATCGACAGAACCTAGGGTATTAATGTCCTATGTTCGGATTTTTCGTTCAGGATCACTCAGTCACCAATATAGTCTATCCTTACCCTTCAAATCTATGTTAATTCTTTTCTCATAAGTATCTGTGAGTGTCTCATTCGTGGGAAGAAATGATTGGGGGAGTAAACAGCATTATTTTTGGAAATCAGTTCCAAGAGTTTATAAATTGGCGAGAGGACCAGTACTTCATGGTGGCAGTTCTTCCTTAGCTTTTTGAACTCTTTTTCCATGTCCTCTGAGGTTTCGCTACGTAGTGGTAGGGAAAAAAACGTATCAGGTTCATAGTAATTATTTAGAATTTTGAATATCGTGGTTAGATCTCTGCCTACTGTGTGCCAAATGGAAATTTAATTTACGAAGTTTTTCCTGCAGAATGTTACGTGTAACCTTTTGAACTCCTACTATACATGAATCTCCCTAGGGGCAAGGGATTGATTAATTAGTGTACAGGATCCGGTTGCTTTTGAAAAAGTATTTAATAAATCCTACTACTTGGGCAATCAAATATACACTTATGTCTTGGCTCAAGGCATCGACTGGTCACAAATGAGGATCAGATATTGTTCTGTTTCATTATTCGTACTACTGAGATTCCGACTAAATAATTTGTAGATTTCAGCTATTAAGTCGGAGTCTTCTTCAGTACAGCTTCTCAGAGGAAGGTTACGCAGTAGGTTATAAACCACTTTATTCATGGAACTTTATGACACTGATCTGCAAATAAAGTGGAGTCATGTGGGATGAGGTTTCTATTTAAGATTCCTGGGTAAGTATTCGTGTTGCCTATAGACACTCACCAAAAAGGGAACTACTTAGACATGCATATTGCAATGGTATTGAAATAAGTACAGTAGTTAACCTGTCAAGCTTAGCCCTAGATTTCCATCCTTAGAAGCAAACATATTTGGAAGTGTTACATTAGTTAGCTCCAGATTGTTCAGCAAGTTATTTCCTAATTTTATTTGTAGCTAGATATTCCTTTCTATTCTCATGAATTTCTTTGCATTGTTTGGCAACCAAACTGTGTTGATGTATAATATATCGTGTGAGGATTCAGTGCGTTATATCATGAAGTTGTAGACCGGTTAAGGCATCTTGATAAATTCTCTTTGATCTTGAAGACTACGTAGATGCAAAGTTTCCAATATATGGTCTAGTAGCCGTAACAAATATTTACCACAAAGTGGGAATCGATACTGTGAAATTGTGCATAACTCAGTCTGATATTTATTATTATTATTATTGTATCCTTTAGTTCCTAGAGGAACATAGGGCTTCAGCTGCGCACCTCCATTGCCTTCTGTTTTCTCACAACTTTTTCACCCCGCTCCAGGTCTGCCCACATGCTTTCATCTCCTCCTCACATGACCTCCTCCAAGTCACCCTTGCACCGACAACCAACTCGCCACCCGCTTTCCTTTCGGGTTCCACTCGAGCGATGGTTTGTCTAGTGATGTCACTTGATGGTTTCCTCAGCGTATGGCCAATCCATCTCCATTTCTTCCTGCCTATTTGTTTCACAATCGGTTGCCGGTAGGTTCGCCCATTGACAGAGATCACCGTTGCTGATCTTTCCTGGCTGGCCATCTGATCCTGAGTATTGAGCGAAGACAACTGTTAATGAAGGTCTGTAGTTTGTTCGAGGTGGTCTTCATGATGCGCAGTGCAAGTCTCTGATCCATCCGTTTAGTAGCACTGACTTTACATTGGAGTTGAAAATCCGGATGTTATTTTTGATGCTGAGTGTTGTTGACCTCCACACAGACTTAAGAGTAATGAAAGCTTGTCTTGCTTTTCCGATGATCCTGGCTTTGATATCCTCGTCAGTTCCGTCCTCCTGTAGTTGAAACGATGCTTCACAGGTAGGTGGGTAGGTAAAGGAGGTTGTTTCTTTCAGGTTCCTCCCATTTATGCTGGCTGATTGTTGTCTGTTGTTGTTGTTGCTGTTGATGTTGGCCAGGAATCTTCATTACCTCTGTTTTATATATGTTCACTTGAAATCCTATCTTTGATGCTTCTGCCAATTTGTTGCTTTTGACTTGCATATCTTCCAGTTTGTGGGAAATCAGACATATATCATCGGCGAAGTCCAGATCCTCCAAGTTCGTTTTTTGTGTGAGTCCACTTTATGCCTGTTCCCTCGTTGGTTGCCGTTGTCTGTCGTATTATCCAATTTACTGCAATCAGGAAGATCATTGGTGATATTAATTAAGCATAATTGCATTGAAAGCTATGCGGATACACAGTTTAAACATTCAATTTTTAAGCACTGGCTTCAGTTTGGGGATGGGCTTAGGTAGTATTACCAACCCTCACAGAATAAGTGAACCCCAGATCTGACTGACTGACTGACTGATCTCAACATAGAACTTTGCACCGATGGGCAGCAGTTCAAGTCGCCACACTCCATTTAACACAAAGAGCAATATAAGAAAGTAAAAAAGGAATACAAGAAACAGTAGACAGGCATATGAAACAGCGTAGTTTTGTTGGGTATTATAAGTCACAAGGATTGGCTGCATTTGAGCTAGCCATTGAGAACGATTTTGAACCATATCACTAATTGTCTCCAGCCTTCATTGGTATTTAAAATCCCAAGGACCCCAACCAGTCAGGAAGTCTACACCTTCTTACGTAACTGGCTTAAAATAACTTGTGGATTTCGTCGACTGACGAAGCCATGTTTTGGTTCGACTACCACTAGCTCTTTTCCAACCTGAAGAATCCTATGCCAGCTAACACTACCCGTCGGTCGAGGAAGGCGATGGCTAGTGGTGTATGCGTAACACCTGTCCTAACTATCTCACTCAATGTAGCTTCACAGGCTCGTCGATTGATTTTCCCTCCTTACCTAACATCCGACCGAAGCGTCACCTCAGTATTGCTCATTCTATTATACCACTTCCCACGGGACATAGAACGCAGACGCCTATAGTCAAAAAGAGCTGGTCACGCTTTTCATGTCCTCCACTCTCAATTGCCAGGCCTCACAGAAGTGGTCGTGTGAGTTGATTGGTTTCTACACCTTATCGAACATCATGTCTTGTAGCAATATTTTTAAGCGCTGGAATTTCCTCTTTCATTATCTTTATATTTATTAACTGTTGAATAAATTTTACTTTTCACATCTTAGGTAGGATAAATATGTTTTCCAGACTCCTTTCGAACTAAAGAAGTTATCAAATTTATTGTAAAAATGCTGCATTATGCCCTTCGTCGTTTTCTCCTCTGTCGAATTCCCAATTTTCGAAAGTTTACCCCAATTTTAGCTACCTTCAGTAATATTGCTGCTAAACCTTCGGGTAAGTAATTATAATACTAATTATTATCATTTTAATTGTTATAATAGGTATTCATAATAATTCACCAGCGTTTGTATACCGATCTCATAATTGTGGCGAACTGGGTGTAAATCATGTCGATACATTTGTTTCATTATGCGGTTGGGTTGATTCTACCAGGCTATCTTCTCGTTTTCTTGTTCTTCGTGATGATTGTGGTTTAGTACAAATATACTGTGATACTAAGACACTTTCAATGCCTCGTATCACTTTAGAATCAGTTGTAAAAGTTACTGGGAAAGTTAAAGCTCGTCCAAAGAAGGATATAAACAAGGTAGTTGTCTATTAATGTTCTTTTTTGTAAATTTTTTTTGTCTTTTAGTTAATGTCTACTGGTGAGATTGAAGTAATTGCTGAAAGTGTTGAAGTTCTCAATGAATCCTCTCCACTTTCATTTATTCCAAAGGAAGCAATGACTGTTTGTTGTTATTTCTATAATTAATTAAACATTTGATTATTCAGGTGAATGAGATGGAGAGATTGAAATATCGTTACCTTGATCTACGTTCGTGGGATTTACAAAAGAATCTACGATTTAGATCATCGATTATATTACAGATGCGAAATTTTCTATGTCAAGAAAATGGTAATTTTGTAATATTCTGTTTTATATATGTATTTATTTTATCCCCCCTTCCCCCCCGTCCGCAACACAGGATTTGTTGATATTGAAACGCCTTATCTATTTAAGCTCACTCCGGGAGTAAGTTTAACCCTTAACCGTTTTTTTGTCATGTTCTTAGGGTGCACGTGAATTTATTGTTCCCAGTCAATTCCCTGGATTATGCTATTGTTTACCTCAAAGTCCTCAACAATTTAAACAGCTTTTAATGATGGGTGGATTTAGTAAATATATGCAGATAGCAAAATGTTTTCGTGATGAAACCTCTAGATCTGATAGACAACCAGAGTTTACTCAAGTAAATTTGTGTGCTCATTTCTCAACTAAATGATTTAGTTAGATATAGAAATGGCTTTTATCACTCCAGATGATATATATAAAATAATTGAAAATATGCTGGTATACGTGTGGCCTCTTGTTCAAAATGCTTCAGGATGTATGCCTATTTCAACACCGTTTCAACAAATGGAATATTCTTATGCAATGTCAAGATATGGAAGTGATAAGCCGGATGTTCGGTTCGGTATGTTACTGTCGCCTGTATCAGATGAAGGACAAATTGGTTTTAGTATACCCAAAAAGTATGTAAGTAGTTTCTCAACTGTTTTTTGACTTTGATGACACCGTCATGTACTTTTAATATATATATATATATATCTTGACCTAAAGGCGGCATTCGATTGTATCGATCGAGAGGTACTCCGGCAATGCTTGGCTGTAAAGGGAATGCCAAGAAAATACATTGCACTGATCAAGGCACTCCACTCAAACTCATGCAGTCAGGGGAGAGCTTACGGCAAGTTGTCATCTGAAGTGGCGACAACTAGTGGTGCCCGTCAGGGATGCCCACTATCCCCATTTCTATTCAATTTCATCATAGATGTACTGATGGACTTAACCCTAACTCACTTCAGCGACTCAGGGATTGATTTGCTACCAGGGAATAATCTTGTTGACTTAGAATATGCAGACGATATAGTCCTTCTAGGCGAGGACGCTGAAAAAATGCAAAGTCTTCTGAACACCTTGGCTGCAATCTACGAATGCTTGGCATACGATCAGCTCCCACCAAATGTAAGATGATGCTACAGGGCTGGACTACATTGACTCATTCCTAGTTTAGAAATAGGGAGTAAAGTAGTAGATCGTGTTGACCGCTTCACTTATTTGGGAAGTTGCATCAGCTCCAACGGGTTGATCACTGACGAAATCTCAGTACGGTTACAGAAGGCTAGTTTCTCATATGCCAGTTTACGCCGTCTCTGGCGTAGACGCGATATCCGGCTAGCTGGTTGTCTACCAAAGGGCTGGTGTACTGCTCAGCATTACGCTCCATCCTCCTTTATGACTGTGAATGAAACATAGTAGCCACTGAGAGTGAAGGACATGAAAAGGCTAGCTCTTTTTGATCATAGATGTCTGCTTTCTATATCCCGTGTGAAGTGGTATAATAAGGTGAGCAATATTGAGGTTAGGCTTCGGTGGAGTGTTAGGTAAGGATGGGAAATCAATCGACGAGGCTGTGAAGCGGCATAAATTGAGATGGTTAAGTCTGCGGTTACACCATGCTAATTCTCTTTCTGTTTCAGATACCTCAAGAAAAAGTCATCTATCACAGTGTGAGCAACCGGGAAGTTAGCAGCCGCTAACAAAATTCCGAATACACACAAGGAGTTTTCGTGACCATCTAAGTCAGTAGGTGTAGAGAGAACTTGAGATACGAAGCATTATAGTGTAATATTTTACGGTGTTAAGTACAACTATCATATCGTCTTCTTTCTGCTTAACTTTTTCTCACAGGTATCTAGTTTAACTGCAGAAGACTGGGATTCCTTGAAGAAATTGGTTTATCGTTTAACCAAACAAGTATGTTTTAACGTTAATTGGTTTCATTCAAATTATATTTTACTGTATGGCCACTACATGCAGTAATTAATATTCATTTCTTGACATCATTTACTTGATTATATAAATTCGGAGGTGATGTTTTATTTCATTTTAGGATTTATCAATATATGTCTTTGTACAGCAGGTTGGAGGCGAGGTAGTAACTCGTCGAAGAAGACATTGCGAAATGGTCGGAAGAAGTTAGAACTCATGGACTAGCCATTGGATCGGGTCCCAGTGACTTAATGGTCTGTGAGCTCGCTAGCCTTGCAGCCAGAAGGTCTTGGGTCGGAACCGTGACGCTGGGTGCGTACTGACGAAGAGTCTCTAACTAGGACAAAACAGCTGTCCAGTACTCCCAGCTGGTTTTCCAGTGGTTCTCCAACTGATGTCAGTTCATGATGAAATCCTCCAACCAGCCCAAAAAATCTAGTGTCTTTAAGTCGGATCACGGATTGTTATCAGTTAGAGAACCATTGAAAACCATCAAGGAGTACTGGACAACTGTTTCCTCCCGCTAGTTTGAGATTTATCGGCAGTGCACACCCACTGGATTTCGAACCCTAGACCTTCAGGTCACAAGTCAAGGTCGTAGGTGATTTAACCACTGGGACGCCACTCAATGGCCAGCCGATGCAATCTAACTTCTACCAATTCGTGATTTTTGTGCAACTGGCCACCAGCCAGTATCATCTCTGGCGAGTATTTGTCCTCACTTCCCACCGGGTAAACCCCACTGGTCATAACTTCTCATCAGAATTCCAGGTTACTTTGTCCTGCAACCGGAAATATTGACAAACCTCTTTCTAATATATACCATTTCAAGTTTTCGTGTTTTAAAATAGCACCGAAGGAGAAAGGCATAAGAAGTATTGGTCTATTGGTGTGAAAAGGAGGTTATCATATCAATAGAGCGATTCGACTCATGTGTTGATTTCAACTACCTATCAATGTCTACAGCTTTCTCCATTGTATCCGGCAATATCACCTGTTAGGAGATGATAACCCTCTTTCGTTTGCTCCTTGTACAGCATCTGGAGGATACTGTTGGATGTAACTTTGTTAGAATTAATTTTATTTCCTCAACAGTGATGTTCTTTTTTCATTTTGAGAACATTAGTGAACCGATCTTATTGTTGAGTACGTTTGAGAATATAATTAAACAGAAGTTATCGTGATAAAGAAGTGTGCTGCGAACGATTAGTATAAAGTGGCGCACCATTCTACACTTTGGTATACTTTTCTAAGACTTGGCTGTAAAGGCGGAGCAGCTTATTGATGAAAGCCTCAGACCTGCCTATTTTGATCTTTGACACACACACACACGCACACTAACCTTACTGATCAATGGGGAGCACCTAACTGATGTCAAAAGTTGCACAATTTAATAAAATTTAAACATAGAGTAGTTTTGTCTGGTTAATGAAAATGATGCGTCGTTGGCACAGCGGTTAGGACGTTCGCCAACCACGGATATGGTTCGGAGTTCGATCTCCGGCCAAAAGACGCACGCCTTTACCTCGCTCAGCCAGTAATAAGGCTGGTAAAGAGGGGAGGTTCGGCATGAGGCTAGCAATCCCATCCTGTAAAAGTAAACACCACTGCTACAGAAACTTCAAGCCTCTCTAACTTGAAGCCCTATTTCCCACTGGGAACGTGAAGGAATAGCAAATGAAAATGATGAACCAATAAGACCAATCACATTTAGGTAAACTAAGCTTTAGTTTTACCCAACTCATTAGGATACATTTCAGAGATGAATTTCAGTTCGTTTGAGCATATTTTACTATTTTCTTTTTCTTCTTTCATGAATTTCGTTAAAATTTCTCATAGGAAATATCAACTTTCGAGGTGAAAATTGGTCAGTCAGAGCATGCACATTTATTAAATATGTTACAAGCAGAGTATGGTGATTTAGTTATCCACCTAAAAGCAATACAGAAAATGAGGTAATTCATATTAAATTTCTGTTCTCTCCATGTGTGTTTGTGTAATTACTGAAAAATTCTTTTATTCATTATTATAATAATAAGCACTTTATTCCGAACAATAATAATAATCATATTTTCAAGTATTGGTTTTTTGTAGGGAATTGTATTTGATTAGTTGGAAAATTTCATCATGAGCTGAAATCAATTAGAAAACCATTGGGAAACCTGCAGAGAATACTACATGACTGTTTCGTCCCGGTTTGAGACTCTTCAGTAGTACACGGGCTCGTCTTGTAACCAGAAGGTCCTGGGTTTGAACCCCTCTGGGTGTGTACTGATAAAGAGTTCCAAACTGGACTGACGAAACAGTTGTCCAGTACTCCCTGTTGGTTTTTCAATGATTCTTTAACCGACGTCAGTTCATTATGAAATTTTCCAACCAATCATAATCATACATAATGGAATTTTCAGTGCTTTTATCCACATTGTAACAATTTAACTCCTCTTATAAATAACTAGATACATAGAATTAAAAATAGACATAATAAGAAAGCCACAAGAACCGGAAACAATGAATTATAAGTAGTCAGTATCATAGCTAATACATGTATTAATAATAATAATCTTTGCTTATACTACACAGTCCATTTACTGACCTTGCAAGTCTATAAGTTCTTTTCTGATATCTGACTTTCTCCCTTTCTCTCTTCACACAAAACCCGTGCTAAATATGGTGATATGGTAGAATTTTATATTTAGTAGCTGTACGAGTATAAATTCCTGTGGAGTTTCTTCTGGTTTTACCTTCCCTCGAAGAGATACAAGGAGAAAGCTGCACGAATAAAGAGGATGTTCGGTATCAGACAGGATAACTTCAGTCAACTGCTTGCAAGAATTGAAGTGCCTATTGACAATAATGCCAGTTAGCTTAGCTGAGTCAAAGGTACACCACTAATCTTACTTACAATTCTCAGTATTCTACGTGATAGGATACAGTCCTCTTTGAGAAGTCCAGGGAAGAATAAGGGGGCAAACAATAAAGAAGTCTTCATGCATTTATTCCCCTTGATAAATTTGAATAAAGCGAGAACAACATTGATTTGTGCAGCAGCTCAATTCGAAAACCTTTTCTATCAGCTGAATGATCTTACTCTAGTTGATGAGGACAATAAGAGCTGGTTCAAATCTAAGCTGGTCGACGTTGCAAATCAATACCTCATCTCACCAACGTCATATTCAAAAGTCCTCTCTGAAGAGCATCAAAAAGCATTGAAAGCTCTCAGAAATAATGACAAAATTGTCATACTGCGACCTGACAAAGGGTCAGGAGTGGTAGTGATGGATAAAGATGACTACATCGCAAGGATGAAAACTGTGCTCAATGATCCGTTGAGGTTCAAAATCGACGACTGCCAGAAAGACAAGACAGATGCAACCGAAAAACGCATCATAAACGTATTGAGAGATCTTCTAAAGAAGAATTTGATTGACAACAACACGTACAATGAATTGAAACCCCGAGGGTCCCGCTTGCCATATATGTATGGCCTTCCAAAGACACACAAGAAAGAAGTCCCTCTGAGACCTATACTTTCGATGATCAACTCTCCCCAACATAAGGTTGCCCGTTGGTTTGCGGAGAAGTTGGAACCCATTCGCCAAAGGCTAGCCGCGCACACCATAAAAGACTCATTTCATTTTGCTGAAAGCGTGAATCACATGAACGTTTCAAATAAGTTCATGGCTTCATTTGATGCAACCTCCTTGTTCACAATGATCCCAATCAATGAAACCATTGAAATCATTTGTCAACAGTCTGATCTTCTCCCACTACCAGAGCCGGAATTCAAACTCCTACTGCTAATGTGTACCATGGGTGTACAATTCCAGTTTGGCAACACTCTTCACCAACAAATAGATGGTGTAGCTATGGGCAGTCCACTTAGCCCTGTTTTAGCAGATATCTTTATGTCAAACCTTGAGAAAACAAAGCTGAAGCATGCAATTGATCAAACACTGCACAAATCAATGTTGTTCTCGCTTTATTCAAATAAAGAAGTCGAGTGAGGAGAAGACATGAATTAACAAATTGTAGGAGGAGGAGGAGTTGATTTATGTCAGAAAGTCTCAGCTTCTTTATGTAATAAGCCAAACGAAAAATCTTCTTAGGAATCAACAAGAAATGAGATGACCAACAGAGATTTGAAGAGAAACTGATGCTAAGATTAGAGATATTCGATGTACTTCCCATCATAGTGCCCTTAATATTACAGGAATCATGCGACTGTATCAGCCAGTCCACCCAAGTATTATTCACATCTGAAACTAAAATCAACAAACAGTATGACATTTAGATGGATTCAGTTTAAGACCGTTTAGGTGAGACGACTTGTCAACTTCAGATAAGAATCTACTCATCATGTGAGAACAGTGCAATGCAGAAACTACTGGAACACGAATGGTTAGATTATCATTGGCATATTTAATGAAGTTGGCTTTGTGATAGGATCCCACATATTTTGGTATTGACTGTTTAAACTTGCATATATGGTATGTTATCATTCTCACACATTTTGGTATTGACTGCTAATTTTGTATATTATCATTCTCACACATTTTGGTAGTGACTGCTAAATTTGTATATATGGTATATTATCATTCCCACACATTTTGTTACTGACTGTCAATGTCGCACATATGGCATATTATCATTTCTCACACACTTTGTTATTGGCTATTAAGGTCAATTATTTCAAATGCTGTTAGCTGTCCATATTGTTGTAAAATGTATAAATACCATGGCTTTCTTTATCGTTGTTGCACCTCAATACACAGTCACAGTCCAGCCTTTGTCTTTTGATATTTGCGTGCTTTACCAAGTCGGAAGGTACGACGAGAGATAGACAGATTAGTTCAGGCGCAGACAGAGCAAGGTGAAAACGTCTTCATTCAATTCCCCACAGTTATAACAATTGGCGACGGGGTTTTACCTTAATTCAGTGCAGTTATAACACTTTGGGAGAATACGGAAGGTCAGCCAAACAAAGAGAAGACATGAATGGAGAGAGTACAGCGCATTGAGACACACCAGTTCCTGTTAGCAGCGAAGTGGAGTGTTTTCCATTCAAAGCAGTGTGTTGTTTTCTACCCGAGAAAGGGGAAGACGGCCTACCAGCCAGCCAGCCAACGAGCCACCTCGTAACTCAACTGGACTCGATGCATGCTGAATTCCGCTTGTTTCGTAGAATTTCCCTAGGAATGGAGTGAAAAGCAGCAATGTGGTCTTTAAAGGAGGCTTGAACAGACTTTGCGTCTTTGTCGAAGCTTGAAACAGTATTGTGTTGGAGTACAATGACAGTACCTGTTGTGCTTCTACTGCATTTGTAAGCAAGCCACGTCGAGTCATTAAAAGATGTCAAAGAAGGTTTAAGAAGATGCAAGAGAAGTTTCTCCATAGTTGTCAAAAATGGAGACTTGATGGAGATTGGCCTAATCGTGAGACCTGGCCCAGAAGATGATTTTAGTGCAGGCACCACCTTTATTTGTATCCAGGATACAGGTACTGTATCCATGGGAAACGATATATGAAAGATTTTCGTAAGAGGACAACACAAAATACCAGCACAATTTTGAAGCCAAGTGCTTGGTACACCATCGGTTGCTAGTCTGTGTGACGAATATAAGGATTTGAGACATGACAATACATTCTTTCTATTCAAACCAGGAAATGATCATTTACATGACTAAAAACATCGACTTCAATCATATTGGCTTGTTGCATTACGAAAGATTGATTTAAAGCATTCACATGAGAATGAGCATCAACTGAAATTTGTTTCCTCCTTGTAAGTTGATTAAAAAGTTTCCAGATGTTAGGAGCTGACTGACTGACTGACTGACTGGTTTCCACATAGAACTTTGCACCGATGTGCAGCAGTTCGAGTCACCACACTTCGCTCAGCAAACAAAGCCAGAGAAGAAAGTAAAAAGAAACGCTGAATAGAGACAGTAAACAGAGGTATGACGCTAAAAGAATAGTAATACGGAAGAACAATATTGTTTCATTGGAAATTACAAGTCACAAGGAGTAGATACATGTGTGCCAACCATGCAGAAGGATTTTGAGCCATATCACTAGTTGTCTTCAGCCACTGGTGTTTACCGTCCTGAGGACCCTGACCAGTTATAGAGTTTAAACCTCCCTAAGTGACTGCCTTAAATTAACTGTTATGGATTTCATGGACTGACGAAGCCATGTTTTAGTTTGACTACCACTGGCTGTTTTCCAACCTGACCCTATGTCAGCTAACATTTTTTCTGTTGTCGAGGAAAGCGATGGCTAGGCATGCATGTGTAACACATATCCTAACCAGCTTAGTTGATGTATCTGCACAGCCTCGTCAATTGATTTTCCCTCCTTACCGAGTACCCGACGCCTAACCTCAATGTTGCTCACCCTACTATAACACTTCACACGGGAGATAGAACTCAAACACTTATGATCAAAGACAGCTCGCCATCCTTTTTATGTCCTACACTCTCAATGGTTGCTATGTCTTACTCACAGCCATAAAGGAGGAGGTGGGAGCGGATTGCTGACAAGTACACACGTCCTTTATTTGACAGCCAGCTAGCCGATATCATGTCTACGCCAGAGATGGCGTAAACTGGCAAATGCGAAACTAGCCTTCTGTGTCCGTGCTAAGATTTTGTCAGCAATCAACCCGCTGGGGCTAATACACTGATGTGTTAAGAGCACTCTTACACGACAAGAAAAAAAATTCTTCATTATATATCCATCCCATTTAGCCTTTTTGTATTTAAGACTTTTTATGAAAGAGAATTGATTTTTCAAATACACTAACATTACCTTATGATTTTTTTTATTAATTAAGCTCAAAACACTGGGAATAGCGCGGGTTGAAGCGGCTAAGCTGATTCACTCTAAGGGTAATGCTATTTTATTATTTGTTCTTATCTTTCGATAATGTATTTTTTGTTGTTGTTGTTGTTGCGTTTACCCTTGCATTTTCATGAAAAACCCTTCTTCCCCCCCTCCCTCCGAAAAAACAAGTTTATTTTATCTGAGAAAGCGAATACCAATTTGGGCGGTAGTCATCACAACAAATTCAAACATATCATACAAACAGGCACGATTAAGTAGACGTTTTAGATGTCTACAAATTCCAATATATCTCTTCAACTAAACATATAGAAGAAGCGATTATAACTATATTCACAAAACTTCAATGAGATTTTGGCGTAGATGAAGGAAGGTATCATGTCCTTATTTATAAGTAGTGTTTACTTCAGTAGTATTCACATTTATGCACGGTGCAAAGTACATATCATATTTTAACAAATATGGATCAATTTTCAAGTATTGGTTTTGTAGGGATTTTGTTTGATGCGTTGGGGGGGGGGATTTCATCATGAGCTGACATCAGTTACAGAACTATTGGAAAACCAACACGGAGTACTAGACAGCTGTTTTGTCCTAGTTTGGGACTCTTTAGCAGTATGCCCCCAGCGCCACAGTTCCAACCCAGGACCTTTAGGTTACAAGGCTAGCAAGCTCGCAGACCATTAAGTCACTGGGACCCGATCCAATGGCTTGTCCATGAGTTCTAACTCCTGCCAATTTACGACATAGCGCGACCATTTAGCAATGTCTTCTTCGATGAGTTACTGCCTCACCTTCAACCTGTTGTACTCTCCTGGTCACGGCTTCCTACTAGAACCCCAGGTAATTGTTTGAATAGGGCCATTTGTTAGTGAGCAATTAGGTCAGTTTTTAATTATTGGTTTGTAGGAATTTTGTTTGATTGGTTGGGGGGGGATTGGCAGAAGTCAGAATTCATGGACTGGCCATTGGATCGCATCCCAGTGGCTTAATGATCTCTCTCTGGCTCTCTGGCCTTGTAACCGGAAGGTCCTAGTTTCGAACATACTAGGATGGTGAAACAGCTGTCCAGTACTCCCTAGAGGTAGATTCCCCAATAGTTCGCTAACCGATGTCAGCTCATGATGAAATCCCCCAACCCTACAAACCAATACTTGATTATATATTTTAGAATTAGAACAAATTAATTCATTTCAACGTAATAAATAACGGTTTAATGATAATGGATTGAATGTTTAGATTTGGGGTTCACAAAATAGTAAGTCAGTGAAGTAATTAGTGTAGGAGCGTAAAAGTGGAATCAAAATTCCTATTGAATTTTAGTTCCATACTTCATGTGAAGACTACATGCGCTTACATCCAACAGATTGGTGTTCTAAGTAATTACTCCATTGACTTTTGAATTAAAGTTTGATCTACAAGACAGTAGTGAAGATCGTCAGGAACATCATTCGGCTGCATGCCTGTCTGCCCGCCACTAGTATTGTGGCGTGTGTTACTGATTAGATTTACCAATAGTATATAAAGGGATGTTCGTCGATAAAAAAGCATCAAATAGCTGCGAGATAGATTTGATCTCAGAGAAAGCGAATGATACAGTGTTACAGAGAGAAGCACACAGTATGAAGGTCAGAAGTAGCACAACACGGAAATTCTGTGCAGATGGTGATTTGAAGATAAGATGTACGTAATTTCGCCATATAGCGATACCGAATTCTAAATGAGCGTTCGTTTACCAAGTGTCTGGTTTGCTACCATTACAGTATCCCAAATCAATTCATGCGGCATTTGTATCTTTCAAATTCTATCTCCCATGTTCACTCTTGGTTTGAAATCGTAGTTTTCCAACACACACACACACACATCAGGTGAAAATTCAATATAACCACTAACTCCGATGATGAACGTTGGATGTCGGCATTCATCATTTGCCTTTTGTAACACCTCCACTTTCTGGACGACAGTACTTGAAAGTAACCTGTCTGACAGAGGTCCTAGTCCGGTGGGTGGTGGCCACATGATAGCATTTAGAGGAGGGTACTGGAGTTCAGCTACCTTCAACCTTACTGCATGATTTATAAGCAAAAATGTTAAAGTGAAGGAAATCATTGGAATAGAGTATCTGAGCCGGAAATAAAGGCAATGGAAGGTAAGAAGATCGAATTCATTTAGCCCGCACATTTTGGACATATGTGAACATTTCAATACAATAAATTAAAACAGTCATCAATAGATATATAAAGATAATTTAGTTTTAATCATATGACTACTTTTAATTTAAATTTTAAAGGTTTGTCAATCTATGAGCCTGGCTTTCATTTTCTTTGGGTGACTCAATTCCCGCTGTTCGAACGAAATGACTCAGGTACGTTTGTGCTTTTTTTTCTTCAAAAAGGTATAGAAGACTGTATCTTGAGTCGTTATCATAAAGTGTAGTTATGTTTAATTTTAAATCAAAACTTTATACGTGAACTGATTAGTGTTCGCATGGTTCCAATATCATAGATGCCACAGCAATTAAAACTAAATCGAATGTTAAATACCTCGGACTGAGTATTTTCCAGGAAGCTATTTCGTTTAGCATTCTGTGTATGGAAGTTAAGACGATCTGGTATTACTCCGTCTCTACTATTACAGTTTTTTATTTCTTGCATTCTGCCTATCCTTCTTTACTGCCCCCCTAACCTGAATGTTTCCCGAGCTACACAAGAAAATCTGTGTTTTACTGCGAAGGGGATTGAAAGCCATTATTAGGGCAAGTCGGATGTCGCTAAACTAACTCGTTAATACTGTTGTAGATAGACAGATATACGGGACTCCTGCCATTCAAGTCTACAATCTATAATAGTGGAAATATGCGATGTTACCAAGTGATTTAAGTGCCGGTTGTGTCTATTTGAAAGTGGGATTAACAAACTGACTTTTGAAGGGATTTAGCTTAAGACCATTGGTCGAAGATCACTGGCTAATTTCTCATAGAAAGTTATTCGTTTTGGAACAATCTGACTCAGTGGCACAGTGGTTAGGACTCTCACCGACCATGCACATGGTCCCGGGTTCGCGCCCTCGCCGACGCACACCTGATATCTATGGTCGGCCTGTAAATTTTGGGCTACCGATATCCACGCTGAAAATTCCATACTTGTACCAAAAATACGGTGTGGAATCAAGCTGTAATCAAAAATAAAAATAAATAAAAATAAAATAAGAAGTGAAAGGCATAGATACAGTCGGATAACTGACATATATGTGTAAACCATGAGCACTGTGGTAGTAAGTAATTCTATATTAGTTTGTTTATTATCACACAGCGATGAAACAGTATTATTTACTGGATGACAAGGTTTCGAACAAAATTTATTGCGGTTCATAATCTTATCGTCACTTATAATCACACGACTTCGAAACTTGACTTTTATAGTTTTCTTTGTTCTCTCCTATTTGTCGTCGTAGGCATGGTAGTATAATTTTCCAGATATCTGGGTGGACAGGTGTGGAATCATTTCTATTACATGTATTTGCAGTTGATTCGATAAACAAAGTTTCTGTTATCAACCTCTCCCTCCCTTCACCCTGTTACATTAGATTTTAGAACTGTCATCCTATCTCACACCCCATTGTATGGTTTTGTGTGATTGCATGTAGTGAGTGATACAGCTGAAGTATTCTCTAGATTTCTTATCGTATTCGGGTCAACTAATTTAGATTTTGCTAGGTTTTTATGCTCGGCTAGTCTGACTCACTAACCCTGTTCTATTACTTTAACCTGACAGTCATCGCAGGCAGGGTATTAGATAAACCAAATTGTTTTGTTTTATTGGCTCTACAGGATTGACTCTTCAACCGACAAAGCTTATTTCTAACTGAGTTTGTGGGGTTTGAATGCCAGCCACTTTTATTCCTGCTTGTATTGTTAAGAATTCTGCGTAAGGTGGTTTTCGAGGTTCCTTCCTTGTATGGAATTACTACTGATGATTTAGATTCCTTATTGTTGGTGTTGTCTTGCACATATTTGACATACATATCATCATTAATATTATTATTTTCACTATCACTACTATCATTATTTATTGATTATTTACATCTCCTTACATATTTCCTGACTAATTTATCACGGTAAATATTAAGTTTCAAAGCTTCTCCTATATGTATCACTTCCTGTCTTAGATTTTCCTTGGTACTACTTAGTTTTTGTGCTCTGTCACTTAAACATTTCACCAATCCGATTTTCACCGACATAAGATGGGATGATCGGAAGTCCAAATATCCTTTTGAGGGTGTGAGTTTCCTGTAAACACACTAGTGTTTAACTTCCCATTCTTCTTTCCTTTTCACGCTGCAATCTAACATTGAAAGCTCGAAACGTCATCCAGTAAATGATACTATTTATTCACTGTGTGATATATCTAATAAACAAACTAATATGAAATAAATGACATACGGAACAAGATTGGCTTCATCCGAATGGGTCAAGTCAGTCATGTAAGAAGAAAGAGAATATAAAAGGCGAAAGAACAGCTCCTTGAGGAATACCATCTAGAGTAAGTGGATGAGACAGTGGAGGGTTTCCCAATGTAAACAGTGTACTGGTTTCTATCAGAAAAATAGGAGTGCAACCACTTATTAGTCTAGCACTGTGCTTGTGCTGCAGCAAGTTTGTTTAACAAAAAAGTAAACTCCTAGGTACGGAGTCGAAGGTAGAAGTGTAATCTAGGAGGGTACACAGCACATATTATGATGTAAGACAACAGTGGTATCCAGAGTGCACCTACTCTGTATATAAGCTAATTGATGAGGGCCATTAAAAGTTTCCAATGACAGTTTAAGACTATCTGAAAGCGGTTTTTCCATTATTTTCAGAAAAAAGTTGAAGTCATGGTAATATGTCTACACTTAACACTTCATCCACTTGATGATTTAGGCACAGGAACAATTTTAATATCCTTCCAGGGGCAGGTACAATGTTAGTGGAGAATGACTCATTGAAAGTACTATTATTATTAATAATAATAATAATTTGCTTTATTCCAAAACAGTACTTGTGATACAGAATGGAATTCTCAGCATTTCACCACATACAGTATTGCATCCAGTTAGTACATTATCAGTAAATAAAATTCTACATAGATTACGGTAATCTCAGTTCATTATGACAACAACATATTGGCATGTTGGTAGTACAGCCATAAGTGAACAGAATGTCGTTTGAAGGTGTTAGAAAAGTAGATACTACTAGCATATTTACTGGCGTAAGCGGAAGAAAGAAACAAAGCAGCACATAACAGAGAAAAAACAGAGAGAGAGAGAAAAGGAAAAGAAAGAAAGAAAACGTTGTACCTATAAATGACATGAGGAGTTGGAAAGACGAGATCCAATTGTTCTACTGACTATTTATTAAGTTGAAGTTTTCACGCCTAATGCTTTCTTTATGGTATAGAACACCAGCTAAGTAGGGTATGGATGAGTTTTTGTACTTACTAGTGCGAGCATATAGTTTTCTATATAGGCTTCTGGTCTGCCTGCCTGATGAGATACAAGGGAAGAGTTGTGAATGAAGAGGGTGGTGTGAGTTAGATAGAATGAATGGATTTTGCCCATTTTTCACATGAGTCCATGTGCCTGTCAACCAGAATATTAACAAGCTGGTTAAGTGGCACGTTGCTTACCCTGCTGACAACCTTTAACATCCTGAGTAATAAGGTATAGTCTTTCTTCAGTAGCCAGCCCTGGAAAAACTAAGGGAGAACAATAAAGAGTAATAGGCAGAATGTGAGAGTTAGGGTTGGGTTATACCAGAATGTCTTAACTTCTTGATGTAGAAGGTAAGACGGAATATTTTCTTAGAAATCATCAAGATATGGTGAGACGACCAGGAAAGATCAGCAGATAGAATGACGCCTAGGTGTTTAATTTCCGACTTGGTGTCTATTTCAGCACATTTTTGAGGATAATAGCTCGAGAGCTTTTACTTTGTCAGCTGAAGATAAAAGTGGTTGAAAAAAACACCGAGTATAAAAAACCATTTAGCGTAATCTTTTGAAAAATTCATAAGTTTGATTATCGTCCAATTATTTTTCTTACTTATCACGCCTATTTTCTAAAATAGAAAAGTTAAATTACACTCTACTTGAAATGTACTCATTCCTTTCTAAATCGTTTATTGTTTGTTTAGGCCAATGGACATCAGTACATCATCCATTCACTGCTCCAACTCCAGAAACAGCCCACTTACTTTACACTGATCCAAGTCAAGTGATCGGTTTACATTATGACCTAGTTTGTAACGGTCAAGAAGTTGGCGGGGGTTCAATTCGAGTGCATAATGCTGAAGTGCAAATGTATATTTTCAACGAAATTCTTAAGGTATTTTGATGATTATTCCTTTAATTTTACCTAAATCAGGAGAACTCTAGTGAAATGGCTTATTTCTTGACTGCCCTACAATCAGGAGCTCCACCACATGGTGGGATTGCTTTAGGTAAGAAAGTCGAATAACGCCTAATCATGTTTCTTCGACCCAGGTCTAGATCGTCTGATATCCCTGTTTCTTAATACCAAGTCAATCAGAGATGTGATTGCTTTTCCGAAAGCAGCAGATGGAAAAGATCTTCTGTGTGGAACGCCAACCAGGCTGAATGATGATGTGTTGTCACAGTATGGTATTTGTATTTTGAATAATAATAATGAATGAATGGATGATTTTCATATGTTTCTTCTTTTGTCTTCATGCATACTGCTGATTGGTGTTAGGTGATGTATCTATCTGTAGGGAGTCAGTCGGAAGTCCTGGACACATTTTGTCCATTTGTTTTCTTACTTCAGCATGTACTGCAGAAGGAGATCAACAAGCACCTTCTTGTTCTCTTTGCTAATAACTGCTAGATTCATGGCTTGTGTCCATTCTTAGATTGGGGTCGATAATACTGTTTGATTATTTGTGTGGCATGACTATAGTAAAGTGTTTTAGACATCCTCAAGAATTACTTTTATGTAGCCTTCTGAATCAGGCGCGCTTTACAGATATTCTAGCACTATCTGATCACTCGCGTGCATAGATTTGGCGTCTAAGTTCAGAGGGGAATCGTTTAGGAGGCTAGTAATTTGACAACCAGATAGTGTCATGTCATATGCTGGAAGACTGTTTTATATCACTATGCGCAGGTTACAATTTCTCTTTCGCCAAATTTCAACACATCAGTTACCACTGGGATGCCTTCTCAGACATCCACACTGCCCTCAGGTAATCATAGCGTGAGTGCATACAAGACTGCCGCTGCTTCCGGAATACTTCTCTGAATTCTGATCGAACTTGATTGTGTTTCGGGTTTCGAGGATAGCTAGAATGAATACGCTGATGTAAGGGAATCAGTTCCATATGCTATCGCTTCTCACTGTCAAACCGCAATATATTCAAGAAAGTGTTGGCTAACAACTGGTCAGGGCACTCTACCCGGACTCATGCAACCAGCCTGATAAGAGCCTACGGAGAGTTGTCATATAAAGTGGTGGTGACCACTGGCATTCGTCAGGGGTACCCAATGTCCCCATTTCTCTTTTATTTCATCATAAATGTAGTAACAGCCTTAACCATAACTGACTGAATTCAGCGACTCGAGGATTGACTTGTTACCTGGGAATAATCTCATTGACTTAGAATATGCAGATGATATAATCCTCCCGTTTAGGTGAAGATGCATACAAAATGCTGACTCTTCTGAACACCTCGAGCTGTGCAACAATCTTCGAATGTTTGGCATGTGATTCTCGCGGTCCTGTCAAATGTAAGGTGATGCTACTGCAATGGAATACGCTGGCTCTTAGCTTAAAGATACACAGGAAGTGAAGTGGTAGAGTGTATTGACCACTTCACTTATTTGGCAAGTTACATTAGCCAGCCCCAGCGGGGTGATCTCTGACGAAATCTCAGCACGGATACAGAAGACTCGTTTGGCGTTTGCTCGACAACGTACACCATCCCTCTGATTGTCGACCAGAGGACGTGTGTACTGATTGGCAATTCTCTCGTCCTCCTTTATAGCTGTGAGTGAGACATGGCAGCCATTGAGAGTCGAAGTAATGCAAAGCGTCGCCAGCTGTCTTTGATCATTAGGGGGTCTGCGTTCTTCCTCCCATATTAGGGGGTATAATAAGATGAGCTATAGTGAGGTTGGGATTCGGTTGAGTGTTAATTAGGGAGGGAAAATCAATCGACGCGGTTGAATATTTGCATCGATTGAGATGGTTAGGACATACATTACTCATGCATGTGTAACTATCGCCTCCTCTACCGGCAATGTTGGCTGACATAGGATCAGTGAGGCTGGAGAAGAGTTAATGATGGTCAAACCAAAACCTGACTTCATCAGTCAATCAAATGCATAGCAGTTAGTTTAAGCCACCTGGTCCCTTACACTTGTATTTATTATCCCTCATTTGAATGTCTCTTCACTCAATTCTCGTACTTTTTGTGCTACATGGAGTTGAGAGTGGCAACTGGAACCGCTGCACATCTGTTCAAAGTTCTAAGTTGAAACCAGTCAGCAGGCTAATACTGCTTGCAATTACAAGATTTCATGAAAATGGAAAGTAAATTTGCTTTTAGCATGCATAGGAGGACGACTCTGTGCTAGCAAACATTTCCCCCCGGAATCTATCAACGCATAGTCAGTGTTATAAATCACAGTGCTGCATGTTGTTTTTTTCCTTCACATTCCCCAGTGGAACATAGGGCTTCAAGGCAGTGGCTTGAAGTTTCTGTAGGAGTGTTTAGCTTTACAAGATGAGGTTGCTAGCCTCATGCATGTTTGCTTAACACCAATCGAACCACTTAATGAAGCGGAAGTAAGATAGTAGCTGTAAGTATTTAAGCGTCATAGGATATCTGACCCAGACAGCAGCTATAAGCCCTCTCACACTTTAAAGATATTGTCAAGAGTGTATTCACAAATATGAGTGTGGATGTTTTTTGGGCAGGCATAAGCGATTGAGTGTCCTATCAATTTTTGAGGCGCCTTGAATTCGTTGAACATGATTATCGTTTAAAACTTTCTATTAGATTCTGGAGTCAGTGAGCCGTTTGTCATTATTATTACAAGCCTTATACAGAACACTTCATGTAGAATGGTGACATACATGGGGAGACACGGAAAGATGATAAAGAAACGCAATACTCAAGGTAGAAGTAACACAACACAGAAGATCTGTGGAAATGACAATTTCGAGATATGAAATCTCTCGTCTTCTGACGTTACACTTATACCAGGCTTTACTTCGTTCCTCTCTATTTCCTTCAGAGTTTTGTGTGTATGATGTCCTGATAATATTTTTCAAGGTGGTGTGTCTCTATTCTATTCCAATCTATTGGTCTTCTCTTAAAGTTGAGGCATTAGTCGCCCAGCTTATGAGAATGTGATACGTTTAAAGGAGAATTTACTTCTCTGTTTACGCCATTTTCTTATGTAAAAACATTGGAAGTATTCAAAGGAAGGATAAGACTCTCGTGGAATTTGTAATGTGTATTCAGAAATAAATTACAGTAATAAGAATCATGAGAACAACATCCCCCTTCATCATTCCATTCATTGTAGAATACGAAGGAAGCAAGGAAGAAAAAAAATCAATTGAAACCTGAATACTCATCACACTGACACATGAGGATTGTGTCAGAAATAATCACTGATAACATGCCAATTTATGGTGAGTACCAATGAAACTCAGTCAAACTGTTAATATTAATGTTCAATCTATTGAAAATTTGAAATAAAATTGATTCAGAATACAATTTTGGTTAGAGGTAACACGATCTGGACAGTAGTAGTGGTTAGAGTCAAGCATTTTGCTGTCAAGTTCTTTCATGTAGTCCTCTATAATAGTAGAATATAGACGAAAATATGAAACAAAGCGTTGAAATTACACTATCATTATTATTATTATCATCATTATTATTGTCGTTATTACAACTATACAAATCAGTCTGTGTCCATTTCAACACTAGGCATCTTATAGGTAGACATAACTACAGATGCTTGAAGGTCTATGCAGTTGATTAATATAGGCAGTAACTTACTCGAGGGTTACGTTGAGCCTGTAGCAATATTATTGTTTCTTGGGTTCACTGTACAACACTCCTCATTCGTTTACTGTTATATTATTATTACTGTTATTTTCCCTTGCGTTCCGAGTGGGATATTGTGCTTCAACGACACATCTCCACTTTCTCCTATTTTCTGCCATCATCTTTAGCTGGGTCCATGATTGACCAAGCTCTCTCATCTCTTCCTCACACGACCTCTTCCATGTCACCCTTCACTGACGACGACCCACTCATCGCTTCCCAACGGGATTCCACTGTAGCAATGGCCTAGCGTGTGATGTCATTCGGCGGCCTCCTCAATGTATGCCCAATCAGTCCATCTCATTTTCTCTTGCATATCTGTTGTGCGATCGGCTCTTACTTGTTGGTTTGTTCCACTGCAGAGTTTCTTGTTGCTAATTCTTTCTGTCCAGCTGCCCAATTGGTCTTCAGTATGGAACCAGCGAAGGCAACTGCTGATGAAAGTCTGTAACAAGGTATTGGAAATCCTTTTCTTGCCGGCGTGGAGTGCAAGATTCTGACCTGTATAGAAGAACTGACTTCACTTTGGCGTTGAAAATCCGATCCTTTTTCTTTATACCGGCTGAGTGTAGAAGTTTTCCCAACAGGTTTCAGATTGATGAAGGTGTACCTTGCCTTTCCGATTCCAACTTTGAAGTCGTCATCTATTCCAATTAGCTGTAGTTGAAACGATGCTTCCTAGTCAGATAAGTGAAGCAAGGAGGCATCCTCTGTTAAGTCTTCTTCGTTGGTGGTGGTGATTGGTGCCGGTTGTCGTTGCTGTTGGTTAGCTGGTTGGTTACCTTCATCACCTTCGTTTCTCTAGGTTCACCTGCAGTCCTGTCTCCACTACTAGCTGCTTCTTCTGCCAGTTTGTTGGTTTTCGTCTTCCCGTAAGTCCTCGAGTTTTTGTGTGACACCAGACATATATCATCTGAGAAATCCAGATCTTCTAGAATCTTCTTATCGGTCGTCCATCGTATTCCTGACTCCTTGCCCCCAACAGTCTTCTGCATAATTCCAATCCACCACAGTTGAGAATATCATCGGTGTTAGTTATTTTTATTTCCATTTTAAGCTTTCACGAAATCGAAGGTTCAGTTGTGTTATACGTGTTGAGAATTCCCTGGAATAATTTGAGTGCCGAGTCGAATTGAATCATTATTATGAAATTACTTAAAATAATCCCAGAGTGTATAGAAAATCAAAACAAGACTTTGTCTGTTCTCACCCTAGGTGATTTTAGCGACTTGTGGATTGATTGACTTGTTACCAGGGACAGTCTTATTGACTTAGAGTATGTTGGGAGAGGTTGCTGATCAAATACAGTCTTGTCAACATCTTTAATAGGCATATTCAAATGTTTGGCATGGGTGTGATTTGCTCCTGCTGTCAAATGTAAGATGGTGCTACAGTACTGGAATACACCGTTTCGTAGCATAAAAGTACGGAGTGAATTGGAGGAGTGTGCTGAGCACTTCACTTATTTGACAACATTCCCAACAGACTGATTGCTGGAGAACTCTCAGCAGGAACACGAAAGTCTCCTGTGATACTGGCGAAAATACGTCATCTCTAGCGTAGACGTGATATCCGGCTGGCTATCGATGAAAGGATGTGTGTACTGATTGGCAGTTCCCTCCTTTACAACTGTGAGATATGGCCATTGAAAGTGGAAGACATGAAATGCTCGTCCTCTATCTAACGTCTTTAGTGTTGTAATACGGCGAGGCAGGCAGAGTAAGTGGACCTATGAGTTGGTGAGTGTGAATCGATTGAGGTGTCTAGGACAGGGCATGTGTCGCTCATGCTTGGCCATCATCTTCCTTGTTGAACAAAGTAAGCTGAAATAGAACTAGATTGCAAAAGAGTGATCAAGCCGAAACCTGACACCACTCCATCAAGTCTTTGACAGTTGGTTCGAACAAGCCTCGTAGTGAGGTGTAGACTTCTCGTCTGATTGGTGTCCTCACAAATGGTAAGAACCAATAGCTATAGACTAATTGTGATATGGTTCAAAATCGTTGTCAGTGGTGCAGATACATTCACTCTTGGTGGGTCCTCTATCCATTGAACCCTCATGTCTTTCCATGTTATTATTCTTCCTCCCTCACATTTCTACTTATTATCGTTCCTTTCAAATCTCTTTTACTCCATCTCTCATTTGTCTACGTTTGTGTGGTACAACGAGGGTGACAACTTGGACCGCTACACTTCAATGCAAAGTTCAGTATTGAAACTCAGTCAGTCAGTCAGTTGCGCATACGGATAGCTATGCTGACGAGTGGGTACCTTCACCGATTTTATCATCCTGAAGGAATTTCCCATTCATTTTTGTATTTACTCGTGTATTCTGAATGTGCGTTAACTTTTCGGTGAACATGTTTCTCTCCAATTGATGAATTTGATATTGTTCTGGATGATATAATGTTTTTCATTGGATGACATACTGTTTTTCATTTTTCCGAAATCATTCCTCAACCTTCAGAATAATAATAATATGATTAATGAATTGAAACTTTGAGCACAGTTTACTAAGTCGTGCAATTCACTAACTTTCAATTTGTGACTACACTATACATCAAATTTGTGTTGATGGTGATTATCTCAAAAATAATTTAAACGGTTGAAAACAGAATGAATTGTTGGTATTAGGCAGTTGGAGGTAGTCGCACAAAGCCTAGCTCTAGACGTAGGTTTCGTGTTAGCTGGCGCTCAGCAGCAAGGCATATCTGCAACACTGGAGGAACTCATGCTCCTTTTAAGATCCAAACTCGCGTCACCCAGTGCAGTGCTGCAGTCAGAGACGATACCACTGACGCTATTCAGGCTCGTGATTCACCCCTCCCTGTAGGATGACTGTGTTGGATAGTTTTGATTGGACACTAGTCAGTAACCAGTTTAATAAGATAAATAGAAGATCGCAAAAGAACATGATGTTTCTCAACTCCTGTAGAAGTCAGTCAACTCACCTCTCACTGTTTCAAACCACTCGTCAAATATCCGCCCTAAATTATATTAGCAGAAACACGGATGACTGATAATTAAGACCACATCGTCAAAATGACAAGAGAAAAATTAAAATTTCATCGTACACATCACAACTGTGTTGTAGTCATCAGAGTAGAGTTCAGAGTCGTCGCTATAAAGTCTACACCTGATTGAAGGAGAAGGTGTTTATATTCAGTAGTCAAGTGTGATTGGATGTAGTTCTCCTGGAGATCATTCGGAAACATATTTAATTGTAGTGTGTGTGTGTGTGTGTGAAAGACGTCTGCACGTATGTGAAGTGATGAAATTCATTTAGAATTTGAATGAGATTTCAGTGGATAGGCAAAAACTATACATAACTAATAAGAACACTAATCTCTTCTACTAGTTCCAGATCCTGTTAGAGGTAATTCCCATTTGAAATACATACACAAACCGTACACACTTCGTTACTTTCACAATTAGTTCAAAGTAAATGTGTGAGTGTGCCAGATCTCAACTAAACTATTAACAATAAGAATAAGAATAATGTTTGACAACAGCTTTTGTTTTACCAATCCCTGACATATTATTGTGAGTAATGAGTTGAAGTTTCAGTTTCACATGTAACTAAGTGATGTGTTTGAAAGAAATTATGCCACATTGTGAAAATTCCTGGCTGACACCAACAGCATCAACAACAGATGACAATTGGCATAAACACTGGAGCAATTTGAATGAAGTAATCTCCTTCATCTGCCCACCTACCTGGGAAGCATCGTCTTAACTACAGGCGCATGGAACTGATGAAAATATCTAAGTGAGGATCGGGAAAGCAAGGCAACCTTAAGTCTGTGTGAGGGTCACCAGCACTCAGCGTGAAAAACAAGATGCCTATTTTCAACCCCAATGAGAAGTCAGTAATACTTTATGGATCAGGGACTTGGCGCGTCACGAAGGGCACTTCAAACAAACTACACATCTTCATCAACAGTTGTCTTCTCCCAATACTCAAGATTGGATGTCCAGAAAAGATCGGCAATAGGGATCTCTCGGAGTGAGCCAACCAGGAACCAACTGTGCAACACATTTACAGTAAGAAATGGAGATGGATTGACCATACTCTGAGAAAACAAACCATCGAATGACATCACAGGACATGCCATAGCTGGAGTGGAACCCGGAATTCGGAAGCGGCGAGTTGGTCGTCAGTATGAGAGTGACGAGAGAGGAGATGGAAGCATGTGGGCAGACGTGGAGTCAGGTAAAAACGTTGACAGAGAACCGAAAGCAATGGGGAAGTGCATCTGAAGCCCTATATTCCTCTAGGAACTGAAGGAATAAATAATATGCAATAATAATGATAATAATAATGAGATTGTCTATAAATCTAATGTGAAGACAACGAATCACAAGTTGTTATCACATACACTGCTACAGAGATTGTTGAATACTTGTGTGTAGTGTACTATTTTCTGGAATAGACTTGAGACGAGGCAGATGACAGGCGCGTCATTGTTTAAGCGGAGACAAACCTGAACAGACATTTTGATTAGTGAGTAGTCTCAGAACCTGTATCGGTATCGGTATCTTCATCATCACCACATTAGCATATCAGTTTACAACAAAATAAACTTTTTGACATTTTTGTTGTGAATATATCACAAAGAAGGTATGATTAGGAGACTTGTGAAATGAACTTACTTCTGGTTTCTAGAGATTCACCTTCATGTTGGATTACTTAAAATAAAATAAGGTGGAAATTAGACTCAAAAAGTGATACGTGAACTCATCAAAGCATTAATGGTTTCATGAATGTCACAATGGATTCGATTGCTTCTCAATTCAGAGGAATACTAGAGACACTGAATTTCAGTGGTGATTCGTGGTAACCTACTTCGATGTCCTGACTTAGTCAACACTATTTATGGCGGACGATTTCCTGAATTTCTCCCTGATATATAAAGCCCTCTGCTAACATACATTGGAAATCAAACTCCTATTTTCAAATCGGAAAGAAGGTGTGTTGAATACACTCTTGCTAACATTTTTGCTTAATATCACAAGTGCACAGTACAGTCTGGTCTGAAAGGACTTATTAGTCATTCTGTAGTATTTGAAGTTTTAAATTCAACGAAGTAGTGTTGTGTAATGCCTACCATGCAATTCATTATTGATGAATTGAAGTGAGTTTTGATGATGATCGTTTTTAAGGAATGTTCATTCATATCCGAATAAGTTGTCTGTTCGAAGAATCGACGAATTAAATGTCAGCTAATTTTGAAATTCTTCCACCATATGAAAATAATTCAAAGACTACTTCTCATAGTGAACCTACCGACTGGTTGTGAATCGATTAAGTTGGTGATTGCTGGAAAGCAAATAAGCGAATATTAAGGATTACATTTTACGGAATATATGCAGTGGATTATAGGAATTATTAAAAAGGCGGTTGCGGAGAATAAAATTTTCTTTTCGATTAAGTCACCAAATAGACAGGGCTGTACATTCGTGTATTTATATTAAGTGTGTGAAAATGTTCCAGAACTATTTCCAGCCAGAGATCAGATCAATAAAGTTACTAAGTGTAATAAACAGAAGATAAGTAGTGTTACTATTCTAGAAATATTTCAGATCAAAGGTCAAATTAAAGATTCCAATGTGCATTAATCAGGAAGATCGGATAGAAAAGACAAAATAGGATTATAATTACTAGAAAACTAGTCAGTTTGTATAATTACGGGTTAAAGGTGTAGTATTAGATAACTTTTCCTGATGGCCATAGTAAGGACAACGGTTGAATGTATTTCTTTTGGACACATAGAGTAGGATTGCGTTTTTGGATTGCCAGTGCTTCAGCTGTTCCTAGATGTCTTGATCTCACTCCCTTTGGTAGGTTGGATCGGATCTTGTATATAGCGTTGAGAGACTTTTCAAATGTGGTTGAATGTCCAGAATTCACCAGATGTTCTGTTATCGAACTGTTCACTCCACTGCGTGCTCCCCTCGGTTACCAAGCTGGATAGTGTTCCCGCTCGCGGTTTACATTTTAGCAGACAAAATGTGTGTATGATTTCAGTATATATAATGAATAATAGGTGGAGAGGAACAGATTCTCTTTCACTACAGACAACTGATGTCTTTCAAAGTGTTCATTGAGAAGCATCTTCATGTGAGTGATAAGAAAAAGAAACCTTAGAAACAAGTGACTTCTGGGTAGTGATAAGGAATATACGACGTATATTCATTTGTAAAATCAACACTGAAGTATGTCACACAGTTTTATGAGTGTGTATTTTTCCAGTGTTATTGGTTTGCTGAACGAATCCTGTGCAGTACCATACACTACGGATCTATTTGCCACGTAATATGTTATTTCCACTTTCTAATGTCATCAATACCAAAACATTCCAATAATTGTGATGGTGAACTTTGGTCAATAGACAACACACATCTGTGGATAACAATAACTTAGTAATGTATTAGCTGACATGTGGGAGTTGACAATTTCGCTAGTCAGAATCTGTGATGTGAATTGGAAGATGGATGGGTGATGAAGTTTCTGAAACATGAAATTCTTAATTGGATAAGTTGTTGTATAACTTCAAGGTGGAAGGTGTTATAAAAGTACCAGGTGACTGTTATATATTTGACTTACGGGCTACTTCATTCAACCAGTTCAAAAATATTCCGACTTTAATAAATTTGGATGAAAAGAAGTGCAGAGAATAATAATAATAACAGCTTTATTCCAAACGGTATTTGTGGTACAGAAAGCTATTTAATTTGGAACAATCTGACTGAGAGTTGACAGGCATAGAAACCGAGAGGTCATCGGCATACTTAACAAAAGTGTCTACATCAGAATGAGGCAAGTCATGTAAGAAAAACGAGAACAGAAAGGGAGAAAGAACAGCACCTTGAGGAACATCAGCTAAAGTAAGTGAGGTAGTGGAGGATTTTCCATTGTAGACGGTGTACTGCTTCCTTTCAGAAAAATAGGAATGCAACCACTTATTTGTCCAGCTTTCAGGCGAGTATGTGTACATCAGTTTGTGTGTGTTACGAATAAAAGAGTTGATGTGAAACCTTCAATCTCTGGGAATCCAGAGTTCGTCAATATTCTGCTTCAATGCTAGTTAGTATTTCATCTTGAATACTTCAGTTCTATATCTGAAATAGTAAATTTTTAATGTGCATCACGCAAGTCTCAGCCTAAATTACGATACCCGCCTTATATTGCGTATGTCTGACGCCCAACTGATTAGGCAGCATTCAGTTGACAAACTTCTCAACACTTGTGGGTGCATGTTTCAATTTACCTATTCTTATACAGCTAGGTACATAGACTGTACTAACAAGTATCACCTTAGCAACACTGAAGTCAATAATATTTCAAGTGACATTCGTCATTCATTCATTCACTTGTGAAAATTCCACCTTTTAAATTCAGGTAGACAGATCGTTTCCGATTTTCACTCTACCACTTACAAAGATTCTCAGGCTAAATAGCTATTTCTCATTCCCCACCACTTTAACAACTTCTGTTAAGTGATGTTTATTCCACCTCAGCTGCTTATTCATATCGTCACTCTGTCTTCATATCTGACGCCTAAATCCTTTCATCCTTATCACATCTTTCAAATTACAGTAAACCATTCATCGGGATTTCATTGACCATGATGGCATCTTTTTGACTTGATTTATGAACTTTGATTTGTGATTAATCACGAATTGGTGAACGATATCGAGAAGACCAGTTTCCTCGTTATACTCTACCTCATTTACTTATGCGTAATACTAATCTTCATTGTCCTAGTCGATAAGACTGTTCATTGAGAAAGCCAATGAGGCGGCCACAAAGAAATGTGTAATTTGACTCTATGGCTATTGGAGAAATCAAAGTTGAAGGTAGAATAGGAGATATGACTTCTACGAATACAGCGACGACACATTTGTGATGGAGACGTCATCACTGCAGTTCTTTAGATATTTCGACAATGAGTTATCATTACTCTCTTGTTACAGTGTGCTAGTGGCAGTGGCTTCAGCTCGATGTCTCCATGGAGTGACCTTTTTCATAGCCACTTAGTAGTACTTAGAATTTTATCACCACTGTTCACTTAGTCATAATAACATATTTATCAGATGAGAATCCGTCTGAGTCTTACTCAACTTGTTATTTAAGTATATTGCATCACATTTCAAAATGGGACTTACTTCTCTCCCCAATTGTCAGTGTGAGATTTCTGCCAGCTGAAAGTTTGAAAAGAGAATAAAATTAAATGATAGAGTGCAGTGACATTTCGCCCTGGAATTTCAGGGTTTCTTGTGTGTGGAAGTAAATTCATCACACTCTCAGTGGTTTGTATGGCAGAAAGGTGTGATCGACAGTTTTTGAATTTCTACTGTAATATGCTTCAACATTATGGAGTGAAATGCTCAAATCTTTATCAGCCTCAATCAACAGCTGGCTATATGACAATGCCACATGTCAAGTGAACTAGAACGGAAAACTCAGCGCAGCCTTTGAGTTGAAGACAGAAGCAGCATATGGATGTTTACTATCACCGATGATATTACGAATTGTGGTGAGTGGAGTGGATCATGTGACAGATTGTGCATGGGAGAGGGAAGACAGAAGTATGTTGGACCGATAAGAAGACTGTTGAAGATCTGGACATCGAGGACGATTTTGGTTTAATATCAAAGAAACTTGAAGACTTGTAGGTGGGAACTAACAAGTTCACAGGAGAAGCATAAAGAGAGGATAATACCAAAATTAAATCAGTTCTATATATGGTTCAGAGAACTGACGAGTCATCGAAAGCATTTCCCTGAGACTAACGACTTCTGCTAACATCTGCCTTGCCTCTATGATGATGATCAGATGGCCTAGCTGAAAGCATAAACAACAAACAACTCTAACAGTGCAAACAACCAACCAACCGAGATCATATTACTGAAGAAATATATGGATAAAAATACTGATGGATTAGGCAAACACCAAGGAGACCGCTGATTGAAGCTCCATCTCCAAATCAGAACCAAGAATAATAGTATTCTAATATTCAAACTAAGAAGTCTACTACTCGTTTGCTTCATGTAATAGTAGTCAATACGAGATAGACAGGTGACTGTTGCTTGAAGGACACAAAAATGCATCGCCTTTCAAACATCTTACCAGCGTCTGTGAACGTAGGCATAGGAGATACGTCTAAAATGGTTTGAATAAATCAACAATTAGCGAAAACAACCGAAGGTAAGACACGGAAGTCAAGGTATATTTTTCCCTTATCAAGCTGCTGTTTATATTACCCATCACTGAGCGTGTGATTTCGGCTTACATCAAACAACACGAAAGAGAATGTTCAAATAGATACATCGTATTCTGCTGTTAATGCAGTAGTACATAACTGTGGGGGAGTATTCTGTCTCTGATATCGAATTGAATGTTCAAATAGATATATCGTTACATACTCCACACAATTAGGCGTATTTCTCGTCGGATTTCCGAACATCATCCTGCATAGTGGTGGTTAAGTAAATGACAAACAAAATCTATTCCTAGCGCTATTCTATCTCATCTTGTGGATACAGAACACAAGATTGATGTCAACCAGGCGGCTTTCAAAGTCATTTACCGCATACCAACATATCTCAACTTCACCTTAGGAGTTCGTTTACCAAATCCTGCTGAGGCTGGTTGTTGGGATTCACATTGAGAAGCCTAATTTACGTGACCAAAAGAGGCTGGTTCAGCCATTGTCCTTACTTTGGTCATCTAGACTTGAATGATTCCTAATTTTATTTGATATTCTATTTGTTATTATATTTTTATTATTATTGTTGTAATTTAAGCATCTTCAATGAACTGTAATTCCATTGTGATCTTACTTTACAAATCGATATTATTTAAAAAACACACTGATTTTGTAATTGACTACCATTCTAGAATATTCTATGTATATAAACATATACGTATATAATTGTTGAGCCAGAGGAGGAAGAAATTATCGAAAAGGGTATTCTTTGCTCAATTATTTTGGTTTTGATAGATATCGTATTCTGTTGGTATTGCGGAACTGAACTGTAGGAATATTTGAGTATAACATTCAGTCAGCACACACTGTCTGTAACACAACACCACAACATGTTATATATTTGTAAATAAGATTATTCCTTTAGATGTTAACAGGTAAAATGAATTTATAAAGTAGACAAATCAGTTGTGTTACAACTAATACCAAACACGACAACACACTTTGAGAGTTAAGGTCAGGAGAACACAGAGGGCTGATGACGTGGAACTGTGATGTAGCATTATTCAGGGTAGTAAAGGAGTATTAACTATTACTTGATGGTAGCATGTGGGTCATATATAAACTGTAAACTATTCAGAATTTGTGAATAAACGCTACTCGTCACGATATTCTCAGTCAAGTAAGGTGAGACACTTATACGCCTGTTTACCAACGTGAATTGCATTCATGAAGCACCAAAAGTAATAAACAAGTCAGGGAATATCAATTACTAATTCAAATAGATTCATCACTTACCCTTAGTTCCGTACACTATCGCCAATAGTATGAGCTGTATCAGAGAGAATTTCATCTTTCTTGAATAACTTACTGATAAGGAACTGACTGAGTGTGTTTATATACTATTTCTGATTTAGTATATAGCCAATAAACTGCGTTGCCATTCTTCACCGACAAAGACAATTGGTCCGTTAAATGTGTACTTCTTCATCACACACCGGGGGCTTTCTTCAGTTAAAAAAAGTAAATAAGAAGTTGCACGGAAGTAGCGGCAGTGTCAATGTGTCACTCTCACACATGCTGTCACATTAGAACCAGTCTCAAATTCCACATTGTTTCAAAGTGATTGGCAATGACAATGTGTCTTGCTTCCTTAGCCAATCAGTCAATCATCTGTTGGTTAAGACACCTGAGCCAATACACCAGACAACATTTTGGTTACCAATGGTGTAGGAGACCATGATGTCTGTGTATAGACACATTTGAATCAAGAAGCTAGACACAGAAGTGATGTTCTATTGGAAGTGATCATACAGCGCAAAGTAAAATTGTCAAAGATCCTTCAGATAATCATATGGTGTGTTGATTAATGTTAAACCATTTTCTTACGAAAAATAAGTTGATGGATCCCCAATCACTGTGATCACAGTGATGCTTCAAATCACTTTTACTAGAAGTGTCAATTTGAAGTGGGTGAATTTGATTTGCGTGACTGTAATAAATAGAATTTTAGAAGACTGAAAATGGAGAAGAAAAGGTGTTCAGCAAAGAGTCACTCTTTTCGGCGATATCATTCTTAAGCTGTACAAATCGCAAATTTATAGTAATTTGTCTTGGCAAAAAAAAGAATATTTCCAAAGATGTGTCAATGCAATTGTTAGTTTTTTGACAAACAAATTACGCAATTTAGAAGGCGTTAATCGGTTAGAAACTAAAATAAAGTTACAAAAGTAGGTTGGGTGACGTAATCTAATTGATAGGGTTCAATGAAAAAATGAATGAGAGTCAAGTTTATAATCTGAGTAGAATTCACTTGAAAATGAATGAGAGTTAAGTTAATAAGCTAAGTAGAATTCACTTGAAAATAAACGAAAATCGAGTTAGCAACAGTTGTCATGAGTGTAGAGATTTAATAGAGGGTGGGGTAGAAAATAATGCAATTAAGAAATAGACAAACAAAGAAGAAAGAGGTAAGACAAAATTACGTATTTGGTGTTAAGATAGATCAGGACCATTGTAGATTTAGTGACTGAACAAACTTCTTTTGTATGCAGAGTTCAGGATTCAATATGTGAATTGCCATTGCTTCTGCAGTTTGAAGAAGTTTAATTCGTACTCTTTTGGAAAGATTCCCACGTATTGTGTAGATAACTGAGAAGTTGTTTTGTGGGTTTGCTTGGTGTCCGGATTCGATCAAGTGTTCTAGGATGGAGCTGTGGCGGGGGATCTTCTTTGTCTTTTATAAAACCATGAAGGTAAGTGTTCGCTGATTCGTTTGGATAGCAAACGCTGGGTACGGCCGACATACCTAGCTCCACATGAGCAGGTGAATTGGTAGATGCACATTGATGAGGCCCCCAGTGGAAGCTTATCCTTCACGTTCGTGCGAATCATTGGTTTCGTAGATAAAGTTAGTCTGAGTCCCGCTGCGAAGAAGGTTTTCTTCAGTGAATGGCACAGGCGGTTTCTCAGTATTTCTGCTGAAGAATCTCCGCTGAATTGTAGACTCAAATAGAGAAGTTTCTTGGGAGCAGTAAGCATGGATGGTTTTTGTGTTTTGGGCTTCATAGCTTTTGTGATGAAACGTTCCGGGTAACCGTTTTCAAGGAGGATTCTTTTCAGGGTCTTCAGCTCTTCTTCTATAGTTTTCGGACTGCAAATGTTGTGGATTCTGTGAGTTAGTGAGCGGATCAGATTTCGTTTTGTATATATAGGCACCCAACTGTGAAAGCTGATGAGTCGTCCATTCCATGTCGGTTTTCTGTGAATGGATCTTTTGAGTGTCCCATCTTGTTCGCGTCTTACTAGTTGCACGCCCAGAAAGGATATTGTTGCGTTGGACTCCTTCTCTAGTGTGAACTTGATTGCTGGATGGCAACTGTTGAAGAAGTCCAATATGTTCTCCAAATTTTCCTCATTATTGGCGATAATAAAAGTATCGTCCACGTATCTCTTGTAGAATCCGAAGTTATCTATTATCTTCTTTAGGTGTGTATTTTCTAGTTTTGACATGAAAATATCTGCAAGCAGCGGGCCGAGTGGTGAGCCCATAGCTATACCATCTTTTTGTTTATATGTTTCATTACTGAAAGTGAATTGGACGTTTAGGGTACATCTTAATAGGAGTTCCTTCAAATAGTCAGTGGGTATACCAATGTTCATCCCCTTTGAATCAATATATTCACATATACAGCATATTGTTTCGGTTAGTGGGACGTTTGTAAACAGTGATACCACATCTAGTGAGAACATAGTTTGATTGGGAACGCTGATGTTTTCAATGGAATTGACAAAATCGAAGGAGTCTCGAAGTGAGTGGCGGGAGATTTGCTTTCTGACTGGTTCTAGTATGTTCACTAGTCATTGTGCGGTACTGTGATAAGGTGAATTAGTCATATCGAGAATGGGTCGAAGAGGTACGTTTTTCTTATGCACTTTTGGTAGTCCATATAGCCGGGGTATATTCGAGCCCGACGGTTTCAACGATTCGAAGGTTTCGAGATCGATGAATGATTCAGTCTTTAGTTTTAGGAGAAGGTTCGTTAGTTCTTGTTCAGTTTGTTCCGTCATGTTCTTTTCCTTTGCTGGTTTTATGAATTTAGAGTCGTCGGATAGGATGGTCAGCATTTTACTTACGTAGTCTTCACGATTCATGACTACGATTCCCTCACCTTTATCCGGGCGTAACAGAATAATCTCTTTGTTGTTTATTAATTCCTTGAGCTCTTTATAGTGTTTTTTGGTCAGTATTGACTTTCTATTTGGTTTGGTATTCATAAATTTATAGCAGCTGTCGAGGACTACCGACCTGAACTGTTGCAGGTTCTCTTCGGAAGTTAGTGATAGATCATATGTTTGGTTTATCAGGTTTCCGAACTGGACTTGTGATTTAACTTTTTGGATTTTTGATGGTTTTGTACAGAACTTTGGACCGAGGGACAGTGCTTCTAGTTGAAGTTCTGACAGCTCAATGTTTGATTGGTTATTATTATTATTATTGTATCCTTTAGTTCCTAGAGGAACATAGGGCTTCAGCTGCGCACCTCCATTGACTTCGGTTTTTTGACAACTTTTTCACCCTGCTCCAGGTCTGCCCACATGCTTTCATCTCCTCTTCACATGACCTCCTCCAAGTCACCCTTGGACGACCAACTCGCCGCCTCCCTTTCGGGTTCCACTCGAGGGCTTGTCTAGTGATGTCACTTGATGGTTTCCTCAGCGTATGGCCAATCCATCTCCATTTCTTTCTGCCTATTTGTTTCACAATCGGTTCCTGATTGGTTCGCTCCCAGAGATCCCTGTTGCTGATCTTTTCTGGCCATCTGATCTTGAGTATTGAGCGGAGACAGTTGTTAATGAAGGTTTGAAGTTTGTTTGAGATGCTCTTTATGACTCGCCAAGTCTCTGATCCGTATAGTAGCACTGACTTCACATTGGAGTTGAAAATCCGGATCTTATTTTTGATGCTGATTGCTGTTGACCTCCACACAGATTTGAGAGTAATGAAAGCTTGTCTTGCTTTTCCGATTCTGGCTTTGATGTCCTCGTCAGTTCCGCCTGTAGTTGAGACGATGCTTCCCAGGTAGGTGAAGGAGGTTGTTTCTTTCAGGTTCTTCCCATTTATGCTTATTGTGGTCTGTTGTTGCTGTTGATGTTGGCTAGGAATCTTCATCATCTCTGTTTTATCTATGTTCACGTGAAGTCCTATCTTTGATGCTTCTTCTGCCAACTTGTTACTTTTCATTTGCATATCTTCCAGTTTATGGGAAATCAGACATATATCATCGGCGAAATCCAGATCCTCCAAGTCTTTTGTGTCAGTCCATTTTATGCCTGTTCCCTCGTTGGTTGCCGTTGTCTGTCGCATTATCCAATCAATTGCAATCAGGAAGATCATTGGTGATAGTAGACAGCCTTGCCTCACTCCCGTCCTCACTTCGAAGGCTTCCGTAAGTTTCCCGTTGTGGATTACTTGGCATGCAGCATTGTCGTATAACTGTTGGATGAGGTGTATAATTGTCGATGGGACCCCGTAGTAGCGAAGTAGTTTCCAAATGACCTCTCGATCGACGCTGTCGAAGGCCTTTTCAAAGTCGATGAAGTTGAGATAGAGAGGTGACTGCCATTCCAAGCTTTGTTCAATGATGATCCGTAGAGTGGCGATTTGATCAATACATGATTTGTTTCTCCTGAATCCAGCCTGTTCCGGACGAAGTTTTTCATCTAGGGCTTGTTTGATTCTCTCCAGGATGATGCGACTTAGTATCTTGCTTGGAATGGACAGAAGCATAATTCCACGCCAGTTTTTACATTGACTTAAGTCTCCTTTCTTTGGAAGTTTGAATAAGTAACTGTTCTTCCAATCCTCGGGTACTTTGCCCTCTTTCCACACCTTCTCCAGTAGTGGTGTCATCAAGTCCGCTGTTGTCTCTGGGTCTATTTTCAAAGCCTCTGCTGGGATTCCATCTGGTCCCGGTGTTTTCCCAGTTTTAAGCATCTTGATTGCATTCAGGACTTCTGATTTCGTCGGGGGGTCAGTGTTCACTGGTAGTTCTGCTTCCGTTGTTGGTATTGCTGGACGTGTTGTAGGTGGCGGACGATTTAGAAGTCTTTTGAAGTGTTCAACCCAGTGCTTTCTCTGTTCCACCTCTTTGGTGATTGACTTTCCATTGTCGTCCTTTATTGGCTTAATCTGTGTCGAACGTTTGCCCGAAAGGTTCCTAGTTGTTTGGTAGAGTGTGGCGAGGTCTCCTTTGCCTGCAGCTTGTTCTGCTTCGTTTGCCATGGTTTCATAATATTTTCTTTTGTCTTCCCTGGCACTTTTCTTCACTCTTTTGTTCAGTGTATTGTAGCTTGCATTCAGCTCCTGTTTTTGTTGCTCGTCGTGCACTGGATAATCTTTTGCTTCACTGTCCTTCTCTCTTCTATTAGTTTCCAAGTGTCCGTAGTGAGCCACTGTTTGTCCTGTCTCTTTTTTCTGCCTAGAATTTCTATGCAGGTTTGGCTCCACACCGTTTTCAAGTTGTTCCAGTGCTTTTCAACGCCGACCTCTTCGCTAGTGTTGATTTGTGTCTCGGCTTTGTCCTTTATGCTTGCAATGAAGATGTCCTTTGTAGCCTGGTCCTTCAGCTTTTGAGTGTTGAACTTGGCTTGTGGTCTATCTGCAGCTCCTCCTTCTTTGAAAGCTTTTAATTTGATTTGGATTGTCCCTTGTACGAGATAGTGGTCTGAGCCAACGTCTGCTCCTCTTCTTGCTTTTGTGTCCAGTAGGCTGCGCCTCCACTTCCTTGAGATTGAGATGAAGTCGATTTGGTTTTTGGTTTGCCCGTCTGGTGACACCCATGTAGCCTTGTGGATATCTTTGTGCTTGTATACACTGCCACCAATCACCAGTTCGTTGAAGGCGCAGAAGTCGGCGAAGAGTTCTCCGTTTTCATTCATTTCTCCTAGAGCTTCTCTACCCATGATGAGTTCCCTTCCCGTATTGTCTGGTCCCAGTTTGGCGTTCATGTCTCCCATTAGTATTTTCATGTCGCCAGCTGGAGTATTGTCCATTGTTGCCTGTAGTTGCCTGTAGAATTCTTCTTTCTTCTCGAGGTCTGCGTTGTTTGTGGGTGCATAACATTGTATGATTGACACTTTCCTTCCTTTGGAGTTGAACCTGGCGGTCATTATCCTGGACGAAATCGCCTCCCATTGTATCAGGGCTTTCGTTGCCGTTGGTGACATCATGATAGCCACGCCCTCGGTGTGCGTGTGGTTATCTTCTGGGTGACCGGAGTAGATCACTGACTCACCTGTTGACAATTTGGTGAGTCCACTCCCATTCCATCTGCTCTCACATATTCCCAGCACTTGTATTCCGTATCTTTTCATCTCGTTGGCGATCTGGGCAGCTTTTCCAGTCTCGTACATAGTTCGGACGTTCCATGTTCCTACACAGACTTTTTCTTTTGGTGCAAGGAGGTTCATATTGCTGAAGGTTCTGTAGCAATTTTGTTTACAGGGTGGGGTTGCTAGCCTCACGCCTGAGAAAAGAATGATTACATTAAGTAAAAGTTTAGAGAGAAGCAACTTTTTGGGTTGCTCCCCTCAAAATCAGAAAATAACGGACAAACAATGAGAACAACATCAACAAAGGAAACAGTTCACAGAAAAAAGGGCAAAAAGCGACGACAACTATACAATAAGACAACATGCAATATAGTTCAGTATTGTTAACTAAAATGATATCTTAACCATAAACTCACTGACTTGGAGCAACTTGAACATATAAATCCAACAATATATACAATTATAGATGTGTTTATGTTTAAAAATTCCACAAATCCAAACAGTGAGTTATGTGTATTATCTGTCAATAAGATTGTATTTTTTGGATTCAGTGTTCGAAAGGTTAATAATTGTGATAATTTCCGCAAACACTTTGCATAAAATTTTAGAGTAATAAGAGATTTTATTTATGACCAAAATGTAGCGTAATAGTCGAAAAGCCGTTTGATTGGTTAAATACATATTTTTCTGGATTGCTTGGGAATGGACGTTCAGGGTCCCTCGTCTGCTTAAGGCTTTTAATGAGGTTTGACTTGGCATTCTCACATTGTTTCTGTGCAACTTCTTTGACATATTCTTCGAAAGATTGGCGTAGTTCTTGGTCTAAATCGTGGACTCCGTGAGCTCGTAAGTCAACATTTCGTTCTAGTTCAGGGATACGTGAAAATACCCGTTGAGTTATGAAGAAAATAAAAAATAAATTAGTTAGGAGAATTTCTAGCATGGACGAAGTCATTTTCAAAGGCTGTACAGTTGTATTTATATTTACTAAACATGTGTAGCAGTGTATTGATAAGTGATATTATTCATGCAGTTTCCCAGAGTTGGTTTCTATTGTGAAAAGAGATTACGTAGTAACTGAAGGTAGAACAAAACTTCTATGAGGTGAGAACTGTTATTAGATGATAGGCAAGGCAATTGAGTATGCTCTCAACAAGTCTGAAGATGAGTAAAACATTGACAAAATGTTCAAAAGCGACATGCATAAGTGTTTTTCTCATTCCTTTTGAGTCCCTGGTGGAATATACAGTTTCAAACATAAGCTTCAAGTCTCAGCCATCGCTTTTCTATGGTCTTACTATCGGCTAGGCGAGGTTAAGCACTGCGTCGATCGGAAATCAGTCCCTTGACCACACACGTCGTTAATGGGGATTCTACACACGTAAATCGCTGACGCCAACAGCAAATTACTTAGTAAAGATAGAAGCAGCAGACAAATAAATACAAATTCTCTCAGCAAGTAAGTAACCCACCTCCACCTAATTAGCTACATCACCTTTCACCATCATCCTACAAATGACAAGAATTATTCAACTGAGTAAAAGGTGCATTATGATATCAATGGGACAGTGATTCATTCTCTACTTTTGTAATGCAACAGAGTTAGACACACTGAAGTAAATTTGTGTAAGATGGTAAGAATATCATGCATCATCATATCTGAGACTGGAACTCGGTATCACCACTCTTGTTGATAAATCTTGAATACAAGTTGTGAAATGCATACGATCTACGTAAAGGATTATCTTTTGAGACATTCCTGATTTACAGATCGTACTGGATCAACAAAATATAGCTGGCCCTATTCAGGTAGATAGTTACTTGGGGTTCTAGTGGGAAGCCGTGATCACTAGGGTGCAGCAGGTTGAAGGTGAGGCAGTAACTCATGGAAGTAGACATTGTGAAGTAGTCACTCTATGTCATGAGTTGGCAGTAGTTAGAATTCATGGACTGACCATTGGACCGGGTAACAGTGGCTTAATCTTCTACCATCTGGCTTGCGTTGTAACCAGAAAGTCCTGGATTCGAGCTCCTCAGTGTGTCTGCGTACTGTGAAGAATCCCAAACTAGGCTGACAAAACAACAGCTGTCCAGTACTCCCTGTTGGTTTTCCAATGGTTCTCTTACAGATGTCCGCTCATGATGAAAGCCTCCAATCAATCAAACAAAAATCCCCTACAAAACCAATACTTGAAAATATATAACTGGAATAAAGAAAACATTAGGCCATATCGTCTTTCTTGTTACGAAAGATCAATACATTTAATTCCATTTTATAATGTAGAAATGGTCGTTACATGGCTAAGTTACCACCTATGAACTTATATTTACTAAATTCTGGTTGTTGATTTCTCTATTACATTGATGAATCTGTAGGCGTTAAACAGTAAAACGTTACCAAAAATAATATATATGACAATAAATATCATGCATTCAGTCACAAATATTTTCAACCCATTCAATGTATGTGGGTGTGCGTCGGTGGCACAGTGGTTAGGACTCTCGCCGACCATGCACATGGTCCGGGGTTCGAGCCCACGCCGACGCACACCTGATATCTATGGTCGGCCTGCGAAATTTGGGCTACCGATATCCATGCTGAAAATTCCATACTTGTACCAAAAATACTGTGTGGAATCAAGCTGGAATCAAAAATAAAAAATAAAAAAAATAAATAAACATGGTTCGGACATCATGATTGTTATTATTCCCCTGTAGACATATGGCTTTAACATAGCGTCTCCAGTTTCTCTTCATCTCTGCTGTTGTCTTCAGGTAGCCTCATGATTACCAATTGGCTTTCGTCTCTTCTTTCTCATACCTTGTCGTTCATCATACACTTGAAAGCCCAATCCGCCATTTACCATTTGCATTTCACTTGAGAAATGATCTGCATAGCGCGCGATGTCACTCGGCAGTTTCCTCTGCATGTGTCCAGTCCATCTGCATTTCCTTCTGCATATTTTTTATTCAGTAGGTTGTTGGTTAGTTTGTTGCATTGTTAAAGTTCTTTGTTAGCTGTCCTTTCGGCAGGCCCTCTAGTCGTCAGCATGGAAAGAAGCCAGCTATTATAGGGAAGTCTGTAACCTGTTGGGAATGCTTTTGGTAAATCACCAAGTCCTTTGCACGTACGGAAGAAATGACAAACTAAACATTGATGTTAAAAGTCTAGGTCTTATTCTTTATTCTGAGTTCAGTGTATTTCCACACTGAATTGAAATTATTAAAGGTCGTTCTTCCTTTCACGTTCCTGTAGCTTGACATCCTCAACCATGCAGTCGCCTCAATTAAAACGATGCTATCTAAATGAGTTTAAGATTTCTCCAGTCAAGAGTGTTTGACATTTGTTGTTCGTCGCCAGGTAGCTACATAACCACAGTCGATACAAAGTTCAATTGAAGTCGTGCTTTCACTGCCACCACCGTCAAATTGTTCGTTGACCCATCTGGAACATCGGACTTCATCAAAATTTACAACAAAATTATCTGTAGAATCTAAGATGATATTGAACATATTTTAAGAACAATCATCAGGATTTCATACACATCCTACAACACTTTCTGACTCAAATCGAATTCCACCTCACAACAATGTGTATACTGATTATTCACACTACACCACAGTTCTCAGTAGTCTCAATTCAAACTCGTCAAACTCATAAATGAAATCCACTGTGAAACACAACGACCACTTAATTACCTGCAAAGTCAAAGTAAGTGAGCAGAGAGAGAAGAATATGGCAGAAGAGTAGAAATCACAAGTATACGATGATTACTGTCACTCCTAAAATTATCAGTACTCACAAAACAAGATGAAGAATATTCACAAGACAAGACAAGATATTCATTATTCATTATAAACGTGTTTCATTTCCTTCCCCTACAATCTAACATTACGTAATCGGTTCATTTGTTTTTACTAGCCTTTATCGACTACTTCCACCTGAACAATTGTTTGTTTAATCATACTGTTTTTCATTATTCATGTTATCACAGATTGCCTCATTTTTTCATCCTTATTATTGATAAGACCATTATTATTATTATTACTATTATTAATATTATCATTACCACTATTATGACTAACTGCACAATTTTATATTCACCATCGTATTATCCTATAGACAAAACACCATGATTGGTTTATATTTGAATTTTATTTGTAAACTTATATATATTAGAGTTAAGCCTGATGAGATCTAATTGAAAACAATATTGTTCGCTTAAATGTGTTGTTCTAAGACAAGATAAGACAAGAAGTGACACGACATCACACCACACCACACGAAATAACTACATCATCCAGACAGATGAATCAGCTCATACAAACAGATTTGTCGTCTCATCATCATTGCAAACAATAGGCTACAAGAAACTATGTTTGAAAGAGTGAAAGAGTTGGCCAGAGTCAAATCCAACTCATCGCCTATTCATTAAGTCTTATCATCGTATGGTGGGTGACATGTGGTGCGATATGTCGTCAGATGCAAATTCCTTCACTTCTTGTAGCTGTTTTTGAAGAGAGTGAGACAGACATCAGACGTGCCACGTATCAGCGTTATCAGAATACTAAATTATTAAGCGTTTTTAATCTGAATCGGGAGTGATTTTGGGTGTTGTAATGATTTCCTGATGATGGAGAATTGCTCATTTGACTTCCAGGGGAAAGCGTGGGAAGAATCGGAGAATCATTCCTTCAGTGTTGTTGTGGTACCTATTTACAGAGCAATTATTGTTTCAATATGTGAAAAAAAATTGAAAGCATTGTTGGCGATTTAGTTTACTGTTGCTCTCTCAGTCAGTGATGTTAAATTTTGAGGAGTAGCTTGACAGGACGTTTTGCACATTTTTTAGTTTTAGTTTGGTATTCTTTAATTTTCCTCAAGTAATTTCTGCTCATCTGTGAATCTACATATTTTATTCCTCCGCTCTACTCCGGGTTACTGATTCGATGTGGAATGCATTTTCTCCCTGAATATGAGTATATTAAAATGCCAATGTCTCTCCACCTTACTAGGTTATTGAAATCTGACAATTGCCCGATATGTAAATCTCCTCGCGAATTGAACAGAATTCCGTGAAATGATGGACTGTTCAATTTCCTCAAAAATGATTGTTTCGTGTCTTCAAATTTATCACGAATGTATTGTGGAGATAGTTTTGATTCACACGTGTATGAGATGTAGCATGTATCCATCAGTCCATTCGATTTCACCTAACAAGCGTCATCCGCCTCAGGCAGACAACGCATTGCACACAGCTAAAAGAGTACAGCCGAGCATGAAAAACCAACAAAGAACGAAAGGAAAGGAGACGTCTGAAAACCTCTATATTAGGACGATTCATCGACTTCTGTCATTCAACCAACCCAGGAAGATGATGACTTTAAGATCATCTTCCGAATTCAGGCTAATGTCTAGTTTTCTCTTCGTGACAAACTTCTAAAGACAGTAATGGTCGCCTTGGCTATTCTTGACTTCAAGCCAAACCTCTGTGTTCAACAGAAGTACATACAGTGCGTGTTTCTGTCTGTGACGTAAACAGATAAACATACATTTATGTGTTGTTTTTTCCATTTCTCGTTTTCTTTATTCTATCTGTGTACCTTCTCCTTATCAATACAACTTTTAATATTCCTCTTCTTACTCTGAACAGTTCTCAGTAATAATTCAATTCTCCCATTTGTTATTTTTAATCAAAATATTGTTGACAATGTCAAAATCTGCCTTATGGCATTTCTGAGATATACACCTTCTATGAACTTATTTTAGATTTGACATTACTATCATTTGTTTGATCGCTTTATACTAAACTATGAAACGAGATCACAGCCATTTTATCGCGTTTCCCATCACTATTTGAAGTATTTACACAATTGTTTTAATTTTCTCACGGAATATAATTTCGTAAATATCATGTCCACAGGATTGCGTCTTGAAAACAATATTCGTTGAAAACAATCTCTTCACTGAATATTGCGTTCTTAATTGGATGTTATAATATCATACATAAGGTGACGAGTTTTCCTTAAGGGATTCACAACCACTGTTGAAGTGATTGAGGCGATGACTGCTCCAATTACCTGTCGGTATTTATTTATTCATTCATATTAAATGCAAGGTATTTAGTTTTCAGACGTCATTTTAAGTCTTCACCTGTCTCACTGGTGTTCAGTGGACATTTTTCTTCGTAGAATTACTTCGGATTCAAGTAAACTAAGAAGGATTTTAAGAATTTCGGTATTGAGAACGCCAGTATATAGTGAGTTATTCTCACAGTGTTCCATAATATCTTCACTATCAATCTTCACGTTTCCTGTTTTAGACTAGGCATCAAATGAATCCTCAGTAGTAATAATATTAATAATTTGCTTTATTCCGAAGCAGCACTAATGTCACAGTGTGAAATTTTCAGCATTTGTTACGTCATTGCGTCTTATTTTTTCGAATAATATTAAAAACAACTGTAAACAAAATATTACAGTATTGGTAATGACCGTTTCCATACGGTATTTGTAGTGATAGAGAAGTCAAATGCATATATATATATATATATATATATTCGAAATAATCAAAATAGTAATAAGGTTAGTAGCTAAGATTGTCAGTTAGTTGAAGTAGTGTCACTACAGATTACAAATAGGAGATAATAAAAGCGCCGATTATTTTGCTAACAACATAGTAGCTCATAAGTTTAACGCCTTACATTCTGTCTATATCAAAGGACATGGGATGGCCAAATATGATGTCGTTGAGTTCCTATACTTAGTAGTACGAGTGAGCATATCATCTTTTGTACTGATTTCTGGTTCTACCAGATGAGATACAATGGGAGAGTTTGAGAATAGATGGATCAGACCATATAGATTTAGACCATTTCCAGCATGAGTTCAAATATCTGTCAACTAGTGCAGTGACAAACTCCCCGACTAACTTGCACACCACTTACCCTACGGACAACCTTTGATACTCTTGTCTTCCACCTTCAGTAAACAAGGAAAGACTACGAGTGGGGAGTAGTAAGGCACAATAAGTAAGGTATACAAGTTAAAAAAATGTAAAAGTAGTGGTTGAGTGATTCCAGATTGTTTTGGCTTCTTAATGTGGTAGCTTAGATGGAACATTTTCTTGGAGATCGATGAAATATGTGATGACTGACGAAGAGAGGTCAGAGCATAAAGCTATATGAAGATATTTTTTGTAAGACCTATTTCTCTTACAGTCCCCTCTATGCTACAATCGTCCTGTGTATTAGCTAGTCGATGTATGTCACATTTATGTCTAGAGGAGAAGTCAGTAGTCTGTTGTTTTGAGGGATTTAACGTAAGACCACTTAGCTTAGACCACTGACTGATGTTCGGCAGAAGCTTTTATTTTGCGGCAATCAGATAGAGACCGAACAGGAATCATGACGTTCAGATCATCAGCGAATTTGACGAAGTACATTCCATTAGAAAGAGGTGAGTCATTTAAGAAGAAGAAAGAAAGAAAAGGAGAGGGAACAGCACTCTGAGGAACGCCAGTTTCACTTAGTAAGTCAGATAAAGATTGACTCTCATACGCAGTATACTGCAGTCTATTTGATAAATAAGAATGCAACCAAGCAAAAGTCCAGGACTCGGTCTGCCTAAGGAAGAGCTTATTTAGCAAAAGATATCTAGGTGATGAGTCAAAAGTAGACGTGTAGTCAAGCAAGGTGAAACGTGCTTATTTGGCCCGTTTGTATACGGAGAAGGCGATGTTATGATGTAATACACCGGCAGCACATAAAGCACTTCTTTCCTGCTTATAAGGAAACTGTTTGGGATCATCAAAACTTTTTCGAGAGCGCACAGTGTTGATTAAGAGTTATTTTCCCATTAATTTCTAAAATTGGGAGGTAATATGTTGCGTGTCAATTTGGAGGCGTTTCAGTAACAGAGATAAGTAATTCGAAAAGTTGTAAGTTGGTGAGTTGGTAAAATCACTACCCGTCTTAACGACAGTGTGGATCTGTGCATCTTTCTTTGGTCCCACAATCTTCAGAATACATCAGGTCTCAGACTGAGTTAATACCAAATAGGATTCAGAGTCTTAAGTTTCACTTGTTGAGAAAGTATGTTGCTATTCAGATTTATCTGGTTAATTTCACCAGACTGCTTACTTCTTCAATAAGTAATTATAGTCTACCTCATAGGTGTTCAAATCCCTTCTACACTTGTGTTGAATATCACGGTGACATTCAACATGTCGGCTTTGTCTATCTGAAAATCCTTTACATTTCCATCCTCTTGTCTAATGAGATTAAGTGTCCTTTGCACTCTCATGAAAATGTGATGTTTTCTGAAGCACATTATGTGCTTTGTAATTGGTGACTAGTTGTATAGAGGATTTGACAACAGGTGGAATTTCTTGAATCAGTGATGGTTTTTTAATAGCACGCAAATGACAGCATTTTTATGACGATAACACTCAATTCCACTCCGAAACATTCTGTATAGTGCTAATATCTTTCACACGGTTATTTCAGCTATTCTTTCTCTAAAACATTTTCAAATATTTTTCGACGCTGGATGGTTGAAAGCTATCCTTTGCACTCGTCAGTTTATTGTATCTGCAACCGTGAGAGCATAGATATCCTATTTGATTTCTGCCACCAGGGTAACTCATTGCTACAGTCAGTCAAACACGCTACCACCCAGCTATTAAGCTTAGTATTTTCCTTCTTGTTTTGATGAGCAGTTTGTGTAAACGCCGTCTTTCCTTTCACTGACAGTAGAGAAAACGTGATTCATGCTCTTCAAATATCACTTGAATGAATGAATTCAAGTCTATTAGATGTGACCTAATCAAAATCATCCAGTCAAACTGAAAATCTACTTTCTCCATTACAATCAGTTGTCTAAGGTGTTCATCTATATTTTGAATTCTCGCTCGTTCCAATTTTAGTTTGATTTTCATGTTGTACATTATTCTTTCACGGAAATATATACGGGAGGTGTGTGATTCACGGGTAGAAGTGATTTGTGAGAATATTCAAGAGGTCTCCCTGGTAAATATTTGGGAATGTACTCATTCTGGAGACACATCAGATGGTGATTCTGTTTGAAACTTCATCCACTAAATAAGATTGTTTCACTGTGTGATACATCCTGCTGAATAAATCAATGTAGAATTACACACACTGTCACAATTCCCGCGTGTATTAACTCAGACAGCACGGGTTAAAGGAATGTATGATCAATATAAAAGTTATATTTCGGCTTGGAAAAGATTATCCCAATTTGAATCAATGTATTACATGTCCACACGAGGAATAGTAAATCGTGTGTAGATATCAAGTTGTAACGGTGTATATCATCATCGAACACAGCATAGAGAGGCAGTCAAACCTCCATTTCAACACCACTGATTTTAGAAACTACCTGAACACTATGGCATGCCAACAGTCTTCATCGACCTCATTCAGTAACTACACGACAACGCCAAATCTCATATGAGCCATACCGGAAATCTCACAGAATAATTTGAAGTGAAGATAGGAGTGAGACAAGGTTGCCTTCTGTCACCCACGATGATATTCCTGATTGTGATTGGCTGACTTATTCAGTAGACGGTGGTGGGGTGAAAAGATGGAAATAGGTCGGGTCTATCAGGAGGCTGATGAAGATATGGATCTCACAGATGATTTATCTCTAGCGTCTTATCACACTCGATAATCTATACGCAACAACCAATAAGTTGGGGAGAGTAGCATCAAATGTAGGGCGTCCAGTAAGCATAGGGAAGACGGGAGAGTTGAAAAAAGCCAAACTATAAGAATCAGCACCAATCACAATGAAAGAGAGAAATTTGAAGGAGTTTCGTTCCTTCCATCTTCCAGGCGCCATCCTTTCAACTTCAGGCGATAGTGTGGATGAGGATGTCAAGACCAGAATCTGGAAGGTAAGATAGATCCTCATTACTGTGAACTCAGTTCGGAAATCTTCTCCGCTCAGCACAAAGAACAAGATTCGGATCATTGGGCAAGATGTCTTAATATTCCAGAGCTCAAAGAAGCAAGCTGAAATATACCGAATGATGCGCCATAATTACTCCAGAGAAAGACAGGCGAAATCAGGGAAATGAACCATCACTTCTCCTTCATTAGAGAAGTGAGACGACGCTTGTATTGTATGAGTAGGCAAGCCTAAAAGTACCAAGTATTTAAAATGGAGAATCAAGGAGCAACAGCGCCTGCTTCAGAAACCAAGTGGGCTAAAATCATAACGCTAAAATAATGAAAAACACTATAACACTACGTGAGGAAATTTAATCAGAGGTGGAATAACGAATAAACCCTTCTGAGAACCTCCGAAAAATTTCATATCACTGACTCTCATACAGCTAAAGCGCGCGATGTCACTCGGCAGTTTCCTCTGCATGTGTCCAGTCCATCTGCATTTCCTTCTGCATATTTTTTATTCAGTAGGTTGTTGGTTAGTTTGTTGCATTGTTAAAGTTCTTTGTTAGCTGTCCTTTCGGCAGGCCCTCTAGTCGTCAGCATGGAAAGAAGCCAGCTATTATAGGGGAAGTCTGTAACCTGTTGGGAATGCTTTTGGTAAATCACCAAGTCCTTTGCACGTACGGAAGAAATGACAAACTAAACATTGATGATAAAGTCTAGGTCTTATTCGTTATTCTGAGTTCAGTGTATTTCCACACTGAATTGAAATTATTAAAGGTCGTTCTTCCTTTCACGTTCCTGTAGCTTGACATCCTCAACCACGCAGTCGCCTCAATTAAAACGATGCTATCTAAATGAGTTTAAGATTTCTCCAGTCAAGAGTGTTTGACATTTGTTGTTTGTCGCCAGGTAGGTACATAACCACAGTCGATACAAAGTTCAATTGAAGTCGTGCTTTCACTGCCACCACTGTCAACTTGCTCGTTATCCCACGTGGAACATGGAGCTTCATTAAACTTACACAAGAAGATACTGAATCTATTCCATGTACAATTATCAGGGATTCTCACACATATAACAACACCTTCTCAGTCAAATCGACTTCCACCTCATAACAATGTGCACATTGATTACTCAAACTACACCACAGTTCTCAGTAGTCTCAATTCATATTCAGCAAACTCAAACGAAATCCAGTGTAACACATGCCTAGCACTGAATTGCATCGAGACGCAAAGTAAGTAGGCAGAGATAGAGAGAGTGGAATATGGCAGAAGAGTAGAAATCACAAGCATACGATGATTACTGTCACTCCTAAAATTATCAGTACTCACAAAACAAGATGAAGAATATTCACAAGACAAGACAAGATAAGACAAGAAGTGACACGACATCACACCACACCACACGAAATAACTACATCATCCAGACAGATGAATCAGCTCATACAAACAGATTTGTTGTCTCATCATCACTGCAAACAATTGACTACAAGAAACTTTGTTTGAAAGAGTGAAAGAGTTGGCTAGGGTCAAATCCAATTCACCGCATATTCATTATGTCTTATCATCATATGGTGGGTGACATGTGGTGCGATATGTCGTCAGATGCGAATTCCTTCACTTCTTCATCACACCGAGATGTGTCACGTATCAGCGTTTTCAGAATACTAAATTAGTGAGTATTTTGAGTTTGTGTGGGAAGTGATTTTGAGTGTTGTACTGATTATGTGAGAATTGAGGAGTACCAATTTCACTTCACAGAGAAATCGTGAGGAGAATTGGAGAATCATTCCTTTAGTGGTGTTGTAGTATCTATATACAGAGAAATTATTGTTCCAGTAGGTGAAGAATTGAAAGCATTGTTGGCAATTTAGTTAACTGTAGCTCTCTCAGAGCAAGTGATGTCAAATTTCCGGGAGTAGCTTGACAAGACTTTTCGCATACTTTTTTAGTTTTAATTCGCTATACTTTCATTTTTGTCAAATAATTTTTGATCATTTGAGAATCTATATATTTTATCCCTCCACTCTCTTCCGGGTTACTGATTCAATGTCGAATGCCTATCCTGCCTGCATATAAGTATTTCAAAATGACAATGTCTTTCCACCTTATTAAATTTTTGAAACCTATAAATTGAGCGGTATATAGTGATTTATTCTCATAGAGTTCCATAATGTCTTCAGTATGAATCTTCTCGTTTCCTGTTTCAGACTAGGCATCAAATGAATCCTCAATGGTCAAAATAATAATTTCCTTTATACCGAAGCAGTACTAATGTCACAGTGTGAAATTTTCAGCATTTGTTACGTCATTGAGTCTAGTTTTATCGAATAATATAGGTTTCAAGAAAGTATGTGTGAATTATTGAATAGGCCAGGGTCAAATCCAACTCATCGCCTACTCATTAGGTCTTATCATCGTATGGTGGTGACATATGGTGTGATAAATCGTCAGATGCAAATTCCTCCACTTCTCCTTCACACCTAGAATTGTAGCTGGTTTTCTTGAGAGTGAGACAGACTTCGAATACGTCACGCATCAGAGTTTTCAGAATACTGAATTAGTGAGTAATTTTAATCTGAGTGGGGAGTGATTTTGAGTGTGGTGATCATTTGTGAGGATGGTGACGTCCTCACTGGAATTCATCGATAAATCGTTGGATCAATCACAGAATCTCTATTTAAGCGGTGTAACAGTATATATTTATAGGTTACTAATTGTTTGAACATGTGTAGGATTTGAAGCGGTTTTTGTAAATTCAGTTAGCTGTCGCTGTATGAGAGTCAGTGATATGAAATTTTTCGGAGGTTCTCAGGAGGATTTATTCGTTATTCCACCTCTGATTAAATTTCCTCACGTAGTGTTATAGTGTTTTTCATTATTGTAGCGTTATGATTTTAGCGCACTTGGTTTCTGAAACAGGCGCTGTTGCTCCTTGATTCTCCATTTTAAATACTTGGTATTTTAGGCTTGCCTACTCATACAATAGAAGCGTCGTCTCACTTCTGTAATAAAACAGAAGTGATGGTTCATTTCCCTGATTTCGCCTGTCTTTCTCTGGAGTAATTATGACGCATCATTCGGTATGTTTCAGCCGTGTCAGCTTGCTTCTCTGAGCCCTGGAATATTAAGACGTCTTGCCCAATGATCCGAATCTTGTTCTTTGTGCTGAGTGGAGAAGATTTCCGAACTGAGTTCACAGTAATGAGGATCTATCTTACCTTCCAGATTCCGGTCTTGACATCCTCATCCACACTATCGCCTGAAGCTGAAAGGATGGCGCCTGGAAGATGGAAGGAACGAAACTCCTTCAAATTTCTCTCTTTCATTGTGATCG